>JAJQWJ010000016.1:13189840-14486090 GCA_023637945.1 Phaethornis superciliosus | reverse complement strand
AAAACTTGGGCTAAATGGAAAGATTCTGAAGACTCAGAACACCTCATTTCTGCTGCTTTTCTACCTAGTGTCCCAGTCTTATAACCTCAGGAGTATTAGCCCGCTGTTATGTCAAAAACCCCAAAATCATCAGCCATCCCCTCCACCCCTGATACAAGCTGCATGTGTAAAAGTGAACTTATATCCCAAGTATTCACAAAGCTCTCTCTTTGATCATAAGACTAAGCCTATATAGTAGTTTAGGGTAGTGTGAATCAAAAAGCTTCCTGATGCTGAAGAGACAGGGTTTTGGAAGGCATCTGACATAGGAAACACTTTGTTATAAAAAATAATTTAAAAAAAAGAGTACTAAACATTTTGTCTTTGTTCTATACACAAGAGTACAAGCACAACAAAATCACAGCATGTTAGGGGCTGGAAGGGACTTTGAAAGGTCATCAAGACCAAGCCTGTCAGAGCAGAATCAGGTAGTGTGGGACAAATCAAGCAGCAGCAGTGAAAAGACAAGAATTAACCACACAAGGTACAGGTACATAGCTCTGCCACTCAGCTTCAGTCTCATCATTTTCACAGGGAGATTACAGAACATTCCAAATGGAGAAGTTTTAATTAAATCTACACGATTACTCTAAAACCTGAAGTCTAATAATTGCTTGGGTTTTGTTTACCCTGAAATGCAAATTCTTTTAGTTCAAAGCATCCTAATACTATGCTCATGCTAATTAGCTGCATGTAAGCAGCTAGAAAATACTACAGCAAATCCTTCCATTTTTCAAGCAGCACTGAATTCTCAATAAGCAGTAGCTGTCTTCCAACTCCACTTTATATTTTTTACTACCACTAAGAAGAGCAAAAGACACTACTTGCCCTCAACACCAGCTTCTTGTATTTTTCAGATAAATCCACTTTCACACATCTGCCTTGGAACCAAAGAGCTTTGTTGGCACAGTGCTCAACCATGGCTAAAGCATCTTCTCTTGTCTCCATCTCAATGAAAGCCTGAAAAGATTAAAACACACATTAAAAAACCAAGTACGAAATACACAACACTTCTGCAAGCAAAGCTATTTCAGTTGACACCATTTCTAAATGCTAAAACAAAATTATGAGATTCAGCTATACCCATCCTCTCCAAACTAGCTGTACATGTGAAGTTTACCCAAGTGCTCTATATGCCCCAGCTTTTCAATTCAGTAACATATGTCCCACAGAATGTTCTGAATTGAAACAGGCATTTAAATAATCTGACAAAAACCTCATCACCAACCCAACAGGTCACCATGAAGTGAAGTATCTGTCCAAACACAAAGCATCTGGACAATGAAATTCATTTATATGGTGCTTAAATATGTGGAAATTTCAGGATAGCCAAGAAATTACCCCAATATTTTATTAAGAGAAGCCTGAAACAAAGGCAGCAGGTGCTGGCCTGGAAGTGCTGCTTTGTGAGGTGTCTCTCCAAGAAACAAACCCATAACACACTCAGTTTGCTGAACAAGCTTTTTTTTTAAAAAAAAAACAACCCACAACAAAAGCAACACCTCAAAGCTAGAGTGTCACTGGTAGGTAGAAGCAAGCTGTATCTGCATTCAACAGCAAAGGATTTAATTTTTCCAGTGAAATAAGGTCAGGGAGGACTTTACAGGAGTCACACAATACATTCTAGTAATTCTTCACTACACACGTGTGGCATTGGGGGATTCATACACTCATCTCTTTGAAAAAGCACTGGAATTTCCTATTTAACTTAACAAACCAGGACAGCAAAGCTTACAAAAATATTAGAACCAAATACTTACAAAACTCCTGTATATTTACAGCAATCATGTACATGCACACCCAATGCATTTTACTTTATACATGCAATGCACTCTCTTCACATAATTTTATCAAAGTTAGACACCCACTCCTTTGGTTTAGGAAAATAAAGGGCAAATGAGAGAAATGTGTAATGGTGGATTATTTGTTAATGCTTCATAGGTAATGCTTTTTCAGCCTTAAAAAAACCTTTGAACTCCTACAAATCTGCATAACAACAAAAAAGTAATCCTCAGTCCTAAATATATCTTCTTCACAGCTGAGATCTTTTTTTTTAGAGCAGCTCACATTACAGTAGCACTTGGCAGTAAGCTGGCTACAAAACACCACCTCCACAGTCCTCTCATCATTTCCTTAACTATGCTAGAGCAGAAAGTCTGCACATGCAGCAATTAAAGGCTCATTTCTTCCCAGTCCAACCCCTTGCTTTCAAATCTTCACACATGTTATGTCCCTATGGTGGGTTACCTGGCTTTTCATTCTCATGAGTATGTAGTTCTTTATTTTTCCATAGGGTTCAGCCAGTTTGAGCACTGCATTGTCAGAGTAGCCTGAATGAGGTAAATTGCTGAGGTGAATCACACGGCCAAGTTCTGGTTTTGGTGGCTCAGTTTTCTGGTCAGGTTTACCCTCAGGTTTCTAAAATGAAGAGGGGAAATAAGTTTTTAAAAGTACATACTACACAAAATACAGATGAGTGACTGTCCCTTGACTAAGGTGACACAGCTGGGAAGTACATAAATCAATAACTGCAATGCAATAGCCTCTTAACACTGACTGCCCCAGAATAAAGTAAGGCAACCTTAACAAAAAGCAGAAGTGTTTTACCTTTATTCTTTTGTATTTCTGTGACAAGTGGACTCTGACTGGTTTACCAAATACCAGAGCAGGTGTTGTTGAATAGTATTCCACTGCAGCCTGGGCATCTTCAGTTGTTGACATTTCAATAAATGCCTTTAATAGATAATATAAAAACAAATTAAGCACTCCTCCTTTAAGAATTGGCATTTTTGTTTCGAATTACAAGCTATTTCATGCTTTGGTTTGTTTACATTCCACCTAAATTTGGAGTCAAAAGGTTCAACTGCCTCCTGGTTTTTCCCTTCTTTGCTATTGTCTTTTCCCACACTTCAGTCTCTGACACTGTACAATACAAACTAGGACTAATTAAATTTTCAGTGAATATTAGAACAAGAACAGAAATTGGAAGCACAAGGTATTTTTGAGAAAGCTATAAACACCTAAAACGTTTTTTTAAACAATATTTAAGGTTAAATACAGTACTACAGCATTTTCACATGTGACCTTGGTGACACAGGCATCTTTTTGGTGGCTGATTAGGTGCTTTTACAATGATTAGGCTGCTGATCAGACAGCAAGCATAGCAAAGACACGGAGCAGTGCCAGCAGCAGTACTGAAGGCCCTAACCTTACCTCATTGATTTTGTTGAGAATCAGGTGATTTGTAATTATTCCAAATGGTTCAACAAGCTGAAGCAGCTGGTATCTCAAGTTCTTTCCCCTCTGGAAATCCATGATGTGAACAACTCTGCTTGTTTCCTGTGGAAGACAAAGCATACATGCACAAGATGAAAAGAAAATCCCTATGTACCATTTTTGTGGGTTTTTAAATATTTAAATCTTCAGTATTAAGCAAAAATAGATGCATAAGGAAAAGGCACAACCTCCAGGGATTTCTAGAGGAGGATGTCTGCCATGCTCAGGTTGCCTTTCTGTATGTTCATGTCCTACAGCTTCAGCATAAAAGATTGTTTAAACTGGGTATGTTTTGAAACAAATTGCTGCAAACTCAGTTTTGAAAGAGATGTTTTGTAAAGTACTTGGCACAAGGAAATCCCAACCTTAATTCCAAAGCTTCAGTGTTTCCACATAAATACAACTTAAAATCTCACTTTTAAAGACAATCCATTATTTATAAGAAAACCCAAAAATCCTGGAAGCAAACAAAAAGCATGTAACAAAACTGTGGAGTTCTTAAAAAAACAAATGTTTAATACTAACCACTCTGCCCTTCTGCATGTGTCTGGGTCCTTGCATGTTTCCATTTCCAGCTCCTTTAGGAAATTCAAAGAACAAGCAAGTTTAGTTCAGCATGTAGAACTGGTATTAACACCTCTCTTCACAAGCTCTTAAGAGATATGTCACTTATAATACTTAACCAGACTGACATCAAGTTTTAAAAACTAATCCTTTCACTACAGTCTGAAAAGCCTGTTCATTTGTTTGCTTTGGCTCCTGTAACTTGAGGTCCTCCTCCCTGATCATTCACTTCAGCTTAATATTAGAGAATATTAGAGAACATGTTGCACTCTCTTGATTCTAGAAACAGCAGAGAGTAAGTGAAGCACACTGAAAAACACTTTGTGTTTTAGAGTAAGATTTGCATAGCAGAATATCTCTGTACACAAAAGATGTGAGATCTAAGATACACTTTTTACAACTGAAGTTTTAGGTTTAGAAAAAGACTCCTAGTGTTGGTTCTAAACAACTTCATTCCTATCATAATACCTATTGTACTAGGAAACACCTTTCAGACTGTTTCCAAGTCAAATTTGAGATGCTTTGAAAAATTAACAGTATTATTTTAATGACATTTAGTGTCAATGCAGCCATCATCTAAGGATTAACTTAAGCACTTGTACTCTCTCTGTCAGGATACCTAGGTAACTTAAGTGCTTCTGCTTTTTAGCCACTTGAACTATTTAGAAGGTAGTAACCAGGCATGAACCTGACTCCTAGCCTGCCTTTCTGTGAAGCAGCAGCTTGCCTGATCCACCCTTCCATTTCTCAGTTCCTACTCAAAATTTACTTGTCAATTTCCTCTGAGCTGAGCAGGGAGAAAAAAAACTTAGGATATGCGTTCTTGCAAATTTCACAGAAAACCCCATCAACTTGTAGCTAAGTGGAAAACAAAGCAAAACACTTCTAGTCAGGGAAAAAAAGGAAACAAAACCATGGAAAAAACCCAGCTATAATGCAGCTGGTGGGTATGTGGCTGTGGGATCTAAGTATCAGCCTTCAGCCAGGAAGGACTCATGTATTTTAGTTCCACTGCTCAGAAAACTGTTTTCTTTTGTTGTTCCAAAGCACTGGTAAAAAAAACTAGAACAAGGGAAAAAGAAAAAAAAAAAAAAGATCTTAAGTCTTGTAAAAACAAGCGTCTGCTAATGTTACCTCTTGGCCCAACAGGAGGTCCTCCAAGGTGAAATGGAGGTGGTGGTGGTCCCAGAATTCCTGGCGCAGGGTTTGTGGACTGCTGCAACATAAAGGGATCACCCCTGGAAAGAGGGGGACAGGGGAAAAAAAAAAGAAAAAAATCTTAATTTTAAACCAAAAACCTGTGAAGTTTTCATTCTCAAAAAACCCCACTTGTTTCTGCAGAGCACTTGAAAAGAAGTTAACTTCATAGAAGTCTGCTGCTGCTCTTCAGCTAGTATGCAACAGAGGGAATCATCCATTTGAAGAAAACGAGTGTTGCATCACAAACTATTACAAATGTCCCCTGCTTCATATAAAAAAGTAATAATACTCTAAAAATTTATTACTACTTACATTCCGTGTCCTGAATCACTATCAGGATTCCATTCTGGGTATCTTAAAAGAAACAAAAAAAGGGTAAGAAAAACACAATCTCCTCTAGCTATGCAATAATTTTCATACAAGCAGTGCTACCATTAGATGGTAAGGCAGATAAAAGACATGGTAACACTGCCCACTACAGGAGCCAGAAGCAGTATCTATTGACAGACTGTGCTGTTCTTGGTGAAAAACTTCCTCCACTAGGTGTTACATGCCTGCCAAGCTGTAATACAATTTGCAGAGTTTGTTTTATGAACAAAATTTATGAGTTGGAATAAGGGACTAGTAAAAAATTGAGCAGATTCTCAATTCTTAAGATCCAACTCTTAACATATAGATCAGTAGGATTCCAGTTATGAACAGAAACCCCTTTTTGATCCTGAAGATGCTCTTTAAGTTGCCTGTTTTCATGCCCTACAAGGCACTGCTTGTTTCCTAGACCTGCTTTGTGCAACATCATTGACCCTTATTAAGTTGAACATGCCCTCATGCCACAAGAATGTTTACTGTACTTCAAATTCATACATTTCAAGCAGCAGCTGACAACGTCGGCTGTGAGTCGCTCCATTGATATGATGGTTCCACTCCTGCAGCAAAGTAAATAATTCAAAATTAACAGCCACACTGAGCAAGCCATTTTGAACAAAATCATGTTGTAGAGCCCAGTTCCTACTCTTCTAAACTGAGGTATTGAAGGTACATACAGAGATTATGAAATGTTTTTCTGGAGTGCTTGAAGAGACATTGGAATTGGACCTACCTCTCAACTCCTACCCTGGGTGAAAGGGTGTCTGGTGACAAATCTTGTCATCTATGGGCTTGATCCTAGCTCAGAGGTGCAAAGCTTACCAGGGAGTAACTGCTACAACATAGATGTGCATCAGCACAATTGCAACTTTTAGTACTGGATGCTTAGAGATTTTTTTTTTTTCCTTCAGAAATTTCCTCCACTCTCTCTGCTTCATTCCTCAGATTAAATTTTAAAGATTAATATAAACTAACCACTCAAGTTTTTAGAACCATAAAGAAGGCAAGAAATTGCTAGGAAGTCAGAAAGGAAAGACTAAAGAAATAAAAGTGCATAGCTAGGACAAGTTACAAGTATTCAGGTGACATAAAAATACAACTATCTGCAGGGAATAATAGTGGGGAAAAAAAAAAAAAAAGGACATCTAACCCAAGATGGTACAAAGGAGAGATAATGGAATTAAACTTAACCAGCCAGGTACAATTCCTTCTGGTTCTGGCTTCAGCATTAGAAAGGAATGCAGGTTTTCAACTCTTTCTCTGCAGATTATTTTGGTTACAAAGGGAGTTATTTATTTCAAGTGGGCAGAAGGCATGGGGTCTCCCCCTTTATCAAAGTACAGAGTGCCTGATCTCCATATTCTTACAACACAAATTATTTCTTGCCCAATACTTCGATTTTTCCTGATTTTTAGTTTTTGCCACACTATAACCATCCTTCTGCATACAATGAGACACTCCCAAGGCTTACTGTAGTGCTTCCAGATCCTAAAAGCCTACCCTGCATTTCCCACAAAGGAGAAAAACATAGATTTAAAGTCTCCCATAAAGTACTGTCATTAAGCTACAACATTACTCCATGATACCCAGACTATAACATGGAGCAAGATGAAACCTTCATTCATTTTATCAAGATGCAAAATGAGACTACCACGTTTTCTTGCTAAATGCACAAGATGCAGGCTCTGCAACTATAAATTAATAAATATGCTGGCAATTAAGATTCAAAAAACACACCAAAAACCCCAAGCAAACCTAACTATGAGTGAGTAATACCAATTGGCTTCAGTTTAAAACTTGCCAGCAAGTTTTAGTACAATCCTACAGAAAACAGTTCTTTAAACACTAAAAATCCCTCTAAATCAGCCTCTAACTAGGAGTCTGATTCAGCAGACACACCATGCTTTGAAGTTGTCTTAACATGCAATTTTTAATTATTATAAACTGAAATAGAAACTTTGGAAGATCTAATTCTCATTATACTTAAAATGCTTTAAAAATCGGCATAAAAGGGAGCTCTGATATATAATTTCAGATTATTTTTCCCCCCAGGGAAAAGTTTTAAGAACAAGGGTTTATCTACATTAGTAACTTTTTATTACATACAATTCTTAACCTCCACTTCCCTTTCCTCTGCCTCTACCCAGTCTGAAATGTTGTTCCTCTGAGGTTTCAGGGTACTAGATATTTACAGACACTAATTAACATGAATGCCCAAAACTAAGCTGGAGAAAATCCGAGTTTCTTAAAACTCAGATTCCCTCTTGCTGCAACTGAGACAAGCAAGAGGACACACTGTTCTTCAGAAAATTAGGCCAGACTTGAGCACCTAATTTTAGAAAGCCCTCTATTAGGGACATGGCCATGTTTTTCCTTTGAGATATATCAGTATTTTATGTATTTAACATCCAAATTAATCTGCTCAAGTTGCATCAGCCTTTTCCTGTGGCAGGGGAAACAATCCCTCCACATCGAGCACCTCATTCCTTGAT
Source organism: Phaethornis superciliosus (assembly GCA_023637945.1). NCBI lineage: Eukaryota > Metazoa > Chordata > Aves > Apodiformes > Trochilidae > Phaethornis > Phaethornis superciliosus. Next base: position 14,478,153 of record JAJQWJ010000016.1, on the reverse strand, counting down.
AAAGGGGATTAGGATTGACAAAATGTCTAAAAAAACCTGGAGCATGATTTACTTCACAATTAAGACAGAAAACAAACTGAGGTTTTTTTAAAATATATGCACATCAAATTAAAGAAGCAATTAGGAAAGCAGTGGATGAGTCTGGCAGCTGAAGTTACACTAAAGGTGTTTAACCCCTTTCTTGGGCATCGAGTACACATTGTTTGATCACACACTTGTAAAAAATATTCTACAATATTGTTATTTGGAGGTGGGGAAAGACTTTGATACTGCAGTAATAGATTTACATTGTCCCAGCTAAGAAAAGCATTCCCTTTCTGCTTTCCACAGATTTCTGGTTCAGATTGTATTATTTTAACTGTTAAGTTCTACTTGATTAGATTTTGTGGGGAACATAATATAAGAACTCTGTACCTGTTAGGTATGCAAAGCACAGGAAAAAAGGAGAGAAAGAGAAAAATTCTTGTGGCAACATGATTTCTGAAATTAGAAACAGAGCCCAAATTTGGGTCATAAGAAACAGATGATCCAATCTCAAATATTTTATGGAGTACCAGCAGTTTGAGCCAAAGTATATTCCTAAAATAAAAGACTTTTTTTAACATGTTACAGAAGAACTTAGCTACTTAAATTATGCTGTCAAAAGAATTTGGTATTTCTCATACCTGGAAAGGTATTTCATGCTGGATATCCTTTCAATAGATCTTCATACCAAAGCACACTAAGAACCAGGAGGCTTTTAAAATAAAGTGCTAAAAAGAACCCTACTTACAGGATTACTGGTTGCCATCTTCAAGGGCCACAGAAGTTTATGCTTTCAATCTAACCAAGTGAAGTCCTTTTACAGAACTGAGCATGACACCTAAACTGTTAACACTGAAAAGCTTTTATGAAAATGCATGGCAAACACAGGAGACAAGAAACCCGGATTACTGTGGTTATTTTATATAAAAGGTAATTAAGGTAACACAAGTTCATCAACTGTTAGATCAGCTGGAGTCGTACAGCACGTGCTCTAAAACTGGTTTGATCCTTTCCTTGCAGGGACAGAATAATTCCTGTGTCTCCCAAAGATTAGATGTACAGAAGCAGCACTTTTGGAAAGGCAACTGTAAAGAAATGGTTAGTAACAGCAATTCCACAGTGTATCAATTTCACAGTAACAGCATGTATTATATTTTCAATTTAAGGCCTTCAAGCTAATTAGCCACTAATTGTGAGAAGAGGGGCACCGTATTAGCCAATTCAATTGCCTAATCTCCTGGAAATCAGCAAGATGAGTGAAACTGGAAAAGCTGCAAGTGAGAAGGCTCTGAAAATCATGTCTGAACAACCAGGCCCCTTTGAGTAACCCTGCTGCCTCTGCAGAGAGCTGAACTCTCAGGAGTACAGGAAGAGGGAAGTCTCCACATAACCAAATGCACCCGAAGATCCACTCTACTTGTGAGCCAAGAACACTGCTAGGAACACAGAGCAGGAGACTGCAACTGCAGACTGAGTGCTCCGAGAGTCTACAGGGACAGATGCAACATGTGACAATAAAAAGTGAGTCTGAAGTATCTAAGGAAGTCGTGAAAAAGGAGAAAAATGACGACAAATTTCAGCCATAGTATGAGATAGTGTTAAAGTGAAATTAAAAAGGCAAGAATGAGCTAAATCTAAAACGTGGGTTTTTTACTTTTGCAAATAAGTTCCAGGGCTCTACATTAACTCTTTCCCTTTGGAGAGGGAAAAAGCAGAACTGTGCAAGAATGCAGCTTAACTATATATAAATCAGCAATCAAGACAGATGTGGAGGAGAGCTGAAACTAGCTTCCTGAACAGCACAGTAGATACACTGCAAAACCCCCCCCAAAACCAACAACAACAAAAAAAAAAGCCCACCCCAAAACTGCTTGAATGCCAGATGTTTGTGGTTAAGAGACCATGTAGATGTAAAATATAAATAAGACATCCCAGTAGATGATAGCTGTTTGACTTGAAGTTAAGCAATCTGGGCAAACAAAATACATTAATGTAAAGCCCTGGTTCACAGTGTTTGGTTAACAATTACCTTGTAAATAAACCAAGTGCCTTTTTCACCTCAAACCAAATTTCAGATCATTTCAAAAGCAACCAGGCTACAGAAATAATTAAAAGAAAAGGTAAAAACAGAACAGATACTACAACGTAAAGGAAAATAGAAGTATCTGGTGCATAACTCACCTTATTAGAATGAACTGGCATATCACATATAGAGCACAGATGGGGATAACCCTTCGGTAAGAATCCATGGAAGTCTTCAATATTGCTATTTGGAGGAGCACCTCTTTTTTTCTCAAAGAGAGATCTCTCGGGACCAGGACCACGACCCATTCTGTCATACTCACTGTCAAATTTATGATAGTTATGCGAAGTCTCACCATAAAAAGATTCATCCCTACACCTTTCTCCATCTCTTAATCTGTCATCTTCATAATCCATTCTGTCATAATAACCAGATTCTTGAGAACGACTTCCGTGGTCATAGTCAACCACTGGGTTGAGACTAGGACCACGATCATCAAAGCTATCTCTTCTAAAATGCCTTTTTTCTTCCCAATCATCCCTAGGTACTCTGTATGGTGGTTCCCGTGTGGATGATCTGCCATCTCTACCATAACCTTCTTCAGCTCTCCTCCTTTTAAGTTGTAGAAGGATCTGAGGCAAGTTTTCAGGAGTGATCTTGTCCTCGGGATAGCGACTCAGTTCATCTAAGTCTCTAGCAGACAGACCAAAGCTGGCCAAAATGTTAGTGGCCTGGTCTGCATCTCCACGGTGCTGAGAAGACAAAGGGAGTGGACCTCTACTTCCAATGTTAAATATAGACTGCAAATTATGGGAAGAGGTACTACCAGAAGACAGTGCACTATGAGATCCTTGTTGGTTCAATGAAGAACTCATTCCAAGATTCATTAAGCTAGCAAGGCGTGCAGTACCCTGGTTCATCCTTCCAAGAGATGCTGGCATATTTAAAGACTGGGTAGCAGCAGCAAGAAGGCCTATTCCTGCAGAGAGGTCACGCCCATGACCTTGTGAATCCCTACTCAGAGATGACTGCTGGAATGACTTGGACATTGTAGGACTATAGCTCGTCTACTTTATGGATCAAAAAAAAAAATTGTATTTTTTTTTTGTTTTATAAGATGGCTGAGAAGAGAGCTCACACTAGAAAGCTAGGCAAAGTTCACTTCAAAAATGGTAACGCCAAGAAAGAGGATCAATAATGACTGCAGATCTTCTTCAAGCTGAGAAACACCAGACAATTCTGTAGAAAAACAAGCAGTTTTAGTCATAAATCCCTTTACACAGATGCAGTTTTAAACTTATGCATCATGTTGATCTAAAAACATTCAAGATCTCAATCTTACAAGGCTTTCATTACATCACTTAACAGATTCAAGAAGTACCCAGAACCTACATATATTATTTCAGATAAAATACAGTAGTGTTTCCTATACATACTACTCTTCTTCTACAAAAAGCTACTTTCATACTGAAGACAAAGTGAATTTCAGAAGTTTGGGATGTCTGAAAGCATCTAAGGTTTACTTGCACATAAGCCTTGATCTCTGGTTCATTACTGTACTGTGTCTATGAGAAGACCACAAACAACTTAAGCCCATAGAATCCAAGATGATTTTTGGCATACAATACATATTTGAAAACGAAACCTATACCACCAGAGTAGGACGAAAGGAAGTTAAAAAGTAACTGAAGTTGGGGCAAAAAGTTTCTGCTGTGTAAGATCTAGTAAATGAGACCAAACGTAACATGCAATCTTTATACAGTAAAATTCAAATTACCGATGTGAAGACAGATGTGAACAAGAAAAATAAGTTTAAAATTTTGCAGCAAGTAAACAAGACCTCTTGCTCAAATTGCAGTTGTACTGATAGTGGCACTTTGGAGGCGATCCTTGACTGTTACACATTGCAGCTGGGACACCAGCCTGTGCTCATAGACCTCAAGCTAACCAAGGTCAGGTTTAGTACTGGGATGGGAGACCCAAGGAAAACCCAGCTCCTGCAGAAAGAGGCACTAGGTGAGTCAGGAGATGGCACCATGCCCCTGCCAGCCCTGCTGCACAGCCCTCTCCAGGGCTCTTACCAGCAAACTGCTGCTGCCTTGGCTCAGCTCTGACACTTTGATACCATGACCACACGTGGGAGTTAAAGATTCTGAAACAATACTCAGAAGAGACTGACACCTGTCCCAACATCCCACAAAAATCCCAACAGATTTGGTTCAGGTTTTAATTCAGCAGTGTATCAATATCCACAGTATATTTTCTAGTGCAATGGATACATATAATTTTTTAGTGCAGAGAATTAACTGCCATACTTCTCTCCATATATTCTTTCAGCCTTGGGAAAAACAGACAAAACTTAATTCAAGACAGGTAAAAGCATTCCACCAGGAATCTGGTGTTCTTGGGTCCCTGAAGCAGTAAAGCCCTCTCCAATCTCTGCAGAGGAGTTTTGCTTCTCCAGCAATGCCACTCAGATGCACACAAAACATGCAGTCACTTGAAAAAGAATCAGGCACAAATTGCATCGCTCCAGATGAAACCAGCTACTAAGAGAACAGGTATGTTTGGGGAGAAATGGAAAGGGCAAAATGAAAGCAAGGATTTTTTCCTTGAAGAGATCAGTTCTGCAGAAGGCATTTTTCTCTTGTACTGGAAACAGAAGAAAAAAGGTCAAGGTTACCAACACATCTCTACCCCAACTGCCTACTCAATCCAGGACAGCCCCGTTTCAACAGCACAAAAGAATTTTTTTCTACTTCAAGTTGAGATGCACTCAAGTCTTTGTTCTCAACAGCAACCTGTTACAAAATTATGCATTTATGTAGAAAAATAATGGATTCTGTGAGAGAGAAAAAAAACACATGACCACCACCACCAAGAAGTAACTGCTTGATATTTTGTTACATGTTTTCTGATCAGTACATCTAAATTCCTATTTCAGCTATCCTTGTAAGGTGCACAATATGGTGGAGTCACAGCAAGCATAATTGTGCAATATTTGGTTAAGAGACTGAGAAACTTGTGGATGAAAATCAGTCTAAAAGGGTCTGAGGAAGAAGACAGGAAAGCACTGCAGAAAGCTCCAGGGGAAAACAGTAAAACAAGAACAAAGGGAGAGCAGATGAGACAAATTCTAAGTGAGATCTCCAGGACAAGCTGACCACATTACAGACCACCTGGAGAGGGAGCTTTAAGAACTATACTGTAAAAATCAAGTTTTGAGTTCAAATGTGAGAGAAATGCTAATACTCATTTGAGTACCATGGTTTCATCTTGGATACATCCTCTCATTTTCAAAGTATTTTATAACAATTTTTAATGTTTACAGTCCTCACTCCTTCAATTTTTACAATATAAACTTCCTTCTAGCTCATTCACACATTGACAGAAGAGTTTAAAACTGAATTTACTAGATTCTTCACAGAATTATATCCCTGATGGGCTTTACAAACCACAACCATGGTTCATCAGTCAACCATGTGGTTGGGAAAGGCCCAGTGTGTCCTACCATGAATCAAAGAACATGCATTATTCAAGTTTTAATTAAATCAGGAAAGTTCTCTTGAAAAACACCCTCTCTCTTTTAACAGATGCTCACTAATCCTTTTTGTCACAATTTCCAACTGGTGGTTCATTGTCAGCTGCTCTGGAGAGATTAACAGAGAACAAACCCCATCCCATCCCAGCCTGGCAGGGACCTGGGGTGCAGAGAACCTGACTAGAAACAGAGGTGTCTGCATGTCTCACCATGCTGCTGCTGAGAACACCCAGAGAAGCAGCAAAGGGAAAACAGGAAAGATAGGGGGAGAAAAGCAAGACAAAGAAACAGAGAGGGGCAATTATGACAAAGCATGAGGTGGGACAGCAAGACATTTGTATGATGAAGACTGAATATAATGCTGAGAGTGGTGTGACAGCCAGTAAAGTGCTCTAAACTTCATGAGGTGTTCAAGTGGAGATCTAAAAAAACCTAGTTTCTGAGCTATCCTCCAAAACCCACTATCACATCACCATCACCTTGCAGTTGCTGCTGCACTCTACTCCTCACCATCCCCATTCTTTAAGATCAGATAAAGACACCAACAAACCGAGGTGGGGAAAGAGCTCTAAAAACCATTCCAAAGAACATTTAACTTCCACGTGGTCAGGTTTCTAGATTAGATTAAATCTGTGATTCTAAGATGACATTTCTTGTATTGAGCACTTCTGCAAGATTTCCCAGGAGCAGCTGATGGAGCCAGGTTCCCAGGGCTCAGTGCCAGCTTACAAGCAGTGTGCCATCCACTGAGTCACAGCAACAAGATGAGGGACTGAACAAAGCTGTCTAAAGATCCAGACATGATATAGCTGAGTTGAAAAGTGCTCTGCTAATTGTTCCTCCTGTAATTGCAGCTATGCTGGGAACAGAGAGGGTTTAGATATACATTTTTAAGATCTGTGGACATAAATTTGGCTGTATTAAGATTGGAAAATAAACAATATTAAGCAATCTCGAAATGAGCTGAAAGTTAAAATGTTACTAGATTTCCAGACAAATGCAGACAATGGAGAAACACTTTATATCTACTAGTTTCACAAGAGTTTTCTGTAAAGGCAGACAACAAACATAAGAAATTTGAATCCTACAGAATACTAATCCTACCAAATGAAGGACAAAATGAGGCTGATTTTCAAACACTATAGAAGGATTTTCTTTTTGTGCAAAAGTGATTATCAACTCTTTCCAATAAAACTTCTAGAACTCTTGCTTCACATAGATATTACTTTTGTTCCTTAAAAGAGCTTTATTAGAATTATTGGCCTTAATTAACAATTCTGAACACAATCACTCTAGATGACCATCTTTTATGGAACATCAGTAGGCTGAAAATAATTTGGCTCCCTATACCTTTCATTGTTTTTTTTTAAACTGTGTTAATATCAATCTTGTTCTTAGAATAACTCATCATTTACCCCTTTGTCTTTCACTATTTATAGAAAAGTCTGAAAAATGAACAGCTAGTTTTACTTTCTAGTCAGTTTCACTTTCACTCCAAAACACATTAAATTCAACCAAATAGGCTCAGTTATGGTAAAACCATAAAATGATCTGCAAGCTGAAAAACAAACCCTCAGTCTGTAGCAAACCAAGACTTTTGAAGACAAGCATACCCCTGGGAAAAAAAAAAAAAAGTCTCGAAGAAGTTTCACACCAATCCCAGCTTTTTGGATAAAAATCCACAGGTGTTTTTCTCCCCCCCACATCCTCCCTTACATGTTACTCTCAGCACAGCAAATCCTTGTTGCAGCAATTCATCCTGCTATGGAAGAATTTGTTCTCCCGTGCATCATGGCCCCCCAAAAAAGGTTATCAAAAGATCTGCAAGTTCAGGTGACTAATTTAGACAGCACTCCCCACATTACTCTAGGAAATAATGGTAGGAAAAGAGCTTGTAAGGATATTAGAAGCAGATGTTCCCAAGCTGCTGAATGACCGAGTGCACTGGATTTAAAGTGGATTACTTTAACTCGGCCAACACAGAAAAAGCCACTGCCTTTCCAAAGGCTAAGAAGAAACTATCCAGCAGCTCTAGACAGAGAAAATGCAGATTATCCCCCATTTCAGGTCCCAGTATTCAGAGAGGTTATTTAATACTGCTTTTTCACATGCCAGAAAACAATTCATCTTGTTCAACTGATCTTCAAAGGCCACGACCTCAACATTTTAAGCAGCACCTGGCACACTGGATGCATGCACTTTTTCTGAGAACAGATTAGACAATCTGTTTCAGGCCCTGCAGAACAACTGGGAGGTTTTTTATTTCAGGATTATGCTCAGCTTCATCTGATTGATTTGCTTGATCAGAAAAGACACAATAATCTGAGATCTGAAAGTCACTGTAACAGAAGATTGCATCAGAAAAGTATTACATATAAAACCAATTTGTTTATTAAACAGGGAATTAAAATTACTGGTGTATCAATTAACAACCTTAAAAGGACTCAGATTTCAACACCTGAGTGCAGAACACTGTAGAAGTAAGATGCTGACTTCCCAATTCTGCTCATCATATAACTGCAAGCATCCCTCTTTTTTCTCAAGAAATGCAGGGGGGAAGAATATTTTACAGAAGCAACAGAAGCCTAAAAAGGTTCCAAGGAAAGAAACAGTAGAGAAAGAGCAGGGTAGGCAAAAAATGTTCATTTTTAGAAAGGGGAAATAGGAACAACCATGAACATACAGAATAACTGCACCCACTACTCCATAATCACATCACTACCTCTACAGCTGCCATGCACTCCTTCCTACTACTATGTGTAAGTCTACTCTTTGTCACCACCTCCAGAGTTCCAGCTCTACAAGACAAATACACACAGGTTCTGTCACCCATGAAAAGCTCCATGCAGCCATTAAGACTTGGTCCAACAGAAGGGGTCTGCCAACAACAGAGTCACTGCAGAATGACACAGGATCTTAGCTTGGAAGCTCTGGTAATACCTACCACATGTTCCTCCACTTGGCAGAGAGAGAAGACAACCACTGCTCATTCCCATCAGTTTGGGAGATGAGTAGCCTTGTAGGCACCAAAACTTTGACAAAAATCACAGCAAATACCTTAACTATTTTTTAAATAGGTGATACATCAAGTGATCCAAAGGCAGACCAAATCCAAGAGTTAATTAGTGTAACAGAGAAACAATTTTACCTTTTCTTTAAAAGAACAAACAAAAAAAACCCCTGAAAAACAAACTACAAAACAGAACACTTCTGCATTGTGACCTCTAAGTGATTAAAAAGCCTTCTGACTAATCAGTGAATGCAAACCTGCCTTCAGGCATTTCCAGAGCTGGGATAAAAATCACATTCCTCCCCAGCTGAAATCTTGCATGAGGTTGTTGAGAAAGATTCGAGCTGCAGGAAAGAATCCAGGAACTGCTGGCCTGGTTTAGACCTCAAAATAAAACCCCTCTAGTTTAAGTTGTGGCTACAAAGCATGGTTACTTAAACAGTCCCAAACTAAATGAGTTCAGAAATATTGTGAGGTGTTTTTGTTTCCAAGACTTGTTGACTTAAGAGCACAGAGGAAGAATGCAAACAGCAGAGAGGCTGCAACAATACACTCAAAGTGATAAGTACACTGAATGGAAATGGTATTTTTGCAGCTTTGCTTACAACAGCTTCTCCCCCGGATTTGTTGAGCTACCCGGAACACTCTCAAAGTATTAATTACAAAATAACTTTGCATTCACCAAAGCCCTCAGCAGAGATTGCTGCAAGCCACTGAGAAGGGCACTAAACAGCATTTACTTCTGTATTTCCCACCAAATTAGAGCAAATTTATTTAAGTGCAGGCCTGAATAAGTGACAAAGCAGCATACTTCTGTTGTATGCATTGTAATTTAGTTTTGAGTCTCAAAGACTTGACTCTCCTTCCCTCCTCCTTACTTGGTTTTTCGTTTTTACCTTTAGGAACATGGATATTCACATTTTAAGGATGCATATGGGAACTTCTTATAGTGACATTCTTATTAAATACATAACACCTACATATGTGCAAAAAAGCAGCAAGTTTCCAATACAGAGCAACCACACATTGCAAACCTCTCCAGGATCATTAGAAGCAATCAGAATTCTTTAGTTTGCTGCTCAGATTTCATCCTTACCAAGAGCATGTTACAGAAGCACAGATATTGGGTTACAACTGAGCAAACACATGTAGTACAAGGCTCAAGTGCCAGTACCCTCACTTCAATTTAAAGTTTAATTCAGTAATGAATCATTTCACGTGTTTTTAATGTAATTCAGGCAGAAGTTCACTAATTTCTTAGTAATACACTAAAAATGTCAATATGTGTTTCCAAATTTTAAAAAAATATTTTAATAAAATATTTTTATATATTAAAAGTTTTCTGCTTATCAACATGCTTCAAAATTCAGGAAGATTAAACTACTGGTTCAACAGATTCTTAAAGAATTACCAGAAAACACTCCCATTTCCTCTTCTGGGGCACAAAAACTACAGACTCCTTCAAGAAGCTAAGGGTTTCATCAAGAGTTACTCCCTACTTCTCTTACTTTAGGAAGGCAGGGCCACCTACCCCACCAGAAGAATGTTCTAAACACCTGAAGAATATAAAGCTGAGTAAAAAGCATAGACTATTCAGTTACTTAAAACAAGATCAGACACTTTTTTTTTTCCCCCCAAAGGTTTGCTTTGTGGAAAAGGAAAAAAGCCACACACTCGAGAGATTTTTCAGCTTTCTCTTTAAAAGCATAAATGGTTCCTTAATCAGAACAAAGCAGTTTTTCGTGTTCCCAGAAAGATCTGTTTGTTGTTTTTTTTAGCCTGTGCTTATTTTCAGCTGAGGTGAACTTTATACCTCATTTGGTATAAAGGAACACAAAATACATATTTAAAAAACACAGAATGTTATTAAACCACCACAGGAAGGTAACGTAAGACGACCTAAATACTGTGAAAGTGAAACTGAGCAGAAAGACGAATCAAACGGATGCTTCCGTGTGTTCTCCGAGCTCAATTCATTGGTTCTGAAAGGGCAGGGAAGCATCCAACCCAGCGGGTTTTCAGAGTAGCGGCCACGCTGCTTAGGATCCGACCGGGGGGGGCAAGGGGAGGGAAGATGCCGATTCCAGACGTTCCGTTCCAGGGGAGTGGAGCAGCTGGGGTCACCCCTAAGAACACCGAGCAGAACCCCCTCGGAACACCGAGCAGAACCCCCTCTCCCTGGCGGGCAGTGCCGGCGGGGATGGACCCGGCCCTTCCCGGCCCTTCCCGGCCGTGGCGCAGCACGGGGGAGCCGCGGGGCTTTGTTCGGGCCGGCCGGGCCGCAGTACCGCCAGGCAGCGGGCGGGGGCGCCCAAAGCGGCCCGGGGAGCCGGGGCTGGGGGGTGTGGGGGGGGGGGGGCAGCCGCAGCGGCAGGGCCGATGGACACCGATGGGCACCGCCGGGCCCGACCCCCGCTGTGGCCGTTCCACGGGACACCCCGCTCCTCCCTCCCCTTCCCTTCCCCTCACGAAGCGGCCGCCGCCGGCGGCTCCTAACATGGCGGCGGGCCGGGGGCGGCCGCAGCGCCGCTCCTACCTGCGGGCCGGCGGGAAGGGAGCGCGGCGGCGGCGGCGTCGCCTCCCGTTCGCTGAGGCAGCGGCAGCGGGGGAAGGGAGGGACGGCGGGAGCGAGGGGGAGGAAGGAAGGAAAGAAGGAAGGAAGGGAGGGAGGGATGGAGAGTGGAAGGAGGGAAGCGGCTGCCGGAGCCCCGCGCACCTCTCGCCGCGCTCGCGAGAGCTCCCCCGCCCACCCGCTGCCCGCCCGCTCACGTGCCCGCCGGCCGCCCCGCCCCGCGCCGTTGGCCTCCGCTCCGCTCCGCTCCCCTCCGCGCTGCCGCTGGGCGCGCCCGCCCGCCCGCCGTGCGTGGATGTGACCGGGAAGGGAAGGACGGAGGGAAAGGAGAGGAAGAGGAGGAGGAGGAAGAAAAAGAAAAAGAAGAAGAGGAGGAGGAGGAGGTGGCACCGCCGGGACGGGTCTCGCGAGAAGTAGGAGCCGCTTACCCCGCTCTCGCGAGATCCCGGCCGCACCGCACGGCGCCCGCCCGCCGCCCACCGCCTCATTGTCCGCGCGCTCCCGCGGGGGCGGATGGGAAGGCGCGCGGGGCGGGGCTCGGCTCCGCCCCTTTGTCCCCGCCCCCCTTCCCCCCCCCCCCCCTCCCTCCTCCCTTCCCGGGGCTGAGCGGTGGCGCGGGAGGGGCAAAGTCGGTGGGTCGCGGGTTCGCGGCTGCTGTACGGCTCCTCAGCGCCTCTCCCCGCTGTACCCCTTTCCCCCGGTGTACCCCCGGTGTACCCCCGGTGCGACAGTCTCTCAGAGCTCCCTGTTGTAGAAACGCGCCCTCAAACCCCGTGTGGAGGTTAAATCCTCCTCAGGCAGAGCCAAGGCTGCCCTCAGGGTCTGCCAGCCACCACCCCCCGCCTTTCGGTGACTGGAAACAGGACCGGGTCGCGCTGGCCGGGGGCTGTAGTGTGAATTTCTCCAAAATACCGAGGATTCCTCGCTGCCACTCGACTCCTCTCACCCTCAAAGCGTCGTTACCTTTGTAACGGGGCTCATAGTCCCTCAGCTCCCTGGCAAACACGGCGGCCAGGCCCCGCCAGCTCCAGCCTAAAGACTGCTCTCCTCAGCAGAAAGATGATGTTACCATCTCTAAAATATCTAAGGCAACGGGCGATGAGGTGCATTAGAAGATTCTGGCAAAAATAATGAAAAAAACAAGCCCTGCGGCTGCTGTGCGAAGCTTCCTTTTAAATTTAAACCAACACTGCCACCTCGCGCTGCTGTGAGGAAACTTCACCTCCGCGGGGCTCCCTCCATAGAGGCCTTGATTTTTCTGACCAAAATGGGACTCGTAGGACCCGGAAAAGAATAATGACGATTTAAAATTCTTTCGCAATCCATATATTTCCAGTTTGATTTGTAGCTAAGGGCTCTGTCTCTCCATCACCCCGGGAAGCCGCGGTGTACAGGCAGCTTGGGAAAGGTGAGGGAGTTCTGGGTTCTGTCTCCAGGGGAAAGGAAAAATCTGCCTTTGGAATTCACCACCGGATGATTTTTCTTCACAATACGTGGCTGGAGAGCACAGTGAAACAATAACACAGAGGGTGTCTGAAAAAATCCAAACCAACCAAACAAAACCCAATACAAGGGTACTGTAACACAATAAAGCAAACAAAACATACAACAAATACAAACAAACAAAAAAAACAAGGAAACAAACAAAAAATACAAGGAAACCGAACAAAACCAGGGGATTGGTTACTACAGATCTGTTGAATTAATCAGGAAGTGCTCAGAGAATGATCACATGAAATGCAGCTCTTTTAACAAGCTGGGTATAAAAAACAATTAAGTGCTCCAAAACAAACACATAAATCTAAGTTAACAGTACTTCTGTGCTCCAGCACTGCAGAGCAGTAAAAGCAGAGCAAAGCACTATGATGAAATGTGAAGCAGTGCAGCCACTTTTGCCCAATAAAAGTCATATATAGATTGCAAAACCTATGGTACGAACAAACCGAATCATAAATCAAGCTAGCATCTCCAGAGGACAAAAGCAAGCCCTGCTCTGCTTCCCTGGCTGTATTTCAATGCCAGTATTTTGTTCCTCTTAGACCACACAGGTTTTTTTCCTCTATTTCCTTTGCTGTCCTTTGGTCAAGGCACCACACTGGAGGTGAGGTGATTTGCTTTGACCTTTATTGATTGCATTTGTCCTGCAGAAAGAGCCACACAGCACTGACCAGCACAGCTGCTGTGGTGAGACACAGAGCTCCAGTTCCCTAAGCCTGTCCTCCTGCTGAACTGGAGGACATTTATGGCATTCCTGTGTTTCTTTTCCTGGTGGATTTGGAGAAAAACATTTCAGCCACCTGAGATCTCTCAGTGAGGCTTTGGAAGAGCTCTCATGCTGTGTGAGGCATGCTCTGAGTAGAGCTCTGCAGCTATTTCTGGGTGCTCTGATGGGATAACCAGCACTACCAGCAGCTCTGTGTCCCTTTCTAATGCCTTTTTTGTTACAGCACAACCAGCCTTACAAGTCCTGGGCTCATCCCCAAGACAAATGTAATAGAACTTTGTCAGAGAAACACTTTTTTCAAAGAAAATAGCAAGTCAACGTTTATTTATTGTTCCTATAGCACATGCTTTATGCAGCTGACAGTGTATATTCTGATTTTTTTTGCCCATTTTAGAAATACCTGGTAGAGAAGCAGAGCTCCCTAGTGCTGTTCCTCAGCAGTCAGCAAGAAGGAACCCAAACCCATCCTGAGGGCACCCATCTGAGGCACCCATCACTGCCCTCTAGGGCAAGTCCTAGGGAAGAAGATGGCTGGGCAAGAGGTAAATCCATAGGAAACCTAGTAATTTCTTCTGCAGGTAGAACCAGTAAAATTATTTTATTTATGTCATAGACTTTTAACTAAGAAAAAAATCGTTTAAGTACACTGTCACTGCTCCACTCCTGCAGTTAGCAGGGTGTACAGCAGACCAGTGTCCATGCTTCCCAGTTGAATTTGTATATAGAGGGCACCACAGCTACAGTAGCTTCTCTGAGAGCATAATTGTAACTTCATGTGACTGAAGACCATTGAACCATTTTTTAAAAACTGAAAACTTAAGGTTTGGCCTAAAACCCAAAGTCTAGATTATTCCACAAACATGGAGCTCTCCAGAAGACTGCACTGAGTCCAAGTGGATCAGGCATCTTGCTGAGAGCAATACTCTCCTTTACTCTTGACAACCATGGTCACTTTTAAGTTTAAACAGCATTTGTCTGAATTCCCTGGTGGTTGCCTTTCCCATCCCTGCAATATTTTATGTATTTGGCAGCCTTTTTTAACCCCTATCTTTTATGGCCCTATCTCCCCCCACCCAGGTCCAGGGAAGGGAGATAATCCTCTCTCTTTCAAGCCAGAGGAACTGAAGCATTGGGAGGTTATCTTGTGAAGTTTACTGGCTGCGTAAACAGCAGAAATACAAATTCCTGACCTTACTTCCTTCATGGAAAACTTAAAGATACAATCTCCTTCAGAGGGCTGGAGGGAAGGAACTTAAAAACCTGTCCTTGCTGTGGAGGGTGTGCATGTGGCAGGAGGGCACCAGGCCCCTCATGCCACACTCCTGCCTCTGCAGTCTCCCAAAGACAAGAATCCCACGAGGCTTTTAATTCCTGCTGTACCCCACATGCCAAAAAGAGACAGTTTAAATATAAATAATTTTAATAAATAGAAGTCACTGAAAAAATATAGTTTGAAACAAGCAGTGAGAGGGAATTAACAATGAAGAAACTGTGACTTTGCCTCCAGACACCCCTGATGTTTCCAGTTACTACATCTAGATCCTGAAAACAAATACTTCTCCAGCAGTCCCATTTAAACTGTGGACTAGAACTTTCAATCTTCTCCATCTCTTTTGAATGGAAACCTCAAAACCAGCACTAACAGCATTATTTCTCTCCTTCTGGCAAGTGCTGCTGCTGCAGTGGAACACGCCAACCATTGGCCTATAATTAAAAATCATACAATTAACAGGAGTCTAAACCCCCCAAATTCAGCCCTCAACACTGACCAGTTAATTAGCTTTCATTTCTACAGAAAAGGTACAATATTGAACAGAACCTCTGCTACCCATTAATTTTCCAACTGCACGTTGTCTGCATCCAACCTAGGATTAACTCCACCGGGGAGGAGTTACTCCACTCTCAAGCATGCAGAGTGCTGCCCAACCTGGCACCATCCGGCACCAGAACAGCCCCGGAGGTACCAGGAGCCACTCGGCAGCACTTTTCTCTCCCAGCAGCATAACACTACCACAGGCACTGAGCAGCAACAGGCAGCTGACTACCACTGGATGACAAACAGAGCTCCAGCCTGAGTTTTTGAAGGACAAAAGGAAGCAGAGGCTCAGAGACACAAGCCTTGCTCCTGTTCTGTTCATCAAGGACTTCCCTGCAGCCAGGGGAAGCACTGCCTGCTTCCAGATAAACCGGATTATTCCTTATCCTCAGAAAGGAGACTGAGGTGCTGGAGCAGGTCCAAAGGAGGGCAACCAGGCTGGGGAAGGGATCCAGCACAAGTCCTGTGAGGAGAGGCTGAGGGAGCTGGGGGTGTTCAGCCTGGAGAAGAGGAGGCTCAGGGGAGACCTCATCACTCTCTACAACTCCCTGAAAGGAGGCTGGAGCCAGGGGGGGGTTGGGCTCTTTTCCCAGGCAACTTTCAACAAGACAAGAGGACATGGACTTAAGTTGTGCCAGGGGAGGTTTAGGTTGGATATTAGAAAGAATTTCTTCCCGGAGAGGGTGATCAGCCATTGGAATGGGCTGCCCAGGGAAGTAGTGGATTCTCCATCCCTGGAGATATTTAAAAAGAGCCTGGATGTGGCACTCAGTGCCATGGGCTGGGAACCACAGGGGGAGTGGATCAAGGGTTGGACTTGATGATCTCTGAGGTCCCTTCCAACCCAGCCCATTCTATGATTCTGTGATTATTTCCACCCCCGAGGTTGGCACAACAGCCAGCTGAGACCATTTGTTCGACTCGGGCTGGCAGAAGGAGCAGTCTTTTGACCCATATCCCCTTGTTGGAGGGGTGGGGAACTCAAACCACGTAGCTGCAAAGCTCCTGAGCTCTCCCCCTGCCTCGTGTGCCGGTCATTCCTCCCCATGTCCCTGCACAGGGTCACATCCCTGCAGGACTCGGGGGTTTCCTACACAGAGGTCACCAACAGGACCCACCACCCCAGGACTTTACCTTCCAGGCTCTTCTTTGCCACCCCAGAGCTCCACGGCTCAGCACTAGAGAGAGCACAAGAGAAACATCACTTCAAATATTCAGTTAATTAAATCTCTATTCATAGCACTCAACAGCAGGGACCTGGCTTGCAGAAGGGGGAAAAACAATATATTAAAAAAATCAAACCGCATAATAGGCTGAGAAATGCCTTCTAAACGGCACGGCCTGAACCCTCCGCTCCCAGGGCCTCACAGTTACCAGCCAGACGCTGAAAACTTTTTTTTTTTTAAAAAAAACATGTGAATGTTTCACGGGGCGTTCTCCGTTTCCAGAGCGCCAGGGGTGCAGCTCACCAACCCCCCCGCACCCCTCACCTCATGGCGGCCGCCCGAGCCCGCAGCACCTCCCGCCCCTCATGGCTGCCGGCACCGAGAGAGGCCCCGCTCCGCCCCGCCGCCCGGGTGGTTCCGCAGGGACCGCCCCATCGCCTCAGCCGCTCCCCTCGGGGCGGGCCCGGCCCGCAGGGTCCCGGGGGACGGTGGGAGGGAGGGAGGGTCCCGGGTGGGCAGTGGGAGGGTCCGGCAAGGCCCGGGGAAGCGGCATGGCGGGGGTGGGTGACAAAACCCAGGAAAATGTCCTCCAAGAGGAGCTTCGTGACAGAGAGTTCAACGAGGCCGAGTGCAAGGTTCTGCAGCTGGGGGGAGGCAATCGCAGGCAGGAGGCCGGGCTGGGGGGAGAAAGGATTGAGGGCAGCCCTGAGGAGAAGTGTGGGGTTTTGCCACAAAAGCAGATATGTACGGAACAAGCCATGTTTTGGGAATGCAGCAACGAACTTAACCTTGGAGTTACAATAACGCTGGAGCTGGCTTTCTAGCAAAACAAGATAACAGAATAACAGCAAGAGAAAACATTTTCAAGCCAGGACAGCCCTCAGCATGGGCACGGACAATAACTTTTAACCAATTAGCTTATAAGTTAGAAACAAGTTCAGGGTGTTAACCAATCACTTGGTGCCATGCATGTAACACAGATAAGAGAAAAGTATATATTCTGCGTTAGTGAATTTAATAAATGAGATTTTGCTTGTTGATCATATTGGTCTGTGTTTGGCAATTTCTCGGAGCCCTCTCACAACAGAGAAAGACTTGGGGGTGGTGGTGGAGCAGAAGCTCAACGTGAGCCATCAGTGTGTGCTTGGAGCCCAGAAACCAACCGGGTCCTGGGGGCATCAGCAGAAGCACAGACAGAGGTGGAGGGAGGGGATTCTCCCCTTTAATTCTGCCCTTGTGAGACCCCACCTGCAGTGCTGGGTCCAGTTCTGGAGTCCCCAGCATCAGAAGGACACAGAGCTCCTGGAACACATCCAGAGCAGAGCCACTGAAATGCTCAGAGGGCTGAGCACCTCCCTGGGAAGCCAGGCTGAGGGATTGGGGTTGTTCAGCCTGGAGAAGAGGAGGCTCCCAGGGGAGCTCAGAGCAACCTTCCAATATCTGAAGGGGCTACAAGAAAGCTGGGGGAGGGCTTTGGACACGGGGGGGTAGGGAGAGGAGAAGGGAAATGGGTTAAAACTTGAAGAGGGGAGATTTAGGTTGGACATTAGGAAGAAATTCCTTGGAGTGAGGGTTCTGAGCCCCTGGTTGCCCAGGTTGCCCCCAGAAGCTGTGGCTGCCCCATCCCTGGCAGTGTTGAAGGTTGGATGGGGCTTGGAGCAGCCTGGGCTGGTGGGAGGTGTCCCTGCCCATGCAGCGGGGTTGGAAGGGACCTTAAAGATCATCCACTTCCAACCCCAACCATTCTGTGATTGAAAAAAGCACCCCAAACGGTGTGGTTCACCCTCTATCTCCTCTGTTCAGGGGCCAAAAGGTGCTGATGCTGGGTGTTGGCTTGTAGCTCTTCATGCAGTGCTTGCAGGAATGGATACAGCATGTTAGCATCACCATGTCCCCACTCATGGCTGACAATTAAGGTTATAAAAGTGTTTTTTCAGCAGAGCCCAGCTGCTGCCCCAGAGCTTCTCTGTGATGGGGCTGTATGCCAGGGCCCAGGGAACAGGGACGGGCTGACATGAAATGTGTACCCAACTTTTCTCACAGTGATTTGCTGGATTTTCTTCACCCTCCCACAGCATTGCTCTTTCTTTTTCTCTGGAGGATGTCCTTGTGGCACATATGCTGCTGAGCCGATGTCTGATGGGTACAGAACAACCATAGCACTGAGCTTCTAGCACCAGAGATAAGCAGGTGACCCCAGGAAGGCAGCAAGGACTGGGGGTTTGGAGGATGACAGTAAAGCATCACTCTGCCTGCTGCAGGAGCTCCGGACATGGCTCAGTCCCAGCCTGTGCTTGCAGAACACATTTTTTAACCATTACAGCTCCATGCTACTGCAGGTCCCTCACTCAGATGAGCTGTGCCAGCATAGAGAGTGGTTTATGTCCTGATTTAACCCATCCTGCTAATTTATGGGAACAAAACCTCTTGGATGTAATCCTTCCTTTATTCCATAACTGAGCATTTACCCAACAGGAGTTGAAGAGGTTTCTGGAGCCTGCTGAGTTGCTGTGAACTGCAGAGCTGTACTGGGGTGCAGGGAGTTCAGGGGAGGCTGTGTCTAGACCAGAGGAGCTCTCCTGAAGGCTGGCTCTGCTTTGGCTTTGTGGTATTTTTTAGATCTCTAATCTGGCTTGAAACAAAGCATCTCAGTCCCTTTAGCCCCCAAGACAGCACTTTCAGGAGAAAAGGAGATGTATTTAGCTTCCACCAAGCTACGCTGAACAACAGGCCAAGCTGGGCTCCTGGTATCAAAGAGCAATGTGATGTTTGCTGACAACATCTTGGCCTGGAAGAGGGGGAAGGCCAAGAGAGCTAAGCAGATGAAACCACCATGAAACCAGCTCTTGGGCAGCCTACAGCCATTTCTGAGCTGCTTCTTCCTCCCTCGTGTGCTTGCAGGGCATGATCAGGGGTAAGCAGAGAGGCAGCTCACCTACGCTTCTCTTCCCCTTAGCTAGGTCTTGGTTTCATCTTTTCCAGTTTGACAGATCCTGTGTTTCCTGCACTGGTTCTCCACACCCCTCTGTGTGCACCTCAGCACTCGGGTCAGTGTGGATGCACGCTTACAGCAAAATTGATCTTGCTGAACTCTCCAGCTTCAGTCCAGAAGGAAAAAAAACCTTTACTGCTTGGCTAAATGGCACTTGGAAGCAGAGGTCCTGCCACTGCAGCCCGTCACATGGGTGGCACTGTGTCCTTCCATGCCGGGATGGAAAATCAGCCCTCAGCACCCAAGGAGTGGCACAAGTCAGACTCTTCAGCCTGTAAGAAGAGGTTGCTTTTGTAGCCAGATAATTCCTCTACAGAGAGAAGTATTAACTGAAGGGATTGCCAGGAAGCTGAACAGGAGCCAGCAGTGTGCCCAGGTGGCCAAGAAGGCCAATGGCATCCTGGCCTGGCTCAGGAACAGCGTGGCCAGCAGGTCCAGGGAAGGGATTCTGCCCCTGTACTCAGCCCTGGTGAGGCCACAGCTCGAGTCCTGTGTCCAGTTCTGGGCCCCTCAGTTCAGGAAGGAGATTGAGGTCCTGGAGCAGGTCCAAAGGAGGGCAACCAGGCTGGTGAAGGGATCCAGCACAAGTCCTGTGAGGAGAGGCTGAGGGAGCTGGGGGTGTTCAGCCTGGAGAAGAGGAGGCTCAGGGGAGACCTCATCACTCTCTACAACTCCCTGAAAGGAGGCTGGAGCCAGGGGGGGATTGGGCTCTTTTCCCAGGCAACTATCAGCAAGACAAGAGGGCATGGTCTCAAGTTGTGCCAGGGGAGGTTTAGGTTGGATATTAGAAAGAATTTCTTCACGGAGAGGGTGATCAGCCATTGGAATGGGCTGCCCAGGGAAGTAGTGGATTCTCCATCCCTGGAGATATTTAAAAAGAGCCTGGATGTGGCACTCAGTGCCATGGGCTGGGAACCACAGGGGGAGTGGATCAAGGGTTGGACTTGATGATCTCTGAGGTCCCTTCCAACCCAGCCCATTCTATGATTCTGTGATTCTATGGTTCTATGGTTCTATGATCACTGTCACTCTCTCAAAGCAAGAACAGGAACTTTTCTATTAGAGACAAACATTCTTTTGTCCCCTGCCCTCTTACACTGGAGTAGTGTTGGGCTTTCCATCCACCTGCACGACAGCCAAGGCGTTCCGTCCCTTTCCAGAGGGGACACCGCCATTCCCACCTCCGGCACCAGATGTCACCACAGACCGGAAAGCGGAGCGGGTCCCGGTGCGGTGTGTGCGGGGATTTTCCCGGAGTTCGGGGTGTCCAACCCCAGAAGGAGATGGGCTTGGAGAAGCCCCCGACTCCTGCCCTGAATCTCATCCCCCCTGACACCAAGGATGCGCTCGGAGCCCAGAGCCTGCGGAATGAAAAGCTGCGGCTGCTGCTCCTGTGACGGGAGAGATCTCACTGCGGGGATGTCACAGAATCATAGCATGGGCTGGGTTGGAAGGGACCTCAGAGACCATCAAGTCCAACCCTTGATCCACTCCCCCTGTGGTTCCCAGCCCATGGCACTGAGTGCCACATCCAGGCTCTTTTGAAATATCTCCAGGGATGGAGAATCCACTACTTCCCTGGGCAGCCCATTCCAATGGCTGATCACCCTCTCTGTAAAGAAATTCTTTCTAATATCCAACCTAAACTTCCCTGGCACAACTTGAGACCATGCCCTCTTGTCTTGTTGAAAGTTGCCTGGGAAAAGAGCCCAACCCCCCCCTGGCTCCAGGCTCCTTTCAGGGAGGTGCAGGGTTACTGTTGGGTGTTCCAGGCTTCCTACACCCATTGCTTCCTGGGAGGAGCAGCAGCTCTGATCAAAGTGCATCTCCCTCCCTGGCCAAGAGCCCTGCAGCCTCCCACCAGGGTTCAGTGTCTCTCTTGATAGATGGGTGGCTGTGCTGTCTCCTGGGGTGACATCCCAGCTGCCCTGGGGATGGCACTGGGGCAAGATCCTGCTGCTGAGCTGCCTCTGAGGCCAGAGCTGGATGTGTCCCTTTGGGCAGCACAGCAAAAGGATGGGCAGGCTCTTCCCTTTGCTGTGCAGCTAGAGAGCAGCCTCTCTTGGCCCGCAGGAAGGAGCAATCAGAAAAGGTTATATTAAACTAAACTCAGCCTGCTGGAGGGGCACTGGCATCAAGTGCAGTGCTGGTCTGCATGTGGCTGGGCAGGAGGATGGAGCAGAGGATGGAGCCTGCAGCCCCCTTCCCTCCAGGCCTGCCTGGGTTTCAATCTCTCTGCCAGAGCCTGGGTCTTTTTGCTGTTCAAAATGTGCTCAGGCAGCACAGGGAGCCTGTGCAGTTTCTGTCTATTCTCAGCGAAAACTGATGTGGAGCGATTTCTTTTTTTTTTTGTCTGGCAGAGCCCAGGAGCCTTGCTCTGTTCTTCTCCCACTCCTTCTGCTGAGCTTGCCCCTGGCCCAATCTCCTTCCCTGGTGGCCCCTTCCAGCTCCTATTCAACCCCCTTTTTTTTTTCTTTTCTCTCCCTCCTTCAGTGCCCCTATCCAGAAGACAAATTGCAAACTGGTCTCTGTTACTCAGTGTTTTTCAGGTAACAGATCCTAAACCACTTTCTCAGTGTCCTAAATGTGATCTGCTAATCCTATGGAAGGAGATTCCTTGGGACACAAGCCACCTCTGGCAGATCCCCTGGTATTGAGCTGCAGGCTTTGTCTCAGTTGCAAATATACAAATGGTAAAGTAGCTGCCTTAGCCCTGAGCATGGACATCACAACTTGCTCTGCTTCCTCAGTCCCTCTTCATTTTAGGAATTTACCCGTGTATCAAGGCTAACCAAAGAAGATGATCTTCCTTCTGGTGGTCCAAGAGGTCTTTTTTCAGCAAGGAAGGAGCTCTGTGGGGCAAGGAGCATGATCTGGGAGTGAGTATGTGGAGGAGACCTGGAGGAGGGCTTGCACATCCGCATTAAGATGAGCACACAAGTGGGATGTTCTGGATCTTTAATTACTCTAAATCATATCATAATAACCCCAATTGCTCTAAGTGCCATTTGGCTGGTGCAGGTTTAATTCTGGGAGGTTTTGAGAAGCCTGACTTGTTTAGCACCTGGAGCTGGGTGGTGTAAGCATTGCTCACAGACCCTGGGTTGTAGAGATGAGAATGAACACCCCAGAAAAAGCATCACCCCAGCATTTTAGAGTAGAGCTAACTAGAAATAGCTTATTCCAAAAAAAAAAAAAACATTAAAAAATCATTCTTAATTAGGACAGAAACCCCCAGAAAGGCATTTTAAGAGAGAAGCCTAAAAATATAAATTTTGCTTTGATTTGAAAACTATTTTTGCTCTTCAGATTGCGAGATAAAATACATTTGAACTGATGATGCACTTTGCAACAAAAATATATCCCTTTTCACCCTGAAAATGCTGAAATGGGTTCTTTCAAAATTTTCAACATTTTACCCCCCTCTTTTTCTAACCCCCAAATTTTTAATTTAGCTGAAATGTCTTTTTTTCATGAAAGGAAACTCTTGATTACATTTTTTCCCCCAACAGCTTCAGTTAGAATTAACAATTACAGCTGATTCTTAGCTGGGTGATAAACAGCTGGACTGAATCCACTCCTCAGCCCTCTCTGCTCTGGGACTTCCAAATAAGCTCCACTGCTAGCAGGAGTTTAGCCCTCTGTAACATTTTAGCCTCATCTAGTCACTGGAATTTATTTTTCTTCCTTTTTTTCCCCCCACTCTTTCCCCTCAGAGGATTATTTTTTACCAGTGCAGCATCTCTAACAGTCAGGTAACTTCACAACGAGTTGAGATCACATTGATTTCTTGAAGCAGCAGCAGAATACTAATTTTCCCTATTTTCCTCCTCTAAGGAAAATGGGTAACAGCTTCAGGAAGGCAACCAGGTTTGTAGATGCTATGTTCTACCTGCTGGATGACAGGAAAGCCTGAGGTCTGTGGGACCTTTTGGGAAAGGAGATTTTTTGGGTGGAGATGAAGCAAGGTAAAGAGAAGCACATGGGATTAAAGCAGAGTGGGCTGAGCCCTGAGAAAAGCCCCAAATGAGGAGCAGGGGGTGAATCAGTCCATGGGCCAGCCTAGAAGGACACGGTGATGGGGAGAGAGGGGACATTCAGGTTTGCTCTTTAAATCTCTAGTCCAGGTGCCCAGGAAGATTTGTCCAGACCCCACAGGCGACCTCCAGAGAGCCAAGAGAAGCTGGGACAGCCTCCTTTGCTGAAACCAGTGTTCCCAGTGCCCACCATGGTTCTCCTGCTGCTGGGTCCAGCACTCTTCATCACTGGCTCATTGCTGCCCAGGGCTGGTGTCTTTTCCCTGGAAACAAACCTACAGTTTCAGCCTCTCCCACCTCATACTTCCTGCTCCTCTGCCAAACAGGTATTGCCAGCTTGGATGATCTGGAGATAGTATTAAGTGAGAGGGAGGTTTCCATGTGAAAATCTCCCTGTGCTTACTGGATTAAGAGATGTGAAAATTAAAGCCTTTCTTCATACTTCACACAGCTTTTCAGCTGCTACTTTTTTCACTTCTACTTGAGCACAAAAAGCATCATCACTTGCCCCATCCTTTTTGCTGGTGATTTTGCCCCAAGGCAACCTGGAGATGTGGCTGGCAACACCCACTGCTCTTTGCCACTCAGTTTCCCCAAAAGCTTCACCCCCAAGCCCCCAGCAGACCCTGCCTCTCCCAGGCTGGGGGCTGCAGAGAGCCAGGCTGCTGTGAGTGTGCCTTTATTTATATACAAAACCAGCCCAGGAGAAGGGTTGTAAATGCCTCTTTATTTCCATATTTATCACTGCAGTTCAGATAGATGAGGAACCTGGTGGAAAGTTTAGGTGAAGCAGAGAGGAGAGGAAATGAAAAAATGTCAGCAAGCAGCAGCTCAGCCGAGAGCCTCGAGGGTCTCCAGCAGCAAAAAGGCTTTTAATTATGTGCTTGATAACATCTTCATTTCCCCAGCCACACTGCTGGGATGGATGGAGCACCCTGTGCCCTGCCAAAGGGTGATTCCAGCTCTTTTCCCAAAACCCAGTCTGGTTGTTATGGGGATAGAGATCTGAGACCTTTAAAAAAAAAAAAAAAAATAAAAGGATATTTGGTCTTGCTGGTGTTTTCCTCAGCTGTTTTCTTCCTGGATACTGGTAGGAAGCTTGAGCAGCAGCAGAATGCAATAAATATCTTGATGTAATGAGCATCAGGGTGACTCGTAGGCAGAAAGGAGCTGCAGAGGCTTTGCTGGGAAACTTCAGAGCAGCCAGTGCTTGGGTATTGGTGATGGATGATGATTTAAAGCCCATTTTTGCAGGGAGTAACTGCTCATAACCGTCCCCTCTCCTTTAAGTGTGCGACACCACAGAGATTTACAGTCTCCTTGTTTCCACCTTATGGGAAGTGTTTTATTCATCACATTTGTTCAGTCCTGATACCCATGTGCTGTGGCACAGGGATGCTTCAAGAGGAGGAAGCAGCAGGGTGGGACGTGGCTCCTGAGGGTAGCAGCTGGAGTGGCAGGGATGGGAGCTTCCTGGGAGCTTTACAAGAATTTGAAATCTTTAGCCCTGGAATAGAAAGAACATCTGCCTGCAGGCCAGGGCAGTTTGGTTCAGCTGGGGCTGCTCTGCCAGGGCATAACCAGGACTGTGAGTCTGCCCAAGGTCCCTGGGGGGGGAATTGGGGGTTGGAGCTGCCTTGTAACTACCTGCACACTCCCTCTCCAGCACCCCATGCTAGTGACTGTATTTTTACCTAAATAGCTGCTTGGAAACCTGGAAAGGCTCCTGCTCAGGTCATGAGGGGTGACTGCTTCTAGAAAGGGTGCTTGGGGACCCTGCTGCCTATGCAGTCCCAGCTTGCTCACAACTGGGACTGGGAACTCCACATTCCCTTCACACCAGTTATGCACCTGCCAGGTCCCTCTGCTCTTGCTACTCCCCTCCCTGCTTCTTCATAATTTGTGCATGGCTTCCTAGGAAAGCAGCTTTGAATTGATCACCGTTGCCACCTTATCTAATTTAATCCAAACCTGATATCAAACAGGAGCAAGGGAAGCCCGGTGGGAAGCCTGCTTGAGTCAAACCACTTGGCTGTGATGAACGGCATCGTTAATAACCCATAATGAAATGCTGGAGTCATCTGGTATTGCTGGGCTCTGGAAATAAGGCAGAGCCTGCCCTCGCTCCCCTGGAACAAGCTGCCAGGCTACCATGAGAGCCAAGCTGTCCTGAGGATGTGTTTGAGGGGGAGAGAGTCCTTGCAGACTGACATCTGCTGGGATCCTGAGCTCTGATACCTCTGCAGCTCACTCAGAAACCCTCATCCTTCACTCCTGGCCCTGCTGGCAGAGCCTCCCCAAGAGCAGGAACAGCCCCTTGACTTGTCACATCCCATTTACCTCCCTGAAGCCTCCAGGGGATTGACAGCAAAAGCCCCTGGATGAGTTGGGTTGGTTTTTAGATGGCTAGTGAAGTATCACTTGGGTTGGTGGTGACGAGAAGTTGTGAGGGGGACACATCTGATCCTCGTGGCAATTTGGAGACACTGATGTTGGCATGGCAGAACTGGTCCTGCAAAAGCAAGTGGGGTAACCCTGCAGCTGCAATGCCACCCCCATCTCAAGCCTGGGGGTCACTTCTGTCCTCTCTGTATGCATCTGCACTGCAAAAATCAGTGCTCTCAACTCAGGCTGGGTCACAACTTACTTCTTGAGTTGTAAAGACAAATTTCATCATCTCAGCATGGTAAGTGGCCTCTGGCAGTGGTGAGGTTGGCCAGGGCAGGCTGGGAGGGGATGCAGCACAGTGCAGGAGCTGCAGGTCATTAAATAATTACACATACTGGAGCATGAATTTCATCTAATTTTTCAGAGCTACAGCATGACACAAAAGCCTGAGAGGAAGGAAGGGAGGAAAGGCCAGAGGGGAAAGGTATTTCAGACAGCAGCCCTCTTCCCAGTGACTGTTTGGCCACAGCTCCATCTGTTTTGGTGAGAGCATGGAGTGCAAAGCCTGGACCTGCATCTGGACACTCAGACTGGTGAGTCTCCTGAACCTGTGAAGTTGGTTTATTATTCAGAATGACATCCTTCATGATCCTCCTCTCTGGTCTGCCTTGGGGCTGGGATAGGAGTGAATCCATGCTCATCTGGGATGCCCTGGAAAATACTGCCCTGGCCACAGCAGCAGCTTCTCCTCTCTTGGCATCCTCCCAGGGGGAAAAGAGCAATCAAACCCTCAATAGCTACTCTGCACAGGAGCCCTGTGAACATGTTGCCACAACTGAGCTGCTGGAGAAGCTGGATGGTGCTGAGGAGGATGCCTCGGAGGGGAGGCAGCTCCAGCTGAGGACATGGTGGTGGTTCTGGGTAGAACTCCACGTGTCTTTCCCTGGAGAAAATTGGAATGTCTGGTGGCCCCAGAGTCACTTCAGCCCTGTCTCTGCAGTGACTGCACTGTCTCATCTCCAGGTCCTGCTCAGGCAGCAGCAAATATTTCCTGAAATCAAGAAATTAGGGCCAGTCACAAAGGTAAGGAAAAGTTTTATTAATTTGATTGTGATAGCAAATCACACCGTGGTGTCAAGTTATTGTCAAGTTATCCCCTTGTGCTGAGGAAGGGCAGGGTCTGTATCATCCTACCCAGAGGGAACCAAGCTCTCTCCCTGCTGCTTTGGCACAGGACTGGCCCAACTCTCCCATCCCCTCAGCCTCACTGAAAGCTGAGCTGCTTTGAGCAGAGCTTGCCTTTAAAAGAAGGCATTAAAACAGAAGGAATCAATTGTATTAAGTGCAAATTCATCTGCTGATGTTGTTGTCCAGGGGCAGCTTGGCCATGGACTGCAGTGGGGATCGGTGCTCATTAATGCCCTGGGCTGGTAACAAAGCCCAGAAGTAGCTGAAAACAAAGACAACTGAAGTCTGATGGATTAATGCTGCCTCCCACCAATGCAGCCTGTGATCCATCAATTACCTATCTGCTTAGTCCTTTTCTCCATCCTTTTACAATCTAAATAGCACATTTTATAGTCACTGCTAAGTGATGTGATCAACATCAATTACCTACTAAAAGAGAATCAAGTCTTGATTTAAAATTAAGTGCTGCATTTTGCCATGTTCTTTATATGTAGCCAACAGAATAATTGCAGTGACATAAAAACTAATTACACAACTCCACAATTAGGCCTCCCTCCTAGTGCTGTGATTGTCTTTAAGTACATTGATGAAAAATTACTCCCAGCCCTAAATTACTCTCTCACACCCATCTTCTCCAATACCTTTGGAAAAAAAACAAAACAAAACAAAACCTTCCACCCCGTCAGATCAAACAGGAGAACTGGAAATGCAAAAGATAATACATGCAGAGCATGTTTTCTAAGCTCTTTGATGTGTGAGCTCTTTCAGACAGCAGGATTAAGCTGGAATTGCCCAGGGATACAGCAGCACGTGTACTGCCACGTACACGGACACGTATGGCCATGGACATCTCAACCAGACTTCCCAAGCCTCCTGGGGCTGTCATGGGCCAGCACCCTGCTGCATCAGCATTTGGAAAAGCTTCTCTTCCCTGTGCTCCAGAGTTTGCTCCCGGGTTTGCAAGCAGAGGAGAGACCTGTCCTGCCTGGCTGCTGGCTAAGGGGGTTGCTCCTCCTGCTGTGCTTGAAGGGGAGCACTGTGGCTTCAGAGATGGCTGATCATCCCATTACTGCTCTGCCACCTGGGAGAAACAAGGGGAAGAGCTGAATCCAGCTCCTCTGCCCCACTGGAGAAACCACAGTGGGTTTTGGGCAGAGGTGGATGGATGAACCCCCTCCTGAGCTGGTGGCAATGCTGCTCCAGGAGCCAAGAGGGCCCAGAGCCCCAAAGGGAGGAGAAGGAAGAGGCTGGGGTACAGCAGTGCTTTCATGCATCCAAAGGCAGGAGTTATGTCTTGCCAGAAACCACAGAGCTGCCTGAAAAATCATGCCATTAAACCCCGATAAATTGTGGTGTGTTTCTCGTGGGCTTTGTAGGGTTTGATTCTGATTTTGAGGTGCTTATATCCAGCCTGAAAAGACTGAAAACACTTCATTTATTGGAAATGAAAGCTGAGGTTTGCTTGCAATCAATCTTCTGCTTCCAGGATCTTGGTGGGTGCCAGCAACGAAGCTCAGTGCACAGGTGAGCAGAGCTGTGGGGGCACTGGCCCCAGGGACAGAGCTTCCTGCTGGTCCCCTTACACTGTGCCAGCCTCTGTTGTCACTTGCTGTCACTTGCTGTCACCGAGCATCCTTTGCTGGACAATTAAACATTGCAGGTTTAATTTCATGGCTGGCAGCGTGGTTTTGGCTGCTGCCTGGTGCGTGGTGGAGCCCTCCCCAGGGTGGGGGGTTGCACAGTTTGTAGCTCTGTCTTTTCCATCATTTCAGCAATGCCATCGCTCACTTGTGGGCCAGGAAAGGGGTGGGAAATGCTTTGGTACCTGATTTTAATCAACACAGTGCTGCAAGCAAACCAGGCAGAAGGGATCTGCAGGCTCACTCCTGTCCCAACTTTCTCACCTCTTCTTCAGCAAGGTTCAGGGGACATTAGGTGCCAAAGCTGTGAATTAACACCCTTGTATTTACCTGAAACTTTACTATCTCCCTCAAAAGGTGTGAAAAATAAAGGGGGTGTTGGAGCAGTTGGTGGCAGGAAAGATGCCTGAGATGGCTCAGGCCAACAGCATCTCATGAATCTTGCCAATGTCACCTCCTTCTTTGCCATCATGAGGGACAGGGAGCTGGGGACACTGGGCATGGAGCAGGGACCACAGGACCAGCAACCTTCCCTGGATGCATCACTGATGTCTGGGGGGTCAGGGCTGTCCCCCCACCCCTCCTGCTGCCATCCCAGTTCCCCCAGCAAAGCCACCTGCTGTGGGCACCCTGGGGCTGTCTGCAGGGAGACCCATGGCAGGGTGATCTCCATGGGGCCACACAAACCCGAGTGACAACACATGATGAGAAAAGTCCATGTGTTCAGGGCCCGCATGCAGGTAGCTGTTGTGTCCAGACACCTCATAAGCAAGCAGATGTCATTTAGAAGGGCCATTTATTTTACCCTTTTTCACAAAATAGTTTGGGTGGGAAGGGACCTCAAAGATTATCCAAGCCTCTTGCCATGGCCAGGGACACCTCCCCCCAGCCCAGGATGCTCCAAGCCCCATCCCAACCTTCAACACTGCCAGGGATGGGGCAACCACAGCTTCTGGGGGCAACCAGGGGCTCAGCACCCTCACACCAATTTCTCTTATGTCCAACCTGAACCTCCCCTCTGCCAGTTTAAAGCCATTCCCCCTCATCCTATCCCTCCAGACCCTTGTCCCAAGCTTTCCTGGAGCCCCTTCAGGCACTGGAAGCTGCTCTAAGCTCTCCCCATTGGATTCTTCTCCAGGCTGCACATCCAGGCTCAGAGCCGGGCAGCTCCAGCCCCTCAGCATTATGGATTCACCCCTACAACCCTACAGAACCGGACTGCCCACCCCTCGCTGAGGTTCCGGTGCCGCTTCCCGGGACAGGCGGTGTCCCCGGCCCGCCTGGCACACGGGGCGGTCCCGTTCGGTACCGCCTCCCGGGAGTGCGGGCGGTACCGGGGCCTGCGCAGAGCGGAGCGGTGAGTGGGGGGAGGGCGGGGGAGGGGGGTGTGGGGCCGAGGCGGGGAGGAGAACCCGGGTTCGGTCCGGTGCTTCGGGCCGGGTATCGGGCAGGGCGCAGACCCCGCAGGACCGGGCTGCCGCTTCCTCCTCCCGTGGCCCGGCTGGAGGGGAGGCAGCGGCCGGGCCTTTGGGGGGGGGGGGGATGGGCTACTATCCGCCTCCTCCTGGCCTGCAGAGGTGGAGCTGGAGTGGAGGGGTTGGAGGGCGACCAGAGGCAGCCGGGGGGCGACCAGAGGCAGCCGGGGGGCGGTCGCTTTCCAGAAGGGTCCGGAACCCGTGTCCGTGCGTGGGGCCGCTGCCCGCGGTGTGCCCGGGATCCCCGTGTGTGTCTCTGTGTGTGTGTGTGTTTTAAAGACAAATTTCCACAACGACAACAAAAATCCAAAGGAACACCCGCAGTCCGGGCTCTGACTGTAGCCCCAGGAGGGGCTGTGACCTCGGTCCCTCTGTGCGGGTGTGGAACAGAAGTGTGGGGGTGCCGGGGGTGTCTCTGGGCTTCTCTTCAAGGGGGGCTCTTGATGAGAGCTGAATTGTGGAAGGCTTTCATTTTTGTGGGGGTACGAGCTTGCATGTGGCTCTACTTGCTAAGGAAGCAGTGAAATTAACTTGTAGTGAAATTTAACATGTCAGCAGGGGGGTTTGTACACAGCACGATTGGGATTATTGCCTTAAAATAAATTTAACTTCAGTGGTTGACTAAGGCACACATTAGAAGTTGTCTTTGACAAATACCCAACACTGCCCACCTCTCAAGATGACCTGGGCTTGCACTGACAACTTCTGCAGGCACAATTTCTTAGGGGCAAGTTAATTTATTTTGCAGTGTTTTGCCTATAGAGCTAACCTAGTACAGCTGTGGCTGAGAGGCAGAAAGTCTGACTTCACTGATCTGTTTAACATCCTCACCAGCCTGGGGTGAGCTGCAGAGGCATTTCTGTTGGCAGAGCTGTCTGTGAGGAGGCTGCTCCAGCACACAGCCCTGCTAAGAAACTTTCACTGCAGATAAAAAGTCTCCAGCCTGGAAGTAGCCCAAGACACACCCTGTTGCTTACCCAATGTGTTGTCAAAGTGTTTCTGCTCTCTGAGCCTTTGGAATTAATTTCTGCTCTGGGAGTAGTATTGTTAAGGGATGGACTTCCCCCCCCCCCCCTTTTTTTTTTTTTTTTTTTTTTTTAACCCTTCAGCCCTGCTTTACATGACCAGCCTGGACCCCATTGGTATTTTTCAGCTGCCTCCAAGGTGGAAGCATCCAAAATACCACCCCAGAAACTTAAAAGGTAGAAGCACAGCTAAAGAAGGTGGAAGCAATGTCTGCAGATTCCTTGTCTCTGCCCTCTGTGTGACCATGTAATTGAGTAGGTTTGAAGGGGTACAAACATGAGCCTCTTAAAGGAATAAACTTGAAAGTGATGATTCCTAATGAGTTGTCAGACCTTGAACCTGTGCCCTAAAGCAGCACAAGGGCAGTGCTGGTGCTGCTGCTGTCACCTTCTCCTCTTTTACTGTTGAGAATTTCTTTAGCCTGGGCAACGAAACACCTGAAAAACTCTTCAGCACCCCCAAACCCTCTCTCTGTTCTTACCTGGCAAGGAAATGGAAGGCTGAGCACAGATGTAGTCAAGCTGGGTAGGTGTCATTGAAAGCACGTGAGAATTACTTGTATTACATGAGAATATCCTGCAAAATTCACAAGGCAGTGGGGTTCTGGGGTAAATTTAGGTATAAAAATCAACTTTTCTATGTGTTAATCCCCTCTTATTACTGGCTCCCTCTGTGGCTTTTGTAGCCCACCTCAGCTCTCTTACTGCTCAGCTTTCCTTCCCAAGAAACAGCATTTGATTGCACTTGTAAAATAGTTGAGTCAGCTGTAATTAAGATTTGTTGAGCACTTTGTTGATAAGTTCCCTCTATAGCTGCTTATTATTACTTATTAACACATAGATATTCTTAGCACCTGAAGTGAAAAATGACACAACACTGGGGATCTTCTGGGAAACAGCCCTGTGGGAAGGAGGTAGCATGTGCAAAGGAAAGCTTTGTCAAATCTCTTCTGGCTGTGGTTCACAATGCTAAAGCTCCTGCTCCAAGAAACTAAAATCTCGAGTCACTGGGAAATCTTAAATATTCCCAGGAAGTTAAACTCTGCTTTTGCATAAGATCTGTAGCTCTTGCCCCCTTGCCAGGTTTCTTGGGGATCCTCCAGTCGGGAGTTTGCTGCAGCTGTGTGTGTGTCATCAGCTGCACAGGCACAGCTGCTCCTGCCTGCTTTGGAACACCTGCTTTCACTGATTTCAGCTGCTTTCAGCAATTATTGCCTCAAATGATTCTGCCTGGGCTAGGGATGGATTGCCCGTGTAGTGGGGTGGTGATCCTTAGGGGTTGGGGAGGCAGTTTGGGGGTAAGAGGGAAGCCTTCCCCCTCCCCTTTCCCCCCATTCCCCCCCATCCCCTTTCCCCCCCCCATCCCCTTTCCCCCCCCCATCCCCTTTTCCCCCCCCATCCCCTTTCCCCCCCCCCATCCCCTTTCCCCCCCCCATCCCCTTTTCCCCCCCCCCATCCCCTTTTCCCCCCCCCCATCCCCTTTTCCCCCCCCCATCCCCTTTTCCCCCCCCCATCCCCTTTCCCCCCCCATCCCCTTTCCCCCCCCATCCCCTTTTCCCCCCCCCCATCCCCTTTTCCCCCCCCCATCCCCTTTTCCCCCCCCCATCCCCTTCTCCCCCCCCCATCCCCTTCTCCCCCCCCCATCCCCTTCCCCCCCCCCATCCCCTTCCCCCCCCCCCATCCCCTTTTCCCCCCCCCATCCCCTTTTCCCCCCCCCCATCCCCTTTTCCCCCCCCCCATCCCCTTTTCCCCCCCCCCATCCCCTTTTCCCCCCCCCCATCCCCTTTTCCCCCCCCCCCCCATCCCCTTTTCCCCCCCCCCCCCATCCCCTTTTCCCCCCCCCCCCCATCCCCTTTTTCTCCCCGTCCCCCTTTTCCCCCCCCCATCCCCTTTTCCCCCCCCATCCCCATGGGCAGCTCTGGTCAGTGTCCCTCCCCCTGCAGTGCCTGGGAATGCTGCTGAAGCAGCTTGGTGACAAACTGAGCTGCAGAGCTTCATTTATGAAAGGTAACTGAGACATGAGTGGAGCTGGGTACGGCTGTGCTTACTCTACCTTGCTGCGTGGGTGCTTTTTCAGCAGGCTGAGGAGCTCTGTTGTATTTTGGGGAAGAGAAGGCTGTTAACTGAGCTCTCTTGCTGCTCTGGTGGTGTAGGAGTGGACAGATGGAGGATGCTAAAATGTAATAGAGGGCTGGAGAAGCCTTCTCCATACTCATATCCTGAGGCTTCAGGCTGGAGAGAGGTTGATGTTAGTTCAGATCTGGGCTGGGGGCAAGTTCTCCCTGGGACCTGATAGAATCTGTCTCAGATGGCTTGATATCTCATCCAGCTTGCCCTTGCAGCAGATGAAGCAGGCTGCTCTGTCTCTTACCTTCAGATGGTTGTCATCCTTGTGAACAGCTATTAAAAGCTGACCTAGAGCTGATAACAAAGCTGGAGGGAAGCAGGGATGGAGAAACTCTGCAACAGCTGCTGAAGGGCTGCATGTTTTGCATCCCTGTGGCTCCACTTGTTCCCAGACCCTCCAGTTTGTCTGTGACTTCCTTAGGGGCAGTACCCAGCTCTGTGCATGGCCTCCCATCCCCAAATTAGGGATTTTATCTCTTCTTACATCCCAGAATTGTGTTTGGGTTTTTGCACCTGGAGCTGTGGTGTCACAATGCTGACACACATCATCTTTTTTTACCCAGTCCTCCATTTTTTTCAGTGTTGCCTCTGTCCAGAGAGCTTTTTCCCTATGCTGTATTTTGCTTCATCTTTGTTTTTTGCTGTTTCCAAGTGTGGTTGACTGCATTGCTTTCCTTGCTGTTCTTTTTATTGATTTGTGGGTGTTTTTTGGAACTTTTCTTCAGTTTATCAATTCTGTTCATGACCTCGAGAGTGTTTTTAGCTTTTAACTGCTGGGCATCCTTTCAGGTTTCACAGAACTACTTTCTCTTTCATTGCTCAGGGCATTAATGAGAGGGATAAATAGAAGCAGACCTGGACTGAGCTCTGAGGGCCCATACAAGAGATTTTCTCCCCTTGTTACAGGGAGTTGTTAGCTACTCCTAAAATGTGTGTTGGAAAGAGTTGCTGTGGTTTTTGGTGGTTTTTTTCATAGTAGTGAGCCCTGTGCTTCATGAAAGTGAGCTTGCCTAGTCTGAGTTCTCTGGTTTGCCTGACAGTGTTGGATGGATAGAGTGAAAAGCCTGCTTTAACACCACTTTTCTGGCCAGAGTGATGGGCAGATTTCCACAGAGGAGGATTTATGTCCCACTTTCTGACTTGAATGATTTTTCCAGAGCTTTCATGAACCTCACTCTTGCTGGTCCTTGCTATGATTAGTGTTGCTCAGAGGCAGTTCTCTTGCTGCTTACTCCTACTTTTCATCCAGAGCTCCCCTTTGGTTGCAGGAGGGAGTTTGTGTCCACAGTATCCTGCTCCCCTTTGCTTCCCTGTAGGTCTCTCCTCAGTGAGAGTTAAGCTTGTCTCTCTGTCACTAAGGTAGTAAAAATATGGTTTTCTCCTCAAGCAATTTGAAGTTCCTTGTGTGTATGTGTGTGTGTTCAGCTCTGGGGGAAAAAATATAAATGACTTGCTCTGGAAAAATTAATTACACTCATTTTTATCCCTCAAACAGTGTGTCACTGTGGGAGCAGTTGCACGATACCTCATTCCACCAGGGCTCTGCTGGTCACCTCTGAGCTAAGCAATAGGAGCTGGTTTATCTGAAACACACTGAACTGGAGAAAAAGTGACTGTCCAAACAGGACCAACTCTAACCACTCCTGAGTTCTGTAAGTACTGAGCTGCTGTGTTCAGCTTTTTGCATTTTATGAGGCTTATCCTTTTCTGAAGTGCACTTCCACTCACTATACCATCTTCCTTTGCACCTTGGTGTAACTGTGGGGTGAATTTCAAGCCCCACTGAATACAAGGACAGCACAGGGCACCTCTGTGCTTTTCATCTCCCTTATCTCTCAAGACTGATAGCTTGAGGTATTTGGCCACAGGTTGTGCTTCAAGGACATCATCAATGAGATATTTGTTCTCCTTTATTGATTCATAGCTGATGATGGGTGCCCTGACCAAATTTCAATTTCAGGAGAGAAAATTCAGCCTCCCTAAAGCATTCATGTGGGTTTTATTGCATTTTTCCTTCCCTCTGGGAGGTTGTGTGCTGTAGTTAAATACTGGAAGAAAGATTGTGTTCCACTTTGGGTTATGACTGAATCTCAGCGGTGGATAAATTGCATCCTCAGTCCAGTTTGCAAAGCCCTTTGGGCTTCGTGGGATGCAAGAAGCTGTATTGTATTCTAGATGTATGTTTGCTGATAATTCTATGGGATTTTCAGTGAGCAGGTTGTAAGAGTCCTGATTGTACTGGTTCTCTGCACAGTCAGGCTCCTTGCCCAAATAATTCAAGAGTGTTGCAGAGGGAGGAAAGGGAAGGTGAAAGGATGATTGGGAAATCTGGGTTACTGGAATAGGTGGACAGAAGATGCCTATGTTGTTCCAAAGGAGATGCTTAGCCAGGTATATGCCTTTAAGGTTCTAAAGAAAGATCACGGTTTCTTTAACAACTGCCTGCTGTAAACCCCAATAGTTTCCTTAATGAGAGTTTTTAGAGGTTTAACTGTTAATTTTAGAATTTTTTTTCAAGTGTGCTGCCATAAAATTAACTTTTTCAGTGCAGAAAGCTTTAATGTCTTCCACATTGGTGCTCATTTGCAAGAAATCTATGCGCAGTTATTTCTTATGTACCAGCTAAATCTATCAGCCAACAGATGTCAAGTGTAGCAAAAATGCTATAATAATATTATGGTCTAATAATAGTTATAATGATTCTAATTACCTGGCACAGCTTTTGAGAGAGGCAGACTCAGAAATTAGGGCAAAGTAGGTGGTTAACCTTGAGCTGCAGAAGCACTTTGAGGTGCCAGGGCTGTGCCCCCTCCTTCCTATCGAGCAAGCCATTCCCTTTATTCCCTTTAATGCCCCTCTACTGCTGTGTTTTATCTTTAGGAAGGATCCAGGGCTGTATTTTTTTATATTCCAGCATTTCTTCCCCATCCTTGCCCTGTGCTGTGTGTTGTCTTGGGGCCCCAATACTCATCCTGCTTGTAGGACCAATAAGGTGCTGTGCAAGGGATCGCCTCTTGCTGCAGCTGTTGATTTTGTGATGTGAAGTTGGTGAGATTCACAGGCAAGGATCCTTTCTGCAGGGGCAGCCTTGCATAGGCTGAAACTTGGCAGCTTCTAATGATTATATGCCAGGCTGAACATTTTTCCTCTAAATAATAGATTCAGCATGCTGATGAGAACTCGGCAGGACCTACGGGAATTCAGCTGTCGGTTGCTGATCCTTGACATGGGCAGCAGATATGAAATCTTTTATCATCTCCCTATAAAATGGATCCAGGGGTGCCCTCACAAGGCTTTTTTCTTCCTTCCCAGCCTGCTCATAGGCTCATGCTCTGCTTCTTCTGAAAGCCCTGCCTCCCAGTGCCATGTGTGCCAGCCTACCTTTCCCTGAGACTTCTGCCACCTTCAGCCTTTCCTCTGGACAGGTTTGCCTTCCTGCAGGAGCTGGTATCTCTGTTGGTGCCTCACCATGGAGATGGGGCTGTAGGAGCTGCAGGGCACAGCTTTTTTTCAGGCTGGGGTGAAGGAGGATGCAGTAGGGCTGTGCTTGTTTAGGGAAAATGATCTTGCGGAGTAAATAATTTGTCAAAGAACACTTGGCTTTATCCCAGATGCTATTAAGGAAAAGACAAATCTTGGATCTCTTCAAGCCTGAGCTGTAAGGCTCATGCAATATTCACTTGCTTTTTAACATGCTGCTTTGATTTGTTCAACATCAGGTGTTACTGCTGTGACCAACGCTGACTCCAACTTGCTTGTGCTTTTACTTACCCTGAGAAACCAAAGCTCCCTTTGTTTTCCACTCCTGGTAAATATTAGCAGCCTATTTCTCATCCTGCCACAAGAGCACCTTTCTGCATCTCTTTTCCCAGCCTGGATTTTCACTCCTCTGAGTTGCAAAGGTTCCCTTCACTAAGATCTGTGCATATCCAGGTCTCCAAAGGACACGTAAGGGAATGTGTAGGTGCAGTGTGAGCCCTCCTGCACCTTGGCAGGCTGTGCCAGCACACCCCAGACCCCTGCTGACATTCCTGGGGGTATGTGGGTCACACTGCCACTCTCTTTCTTCACCTAGTTTCTAGCATGGAGATTTCTCTCAACAAGGTCTGGAAGAGCCCTCCAGCACCTCTCTGCCTCATTACCTCCATGTTTCATTTTAGGCTTCATCTATAAACATCTCTTTGCCCTTGCTAAGCACTGCATCTCTTAATTTCTCTCTGCTAGAGTATTATTTAATTTGTAAATGTTCTAGGACATT
This sequence comes from Phaethornis superciliosus, assembly GCA_023637945.1. Classification (NCBI taxonomy): domain Eukaryota; kingdom Metazoa; phylum Chordata; class Aves; order Apodiformes; family Trochilidae; genus Phaethornis; species Phaethornis superciliosus. The sequence goes on along the minus strand of JAJQWJ010000016.1, from coordinate 14,440,647 downwards.
ATTTGAAAAATATGATATGAAGCTGTATTTCATTTATTGTAATGATCCACTAATGTGGGCATATTTCAAAGGCAGGCTATGCAGTGCTGTGGGCTTTAATTAAATTTTGTTTTTCAAGTAAGCATCAGTAGACAGACAATAACAAATGGTGGACAATATGCATACTGAAAAAACTCACTCCATTTTCTTTACAGGACTGTGGAAGTGAGAATGTATAGCCCTTAAAATATACTTGGCCTGCACATGACTGCTGCTTTACTGCAGTTACTCTTTTTGGGGGGAGGGTTTTTTTTCCTTCTTACTCTGATTTAATTAATTTTCTTGATCTTCTCCTCTTCATAAAAACCCCTGTTATGCTTTGGAAGATTTCCAGCAGGGTGAGTGAGGTTCTGCTACAGGCTCTGGACTTAGCTCTGAATATTGTGTTGCTTAATACATTATGGCTTGGGAGGGGCTTACAAAACCCAAGGGTTGGGTATCAGGTTCTGGTTCCTTGGGTGGGTGATGTTTTTCTCCTCTGGCTGGGTGTGGTGTGTGCCAGCAGGGGAAGCAAAACTGATGTTGTTGCATTTGACAGTGTTGTACTCAAATCGGGAATAAGCAAGTGGCTCTTGAGTGTGTTTTGTTCCTTTTCATCCAGAGAGTGTGGGGTAATTGAGTACAAAATGTATGCAGAGAGAAGCTTGGGAAGCCTGTTCAATGAGGAGGCTGCTGGGAATCATCATGGCACTCACAAGTGTGGCACTTGTACAAGTCTTCTCGGGGTAAACAAAGTCGTGGGATGTTAACAGGCTCCTTTGGGTTTGTGCAGGGCAGAGTCAGGTTGCTGGCTGGAGCATCACAGGGTTCTGGCTGGTTTCTGGTGGACAGTGCAAGTGTTTTTCTCTCTTTGTGTTTGGGAAATTTTCCATTGTTTAGAAACCTAACTGGAATTTGCTGAGAAAAGCAGTGGGGGTGCCCTGGACTCCCACAGCACTACAGCCCTTTGATTTCTCTGAAATCTCTCCAAGTCAGAGAGCTGAAAAAAAAAGGTAAATTTTTCAGAGGATGGACCCCTGTCCTCTGTTCAGAGCTGTGAGTTCAAGCTGTGTCCTGGATTGATGCCTAAAGCTTTGCCTCCTTAACCTGCCTGCAAATAGATCCCTGGTGCTGGCTCTGCTCACAACCTCCTGACCTATGCTGGGTCACTGTCCAAAGAGCTGTTGGGTGGAAATTGGAGCATGGAAAGCCTGGGAGAGGCTGTGGGAACCTGGCTCTCACCTTGCATCTCTGTAGCTCTAAGTGCCTGTAAAGCCTGGCTGTAAATGACAGACTTGTGTCTGCTAACCTCCTCCTCCAGGAGCTCTCAGTTTAACACTTCCTGCGTGGTGGTGACAGTCTGTGTTTTGCTCCTTGTTGGAAGCTGTGCCACCAGCACGTTGCAGCTCTCCTGGTGCACGTATCCAGGGATGGGGTTGGTGGTGCTGGATGGGGTGCTTGGAGGAAACAAAAATCTGTTCCAAGTAAAGCTGGCAAGATGGTGCCCTGTGCTTGATGCCAGTCCCTGTGGCTGGAGAGGAGTCCTGCTACAAATAAAATGGTGTCTAAATAGAATTTGTCATGAAGATGACAAAACAGCATCAGATGTTCTTTAAATATTTTCTGGGAAAAAAACACATGCAGCTGAGGTTTGTGCTGGTGCTACCAATACCAAGGGGAATGCCCTGTGCCTGCCACTTTGTTCTTCCCTTGTTCCTTGCTTTTGGCTGCCTGATTTTTCTCTTTTCTTCCTTTTTGTTGATCCATAATGTCACTTGAGGGTCTGTTGCTGGGGTTTGGGGCAGGCAGTTGCTTTTTTGGCACCTCAAGGCAGTGCCTTGTACTTCTCATCCTTCTTGTGGAGCTCCTGCCTGTCTACTGTTCTCTCCCCCTTTGAGCTTTGCTTCTCTGTCTGCTGGTCAAGCTTCCACCCAGGAACCTGGGGCATGCAGACTTTTCTGAGGTCATTATTTTATGTTCTGTGGAAGGAGCTGCTTTTCTAAGGCCACAGTGGGGCTGAGGTGTCTGACCCCAGATGTAGCACACTGGCATCTGGAATATTTGGAGATCCAGTGGCTGGATCCTGGGCTGAGGGATTTGCAGAGCAGCAACTCTTGAGCCTGGTCTTAGCAGGAGCAGGGCAGTGATTTGGGTTCCTCACTGTACTGTCTGGCATGATTCAATCTTGCCTCCTTAACACCTCTGTAGGACAAGTGAGATGCTGGGCTGCTGGCTGAGGAGTGTGAAGTTTCTGGACAATGAAGAGCTTCAGCCTGGCATGGTTATTCAAAGATCAAATTCTTTTTCAGAATGGAGATTATCAATGGTTGCCTTGTGCAGAAGTGCTGCACAGGAGCAGATCCTGTTGTGGCCATGTCTTTTAAAAATGAAGAGTGTTCTGGTGTCTCTAAGCACTTGATTCTGATGCCGGCCAGCCAGGTTTCTTGGATTTCTCCTCTGGAGTTTGGCAGCCATCTGCTTCGGGGAGTAAAGTGGTCTCCTAAGAATTTATTTGGTCTTACACATGACAAATTGTTTCTGCTGGCAGGGACTGGAGGTGCAGCCTGTTAGCTGGCAGCTGGGGTAGGCACTGCCTTCCTCCTCTTCCTCCTCCTCCTCCTCCTCTTCGGAAGTGTCAGCAGAGGGAGTGTTGTTTGAGCCCACCTCCCATTCCTGCTTCCTTTATGCTGGTTCTGAAATTGTGCCATTTGCACAGATTATTCACGTTGCTGATGTGCTTGCTGTGGAGGGCAGGAGGGGAGAGCCTGCATCTCTGGAACTAGACCCAGTTGCTATTAAAGACACTTTAAGTATCTTTTTAGGGCATCCTTTTAGCTCTGTAATGAGGAGTGGGTTATTACATTCCTCAGAAGAATAAAAAGTACGCATCCCCTGTGAAGTACTGTAAATAGATTTTATCTGTTCTGTTACCTGCAGTTTCAAGGATAGGTTCCCCAAGCATTTTAATCTTGTTTTTCAGAGTTGTCTCAGTGTGAGGAATCACTTCTATTTGTGACTTTGGGAAGAATTACTATCGTTGTTAATTTCTTCTCCTTCCTGCTGTCCATCTATTATTAATCCTTCTGAGAGAAAAAAAAAACCCCTCCCTAAATCTCCACCAAAACTGATTTCTTGATAAGAAAGCCAGTTATCTGTGCTAGAAATCTATTTGTGAGTGAGCATCTCATAGCCAGCCCTCTGTGTGTGCCCAGACCCATGAATGTGCTGGCTCCTCCAGTGCCCTCAGAAAACACTGCAGGCACATGGAGCCCCCCAGATGCCCAGGCTGGCTCGGTGCTCTGTGCCCTACAATTAAGGCAGAAACACCCCCAGGCAGCACATTTCTGGGCAGCAGAGGCACACCTGGAGCACTGGTGAGGCAGGAGACTGAAGGTCAGGTCTGCTCAGCCACCCGAGTGGTCCTTTGCCTCCTGAAGTGCTTTGCCTGCAGTGCCTGGCTGCTGTTATGAAACAGAAATTAGAGAGGACAATGAGTTCATCAGCTGATCCTCTTTTGTCCTGCAACTAAAAGCCAGTTCAGAGATTTTTGTGGAAGTGCTGTTTCCTTTGGTCCTTTTTTTGCTCTTTCTTTAAGTACTGACTGAAAGAGCTGGAGACTGGAGGCCACTCTAATTATTATTTCTTCCTGAACAGCAGAATAATTTTGCCATTTGATGCATAAATGACAGGGTCGTTGCCTCAGGAAAAAAACCTCTGACCCTGATGCTGCAAACCCTTCATCTCCCTGCCTGGTTCTGGGTGCACCAAGGTTTCTTACTCCTTGGCTTGGGGTGAGTGCCAAAACTTCTCTGCACATGTGGTGTCTGCAGCCACTGGAAGTCACCATGGAGCCTCGAGTCGTGTGGCTGCTGGCAGAGAAACTCTGCAGAACTGTTTGTCCCTGCAAAAGCTGCTTGCAGGAGGGGGTGTCTGAAGCTTGTGGTTCCCACGGGGAAGCCCCCTCTCTACAAATGTAGCCTGGAAGTTCTGTGATGGGCTTCTCATCTCCTCACTTGATGAAGTGGTGGCACCACTGGGATGGAGAAGAAACTGCTGAGGGTGTTCTCTCAGAGCAGAGAGGAAGGTGCTGCAACAGCATCTTTCATCAGAGGTTGAAAGTGTTAGCTCTTAGAGCAGGCAGGGGGGGGTTCCAGAGTTCTCCTTGGCTCTGCAAGTAGCCTTATAACCAAATCAAGAGACAGAACAAAAATCACTGTATCCTTTGGCTGCTGCTTCCCCCACTTGGCTGTGTTGTGTGTTGTTTGCAGGGATGCAGTGGCAGCCAAGACTGCCAGAGAAAGGACACTTGGTGGCTTGGTGCTGCTCAGCTATCAAGATATGTCAGCCCATGGCATGGCTTTTTCTAGGGTATTTTCTAACAAAAAGATGTTCCTTTTAAGTGGCTTGGCTTGCTGCTGGTGGTCCAAGCTCCAGGTGAGGAGCAGTGGGTCATGTCTCTCTGGACTGGTGAGTGCTGATGTTACAAATACAGTTGTCCCGTGGAAGAAAAAATCACAGAGAAAACCCACTCCTGGTCACATCTCTCTATTCCTCCTTCCCCAGTCTAGGTTTTGGGCTGCTGGGGGGCACTGGGAAGGAGCTAAGGTACTGCTCCTGAGTGAACCCCACAACTCTGAAGAGTGGTGAGCATGGTCATGGAGCTCAGGTTGGACCTGTGGGCTGGGAGCAGCACCACTGCTTGGAAGGTTTACTGCTGCTTTGAGTCTCTCTCCATGATCTTTGGTTGTGCAGGGCCTGGACTTGCACTTCCAGTGCCATAGGGAAGCTGTTGCTGGAGCCAGGTGAGGAAATGCATCTTTTATCAACTTTGCAGCTCAGTGTTTCTAGTGGATCTATTGATCCAGAACTGCTGTAGAGGCTCTGGGCTCAGGAGAGGTGACAATCCTGATGGGAACCTAGGGGCTTGGCAAGGACAGGGCTGAGGTCCCAACATGGGGCATAAGTGCTTGTTCTGGGGCAGGCAGCATGGTGCAAGTGTAGCTGGGGGAGCATCAATGTTTTATTTCTAGAATACTGAGCTTGAATTTTGCCCGGTTTTCTTAACCTCTTAATTGAGCCTCTTTGTAGGGAAGCAGTCACCTGATGGGAAGGAGGTTGTTAATCAATGTTAGAGTCATGAACGAACAGCAGGGACTTGAAAAATAAAAAAAAAGCTGTTTCCAGAGTGGCTGGAAATGTGCCAGTGAAGTCTTTGGGTCTTTGTGGGCCCAGCTGCAGTGGGACATCAGGGTGCCCCCATGCCTCAGCTTTCTTTCCTGTTGGATTCTCCAAGCTTGGGAAAGCAGAAGGAATTAATAAAAAAAGCCACTGGAAGGTGGCAGACACCCTGGTTAGTCTGAGCTAAGGTGTCAACTTGCAAATAGGAAATGATAGATAAGTGTGTGTGCTTGGAAATATCACTCAGCTGTGTGTACTGTGCATGAGAAATTGCAGCAAGGAGCAGGGGGAGGGAATAGGTGCAGGCAGGAGGTGTTTTCAGCTGGGGTTTGGGGTTACAGGTGATGAGAAGGGGAAAGAGTTTTTGTGTGGCTGAGGTCGGGCAGTGTGGCAGCTTTTCCTGAAAGATATTTGTCCTGAAGGTCGCTGCACATCTCTTCTCTCCAGGCAAGTCTTAAATTGGGGCAGATCAGCCCCTGTGCTCTGGTGTGGACTTGAGCGTGCTTGCTGGCCCCGAGGCTCTGCGGAGCCAGGGTGTCGTGTGTGCGAGAGCAGCTGCCAGGAATTCAGATAGATGCTTCTTTTTATTATTTTTAATAAATAATAAATTGAGTTCTGTGATCTCTGAGGCGTGCTCTGCTGTTGTGTGCTCCCTCCTGAGTGGAGCCAGGGCTCTGAGGAGTTGGAGGATCTGAGGACTGCTGGAGACGCACGCCGGCTGCTGCCCTGGGACTTGGGGGTCTTGTGGAGGTGGCCCCTTCTGCTGGGATGATGGAAGCCTTGCTGAGACCTTAAACCACCCAAGGATAAAGTTGTACTCTTGCCCTCTGGAGAGCAATGTTTTCTGTGAACTCTGCTTTCTGCAGGGATTCGTTAGGTCTATTTAACCGAGAGACTCAACGAGGTTTAACATAAAACTCCATGGTGGTGTTTACACAAACCAACAGGGTCAGAGCTGCTATGGGTGAGTAGAAAGGGTGGTGCTGGCTTTATCCATAAATGACCCCCAACAGCCCAGTCCTCTGGCCCTGTGCAGAGCCATGGCTGGTGCCAGTGAAGGTGCTGGGTGCTGCCATGCTGTCCCCAGATACACTCATGCCTTGCTCTTGCTTGTGCTGGCACCCAGCACCCCTGGGAGGGAAGACCCACGTTAGGTGGTATCATGGCTGATGTTAGCTGGTGGCAGAGCAGCGAGCCTGTAGGGGTTATTAATATTTATTGTGGCTATTGGTGGTGCTTATAAAAGTTTCATGATTGCACGATAGATTCCAGGCTTTAAACATGTTTCTAACCCTGGTTATCTTTCTCCTCGCTCCCTATCCCCACCTCCCCATGCCAATACTCCTGCCTGTGCCCTGGTCCTGGTGCTGTGGATCAGAGCTGCCAGAGCTGCAGTTGCCTTTTATTCCTGTAAAGCTGAGAGCCTCTTCACTGCGTGGGTTCTCTGTAGGCAGCCAAACACAGGAAGGTGTTCCTACAACTTTTCCCTTGTGTAGGAGTGTTTTTAGCACACCAGAGCAGAGTCCTGGTAGGAGTAAATGATGAGAAGCAAGCAAGAGAATAAACATGGATTTTTTTTTTTAATTTTTTTTTTTTTAAAGCAATTTCATAATTTTAGTCAATGGGTCTGTCTGTAAAGCAGCCATGCAGCAGGGTGTTTGCAAACAAGGGTGCTCACTGTCCTGTCTGTCACTGTGCATGCTTTGTGCCCAGGTTTTAGGTTTCTGCTCTGCAGAAGGTTTTAAGCTCATTGTTATTATTTTACTCTGTTTTTATTATTCAGATCCAGCTCTTTGATCAGTCAAGCATATTCAGGTCTCTTCCAGAATCTTTGTAGTTTTAGTATTGGCTTTAATGAGGAGGAAATTTCACTCCTGGCTTCTTTTGGAAGTGTTGCTGATCCAGATCTCTCTGTGGCAGGAGTGAACTCAAAGATATAGAAGAGGAGGAGGTCCCTGTAAAGCAGGTACATGGTTGTGTGTCCACCCAAACATGAGTATTTCCAGGCTGGCTTTTTTCAGCTTGGTTTGTGAGAGCCTTTGTGCCTTTGCCTCTGGGAAGAGGACAGGCTGGTCATGTCTGCAGGTTGGTTCTGCTCGGTTGTTTGGGAACAGTGCAGACCCAGCTGTAATGAATGGAGAAGGGCAGGGTGTCCTGTAGCCTCCTAGTAAACCTGCCTTTGCCCACCTGCTGTTTCTTCTTACTCACAGCCTTAATTTTGGATTAAAATCTTCTCTTTCTCCTGCTGGTGTAACTGCACAGTCATCGGAGGAGGAGGGACTGCTGGCCATGGGACTTTCCCAAGGCCTCTGACTGAAACTGTTCTGCACTTCAATAGCAAGTCAGCAAAAAAGAAGTGCTTGTTACAGCCCTGGGGACCCTATTGCTCAGAAGAGGAAATTTTCAGGTCAGGTCAGCTAAATTTCCTTCTCATTCTCTATTGTGTTGCATCTTAGCACATCATGCTGGCCTTAGCCACAGATGCCAGTGGCATTAAAATGATATTGTTTGAACAGGGATTTTGACACTGATTGTGGTGTGTCCTGAGCACACCTCTTCAATCAGCCATCCCAATTTACACATCTGTCTTCAAAACAGTTCCCTGAACTGCTATTGCCTGCCAAACTTTTGCTTCAGCCTAAGAGACTGTAAGTGCATGAAGGTCTTCGTGTCCCCAGCTCAGCTGAAGGGTGCTTGGGCTGTGTTCCTCCCTGTCTTTCACTGGGTGATTGGTTTCCAGAGCTGCCCTGGTGCTTGGCAAGGGGACCTCTGTGAGTTGTTTGTGCTGTTGGTGCTTCCATTACCTCTGGCCTTCTCGACAGATACCATGCAGATGGTTTTGCCAAGTTTATAATTCCCATGCTGCTCCCTGGATGAAAACAAGGAGTAGCTTACTGTAAAACCAGAGCCCAGCAAGGGGCCTGAGGAACTCTCCAGGATGTCTGTGCTCTCTCCTGGAGCAGTGGATCAGAATTGAGATGTGGCTTCAGATTTATTGGAGTGGCACAGTATATGCAGTGTGGGCTTTGGCGGTAGGACATGAAAGGGTGGTGTGTTCCCAGCAGCAGAAGGCATTAATGAAATATGTTCCTCTTTCTGGCTTGCTTTGAACTGTCACCTATGACTATGGCAACCACATTCACGGGGTTCTGCTGCACTTACTGATCCACAGACAGGAAAATGAGTAGAAGTGTCCTTGCTAGTAGAGAACACAATGGCAAAGCTGTTGTTTTGGTGGCTGCTGGTGTAGGATGGGGTTTTCTGGAGCTGTGGAGCAGAACCTCCCTGTGCTGTGAAGCCAAGAACAGCATTTGGAGGCTTCTTGGAGTGTGACCCTTTGCTCTTTTTCTCTAGTAGTTGATTTTCTTTGACATAAAAGGACAGGGAGTAGGGAAAAGTAGGGGAAAAAACCCCAACAGCCACTCTGCACAAGTGGAATCTGTGCTCTTTCTGTAGTGATTCTAGAGCTGTCAAACTGCAGCTGTACCTGGCTGCTGCTGCTGGAGCCAAAATAATGTCCTTAAATCAGAGCAAATGCTCCTCGTACAGGTGGGATCATGGCTGCCACCCATTCTGCTCTGCAAGCTGTAAGGGTTGTTTCTAAAAATGCATTTTATCCACAGAACATTTGGTTTGGAAATCCTTTCACACCCTCCGTGTACGTCGGTCTCGTAACGAGATGTCAGCCTGAGCAGGCTTCTCTCCAGGAGCTTCAAACCCCCATGTTTCACATATTAGCTCCTTCTGCCTACCTGGGACCTAAGCAAACTGCTAATTGTTGTGCAGATGTCATCTTCCAGGCAGGCATGAGGTTGTAGGCTTTAAAGAGGCTGTACTGTCATTTGCTTCCAGCCTTCTCAGTACACGTGAGCTCTATTTTTATGGGAGTGTGCCTTTTCTTTCTGCCACTGCTTTGTTGAATTTCTTTTTCTTCTTTTCTCTCTTTATTTCCAGGCTTGCAGGTAAAGTTTTGGGGATACATCTATTTTTCATTATTCCAGTTTTTCCACTTTTTTTCTTTTTAGTTATAGATATAAAAAAAGTAACTAAAAAACAACCCCAAAACTGTTTCCTAAGTAAAAAAAAAAAAAAAAAAGCAGTTTGTTCTGAGATAAAATGAGGGGAGGTCTGTGTGTTTTGTCAGTCTCAGGTTGAGGTTTTCACTGTGGCATTGGCCAGGAGGGTGCATTGGTCTGAGTGCAGGTGGAGTTTGAGTCCCTGAGCTCTGCTCTGGATTTTCCAGCTCAGGAGCCTGGATGTTAGAGTGGCAGCCTGGTTGCATTTGGCAGTGCCCCAAGAGAGAGGTGGAGGCTTTGGCCAGAGGGTGTCTTTGCCTATCTTCTGAAAACAAAGAGCTTTCTTCTGCTTTGGTTGTTGTTTGATAAAGGCTTGTGGGTGGTTCTTTGACCCTTTAGAAAAGAGAAGAATGTCTAAGGAGGGTATCAAGCCCCAGGTCAGAAACACAAGGTAATATTTTCATGAACGATGTGATTTAAGCAGTGGAACTGACACAAGTTGCTGACTAGCTGTGTCAGAAGTCCAGATCTGCTCCAAAAGCAATTGAAGGCAAACCCAACAATCCAATTAGTGTGGATTTGAGTTCAAGAAGACCCTGGGTCAGGCGTTTCTGGGAGATACAGAAGTGCATGAGATGTATTACTATTTGTGCTCCCTGCTCTGCTGCTTTTTCCTGAATTTCCACCACTGACCAGCATAATGCAGTGTTTTTGTTTCTTTTTTTTTTTGACTAAAGCAAAAAAACAGGAAGAGAAAGAAGTAATGGAGTGGGGAGACAGGGCGGCAGTAAAGGAATGGAAGGAGAGGACTTCATTCCCTCTGTGTCCCCCAGTATTTTGGGGGAGAGGTCCTTCAGTGGCAGGAGCTGGTGTTGGTTGTGCCTTTGAGCATGTTTTCTGCTTTGTGGAATAGAAGATGGGTGCTTCAGGGAAGTAAAAAAAATCTGCCATGTGGTGTTACATCCTGATGGACACCAGGGACAGAAAGATATTTAGGACTGCATGTATGGGAGGACATTCTTGAAAACCTGGATAGGAGTAGGAGCAGACTTGATGGAGGGATGAGTAATGAAGGAGTGTTTGAACGGAACTAATCAGTCCCATCTTCTTTCAAAAGACCTCATTTAGTTTAATTTAGCAGCATGTAAATTTAGAGCCAATCAAAGGAAATACTTCTGCAGGCTGTGTGCTGGCAGGCTGCTCCATTCCCTACCCCAGCCTGAGCAGCAGTGAGCTGAAGGCTGGAGGTGGGTTTGAAGCCTGGTGCTGTGAGGCAGTGGGGGCACGTGTGTGCCTAGTTACACATGTAGTAATGGGGATACCACCTCCCTTTGAGGGGGACTGGCAGCCACAGGAGCAGGACCCTTTTTATTTGTCCCCTCTCTGTGGTCAGAGTGGCTTCATGGTGACAAATGTAGGCAGAGCTGGCTCTGGGGTTCACAGTTCAGGTGGGCTCTTGAGCTGTAGGTATCACCAAGTTAAGCTTGTTGACCTCTGCAAAATGATGTTTTCCTCAAAAAGAGACCCCAAATGAATTTAGCCTCCTAGTCCTTTGATGGCTGATACTTTTGTTTAATTTGAATTAACACAGCTACTTCTGTGCCTCAAGTGAGGCACGCGCATGAAAAGCCTTTGTGGGGTTGCACTGATTTTTATTTTTCTGTGTTGTTGTTATCCGTGGCACCAACACAGTAATTATAAACAAGACTTGCAGGTCTCTTTGTATTTTCCAGGAGAGATATAAGCCCCTCAAGGGTCAATGTAAGCTGCTTTGGCATTCTCACTAGCTCCATTAGCAGTAAAATTGACACCCCTTGCAATCCCAGGGAGACCCACCTGCTTACACCTGGAGTTTTGTGTTTCCTGCTGTGTTGCATCCCTGAACCCACGCTGCGTTGCAGCTTGTTGTGTAAAGAATGCTGAAACCTGTCAAAACATGTACTGAAATACTGCTGGTTTTGTTTCTCTCTGCATTTCAGGCAGGTGGCAATGTCTCCCTGGGCCCGGCTCCTCTCCGCTGCCGCCAAAGTCAACCTGCTGGTCTTGGTGCTTCCTCTGCTGTTTTCCTGGTCAATCCTAAGCGACAGAATTCCCGTAAGTGTTGGCTGAGCCCACTGAGAGCTCTGCTTGCAAAGAGGTGTCCAGCCACCAGAGTCTCTGGTGGGGCCATAGCCATACCTGACCCCCGGGCAGGACCAGCTGGGTTGGTGAATCGCCTCTTCTCAACTCTGAGTCTTCAAGAACTACATTTCAGAAGGGCTTCTTTCTTAAGACTGCTTGCCTCATCCCAGGAAATCCTGAATATGCTCAGTCCAGAGGGTTTCCAGCAGGAATGGTGCCACTCGGGCAGCTCTTTTGTGCTAGATGTCAGTTTTTCTATTTGGAGTTGTCACATGTTCCCCTCATGGCACGAGGCAAAGCTAATTATGTGGTCTCACTGAAAGAAAAGTGGAAGAGGTGACTTCAGTTAGGTTTCTGACTGTGCCTCTGAGTCAGTGCAAGTGAATCAGGCTTGGAAGAGCATCCTTTCAGGTCCCTGCATCCCATGTGCACGGATTCTGCCCCTTGCAGTGTTGTTCTGAAGCGAGGTGGGGGGATGCTGCCTGCGCCTTTGCACTTGTACAGCTCTGCAGAATTCCCCCTGGTTTGGATTTTGCTGCTCAGCCCCAGCCACCAGGGCCTGCTGGGGAGGGATGTTTTTTAGTTCAGTTAATACTGTGGCTTAGAACAGTGGGTGACCAGGAACACTGGTGTAGGGGATGAGTGGACCCTCACTCCTGCCTCTGCATTGCAGTTTGCTGGTCTGTCTGTGTGATGCAGCTGCTTGGGGGCTCTGCTGTTTCCCAGAGCAAATAGGAGGGATAGATTACAGAATGAGGACTGTAGACCACTGCTTCCGACCCACCTGGAGCTGTATCACAATGAGATAATTTATCTTTATTTCAGAGAGGGAGGGTAGGAAGCTGGAGACAGTGAGAGCACAGTCAGCCCAGCTGGAGAGCAAGCTCTGGGACAGCCACCCTGGGACACGTGCCCGAGCTGGCAGGCAGCCTGATGCTGAGGTGCAGACAGGATGAATGCCACGGGTGGTTAAACTTCCCATCACCTGTTCTGGACTCCCCCTGTGATGTCTGTGGTGGCCACGTCCCTCCTTTACTGCAAACAGACTGCAGGTTGTCTCAGATCCTCCCTGTTGGGGGCTGTTCAGATTATTGTAGTTGATTTCAGATGGATACAGCGAGGAGGCTTTGTTGTCTTAAGGGAAATTTCTGTTCTTTAGAAAACATCTTTCTAATATTTTCCTTATGAAAACAACGCCCAAAAATTCTTCTACTTAATTTCTGCATAAATGAAGAATTGCCTGTGCGGTGTTGCCCAATTTTTTGCCAGAAATACTAATGAAAATGGGGGATTGCAAAGCAGTTGTGGGCCAAGCAGTGGAATTTAAATGAACTGAGTCACATCTTTTTATCCTTACTGAACATTTGGACCACGGCATGGGCAGAGCCAGTAAACAACCAGCCATCTCTATTATGTGTTTGAACAGATACAAGAGACTTGTTGGTAAATCTGTGGTGGCCTGTATCATTAAGTCCCTCTTGGATAATAATATACTAGTAAAAATAAGCTAAATAATAAGTTCTCTGACTCATTTATTTTAGTCCTGTTGCATCTGGGCTCAGAAAACATTAACAGTGATTTTTATCAGTAGAAATTTTATCAGTATCCTTTTATGCTTATGATTGTTACTGAGTTTTAACCATTTGGCATAATTTCATCAGTCTCAAGCCTCTGATACACTTAGCGAAGGCAGGAGTTTAAGTTCTGTTTTCTAGTGTATTTCTGAAATTTCAATCCCTTTTGACAGAGACAATAAAAACATTCTATAGCTTTGTCAACCATCTTCATGTGTTACCACTGTCATTGCCAATGGTATCTGTTTCACTCTGGCTGACATTTCTCTTCCTCAGAAACACTCTCCTAGGCTGGATAATGGATATTTATATGCAAAGCACTCCAATTCTGCCAGAAAATATGCACACATTTTTTTCCAAGAAATGGAAGAAGTGAAAGCAGAACATAGCCTCTAATTTCCAGTTAACCTCTTAATTGACTTCTTTTTTTTTCCCCCGTGAAAACATTCCAAGGATTTATATCAAAACACTTCCTGGCGTGAGCTGTAACTCTTGCTCTAATTGCCAACAATTAGGAATAATCTTTCCCTATAGGCTGCTTATTTGAAATTATTCAGTCCTTGGTGATCCCAGAAGCTGATAACATTCCCTGCAACAGAAACTGAGCTGTCTGGATGATTAGCCTGGGCCAGCTTATCTATTCCTGTGAAAAGCAGAATAGCACAGACCCGCTTCCCCAGCAGTTAACAGCTTGGTGGGAGATAGTACCAGGTTGTTACTAAGCACTCCCAATAATTTTCTCCTTTGCAGTATTACACATCTCCCACCAGCTCCCTAGGGAGACTTTCCAGTGAACAGTGAGGCTTCCCTCACAGCAAGGAGGGTTTTTTCCCTGCTTTTCATCCTTTTTTTTTTTTTCTTTTTTTTTTGTGCTAGCTCATCTACCACACCTCTGCCACTTTGCACTGTAGGTGCTAATTAAATTGCTGCCTCGTTGTTTTAAAAGACTTTGGAGGACACCAGGAACAGGTGGAGAAAAAGATGCTCCTGTTTTTTAGTGTGTAGGCAATTTGGTGTGTTTTCCCTTTGTCCTATTTTGGAAAGAACTGAGCTATTTTAGCTGAAATCTTCTCCAAGCCTGAAATAAGTACATTTAAAAAACAAAACGAAACAGAACAAAACCAACAGAACGAAAACCAAACAATGCTTGAGGCATTCCACTCGTGTGGAAAAATTCAGTTGGAAAAGTTAAAAGTTTGACATATTTTTAGGCAAGGGGAAGCAGGGTCTTGCAATGTTACACAACCCTAATAATAGTCAGGGCTTCTGGCTCTGAGTCTAATGTAGGTGAGGCTCTGCAAAAGCTTGTTTTAAACCTGCAGCCTGCACTGGTATAGGAAATAAGCTGTGTTGCTTTGTTCAGCACAAATGTCATGCCAGTTGTGCATGTTTAACCTTTAATATACTTTAAATCTAAATTTAACCATGTGGAAAGAATCTTCAGATGTCAAAAAAAAAAAAAAAATCTGCTGGCGAGGGAAAAAATTTTATATTCTCAGCCAGCACTAAATTATCCAGATGCAATTGCTAATGAGCTGAATCTTTTCTATCCAAAAGGAGTTTGCCCTTACAAAAATAGAAGAGAGCGACATAAAAGATGAGAGTGGGAAAGAGCCAATAAGGGAAGATGATGCTGATCCTGAAGACCTGGAAGTGTTTTACCCCACACATCAGTGGCAAACCATCCGTCCAGGTAATGCTGATGACTCCTTAGTCATGTCCCTTTGAAGCCCCATCTGAGAGCACTGGCAGAAGCCTTGCAGGAACTCAAAACACTTGTGTGTTCCCATGACAATGTTATTTTGCTGGTGTTGAAAGAGGTCCAGACCCAGTGACCCAGTAGAGACCATCACTGAACCAGCTGGCAGTGGGAGGGGTTGCTAAAGTGTTGGAGTTTCCTGGACCATTGGGATGGGCTGCCCATCATGGTGCAGGTGGTGATGTCTCTCTCACCAGCCCAGAAGCTCGTTCTCTTTGTACACTTGTCAAAGGATAGGTTTTGTAAAATTTGTTGGCACATGGTATCCCAGGTCTGGTCCTGCTGGGTAGGAGTCCAATTGAAGTTCATCAGTGTAACAGTGTACAGCTTTTTAACAAGGGGATTTCTGGGCCTTGGCTGTTTGAAATCTAGCTTTTATTCCTGCCCCTGTATCCCACAAAAAAAAAACAACAAACAAACCAAACCCAAACCAAACCACTCTTCCTTTTTGTTGAGTTGGTATTAGATGTGTCTGGGACATGTATGGTGAGAAAACACCAACTGAGCAGGCAAAAACCCATGCTCTGGAAAGGCTCCAGAGAGGATAAGCCTGTTTAAACACACACAGATGCATGTATGCACACATTTCAGCAATTAGGATGATCAGTAGGCCTGCCTCTGGGGTCTTGGGCAAGGTATTTAATCCACTTGTGTGCTTTGGTGTCCTCATGTATATGCAGGTGTAATACCTGCCCACCTCAGAAGGGTGAACTAAGTAGGAATTAATTTTTATAAAGTGTTCTGAATTTAAAAGAGCTTTATCCTGTGCTCAGTGTTATCACCAAATGAATAAATATGGGATCCATTTGTCTTGAAATTTCTGCCAGTTATAGCAAATGTAAATCTTTGTATAACATAAATGTCTAGCAAAACCCCCTAAATTTCACAAAGCTGCAGCATATACTTATCTTCCATTTTTGTACCATTATGTATGGAAGGCATGTGGTATCCCTGCTTAGTATTCAGACTGGCAGATCCCCACCACCCCTGCTGAAGCAGAATATGTGAATATATATATATTATTTCAGTCATTATATAAACATCATTGCCAGTTTTGCTCAGAAGCACTTTCCCCATTGCTTGGGTGTTTTTTGTTCCACTTGATTTTTGTAGTGATTCCAGCAAAGGGCTTGTGGAAGTGGGGAGCTTGTCAGCATTCACAGTGGAGAAGAATTTCAGTTACTCTTCTAAAAGGCTGAAATGGTGCCCTGCCTCATTGGCTGGTCACTCCAGATCTTCATTTCAGCTGTGCGTGCAGATTTGGGTCGAAACATGTCAAAAAGAGGACTTTTCCTTGGTCTCTCCCTGCCAGCCTTGGTTTTTGTCTCTGGAGGGTTTTTCTGAGGCCAGATCTTGTGTGGGGGCTGTGACTCATGAGCCAATGTGAACCTCAGCACATTGTGCTCCCAAGTTTGCTTTCTGCTGCCTGCCCTCCTGAGATGTCCCTGTGCCACCTTCCTCTTGCTATGCCTGCAGCAAACAGGGACAGTCTCTCCTGGGGATGCAAATGTTGTAATTTAAAACCTGGATCTTCAGTTTCAAACAGTGCTCAGAGCCCCAACACAGCCTTTTTGTGCCTCCATCTGCTCCCACAGGTGCTCATCTTTTAAACATAGATTTCCAGTTTGACTCTGCTGGTTTTCTAACTCCCTGTTGCTAATTACCTCAAACCTCAGCAGAGTCCCCAACCTTGAACCAAATCCTTCCACCAAAGATGATGTTTTCTGCACCCACAGCTCTGTTTTGGGTGGTTGTGGGAGCTGGGTTTTGATCAAGTGCTTTCTTGCACTCGGAGTGTGCTTCAAGCTGCTGGAGGTGGTTGGATGGAAACAGAGAGAGACAATTACCTGAAGAGCTCCATCACCCGTAATCTTGGAAGCCAAGAGATCAGTTGTTTCTTCTGCCCACCAGTCTGGAAGCTGACAGGCTGTGGAAAGGTTAGTGAGGCTTCCCCAAGTCCTTTGAGACTTTGTTTGGCATTGCTTTTTTCTCTCTTGGCACTAATAATGCAGCAGGGGTGGCTGGGTTAGACAGGATATGTGCACCTTGGGAGATCACCCAACACCTCCACTATTTTCCCCCTTTTTTTTTTTTTTTTTGGTGTTGTCTGAGGAAATAGTGAAGAAATCTGAAGGTTGTGGGGGGTTTTGTTGGTTTTTTTTAATTCTCTGTTGGTAGTTTCAGTCCATAGGAACTTGCAGGCTACTTAGGGCTTCTTGAGTAGGGTTGCCAGGCCTCTGAAGGTTCACACCCTTGCTCAGAACCCTTCTCATGGTCAGGCACCTCGACAAAAGCAGAGTTTTTTGCAGTTGTGCTTCCTCCAAGGTCTCTTTTCTGAGTGCTTTTTTTTTGCCAGGGGATAGTGCTGACAGTGCCCTTGGGAGTTGGAAGCTTTCTGGAGAAACACAATAGAGGTGTTTTTTTGTTGCAGCTTACATTTAGCTTCTTCCAAGTGCATGGAGGTGAGGCTGTCAGCATGTGGAAACAACCTGCTGTTTTTTGAGGTGATCTTGCCTGATGCTTACAGCAACCAGAGGCTGATCCTTACTCACTGGGATGCTGGAGAACAGATTGGATAGTGTTGACAGTCGTCTCTGGCAGGTTTTTTTGGGGGGGTTTGGTTATAAAAGCGTTTCTTTCACCTTTCCAGGAGACCTCAAATCTGCCCCACAACATCCTGGACCTTAATTTCCTGGGAATTACCTACTTCTGTTATTTGGGCACCTTTTTTCCTTCTGTTCCATTCATCAGTCCCAAATGGCAACTGCAAGTGGGATTGCTCTGACCATTTAAACACATGGCTGAGCAGCAGATTTTCCTCCTGACTCTTGGGTCAGGAGTGGCTTCTCTGAGAAGGAATTGCTGTGAAGATAAAGGATGTAAGAGGCAAGGGCTTAATTGGGAAAGAAAAAGGGGGTTAATTGCCTTGTTAGCAGGGACTGGCACTGCAGGGAGCTGGGGTTGTGCAGTGTCTCTGCAGGCAGGCTCTGTCCACCTCTGTGGCACCAGCACTTCCCACTGACGGTTTGAAGTTGGGAATTAATGTGTCCAGTTTATCAGTCCAGGTGGAGCCTCATTGCCCTGAAATACTAAAATATTCCCAATCTGCTCAGTGTGCTTTCCACTTGAGAGGAGCCAGTGGTGGGGCACAGCAAGGCTTCCTTGGCCCAGAGCAGCTCCCTGCAGGCTGGAGAAATGGAGGAAGCTCTTGCATTGGGAGTTGAAATGTTGGAGCCCTGGAGCTCTCTTGGGTTTGGATAGCATGTCTGGGTATCTAGCTGGACACAGCACATGTTTCAGGAGCTCTCCTGGCTTTTGTACCTTTATCTGTGGTTAAACTTGTGGCTTGCAGAGCTCTGTGCTGATACCTGCAGTTACTCTACAGCATTTGTGGTGTTCGGAGTCATTTTCCTAAGTGCCTAATTATATTGCAGTTAAAAAATAAGAAGCCATGAGTGCTGCTGTTGATCAAGCTGCCAGAGTGAAGTTGATGTGAGCATGCTGTTGTTGCTGCTTGGGCAAAGATGAAACCATCTCGTGTTCAGCAGGGAGCTGATGATACATTGCTTAGCATTGAAATATCCATGGCTCCAGCTTCCAAGGTCCTCGGGCTGCTTTCTCTGTTGGTAACTCCTTGGTGTTCTGACTTTTCTCAGGTCTTCCCCTGTCTCATTTGCTGAACAAATGAGCTTTTGCACCTATGGAAACACAGTTCTGAAGGAAAGCCCAAAAAACCTGAAAATTCAAAAGCCAAAGCCCCAAAGTTCAAGGTGGTGAGGTCATTCCAGAAGGTGCTTTGGAGGTCTTGCTGTGGTGTTGCTGGAAGGAGCAGGACTCGAGATAAGGAATAACTTGGTTCAATTTCTTTGCCAATCTTGGTCTTCCAAGAGGTTTCAGTGTCTGAGGAGCCAGCACTGCTTGAAGCCATGAAGTGGTTTTTAGAGCTAGGAGGAGGTAATGGCAAGGAGGGACCTTTTGGCTCAGGAGTGCTGTCCCACAGCCCATGTGGGTGCTGTGGTGGCCTTCAAGGGTTTTTTAAATGTTATCAGTGGATATCTTGCTCCTGCCATTCACCAGGATCCCCTGTGTTGCACTGGTTCCTGTTAATTGCTTGCTGAATTAATGACTCTGTCTAGATTCTTGCCTTCTGGGTGACCTAGACCTCACTCAAACAGTTGTGTGCAGGTCTCTGCAATATTTATGTCTGCACGAGCTAGAGAGGGCTGTGAAATATAGCATTAAACCACCAGGGTATGCTCGTTTTTTCAGAGTTTGACGTGTGTAATCCAGGAGATAGAAGCCTCATCAGATCAGCACAGATTTGCATCAAGAGGTGAAAGCAAATGGGGTTTTAAAATGCTTCTTTTCCTTTATTTATTTAAATTTATTTTTGGTAGAATAACTTGTTAGTGATGTGCAGAAGGAAAAAAAAAATCTTGACTGTGGCATTCCTGTTTCTGGCTAGCAACAGGGAGAGCTGCAGGGTGAGTACAGCAGGGAGCAAAGCCCAGGCAGTCTTGAGAGCAGTTTGCAAGTGCTTGGAAGCAGAGTTATGGTCACTAGATCTCCCTCTGCTTGTTTCTATCCAACCTCTCACACAGGAGGCTTTTGAAATCTTAAATGCATCTCATGCCTATCCTTCTTTTTACTGCCTTGTGCCCTCCTCTCTCAGATCCCCAATCCTCAGGGGTTTTCCTTGTTGCCTCACCTTTGTATCCCAGGATCTATGGTCTCCTAGTGCTGGCTTGTGCTTCATTCCTCTTTACACTGACAGAAGTGCCAGGGCTGAAGCTTCCCATGCTGCTTCTGTCTCTGGTGTGGGGCACTGGAGGGCAGACATCTAAAATAAAACAAATTCTCTTTGCCTTGCTCCTGGTGTAAGAGGGATAACTGTTTCCCTGGCTGTTGTTGGTTGGAGGGCAGGACTGGGAGTGCTTGGAGGGATGCTGGCCAGTCCTGCAGGCAGGAGGAATCTTGGAGTGAGTGGGGGGTTGAAGGATGACAGCTTTTGGCTGTGGACATCCTGTGTGAGCATCTTCCCTTCTGGCTCAGATGTGCAGATGAGGGCAGTGCTGTTACCTGTTTTCAGCTTTGCTCTGTGTTATCCTCTTGGAATTTCTTTACCAGCAGGTTCTCTGAGCTGGGCAGGCAGCAGGTGCCCACCAGGGATAAACACCTGGTCCTTGTCAAACCATCTCTTCCCTGTGCAGACAAGGGCAGTGGGAAGCAGGACAGCTCTCCCCAGTGCCAGGACCTGCTGCCAGCAGCCCAACGAGATGCTGCTGCAGGTGATGCTGGCAATATTGGACCCATATAGTCCAAACACTCATGAAACAGGCAGGAATGTGAGTGGGCTGGGCCCTTGGGCACCGAGCTGACCTTTTCCAGGAGAGGACTGAGCTGCAAAGCCTTTGCCATTCTCACTAATAAATGGGAAACGGTAGCAAATAACAAATTTATAGGCTGGCAAGTGTACATGCACATAAAAAAGACTCCCATATGATAGAAAAACACTCTCCTTCTCTAAATTGACAAGTGTAGTAATGCAGTTCAGATTATACATTTTGTAGCATGTTGTAAATGCAGTGTATGTGCATTTAAATTTTAATAATGTGAGGCTCCAGATCTTGATAGCTCATGTTGCTAAATTATACCTGGAAACTGGGCAGAAACGAGCTGTTGTATGTTAGTACATGGACCTTGCAGGTTTTAATTAAACAGAATCACAGAGGTTGGAGGCTGCAGCACCTCTGAGGAAAGTGCAGCTCAGTTGGGATGTGTTCAGCTCAGCCAGGCATCAGTCTGGCTCACCAGGGTTGTTCCCTGTGTTTCCTCTCTGCTTCTCCATGACCTTGGAGGTTTTGCACTCATGGTTTTACCAGCAAGGTGTCAGGTTCAGTGTTTATGAAGTGAACTGGGAGCCAGGTTTTTTTTCCCCACCCCTAAACTCAGGTAAAACTTGGGTTATCTTCTGCCCCTTCAGGAGTTGCCAGTCTCCTGGCAGCAGCACTGCTGGTGAGGAAAAACCCCTCTAAATTTAGTGCTTGGATTGCTAGGGTTTGGGAGCAGAGTGGAGCTGAGATGGGTTTTTGTGTCAGGATGAATAGTGGCTGTGGTGTGACTGGTTTCATTAAACAAGCTGGTCATAAAAGTCTTCTGCAGTGATGCACGTTCTGCCAAAACCTAATGACGCTTCTGAGCAGCCCAGATAAAAGTTTGCAGCTTCTCCAATGCAGAGCTGAGGGTTTGGGTGTTGAGTGTCACCAGGATGCATTTTCACATGAGACAAGCTGTGACTCCTGCTACCTGTGTGTCTGACTCTGTGCCCCATGGTGTGTTCATGTCACTTGGAAAGCAAGGGCTGGAGGTGCTTGGGAGTCAAGTGGCTTTTTTTGGTTTTTCTGCAAGGGGGGGCAGGGAGTTAGGCTCAATTTTCCAAAATTTGGAAATTTCCAAATTGGAATTTCCAAAATTTTCCAAACTTGGCTTTACTGGTGCTCTGGCTGGTGGTGTTACAATGTAAGTATACATTAGCCAGGAGAATAAGCTTATCAGCTGTATCACAGCAGCTGTGAGCAGTGGGAATCATCCACATGGTTAAATTTACATAGTTTGGAGGGGAGGAAGTGCTTTGAAAGAGAAAGGACTGTTTCCCAGATAAGACATCTCTCATTCCTCTCTTTTATCTTCTTTCTGTCAAGCCCAGGGCTGCTGTGAGCAGCAGAGCTGCTGAGAGGTGCTTAAATGTGTGCTGCTGGGTGACGAGGAATATCTTGCTCTGGTTTTTATGTGCACACGTGCTATATTTTCTGCAATAACGTTAATAACGTTTGTGTGACTGTTTAGAAGGATGAACCACATTTAAAAAGAGGTATCTAATAACAGATCTATTTTTATCTCTGTCTTTATCTAGCAGTCTGTGCATTTATTTCAAGCTTGTAATGGGGCTTTGGAAGAAAAATGTTTTCCCTCTTGGAAAGCGTTTTGGGAGTGCATCCAGCCCTGGTTATCTTGAATTTCCAATCTGAGTGTCTTCTTTCCAGAGCAAGCAAGCTGTACCAGGGCCTTGGCCCCAGCATTTTTGGCTGCTGCTATGGAAAAGTGTTTTTCAATAAGTGTGACTTAGGTTCCAGAGTCTCTTAAATAGCTCTGGAGGATTGACCAAATATAATCAGGTACAATACGCTTCAAATGCACCATCTCATTTTGTGGGACAAACTTTCCAAGCGTTTTAACCTGTGCTTGCTTAGCCATGGGTCAGACCTCCATCCCCATGAAACCCTAAAGGTTGTTTCTGTGGCTAGGAAAGCCTGGAGTTGCCCCCAAAACACCATAGTGGATGCTGGGGAAGAGACAAAATCATCCAGCACCCTCTGCAGCCCTGCATGAGTCTCCCAGATCAGTTATTTTCACTGTTTGGGCATTATTTTCCCAGGCTGCAGCCTGAGGGCAGAGCAGTGCTGCTTCTGGGGCATGGAGATTTGGGATGTGTTTGACCACATGGTTATGGAGAGGTTGGCAGATAGCTCTGGAGGTCAGGCCTTCTTGCAGAGTGGATGCTTTTCTACATTTGCAATTTTATTATCTAATTTCCTAAATTAACCTCTGACTTACAGATGTAATCCAGACACTGTTTTCAGACCACTCTCCTCTATTTTATCTTGTTTGGTGACCGAGGTTGGCTGGGATGGGGACAATGTGGTTTGCCTTTTCCCTCAGGAGGATGTAACATCTTCCCAGATCCTTCTTCATCCATGCCTTTAGCATTCCTAGCTCTGCAGCCAGGCTGCCTGCCCTCATGGAATGTTTCTGGGAGCAGAAGTGTTGGTTACCCCATGCAGAACAACAGTGTCCTGCAGCCTGTGCACAGAAGGACCATTTCTGAACCCTTTTTCCAAGACAGGAGCATGGGAATATAGTCCCAGAGCCTGTGTGGTTTGTGCCTGGTGTGGATCTGATAGCTGCAACACCACATCTGGCTCTGGGAACTAAACCCTTCCTTGGTTTGGAGTTCAGTCTACATCATGTACATCGCTGAAACAGTTTCTCAGTGTTACTTTTTCATCATTAGGAAGAAAGTCTTTTCCCCACAGTCTTGCACTGCCTGTTCCATCCTGCAGTCTTAGCTAAGACTCCACTTACTAAAATTCCTACAAAACTGGTTTTAGGTGGGTGTGCTTAAAGTCAGAGATGTGTTTTTTCAGGCAGTACTCAGTCAAATGGCTCCTTGGAGGAATATTTCATCCTGGTCCTTCACAGTTCATGCCGGCAAATTAGTGCTCTTACTCTGATTGGGCTGCAGCTTTTTTTTTTTCTTTTAAATGTTTTTCATGTATTTATTCATGGGGTCACACTAGCAACAGATCTTCTTTTTCCACAAACACTTTTCAGAGCTCTTTGGTCCTCTGTTCTGGCTAAAAAACACCTTGCTTTGCTGAGGAAAACTCTAAATATCCATCATGCTGTCATGATTTAGTGAGATGTTTGCTCTGCTCTCTGCCCTCCATTCGTTTTGGAATCTGCAATCAATTTGGGACGTAAATTAAAAAGCTGTTGTTTCTTGAGGTCTAGAAAGCTGTTTTGCATTTGGTCTTGCTTGAACACACACTGAAGCAAATGTCTCCACTTGACTGAAACACCTTCCTTTAGCATCTTGAGGAAGCTTCTGAGTTAAAAAATGAATCTCTCTCTCTTTGTCTAGCTCTTTAAGCTTGGGAAAGAAACACAATCTCCTGGTCTGTCTTGCTGTTTTGTGGAATTAATTCCCATTTATTTCTTAGAACATTATGTTCAAGTTCAATTTTTTATTGCTCACTTACATTTTGGAAGGCTTTAAGTGGGGTGGTGTTGGAAATTCTAATGAAGGATAACATTTTGGGTTCCAAAAGACCTTTCTTCAGTCCATGGATTCTTTTTCCTCTCTTCTCATTTTCTGCCTTCTCCTTGAGACTGCAGGAAGTTTTGTTTGGGTCATTCCTTTGCAATGGGATGTTATCTGAATACTGAATTAATGGATGCAGTCTGTCACTTGGTATTTCTTCTTTTCTCCTGCTGGAGATCTTCCAGGTTTGCAAAGACCTTGCAAGGAGCAATGGCACTAACAGGAATGTGCCTATGATCCTGCAAAGTTAAAGAAAAACAAACCACAATGCTGCATGTCTCTCCCATCACTGCAGGGTGTGAATAAATACATCTAATCATCAGTTTCCATTTTAACCCCAGCCCGGTTTTTATTTTTAGGATTTGAGGCTCAACCCAAGCACAACCTTTCTGTTTCTGTCTGGTAGTGGTGCTGAAAGCAGCTTCAGGTTAGCACCCAGTTAACTTCAGGTTAGCACCCAGGTTGTCTTTTAAAGATGCATTTACATTTTGAGATCATCTGCTGCTTTGGTTATCTGCAACAAAGCCCACCTGTTATTCATTAATAATACTGGCACTTCACCTGCTACCTGGCTTGGTGCTAATTGCAGTTTTCTCACTCTTCTGCCCTTGATAACACACAGAAGTGGCAAGAAATGACCCCCTCGGGGTCTTGATTGACTGATGCTGTAACAAGGTGGCAGATTGTGAAGGGTTGGTGTTTGCAGTGGCTGAGACAGAGCTGGAAGGAGTGGCTGCTGTTCAGGGGGACCTTGGCAGCACCAGCTGAAACAGGAGTAGTTTAAACATGGGAAAAAAACTGGTTTCCTCTTGGGTGATTGAACACTGGAGAAGGCCAACTACATCAGAGAGGTTGTGGAGTCTCCATCATAGGAAATATTCAAAACCCAGCTGGATGCAGTCTTGGGCAACCTGTTCCAGGTGACCTTGCTCGAGCATGGGTTGGCCAGGGTGATCTTCAGAGGTGTCTTTCAACCTGAGCTGATCTGTGACACTGTATGACAGGCCCTTTGTTAAGAGGGAGGATCTCATGGTGGCCTCCACTGAGAGCTGAACACCCTGGTGGTGATGCTGACTGTTCCCTCCTTGCTAACATCACCTGCCATCCAAATGGAGCCCACATGGGAAGAGGTGCTGGAGACTTCCCTGAAGAGAGAATGCAGAACGTGGTGACTGAGACCAGCCATGTGAAGTCATGGGGGCAGCAGGGCTGGGGCTGAGTGCCAGTGTTTTGAAGTAAAAGTGCCCTGTGGGGCCAGAGCCTTTGCTGGAAGACAAGCCCAAGAGGATTTTCACCTAAGCCCTGTCTTTATCAACTTTCCACTGGCTTTGATGCTCTCCAAACCTTTGGATTACATCCTGAAATAGAAAGGACATATCCTGAAGGAGGAGCAGAGTGAGCTCTTCTCTCTTCTCCTGGCAGAATAGAGCTTGTAGCTCAGCGTGTGGGGAAAGCCCAGTCTTGCTGGCAAGCAGGAGAGGAGGAGTTTCCAAATCAGGCTGTGTCTGTCAGAGGTGTTAATGTAACTGCTTTCTGAGGAGGAAATGTTGTCCTTCATCTTCACCAACAAAGATCCTGAGGTTAGAATCATAGAATCTTTCTTTCCATAGGTTGGAAAAGCCCCTTGGGATCACTGAGCCCAACCATCATCCCTACTGTACAAAGTTCTCCTCTAATCCATATCTCCCAACACCACATCTAAATGACCCTTAGGTGAAGCCACCTCCACAGGCTACTTTTATTGTTTGCTCTCTGCTCTACTTGGTAAACTGATCTGGGGGGATGTTAGGGCTTTCTGTTGTTGTTTTTTTGGTTTTTTTGGTTTTTTTGTTTTTTTTTCCTGAAGTGGACTAGGGATAGTTCATGTGATTTCTTTTGTTTCCTCTCTGCTACAGGTGATGCAGACAGGGGTGGGACAATAACATCTTAATAGTTGTGAAGTGTCTATCCATAACCCAGGGTGCTGCTGTGGACAACATGAGTGCAAAGGTGATTTTCTGGGAGACTTAGGAACACCACACAAATGGGTAAAACAAGACACTGGATGAAGACCAGTCTCAAGAAAGATCATGCCCATGGTCTAAAAGCCAGATATGAGGTCACCAAAGTGCAGGTTATAGTCCAAGCAGAACTAGAATCCCTGGAAAGGGAAATTTCCTGCAGTCCTGGCACGAGGAACCAATGAGGACCTCTGGTTCTCCATGAGGACCTCCTGATGCTTTATATCAGGTGGAGATGGATATATTTGGGGGGAGGTTAACCCCAACTGTTAGCTTGTCAGGCAGGATTTGCAACACTGGCAGCTGGGGAGAAAACCCATTATTAAGTGTAATGTGGCACCTTGGATACAGAAATCATGGGGAGGCAATAAATACAGACTTCTATAATGTCATTTTATAGTGTCACTCTTCAGAATTTATTAAGACTTGGTTGCAGTGGTGCCTGCAGCCCTTTCTGTTCGAATCAGTAAATTCTGTTTATTATCTCCAGGAGTCATTTTGACCTGCTTTGTTTGAAAAAAAAGAGGAACCATAGGAGGTCCAGGAGCACCTCAGTTCCTTTCTCTGGCAGCTGAGTTCTTGGGTGAACACCCAGTACTTCTCAGGTTTGCTGATTCCCCAGTCAGCATCTGTCTGTGTGGAGGGACACAAAATATGAAGTTTTGCTTGATGAAGGCACCAGAAAACACAGGGACCAGTGACCTGCCCTGATCAGCCTCCCTTGGGCAGCCTGTGGAAGAGCTGTGACAAGGAGGGATGCCAATGTCACCTGGGAGCAAGCACCCTGGGACTGCTCCAGTATGTGGACAGGCTGAAGGTGGAGAAAGGTGCCCAAGACCTTCCTGAGTGAGGAACAGGTAGTTGCTAAAGCCACGGGCTCAAAGAATAGTTCAGTGTCACTTCTCTGGGGCTGTTACTTCTTGTTTGCTGGCAGGAGCTCGCTGCCTTGTTGGTGCTGGGAATGGCACTGAGGTTTTTCAGGAGTTCCTCGGTCTGCAAGTGAAATTGTCCATTCTTCCCATTTTCTGTCAAGCACAAATCACAGCAGTGGTATGTTAGTATAATTTTACCTCCAAACTTAGCATTTAGCTCTCCAGGATGGAAGAAAATGAGTTCAAGCACAACCTTCCCATAATTTATTGTGTTCCTTGTGCTTAAGGGCAAAATTTAAGTTGCCAAAAGCAGATGTTTTCTTGCTCCTTTTTTTAGCTCTCAAAGTACTTTGTGTGTGCTTGATTGATGGACATTCCTGCTACATTAATAGTTGGGCTTTGCAGAAAGCAGTTATTACCAGGAGAATCTGGTGTGGGTTTTGGTTTTTCTTCCTGTATTGAAAAATCCATTATTAATGTCTTTTGGAGGAAAAGAAAAGGCTTCAGTTCTGGCAATTTGCTTTGCTTTCTTGAGTTCCTTTGCAACTGTCCTCTCCGAGGCACTTTTAAAATCAATATTACAAGTGTTCTTTATATTTTAGTGCGTGCTTGACGGTTTCTGCGTCTTGCTATTGATTTCCAGCTGTGTTGCAGGACACCTGGGTGCACACAGATTGCTTTGTGGTGGGTTGCTTTACATGTGTCTTCCTGAGCATCACTGAGTTGGCTTTTTCCATGTTCTCCTCTGCAGGCTGCTGCTGCTGAGCATGGAAGCTACCAGGGGAGCTTTGCTGGCTTGTAGGCCATCAGTGCAATCTTGAGATGCTGAATTTTGCTGTAATTTTGGTTTTATATTGGGCACAGGGGTATGCTTGTGAGGTCTTTATGTAGTCTTCACAGAGATGTTCTGCCCTGGCTTCTCAGGCACCTTTGTGTTCTGGCTCATAGGAGCTTAGCAAGTTGTCTTGGGTTTGTTTGGATTGGTCATGAGGGATCTCAGCTCTTTGGATCAGTGGTGACAGGAGCTCTGACACTGCCCCTTGGACCAGCTCTGCTTACAGATCTTGGCATTTCAGAGGTCCAAAGTCTGAGCCTCAATGAAATGATACGGAAACACCAGCTACATCTGGAGCTGCTCTAAAGTTAAGAGTTGCAGGTCTGGGAGATGTCAGCATTGATGGCACATCTGTTTGAGAGCCTGGTAGGACCAAAGGAGGGTGAGAGGAATGACACAACTGTGGCCAGCACAGACACTCCAAAATACAGTGATTGCATTTGTGGAGGCCACTTTTAACTTCCAAGGAATCAGTTGGTGTAGCTCATCCATCTGTGCTGGGAACCAGAAAGGGGGCAGAGACACTGGTAGAGGAGCAGCATGGAGTTACAGATGTTTTAACCCTATTTGCAGAGGACACAGGCAGTTTGAGGTGTTGGGGGGTCCAGCAGTGCTGCTGTGTGCTGGAGGTGGCAGATGGAAGGACCTGGAGTGCAGAACTATGGGCAGGCTTTGACCTTGCTGCTGGAACTTAGTTAGCAATTCTGTTGATGTTCTGGAAATGAAAATATAATTCAGGCCATTTTCTCCTCCAAGCTGACCCTGAGAATCTGGGAGAACTACTCCTGAATAATTAGGGTCCTTTTTTGTTTCTTCTTTTTCTTTTTTCTTTTCTCTTTTTCCCCGTTTGCCAGAGTTACTGCTCAGTATTGAGCTGCTCTGTAAAGTGTCATCAGTTTCCTTGAACTTACTGGTCTGAACGTACTCTGTGTTAACATAATGACATAAATTGCTGCCTCATGAATCACAGTGTGCTGCAGCATCTGTGGCAAAACAAGGCACAGTCTTGCCTTGTTTTGTGGGTGGTTTGGTTGGTGGGAGCCCCTGTCCCACAGCCAGGGGGGGAAGGCTGTGGCTGGAGCACTCCCCAGTGCTGGTTTTAGCTCTCACTTTGGATTTGCTGGGACATGGCAGGGGAAAGGTAGGTCCATGATGAGGGAGCCTTGCTGTGCCACATCCCTGCTCCTGCCCTTTTGTTCTGGATCCATAGAGGTCCTGGTACAGCAGAGTCCAAGCTCCTGGCATTGCAATAAATACCCAGAGCCTGAGCTGGTGTGCAGGGAATGACTCCAGGGGTGTTTGGTGCTGCCGTGGCTCTTGTCTCTGTGGCAGGACTCTCAGTCTTCCTGGCAATGTAAATTCTTTTTTGGCTGCATGCTAAAATTACACCGAGTTATTGATTTATCTTTGAGAGGATTTCCTTCCCCAGGGAAACTTCTGGCTGGTGGAATGATTTAGTTCTTCTGCAAGTGCAGAATCCGTGGAAGAGCAGAGCCACTCTCCTGCCCGTGAGGCTGCAACCTGGGGTTGTGCTCCCACAAGCTCATTTCTATTCCAAAGCCAAGGTTATAGTGCTGTTACTTTTGCAAATAAAAGGGCATTTTCAACTTTGCAGTGAGGAAGCTGCAAGTCTCATGTGCCACGGAACCAGTGTTGAGATCCTGGCTTTGTTGGGAAATTCAACTCTGAGGCTGCACAGGGGAAGTGTGAAGCCATGGCAGCAGTAATGCACCTGGGAACCTTTTATAAACAAGGGTATGATGGGACTAGGATTGTGCAAACTTCTTTTTCCTGAAGACACACAGGGTACAGCCTCTCTTTTCTTTGCTTTCTGATGACTCACCCATAGAGCATCTCTAAGAATCAGGCCAGGCAAGTTAAGTTTCAATTTCCTGCTTGTACTCCAGGGGAGGCAAAGCCAGTTCTCCACTTCTGCCATGAATTTTCTTCCCTAAGCCCTGAAATCTCAGCTCACTGGTTGTGGCTCAGCTGGTGAGTGCCATCAGTAGAAGGAGTTGATCCTTCAGGGGCTGGGTCAGATGTTTTATCAGGTATCTCTTGAAGGGAGACAAGAGGCTCTGTGTTCCTGGCTTCCTGTCTCCAGTGATGTCCCACCTAAAGCACATCCCAGTGAGTTCCCATACCAAATCCCACAGAGGGTGTGGATTTGATCTTGGCTGCAGTATGTGCACTGTTAAAATGTGAGGCTGCTTCACCCTCAGTGTTATAAAGCAGCATCCCTTGATGAAGCCCAGGGAGAATGTTGATTTATTTTCCTGGGAACCAAGTGTGGCACAACTTTCCTTCTTTGTGATCTATCTGCAGGATAAACCCAGGCCCTAGCATCTGTCTTAAATAGTGCAGTGTTGACAAGTTCTCTTGACAGAAATTGGGCTGATGTCCCCCATGACTGCATTAGCTATAGAAATGAGGCTTTAAATTGAAGCTTAGAAAGGCACTATACCAATGCTCTCTCCAAGGCATCTTCTTATTCCAGTTTTTATCATTCAAATTTGTCCTCAGTATAGCTTGGCAGCGTAGCTGGCAGCTGAGTTTATTCAACACCAGCCTGTCCTGGTAACACTTCCTGGTTGTCTTTTTTTCCCTTTTCACACTACTTAGGCTTCACCTTCTTATTTCCAACCCTTAATTAGGCTTAGACCTCCTGGTTCTTACAAGGGGTGTTGGTCCTGATGTATTGTCCCTCCCATGAGAACAGTTGCGTCCTTTCCAGGTCTCTGCTTGCTGGGTTCTTCAGGGGGGTTTTCTCTGCCCTTACATTTATCTGTGGAGGCCATGTCCCCAGCTGCTGAAAGGAGGAAGAGAGGCTCTCTGAGGGTGACAGATGTGGAAGACAGCTGTGGTTGATGATGTTCTGGAGGTGCTAATCTCTGTCGGAGCAAAGCAGCCAGTGGTGCCTGGCTCAAAGAAGGTATTAGATGCCTAAAATTCACCAGGATAAATTTCAGACCCTGTTCTTTTTGTCAGGTTCTCAATTCTCCTGGTCATTCCTCTTGTCCTTCCCTGCCTACCTCCTGCATTGATCTTCTTTCAACCTAGATAAGCCTTCAGCATCCCAGATGTGCTTTCTACTGTAACAAATACACCTGAGGGATGACAATTATTGAATGGGTTTCAGTGACATTATGAAGTAGCGTAGGCTTGGGGATAAATAACTTAGTGATTTGGAGAGGGATTAAAACTGGCTTTTGTAAATAGTGCTTCACTTGGACAATGACTTTGGCGACATGGTGAGAAAAAGGTCACCACGGTGCCTGTGCAGCCCAGCCTGCTGCTTGATAGCTGAAATAATCAGAGTAGGGATGCCCACCTTCCATCTCTGCTGAGCAAGACCTTTGTGGGATTAAACTTGCTAAGCTGCTGCAGTTCACAGAATCGAGCCCAACATCAAAAGAGAAAATAAATCAAGGGCTTCGTGTTGAATCTCCAGGCACATGTATCACTCTGTAAGCAAGGCTGTGTGGTAATGCATAAGAAATGACTGGCTCGAAACTGGAGATAAGGGTTTGCTTATAAAGTGAAAACATGTTTTTGCCAATTTTACAAGGGGGAAACCCTTCCTCATCCTTCCCTGCTATTATTTTTTTTTTCCTGCTGTTGCAGTGCAAGTGAGAGAGGAGCCTTTGTGGAGAGGGAGGTGAAGGGCAGGCACACTTGTTGCAAGGAGCTCTTGGCCATGTGAAGCTTTTCTCTCTTGGCAGCAGCAGA
The DNA here is from genome assembly GCA_023637945.1 of Phaethornis superciliosus. Classification (NCBI taxonomy): domain Eukaryota; kingdom Metazoa; phylum Chordata; class Aves; order Apodiformes; family Trochilidae; genus Phaethornis; species Phaethornis superciliosus. The sequence continues at coordinate 14,409,664 of JAJQWJ010000016.1, read as the reverse complement.
AGCTCCAGCAACAGATGCTGCAGCAGCGACTCCCGGCAGAGAGGCACCATATGTCTTCTCTTGTCACTCTTTCCCTAAGAACCTTCCTCCCTGGGCACCTCCCTGGCATCCTCCTTCATTTCCATTCCTCTCTAGCTCCAGGGAAGTGGGAGGCACCTCTCTGCCCTTCCTCCCCAGCAGTGACTGTACCATGGGATGCTCGGATGGGTTTTGGGCAAGCAGCTTGCTGTGCTCTGGGGGCTACATGCAGAATTCTGTTTTCTGAGCTCAGTATTGCTAGGTGTGAGTTAAACACACCCCCCCGTGACAGCATCAGCCAGTGTCCCCTCGTGTCACCTTCCGTGGGAGAGCAGAGCCGAGGGCAGGCAGCAGGTGGGATTTGGCAAGAGGTGTTAGGAGCCAGAGCCTGGTGGTGCTGGGGTCTGAATAACCTGGCTGGCAGCCCCAGCACTTGCTCAGCAGCACAGAGAGAGCACAAACAGCGGGTCGGTGTAAATTGGCAGTCGTGAGGGATTGTCCTGCCAGGTGTCCAAACGTAGCCACGTGTCTAACCCAGTGTTACTCACTGGAAAGCCCCTTCCTGTCCGTGCTTTGTTCTCCGTGAGCTGTGGATCGAATCACAGGAGGAGGGATTTGATTCTGCCTTCATTTGGAAAAGGTTTTCATTATATTTGCTGAGGGAAACAAATTACAGAGAAGACCTCTCAGCACTCAAACAAAAGGAGTGTCTCTGAAATCCTTTGCAGATAAACAAATGTTTGAGCTGTTGGCCTGATGGATGCTGTTTAAAGACAGGGTTATTACTGCAGCAAGCAAGCAGTTGGCAGGTTTTAATAGGATGCAGAAAAAAAGTTCTCCAGGGAGAACTGTGAGCACTTGTCTCCCTATAATCCTGGCTGTGTAGAGCCCGTAGCATCCTGAGTCCACCTGGTGATCTCCATGGCATTGGCCTTAGGAGATGAGGACTAGTAGGTAGCTTCTCTCTTGCTAAATAAGATGCAGGAATGGAAATGTCCTGTTCTCTGCACCTTGTTCAGGTAGGGTTTGAGTCCAGCAGAAAGCAGCAGTGCTTCTCTGGGACACAAGGAGCCTGACAGGAGCAGGGACAGTGGCACTTTGGGATGTGTCATTGTGGTGATTGTGAGGTGTTCTTGGGGATGGCAGCAGTGCTGGATGTTGAACTGGGACCAGATTAATCCTTGATGAGCTTGAAAGCCTTTCAGGTAGCTTCTGTCCTTGTTCTTGTGGCAGCCTGGAGCAGAATCCCTGTTGGAGAAGATGTTGTGTTTAGACATCAAAAATTTGGCTCATCAAAATGCAAGATGTTTATTAGTGTGGCTTGAAGCATTATTTAAAGATTTATCATAAACTGGCCAAGCAAAGTGTCAAACATCCTTGGTTTTGTTGAGGCTTTAACTGCTTCTTCAGGCCTTCAACATTTCATAGTGTTCCGGCATTTCTGGATGGTGTGAGTTACTGCCAGGAGCTAAATACCTGTGTCCCTTCTTGCAAAGAGCAACCAGAAATGAGAGATGCAGATGAAGTGGCTTTGGAAAGCACTTCATCCACTGTCATTGCACAAGTTTCTGCTTGGGAGGTGGACACAGGTGTCTGAGCTGTCACCACCTGTGCTGTGGGTAAGGTGCAGTGGGACACACTGGGGGATGCTGGGGTTATTCTGGGGGGAAGCTTCCAAGCCTGATGCCAGCTCTCCACCAGCTATCTGGAAGAGGTGATATATAGCATATTAATGATCTATTCTGGTGGCATTTAATTGGTAAGTGGCGAGTGCCAGAAAGTGAATTTATTCTAAAGGCTGTAGATGACTGAAAAAGGGGCAGGAGGGAGCAAAATGAGGTTTGGGCTCTGGAATTCTTGCCATCAGTAATCTATCTCTCTTTGACCTGTGTCTTCTGCACATCTTCCTTTCCTTTTGTATGTAAAAATGTTCTGTTTTGAAATAAGCAATCTGAGGAGTGGTATGACTCACCCTTACAGGAAAAAAACCAACCCCCCCAAAAAAACCTCACAAAATCAAAATGAGGAGCCAGGCTTTGCTGCTTCCTACCTTGACAGCACTAACTGGGGAAACTGGAGTCAGAGCACGCTCTGATCCCCACCAGACTGGGGGCTGCTTTATCAGTCCTTCTCCAAGCTCAGCTTGAGAAACAGACTGTGCACCAGGTGAAATCCCCTTCTCTCCCCAGGCACAGCCTGCAGCAGGAGCTGGCAGCCCAGACAGGTGCCAGGGCAGTTGTGTCCCCCCAGCACGGGATGTCCCAGTCTCTCCCATTCAGCCACTGGTGGCTCCTGGAGCTGGCAGTGCCAGTGCTGCAGCAGAAGGGAGCTCTGCTGCTTCCTTGGTTTGTTTTTAATCATTATTTTATTAAAGGAATAGGTATGGTGCCATCAGATAACTTTTTGTGGATGTTCTGTCAGTCTCGGGCAGCCTTATTATTTTTAATATCGCAGCACTGCCAGTTTGTTGTGCTGGGAACATTCAAGTATTGATTTGTGGATTCTTTTGTCACCTGCATGAGAGAGAAAGTCCCTTTCCCTCACTCCCGTGTGCCTAGAGAAACAAAGAGTCAGGGAAGGTAGATGCTATCTGACACTTGCTTGGATGCCAAGGTGATTTCTGAGAAGTGCAGAGCCAGTTACTGACTCGTAACTGGGGTTTCTGTTCACACTTTTAATAGGTTTGTTTATTTTTTATTTTTTTCAATGGCAAACAAGGATGTGCACCTGGGGAGAAACCAAGGCAAGCACCCTTTTTTCAGCTTCTGGAAGCCTTCCTACAAGAGTCCTTCTCTGCTATAGGGGACAAAGTGGTGTCCAAAGGTGTTTCTGGAAGGGGAGACTCTCGGGTCCCTTCTGGACTTCTCTTGCTGGGCAGGTTGGGTCCAAAGGGTGTGTAGGGGATGGGGAGGCTGCTGCCAGGACCATCCTGAGTTATTGCACCCTCTGGGTCTGGAATTTGCACATCTCTGCATGATGTAAATTTGTAATGCTCAGTTGTTGTGCAGTCAGGTGGGGCTCAGCCTTGTCCCTGTGCAGAGATGGCCACAAACCCACTTGTGGAGTAATGCACAGGCTGAGACCTTGCTCATTTAGTGGGGAAACACAGTGGGTTGTTTGGTTGGCCTAGAAAGGGAGAGATGGGGTTCCTTGGCTATGGAGCCCCACATGATGTGTATTCACCCCCCAGCCCTCTGCTTTTACTTATCCTGTGTATAACATGCCTGATTCTTGCTGTAGTCGTGAGCGTGGTGAAAGTGTGTTCTGTTTTCTATTTGTTTATCATATTTTCTCCCTCTGCAAATCTTGATATAGGTACAGAGCTTCAAAAATGTACAGAAAACAGAATAACAGATAGCTGTAATTTGGTTACAAAGCAATAATTTCAGTCAACAGGTCTAGCTGCTAAAATAAAACACGAGAGAAATAGGATCAGTTTATAAATGTCAGCAGAGAACCCCCTGCAAGTGAGTTGCTGCCTTGAAGCCAGCTCTGATGCTGTTATGCCTTCTAATATATTATAAGAAGAAATAAGTCTGAAAAAAAATCTGTCTGACCAAGATTAAAAGAACAGGGCTCTAAATTAAATTCTTCCTCAGTGTCAGTTTAAGGAACTTCCAGGACAAGCTGAAGACGTCCAAATAAGACAGATGCTAATTCACTGGGAAGACCTCCAGACCAAGTGTTTTTAGGCAGGGGATGCTCAGACCCATGGCAGCACCCAGGCAGGGTGACAGCTTGCCTGGGGAGCAATGTCAGTCAGACAGGAGTCGTGCTCCAGCTCATGTAGGAGAGCAAAACCCATCCCTGTGCTTCTGCAGCTGCAGTGGGCACCGGGAGATAAAGGGATTAAATTGAGAACAGAAATAACTCTGTCATAGCAGAAGATTGCCACAGGATCAGCTTGGAAAATAAATGCTGTCGCTTTGCTTTGACATTTATTCCCACTGAATCCCTTGTCATTCGTGCAGTGGCAAGGGTTTGTTGCCCCTAGGAAATGTGGTACCTGTTGGACTCTTTCTGGCTGCAAGGCAGAGGGCTGAGTGATTGAGCAGCAGCTTCATCCAGTAGCAGAGCTGCAATGCACACCCCTTTGGATTGACATCTGCTATTTTTCCGAGGTCTCCAGGAGGAAAAAAAGATTGCTGAAATAGAAACTTGGTTTTATATTATTTTTAATTGAGTTCTCTTTCCCAACAGTGACTTACTACAAGAAATAAGTAAAAAATTAATTCCTCTAGATGAAAAAAAAAAGCTATTAAGAGTGTGATTCCGTATCAACAGCACGTGAAGCTGTGTAATTGCTCACACATGTATCGCTCTGGTGTGTGCTCCCAGTCACTGAATAGTATCAAATTATAGGATTCAAAGAGAATAAGCTATTTTTAAGGGAAATGTCTAGAAGCTGCCTGTTGAACCTGATTAAAATTCAGGACTTCCAGCTTGCTCATTTATATCAGCGATTTTAATCACATTATTCAAGTCAACCCACCCTCAAACACGCTTCAAGAATAATACCCCAAACTAAACAAGACCAAAGACCTCACCCTGCCTCAAACATCTGTAATATTTTAAGTGGCTAGGCCAGTCTTTTTGCTGAAAACACAGATGTTTTTCTTGCATTGTTGAATAAAGCAGCATTTTTGTCATGCTGGGGCAGGAACCTGCTGTGCGCAGGGGCAAGAAGAAATCCTGGCAGCAATGAAAGCTGCTGAAATACATCAGGGCTGGAGGCTTCTGCTCTGAGGTCTGGATGGTCTCAGTCAAATCTGGTTTAGGGAAGTGGCAGGAAGCAGAAGCAGGAAAGGTCTGAGGGCTCCTCTGATGGCAGCCTCCTAATTTCAGTTGTGCTGGGTTTGTGAACTCGTTCACTCCAGGGTCTGCGTTTTCTTTTATTTGCTTCTCACTGAAAATAGAAACTAGGAGGGCTCTGCTCTTCTGGAAGCTGCTGCCTTGTATTCTCTTTAGATGTATCTCTTAAGCAAAACCCATCAGCTTCATTCCTCTCCCCTGGCAACCGAGCGAACTAATGTGGCCAGATGCACCGGGAGCACGACAGGCAGAATACACTGTACTCCTCTAATGGGGACATTTATTTCTGACTGTACTGTGCTTCAGCAAGGGCTGTGGCAGTAACCTGGGCTGTCCTGGGGCTGGTGACCTGGCTGGGAAAGCCCCTGGCTGGGGAAAGGCCCCAGCTCACCCCTTGCTTTCTGCTTATGCCCATGGAGGAGGAAGACATCCTCATGCAATATCATGTTATAATTCTATTTATTTTTTTATTCTTTGCTGGCAGTCCCCTGCCTCGGTGTCTCCTGAAACCGGGAGAAGAGATATGGTGTTACCCTTTTGATGGAGATGCTACGAAGTCTGTTCTGACTTGCATGCCCCACCTGTGGGGGGAACAGCTCCTGCAGAGCTCACCTTCTGAAAGTGGGGAGATGTTCCTCTAGGTAGATACACAGATTAAAGCTCCAATGTATCACAAGTTGTGGAGCAGGAGAAGGGTTCAGTCCCTTGCTGGGAAAGCATGCCACGTATACAGGAGGCACATTTGGCCTGTCCTTGCCTCGTTTAAGATGGGAAGATAATCAGGTCTGTCCCCTCACGTATCCAACCAGCCAAAGAGCTATCAGAAATGCTTCTTGTTTAAAGAGAAAATAATCCCAAATTAATTTTCTGGGTTTTTCTCATTGCAATTTATACCTGCTCGATGGCTTTAGGCTTTGAAATGTTTTTGTCTGATTAGTGACAAACATCCCAGGCTTGTGTAGGAAGCAGCAGGTCCTTTGATCAGCGAAATAGCTCTCTGGTCTTAGGGGATCAATCCAGTCATTCCCTGGACTAGAGGATATTGTCTTGGAGAAGATGTATTTATTGTAGGAAATAATTATCCTTTTCTTTGCTCCTGGTTTGTAGGGGATGCTGCCTGCCTCCTACATGCTGTGGTATTTTATCCTTGGCATCTTTTTATGCAAAAGGAAACATAATGGAAAAGCTTAACAGGGAAACCTCGATGAGGGAGAGGAGCATGAGCAGCTGTGTGTCTGTCTGTCCCTGTGCAGTTAAAATCTCTATTCATTGAGCTTCCACCCTTGCTGTCCCAAGCAGGCACATTTCTTGCAGTGTAAGTGATGTCAAGCAGCAGCAACCAGATGTTGCCACCTCTCCATCCCTCTGCTGGCTGGCTGTTGTGATGTGCATGTAGGGTATTGTCACCAAGAAAAAAACACTGAATTTTCCATCTTTTTCTGCACTTAAAACCAAAGTTTAATGTATTCTGTGTATATTTGTTGGCAGATAGTAGTGATCATGTATTCCTTTTAATACAATATTTCCAAACCAGCCCAGCCTCACCTCAGTACTTTTGGTATTCAGCGTAGCTGCCTGTACTCTGCAGCGTGCTTTGATTTCACTTTGGCAGCTGTACTTTATGCTCTCTACCTCAAATCTGCAACCAATTCCCCTTTCTCCAAGTAGTCTCCAAACCCACTCCTGGTGTGGGGTTGGAATTGGCTCAGGAGGGAGCTGGTGCTCTGCTCAGCTTGGGGTCCCTCCTCCCCGGTGGCACAGAGCCATCCCAGCTTCATGGGGACACATTTGGTGTGTCAGGGTGGCATCTCTTTGAGGTTGAGATGGTGTTTGGGTCAAAGGGACATTGCTGGAGGGGGAGAGTGGTCAGCAGCAGAGGCTCTGCTCCCATGCATCACGTGGGATGTGACTCTCATATCTTTTAGGTAGAGGTGTGGGCTTTCTGCTCACCCTTCCTTCACAAAGCTGAAATGATGCACTTGCCCTAAAACAGCCCAACCTTTGTTTGTAGGTCAAGCTGTTCCTGCAGGGTCACACGTACGATTAAATCTGCAGACAGGAGAGAGAGAAGCCAAGCTCCCAGATAGTGATAATGGAAAAAGTGACACGAGAGAAGAGAGAAGAAGGAAAAGGTACAGTGGTGGAAAGCATCGGGGTGGGTGGGCTGTGGGACTCGGGTCTTTCCTTAGAGCCTGAGTTCTCTGCTGCACACAATTACTGCCTCTTCCCAAGACCTCATTCCTGGTTTAAGAGTTCAGCAGTGCTGAAAACTGAGCCTTGTCTTCAGTGATCTCATCTGGGTGGCTGTGCCCTGAGTTGTATGTTCTGAGACACCTTCAGGGCCTCTGATGCTGAAACTAAATTTGCAGTGTGGCTTCTTCCAGTGACATCTGTTCCTTTGAAATGTTTGCAGAAATCTCTCTGAAACTACTTTCTGAGCTTGAACCACCAGAGCAGCTGTGAGGGGCTTTGTCTGTGTTGACCTGAGCCAGGTGGCACTGTTTTAGCTCTGTGCAGTCAGCAGGCTCACAGCATCCATTCAGACCTCACTTAATGCTGGTGTTTTCCTTAGATCACACAGCCTTCCCTCCACCTATGGTTTTTAATCTGTTTTAAAAGTTCCACTGGTGCTGACTTTCTGCCCCTTGGCACCTTCCTCCCAAAGACAAGTTCCAGGAACTTCCTTTCCTAAATTGTGTGGGATTCAGCACCACTTTCCTTGTTCCCCAGTTACTCCTGCTTGGAGCATGGGGAGGCTCCTTAGCTTCACGATGCCTCTGGCTTTCTTTTTTTTAGTGCAAGAGTGTTTGTGGCCCAGGTAAACACTCTCTAAACCAATGAGACAGGCAAAAAGAGCAGCACAACAGATTTTTTGGCACTTTTATCTAATTTCTGCATGATTTTTTGTACACGACAGTCATCACAACTTCAGCTGTAGATCTCTGTGAGTCCTTAGCAATGATTTAGGGGCACAGTGGTGCTTTTTCAGTTTTCCTCTGAAAAAATGTCCTGCTTTTCTGGTTTGCTACACAAAATTCAGAGGCATAAATTACTCAGCTATTTTTATTGTGCTAGGACTTGAGGTTTTGAGTCAGCGTGCAGATTGCGGAGCCTTTTTTGACTGGCAGGGTAGAGGTGTCAGCAGACTGCACCCAAAATATAGCACTTGGACTAATCTTTTTCTGAGTGTGGAGTTTTTATATGTGTTGTAAGGGTGATGTGTGGAAATCTTAGCCCTCCTAGCTCCTTTCTTCCTGATGTTATCCATTGCTAGACTATCACAATGCAAATATTATTGATCCAATTGTTTATTTATAATATGTTTTGCTTTGTTTCCTCTGCAAGGCTGGGCAAGGTGGATGTGGACTCAAATTCATTCACATCCCAGGAGCTCAAAAAGGCATTGGCTAAAATGAAGGAAAGTGAGAAGGCAGAAAGCAAGGTAAGGAGGGTTCCCTGTTTCTAAAGCCATTCACAGGAGATGGATGCAAGCACTTCACGTTGCACCCGTTGGAAGTATGATGGTTAAAATAATTGCTTGGAACTAATTGTGTCCAGACTGATTTTCTGGTGAATATAGACATATCTTGGCTGTTAGTGATATAGTTCCCTGGGAAACTTGAACTAGTCCAGGATTTTCAATGTAAAAATTGAAACTTTTTGTTCAGGTCCATTTTATTAATTTTCAAAATTAAAGACTTTGTGTTGCAGGCTGCTTCTAAGTGCCTAAATATATTCTTACAGCTCAGGGTGTTTCTTGGTAATAATTATCTTGTCAGCTGGGAAGAGGGGCTGCAGTGCTGGAGTGGGCTGGGATCAGCAGTTTAGCCATCAGATGAAGAAGCACAATGGTATTTGTGAAGGAATAATAGAATAGAATAAGGAATTTGCTTTGCTTCTCACTGTCTACTTGGTTAAGGTTCCCAATCTCATACCCTGGGTATTAAAACCCAAATAGCCAGGCTGAAGCATAGACTGAAATTTCCTTATATAAGCTGTAAGTCTCTCTGTTTGGTTACAAATAGCCCACAATAAAGTAGTATATAAAATAGGTCTAAAGTAGAATAGAACAAAAGTAGTGGTTCCAGCCCTCTCCAGGCTTGGGGCTGATCCCAAGCTGCTGGCATGAAGCTGGTCAGGTGGATCACAGCCTTATTCCCCTCTTCTACTCACCATGATTTCCTTAGGCCCTAGCTCCTCCTGCTGCCTTAACACTGCCTCAGTCAAAGGAAAACTGCGGAAGGAGACAAGGCTGGAAAGTTTTGGAGCTGCAGAAAGCCTTATGTTTTCCCCTCTATCCCGGCACCCAGGGCATTATGTCATTTTCTCTAAGATTATTTGTGTACCAGCCACCATTATGGATAGAAGGACTTGTTAAAATGAGTGTCATTTAAATACAGAAATTGGTGATGCTCAATTATGGGAAAATAATCCAGATTTGGAAAAATCCTGTTAGAATATTATTTTCCCAGCAACTGGGCTAAAGCTGGCTACATCTAATGGACCTAAAGTACTCCATTTGAAATCACTCCTGCAGGGAGCAAATTCATCCTTGAAGTAAGTGTGTCAAAGTAAATTGAGTTACACCAAGTGTGTTCCCAGCTCTGCAAAAGCAATTCCGTGGGCTTGGGGCAGGGGTGGCTTTCTGTCTCACTGCCTGCTACCTCTCGTAATTAGCCCAGGAATCATAACTGCTGCTGTTTGGCTGCTAGTAGGTTGACTTTACTTCCATCATTCAGTTTTTTCCCTCAGATTGCTGGAGCTCTTGGCTTCTGTTCACACATGGAAGAGCAGGGCAGTGCTTCCAGAGGGGAGCAACCTTCTATTTGGGGTTCACTCTTTGGATAAAACCTGATTTTGGTGGGTTTGTTGGGGGAAGAAGCTCTTTGCAAAGAGGTCTCTTGTTTTCTTCTCCTGGGGCAGGAGAAGAAGCCTGTATGTCTTCTCTGCTTCTTCTGTCCCTGCCTGCTCCAGTGCCACCAGTTCTGATGCTGGAGATTTGGCTCCTGTCCATGCTGGGGCTCTCTTAGAGAGCATTAAAAAAAGTGTGTCCAGCAGGTTGAGGGAGGTACTGTTGTCCCTCTGCTGCACTCTCTTGGGACCCCACCTAGAATACTGTGTCCAGTTCTGGGGTCCCCAACAGAAGGACACAGAGCTCTTGGAGCAAATCCAGAGGAGTTCACACAGATGATCCAAGGGCTGGAGCAGCTCTGCTCTGAGCCAGGCTGAGAGTTGGGGGTGTTCAGCCTGGAGAAGAGAAGAATCCAATGGGGAGAGCTTAGAGCAGCTTCCAGTGCCTGAAGGGGCTGCAGGAAAGCTGGGGAGGGACTTGGGACAAGGGCTCGGAGGGATGGGACAAGGTGTGTAATGGTTTCCAGCTGCGAGAGGGGAGATTGAGATGGGATTTTAGGAAGAAGTTGTTTGGTGCTGAGCCCCTGGTTGCCTAGGTTGCCCCCAGAAGCTGTGGCTGCCCCATCCCTGGCAGTGTTGAAGGTTGGGATGGGGCTTGGAGCACCCTGGGCTGGTGGGAGGTGTCCCTGAGAGTTGGAACTAGATGATCTTGAAGGTTCCTTCCAACCCAAACCATTCATTGATCTCTGACATAGCCTTTTCCTTCTCACCACGCTCCTTTCCACAGCTCTCAGTTCACTGTAGCCTTTGGGTACTGTTAGTACAAAGGAGAAGAGGCTCACCACAGGATGAGCTGTCTCCTGGCCAAGCCCCATGGCATGGCACTTCAGCTGCCCTACCTTGGGTCCTGTCCTCCTGCTTCTCTCTCTGGCAGCTTCTGACCCTGGTGAAGCCATTCTGAAACATGTGAAGTGATTGGGATGATGAAAGCATCTTTATATGCATCCAAGGAGATCTCCTTGATGTCAGTGGTATGGAGTCACTGCTGGGTGGGACCTCCAGAGGTCTCCAGCTTCATCTCCAGCTCCAAGCAGGGTCAGATGTGAGATTGGGGTGGTTGCTCAGGGCTTTTTGAAGCCAGGTTTTGAGAACATCCACTTGCAGGCAAACAGCGAGCAGCAATGCTGCCTGCTTCTGGGCTGGATGGTGTTTTGGAAGGTGCATAGGATGTCAAAATGGTGTACAAGGTCCAAGGTTGAGGCTCACCTCGTCAGGGAGTGCTTTCTGGTACCCGAGGTGGGTAGCTCACAGGTAACAGGGTTCCTGGGCTTCTCAGGAAGTGCTGCCCCTGCAGATCTGATGCACAGGCAGCTGGGTTCCCCTTGTAAATCTGGGGCTGGGGTTCTTTCTACATCTGTCACCTGCCTTCATCTCTGGTTTTCCTCTTGCTTCCAAGGCCCGTGAGGAAGAGGTGAAGAAAAAGTTCCGGCCCATAGAGCAGCTGAAGGAGGAGTTTGAAAAACTGAATGTGAAGTTGGAAACAGATTATGAAATTATGGTTAAATTAATCAGCAAATTCAACAGCTCTGCCTCCACGCTGGATGAAAAAGTAGCGGCGCTTTACGACCTTGAATATTATGTTCACCAGGTAACAAAAATGTGTTGGTAACCACCATGTAAAATCCAGGAGATACGGTGTCATAAATGTGGGTTTATATTTCTTATCGGCATTGGGTAATACAATTTGCTTAATTAGCATAATCCTGGGACAATAACAGACAGCAGAGGGCTACTGCAGGCTTATTTTCCATCCAAGTTAGAATAAATCATCACTTGTACCAGTAGCAAGCAGTTTCCCAGGGGTTAGTGGTGCCTGATTTGTTGTCTGCTCTCAGGCTTTTTTTCTCCTGTTCCTTTTTTATGTTAAAACATCACAAAAAGGGATTTTATCTGCCATTTTGGGGAAAGTATAGTGACGGCTGCTGAAAGAAATAGTTTTTTACTTGCTTCCATGGAGAGGAGCTCTGGTTGCAGGTAGGTCTCTTTATGCCAGTTCATCGAGAAGATCTCTGTATCAGGGAAGACAAGTCACCCTAAAATTTGGATTTTGTCCTGGCATGAGTAAGAAACAGCAAGTAGAGCCCCTGGCAGCTGAGACAGTGGCAGAACAGACTAAAGAGGCTTGGGCAAATGGCAAGTTGCTGATTATCAGCTGAGCTGTGCTAATCAGCTCAGTGTGAGGTCAGATATATTTCCTGAAATTTCACATCCTTGGGTTTAGCCTCACACTTTTTACCCTCCTCCTCTGGTCTCTCTTGCTTTGCTTTCAGCTCACACATTTTTCCCTCTGGTTGGTTGCAGGCTGTGGGTGTTCCATTCTCCTTCTTTGGCTTGGGCTGTGGGTGTTTGGGTACCCAGTGAAAGGACTGGGCTTCTCCTTGCCCTGTAAATGGGAGAGTCTGGAGCAAACTGGGAGATCTTTCAGCAGTGCTCTCAGTAACTTGATCTTTCCAGAAGGTGAATGGGACAGTTCTTGGGCTGAGCCAGATGTCACTGGCACAGCACTTAAAGCCCCAAGTGGCATTCTGGGGGGAAGGTAACTGAAGCAATGTGCTACTGAGAGAGGGAGTGCATGCACCAAGTAATAGAAGTGTTATTTCCAGGGCTCTTTGTCTTGAATTTCCACACTAAATCTCTGTCATCCTCATGCAGAGGCTTCCTTGCTGTTTGTTCTCAATGCTTTTGTTTCACTGATGGCATCTGTCTGACTCAGAGAATAAGTGTGAACAATGGGTGCCCAAGATGCTTATAGTCAGGGCTGATTCTTTGTCATTAAGGGTGCCAGAGCATCAGTTGCTTAAAAGCAACTTCCAAAACCCCTGGGATGTTTTGAATTCCAGAATAACTGCCTGGACAATTCCAGCACAAAATCCCACCTGCTTGTATCGTGGGATGGGGCAAACAATTCCAGAAAGGGGAGAGGAGGAGGGAAGCAGTTCCTGCCCCCTGTGCAGGGACTGGAGCATCAAAGGGAACAGCATCAAAGGAGCTGGGAAGGGGGAGAAATGTCAGGGGGGCTGGCAGGGAGCACAGGGGCCTCCTTTGTGCATCCATCACAAGGTTGCTCTGTGCCCACGCTGTCAGGGCAGGTGGCTGGGCAGCACCTTCTCATCAGGCAGGAAGCTGATAAGAAATATGACTTGTCTCTAAGCCAGCGTGGCTTTTCCTCCTCTTTTCTTCTTCCAGCCAGTTGAATGCGTCCAGAGCATTATCTCTGCTTGGTACTGACTTTAGCAGCACTGGCTTAATGTAATTACTGAACAACAGCCAAATATGCTTGTACTGCATAACCCAGGAAGGGCTGAACTTCTCAGGAGTCCTCGGTGGCCTCTAGAGGACAGGGATTCTTGCAGGCATGGGTGCCCCAGGGCAGCACTCAGTCACAATTTAGACCAGTTCTGGCTCTGCAGCTCCCTTTCCCCCCAGTCTCCATCTGAATGGTAATGTGCCACAGCTTTTGGTAACTGCTCCTGGCCATCAGGCTGCTTCCTCCAGGGCACAAGTTGCCCTTTCAACTGGAAAATCATAGGATCCCAGACTGGTTTGGGTCGGAAGGGACCTTAAAGCCCATCCAGAGCGACACATTGCCATGGGCAGGGACACCTTCCACCAGCCCAGGGTGCTCCAAGCCCCATCCCAACCTTCAACACTGCCAGGGATGGGGTAGCCACAGCTTCTGGGGGCAACCAGGGCCTCAGCACCCTCACACCAAAGCATTTCTTCCTAATGTCCAACCTAACTCTCTCTTCCTCCAGTTTAAAGCCATTCCTCCTTGTCCCATCCCTCCAAGCCCTTGTCCAAAGTCCCTCCCCAGTTTTCTTTGTAGACCCTGAAAATGCTCTACCTTGTTGGGCTGCAAGCAAAGGATGCTCTGCTCTCCTTGGCATGGTTGTGAGCACCCAGGAGTGGTGGGACAAGAAGCAGCAGTGTCTCTGAGCTTGCTGCCAGGCAGCAGTGGCCGGGCCCGAGCTGGGGCAGATCTGTGCTCCTGCTCTTGGAGTGTCAGCCCAAGGACTCTGTGTTTGCTCAGCTTTTGGTTGCCAGCTCTCATCAGTTTGGTTTGTTTCTCATCAGTCAGGATTCAACTTGGCATGTTTGGGGAGCCCATCTTGAAGAAAGAGCAGGAAGGTTTGGCTTGCTAGGTTATCTGTAATGCGTAAAACCAAATGCAAATGTGAGAAGGCCAAAGCATAACTCATTTATAAACAGAATTCACGGTGCTTGCACAGCAGTGTGAGGAGCCAAGGCCCATTCTCACGCATTGCAGGCTCTTTCTCTCAATTATTTACTCTCCTTATCTTCCTCTCTTCCCTTCTCTGACATGACCATTTCTCATTGCTGATTTCCCCCCCATCGCGTTTGGCTGACATGCAGTTCCATCCTCCCTTTCCTTTTCTAACACTTTCCCTCTCCCTTCCCCTCCTCTTTTTCTTTCTCCTCCGCTTTGAAGCCGTTCCCTGAATAACTGTTGTCATGTTTGCTCTTCTCCCACCCCTCTCCTCGCCCACCTTCCCTGTGTGCTTTACTCAAGAGCTCTTTTGAGCTTTGGCTTTCTTCCACGTTGTTTGCCGCGGACTGAAGCGAGGCACGAGCTGCTGCCTTGCATCCACTGCTCTCCCAAGAGGTTAATACTTTCAAGTTGTTGAGTTTGGGGGGGGTTTGTTGGTTTTATAATAGGGAGGGAGGAAGCTCTTGCAACAGACTCCAGTTAATAAATAAATACATCTTTCATAAGAAATGTTACAGCATGCTTTATATTCCGCCATTGAGGTGTCTCGCTGATGCTGGGGCTGGCCTGAAGGACTCCAGTGCTGATGAGGGTAAAGTGACTTTACCATGAGGGATGCTGGATGCAAACTTTTGCCAGTCTTAGCATTCCTTCCAGAGCAGAAGTCAACATCCAACTCCAGAATTAAAAAAACCTCAGAGTTTTCACAGAGGCTGAGCAATCAAAGCCCCCGCCGGTAACTGAAATTGGGTTGCTTTGTAGTTAAAGATGAGCCTGCAGAAAAGTAAGAGGTCTGGCAGGTCCCATTTTTAGGGACAGTTAAAAAAAGGGGATCTGAACGGCTACAAAAGCAGCTGCAAATCCTAAATCAGCCCCAGCAGACCTGCAGAGATGGGCTTTCTGTTGCCAGCTTTGCAGAGGGGCAGCTCCCCAGGGCCTGCTTTGGTAACCACATGCCTGTAGGACATAAAGCTAAGTAGCTTCTTCATTCTGTTGGGTACCTAAAATATCCAGCTTTTGGCCAATTTTGGGCAAGGCGCACAGCTGAGATAAAAATAACACTGAGCATGAAGTCACTGTCAACCAAAAGGGTGTTTGAGCTGGAGCACGGTGCCTGGGACCAACGTCCCCTGCACACCTTATGGTGTTTGTCCTGTCCCACCCCATTGCTGAAGCTGGGGAGCTCGGTTTGCCCAGCTGATAAATCATATTTAGGTTCTATTTCCATCTACCAACATATGCTGTTGTCTCCCTGTCTTACAGGGAGGAGAAATATTGAAATTCCAAAACGATGGGTTTTTTGTTCACTTGTTTTTTGTGCACTCGATTCTGAGCATTCATCAGATTCTTCTTTAAACTGCAAACAAAAAAAAAGAAAAATCTTTGAAAACTAAAATGCATTGCTGTGACTTTATATTGAGTTTTGTACTTGAAGCACTTGGTGCTGTTTCTCTAAATTCTGTTTGTGAGCCACTTAGAGCCTTTTTTTAAATCGAATTGCAGATGCCCATTGTGATTTTGTGCCCAGTTCAAGTCAAAGCCTACTGAATCCCCACTAATGTTTAAATTTTTCCCTATTGACACTTAGTCTGCTTCAGAAAAATCGTTGCTCAGGCTGCCCTGTGGAGAAGCTCCTGGCTGACCCTTTCAGGTAGTGACTGGCTTTTTCCTTGTGAAGCTGTTAAGGAAAACCACCCAGAAAGGCAGAGGATGCTGCCCGGGTACCGATGCTGCCAGCAGGCTCTGAAACATCCCTCACTCCAGGTTCTACAATTACATCAATTCATTAATTGCATTTGCAAAACATACAGTTCCCTGCATTCCCACTAACGCCTGCTCAAGTGAAAGAGCAAAGAATTTGGTTTGGTTTTGTTGTTTGTTTTTGACACCACCAGATTTACCAATTTTTTTTTTTACATTACCTAAATTCTCAACACACCCATCCAGAATAGTTTTGATAGCTAATCAAAGTATTTGAGATTTCAGCCATACCTTCTGTATGTGATAACAGCCACCCATCATCAAACTGTGCTTCTGCAACTGTGGCATTGCTGCTCCCAGACAGTTTTGTACAAAATTCAAACCACAGTGGTTCCCTCTTAATTTTTAATTCCTTTTAAAACTCAGCACCGGTTCGTCTAGGAGGGAAGAGATGCTGTGCTTTCCAAAGCCAGGCATTCTCCAAGAGTCTTTGAGTGGGATCTGGTTTGGGGGTTTGTACTGATGGGGACCTGTTCTCTCCCAGGTGGACAATGCTAAGGACTTTCTCTCCATGGGTGGACTCCAGCTGGTGATCCACGGGCTGAACAGCACCGAGGCCGTGCTGAAGGAGCACGCTGCTTTTGTCCTGGGAGCTGCCCTGTCCAGGTGAGCTCTCTCCCACCCAGCTTGGGAGGGTGAAAACATGCCAAATTGTCTTCTCCTCTGCCTAACCCTTCCCTTGCAGCACCACTTATCCTGGTCAGCTTGTCAGTGTGTCCTCACCCTCCTCGTTAGACTTAACCAGGAGTAATTCAGTGTGGAAGCAGTGATTGTTGCTTGATTTCTTGTTCTTACAAAGTCCAAGGGGAATAGTTCTGCTTCCCCTTCTCTTCCATTGACATAAGGAGAGCTGATTGCAGAAATCTCTCAACTCTTGTGGTCTTCAGCGGGGGGGGGTTTAGCCCTCTGGGTGTGTGCCTCTGACCCACAGGCATAACCATAAGAAATATTGATCAGACATGGGGCTGGGAATGGGGCCAGCAGGCTGCATCAAAAAGAGACTGGTCTGAAGGTTGGTTGTGGTTCACTGGAAGGTGTCTGTTGCCTGAAGGAGCCCCACATGGCTTCGTGGGATGGCACATCATGTAGTGCTGCAGGTGGTACTGTGTGGGATCAGTGGGTTTCATTGGTGCCCCTTTTGTTTTACGGATTTTGGGGGCTTTTGGGGCTCAGTGTTGCACCTTCAGGTGTGCAGAGACTTTTAGAAATGCATTGGATGGACCCAAACTTCAAGGTCTAGGTGCAGAGTGAAGACTGAAGGTCAGGTCTGTGTTGTCTGATTGTTTCTGTGTCTAAAAATACCTTTTGCACCATTATAAATTATTTATCACTTAGTCTAACATATAGTCTACAAACCTACATTTCTTCTGCAATTTTGCATGTGATGCATTTAGTTCTCCTCATGGGTGAAGTGACATGGACAGCAGCAGGCACACAGTTTTACATCAGGAAAGGATACAGCTTATATTCTGACTTCCTGATCACAAGGTGTGCTCTTTCACATCAGAAACACAAATGTGCTCTTCATATTCTGGGGTATCTTAATGTCTGAAGCAGTACTCTAGCTGTTTCCTTAAGTTTTTTAATAGCAAGTAGACTCCTGATGATATGTGTCGTAGACAGAAAGTTATATAGAGGCTCTGGAAACATTTGCAGGTAACTTGCAAAATGACAAGGGCTATAAAATCCCATCTTTCCTAATTTAGCTAATGTGACATGATCAAGACTCAAGAAATTAATTGTCTCAAGGTATGAATGTGTAGCAGTGGCCACAAACTTAATGGTCTTATGCAGTATTCCTCAATTAATTGCAAATACCTTTCTTTGGACAGAAAGTAACTCTCTTCTAAGATGACAATATTAAAATACTGCTTGGGAAACTTTGAGACCTTTTTTTTTCTTTAAAGGACATTCTGACAGATGGTAATTTTGAGTGGTTTGGATGATGTATTATGTGAGAGCTCAGTTCCAAAACACAAGGAATATTATGCCTGTTTTTTGGGTTTGATTTTTTTCCCCCTTGCTGTGCTTAAGCTTTCTCAGTAGACACCTACATGCCAACTCATCTGCTTTGTGCTATCTGCTTAATTTGTTTGTTCATACATTTTCTCAGCTTACTCCGTGCTCCATTTAAACTGCCGCGGGCATTTGAAGTGCTTCACACTAAAGCATTTTCTGATGTCTTTTGTTTTTCTGAGAGCTTGTTGTTCATTTCCTTCACTCAAAGCAGTTCTTCAGGGCCTCAGTAAGGTGGGTGGACTTTTCCAGTAAATGCTCAGAGGTGCCACAGCTCAGTGGGCTGTAGGATCACAATCTGATCCGTACTCATGTGCTTGGGCTTGGTATCAGATCCTATGCTGGATGCTGAGCCATTCCTGGACAAGAGGTGATGGTCTGCTGCTCACCAAGTGGGCCTGTGGCCATCTCCTTGGTCTCTTCAGCCAGGTTGGCTCAGGCCAGTGGTTTCAAGCCAGGCAAACCTTCCCAGAGGAAAATCAGGGCATGGTCATTGCAGCTCCTCAGCCCAGCCTGGAGGTCATTAACTCCTGGCATAGCTGAATCTGGGAGCACAGAGTTTGGCATTGTCTGCGGGCAGGTTGCTTTATCCAGGAGAAAACCTGCATGGATGCTGAGCAGGGCTTGGGTGGCATCCAGAACTTTTTAGCTTTTAAAAATATCCCAGGTCTTCTCCAGGTTGGCATGGTCTTCAACTCTGATCAGGTAGCAAAGCAGGTAAGGAATGGAGCAGCCAGCTGCATCACACAGGCTGGCCAGGACCTGGCTCAGAGGTGTGGCCATGCTGCAAACCCATTTGGGATAAAAGGATTTGCAAGTGGAGAAGCTCTTTTAACATGCCAAGATGTTGGATCAGCAAAGGCACAGGGGGCAGAGAAAAAGGAGCAGGAGAATCATGGAATCATAGAATCATCATGGTTGAAAAAGACCTTCAAGATAATTGTGAAAGCACAGCAAGGGGCAATGGAGGATTTCTCCCTCCTGATTTTAGTCCCATTTATTTGACTTAAACTCAACTTGAAAAACATCTTTAACACAGGAGAGTTTGGTCCCCAAGGCCAAGGGTCCCGGGGTGCTGCCTGCACAGATGCTACTTTCCTGGTGTCCATCTGCAAGACTCTGCCTTGAGAGAGAGGGTGATCTGCTATGCAGGAAATCAAGATTTCATCTCTTGTTTCTCTTTTGTGTCCTCTATTTTAGGCATTTGGGGTTTAATCACTGAGTGTGACCAAATCAAACATCGTTCCATCTGGCAGAGTGTTCTGAAGCCGTGTCCTTACTGCAACTCTGCCACCTCCTCACAGTCCTACTGCTTTTGAAACCTTTAACAAACTGTTTTCTGACCAGCAATTTGCAAAAGTAAACTTCATGTGAACAATCCTCAAGTGCTCTGATTGCAAATAAAAGCTAAATGCACTAACAAAAATAATTACTAGGCAATGTGGGATTGTACATTTAGGTATCCATAATTCGCTAACAGTATATGCCAATATACACAACATTATCTGGATTTTCAGTGATTGCATTAGCATAAAAGCATGTTAGCATTGGTGATACTAACATTTAAATATATATAAGTATGAAATATTACGATACAGCATTTTGGAGGCAAGTAAAACTACTGTCTGTAAAATGTTCTTGCCTGTTTTTTAAGGTACACTCTAGTATCTTTGGATGACAGTCAGCATTCGCGCCATTGGGTCCAAACATTTTAAAAATGTCAATGCTTTATGCTAAGAGGAGCTATATTAAGCTAGAAAACATTGCTGATGAGAGAAGTGTCTTCTGATGTCCTCTAAGCTATTTACAGGCAGCATCTTCCTTTGTATTCATAGCTCAGCCAGGCCTCTGCGCAATCTAGATGTTTCACAAGACTGGAAATGTTAGCCAGAAAGGATTATGCTTGTGATTAAAACCTCAATTTTAAAAAAACTTTACCTCCAGGAAGCGTTTTTCCACACCAATAATTTGAACATTTTAATATTTTGAAATAAAAGGATTTTTGTAATCCGTTTAGGGGAAGAATAATTTATGTCGAATGCATTCTTGAAGCTTTATCCCAAATGCTTCCCTGTACACTTAGGGGTGAATTAGAGGTGAGGATGGAGCGAAGCTAAACCACAGAGCCTTTGAGGCAAAGAAAACCAGTTTGCATTTTGTGGGGAAAGGGCAGAAAGTGCAAAAGGGGAGATTTTTGGCATGGATTAAGTGGGAAGCCAGGAGGAAAGTCACTTGTGCAGCTACATTGAGAGATTCGTGGTGCTTTGGCCAATCCTTTGGAGACCCAAGTGCTGTTCAAACTGGGTAGCCAGGGACAGGATCCCAAACTGATGGTCTGAGCTTAGCAGGAACTGGGCAGTCTCAGCACAGCCTCTTCCAGCGAGCCCAGCACTACAGGGATCTCACTGTTCCCTGCTTTAACCTTGAGAAATAAAACAGATATTGCAGGCCTTGGTAAAGACCTGAGGGTGAACTCATCACTGGTAATAACTTGAGCATCATCTCGTGGAAGCACTCGAGAGCTTCCTAGATGTGATTTGCATCTGGGTTTTGCTTGTCTTAACCATTTCCCATGAGATTAAAATCCCTTAAACTCTGTTGGTGTGCATCACAGACACCCTGATCACCATTTTCCAGGGGTGCTGTCTCCCTGTCCATGCTCAATCCATTGGTATTTTAGTGGTGTCCATTCTCCCAGGCTTCAAAACCTCTGTGTTTTGTCAGAGAAACAGCAGAAACAGAAATACTTCTTCAAGATGTATTTGTCAAGGAAAAAGCTGCCACCAGATATAACAGTTTTGAATTAAGTCCAGCTTCACAGTGAAACTGCTTGATGCTCACTGCTGTTAAATAACATTAAGGCCCAAGCAATAAATGCAGGAAAAGTAAAATTAAAGACCTTGCTTCAATGCTGTCTTGTAAGGATGTAAGAATTTCTGGGCAGACAAATAAATCCAGTTAGCTTAACAAGCACTGTCCCTACCCATTTATTTCAAATCCATCTTCATGTTCTCCCCTTCCTTCTCCAGCTTCTCCTTTTACATCCTACAGTCTTTGTCCATTTTCATTGCTTTTTTTTTTTTCCAGTGGCTCTATTTGCCAAGGCTGTGTGTTTGCCACCTCCTAGACAGTAATTCTAACTCCAGCTCCCTCCCCGCTTGTAATTCCTTGCTTTGTAGATTGTCTCTTCTATTTGTATTTGAACTCCTGACTTATGTGAAATTATCAGCCTCAGTGCACTTAATTTCAAATTAATTTGATTGGGTCACCTCTTTTTTTTTTTTTCTTTTTCTTTTTTTTCCCTGTAATAATAATGAACTCAACCTATTTAGCCTTTCCCCATTATGAATAACCTTAACAAAAACTGCAGTGCAGTATAAAACCCTGTTTCATCATTATGGTTAATTACACAGAAGAATAAATCCCTAAACATTTTTCAGCCTCTGAAATCTTAACAAGAAAGTGTAATTAAGAATTAAATAGTAAACTGCCATCCTTGAGCTCTCAGGAAGGCAAGGCAAGCAGACCCCATGAGAAAAACCTGGATTCCAAGGTTTGCTCCTGCTGTTGTTTGTACCAAATGCTTTGGGAGTGTCAATGCTGGGGAGATGCTGACATCTGGAAGCTGACAGAGTGCAGCAGTGGAGGTTTGGGTGCTCATCCCATGCCAGGGATGCTTTCCCCAAGTGGCCTGCTGGAGACTTGAGAAGCTTGGGACCCTGTGGGGTTGGGTTTAGGCTCAGGCTGTCCTCACTTCTGCCAAATGTCGAGTGAGTTACCCCTTCCAAGGGTCTGGCTTGGACCCTTTTGTCTGTGTAAAACTCATTATTTCTGTCTCTTAGAATCACAGAATGGTTTGGGTTGGAAGGGACCTTAAAGATCATCAAAATCCAACTCTCCTGCATGGGCAGGGACACTTCCCACCAGCCCAGGCCACTCCAAGCCCCATCCAACCTGAACTTGGAAGGGACAAGGGAAGGGGCAGCCACAGCTTCTCTGGGCAACCAGGGGCTCAGCACCTCCACACCAAAACATTTCTTCCTAATGTCTAAACTAAAGGTCCCCTATTCCAGCTTAAAACCATTAATCCCCCCTGTTAATACTGGCCAGCTTACCAAAAGCACTTTGAAACCTCATTCTTCTCTAGTAAATGCTTTCTGCAAAGGCATTTGATTTATCATGGTGGTTTCCATTTAAAATATGCATTTGGACTGATGACCTAATCACTTTTTGAAATTAAAAAAAAAAACCAAAAACCAAACTCTAGCCCAAGCTTGGTGTTTCTCAGCATAAACCTGTTTTCATTGTTGGACTCAATACATACTCCAGTCTCTTCAGCTGCTATTTATTCATCATCCATGTTCTCTGTTTATCCTTTTTACTGCAGCCTGTGCACTCAGCTAATGGCTTCACAAGCTTCAAAGATTTCCCTGCCTGACACCTCCATTATGTTTCTGACCTGCTGTGTGTCTCCTGTGTCGTGTGTTCCCCATGTTCCCTCCCAGTAATAGGTGTGAAATGCTCCACACAATACAAAGTGCTGGCTGTGCCTGCTCTTTAATCACAGCAGAGGGAGGGGGGAGGCTGGAGCAGCCTGTGGTTCACATCCTACAAAAAGGAGGTTGGAAAAGTGTATTGGAGAGAACAAAGCAGCCAAGAATTGGAAGAGGGACAATGAGGACAGGAGATGGAGGATCCAGCCTCAATTTTTAGGTACTGCCTCCCAGCAGGGTTTGAGGTGGATGGGACTGAACCAGGATTAGGGTTGGACATTAGGAAAAAATTGTTCAAAGAAAGAGTGGTCAGGCACTGGAATAGGCTGCCCGGGGAGGTGGTGGAGATGCCCTGGATGTGTTTAAGGGTCGATTAGATGTGGTGTTGGGGGATATGGTTTAGGGGAGAACTTTGTGGAGTAGGGATGCTGGTTGGACTCGATGATCCCAAAAGTCTTTTCCAACCTGAATGATTCTATTATTCACAGCTATTCCCTAAGCTTCTCCAGGAGGATCCAGCTCCCATCTCTTCCTTTGCAGGTCCTGCTGCCTGCATTCTCCTACCCCTTCCCTGGTTGTGCCTTTTGTTGGATCTAATTCCTGGCAAGCAATCCAGGCAAGCTTGCCATGTGAGTGGCTTTCAGAAGGGTCTTGGGGGGCTGTCCCTGGCTCTCCTGAGCTGCCTTTTGGGTTTAACTGCATTTACTCACTGTTCCTCTCTTGTTCCCCTCCTCTTCCCTTTGTGCCTTGAAGAGGAAGGCAGAGCTGCTGGACCCAAAGCTTGCTCAGGAGGCAAGATAACTTTGGCCAGCCAGCCACAGGTTTTCACAGCATCTCAGCCTGGCCCTTGCCTGTCTTGATGAAAGCAGAGCCTTGTTTCCAGCTTGGCATCATCCAGCCTTCCTGTTCTCCTAACAGTGTTTTGATAAGTTTTGCCTCATCTGTCGCTTCGTGTGCTTTAAGGTTCATTGAAACAGTTGATTATTCATCCATGAAGACAGTTCCTTGAATCTTCCACCAGCTTGCTGCCAACTTCTGCCCCTTCAAGGCTCTCCAGGTGTTTGAAGAGAGTGATGCTCTGCAGAGAAACACCACAGCAGCTTACTGGAAATGATCTCTTTCTGAAGAAATTCATCATCACGGTTGACCACTTGCTCTTCCTCAGTTGCTGACAGTCATATTGTGAACTGGGTTTTGATCTCTAGTTTAGATGATCCTATTTCTGCTTACATGATGTCCATCAGAGGCCCTTGGAGTTGCCTGGCATGTTTTGGAAGGAGATGACTGCCTGGCTTGGCTGTCTGAGAAGCCCCCTCCTCGCAGGGTGGTTGGAAGTCATCACACAAGCTGGAGAACTCTATCACAGCTGCTTCCTACCAAATCATAGCCCCTTGATGCCACTGCATAAGACCTGAATAGATTTTAAAACTAATTTGCTGCTCAGAGCATCAATAGATGTACGTCACTCACCCTTTGTGCTGCATTTAATGAGTTTCCAAGGTACTGCAGCCAGTTCCAGAAGGCAGCCGTCAAAGGATGCTTCCATCAGGAGCATATAGCTGTCCCTCCAGCACATGGCAGTCCTCACATTCTCTCTGTTTGTCTCTTTGGAATTTAACATTGCATGATTTCTTGCAACCAGCTTTTGCAGACTGTCTCTTTTTTTTTTCTAAACACCCTGAAAGTGAGGGATGGGAAAGAAAAAGGCCTTTTCCTGCAATCAAATACTGTTAGCTGGAGCCCAGGCAATATGTGGGTCACAGTAACTGTGCTGTCACATTGCTGCTCTCCACCTTCATGACTCTGTCTCATTTCTTCCCTCCTGTTGCCCCGCTGTACCTTTTCCCTTCTGTTAATCACCTTGAAGCTGGCCTGTGCTTTGAGCATCCCTCCCTGCTGCAGGCTCAGCTGTCTCCCAGGCAGGACAACATCTTTACAGGGCTGAGGAGGGAGTTGGTGCCTCTGGACCCACAGCCAGGAGATGATGATGATGATGGGCATGGCTCTGCAGTGGCTGTTTGGAGGGACAGGTCGTTAATCCTCAGCTCCAGCTGCCAAGATCAATAATTAGGGCTGTTGCTTTGTATAAACCAGCAGATCAACAGAGGAATTGCCTTATTAAAGCAGACAGGCAGGCCTGGCTGGTAGGAAAGTCCCTGTGGCTGTGTTTTGCAGAGGTAGAAAGAGAAAACCCAGGGTGGTAATGGTGTGGGAACAGGCAGATGAGATTTCCCTAAGCCTTCAGCAGCTAAAACCTGCCATGTATAATGGACCACAAGGGTTCTTGGGGTTTTTATCTGTTTCTGACACTGCAAGGGTCCATGCCTGGTGCAGCAGGGTGTCTGCTGCCAGGATCCCTTTGGTTGGCAGCTGCACATGTGAGAGCTTCTGATATCCCTCTGCATGTTCCTCACCTCCCTTTGGAAGCAGATTGTATTACATTTCCATACAACCCCTACCATGAAAACCTGTAAATATGATTTTAGAGTGTTTACATGTATTGCAACAAGCAGGATTTCACTGAAGCTGTTTTCCAAATTAATACCTCACTGCTTTTACTTAGCAGGATCTTTTTCTAAGCTGAGAGTGGTAACTAGACTGAAATTTTCTTTCTTAAGAATGCATTTTCCTCTTAGGCACTTCATATTGAAATCTGTCTTAATTTCAGTTCAGCTAGTGTGTGAAAACACAGGGTGAGGCATTATTAATCCCTGAAGGAATCAAGACAGATGGAGCCCAAAATAGAATTGGTTTTATGATTAATTGAAACCTTCAAGAGTGGAATAGAGTTAGGGCTTGGTCCCACCCCATCACTGTCTGGAGATCAGTTCAGCTGGCAGGGATCTCCAGGAGCTCAGTGGTAGAAATACAGATGTCACTTGGGAGAGCCAGCCCTGGATTGTCCCCCTTGGCTTGGGACCTGTTGCTGGATGAGGGCACAGGGGGGACCAGCTGGTGGAGTGGTGGGAGCAGTGTGCAGGTCAGGGTGACAGGAGGGGACTGAAGGACCTGTTGGGGTGCTTGGCATGTGATAAGGTGCTTTAGTGTTGAGGTGCTTTAGTCCTGAGCTGCTATTTCTGGCTTTGAGCTTCCCGCAGCTGTGCCCAATGGCTCTTGTGTGACTGCTGTGATGGAGAGCAGAGCTGGGAGGAGGGGAATGTTTTGAAGTGGTGTGGAATTTGGGGGGGACAGGGAGTTCAAGCTCTTCTCCAAGCTTCTGCTCCATGTGTGACCTGAGCAGTTCCCTTGGAAGCTGTGGTTTCACATCCTTGTGAGATGTGGAAGGTGAATCTGCCCCTTGAAAGGGAATAGTGGAGAGATACCAGGTGGTGTTATCTGCACTGGGTTTGGCACTAGTGGATGTTTCTGGAGTCTCTAGCCACAGATCTTTACAGCATTTCTGATGTGCCTGCTGGAAAGGAGAAAGAGAAGATGTTGCAGAAAGGAGATGTCTCCATCATGTTTTGAGAGCTAGCCCTCAGATTCACCCCTTGACCATGGCAGCAAGTTGTGAGCAGCTATTGGAGCTGGGGAGAAGCAGCAAGTGAAGAAAGCAGAGGTGCTTTGCAAAGGCAAAACCAGATCAGTTATGGGGTTCTGCCAACGTGTCTGGCTGGCTGGAGAGAGTACAAAGGGAATGGTTAAGTGTGATGGTGGCACCCCCAAGAGATGACTCTCTGGCTCAGTGATCTGCCCTCTGCAGAGGGGTGTGCTGGCACTTGCTAAAGAGGGGATTGGGGTTGCCTCCACCTTAGGTAGCTGAAATAATTTAAAGAAGGTTTTGGTGTAGAAAGTTGATGTTGCCTGTGGAGATCATGGTTTAAAGTGTACAAACTGGCCCAGGGCCCATGCTTGCCTGGTCTGTGCTACCTGACAGCAAGGGCACACTGAACCCATCTTCCTGAGGCAAAAGGGGTAAGGAGCAGCATCCTTGGTTGCACATCAGCTGGGAAGAAGGTACAGAGGAACACAGCTCTTGGGTGCAGCCAGGATGGTCTTTCATCCCTTTCTGCAGCACCAGTGCTCTGGAGCTAAGATCTGGACTCAGACCTTGGTAATTTGTCCTAATCTGTAGTGTAGGTTTGCTGCAGATGAGCTGATACTGCTGAGGAGGAGCTGGAGGAGCTGAGCAGACATCTCTTGTTCATTTATTCTGACAAGGGCAAGTTGGTTTTTAGTGTCCCTGACCCCCCCTAGCACAGCAGCATGTTTTTTGAGGTGTGTTTTGTAAAGGGGGGAAAGCTCCATGCTGGGAGCTCTTTCTGCAGGACCTGGCCAGGAAAATCTTAGAGAAATAGTATCAGGCTGCTGTGGATTTTCTTTTCCTGGGGCCTCTGGGGATTGCAGCCCTAGCGGATTGTGGATTAGTGGATGGGGAATTAGAAATGCATTTTTCATTCTTGTTTTACACGCTAATGAACTGACAAATTTAATTTCTTTAAATCTGGCTACTTTAGCTAGAATGACTGAAGTCATCTTCTGTGTCTTTTGGTAACCTGGGAAAGGCTGAGTTGTGCTGTCTCTGGGTGTCAGTGTCCCAGTTCACTACTTTGTCTTCATGTTAGGAAAGGGCAGTCTGTCTACGAGAGCCCGTCACCCATGGGTGCTCCAAAGCAGTGTGGTGGTTCATCGGGGGCACCACCAGCCAGGTATCAGTATGCCAGTGCAAGGAGGTGAACTGGAGCCCCAGGGAGCAGATTAGTGGCCCCACTTTTGGTGTCTGAGCCAGCCTAGGTGTCCCTGGACTCAGGTATCCCGGGCAGACATGCCTGTGAAGCTTAGTGCTCTGCAGTTGAACAAGCTCTGCTCCAGACACATTTTTCTTGCCCTTGGGCATTCCTGTGAATGAAGCTGAGGGTCTTCCTCCTTCCCCTTTGGATCCCTCTGTGGGGAGGGTCCCAATGCTTCGGGCAGACCCTTCCACTGTAATTTGGGCACCAGCAGATGCTGAGGCTGCAGCAGGCTCCACGTGCCTCTCCTTCAGCTGCACTCTTCTTCAGGGCTTGTGGTATGCACCTCCCTCCCCAGAACCTGTGCCAGGGATACCACAGAGCAAAGAAAAGCATTCATGTTGTTAAAAGCCCTAACGGGGGCCTGGTCTGCGGGGGGAAACCAGCTCCATCATTACCCAGTCACTCTGCAGAGCTTTACATGAGAGCTGAACAAAACGGCCTTGGCTCGCCGGAGCTGGCTTTGTTCCTTCACTTGGTGATGCTGAAAGTGGGTCTGAAAGGTGGCCCGGCTCTCCAGGGGAACCACCAGCACCCCCAGCTCCACTGCCAGGTCTGGAGGAGAGGACTCGGGGCATCCTTTGCTCCCCTTGACTGGTGGTGAACGGATTTATGGGTTGTGCTCGTAATATCTTGATTAACAATTAACATGATGGAACGGGGAAATACATCTTGTTTCTCTTCCCCTGAATCCGACAGGTGAGGATGTATGGTTCCTGGTTGATTGCTGTGCCTTGTTATGGGCTATTTACAACTGATTGGAAAGCAGAGGCTTTGTATGAAGAGGAGACCTTTAATCTTCTGGCAGAGCTGAGTGCATTTCCCTCTGGGAAGCGTTCCTTCTCTTCTGCTTATCTCTAACTCCCACTTTAAACTTGAACCTGGCAGAGACCAGAGAAAAGGCAGGATCAAAGCAAAAATAATTGGGATCTCTGGCTTCCGTGGGCAGTCTGAACCCGTTATTCCTACTTATTGCCTAGTTATTCCTAAATAACTCTTGTGAGAGACAATTCAGCAGTTGCAGTATCTTCTTGATGAAAGGCCCTCAAATGGAATAACCATGGCAACAGTTGCTGAGGGCCGGCACGATGAGGGCTGGAGATGTGCTCTGTAAAGGACAACGGGCCCAACTTGGCTGACAAATGATCCCATAATGCACCAAGGAGGTGATGCATGGTGAGCTCAGGGTCCTGTTTGTTGTCCTGGTGGGGATGCAGCCAGATGTGCTGTGCTGGAGGGGCAGGTTGTCCCAGTGCTCCCAGTAACAAGCCATGCTTCATCAGTGGTGGCTTTCTCCCCCTCTGGTTGACAGGGGAGCTCATCATGTGAAAGCTGAGGGGGAAGCATGGAGACACTCCATCAGGAGGTAAAAAACCAGGGAGGAAACATCAGGGGGACACACCACCTCTCATCCCAGAGGCACAAATGATTCCCCAGGGTTTGTCTGCTCTGGGAAGGACTGTGTTGATCTTCACCCCTCAGCCCATTTGGTGCCACAGGCACGTATTGATAATCAACACTTGACATGTCTTATTTCAGAGCTACTTCTCTGCAAGCCATCTTCAAGACCTGAAGATGGCTCTGGTCTGAATCTCAGGTCACGAGCACCTTAGGTTATGAGATCAAAGCCTCTCAAATAGCTTTGTGGAGAGATCATTTTACTTTTATAAGGCAAGGTTCTCTCTCCATCTTATGTAATTGGACACTTTATAAGCCTGAAAAGTAAGAGAAGGAAACTCTTTAATGTTCACCAGAAGAAAAGAGAAGCCTGCTCAAAGGCAGGATTATTTTTACAGCTTTCTGAGAAGGAGGAAGTAAATACTCCACCTCTGCTTAATAATAATAATAATAATAATAGTCAGGCTAAGTATCTCTAAAAATATGAAATAATATGATCCTGTTTGCAATAGTCAACACCCTTGTCAGCCTGCTGCCATCTCTGCAAACGAGTCTCGCAGGAGATTCTGGGCATGATTTTCAATGGCTGGGAGCAGCTGGATCTTCTTTGACTTCAGTGGAAAGTCTGAGTGCTTGGCACGGTGGCAAACCAAGCCTCTTCCTTTCTGCTTCAAATTGGGTCTTGATTCTAAGTGAGATGAATTTTCTTCTCCTGATAATTCTGTGCATCTGAAGTGATTACAGCTCGGCGTGAGTGCTCTTTTCGGATATTTGAATGCAGCGTTTTCTTCCGTCTTAAAAAAGGTTCCTCCAACCCATATCATTCTGGAGAAGAGGGGCCAAAAATAAATCCTGGTGGAAGCCATTGCATCTTCCTCTGCAGATGAGAGATTAAAACTTTTTTATTTTTATAAAACACAGGCGGGGGGGGGGAAAGCTAAATGGGAAAACTTGTGCTGAGGCTAGTGGCGATGTGCTGCTCTGTTCTTTGGTGCTGGTGAGCGGTGGTATTATTTGGAGTTCTTCGAGAGTGAGCTTGAATGTTTGCTTAACTCCACTAAAAATAGTCACCACCCTCTTCTCCTAATAAGCAGCATTTGTCACACTGATTCATTTCCTCTCCAAACTGAGTTTCCTTCATGAATATTCATCTCCACTCCCCAGGAATCTGCCTTGTCCTCCCAAGTTGTACTCACAGTGTCGACTGTGCTGTAGCGATGTGAGTCCACCTTCCAGAGCTCACCCCCAAATTCCTGGCTTGAACTGGCAAAATGTTGCCCTACCAACAGCTCTCATTGATTTCTGCCTCCTCTGTGGGTCGGGATTGCTCGTTATCCCTCTGGATGAGACCCTTAACGAGTCTCTTGCTCTTGTTGTCATAGCAGCACCGCATTGCCCGGCATAGCGAAGTCTCTGTCACTGTTAATTGTGAGATGGGAGGATCAGCTTGGCAGTTGTTCTAGTGGGGATTAGGCCAAAAGGTCCCTTCTGAACTGTGATGAATGCAGTTGCCTTCAGAAGACACTAGTACTTGGTAGTGGTGGAAAATTTCTGAAGAGGGAAAGGTCTCCAGCGAGGAGAAGGACAGTCCTTACAGTGCTCTTCCCCTTCATGCTCAGCTGCCACTTAAAGCAGGAGAAAAACAACCTGAAATTCCAGAGGGGGGAGTATAAAACCCAAGTTATTAATGGTTAAGGAAGTCTATAAGTACCTCAGGCCTTCTAATCTTGGAGGTCCAAAGAAGATTGAAGGTCCCTGCTATTGTAATGCGCCGAGATGTTGCTGGAATAGGAGAAATCTGCTGCTGCTTGGTCATTGTTGCGGCAGCAAAGGGCTGATGGAGGTGGAGGAACATGAGGCCAGCAAAGGTGCTGGATTGTGCACCTGTAGCCCCTTGGCCAGTGGGTGCCTGAGGAGGTGTGCATGGAATGTATCTTTGGGGTCGGGTGATAGGTGACTGGGTGTTCTGCTCAGGAGAATTCTTGGACTCATAGAATCATAGGATGGTTTGGGTTGGAGTGACCTTAAAGGTCATCCAGTTCCAACCCTTCTGCCACGGGCAGGGACACCTCCCATGAGCCAGTGTTTCTTCAAGCCCCATCCAGCCTTCAGCACTTCCAGGAATGGGGCAGCCACAGCTTCTGGGGCCCTCCTAGGTCTCACCACCCCGGCTTGTGCACTGGGACAAGTGCAGTGACAGTGGTGTGGTGACATGGTCATTTGATGTGTGTTAGGAGGGCTGGTGGTCTCCCACTCCCCATGGTGTTTTCCAGCACATCAGGCTGCAGGTCTTCTCCATGACAGTCACTCCATCCTCACCTTTCAACCATGCTAAAGCAATCCAAAGATGAAAATTGATAGTATCTCAACAGGATATTGTCTGCTGGGCTTGTGAGGACCACCCAGTGAGCAGACTTCTGTTGCCCGCTGGGTCTTTGCCATTAAGGAGAACACCATGTTGATTTTCAGCCATATGCTGGAAGAGTTTTTTAAGGGTTGCTGTGATGTTGTGGGGGAGAAATGACCTCGTCACACCTTCCATCCTCTATTGGCATGTTGTGGTGAGACGTACCCACAGCTGGCTGGAGAGGGCAGAGAGAGGTAGAAAGCTGTTTGGTTTGTGATGATGCCACAACACTAACTGGTTGGACCTGTGCAAGACATTGGGTCAGTATCTCTGCTCTCATTTGCTCAGCAGTGGGAGGACCAGTGGCTGTATGTCACCTCTAGGGACAACAGGTCACCTGGAGGTTCAGCAGAGGCAGGGAACAAGGCCTGTATGGACATTTTCTCTGTTTCCCATGTGCTGAGGGGTGGGGATCAGCTGGTCCTTTTCCCAAATGCCTACTCTATTAAGAACCCAGAATTGCCCTCTGCCTGTGTCACTGGGTTTACTCCAAACCCCTCAATTGAAGCCAAAGTCATCTGTGACCTAAACACAGGCACATTTGGCTAGAATGAAAAGAATTATTAAAAAAAAATCCTTACCCCCCTCAAAACCTCCCCAAATCAAATTTTCAACTGGCCAAGCCCTGCAAATGGGGTTTTGGTTTGTTTTTTTTTTTGTGTGTGCGTGTGTGTGCAGTCAGGAGCCAGATTTCTACAGGCTGGCTTTGGTTTTTACAGGGTTTATTATAGGCATGAATAATTGCTGGCACCGCGTTGCCACTGCTGTTGTTTGCTCTTACGGTTTAGGCCAATTACATGTATAAGCCCCTGATTTACAAGCAAAAGCAGAATGAAAGTAGCTTTGTGGCCTACATTTCAAGAGCAAGTAAAGGCTCCACAGTCAGCTGTAGGTCCCCAGATTTGTGCCATGAAAATGGGGAGGTCCAGTGCCATAAACAAGCTGGCACAGATTATCTGTGGCTTTCCGTGACACGTGTGCTGTCACAGCACAGCGTGAAGGACATAAACATGGTTGAGCATTTTGAGGATGGGGAGCTTGCCCAGATTTGCTTTGCCACAGCAAGAGGAGTTGGGGAGTTTTCAGAAAAATACACACAAAATAGGGAGAATTTGGAGCTAAACATAATGGTTTGGGAAGATGGACTCAAGCAAAGCCCATCCAGGTCTTATTTCCCAATGTGATGATAGTGTTGTCTCCAACTCTTACTGTCCAATAAGCCCTTCTTGGGGAGAAGAATATGTGACATGCAGAGCAGAGTTTCAAATTGATCAGTTGAGATCAACTTGAGAATTTTCTCTTGATTTTGGAGTGGGCTTGAATGGCTGCTGCTTGGACAGGTCATGTCAGCCATCATCCCTGTTGACCTGGACTCTGCATTGCCCAGCCTGGGGGCAGAGTTCCATGTCTCACCTTGCTCTTCAGGTGCCTCTCCATACCATCAGCTTTGAGGTAGGGTGAAGAGCCAGCCCATAGGGTTGGGAAGGATGAAGAGCTGTGCTGAACCTCCTTGGACTGGTGGCAAGCTGGTGTCCTCACCACTGGGGGGTCCCGAAAGGGCAAGATGTGAGTCAGGGCAGAAGAAGGAAGAATGTTTGTGGTCGCAGCTTCTCATCATCACAAATCAGTGGTGGATATTGTCCGTGGGAGGAAACAGCAGCTCTGCTGGGCAGGAAGCCAGCTTTTCACACTCCAGGGGATGGCCAAGAGAGGATGATGCACTCGGGTCGTTAGTTGTGAGCACAGCACAGGCAGCTTCTCATCTCACAGGGTTTGTGTGCTCAGCTGGAGGCCGTGGCATCTTCCTTTGTGTTAAACTGCCCAAAATCAGCCTGACTGCTTTGTGCTGAGCTGATGGACGTTGGCAAGGAGACCCCCCACACCAGCCTGGCATGGGGTGCTCCCATGTGGATTCATGAACATCCATTTGGGCAGGAAGCATCTGGTTAGGGCCATAGGTTTCTGAAGTGATTTCCTTAAGCATCTGCATCTTCTGAAGGTACATACTACACCCCATGCCCTTAGCTGGTCCACTGGGCAGTGGCTCTCCCCAGGACAAGTCATATGGAAACACAGCCCCAGATTTGTTTACTGGTTGGGAGCAATGGGGGTTGTGCATCCCAACTGCCAGTAACTGGCAAGTCCTCTCTCCTGCGCCTTCACAGCACATGTGTGACCTTCTGGTTGTGTCACCTCCTCATCCTCTCCTAAGGAAGTCTAGCAGGGAAGCCATCAGCACAGCTCACATTTGTGGAGCGTGTGTCTTTCCGCAGCTCCGGAGCGTCGACCAAATTGCACCCTGCTTCCTCCTTCACCCTTCACACCCAAGCTGTTCCTAGATCCAGGCAGCTCATCATCTGTGACATCTTTCACAGTTTTCTTCTGCCCTGGTGATTAAGCCCTTATCCTTCTGCCTTGCAGAACCTACCTCTGATGCCCCTACCATTGCTCTCCTTTGCAGAGACAGTGTCTGTCTCATGATCTTCTTGGCTTTTCCTGACTATTTCGTGGCCAGGCAAAGTCTGTCTGTTGGTTCCCTTTTCCATGGGAGGTGATGAGGGCTTCTTCTCTTTGCCTTTAGGCTCATTAAAACTTAATTGGCATGTTGGCTGTCAAGGTATCTGTGCCCCCCATCCATCAGTGCTGTAGGATACACTGATGAAATTCCCCTCTCCTTGAAAAATTATCTTACTCCACTGCATCTTTTATGCAAAAGGTTCCCTTCTGAATGTGCTTCCCTCTCCAGCCTTTTCTGAGCATCTAGTTTACCCATGGGACCTGCCATAGCTTTGTGTCTTCTAGATGCACATTAATCCATTGCATTAGTAATGTTTTATTAGCCAATTTGGTCAGTTTAACTTCTTGACAGCTTGCTTCAGGCACTTGTGTTTCCTTAACCCTCTCTATGAAGATGGGATCCACATCACATAGCTTCAGTTTTCATTCACAAGTGTCCACCTGAGGTGTAGCTATCCAGGCTCCATCTCCAACCAGGGAAAAGAGATGTCTTCAAGAGACAGATCACCCCACTGTGAGACAGGAGTCAAAGACAGCTTCATCTCCCATGGGGTAAATCATCATTTCTGCTCACTGCTGGTTACCAGGAAATCCTCAGACACATTGCAGAATAGAGCTGATCTGAAACCTTGCACTGTAGACTTGCCTTTTTGGATTAGCCTGGGCAGATCTTAAGGAAAGCAGAAACACAGGAACAGTGGTTGGGTCTCCAGGGGTGTGCAGATCACAGGTTGGGAGCTGAACTGTGGCAGCTCGCCGGTGCTAGATATCTTAATTTTAGGTGTTTGCTGTTAAGTGAGATGAATCTGTCACTTTGGAAGGTGTGGAGAAATGTTTCCATCTTATTTCGTATTTAGAAAATAAAAAGGTATATAGCGAATGTTTAAAAACCGAGAATGCAAGTAATAACAATAATTATAGGTGGGTGCAATTTTCCTTTATCTTTTAACTGAGGCTGCTAGGAAAATTCCTGCTGTGCTGCTATTTGTCAGGGACACGATGCGAGTACCTGCTTGTTGCTAAAAAATGCTGTTGTATTTTTAATGACCATCAGCAGCACAACCTTGATTTTTTTTTTTCTTTTATTTTTTATTTAAATGTCATCCTAAATGTAGCAGTTCCAGCCTCCTCTGCCGTGGTGTGTGGGTGTCTGAGCAGGGATGAATCAGAAAGCAGAAAGAATTGCTGGTGCTTTCTGTGACTCCCAAGTTTTCCTTGAGGGCTTCCTGCCCAGGAATTATCTTGGAGGGTCCATGGGCTGTGTTGCAGCATGGCAGCCCCTGCTCCCTCCTGCCTTGTCCCCTCTCTAGTGATGCCTGATTAAATTATTTGGTGCTGAATGGCTTTGTTAGGTTTCTCCAGGAGCTGGTGTTCCATTGGTAGTGCTTTCTGTTTATAAAAAAGAGATAAATAAATGGAAAAGGGGAAAAAAAAAAAAAAAGGTTTTCCAGCTTTTGTAGATGCAGCTTTTTCTCTGCCTGGAAGCTTTCCCCAGGCTTCACTTTGGGAGCTGAAATCTGGGCTTGGTATTGGCCAGGTGACGATTTGCTTTTGCAAACGGAGCAAAGCTTCAGTTTTGAATCATGACTCAGTGAAACAAATCTCCTTTGCTTGTCTGAACCGATTCTAAGAACACCAGTAAACCCAGTGGGACAAAGAGCAGCCGGAGTTTAAACCATGACATTGCAGTGGGAGTGATTCTCCTCCTGATCCTGCATCTTCCCTTCCCTTTGGAGGAGCTGGGGGAGGAAGGGGGGATATTGAGGCTCACCAGCCAAGGGGTTGTTGGAGAGCAATCCCTCCCATCATGACATCCCACTCGGGGGTGCTCAGGGGCACGGGGGGAGCTGCTGGAAAGATTTTCTTGCTGAATCCATGCTGCCTCCCTCCTTGGTGACGGGAGGAACCGAGAGCTGGGGAACAGATGGCAGGGTTAAAATAGGAGAGAGCAACGTGGAGCTGCTGCTGGGAGGGAGAGAAGTGAAGTGCCTGTTCTCACACTTCACTTTGTGTCTCATGGAAGAGCTGCAGAGTGCCTGTGCTCCACTGGCATTCCCAACAGGGACACGCCAGGCAAAGCCTTGCTGGTTTTTTTCTCTCCTATTTTTCTTTTCAATATTATTAATTCTTGTCTTAAAGAAAAAACAGCTCAAATAAGCAAGCAAACAACTAAAGCAAATAACAGCAAAAGGTTTGAGCCTCAGGCCACCTTTTAAGATCTCAATATTATTAGTGTCATGCTTTAGGCACTCACTGGTGCTGGAAGGAGCTGGGAGTGCTGGAAGGAATTGCTGCTGGGGGAATTGGAAATGTTTGGTTTGGAGAAGGAGGCTGAAGGGAGACCTTCGTGCTCTTTAGAGCTCCTTGAAAGGAGGTTGTAGGGAGGTGGGTGGTGGCCTCTTCTCTCAAGTGAACAATGACAAGACCAGAGGAGATGGCCTGAAGTTGCACCAGGGAAGGTTTAGGCTTGATATAAAGAAGAATTTCTTTACTGATAGAGCAGTCAGGTGCTGGAACGGGCTGCCCAGGGAGGTGGTGGAGTCAGCATCCCTGGAGGTGTTTAAAAACTGTGTAGATGAGGCAATTTGGGTCATGCTCTAGTGGCTGATACAGATGTTGATACATATATTTTAATTGGGGGGAATGTTGGCAGTTGGACAGGATGATCTTAGAGGTCTTCTCCAACTGTGATAGTTCTGTGATTCTCTGGAGAACATGAGACAGACTGTTAGGAGCCTGGTGGATAGCACAAAGGCTTTCTTCTTCCCATTTTTCCAGACAGCTTTTTGCAGTGTTTTCATGTTACCTAAGGTATGTGAATTGGCTTTGTTGGAAGATTTGAATAACTCTGCATGCTGTGAATGGTGCTCAGGCTGATGGGGCAGAGCTGGTGGGGATGTTTCCATGCCAAGCTGCCCTGATGCAAGCTACTGCTGCAGAGGGGTCTCATTCACAGGTCCTGCAGCAGCAACAAAGGGCTTGGTAGGACCTTGGGTCTTCCTGCATTTGCCCCATCCTAGGTTGGTTCCATTTTGGATCTGGGAGGCTGGAGAGGTGCAGCAAAAAAGGAGTATGAAGAGAGGAGGAGCAGGAAAGCAGGAGCCCAGCATCCTTGGTGTGGCTGCCAGTGCTCCCAGGAGCTCTTCAGTTTCCCAGTCTATAAATCAGGGGTGCTTTGAAGCCTTTGTGATGAAAAACACTGGATGAGCTCAAGGACATGGTATTAATCCTGCAATATTGTTCTTGTTCCTTGCCACGTTGTGATTTTTGAAAGGAAATCAACCCCGTTTTTGTGGGCTGTGGCTAAAGTGGCATGGAAATGAATGAGCTCTGCTTGCACTTGGAGAGAATTGCTCAATTTTATATTAATCAGCCTCTGATGAAACAGACCCCATCCCTAGGCACCAATATACATCTGACCTTATAGTAAAATAACAGGCTTTCAGAAATACTTGGTGAGTATTTTGTAAGCATGGCACAAATAGATTGAATGTTGATTTATTCTTTAAGATAAAGCATAATTTTGGGTGATGGAGCAGCCGGGGGGTTGGAATTCCTGTGATGTCCTTCCCTGTTCACTGTGGAATGCTTGTCTCATAGCTCCCTGGAAGGATCAGTCATTCAGCACGTGCTGGAAAAGAGCTCAGGCTGTTACCTTGATGGTTGCTGGTGGAGGATGAGGTACCCAGTCCAACCCTTAAATCACAGCAGGTTGACAGTGCCTCCTGAGTGGACTGCAGGGGCCCATCCCTCACTGTCAAGAGAAGGGAGAAGATGGGCTAACCTTGGCAGGGCTCTTTCATACCTTTCCCTCCTCTGGCTCCATGCTGACAGGGTGATGGTCATAGCCCTTAGGATCAAAAAAAAAGTTTATTTTTCATCAGAAAATGGCTTCTGAGGCTTAGATTAAACTTGTGGAAGGTGAGCTGGTATCTGAGGCTCTTGAGAGCTGCACCCCTCTACTTGCCCTGATGTTGGTGGGAGCTTTGGGTGTACAGCCCCTCCAAAGCCAACCAGGGGGTTCCTGGCCATCAGCAATGATTTTCCTGTAGATGAGGGCTGTGTTCTGGCACCAAAATAAAGCTCAGAGCCATGAAGTCAAGAGTCAGAAGAAGAGAGGAGCTCTGAGGTATCCTCAGGAGCCTCACACATGCTGGGACAGCAGCAGTCCAGCCTGGTCTCATTTTGGTACTGTGTGTCACCTCCCATCTGGTTTCGTGGCACCTTTTTTCTACAGACGTAAAATTCTCTTGGGCTTGGGGCTTTTTTTGGCATTGATTCAGCAGAACAATTTGGTGTGGTTGATTGAGGCACTTAAGATTTTATTGTCCAGAGTTGGTACTCACTCTTCTCCACCCAGAGGTGAGGAAGAGCAGAAGTTTCACTGCAACTCTACTCAGTCTTCCTGCTCACATCACTTCTCTCTGGACCATGCTGGCTTTGGCCAACTCTTTGGTTTGGGTGACTCAAACCCTGGTGGTTGGGGTACTGGGCCTTCTGTGGCAAATTAGCTGTTCTGTATTTTTATTTAATTACTTTTCCAGCTCTTTGTATAAATCTAATTATCCATCTGTTCTGCTACATTGCAGCACTGCAGCTCATTTGTTTTTTTTTAAATCCTGGTCCAAAGTGTGGGCTGGGTCTCCTCCCCTGGGGCCTTTTCCTTGTTCTTGACCCTGGCCATGTCTCCAGAATTATCTCCACTGCTCTTCTACTTCCAACCCATTGTGACTGCAGAGGGCCAGAAGCTCATGCTGGGTGATTCCCATCTCCCTGGAATACCTGGGAGCAGTTTTCCCTGGTTGAACCCGATGTCACCATGAACCCAGGGAACACAAGGCTGGTCTGTAATGGGATATTATAGCCTCCTGCTGCAGAGCTCACAAGAAGCTCAACTTCTTGCTGGTGCCTGGGATGCATGGAGATGGTCGGTGCCCAACCAGGGTTTCCCAGCTTTTCCCAGGCAGTTTTCCACCCTCTTTCTCCTTTTCTGGGGTGACTCACACTCCCTCAGTGAAGGCGTTGCATCATCCCATCAAAATCACAGAATGGCATCCTCAGCTCCAGCTTCTCCTCTGCTGTTCTCTTCTCCTCTTAGCAACAAATGCTCAATAACCTAATTGCTCATTAAAAACCACACTGGCATCCGTGCAACCCTTTATGCCACGTTGAGACATGTTGCTCTCCCAGGGCTGCTGCTGCTCCCCCACTGCTGTGGTGAGGGCCTGGCTTGGGAGAAAGTGAGAAGGCAGCATTGCATTGAAGTGCAGATTTTTATCTTCCCTGGGTTATGGTGTTTGTTTTTTTTTTTAATGTCTCTCCTATATTCTGTGCTTTTGAACATCTAACATCTCTTTTATGCTTCACATCTTCTGTACAAAATTGTTGTATTGTGTTGCCTATTGAAACCTGGTTTCCTTTTGTCAGGTTTCCCCCTCCCTTGCCCCTGCTTTCTTCTTGGCTGTATTTTTGATCGGCACAACTACTTAGGGCTCCATTTTTCTGGGTGGTTTTTCATCTCCTGAAGTCCCAGCTCTGAAGGCCTTTGTCTGTGATAAACTCAGGTTTGAGCAGGTGCTCAGAGAAGAGGTTTTCTAGGCCAGTTCTGCTGCGTGCAGACCCCAGTGGGGGCTCTGGGGGGTGTCTGTGCTTCATCCCTCCTTCTAACCCTGAATAATTGCAAGCAGCCTTGTTGGGCTTGGGTTTATTTTATTATTCCTCTGGACATCTCCTATTGTGCTTGCAAATGTCCTTTCCCATCGTGTGGGACTGTGCAGTAATGGAAAGCCTGTGTGTTAAATATGTATTTTTGTGAGAGGTTCAGCTCAGTGGTGTTTGCCAGCATCCTGCAGCAGAGCTGGGGGGTGGGGGCTGCAGGATTGTTGGCCTTCAGTTGTCCCAATTACCCTCCTCTGAAGAGCAGAGTTAGGAAGGAGATGTAGCCAAGCTGGCAATAGGAATGAGTATTCTCCTCATGTCTCACTTGGACTGGTTTAATGCTTTTTCTTTTTTCCTTTCTTTTTCTTAGACCTGCCATCTAAAATTCAATAGTGCAACTATTAACGAGCTGCTCATCCTCATCCTCCCTCTTTTTTCTGCCCTCATTCAGAGGCTCATATTTACAGCTCTAGTTTGGGCTGGAATTACTGAATCCCAGTCAAACCTGTAAATGCTGACATCATAATGATCAGTTTTATCTCTCTGTCTTTTATTTGTCAGGTGATGTTAGTGTGAATATACTTACAAGGGCTGCCAGAAATCCTCCAAATACAGAGGTCTCTGAAAAAATAATCTTGTCTTTTCATGGGTGACCCTGCTTGTATTGCTTCTGCTTTCCAGGCTGCACAGAAATGACTTTTTCCATCAGCTTTCAGATTCTTTCCCAGGTCTGATGGTTTGGGTGGCTCCAGAAGCCACCAAGGCCTGTAATGCCATTTTGAGGACACATCGGTCCTGGGCCACTCCACCACTGTGAGCAAAATGTTGATGCACTCTCCTTTAATTCCTTAACACATTTTGGAGTGGAAAAAAAAAACAGTGAAAACTGGGGAGGGGGGCAAGAGGGCAAGGTTTGAGCCATGCTGCATGGTGACCTGTTTCTGATGCTTAGGTTATAGCACAAGCTGAATACCCTACAGTAAATTTTTTTGCCTTTTTCTCAGACTTTCAGACTGTGATCCCTAGCTTTGATTTCCAAGGCAGCATCTCAGCCTGCTGGTTCTGATGAGAGGAGAGACCCATTAAGTCCTGTCTAGCCTGGTGATTCTCATGCCTTCCTACCCTCACACCAGGGCTTTCATCAAAGCACCAGCTCCCCAGCCTCCCCACCCCATGCCCTGGGCAGGGTGCTGGCCCAGCTCTGTGGCCACCAGAGCCGTGTGTGTGGCCACCACTATAGTGGGACAAGAGAAATGTGGTGCTTAGCACCCTGGTCCTGCCAGGCACCCACATTTACATCTCTTTTGGGGCTTTCTCTGCCAGGCTTCATTAGGATGCTTAGAGTAAGGCTGTGACCCTTTTTTTTTCCTAGCATCTCATGTAGTTTTACAACAAGCAAGCCAAGAAATAAATATTACATGTGTGTCCTTGCCAGAGCAGTAGAGACAAGGGCATTTGCCTGCCTGCCCTGCTCTGTGCTTCTAAGTCCCCAAGTCCCTCCACACCACTTGGCTTTCCTTTTTTTTTTTTTTTTTTTTTTTTTTTTTTAATTTAAATCTAATTTTGCTGCCGTATTGCAAGTTCCCATCTAGCTCAAGAACTGCTGTTGCCTCAGGGCCCTGTTGCTGCTTCTCACTCTGCCCACTCCCTTTGCGTGTGCCAGCTGGAAAAACTTGGAGAAGTTTCTCCTGAATTCGTGCAAGTGTGCTTGGGGTCATCCCAGGAGGAACAGGGTATGAATATCCTTTAATGGATACTACTCTTAAAAAATCCCTTCTTCAGCTGCTTCTGTGGAATGGGTTTGCCAGTGAGAATGGCAGAGAAGCCTGAGCTGGATCTTCAGGAGCAACAGATGTGTCCCCTGTGGTGATGCTGCTCCTAAGCATGCCTAAAACAATATCCAGGGAGGAATGGGAGCCATCCCACAAGCAGGACCCAATGGTGCAGAGGATTGCAAGCTACAGCACCTGGGGAGAGGTTTTGGAGCTCTCTGATCCCAGCTCATGAGACCCCATCTCCTCCAGGAAGGCTCCATCCTGCTGGTGGGTCCTCTGGCTGGTCATCCCCATCCTAAGGTCTTGCTGCTTCCACAGAGAGCTTTAATAGAAGAAAGGAAAGGAAAGGAAAGGAAAGGAAAGGAAAGGAAAGGAAAGGAAAGGAAAGGAAAGGAAAGGAAAGGAAAGGAAAGGAAAGGAAAGGAAAGGAAAGGAAAGGAAAGGAAAGGAAAGGAAAAAGGAAAGGAAAGGAAAGGAAAGGAAAGGAAAAGGAAAGGACCCACAAACAAAAAAAAAACCAAACAAAAAAAACATTTGTTGAGCATTTGTTGCTAAGAAGAAAAAAGGAACCTCCTGACCTAGCAGCTTGTGGAAGGTGCTGGTTCCCACATCTGCCTTCACCTCTCAGCCAAGACCCATCTCTAGGGCACCACTTCATTTCAATTTACTGGGATATCACTGATTGCAGCACACCAGACCTTGGTTTTGTTATTTTTCTCCCCTCTCAGGGAGCTGATGGTGTTTTGGCAAACAAGCTTTGCCTGGAATAATTTCTGGCCTCTTGTGGGAAGTTGTAACTCAGCCACCATCAGCCTGTACCAGCTGCTTTGCTGCTCTTTGGGAACAGAATGAGAGAGAGGTGGCTGTGATGGACATGGACCACATGGCTTGGAGGCACAAGGACCTCAGAGGTGTGGTGAGGGGATGCAGGGTGGCTCTGCAGGCAGGGGGGGTCCTGCCAGGCTGTGTTTAGCACACAGGGATCTCTCTTGGGAAGCTGCTTGAGCCTGAGCATGGTGCTTCTGCTGAATCCCTGTCACCTTGTGGCAGTTCCTCACCCAGGCTGGGCTCATCTGTTGAGCACATCCACATCTCTGCCATCACTGAGGTGTCAGGGGATGCTCTTTGTCCTAGGCTGTCCCTCTCCCAAGCCTCAGAATTTCATTTCAGTGGATTTCCTTGCTGGAGCCACCATTTCCTTCCCCATTAGCAGATTAGCACAGGTTGAATTTCCCGTGTGAGCACTCCACAGGCCATCTCATTGTATTTATTTTGTTCCCTGAGCTTGACAGTGTAATTTGTACAGATCTGTGCTGAGTTTTCCAAACCCTCAAACGAGGTTTTTTTTTTTTTTTTTGGTTAGTGTGAAGCCTGGGCTATTGATGGTAGAGACATTAAACAACAGAAATACTGAGCAGCAAGCAGCACACCCAGCATCCAGGAGGGTTTGCTAACCTCTAGAGGTGCTCCTTGACAAAAACTCCATGGTTCAGAGATTTTAATTAGATCAAATCCTCCAGGTGGCCAGCCAAGCATTAAAAGGCATACCAATTTGTTCAGTTGCGTCGTCCCTTGCTCTAAGAGTTTTTTATTATTTATTTTAGATGGATGTGATGAAAGAACTTGGATATCCCAAACCTAATATTTTCCTTGAATGGAGCTAAGAGGTGTAGCACAGTGCAGTCAGACTCAGAGAACTGCCAGCCTGGAAACTTCTTCTGCCCTTTCTTCTTGTTTCCCTTGCCTGGTGTAACTTGCATGTGATGTTGGGTTGAGTTTTTCGATCAGATTATGTATTTTCTGATTTCCAGCTCCTCCTTGGGCTCTGAAAATCCAGCTGTGGTTTCTTTGGCTTTTGTTTGTGCCACTCTTGGAGCCCCAGTATTGAAAACCTGCCTGGCAGCCAGAGTGATGGTGTGCCAGGCTGAGCTGAACCCACACACCATGCCCCAGGAAAAGCCCGACCCAACTGTACACAAAGGCAGAAAGCAAAGTTGTCATCACTGGAAAAACAGCTGGAAAAAAACCAACCCTCCTCTTCCCCCTCCTGCCTGGTTTGCAGCAGAGCCTGGCATGGCAGGAGGGAGGTCTGCTGAAGGAAGGGGTAGCTGAAGGTGTTTGGGGTTGGTGTTCTTCACATGCATTGATCTCCCCCTGCCTCATGCTCCAGAATCAGAGCCAAACCATCAGAGATGTCATCACTGCTCTGTCAGGAGAAGGGGCTGGCCACAGGGTTAATTTCCCAACAGGTTGAGGTGGAAAATAGCATCTTGTTGCTGCAGGAGGAGCAACTCTGCTCTGCTTGTTGACATGGTGAGGATGGAGGATAAAGACAACGTGGTACATGCATTGGGTCCCACCTGGACCCAAGGCACTAGCAGAAGCTGGTTTGCTCCCAGGCATGCTGGGTCTGCAGGCACAAGTGGTGGATTACACTGTGAAAATCTCCTCCTGAAGCCTCTAGGTTAATTCTTTCTCCTTTCTTCCCTGTCTGGGGCAGGTCACAGCTGTCCCCTTCCTTGGAAGGGGGCCTGCTGCAGCAGACAGGTGAAGACAGAGAGATCAAAGGTGGCTTTCAACACCTCTCTGCTTTTCTTGCCTTGAGGTCAGCCTGGTAATTGCAGTGAGTGACCTGCACACCACATCTGCCATCTCTGAGCCCTGGGTGACTCCTGAGGGTGCAAGCATCAAAGTCTAGCTTGAGCAGGGAGGGTTGGAGACATTACCCAGCCACAGCTGAGCTTTGTGTTTGGCTGTTTCTGGGCACGATGGGTTGAATTCAAAGCTGCTCCCTGCCCAAATCCATTTGTCTTCTGGTTTTTGTTCTTTCATGACCCTGTCTGCTTCTGTCTCTCTTATTTCTTGGATGATGCTTGGCACTGGCTGCTCCAGCAGCTTTCTGGGAGCCGGTGAGAGCTGTGGGTGTTTTGCTGCAGCAGGGAGGTTTGACCTTTGTCTGGCTGCAGTGCAATTGCTGCTTCAAAAGTGAGCAGAGGCTTCAGAGCTGGAGCAATTCCTTGGAGTGCCACAGACCCAGGATCAGGGATATAGACAGCCAGGACGTTGTGCTCTCACTGCAAACCCGTGCCATGGAGGGAACCTGGAGCATTTAACCTCCCCACCACCTCCAAAGATGTACTAGAAGAGGGTTTGCAAAGTGCCTGTGTAGCTGAGGTGTCCCTGCTGGCACCCAGGGGCATCCAGACAGCCAAAGCTTGTCCTCTTCTGCTTGCATCTGGGGCAGTTGGTGGCATCCAGACCTGATGATTTAGCCCTGTTTTTGCAGACAGAGGGATGGGTTTAACCACTTACAGTCCTTGGAGCAAAAAGCACTGAATGCAGGAGGTGTGTGGGTGGTGAGACCAGGTGTAATGTGGGATTCAGAAGCTCTAGGCCAAGCAGGACCTTCCTCCAGGCGAGCTGTAGCACAGGAGCAATTAAAAATAAATCAGCACCTTAACAAGGAGTGAGGAGCAGGCCAGAGGGGGACAGTGAGAGCCAAAATAAAAGACTATTGTAAGGATG
The DNA here is from genome assembly GCA_023637945.1 of Phaethornis superciliosus. Taxonomy (NCBI): domain Eukaryota; kingdom Metazoa; phylum Chordata; class Aves; order Apodiformes; family Trochilidae; genus Phaethornis; species Phaethornis superciliosus. The sequence continues at coordinate 14,365,415 of JAJQWJ010000016.1, read as the reverse complement.
TGATGTGAAGTGAGAGGGTTAATGGCTGTGAGAGAAATGCTGCTTGCTAGGGAGTGGTGGGAAGGACATGGCTGCACAGTGGGACTATGTGGATGGCCCAATGTGCCCTTCCCCAGCCCTGCTGCCATGGCTTCAGGTTGCATTGCCCATGTGCAGTGTTTGGGGTGACCCCCAGGGCTTCACAGCTGCTCTGTACCCACCACCTGGTGGGATCTGGGGGGGCTTTGCTCTGGGATCAGGCTGGGGGTGTCTGCTGTGGGGTCCATCCACTCTGCCATGTCCTGCTCTGTTGGTGACCCTTATTTGATGTTGTCCCTACAGCAACCCCAAAGTGCAGATAGAAGCAATAGAGGGTGGTGCACTGCAGAAGCTCCTGGTGATTCTGGCTACTGAGCAACCCCTGGCTGTCAAGAAGAAGGTGAGCAAGCTGGGGACACACCTCTGGGCAAAGCTGTGTTGGTGCTGGACCTCCATGGGAGAGCTCCCATGGTGATGGGAGTGCAGGACACTGCTCTGCTCTCTGTGCTGGGGGGGGTCAGGGTGCTGTCCCATCCCAATGGGACTTGGCAGGGTCAGGCAGGGCAGCTCTGCCAGCCTGCAGGGGACAGGGTCCCTGGGCAAGCGTACCCATCAGAGGCTAACAAGGATGGGAGCTGACGTTTGGAAGCAGCTAATTGCTGGAGCCAGCCCCGTGTCCTGCCTTTGGCAGTGGCTTTGGAGCAAACCAAGCAGCGCCGAGAGCCCCCCGGACAAATGTGCAGCGCTGTCCGTCGGGTGAGGGCTTCCTCCCTCCTCCTCCTCCTCCTCCTCGCCATACTCCCTGGAGCATGAGATCTCATTACCCCAGCTCTAGCGTGAGATGCCACCTCTGCAAAAGGGCCATCAGATCACCTGGTGGCTCCCAAAAACCCAGCCCCAGCAGTCAGCACGGTGACCTCCTGTGGGGCCCAGGGACTCCCAGCACTTTCCTCCATCCTGGTTGGACCTGGAGTGTGAACAGGCTCCACAAGCATGTTCCCCTTCAGTCAACAGTAAGAGCAGTTAGTAAGACCATAGTAAGACTGCAGTCCACTCCAGTGGGTGAGAGGCTGGGGAACCCCTTTGCTTTCAGCACGGGTGGGAGGAGCCCCTGGCCAGAGAACTGCACCACAGGATGCTCTGTGCTCCAAAATTCCTCCTTGGAGAGCCTGTGGCTCAATCCAGAACTTGGTTTAGGGGTGGGAGGGGACATCTGGGCATGCAGAGGCTTTCACCAGCATGGCCTGAAGCCCTGGGTGGTGAGTGTGGGTTCTTTCCAGTGAGCCTGACTGTGTCCTGCTGGCAGCTGCTGGAGTGTTGTCAGCATTTACACCCAGTCTTAAGAGAACCTCCAAGGGTTGAATCCCCCTTCCCAGGAGTTCAGACACTTGTAATTTCCAGTTCCCATGCTCTGTATGGTCTCCTGTCCCTCCCCAGACCAGGATCCCTGGGACAGGTCGGTGCCCCAGCCCCTTCCCACTCAGGGAAGGCCAAAAGCTCTTTTCTCCCTGCACACTCCCCCCGTGACCACCCTGTCCTACGGTTAAAAAAGGAGACAGAAACATCCCTCGATTCGGAAGGTGGAAAACAGAAACAAACTGGAACAGGGGAAGCTCAGCTGTCAGCTCAGATCTGTCCCAGGAGAGCTGAGGCTGTGCTCCACCTCGCTGGCTGGCAGTGCCCGTGGCAATGTCCCGGTCCCTGCTGGGGCAGAATCCTGCCCGGGGCAGCCTCAGCCTGTCCCCTCTGCCAGACACGGTCATCAAAAGCAGACAAGTGTAAAATCCACTCCTTGGCCCTTAATTGCCTCCTGGGTGGTCATCCTGGGCTGCTGGAGGCAAGTGCAGGGTGTGCTGGTGGCTCTTGCTGGCCCTATGTGATGCTGCTCCATGACAGACCCTGTTCTGGGGGTCCTGTCCTGTGGAACAAGTGTGGTCTTGGCTTCCAGCCATGTGGCTGCAAGGGAGAGGATGTTCCTCAGGTGTCCAAGTAATCTTCAGGAGATCAGGCTCAGCTGAGGGGTGCTGGAGCCTGCTTTGCCCCATCCCTAGGTGGGCTCTGTACTGGTGGGTGGGACCTGGGAGGAGAAGTGACAGCAATGGGTCCCTTCAGGTGCTGGCCACAGGTCCCTCTGGGTTATTGTTCTAGTGAACACGGTGACAGCCCAGGTTGAAGTTTGGGTGGTAGTCACCCGTAGTTCAGGTAGCCTTGCAGTGTCAAGAGAAAAGGGGGCTCTGAGAGATGCCCCTCAGTGAGGACAGGTTTGAGTGCAGGTGTTGGGGAGCTTATGGATTCATATGGAGCTGAGGAGCTGCAGCCAAGTGGGTTGGAGCATTTCTCTTGTCCCTGTGGGATGCTGTGAAGGAAAGTGGTGGCCGTGGCCATCATGCTGATGGACCTCTCTCTCCACCAGGCTCTCTTTGCTCTGTCCTCCATGCTGAGACACTTCCCCTATGCCCAGCAGCAGTTCCTCAAGCTGGGTGGCCTCCAGGTCCTCAGGAGCCTCTTCAGGCAGAAGGGGATGGACACCCTCCGTGTCCGTGTGGTGACACTCCTCTACGACCTCATCATGGAGAAGGTGAGGAGCTGGGAGGGGAAAGGACAAGACCTGGCCAGGCCATCACCCCCCTGATGGGGTGAAGGGCCCATTGGTCACCCCTGAGGATGAGGGTGAGGAGGGGCTGATCCACCATTGGTGCTGGTGGGATGGGTTCCCTCCAACCCATGACCAGGTGCTACAGGAGACAAGTGCCCAGGAGAGCCTAGAACAAGCATAAAACTTTATATTTCACTAAACCACCATTGCTCTTTCCACCTGAGGGTGTTTAAATAACAAACCAGCCAGGACGTGAGCAGTGACCTGAGGCAGTGGGACAAGTGTTTTATTTTCCACTCCCTCTGTGTGCTGCTGTAAATGTCAGGTTAAACCCTGTCTGGCCTTGCCCCTTACTTCCTCTTTAGTCTGTGTGTTGCTCCAACTCCAAAGAATGGAAATTAAATCCACTTTCACTCAGTTTGCAGCCAGTTTGCTGCCAGGATCCTTGAGTTTCAGGCGCCGCAGAACCCCTGGCTGCCGTTTCAAATGGCTGTGATCCAGGAGACTTTGTCAAGGTGAAGATTCTTGTAGAGGGTCTGAAATCTCACCAGGTGCAGTCTGAGGGCTCCTCAGTGTTGTCCCTCCTTGTCCCCAGCGTGTCCTGTAAATCAGTGGATGGCTGGAGCCCATTGCCACAGCGAGGGACAGGGCAGAGAAAAAGCTGAGGGTGCCCCTGTGGACCCATGTGGCCCCAGGGAGGGGGTTGTCCCATTGTTTCTCCTGGTGGCTTCTGGGCACACTCTGCCCCCTGTCCCTTCCTTGGGCCTGGAGGAGACCTCTGAGATCCCCATCTCTTCTGCAGAGCAGCATGAAGCCAAGCAGTGAGGTGCTGAAGGAGCTTGTCCGGCAGCACAAACCCAGAGACTTCACAGGTCTTCTGCTGAACTTCCTACCTCCTGAGGCCCCTTTCAGGCCTGTGTGATGTTGAGCTTCCCAGGCAGCAAGAGTTTTCCAGGGTGGACAACCAACCTCTGTGGCCATCTTCAGGCACAGGCAAGGGGGAGCCAGGTCACAGCCTCATCTTAGTTTTCTGTTGAAAATCACCTTCCAGTATCAGTCGCCTCATGTTATGAGATGTGCCTCTCATTCTCCAGCCAGGTGTCACCTCCTGGGAGCTGTTGCTATCTGAGAGGGATATTAATCCATGTTCCACCACTTCCTGCAGATGCTCCTTGAGAACTCACAGCACGGAGATCAAACGGAAGAGAAAATCCAGCAGTACCAGCAAGTGAAGCTCGTCCCTGCGGTGGTGGAGCAGGACTGGTGTGTGGTTGTTTCCAACCTGCTGGCCATGCCGGAGCATGACACTCGGGAGAAGGTCCTCAAGATGGTTGGTGTGCTGATGAGCTTCTGCAAAGAGCGGTACCGGGAGGACCAGACCCTCAGCACCACCCTCAGCATCCTGCGCAGCGAGTACGAGGAGCTGGCGGCGGAGGAGCAGCGGGAAGGAGACAGAGATGGTTATTTCAAGGAACTCCTTGGCTCAGTGAATACCGTCATTCAGGAATTAAGATGAAACCAGCTGTAGATGGAGTTAATTTCCAGCTAGTTCAGGGCAGCAGCGTGAGTGTTGATGGCACCAATGTAAATGCCCCTTTGAATAAATTGCTGGACTAAATGAGCTCCCACCACTGGGCGAGTGTGCCAACAGCTTCGTTATCTAAACATACGTGCTGGGGACATGTCACCTTGTGCATGGGGTGCTGCTGGATACAGGTATGTACCTGAGGGTGAATGAGGTAGAGTCTCAGCTTATATGGCCTCCAACTGTGGTACCTTACGAGAGCTGTCAGTCCATCTGCAGGGAGTGTGGGCTGAGGGCTGTGGGACTGTCCTCGGTGGGCAGCTCTGCAGCACGAGGGAAGCAGCAATTCCTGCAGCTCTGATCTGCCCTGGTGATGACCCCGCCGTGTCTGGGATCTTCTCCTTGCTTCTGTGTCATGCACCCTGGCACCCGGGCAGTGCCATTTGCCTGTGGCTTGTGTCATGCTTGTACGTGGAAGACTGAGTGTGGTTTCCTAAAAAACTTGTTTGGAGAGGTTCTGTGGAGGACTCTGCTCCAGCCTTTGCTCAGATCAGGACTGTTGGTGTGTCCATGACCACCTCCAAGCCTCTGTGCAGGTCATGTAGCTCCACCATGGCAACTCTCCTGCAGCCCCTCTTGCTTGGGGGTCAGTCCCAATGTGCTGAGGGTCAAACACCCATGGAAACCCTGGTGTGTTACCACCATGGAGCTGCTCCTGACAGCACAGCACAGCCTGTGATGGAACACTGTGCTGGACAAAGTCCTTCTAAAATATTTCTGTCGACTGCTTACAGTGGCAGTTGTCACTGTTAAGTAGTGGGGCTAATTATGAATATTGGTTTTCATTTTTCCTTCTCTTTTTGGGTTTTGATTCAGGCTGATTTGCTGGGATTAATAATAATGTTTCTTTTGGGGTTTTTTTGTTTCATTTTGGTTTGGTTTTTTGTTTTGGTTTGGGTTTTGTTTGTTGGTTTGGTTGGTTGGTTTTTGTTTTTTTTTAATTTCTGAAATGCCTTTGCCAGCCAGTCCTGCCAGGCTTTTGCTTTGTAGGTTAAAAGCCTAAACAAAATCTCTGATGTTAATGGCCAGGGTGAGCTTGGGAAGGGTCACAAAACTGGAATGCCCAAGGTGATGCCATGGGGACGTGGGGCATAGGTTTCATCTGCCCTGCCTGGCCTCCTCTCCATGTCACAGCTGGATTGAGCAATCCAGGGAAGGTTTAACACCCAGTTAAGGGCTGACCAACCCTCCCTCTTCACCCCATAAAGTCCAACCCATGCTCCCTAACCCTGCAAGTCTTAAAAATGCAGTTTTTGAGCAGCATCTGGTTGGGTGTGGGTGCTGCAGGCGCCCTTGGACTACACCATTTTTGGCAGTTCCATGGGGACACTTGTGGTGGCAAAGGCTCTGAGGTCCTCAGGTACCATTGATGGTCAGTGACTTTTGTATCCAGCAGCCATGTCCAAATCTCCTTCCCAAAGGGCTCCAGGCTCAGTGCCAGGGCATATGGAGACCCTGGGTAGGGCTGCACTGTGCATCTCTGTGACCCAGGGGAGAGGAGGTGGGATACAGCATTTCATCCTTGATTTTGGAGAAACAAGGATCCCCTCATCCCTCCCACCTCCAAGGTGGGGCTCAGGCATTAAGAAGTATTCTGGGCCAGCATTGTCTACCTGCCTGGACAAACAGCAGCATTATTGCCCCTTGCACCCCTGAGAGCATTGGGGGTGCCCATTCATTTCCCCAAGGCCACCCCTGGCAGCCAGGAGAGCCCCCAGCCCATGGACCCCCCCTGCCCAGGGCTGGTCTCTGAGCTGGGTGAGGTGATAGGAGAGTGCTGCATGAAAAAGTTATTCCTTAAAAAAAAAAAAAAAAAAGTTATTCCTTAAACGGCGTTAAACCTCGGCACGAAGCCTCCGCAGGCAATTAAAGCAGCATAAATTCAACGTGGGCTTGATTCACCACTGAATTGAATTAAGAGCACTTTAAATTTGGAGTAAGATGATCTCCTGGGGATTTAATGTGGTTTCACTAATACACTTCAGAAGATAACACAGGTTCATCTTCCTGAGCATCCTTGTGCAGCCAGGTCCTTGCTTGCAGGGTGGGCAGGGGGGGCCCTGGGCTTAGGCACAGCCTCCTGGGGTGCTGCCATCCCACAGCTGTGCAAAAAAAACCCAAGCCCTTCCTGTTCACTATTTGAGTGTGTTTGGGGAGCAGCTGTGCCCTGCTTGACCCGTGCCCACTCTCATGGGCACCCTGCCCAAAGCCACCCTGGGTCCCCTCTGTCCCCAGAGGCCGGGGGTTTTGTTTCCTGTTGAGCAGTGAAGGAGAAGGGGCTGAGAGGCTCCTCTCCCCGGCACCAGCCCTTCCCCAGATCTTAATTACACCCATCAGTAATTACTGCAATTCTTTTCAATTGGCACATTAATGAAGTTACAGCTTCTCTCACGTCCAGACCCCCCTGGCTGTGCAGGGCTGCCCCGAGGTGTCTCTGCTGGCTCCACACAGGAGGTTTTGATTAAGACTCAAATTATCCAGTGCATTGGGACCAGAATATTTCTGTTTGGAACAACTGAGCTGCCACTGGCAGCTGGCAGGGCCTCTGGAGGGCACAGGATGGGGAGTTGGGGAGGGATGGTGGTGGCATCACCGTGTCGTGGCAGCCAGCTTCATGCACTGCAGAAAGGCTGTGCTGCCCCTAAGAGTGATGTGGAGGATGCTCAGTGTTCCCTCATGGGCAGGGGATGCTCAGCATCCCATCAGGGGTTTGGGATGCTTGGTGTTCCTGGGTGGATTTGGGATTCTCAGCGTTCTCTGGTGAAGAAGAGAGTAACCGTAAGTAACAGTAAGCTGCTGGGAGGAGGGGGAAGGTTCAGCTCTAGCAAAGGTGTTTGCTGGAGTGCAGGAGCAAACGAGCTACACCAGGGAACACTGGGGCACCCCTCACCCCAAATTAATCAGCAGAAAGAATTGCTTTCCAACTGCCTGTTAATGCAGACACAAGAAGCACAAAGCCTGACCCCAGCAAGACGCAGCACCCCAGGCAGATCAGCAGTCCTCTTGTGCCATAAACCTGAAGAATCATCTCTCGTTATCTCTTTCTTAGCCCTCTAACATGTCACTCAATGGAGTGTGTGGCACTGTAGCTCAATAATCACAAAGCACTGCATACAGCAACCATTCTCCTCAGAGCCATTTCTCTTCAGAGTCCTTGTGTGTGCCTCAGATGGGAGCATCCCCCGGGCTCCTTTCCCTCCCTGGGATGCTCAGATGGCTGTTGCCCTGCTGCTCGACTCCATTCAGGCTTGGCCAGGCATTTAAGGGCCTTTGCTGTGCTTTCACCTCCAGCTCTGCAGATATTTGTGGCCCACGAATGTGTGCGCCCACCCAGCGTGGGGAAGGGGCTGGGGGCTTCAGTGGAGCTGTGGGAGGGGGGGATGTGCTGGGAGCTGCAGCTCTGGGCTGGGACACAGAGTCACTGAATGGTTTTGGTGGGAAGGGACCTTAAAGATCATCAGGTTCCAACCCACCTCCCACCAGCCCAGGTTGCTCCAACCTTCAGCACTGCCAGGGATGGGGCAGCCACAGCTTCTGGGGGCAACCTGGGCAACCAGGGGCTCAGCACCCTCACACCAAACAATTTCTCCCTCATGTCTCCTCTCTGTCTCTCCTCTTGAGGCTTGAAATCCTTCGCCCTCATCCCATCCCTCCAGGCTTTTATTCAAAATCCTTCCCCAGGTTTCCTGGAGCCCCACATCCATGCACTGGAGCCTGTTGGAGACTCCTGAGCAAGTCTTTAATGAGGAGTTGGGTGAGTGTCTCATTTAGGAGGGCACCTTCAGAGAACCAAATATCTTCTTCAGCTCCTGGTGCAGCCTTGTACTGGGTGCACGTCTCTGCTTGGCACATCCAAGGAGAGGTCTCCATTGCTAACTGGGAGGTGAAAGCAGACTGGGATGCTCCATCTCCTCAGTGGTGTCCTTGCCAGAGCTGGTGCCCTGCTGTCCCATTCACCATCCACCATGGGATGCATCACCAGAGTGGGATTGCTGTTCCTGAGGTCCTGGTACGTGGAAGGCATGGTGTGCCCTGGGATACTGCTCCTGGCTCCCATTTCTCACCCTTCCTTCTCCTTCCCTGAGGTCTTTCATCTCAGCTCTCTCATTCTGGCTCAATGGGAGCACCCAAACCTGCACTGGAGGTACCTGAAAGCCACATCAGAGGTGGGGATGGAGAGCTGAAGGCAGCACACTGCTGTTTCATCATCCCAACAGACAGAGATACACTCACTTAAATCCCTTGTTTTATTTTCAAGCTTGTCTTGGAGCTGAAAATGTCACTGAAGGTGTTTGGGCACAATCCCACCGGGTGATCCAGCTGAAGAGCTGCTTTCAGCACCTTCATCTCCTGGGCTCTGTGATCAGATCAGTGCCTCAGCTCAAAGTTCAGTGTTGAGCCACCCAAACCATCCTGCAGGATAGCCAAACTAAGTGCCAGCAGCTCTGCTCCCCATGCAAGGCTCTCCTCCATGGGCAGGATGAGTGGCTTTCCCACCACATGCAACCAGCTCCATCCAGGAATCCTTGGTGGCATCACTCAGGCAGGCTCTTGCCATCAAACTACCCCTTTTTTCTTGTTCCCACAGCCATGTTCCTATAGGTCTAAATTCAGAGCCCCTTTAGGTTTTGGCTTGGTGTTCAAAGCCATAAATCTCAGCTCTGAAATGTTCCCAGAGGTGATTTCTGTGTGCTGGGGAGATGATTTCTCCAAGCAAGTGCCCCAAAGCCTCCTGCAAAGCACATCAAAGCTGGCTGTGGTGCTGAGCAACCCCTTTAAGAGAAGGCAGAATGTCACATCATCCATACAGTGACCTGGACAGAGCAGGGCTCAGACAAAAAGGCTAATTATCACTGTGGCTAATTGACAACACAGCTTCCTCTGCTGGGTTCATGCCTGGTGGTGAGAGGAAGCCCAGCAACCAGGAGGGACTCTGCATCCAGCTGCAAGTGGAAGGAAGGACCTCTAAACACCAACTCAGCAGATCATCCCTTGCTTTTTTTTTCCTGACATTTTTTCTCCACAGCCAAAAGGGTTTGGGCCTCTGGACCTGGGAAGACTTCCCTTCCTGAGGTCCCTCTGCAAGCAGCCTGTGACAGAGGTGTCCCTCACGGAAGGTGACAAGGTGGTGGATCTCTGCCTGGCAAGGAAAATCCTTGTTTCACCTGGGGGCAAACTGTGGACCAGGAGCTGGTGACTCGTCCACTACAGAGCACAGAGGAGTGACTTTTCTGCCAGCATGTCCAGGACAGGGGCCACTTTCAGCATCTTCTGGCCTTTTCCTCCCACTCAGTCATGGGCCCATCTCCTTCACCATGGCAGGGACTGGAAGAGCAGGTAGATAGCACAGATCTATTTAAAAGCATTTAAAGCAAAGTCCCAAACTATCCATTTCCTTCAACAGGCTGGCTGGAAGAGCTCCAGCTGGGCCATTAGCTCAGGTAAGTTCTTCACCATCCAGCCATGTCACCTTTCTGCCTCATAAAAAGAAATACATTAAAATTCCATAATACATTAAAAATCTGTATTTACTCCTGAAATTGGCTTCAGCAGCACTGAGTATCCCTGGAGTGATGAGTTTCACTCCACACACCCTGTCTCTTCCTGTGAAAAAAACCTTGGTTTAAATTAAGAAAAAAAACAAATCAGCAGGAGTTTGGCTGTGCTGTTAACCCCTGTGAGGAGACCTCCCCCCAGCCCAGGCTGCTCCAAGCCCCATCCCAACCTTCAACACTGCCAGGGATGGGAGCTTCTGGGGGCAATCAGGGGCTCAGCACCCTCACCCCAATTTCTCCTTGATGTCCAACCTGAATCTCCCTTCTTCCAGTTTAAAGCCATTCCCCCTCATCCCATCCCTCCATTCCCTTGTCCCAAGTCCCTCCCCAGCTTTCCTGGAGCCCCTTCAGGCACTGGAAGCTGCTCTAAGCTCTCCCCATTGGATTCTTCTCTTCTCCAGGCTGAACACCCCCAGCTCTCTCCTGTCTCAGAGCAAAGATGCTCCAACCCCTGGATCATCTCCGTGGCCTCCTCTGGACTCACTCCAACAGCTCCCTGTCCTTGTGGTGGGGATCCCAGACCTGGACCCAGCACTGGAGGGAGGGGGTGTCACCAGAGTGGAGCAGAGGGGACAGTCCCCTCCCTGGCCCTGCTGGTCACGCTGCTGGAGATTCAGCCCAGGACAGGGTTGGTTTCTGGGCTGCCAGAACCTGTTTCTGGGTCATGTTGAGTTTTTCCTCACACAGCACCCTCAGAGCTGCTCTCAGTCTCCTCTCTGCCATTTTTCTGCCAATTCTAACTGCACCCACAGTCCCTGAAGTTCTGCAAGGCCCTCACATCACCCATGATCAGGTTTTGCCTGGGATAGACCCCCCAGGGCTGCAGCATGGTGGGTATGAAGCATCTTGGTGCCATCTGCTCCCAGCTTTGCTCTGGGCTGGGACTGGGGGCTCAGAGCTGCAGGGATTTCCAGCAGGGGTGGTGTCCCCAAGCCTGGCATGGGGACCTTGCCATGGGGATCTTCAGCACCCTTGAAACAAGCTGTGAAGATCTTCCAGGGAGCCCAGGAAGCCTAAGAGATGCTGATGGGCTCAGCCAGATGGAGATCTGATAAAGGTGAGGGATCAGGCTGATAAAGCCCCGAAGTAACTGTAGCAGAAGGTAGCAATTAATCACCCATTGTAGGCAGGCAAAGAGCCTGGTGCAGGGAAGAAATAATCCCTTAGGAGGTGAGGGAAACCATCATGGCAGGTTCCTGAAAGCAGCCAGAGATCCAAGGGAGAATCCCTCTGGTGGGGCTTATTCTGGCTGGGAAGAGAGGTGTCTCCTCCAGAGAGGTGGCCCCTGAGTCCCCTCCTGACCTGCCTGGCTCCTGCCACACTGTGCCCACAGCAGAGGGAAAAGCAAGAGCTTGGTGCACGTCCAGGTTCCCATTCTGGCTGTGTCCCTGTGGTGTGGACATGTCCCCTTGGGGTGGCCGTGTCCCCAGGGGGCAGGAGGAGCTGCCCGGGGGCTGGCAGGGAGGTGGCTCAGCACATTCAGGAACAGCGTGGCCAGCAGGTCCAGGGAAGGGATTCTGCCCCTGGACTCAGCCCTGGTGAGGCCACAGCTCGAGTCCTGGGTCCAGTTCTGGGCCCCTCAGTTCAGGAAGGAGATTGAGGTGCTGGAGCAGGTCCAAAGGAGGGCAACCAGGCTGGGGAAGGGATCCAGCACAAGTCCTGTGAGGAGAGGCTGAGGGAGCTGGGGGTGTTCAGCCTGGAGAAGAGGAGGCTCAGGGGAGACCTCATCACTCTCTACAACTCCCTGAAAGGAGGCTGGAGCCAGGGGGGGTTGGGCTCTTTTCCCAGGCAACTCTCAGCAAGACAAGAGGGCATGGACTTAAGTTTTGCCAGGGGAGATTTAAGTTAGATATTAGAAAGAATTTCTTTATGGAGAGGGTGATCAGCCACTGGAATGGGCTGCCCAGGGAAGTAGTGGATTCTCCATCCCTGGAGATATTTAAAAAGAGCCTGGATGTGGCACCCAGTGCCATGGGCTGGGAACCACAGGGGGAGTGGATCAAGGGTTGGACTTGATGATCTCTGAGGTCCCTTCCAACCCAGCCAATTCTATGATTCTATGGGTGGGGACAGTGGCAGCCAAGTGAGGAGGTGGCAGCTCCTGGAGCTCTTGGAGTGGAAGTCAGGGCAGGAGATGGGAGCAGCCTGGAGGAGAAAATACCAAGTTATTTGCTGCTGGCATCAGGGAAAAAAGAGTTTCCCTGCATGCTAAAACAAATCAGATGTTCAGGGGTCCTTGAAATACAGACTTTCACCTTAATTTCACAGGCAGTCAGTGGGCTGCAGAGCAAAAACCCTCACAGGGTGCAGATGGGCCCTTGGCTGGATCAGGTCCCAGCAGAGCCTCCCTTCCCCAACCAGTTGGACACTGGTAATCCTTCAGGTGTGTTTTAATTTTTTTGACATTTTTTTTTTTTCTCCAAAACCAGGTAGGTTTGAGCCCCTGGACTGGAGCAGGGCCCAGAGGTGGCTCTGTTCCTCTCCCTCCATTCCCTCTTATTGAGTTGTCTCTGGTGCTGTTCACATCAGCAAAACCCACTCCGGGCGTATTAAGGATTCTCCGTGCAAAACTGATAAGCTGAAGCCTCATTATTATCCCACCAAGTGATTATCTTTCCTTGATGAAGTCTCATATTTGCTCAGTTTCAAATGGAATCCTTCCCCTTTTTTCAATTTGAGCCTTAATTTCGTTTCTTGACTCCTGGTTACAGTGCAAGATATCACAAACACTCCTGGCCTCGGCTGCCTCTGATTTGTATTGTTAAGAGTCATTTACTTGCAATTAAAATGAGCCTTTGGGGCTTTTGCAAACAAGCTGGATTAGCTAACACTGAAACATTGGCTTTCCATAAACAGCAACTTCAGGCTAAGAAACCATCTAGGAGGGAATCAACCAGCCAGAGCCACCCTTGGCAGAAGACAACCAGAAGGAACGTTTCAGATTTCCCCAGAAATTCCCCCTAAGTCCCCCCCCTCGTAGTATCCTCACCCTCAGGGGAACCCTCCTGGAGGGGTGCTGGGTGCATATCTGGGCTTTGCTCCGGGGATCCCTGGCCCAGAGGGGCACCCAGCACCCCCATCTCCCACCCTGGGCAGCCCTTGGAGTGATGGGTCCTCCTTGCACCCCTTGGGGCTTGTCCCCATTGCCCAGGAGTCCCAGAGATGGTCTGGAAGAGCCTCTGTGCATATCCTGGGGAGTTTGGAATCCTTCACTTGGTTGAAGATGTCACCTAGCAGCTTATCCTTCATAGTTAATAAAATTAACCATAGGAAAATGTAATTGGCAAACCCTCCTGCTCTTGGCTCCTCTTTTACAGCTTCTCCCAGCCCAGAGCAACAGAAGGACAAACCCACCCTGGACACAGGAAGAGATCATTCCAACAACCCACTGAAAACACTAACCTGGCCCAGTCCTGAGGAGTTAGAATGCCAATACCCCAAATCCCAGCAGGGAGATGCAGCACCCCTGGGGATTTCAGAGTTTCTGAGGAGGAGCAGAGGTGATCTGGAGGACATGCTGGGTGGGACCCAAGGGGCTCAGCTGGTGGTGAGATGCCAGAGCTCAACTACTTGGAGAGCAACCAAGAATCATGGTTTGGGTTGGAAGAGACTTTAAAAGATCATCCCACCCCCTGCCATGGCCAGGGACACCTCCCCCCAGCCCAGGCTGCTCCAAGCCCCATCCCAACCTTCAACACTGCCAGGGATGGGGCCGCCACAGCTTCTGGGGGCAACCTGGGCAACCAGGGGCTCAGCACCCTCACACCAAACAATTTCTCCCTGATATCCAACCTAAAGCTCCCTTCTTGCAGTTTAGAGCCATGCCACTTCATCCCATCCCTCCAGGCCCTTGTCCAAAGTCCCTCCCCAGCTTTCCTGGACACTGGGAGGTGCTCCAAGGTCTCCCTGGAGTCTAGAAAGTTCTTCAAACCCATTGAGTGGAAATATAGCACAAAGCCAAGGTTGGGCTCTGTGCAAAAATCTCCACATTAAACTAGATACAGACCACAGCAGGACACCATGGTGGAGTCTGATGTGCCAACTTCAGTAAAAGCCAGAGGGATTTTGTGGTGCTGGTGTGTGGGGGGACAGGGCGTCACCCCCAGGAGTGGGGAAGATTTTAGGGGGCTTAGGAAGGACTCCTCCCCTCCTTCTGGAGGGATGCAGGTGCCCTCATCAATAAAATAATACTGAAAGTCTGGGTGGTGCATCCCTGCCTGCAGTGGTACAGTAGCTGAGGGATTTACACTGCTCATTTTCAGTGGAAGGGAAGTTGTGCATTTAAGGGGTTTTTTGTTTGTTTTTTGGAAATGGAATGTACTACAAGTGAAATGTGAAACTGCATTTTTTCAGCTTTGCAGCTGAAGCAGCTCACAGCTCTTTGTGGTTTTAAGGTGAGGTGTTCCCTTCTCGGCCACAGGGCTGGGTTCTGCAAACCACTCCTGGGGGGGGTGGTGTTCTCTTCCTATGCACCCAGAAGAGTTTTGTTGCCTTTAACCACTTCGTTTCTTTTTGCATTTGTTCAAATACATTGCTTTTTGCATGGAGGTTGGGATCTCCAAGCTTTGCCAGACAGATTGGCCCCTGGCTTCACCAAACAGGGGGCACAGCTCCTTGCTGCCTGCCAGAGCCCAGCCATGGGGCAGAGGTGCAGCAAGGGACATGTGGCTGCAGTCACCTCCAGGGATGGACTTTGCTGGAAAAAATTCACATCTAGGGGATGAACAGAGACCTCCTCATCCCCAACCTAGAGCTGCTGGCCTGCCTGTGCTGAGAGAAAATCCACAGAATGCATTTGTTGAGTGGCTGCCCAGCAGTAGGCAGAGGTTACACAAAGGAGGAGGTTCCCCCCAGGAGGAGGAGGTTCCCCCCAGGTGCTGGTCACCCCCAGCTGCTGTTCCTTCACCACATCACATCTGCAAGGACCAAACCCCAAGCCCCTTGTTGAAGGGGAGGGCATGGTCATTGTCCCCAGCTGTTGGTTGTGATGAGGACCCCCCCTGCACATGCTCATTTCAATAGACAAAATTACAGAGAGGGAGCAGCCAGCTTGGTACAGACACAGGGTGAGGGTGGGGATGGGACCCACCAGGAGCCCCCATTTTTTTTTTTGCCTGGCCATGCTGTGCTGAGCCCAGGGAGATGGTGATGCAGGGTGCTGTAGGGTGCTGTAGCTGTCCTCCTCCGTCCTTGCCAGGGTGCTGTAAGGTCCCTGAGCCCCTCACAGCCCAGCTTGGTGTGACTGTGGGCAGATGGGATGGGAGCTGAAAGATCCAGCAGGATTTTGCCCGAGCTGTACAGACAAGGTGAGTACCTCAGCAAATACTGGCTCCAGCTGAGCTGTGATGTTTCCTTTTGAAGCTTGTTTGTTGGGTGCTTTGGTAGCAGGATGGAAACCTCTCAACTTGTGTCAAAAGTGTTTAAGTCTCCTCGAATTAAGAAGCCTGAGGATGCCGCAAAGCTGCTGTGAGGTATCGGTGCTGTTCTGCCTCCAGGCTGCTGGGCTGGAAGGAAGCCCAGCAGAAAAGGGTTGGCTTGGAGGAAAAGTAAATCATCTCCTGGTCATTGCCATGAGGATGAGCCAGGTGAGGATGCTGGCAAAGCAGTTCCTCTGCAGGCTGCTCAGCTCTGCTGGGGCAGGGATTGGGGATAGGAATCTGGCTGAGCTGGGATGCTCCATGCTTTGGGTTTCTGCTTTGTTTTGCTGGGAGATCTGATTTTTGGGGCTTCCCACAGCATTGATTTGGGGCTCATGACTCTGCTCGAGTTTGGAAGGACCTTCCCCAGGGTGGAGAGCCTGCTCTGGGAGGAGGGGACATGGTCCTTGGAGCCAGGAGGGCTCCCTGGGTGTCAGTGTGGAGCTGAGCTCTGCCACCCAACAAAGTCACCTTGGGTACATTCCCACCCTGTGTCTGTCCCTCAAGTGGTGCAAACAGATGGATGCTGGTTTTTTTAAACAGGTCTATTACTTTTTTTTTTTTAATAATATAAAATGAACAAAAAAATCATTAAATAACAAGTCAGTGGGAAAGCCCTGCCAGGCAGCTGCTCACTCCCTGTCTGTGCCAGACCAGCAGCCTCACAGCAGCAGTTGTGAATCCTTTGTGCAGGATTTTATGTTCTTTTTCTCTCAATTTGAGAGAATTTCTCAGATGAGAAGGTTGTGGTCTTGGGTCAGAGCTCCCCCTCCAGTGTGACAGCCCATCCTTAGCAGCTCTGGGGGACTGAGGGAGAACTCAGGGGTCAACATCACCCATAGCTGAGGGAATGAAGGTTTCTAAAGCATTGGAGCTTTGCTTTCAGTGAGCATTAATGAAGCTTTTCTTTGTCTGAGTTTCTCTAATCCCTTCTGAGCTCAATGATGGGCTTTGCCTTCCAGAGGCTGTGAAATCCCCAATTTAGCAGTACTTGGCCCTTCCTTAGGTTTGGCTGCTTGAGTGGGAAGGGGATGGTTTTCCACCATAACTATCTTGGGAAACTTTTCATTAACTTCAGGCTCCTAAAGAGGCAATTTGCTTTTATACTTTACATTAAAAGCTCTTAGAACACTTTAGAAGTCTGTATTAATTGCCTGATTCTTTGCTGGTATATTAAAAAAAAAAAAAAAAGGGTACTTTAAGATTATATTTTCAAAGCATTGAAATGGCTGCATGGAAAGAGGGATGTGATGGCTGCTGGTGGGTGGTGGCTCTTGCCCTGGTCACCTGGGAGGTGGGGATTGAGGGGTTTTCAACCATCCTGAATCCATTTGACTCCCTGTAAGGCAGCACCCTGGGCTGGTGTGAACACTCAAGCCTTAGGAAGAGGCTAACATGCTGTCTTGGTGGGCTGGGTCACTGCTCAAGAGGTAGCTTTTGCCTCCTTAAGACCTCTGAGCAGGACACGAATTCCTCCAAGTTATCAGCCCTGTCTTTCCTTCCTCTGATTGTATATGGTATTTATTTGGTGACTGGATAGTTTGAACCTATGGAATTATTAATTATGACCTTAATCTGATCATTGCTTTTTTCCATTTTTAATTAGCTCAGTGAAGCTGAAGTCATTTAACTTGGTAATGTACTTGCTTAAGTGCACATCTGATTGCAGATCCTTTTTATATCCATCAGAAGCACTTGGGACTGGCTCACTCAATCAGACTGCAGCCTGGGGCATGAACTCTGAGCAAACCTGAAGGAATGTTAAGTTTACAAGCAGGCTGCTCCACTCCTGAATGACTAAGTAATCCCATCTGTAGTACAGCTGGCAGCAGGAGCCAGGGCAGGGATGAAACAGTGGTGCCAGGCAGTGAGGGAGAAAATGGGAATTTAAACCCCAGAAACTGGGCAATCAAGAACTGGCTCTTTTGTGACCAGCACAAGGGATTGTTTCATCTGGACAGGAGGTTTTGAAGAGCACAACCCCAGGTGTTTGAGTGGGCATTGTGCTGTTCCTCCTGAGCAGAGGGGGCTCTGTCTGTGCACATTCTTGTGGCTGTGGGTCAGTGGAGGTTTGGCAGCAGATGGATGGTCTGGAGTGATCTGCTCTCTGTGATTTTAATGATGCTCGTGGGAAGCTTTCATCTCAGTGTCTTAGAAGGAAACTGAAGCTGCTAGCAGAGGGCATGGGGCTGAGGAGTCCCAACTGCATCTTGGACTTGGCAGCATTAAAACAGCATCAACTGCCCTGGGCGGCTGGGCAGCAGTTGCTCTGATTTTATAGCCTTTAATGCTGACATCTGACAACTCATTTATGGTCCAAGGGCTAAGATTTCCCTAATCTAGGCTCCTGCTTCGTTCCCAGCTCTTTTGGGTTAGAGGAGGCAAATAATTCTCTTTGGTTTCCTTATCTGTAAGGAGAGGTTAATGGTGCTGGCTGCCACTGCTGAGCCCTTTGAGAGCTGGGGATTTGAAGTGCCCTCCCTGGGAGGGCTTTACAACAGTTTTTCCCAACTTTTAGACTTGTATGGAGTTTCAGGTGGCTTCTTGGAACGTAAGGAGGTAGTTCAGGGCTCTGCCTGCCTTAAAAAATACCTGCTGCTGTTGGTCTGCAGCACCAAATGCCTGTTGGATCATCCCCCAGGGCCATGTCCATGCCTGGTTGTGGCTGCTGAGCAGATCCAGCTATGATGGCTTAGAGGAGGTGCTGGAGGTGAACCTGTGGGAGTTCTACACTGAGCATCAGCACCAGAAAGTGGCAGTAGTTTAACAGAAAGCCACGTTTTGCCCTTTCCCTCCCTCCTGATTGCCTTGCTGGCACTTGTGTGAGTGCTTGTGCTGGGCTTTGGCTGAGCTGCAGCTGAGGACTGCAGGAAGCCAAGACCAGAGCCTGGGCAGGTTCACTAAAAACCACATTTTAATCCCACCTAAAGTGGGCAGAGGGTCTGGGATGGTTTGGCACGTGAGTCCTGATGAAACAGAACCACTTCCCCACAGTGTCTGCTGCTTTCTCCCTCTTCATTGCCTAATTCACAGCAGGGCAGTTCCACAGCCATCCTCTCAGGACTGAATTCAAGCACAACTCCATTTAATCACCTGTCTCATTAATCCCTAATATTGTGCACACCAGCCTTGCTAACAGAGCTGTACAGGGAGGCCGGGCTGAGGTGGGAAGGAATGAAACAGCTTTATCCTTACAGAAAGCCAGTTCCTCAGCTGCCAAATGCTGTAACCCTGCTGGTTTCACTGGAGGATGTGAGGCCCAAAATCTCCCGAGTGCTGTGCTGCAGAAGGATGGATGCTGCTGAGTTGGAGAACAATAATGCTCCCCAAGGACAGGGTGATGCTTGTCTGGGAGATGGATCAAAAAAGGGCTACTACAAAAAGGTGCTGGTCTCTGCACCAGGCACATCCTGTTAGGGCACAGTTGTCCCTAAGCCCTGGGAGCTGGTGGCACAGGTGATGGTGTCCCCAGGGTGGCAACAGGGAAGGATGGGACTGCAGGGGATACCCATGGAATTGCCATGGGTACAGGCACTTTCCTCTTCATCCTTTTCATAGAATCATAGAATTGGCTGGGTTGGAAGGGACCTCAGAGATCATCAAGTCCAACCCTTGATCCACTCCCCCTGTGGTTCCCAGCCCATGGCACTGAGTGCCACATCCAGGCTCTTTTTAAATATCTCCAGGGATGGAGAATCCACTACTTCCCTGGGCAGCCCATTCCAATGGCTGATCACCCTCTCCGTAAAGAAATTCTTTCTAATATCCAACCTAAACTTCCCCTGGCACAACTTGAGACCATGCCCTCTTGTCTTGTTGAAAGTTGCCTGGGAAAAAGAGCCCAACCCCCCCCTGGCTCCAGCCTCCTTTCAGGGAGTTGTAGAGAGTGATGAGGTCTCCCCTGAGCCTCCTCTTCTCCAGGCTGAACACCCCCAGCTCCCTCAGCCTCTCCTCACAGGACTTGTGCTGGATCCCTTCCCCAGCCTGGTTGCCCTCCTTTGGACCTGCTCCAGGACCTCAATCTCCTTCCTGAGCTTTTGGTTTGTAACCACTGCTCAGGGGTTGAGCTGATGGTTCTCCTGGCCTGAACTGGGCAAGTGAAGATATTTAATTTGGCTTCAGACCATCATTCCCCCCATGCTACTTTCCATCCACGAGCACTAGACAGAAACAGTGAGGAACTAGGAAGGAAAAGAGACTTTGTACAGCCAGAATTCTGAATTGTTATTCAGCAGCCACACCAAATTCTCCCAGTCCCTGTCCAGCAGCCATGCTGTCTTTCTGTCACCTGATTTCTCATCTTGTTCTCCCTTTCATTTCTTCTTGTCCTCATGCCATGTGTCACCTCAGATTATTGCTCCTCTTCTCCAGCAATTCCCACAGGCTGCCTCCCTAAAAGCTGTTAAATCTCCAAAGCATCCCTGGGTCTACCAAACCTGTCCTTTCTCCCTGATTTGCCAGGAGAAGCCTGTACTTAAGGATCCACCCACATAATCGGTGAGAATTAGCACCCAGGTGTGAAAGCAACAATTGGCACACATCAGGGTTGCCAGAATTTGGGTTTGACCATGCCCTTGTGTGACCTGGCTGTGCTTTGGGTTGCTTCTATCCTGCTTTGGGGCACAGCTCCTTCCTCCTTGTTCCTCTGACCCCATCCAGATCTGGTTACTCTTGGGTGCTGTGCAAGCAGTGGGTGATGGGGACCAACACGCTGTGCTCCAGCAGGACAAAAGAGGTGCTTTGTTGTTAGGTTTTGGCTTTTTTTTTTTTTTTTTTTTTTTTTTTTCAGCATTTCATCTATAAGTAATAGAGCATTTTAAAACTCCATTTCTCCCCCAAGGCTCTAGAGAAAAGGGTTTGGATCTGATATACACATATATTTTTAAGGAGTGAGAGATTGATTTGTGCTGTTCCTGCCCAGCTGCATTCAGTCACCTCAGGAAAGTTCAGCCTGCTCCTGGAAAGAGGAGAAATTGCTGGTTCCTGAGCATCCCTGCTGTGATCCTTGTTCCTGGGGACACAAAGTGCTGTCTCAGGCCCTGGCAGTGGCACCTGGGAGACTTCTTGCTTTTCAGTGCCTCTCCCTGGTGTTGCTATCTGAAAACACCAACAGTGGGAGGTTTATATTAGTTTTATTTTCCTTTAATGCAGCCTTTTCAGAGATGATACAGTTGCTTAAGTGGAGCTTTCCCTGAACTGTGGTATACCATGTGCAGCCAGTTGAATTAGTGCTGTTTTTTCTTGCTGCTCTCCAACAATTGCTACCATCACTCATTTTCCAGCGCCCAAGTGGGTTCAGTGTGATCCCTCCTCCAGCCCTTGACTCTTCAGTTCTCTCCATGCTCTTGGTGGCACCAAGACCTGTTCAAATCCCTGGTCATTACCCCCTGTTCCTTGGGGTGATCTGAAGTGCCTGCAGTGCCCTTGCCACAGCAATGCCACCTGAGGGTCCTGCCAACAAGCTGGCGGCCAGAAAAATGCTAAAGTTGCTAATACCTTCCTGGAAGGGTCCAGAAATAGAAAAATACCAGGTTTATAAGTTATTATTTTTTCCTTTATCTAATGCAGCTATGTGCATGAGATGGATGAGATGAGTGGTTTTTTTGGCACCTTGTGCCCTGAGAACTAGACTTGAGGGCTGGGGCAAGTCTATGCATTCTACCCACACTTTAAAGACATGTACTAACCCAAGGTAGCTCCTCATCCCCAAAATGAATTGTCCTCAATTTGCTCAACCCATTGAACAAACTGGGTTGAGATAAGTAAAATAAAAGCAGGAGAAGAAACACATATGTCCTTAAATCAGAAGTCCAGTGGCAACTGCACACAGGCTGGATGTTACATGAGCCCTGAGCTTTTCATTTCTACCTCTCTGTCAAGTGTGCAGAACCATATCCTGTGCAGTAACCAAGTTTCTGGAATGATCATTCAGAAGCAGAGGAAACCCCAAGGAACACCACATAGGAGCCATCACTGAGCCCAGCAGGATGCTTCATAACTCAGTCACCTTTTCCTCTCTCCCTGAAGAAAGAGCAAAGATCAGCAGAAAGAACTGCTGGATGTGATGCTCATCCCCTGGCTACCATTCCACAGGAGGTGGGAAGCCCTGCTAATTTTTCTCCTGGTTAAAAAGCATCCTGGTAAAAAGATTGACTGAAGTCTTGTTAGAAAGTGCTGCCCAAAATTTCCCTCACCCCAGGGTACAGACAGAGTGTGGCTGCTCACCTGTGTGGACAAGCTTAAAGATGGGGAGGAAATGTGATTATTTTTTCTCCCCAATGAATTTCCTCCCAGTAATCTTAGCTGCCTTTTGTAATGGCAGCAGGAGCTGCATCCTCAGACAAAATCTGCTTTCCAAGTGATGATGTCCCTTTTTAGAATAAATCCTGCCAACTCCCAGAAGTGATGGCTCACAAACAATCAGCAAGAGGACAACAGGAATGCTCTTCGAGGTGCTGCACAGAATATATCATCCACTGTACAGCAACAAATCAAATTTAGGGAGAAAGAATTTGGAAACAAATTTCTGGCAAGCTATTTCAGGCTGACAGCAATTTGGAGCAGCTTAGGTCTGTCTGGTAAGAACTGTATTCCTTTTATTTCCCTGTCAATAGATGCTACCTTATCAAATTGGTTCCTCATTGATAATTCTCTTGTCTGGAACAGGCACTCCAGGGTACACTTAAGTTGATCACTCTCTCTTTGATCACATTTTAGTAGTGATGCTTTTCACCTCGATGACAGAATTTCTCCCTTCGGATGAAGTTTTGATGCCTAAAAATCCACGGGGGCTGTGAGATATCCAGCCTGGTACAGTGCTGGTGGTGTGGTCCTGAGCCGGGGATAGGAATTTGGGACAGAAGCTGTGAGGGTATGAGAGGACATCTCCTCTTGGTGTATCTGGAGAAGTGATGTGGAGCTTCATAAAATCCATGTGAGTTAGCTGGAGCATTCAGGGAGGGGAACATCAGCTGTGGTGCAAACCACATGGTTTGTGTGTGGAGCAGCCCTGTCCTTGCTCTGGGTTAATGGAGCAGGAGGAGCTCAAGTGTGATGTGGCCAAGAAAGACACAGGGTAGAGGTGGAAATCTGGAGTGAACCCACTGTGCACACATGGGCTCTGCATTTCTCCAGTTCCTCACTGGCACAGCTCTGAGGGCTCAGCTTGTGCTGAATGTGTTAAATCAGAGGGAGGTCATTTATGACCCTGAGTAAACACACCAAGGAAGGTGGGGGGGAGTAGAGGGGAATGCAGCAGTGCTGACATGCTCTGAGCAGGAGGGACATAAAAAGAATGTGCTAGTCTGTAATTTGCCTGCAATTTCTCCTCGGGAAGCAATGAAAGTTTATGACTAGCCATGGCAGTGCCTGTGCATCTCCTCCAGAAAGTGGCAGCTAAAAATAGGGTGGAATTGCACTAAGAAAGAGAATTTTGACATTCCTTTGAGAACTTGTTCCTGCCAAGTGCTCCCAGCCTATTTTGACTGAGGGATGCCAGTGAGAGGGATGTCAGCTGTGGCTGACAGTTGTTTTGGCCACCCTTGGTTAGCACAGGCCAGGCCTTGCTCATTGGCAGCAATCACTCTGTGCTGAGAGGATTCAGCTCAGCAGGGCAATTCAACCAGTTTAATCTTTTGAATGGAAACAAAAGAGATTTGTGTAGTTTAGCAAAGCCTCAGCTCTTCTCAGGGGTGGTGTCAGCCTTGGGACAGTAGGGCTGTCTTCACTTCATGTTCTCAGTTGTCCCACTTGGTCCTTGGGGCCAGATTTTACCTTGCTGAAGCCTCATGTGATGCTGCTGAGCTTCCAGGTGCTGAGTGGAGGGTGCTGCCTGCCTGGGCTTTGTTTCCTCCACTGGCTTCTGCTTTATGTCTAGCATTTGGGAATAACTTCATCATCAGGAGGGAGGAAAGCCTTGAGCTGATGATGGTTTAAATTGGTAGCTTAAGTTGTGGTCCTTTAACACCCTAAATTAAAATCACCCAGGACTTGTTTTTGCATTGCATCCCCCCTGGATAAGGAAAGCAATCTGTGGTACCTATTTATTCAAGCGGTGCCTTAGAAACTAAAATATTATTGTCTGTTCTCTGTGGATATGAAATACTCAGTGATGTAACAGAGAATCCATTTAAAATTAAGCATTTTTCCCCCAGTGCCCTTGGCTAAGCTTTCCTTCCTTGCAGTCCCACCTCTCCTGGTGGAACCACATTTTAGTGGTGCTGTAGACCCTTAGTCTTCACAGCATTCTAGGATCTTTCCTAAATACCACAGAAATCTAAAACCTTATTAATAAAAGGCTGAAATGGATGCAGTGTGTGGAGGTCAGTGACTCATGCAGTGGGATTCTCAGGCTTCTGCTACGCACTGCCTCGGGGTGCTTTTTTTGAATGTTCCTTTCTCTGGGGTTGTGAGAGATTATTTCACCAAGGCTGTGTGAATCAGAGGTGAATGCAAATTACTTGGGGTCCCAAGCTGGCAAAGCAGCAGCCAGGGAACCCATTCATGCTGAGCCTTTTGGGACAGCATCATTGCTCCTTGGTATGATTTCTGGCTGTTGTTTTCAGGCTCTGTGTGTGTGGGGAGGCTGCTCAGAGCTTGTGGTCATGCTGGTGTTATTGATTGCTTCTGGGTTGCTCTTTCCAAAGGCTCCAGGAGCACTTGGCAATGGAGGAAGAGACAACATCTTGGTTTGGATCCAGTGGGTTCTTGAGCATAGAGGCACATGTTTCTAGTGGCCAGAGGTGGCAGACGCAGTGGTGGTCAACTCTGGAGCAGTGAGGACCTGAGGCTGCAGCTCTGGGTGGCCCAGCTGGTGCCATCCTCATGCTGCAGCATTGGTCAGGGCAGCACAATCTGATCCTGGGGCTGCCAGTGGTGCCAGGAGGAGCCCTGGTGTAGCTGCAGATGTGTTGGTAAATCCATTCTCCCCCTGATGGAGGTTCTTGTAATAAAGGTGGGAGTTTTAGTTACTCTGCTGTGACAACCAGCTTGGGTGCTGTCGCTGCAGTCCCCCCAGAAGCACCACGTACATGGAGCACATCCTGAGGTGTGGGTGGCCCCAAGACATTGGGATTTGCTCCCTGCCTGTGTGGATGTTAATTTCTAACTGGATCTTGAGGGACAATCTAACTTCTGTATGCATCTGAACCCTGGAGGGTAATGGTGATGCCTCCCAGCTGCATGAGGACCTTGAGCCCTACACTGGGGAGTCCCTAGGACTTGATGCCATAGTATGCATGAGGTGACGTGTACCAGAGCCACATTTTTGTCCCTTTGCTGTGTTGCTGGCTTCATCAGAGCCACCAGACTTCAGAGGATGCTGCATTTTGGGGCAACCCCCATGGCGAAGCTCACCCAGCTGGCAGAGCAGGGACAGCAGAGCTGAGGAGGCTTTGCTGTCACTGCTGCTCTGCAGGATCACACTTGGTGGCACAGCACAGCTGCCCCGAGGCTGTCCCCGCTGCACAGCCTGACATCAGCTTGCAGACAGCCTCAGCCCTCCGGTATTTGGACCCTAAGAGTCTTTTATCTTTTTAGTTTGTCTGCTTTCTGTTGGCTGGCTGCTTCCCCGTTGCTGCAGCTTCCTCCCGTCCACATCTTTCCCACTTGCCTCATTCCTCTTAGGTCCTTCCCTCTCTCATTCCCTTTTAATTCCCCCCTTACCATCTCCCATCCTAGCAGGTCTGCCTTTGCAACTCCCCACTTCTCACAAACAGCACAACCAAACGTCTCCCTTCGGAAATGACAAAGATTGAAGCAGGGGTTTTGGAAGGGGCACCAAGAGATGCAGGGAGTGACTGCTGGATCCTGGGAGCTGTTAACCGAGCCCCTGTGCCCACAGGGCCAGCCAGGCAGGGTCATCCCATCAGGTGCTACATGAACAAGACCTTTCCTTGCTTGGCACACACCTCCCCCAGGATTTAGCAGCGAAAAGGCAGCGTTGCTGCTGGGACAGCATCCCCTCCCCGGTGCCTTAGGGTGGCAGCAGTCAGGGGGTGTCCTGGGACACCACGTCCTGATCCGATGTGTGCCAGGGGAGACAGAAAGGGTTTGTTTGTTTTCTGCATCCGACAACCTCCCCAGGGCATCTCTGGAGCCTCCTCTCCTCCTCCCCCCTCCTCTCCCCTGCCTCACCGAGAGAAAAGGGGCGAGAGGAACTTTTGTTTTTTTTTTTTTTTTGAACCGGAGAACCGCAAACACGGTTAAAAGGGAGATTTGGGGTCAAGCAGAAGAGTTCCAGCTCATTTCAGGAAATGGATTGGATTTCAAGCTGCCGGCACAGCCTGGTGCTGTCTTAATGACACTGTCTGGGAGGTGTTAGCTATTGTTCCTGGGTGCCTGTCTAAACAACACCCTGCATTTTATTCTCCTTGTCAGAGCCTGCCACCGTGTTCCAGAGAGAGCTGTTAATTAGGAGACAGAGTCCAATCTCAACTTAGCTGGCTCTGCTTTTACATAATTCTATTTTTTGTTTGCTCAGTCTTTTAACTCACTCCGTGAACCAACAGAGCTGCCAGCTGATCTACTTTTTGCTTTGCTTTTCAGTGGTGTGGTGCAGAGCATGTGATCCTCTGCAACTCCAGGCCTTCTGCCTTTCAGTTTGTAGTTTTAAAAGGGTTTAAAAAAAAAAAATAATAAAAAAAAATCTGACATTTTGTCCTGAAAGGATGTGAGATGTGCAAAACTGCTGAATGTGGAAGCCACCACAGGAGGCTGAGAAATGATATTAAAAGGAGTAATGAAAGAAAGCAAGCTATTGAAGTGTAAACTCAATTTTACTGAGGGTATGCTACAGATCAGAAATGAGTAGTTTGAATCCCTGGTGCAACTGACACCAAAATATTAATGGTTTGGTACAAGCAGGAAATAAAAAGAGCTTTAAAAAATTGTTCTCTGTGTTTTCAGAAGCGAAACTGTTTGTTAAGGCACCGAAGACCATATGTTATTTTAATAAAGGGTATCTCAGTCAGATCTATAATTACTGATGTCAGTTGCTGTCAATTAACTTCACTCCCTGACAAGGTTGGACTCGTGATCCCTGTTTTCGTTTTGGATTGTAAAAACAATGCTACTCTTTATTTTCCTTGTCTTGGATCCCTATCTTGGATTAAACCTGCAGGAAAGAAAAATGCAATCTAAATCACTGCAGGACACAGTCTGCCTTCCTGCAGGGAGGGCCTGGAGGATTATGGCAAAAATAGGAGACACGGCCCTGCTAATGCCACTGAACCTGGTGGAAAGTCAGAGTCCTGATCCATGCTGTGCCACTGCCCTGAGGCCTGGTTGCCTCCTTTGGCTAAATTGTGTACCTTGAATGAGCCCACCTCCCAGGTGAGCTGCCCAGTCTCTCTCTACTTCTGTTTAATATGAAAGGCTGGAGTGAGTCAGTTCAGCTCTCTCCAAAGGGGGTGGCAAATGGGTTGTGAAATGTGTTAAATTTATTAAATTGTTTTTACAGTCCAGGACAAACCTAAGTTCTGTCGAGACATCCGTATTGAAAACCATCTCAAAACATACCCTGAGCAATCCCAGAGTGATCTCTTGTCATGTAAGAGTGGCTCCCCTCACACGAGATGCTTGCTGAGACTTTTCAAAGAAACCTTTGAAAGAAGTCAAGGGTCAAGGGTTGGACTTGATGATCTCTGAGGTCCCTTCCAACCCAGCCCATTCTATGATTCTAAGTGACTCCTGAAGGCACCTCTCCCCATCTGCAAACCCCCCACAGTGGATTTTGTCTCATAAAACCTCCCTCTCTTCTGACAGGAGTTCTGGTGACCTTGCTGCTTGGACCTCAGGCAGTTTCCCTTCTCCCCTGATGCGAGAATCCCAGACTGGTTTGTGTTGGAAGGGACATTAAACACCATCTTGTCCCAACCATCCCTGCCATGGTGGAGCTGCTATCCCTGGGGGTGTTCAAAAACCAGGAGAATGTGGTGCATCAGGAGATGATTTAGTGGGTATGATGGTGTAGGACTGATGGTCGGACTGGAAAACTTGAAGGTCCTGTCCAACCCCGATGATTCTATCATCTTCCACCAGGCCAGGTTGGTCCAGGCCCAGAGAGCCAGTGACACAAACTCAAGATTTTTCCTCAAAGCAAAAGCTCTCCAGAAGGTCACTGCCCTCCAGGGTCTCAAAACAAAACACCAGTTTACAAAACCCAAGGGGGAAGCCACCTGGAACTTCTCCACCTCCTTCAGAACCCACCATTGCCTCCATCTTTCTCTACAGGTTGGGTTTTTTGGTTTTTTGGGTTTTTTTTTTTGGTTGGTTGTGGGTTTTTTGGTTTTTTTGTGTGTGTTTTTTGGGTTTTTTGGTTTTTTTGGTGTTGTTTTTTGGTTTTTTGGTTGTTTTTTTTGGTTGTTTTTTGTGTTTTTTGTTTTTTGGTGGGTTTTTTTTGGGTTTTTTTGGGTTTTTTGGGTTTTTTTTGTTTTTTGGTGGTTTTTTGGGTTTTGTTGTGTTTTTTTGTTTTGGTTTTTTTTTGTTTTTGTTTTGTTTTTTGGTTTTTTTGGGTTTTTGTTTTGTTTGGGGTTTTCTGGTGTTTTTTGGTTGGTTTTTTTTTTGTTCTTGTGCTTTTTGTTTTTGGTGGGTTTTTTTGGTTTTTTTGGGTTTTTTTTGTTTTTTGTTTGTTTTTGGTGTTTTTTTGGGTTTTGTTTTTTTCGGTTTTGGGTTTTTTTGGTTTTTGTTTTTTTTTTTGTTTTTTGGGTTTTTTTGTTTTTGTTTTGTTTGGGGTTTTTTTTGTGTTTTTTTTGTTTTTTGTTTCTTTTTTGTTTGTTTGTTTGTTTTTTGGAATTTTTTGGGGTTTTTTTGAGCTTTTTGGGTGGGGTTTTTTGGTTTTTTTTTTTTTTTGTTTTTTTTTTTTTTTGCTTTTTGCCTCCTGCCCTACCTCAGGCAGGCAAAACCAGCGGGCGATCTCCACACTCTTCCGACGACACATCCCAAAAAAGCGCTCAGCCCTGCTGAGAACTGCTACACTATGTTGGGAGCCGGTCCCGGTCCCGGTGCCGTTCGGTGCCGCTGTCACCTGCGGGCGGTGCCGGGAAGGGCGCGGGGGCGGCGCGGCGGGCGGTGCCGGGAAGAGCGGCCGGGCCGGGCCGGTGCGGTCGGGGCGGGGAGGTGCCCGGAAGAGCCGATTCCCCCATCGGGAGGGCCGGGAGCGGGCAGACAAAGCGGCGGCGTTGGCGTTGAGGCGATCCGGCTGCTGATCCTCGGGCTCCCGGTAAAGTTTCTCGGAGGGAAGGGGTTGGGGGGGGGGTGTTCTGGCTTTCTCCGCCCTTTTGGTTTTGCTCACTTGGAAACTTTTGCGCGCTGGGCCCTGCCGGCCGCCCGGCTTCCGCGTGGAGCGGAGGGGGAGCGGGGCGGTGCGGGGCGGTGCGGGGCGGCGGGAAGGGAAAGGAAGGAACGGAGCGGGTGTGAGGCCGCGTTGGTGTGTGGGGAAAGGCTGGAAGCTGCCGGTGGGGTGGTTTTGGCTGAGGTTTGGGTTTCTGGAGTGTTATTTTTTTTTTTTTTCCGAGCAAAAGCGGCGGAGGGGCGCGGCTGCTGAAGTTTCGGTGGGAGCGGGGCTGTGCCAGAGGCTCCTCCCCGCGCAGCCGGGCTGGGGCCCGGTTCTGGTGTTCTCCTTCCGATACCTCCCCCCCCCCCCCCCCCGAGGTTCCTTTGGTGTTCAGCTGAGGGGAGAACCCTCCTCCTGGGCCCAGTTGGTGTTCGGTATCGGTGGACAAACCCGACTCGCTGGGAACACCTTTCCCTCCTTTCCCCCGTTTCCTCCTTTTCCCCCCCTTCCTTTTCCCCCCCTTCCTTTTCCCCCCCTTCCTTTTCCCCCCCTTCCTTTTCCCCCCCTTCCTTTTCCCCCCCTTCCTTTTCCCCCCCTTCCTTTTCCCCCCCTTCCTTTTCCCCCCCTTCCCTTCCCCCCCTTCCCTTCCCCCCCTTCCCTTCCCCCCTTTTCCCCCTTCCTTCTTTCCCCCTTTTCCCCTTTCCTTCTTTCCCCCTTTTCCCCTTTCCTTCTTTCCCCCTTCCCCCCTTCCTTCTTTCCCCCCTTCCCCCCTTCCTTCTTTCCCCCTTTCCCCCCTTCCTTCTTTCCCCCCTTCCTTCTTTCCCCCCTTCCTTCTTCCCCCCCTTTCCCCCCCTTTCCCCCCCTTTCCCCCCTTTCCCCCCTTTCCCCCCTTTCCCCCCTTTCCCCCCTTTCCCCCCTTTCCCCCCTTCCTCCTTTCCCCCCTTTCCCCCCTTCCTTCTTTCCCCCCTTTCCCTCCTCCCTTCTCTCCTTGCCTTGGCTCTGCCACGTTTCTGAAGCATGACTTTTTTTCGACTTTTTTCCAGCCCAAAAGCAAGGAGAACCTCTCAGCCCCCGGAGGGCACTGGGCGGGCTGGCCCAGCACTGCTCCCAACCCACCTGAAATCTTGGCTCAAAGTTTGCAGGAAAGGCTGCGGCGCTTAAGGTTTCCTTAAAGAGTTGGATCTGAGGCCTGCCCTGCCCTGTTCCGCAGCCGAGGGGTGTTTCCCGGCCGGGGGGATCGATCCATCCTTCCCCCCCCCCCCCTCCATCCCTCCCTCCATCCCCGGCTCCTCCTCCTTCCCCTCATGACTCAAAGCCATGTCTGGGTTATCAGCCTGGGAACCTTCTTCCCTTCCCCCTCTTTTTTTCTTATTTTATTTTTCCCCTTTGTCTTTTTTTTTTTTTTTTTTAATTATTATTAATTAATTTATTTTCCCCCGAGGTTTTCTTGGGTGATTTCTTTCCTAAGCTTTTCCTGGACCGTGAGGAGTTTGGGGAAGAGGAGGAGGAGGGGGGAGGAGGCTCCAGCCTTCTGCTGATGCACATCCTTGGAAAGGCTCTGGGGTTTTGTGTCAGCTCCTGGGTTTGCAGGGAGTTTGTTCCAAATGGAGGTGAAAGCACAGATTACTTTACAATATCCGTGGTCTTTTAGGTACCCTTGGGTCTGTCTTGGTGCTAAGGTCAGGTAAAATTGTTTAGTTGGACTTTCTTCTATCTTCAGCTTCTTGTATCTATAGAATCTGAAGATTTTCTCTTCAATCTGTCTATTGAAACTTTGTATCAATAAAGAGCACAGCTCTATGCTGAGTCACTAATTGCTTTTGTTTACAGAGAAACTTTTTGAAACAAGGAAAACTTTTCTCAGGAGAAACACAAATATTTAGGTTTTGTTTTGAAAACGGCTTTGGCCTATCCTTTCCCATAATAAACAGCATGCCCTCATCCTTTGTTTCTTTTTTTTGCCCAGTCAGCTCTAATAATAGGCTTCTGCATCAGAGATTAAAAGTTTATGCAAGGTGGCAGGGGGGAGCACAGAGGGCAGAGATTAGAAAGCCCTCACCCAAACTGATGATTTAAAATGTCAGTGTAAATATATACCTCACAACAAGTTTTTTTGTTGGGTTTTTTGTTTTTTTTTTTTTCCTGAGGTTTGTGAAACACCAGGGTTTCTGTGCTGGCATGTGTAATGGTAGCCATTAATGTGCAGCTTCTTTGTAGGGCTTCCATTGGTCTGATAAAGTTACCTGGAAGATGTAATAGGAAAGTAATTTTTATTGTGTTTTGGTTGTTTTTTTCCAGCAGCATGAATATCTTCCTTCTGCAGCTGTAAGATGGAGAAACTGATCTTGCAAAGGAGTCCACGTTAGTAAAAATGTTGATGAGCTGGCACTTCAGTGCCCTGCCTTGAAATTCTAGTTGCTGTTACTGTTTGATTTCTAAATTACCTTTTTTATGCAGGGAAGCTCACAAAAATATTTAGAGGCAGTCAGTTCAGGTGGACAGTAGGGTTAGTGTAGAACCTATGTGGCAGTGATATTTCTGTGAAAGGACTTGCTGTATTCAGGTTTGCTGGAATGTCTTGGCTTTAAAGGGCTCTAAAGGAAACAGAATGAATAAAAAGAGAACTGAGCATTGTTTTATTAGGACAGTTCCATATTGAGACAGTCATCCAGCCTGGTGATGAATGCCTCTTGTTGTTTTCTGCCATTGTGCCTGCACTGGAAAACACTCCAGTTCTTGTGCTGCAGATCTTTAATGTATATAACCTTGAGGATTTAGATCCTTTATTACGCTGGGAATTCACACTAATTTAGTTTTATAGCTAATCTGGAATAGCTCCATTGAGTGAGTTTTATAGCTCAGGCGTTGCTTAAACAGCATTGCAGCTTTAGAGAAAGTGCAGATGTTTGATAATGACTACTTTTAACTCCAAACTGTTTTAACCCAGTGTATGAGACTTAAAATAGAGCCTACCCACAAAATTGTAAACCAGCAGCCTTACTGGAGGGGCTGTGCTGCAAAAGCTGAGTGTTGAGGATGCCCTGCTGTGCCAGGAAGCAGAACTGGGTACAAATAGATTTATTGAGGTAAAGGGATGGCAGGAGGGATGCAGTCCCTGCAGCTGCAAGTGGGACTTTTCTCCCTGAATGAGCAAGACTTGTTATCTTCCAGTCAGGATGAGAATGGGTGTTAACTCCAGTTTCTGGTGTGCAGTCCCTTAGTTTAGACTCTTCGATTGGCAAATGTGATATTTAAATACTATTCATAATTTATCCCTGACTTGTGTGTTTAAAGAACCAGCTACCTTTTTTCTAGGCATGGTTTAGAGATTTTTGCTAATCCCAGGTGTGCTACAGAAAACATCTGCTGGTCCCTTGGCATCTGTTAATAAATAGCTGTGGTGGAATCAGAGAGGAGTAACATTTTTTTTCCCTGTGCTTTATAAAGTGATAGACATTATTAAATACACAAATCTAAACCAACACAGTTTGCAAAGGGAAGTTTTCCCCTAATGCATTGAAATTCCCTTATCTCCCAACTTTTTTCTAATTTACAAGCAACTACTTGATTAATCATTTAGACTCTTGAGAATCTCTGTTGAAAGACTTTAGGTTCAGGAATCTAGGGATGGGAAGAGTGAGTTTGAGGCCAGCTCTAGATGAAGGGGTGTTACCAAGGTGGAGGGTAGACTGGTACTGAGCACACAAAACCAGTCTGGATTCCAGTTGGTTCCCCAGTAGATCTTTTTTAATGCCTTGAATGACAGGAGGAGAGAGGAGTGTTGATGTACACTGCAGTCTTGGAGTGAGCTGAACTCCTGTAGTGTTTCCAAGACAGTGAAGAAATTGAGAGCCAAGAAGCTGGGGAAGTAGTAGCAGTGTGGCAAACAGGATTTACTGTTGATGAGATACAGTTTAAGCTCACAATATGGATTTTTTCCAACCAACCCCCAGTTTTCGAGCTATCTGTGCCCCTTGTGGAACAGGTATGTGTTTAGCTGTCTCTGCTTAAGAGGAGTTTCTGTGTAGGGCTGATGTTGAGGGGCAAACAAGATGTTTGTGGAAATTAAGAGTAGAATATGGTGTAAACCATTAGTGCAGCCTGTTCTGGAGTAGCCTTCATCAGCTACTGTAAGAAAAAGACTGAAACTAGTGAGCTTGTGGATAAGTGAAGAAGGATGAGGAGAATTAAGGTGTTGGTTTTTTGTTTATTTGTTTTTTCTGGAGATTATCTGAAGTAAAGGAGGAGAGAGTGTAGCCTAGACCCTCCTGTCTTTGTTCAGCACAAGATCAAGGGGGTGTGTAGGTAAATACTAAATTTTCTTCTTTTCAGTTGATGAGAAGTCAGTACGGATTAATGCTATCAGGAACACATTGCCTTGATTACAGGTGTGGTTTCCTCCCTTCCCCTCTACCTTCCATGGCCTTTCCTACTCTCCCCAAGGGTTTAGGGTAGTTTTGTTCACTTCTTTTCTCAGGGTACTTTCACAGATGATATCTATGCAGCTCCAAAGGGAGGAATTCTTCTTTTCCTCCTCTTCCATGTTTATTTCTGAGTGACACAAGCTCAGTCCAGATGCTCCACTTAAATAAAAGGTCTGCACGAGGGCTGTGTTAGCAACATAGCTTTACATAACCCAAAAGCTCAGTTTAATTTTTCATCTGAACAAGGCTGTGCCATGTGCCTATGAAATGGTGTTTAACCTGCATGCCACCAAGCAGGTCAGTGTCACTTGAGACCCTCGGCTGAAGCTGTGGTTGGGTGTTTGTTTTAATTGACTGGAATAAGAAATTCAGTACCAGTGTTGTTGAGTAGCAGAGGACAGAGCTGGTGTTATGCTGAGAAGGCAGCGGGTGTTCCTCTGTGTAAACACAACTGTACAAGCTGTCTGTGCTGTCCCTGCTTTCTTACAAGTGTGTCTTTGTGGAACTAATTCCCTTTAGCATGACTTGGTGACCTGGTGCATCTCATTACCTGCTCTTGAAGATTTTGTGTAATGGATGCAAGTGACAAGTTTCATATAAACCTCAAGTACAATTCAGCATAAAGTTCATTTCAGCCAGTACCTGATGTCTAGATGTTTCAAAATTTGAGCATATTAAAACCTACATTATTTATTCATTTAAGGGATGAGAAGTTGAACAATGAACTGAAAGTTGTGCACGAGGGGAATTGATGTGATCTGGTTACTATAGCTGTGCAGTCTGTGCAGCCTCGTGTCCTGCCTTCATGACCCTCCTCATGAGGTTTTGGGTCTAGCCCTTGTCTGAGTCTCTAAATTACAAGCCTGGCCTTGGCCAAGCTGCCTGTTAACACCACCAGAAGGAAGGAATAAGATGGGAATGTAGTATCATTTCCATTCCCACTGCCTGTCACCTTTTCCAGAGATATCCTCTGACTCCTTTGATGCCTTTGAGGGGTGTGGGATGCTCTTGGGCAGCATCTTTTTGTCCCCCTGTAATTCCCTGTTCATAATTTTAACCCTTGCTACCTTTCTTGATATTGACCTCCACAATCACTTGGCTTCCCTTCCCTATATCCCTCCCCATCTTTTTCTTGGGTGGTGGCAAAACCATCTCTGAAAGGGAAAGCTCCTCTGCAGGTGCAGACCCTCTGTCCCTTCATGGTATTCAGTAGTTTAATTTATTTCAATTTAAAACCTGCTTTAGAGCTGAAAGGCATCCTACAAGCTACAGGTAAAATCAAAGACAGGATGTATTTTTTGAGAGAGTAAAGAGCAAGGATCTGGTTTGGCTGTATGAAAAGCTCTGGAGCTGTTTGAATTTCTCTACAAAGTATGGCTTTGTAGTTGCTGCCACTTCTACTTTTTGGAAGATGTGTTTAATTACAAACAAACTGCCATTACAGCTGGAAATGTGTTTCCTGACTAACATTAAACAATGTATCCTGACAGCTGGGATGTGGGGAAGGCTTCTGAAAAAGGGAGCAGATCCCTTATTTGTTACTCCACAGCACTTCCACTGCTGGTGGAGTCTTCCTCTGATTTTGTACTGTGAAGAGTGCAATATAATTGTGTGGGTGGTTTTTTTCCCCTTTGGGAATTAGGAAGGAAAAATAATGATATGAGATGCAATAAACTGTAACAAAAATAAATAAATACATATCTAGAAGGTTTATTTGTACTGAAACAGAGTAATAAAAATCAGTTGTGCAGGGTTAAAAGCTTATAGCCTCAAGACAAAAAAAAAAGAACATCAATTTCTGGTGTGTATGCATCAGTGCTTCAGCACTAGGTATGTTATGCTTTTTTATGTAGTTTGCAGGAATTGGTTAAGACAATTGGATTGTGTTTGACAGAGTATTTTTATAGGAAAAAGTTGGTGGTTGCCAGTGAAAGACGCAGTGATCAGCAGAACCAGAGGCAAAGCACTGGTGCAAAGCCAATTGAACAGGATTTCCTAGCTCATCGGTTTTTTTCTTGGTAGCTTTGTCTTGTTTCCTGTTCCTGGGGGTGAGGAGAAGGGGTGGAGAGAGAAAATGTGTCTTTAATCAGGTTTAATTTGGTTTCCATTCAGTAAGTGGCTGTGTTGCTAGCTTAAAATCTTTTTTCTTCCAGCAAGACCAGCCAAGCAATGACTCCTTCCTTTCAGATCCTCTGGTTCCTTCCTGTTGCTTTTATGAAATGTGGGTGGGTCAATGATTTTTTTTTTTCTTTTCCAAGCAAAAGTTGTTTTCATTGGTCCTCCATATGGTCAGGCAGTGACTCAAAAGGATTCCTGCCCAAGCTGATCCTTGTTAGCTCTTGATTCTTACACCCCACCGCAGGTCCTGAGCGAGTTTGTACTTGAGGTGGTTATGGCTTTGCAGGTAACTCTGGTATTTATCCAAAAATAAAACTGCCCCAGTGTGTGTTTTGTATTAATTCCTTTGCTCTTCTGCAAGTTTTCATCAGGCAGTGCCCTCTGCTTCTCAGTGACAGCCTTGGTGCCAAGCTATGGGGAGGGGAGATGGTGTGTGCTAGAGCATCCTACCTTACATAATCTTCCAGGTAATTGCAGTTATTTAAAAGATGCTGAACTCATCCAAGCAACGTTTGTGCGCTGCATTCATGTTTGCTCTTCTTCCCAGGGTTTTGTTTTGTGTGGTTTTTTTTCCTCCCTAACTCTCAGCATGTGTTGGGGGAGCTGCAAGTTGAGAGCTGCCATGGGGCATGCAGTGCTGGTGCAGTTCTCTGGGTGAGACTTTCCAGCTCAAAGATGTTGAAGGTTGCTGTGAGCATAAAATTAAGTTCTTGGCCTTATCACTTGTGGGTTTTGTTATTTTTTTTTTCTTTAATAAATAAGTGCGTTGTAATTTTTCAATAGGACTGATGGAGTGTTCCTGAAACAAAGTAAAGGACTGGAAAAGGAATTTTAAATTACTTTCTCTAGAAAAACTTGAAATATTTTACTTGGAAGGATCTTTCTTACCATGTTCTTTGCTTCGGTGGGTGCTCTTCTTTTGGTAGCTTTTGCAGGTGTAAAAAATTGTGGAAAACTTTTCACTCTTAAAACTCTGTATTTTTATTACACAGTCTTTAGTTGCTACTATGCTGAGCATGCACTTGTGAAAGAATGTGGTACTTAGTCCCTGTTAATGTGAGGATATCCATTTCCTCTATGTTTTAAGCAAATTGTGTCTTATCAAACCTCTAATTACAGGATTCTGATTTTTTTCAAAACGTGTCAGTTTCAAACAACTCCAGTGTTTGTGTCCTCCTGACTGTTTTTAAAATTGTTAATGAAGTCTAGATTTAGAAGATGTGGTCAGCTAAAAGCACTGAGGGGTATTGCATAACAACGT
Source organism: Phaethornis superciliosus (assembly GCA_023637945.1). Lineage (NCBI taxonomy): Eukaryota > Metazoa > Chordata > Aves > Apodiformes > Trochilidae > Phaethornis > Phaethornis superciliosus. The sequence continues at coordinate 14,329,168 of JAJQWJ010000016.1, read as the reverse complement.
ATCAATTGAGGGATGAAAATGTGGTTTGAGTGGGGTCAGATTCTGGTTATTTCTGACTCTGTAGCTTAAATGGCACATTTTATTGCAGATGGAGTGCTGAAGAAGATCAGAACAAAAATACCCAGGTTTTCTTTCCCTTTTATTGCCAGCTATCACTGGGCTTTTTGTGCAAGCTAAGCAAGAATTGCTTTTGCAGCACTGTGCCAACTGATAAAGTAGTCTAATTTGTAAGAAACTTTCTTATTTGAGGAATGCTTGTGGCAAAAATTAATTTGTTAAAAGGCTGTCCCTTTGTTACATTCCTTGCTCCCTTAAGACTGGTAATTGGAACCTGTGGGGGTGTAGTTTGGGGTTTGGGGAGCTCTGTAGCCACAGCCCAGTTATTATATCTTCACTGACTCTGTGTCTCTAGGGTCTGAAACGCACACTGTGGTTCTGGGAGAGGCAGTAAGCTGCTCTTCTGTTCTTTCCTAATGATTTTGGGGCAAATTTACAGGTTGTTTTTTTTCTGCCTCAAGGGTGGGAAGAGGCAGAAGGGTTGGGAGGGCTTTCAGGAGCTGATTCAAAGTGGGCCAGCAGATGCAGAAGTCTCACCTGGTCTCTACTCCCCCTCTCTCCAGGCTGTGTGCCCTGGTCTTGTTGGGAAGTGTTACCCATGTAGGCTTGAATGGGAGATCCATGGCTGAAAGGACTGGGTTGGGAGTTGGAAGTTATCATTCCTCCTTTCAGTGCTGATCCAAAGAGCGGGCGGCTAAGATACAGTAGTTAAAAATCTAGTGATTGGGTGGTCTGATTTTGGAAGTTACCTTTCATGGTGTTAGCATTGCTGGTATTCAGCATAAAAAATCAAGATTATTGTGAAGACAGAACATGTGGATTTTTTATTAACAGTTATAGCTTGCTGCTCAGGATGCGTCCACTTCCCTTCCCAAATTTAATGTTTTGCTGCTAGAATGTTAAAATTATTCTTGGTTATATAGCAAAATCTCTTTTGTTTGGGATTTTTTTTTTGTTTTTTGTTTAAAAAAAAAAATCAGTAATGAGTATCTTTTAAAGTAGTGGCTTAATACCCCAACAGATTTCTTCATGTAGCTGGAATCATGCTTGAGTTGTGAAAACTGCTCAGCAATAAGTTAGAAGCTTCTTAGGACGTACTGCTTTCAGGTGATGGTGTGTGGCATGGGGTGGGTTCTGCTTCCAGAGGGGAAAAGGTGACAAATACTCTATGGCACACTGCTGGCTCAGTGCCAAGGCAGCAGAGAGGAGGGAACAGCCATGTAAAAGAGAAAACAGAAATCTAAACTTAAACGATATTTTTAGGGACACCGTATTAGGCTGGATCTAGTCAGTCAGCAGCAAGGTCTAAATATTTGCTGAAGAAACAGAAAAGTAGAGCAGGATTTGGTTGTTACTGGCTGTGCAAGGCCTTCTGGTGCCTCTCTGTAGCCTTCTTCACAAGAGCAGCAGCAAAAAGTAGGAGAACAGATAATGAGAACTGGATCTGGAATGGTACTGGTGAGAAACAGGCTTACCTGGACTGGAATATCTTCTGGTTATTCCAGTCTATGGAAGAAATGTGTAGCAGAGTTGGATGAACCCAAATGGCAGAAGTTCTGATAATCAAAGGATATAGTTGATGCAACATCTGAGTTTGTGTTCATGTTTTAGATTGTGAAATTCTAGTAGTAAGGATTTCATTGCACTTATGGTGAAAGTTGTGGTAGCTGAGCAGGTGAAATTTGATGCAGAAGGTGAAGTTAGAAGATGGTGACTATCTGGTTTTAGTTATGTCTACTTGGTGTTCAAAAAAACATCTTAAACCCACCTAAATCCTCCTTGAAAAGCATTGTATATACCAAACATCCTTGACTAGCAGCTGTGCAGCCCTGAGAGGAGCAGTGCTTTAAGTGTGGAGTAGGCCAGGCAAATCCATTTGGAGGCTGTGAAGGGAAAGAATAAAACATTTTTTAAAAATACTCTTAGCCATTAAAACCAGTTGTGAACTGTTGGTGGGGCTTGATGAAACCCATGCATGTGAGATGAGATGAATAGGAAATATGCCTTAATCTTGTCCAAAAGTTTTCAGATGATGTTAGGGGCATGTGTTAGATACCCAAGTTCCCACTTTATCTGCTCTGCCTTGTCCATCACCTTCAGCAGAGGTAAAGGATCCCTACTGGTTATCAAATGGATTAGGCACTCTAGCTAGCAATCCAAACAAAACCAAAGGATTCCCTTGGGAGCAGGGATGCTGTTTCATTTTCTAGCTGGAAGATGAAGCTGGGTCATTATGTTATAAATCCCACCAAGTTCCATCATGACATGGGTGATGGAATGAGGGATATTCTCATTACGTTGCACAGAATATCCAAAGGCAGCCTGCAAGTGTGGTGGGGGACAGGGCTATGATTCAAAATGACTGTGACTACTTGAATAAAAATCAGAGAAATAAATAAGCTGCACAATAATGTAGTAAAGTCCACGTCACTGTGTCTGGGCACAGCTGCACAAAATGGGTACAACTAGGTGGGTAGCAGAAAGGGAGTTAAAATGGAGACTTCTCCCAGGTATGAAATATTCATGGGTTTTATTCCTGTTTTTTTTTTTTTTTTTTTTTTTTTTTATTTTTAATAGCTTAATTCTCGAATTCTGTGTGTGTTCTGTTGTGCTTGGCCCAGGTTATCTCCCCACTGTGTTGGTGAGACCCCAGGCCCCTGTTTGAATACCTGTCAAGAACCAAGAGAACAATGCTGAGCCTGGTTAAAAGCTTTTGGAAATCAGCCTGTCAGGGTGGTTGACATTTGAAGGCTGATAAAGCTGGCATGTTAAAGACTCTTCAGCTAACGTGAGGTGGTAGGAATTGGATTGCAGCACAGGAGATGGGTGGGTAGATATTCTGCTGTGGAACTAATAGAGATCTGCTCTGGTTCAGAGGTCAGGAGGCTGCAGGGACCTCTTGGTACAGAGCAAGGTTGGATGTACAAGTTGAGTACAGGCTGCTGGTGGGAGGGAACCTGGAAAAACAGGACCATCAGCACTAGGCCCTTGCATGATCCTGTTGGTGTGTAGAGCTCCTTCATGGGCTTTTTGAAAAGCTTTCAGGACACTTCTGTGAAGAAGCCACAGAGCTACATTTCTAGAAATCATTTGCATGCCGTATGCTGGAGGTAGGTATCTCAAGTTATTCTTGAAACCTTGACTTACCTTGATGTACCAAGGTCTTTTGACCTTTAATTGTGGCTTTTGGAAAGAGCACTGCAGATGGATCCCCTTCAGTTCAGTCACACGTGTGCTGTGGTGGGGAAATGCAGCCCCAGCAGCTCAGTGCATCCTTCAGCTCAGGTCTGGAACCTCAGCTCAACCCAGCAGGGCTGGGACCTGCCCTGGGGTGCTGTTCAGGGCAGAGCTCATCTCAGTCCTCCTTTGGGACAGGAAGGTGGCATTTTTGTAGCTACTGGCTTGCTCTGAGACCCTTTTAGCCCCCTGAGGTGGCTCCACTGCATTAAGGGTGTTGCCAGTGTGAGTGCCTGTTTTGGGAAGGTTCACGGCAGGGAAAGGAGCTGTAGGGTTCTGGCAGGTTTTGCTTAAAGTAGTGTAAAGGAAGCCTTTTCCTCAGCTTTAGTGATGAGGTCTTCATTGAGGTTAGATGGCCTGGGATGGCTCTGCTTGCAGACCTGCTTGTTGGCTGGAAATCCTGAAGTTTCTGGATGCAACAGGGAAACTGGAAGTGTCTTCTTCAAACTCCTTTCCCCACCCTTGTGTCTTTGCAAGTACGCTTAACCTCAGTAGGTCAGAATTGTTCAAGGTCACTCTTGAGCCTTCTATGACAACAGTGAGCACCATCATGACTGCTGTAATAACCTGAAGGCTTTTGGAGTCCAGCTTTGGCCCCTGTTTTCATGGGAAGGGCTTTGCCAGCAGTGCCAGCTGACACAGCCATCTCCTCTCTGCTGAAGCTGTGGTGGCAGGGTGAACCAGATGGGGATCTCAGCCCACCCTGCAAAAATGGATTGCTTTCCCTCCAGCCAAATCAGTTCTTCCCCATCTGGTTAATCGCTCAGCCGTGGGGAAAGCTGTGCCAGTACAGAGGGGGTGTGATGTGAAGATGGGCATGAGTTCCTAGAGGGATGTGGGAGGATGAAAATTGGTTTTTTAAAGCAGGTTTCCTGCTGCTTATGAAACCACAGGCTGGGCAACCACAACTTCTTCTGCAGTGGTCTCTTTCTATATATTCCAGTGCTTTGCTCTCTTCTGCTGTGCGGTCTGTGCTGCTTTGTCCTTGAAATTCCTGCTTAGAATGCTGCAGTATGTCCTGTGTGTGGTAGGTCTGTGGCAGGAGAACCTGCTTCTGTATCAGCTGGCTCATCCCAGTTCTCTGAAGCCAAACTGGGGTCAGATCCATCTTCTAAAGGATGTCTGTTCTCTGTATGAGCTGTTAGAGTGATTGCAGGTGCCATGGGAATGGTTGTATGCTCTCCAAAAGCCAACAATTAAGCACTTTGCTGTGGTATCCTCCAACTTGGTTTACTACCCTTACCATATGGAAATTTAATGAAGCAAAAACTCAAGCAGTCACGAGAGCAAGACAGGTTTTGGAGAATTGGAGCTTTCCCCTGGCAGTTCAGCCCTGCCTTAATGTGGCTCTGGCAGTTTTTTTATCCCCTAAGTGCCCCCTTCTCCCCTCATTCACACACGTGTTTGGAAGCTATAGACTGGTCCCGTGTTCTTCACAAATATTTAACTGAATAAAAATATTTACTCTGAGGCACCAGATCTCTCCAAGTCAGTGCTGCCAACCAGGGTGTTTGATGTCACCTTAGGCTGCGGAAAGAAATTTCAATGAAGTTTGTACTAAGTGGTTTTATAGACCATTACTTTTGGCCAATTTGTGAGTTATCACACTAAGGTGTTTCCAGATGCATTGCCTTTATTTTCCTACTAATACAATTAATGTATCTTCCCACAGTTACCTTGTCCTGCATGTTGTTTCTGCGAGAGGCATAATGGCATTAAGGATATAGAAACAGCTTTTACTTAGCAACATAATGGGCTTTCCAGACTTCTGGATATGTTTCTCAGAAACCATAAAGGCTTTTGACGTATGGTTTATTTTCCTGGCTCCTTTATATAGGAAGCATTCACACCGAGCTCATCAGGAGGGAAGAACACAGTGAAATTCCTTGTGGAGGATAGGATGTTGCTGGGGAGTGAAGGGCATTTCACAGCTTGCCCTGAGCCAGTGTTGGGTACAAGCTGGTACAAAGCTGGACCAGCAAACAAACCAAACCACAGAGGGGTGGTTGAGAGAGAAGGTCAGTGAGTTCATGGGGAGCAGTGCTGAGTGTCAGAAGTTGGGTGAGGAAGAGGAGGTGGTGAGCATCCTCCACCTTCCCACCATCAGCTCACGGGGCCTCTGGAGCTGATCCCTGGTGTTTCTTCTGCTGCAGGAGCTGGGACCCTTCAAAAGTTTTGATTTAAAGCCATCAGAAATGTATGCATCGGCCACTTCCTAGTGGGTTTTTTGTTTTTTTTTCTTTTTTTTTTTTTGCTTTTAAAGTTTTCTTTCTCTCCAGCAGTGTGGGCATTTGGAGCGTGGGTGTAAGCAGAAAGCTAAACACAGGCTAGGTGAATATTCCTGCTTTGCACCTTGCAAAGTTGTACTTCAGGCTATGACAATGTGTAGGCTTTTCAAGGCAAAGCTGTGTTTTCAGAAGTGTAGTGAGTACTTCATCTATTGTCTGGTGTCCAGGAGGGGTGAGAAAGTGGATGTAAAGCCTCAGGAGCAGCCTGCCATGAAAGTGCTGATGGCTGAGCTTGGGACACTGATCTGTGCCCTCTTGGTGCCTCAGAGGTTTTATTCTTCAGTGAGAACCAAGCAGCCACGGCTGTGTTTAGCTGTCAGTGGTGGCATGAAACAGTTATTGGGATGTGTCGTAAACATCAGTGGTTACCAAAATTAGTACCTTGCCTCCTGCTTTGGAAAAATAATAGGATGTTTCTCTCGTCTGGCAGCTCGGGGACATCTGGTGCTGTCAGAGCAATCTGGCTGCTGAGATGCTATGCAGACAGTGCCCTGTCCACAGGAAGATTAAAAATATCAGCTAATAAGCTGTTGTTTTAAAGCAACTTCAGTAGTAGGTGCTTAGGATAAGAGGTATAATGTATTTTTCTTCTTGACTTTTAAAAAAAAGTATAAAGGTATAAACAGGGAATTAGTGTAATCTTGAATTTTGAGGGCAACCCAGAGCAGGAAGAGCTGGCATTTGCTAAGTCTGAAGTGGTAGGAACTGGTTTCATGGATCTGTAAATACTTTAAATCCATTTCTTTACAGAAATGCTGGTTCTGTACAGCATAACAAATCAGTAAGCAGCATCACAATTTTAATCTACTGATTCATTGTAGTTATTTTAATTTTTTAATATTTAAAAAAAATCCTACTTTCAAAAGCAGAGCTATTCTAGTAGTTTCAGCAAATGTTTTTCATAATCAGATTTGCTGTTGCGCTGGGTTGTGGATATTAAACTGCAACGGGAAGGAAAGGCTCAGTGACAGCTCTCTTAATACAAATCTGCTTTTTCCCACCTATGTAAATGTTAAAGGGAAGTGTAGGAGATATGTAAGCTGTTAAATCTGAACCAACTGTATTTGCTGGCTTTGATGCTTAGATTTAATATTTTACCTTTGTCATTCCAAAAGGTGAATTGGATGAATGGGTAGGGTGAAAGAGTTGAAGTTAGAACCTGGCTTCTGGTTTGACAAAGCATTTGGATCTGAGAAATCTGGCAGCTTTCTGATGTTGTTGAAATCAAAGTGTCCCCTTCTGCTCCCCCAGAACCTTGGGCTGTGTCTCAGTGCTGGGCTGGGAGCTCGGGACAGCAGATTTGGGAAGGGGTTATTTGTTTGCTGGGTGAAGTGCCCCCATTCCCTGTGAGGTCCTTTTTCATTGTTTGGGGACCACTCATCAGTGGACCAAACATTTTCTAGCTTGTAATTGCTCTAGTAAAATATTGTGGCTTTTGGATAGATTTTTGGTGTGGTTTTGTTTGTTTGCTTTTATTTTCCAACCAAAACATACAGGTAGTAGCTGTGTGTTGTCATAACAATTCTTCAAGCTGTCACCAGCTGAACCAAAAATGATGTTTTCAGAGACAGTATAACCTTAACTTACACGATGTTGTGTGTTTAATAGCCCCTGGTTTAATTTCTCTTTAAAGTGTATTTCAACAGCATCAATGAAAAAAAACTTAAATGTATTTATATAACTTTTTTCTTCTTCTAGAAATGACTGCTGTTACTGCAGGTGTTAACTTCAAATGGGACCCCAAAAGCTTGGAGATAAGAACACTGGCGGTTGAAAGACTACTTGAGCCTCTTGTTACACAGGTAGGAAAAAAAAAGAACAACCAAACAAAAAGCCTGCAGAAGGATGATTACCTGTGTTGATGTATTATTGCAATTAAATAACTTTCAGAGCTTAAATTCCAGAAGTAAAAGCACTATAAAACTAAAGATGGGAAAATGTGTATGTGTTAATTTAGTTTGGAACTGAACTACTGGGCATTAGTCTGGAAAGACTGTGATTCTTCTGCACCTAATAAGGCACAGAATTTCAATTAGAAGTGCAGAAATACCTGTTAGTAACTAATATCCCATCTGTGCTGTGGTTTTTCTCACCTCTATTTTGGTTTGGATCCTGCTTATTTGTTGATTTTTTAAAAAACCTGTGCTAGGTGTGATTTTGGAACTGGTATTTGAGAGCAACAGAAGTCCCTTGCAAGGAAATTATTAGTGCTTGCTAGAGGTAGTGCCTTATATCTTTTCTTTGAGGTTACATGTGTTCAGAGTTCCCTTTGGAAGGAGGTTTGTGGAAATAGTGAAATGTGTGTTGGGGGATGTTTGCATCCTGTCTAGAACTGCCTTGTCTTGTAAGTATGTCACTGACCTCTCCTAACAGAGTTGTACTCCAGAAGTATGCTTTAATGACAGTTTTTACTGTTTCAGTAGATCTTTTGCAAGAGATCTGTGCTGTCTTCTGATTTCTGTCTGTGCTTTATGCTGGGTTTGTGAGTGAAACCTTATTTCTGCATGGTGTACGTTGCTCACTGAAGTGCATGGAAAACTATAGGGAAGCCAGAGTAAGTCTTGTAAATGTAAGCTATGCAGATTGGGAATTTTGAAGATGTGTAGAAGAGACTTTCTAGGAGGTCTGGAAGAGAATGTTCACTGGAGACAGTTAACTCATCTTCTTTAGCATTCTTTTCCTGAAATAAGCAATTTTTAAAATGAGAGGATGAACTGGGATGCACTTTTTGGTAGACACCAGCTGCAATGATCAAGTTCTGTTTCCAGTATTAACATCCCTTTAGTGGCCAGGCTGCTGTTTGTATCTTCTGTTTGTTCCTTCCAGATACTCAGCTGGACAGTTGGATGATCTGCTCTGTAGCTTTTTAGAAATTGTCCTAATTTGGCAAACTTAACCAAGCCAACTTGTTACAGACCTTTTTTGTCCAAGATCAGTGTTTGTAACTTACTCTTCAATTAGCTCAACAGCCTGTACTGGCAATCCCAAATCTTGTGCATAATGTGACTGGGGAAGTACAGAGAGGAAAGCAGTGTGAGTTGCTTTATTGCAACCTGTTCTTTCTTTGTAGTATGTGATGAGCTGAAACTGCCCAGTACAAATGCTCCCCATTAACCAACAGTGATATTCCCAGCTGATGGCTTTCCCCTCTCTGAATCAACCTCCTGAGAAGAGGGATTCAGCTCTGAGGACCTTGTTGTCAGCAGTCCTTGGGCTTTCCAAAGCAGTTAATTCTTTTACTGTTGTATTTTAATGTCCTTCAGAAGTAGCTTTGTATGCATTTTCCTAGACTTCACAAAAAAAGTGTAAATGGAAAAGTGTGAGTGGGTTGTGCTGCTTCTTTTTGTGTTTGCTTGAAGGACCTTGTTTGGGGTCTTTGATGCTTGGAGAGCTATCCCAAACTAAGCATCCCTAACTTGGCTTCTTTTTAGGTGTTGCCTAATACCTCTGTTACTGAGACTGTAGTTTATCACAAACACAAATAGATCTCAGTTCTTAAAATCAAATTTTCAGGTCTGCTGCTGATAACAAAAATCTCTAAGCAGTTTAGCTGAATTTATAATGCTCATCTAAGGAATCAAGAAGAAGCATGGTGGTGTTTAAAGAGAAGTGAAGAATATTTGTTTGTGAGTTTACCCTTTGGAGCTGGCAGTGCTGTCTAGAAAAAATACACATGGCCTTGCTGTCAAATTGATAAACTTCTAATTTGTTTCATGTTTTTTTGTTTTTCCCCCTCCATCTATGCCTTCAGGTAACAACACTGGTTAACACTAGCAACAAGGGCCCCTCTAATAAAAAGCGAGGGCGTTCTAAAAAGGCTCACGTTCTGGCTGCCTCAGTTGAACAAGCAACAGAGAATTTCCTGGAGAAAGGAGACAAAATTGCAAAGGAGAGCCAGTTCCTGAAAGAGGAGCTGGTAGCAGCTGTGGAAGATGTTCGTAAGCAAGGTAAGAGCTGTCTGCCTGATAGCTTGTCACACTGTTTGTTCAGAATGAACAGGATGGTTTCCATTTCCCTTTTGCTCTTATTTCTGATTATTCTGCACCTCTGCACTCAGATTCTCATCTTGTTTTGTTGGCTTCCTTGAGGAGTTGTGTGAACTGGGCAGATCTGGAAATGGGATGTCCCAGGGAGAGATTGGGAAAAGAAAAAAGGCTGGGTCTTGAATAGCATTTAAAACTCAGCTTAGGCTAAAAAGTAAATTCCACCCCCTGCCTATAAATATTGTGGAACTGCATCTCAAGTCTGTCAATAACTTCTCCAATATTTGAATTTAGACAAAGCACCATTGTGGGAGGAAGAGCTGAGCACTGACTTGGCAGTGTTGGGTGTCTTGAATATGCAAAATGTAAACAGAAACAAACGGAATGTGAGGACCTTGATTAAATATTCCAGGTTTCTTCCCCCACATCTAGGGTTGATTTTTATAATATTCTTTTTTATTTTCTTAGAGAAGACCTACAAGAAAAATCTATAGAGCTGACGTACTTTAAAATATGTACTAGTAAATACTGTTGCTCATAAATCATTTATCATTCTTCCAGTCATAAGCCTTTTCTTTGCTTCAGTGAAACTCAGTCATCTGGTATTAATGGTGGCGGCTGCTGCTGCAAAAAAAGGAAAACTCATTAGCATTAATTACTTGTTTGTAGCTGAAGTTGCCCAGTGATGAAATATTAGTTGAAAACGGTTCTAAGTTCTGGGTGAGCCTGGTTGACAGACCAAAGAAAGATCAACATAAGAAGGCTGCAATAGAAGGAGCTAATTGAGTTGGCTTAATTTAACAACAACAAACAACAGCAAAAGAGAACCCTTTGTCATGAGGCTTTTAATTCTTGGTGCTTGCTTGATTGCAACTCAGAACTGAGAGGCAGAGCTCATCTGAGTGGTATTAGTGAGGGAACTGCACTTGGTCCTTGGGACTGAGGAGTTCCATTAGCTGAATTTGTTGTTGTGTGTTACAGTGAGAATCTGCCAGGAAGGAGAGACTGACAGAAAAAATGTCAGGGTGACCCTTTCACTTGTTTTTTGGCCCCTGCTTATGCTTGGGACTCCACGTAGTGCTGATGTCAAAACCTCCCTGACTCTGCTCGACAGAGGAGGTGGAATTCATAGCTGAGAGGTGCTGGAGTGAAATAACTTCCCACCTTAATGCCATTTCACTTCTTCCTCCCTTTTTGCTCTTTGCAGCTTGTGTGAAAACTGCTGCACAAGGAGGACAGCTATTCTCTGAAGCTGGGGAGATGATGGTTAGATGGGAGTGATTTCCCTGCTTACAACCAGTGCCTGCTGCTGTTTGTGGGGATGCTGAGGCAGCATGGGCAGTGATAAAAGTCTGTGCCCCATCGTGGTGCCAGTGGTCAGGTTTAGCAAAGCAGCATTTTGTAAGGAAATGAAAAACCCAAACAAACCTTTGAGGAAATTAGAAGCAAATGGTGAAAAATGAGATCCAGCCAAGGGAAGATTTATTGCTGCTAATGCCTGAGAGGACTGCAGTTCTCAGTTGTGCTAACAACAGCAGGGAGATGGAAAACCTCAACCTACATGTGTAGATACAGTCCATGCCCTTCAGAAGTGTTTCCAGGTTTGTGGGGGACCAGTTGAACTGATGAACTGGAGAAATGAGGGGAATGTATGACCAAGCCTGGGGGTGTGCTCAGTAAAACTTCCAGGTGTTGGTGTCTGTCTCTTCCTCTTTCAGTGAGGGCAGAAGTGGAGAGGAGCATCTGGGTGCCTTGGTCAGCACTAAGGTGATAGTGAACTGGCAGCATTTGTGTGTCTGATGGCAGTGGTGGGATTATAGATGGATAGCACAATTTATCTTCAGTGGAAGGCAGGAAAATAGAATTAACAATGCCTCTATTTAGAGTAGGGAGCTATTTGGTTACCATAATAAAAAAAGATGAATGAATGTAGACAGAGGTTATGAAGATGATTAGGACAATAGATAACTTGTCTCATCAGAGAAAATTAAATTTTTCTTTTTTTTAAGCCTAGCAAGAAGATTGAGAGGGTACATGATTTTAGTGAGCACGCTTGTTCATAAAATCCCATTTGTTGGGGGTAAAAACAAAGAAGTGAAAAGAGCTATTTAGAGTGAATGATGGTATGGCTACATACTAAATCAGTGTAAGTGGATCTTCAAAGTCTTCCTGATTTTTTTTTTTCCAGTGGAAGAATAAATTACAACTTGCTTTAAACATTAAGCAAGATCATGAAAATATCCTAAAGTAAGATTCCTGGCCCTTTAAAGCTTTGGACTTTTGACTTCTTTCGAAGTAGCAAAACTTCTTCAAATAAAACTCTTAACAGAATAATAGAGACAAGGAAACAAAGTTTTTGCAGTAGAGATCCTGCTGTGCTTATAGAGAAGACTTAGTACTGGGAAAATACCTTCTGTGAACATCTTTTGTATTTAATTTGTCACATTAATTTCTGCCATTTCCAGTTTTGCTGGGTAATATTGGTCTTGCCCAGTCTTACTCCATCCAGTGGAAGCTCTGTGTAGGGTTTTACTTTCTTGTGAAGCTTGGAAGACTGCTCTTAGATGGAGATGGTCAGCCTTCTGCTGATTCTGGGAGGTGTTTTGGCACTAAATCACTTTCTTACCAAGGTGCTTGGCACTGAGACAGGTTGTAAAGTCTGGGATCAAGAAGGAAATTCCTTTTGGGTCAGGCTGAGCAGGCTGCCCACTGTTTCCCTGCAGTACCATAGTTCACTGCCTCTGTCTGTATGCTAGCGTGTGGATCCAGGGTATTAGCTCTGCTCTTAGTGTTATCTTTCTTGCTATGGTAATTTTACAGAAAGGACCAAAAATTAAAGCTTAAATTAAAAACTGTGCAACAGGGTTTGAGGTGAGGAAAGGGATGAGTGGTCTGGTAAATACTGCAGACTTTGATCATGTCTTGTGGCTGCAATTGCAGGGTAGTGAACCTACTGATTCAGTGTAGTGTCTTTCTGCCCTGTGTTTCTGAGGGTAGCTTTCTCCAAAACTGAGCAGTGAGGCAGATTATGAAAGGGTAAAATGTTTTTTCAGCTGTACTTCACACAAGATGCATGGTTTAAGGATTTCCAAGGAACAGGAGGAGGCCACTTGCTGAATAACTTGAAGCTGATCACCAAAATTCTTCCCGGAAAACTCAACTTTAAAATTATGGTGTGACCAGCTAGCTTAATTCCTTGGAAAGATGCAAAGAGTTCTCAGTTGTCTTCCTTCAATAAAAATGTTTTAGGAGTGTACCACTTGTATTAGAAGTAATCTTCCAGCCAAGGACTCAAGATCTTTGACAAGCCATAACATGAGGGAGCTCTGAGACTGCTCTTGGCAAGCTTGGCAGTATTCAGATTTAATTGAAGACAAGAGTAAGGACTCAACAAAAGCTTTTATTGCCAAAAATGCCAACTCTCATGTTGATATGGCAAAAAGGAGATCCAAGGTTATGTCCTGTACGGTAGAAAGCAAGGGCAGGCAGTTGTGACCCTCATGGTGGATGTTGAAGGTGGCATTAGTGGTTAGAACTTCATTGTCCAGAAGAGCAGAGTCTTGAAACTCTTGATTGCATTTGGTGGGGAATGAGCAACCTCCAGGGATCTGTGAGCAGTGTTAGGAGCAGGTGGAGCTATGGCCTGGTGGCATTCTTAGTGTTCCTAATACTGCTGGCAAAGCAGGCTGGAGACTGGCTTTGAACTGGGAGGTGCTGAAGGGTACAAGGTGAGGTGTGGACATGAATTTCAAGGTTCAGGAATAAAAAAACATCAGTGGTGGTGTGTGTCCTAGCTCTGCCTTGCCTTGCTTGTCTTCTCTGCTGCTTCCCCGTTCTGTCAGTGTTGGTATAAAGCAAGCCCTCTCCATCATGGTCATCATGTGCTGTGCTGCTGAAGAGGATTAATAGTGCTGTCTGAAAGTGCTGTCAGACCCTGTGGGCATGGTGAGAATGAGACGAGAAAATGGTAATTTTCTTTTGATGGACTCAAATCTTACTATTTCTGAAATAGGCTTTGTTCAATTAGATTTAATTGAATTCTTAGTGCTTTATTGACAAGATCATAGTGTGGCTACCACTGCCTCTTTTTTCTTGACTCTGTTTTATTATCATTCCCTTGTAATATCTAGTGAAAATCTACAGTTATATTGGAAAAGCAGATTACTCATATAAGAATTCTTACCAGCTGTATAATGTGAGTCTCACAGTCTTGACTCTTCTGCGGTGTTTTTCTTTTAACTCTTGAAATCCTGCTTCCAAACTTCCTGTGTTATCTCTGGTTCAGATTTGAAAATGAGGTTAGGCTGGATCCAGTTTCAACATGCCCATATAATGCAGGAACCTTCCTCCTTAAGCCAGGGTAGGTTTCCTTTTTACCCTTTAAATCTGACTAAAGTTACTACCCCCATGCTGCTTTTTTCTTCGTAAAAGAAGCCTGAAAGCCAGCTTTTGTTAATTTGCAGGGGGAAAAAGACATGCAACAGCTTTAAATCTAATCTTCATTTAATTCTGGGAAGCTGGTTGTCTTCTGACACTCTTGACAAGCTGTTTGAAACTCTCTAAATATTTTAAAGTCTCCTTAAAATAAAAAAGAGTAGCATTTTATTTCAGGACTGGCTCGTAAGGTTGTAATTTTAAGAGATGGGTAGGGAATAACTTTGTTTTTTAACCTTATTAGCAGTTTCTGAGATTTAGGTTAAGTGAATGGTCACCCCTCTAAGTTGTTTTAACTGTGAAATAAATGAAAACAAAATTTCACTTTTTTAGGAGGTGGAAAAGTGGACATTTTACATATAAGTAAAGAAGAGAAGAAATATTTTTAGTGATGCTTGGTTCTGGCACATATCCTTAACTCTGAGAGTGTTAATAATTTCATACTTATGGTGGTGACATTAATTTCACTATTATTAGCTTCTTCCAGAACTGTGGCAGGTTGCAGCTTTTTAGCACTGGAGCTGCATCGTATTTCACCCGTCTGAAACTCTCAGGCTCTTAACATGTGTTAAAATAATGAGTTGTGTTCCTCAAAGTTGGGGAAGGGATAGCTTTAGATTTATATTTATAGCTGGTCTGTATTTGGACAGAAGCTTTTTTCATCTGTCACAGTACTGAAGTAGCATATTTTTTATCTTAAAACGTTGTATGCCACTCTTTGTCATATTATTTAAGATGATGGAAGGGTATTACACAGGAGGGAGCATTTGAACAAAATTGAGTGTCTCCATGTAGCTGCTTGGACAGGCTGGCAGCTGCCTTTGGGCTGTATATAGCTCTGAAGGTGTGGAATACTGGGGTGCTGGAAACTCTGCCAGGGCAAGGTGTTGGTTGCTTAATGGGAAGGATGTGGATGGTTCACACCAGGCTCTCCCGTTATAGGCATTTTTGAGTAGTTAAAATAGAAAAATTTCTTCTGCTGGGGATATGCTGAGCTGATTTCCATTGGCAGGATGATGCCACTGCATTATCTTTAGAGTTTGATGCCAGTCTTAGCCAGCCTCATTTAGTGGTGGGCTTGATGATGGGAGCCACTGTCAGCTTTCCCTTTTACTTCTTATCCAAGATGTGTTAATTTTGTTTTGGCATTTGACCATATGGACCCTTTTTCATACAGATTTGGGAAGCCTTTGACACAGCAGTCAGTTATAACACAGTTTGCCTGCTTTCTGGTCACCTCCAGCTGCCTGCAAATCCTTGGCCTTAAGTATCTAGCATTTTCTAAACTAAATCCTAACTGTTCACCAAATGTTTCTGAAATGCAAAGAGATCCAAGAATAATAATGCAGATTCCAAAGCTTGGTGCTCTGTGGGAACTGTGGGACTGGAAACAGACTGCTGCCCCAGAAAGCAGGAGGAGAAACCCAAAATTTACTTTTTTGACCATATGAAGACATTACTTTTATGCTTTCTGAATGCCTTCGGGAGCAATTTCTTTGTCTCTGTAAAGTGGCCGTTGCTTTTCATAGTTAACCAATAACATTGTTCCCATCTGAAACCCAAATTCTTTCCTCCTGCACCAGATGCAGACCCACAGGCTATGAAACACTGAAGCACAGTACTGAGCAGTGCCTTGCTTTGAATGCAAACCAGGGCATATCCAGCCAGGTCATTGCTCTGAGTTGTTTACAGTCCCATGAGCTGTGGCGTTTCCTTGTGTGTTTACAGTACTTTCTGCTTAACTCCTACACGCACACAAATTAAAGCTTTTGCTTCAGCTTGGAAATCATTTGGAGCTTATGAAATAACTGCAGTCTTACATGTGATAGTGAAGACGTGCTGCGTTAGCCTCTCCAGAGGATTATGGTGTGTTAGAACACCTGTGTGGTTGGAAATAAGGACCAAAATGGTATTTTTCAGCCCTTCCACCCTGCACAAGCCCCTCACAACCCTGATACTATGTGCTCAGCATACATTGAGGCAGCTATGTGCAATCTTAGTTCACAGAATCATAGACAGGCTCAGGTTGGAAGGGACCTAAGAGGTCATCTACTCCAACCTCCATGGACAGGGACGCCTCTCATCTAGACAAGGTTGCTCAAGGCCTCATCCAACTTGGCCTTGAACTCTTCGAGGGAAGGGGCATCCACAGCTCCCCTGGGTGATCTGTCCAGAGCCTCACCACCCTCCTACTACAGTTGTTGCTGGCTGTATGTAAGCAAACGTGTTTTGTTTTTCAAGACTTAGATTGCCTTGCTGTCATGGTTTGGGCCAGGATAAAGGTGATTTTTCTGTCTTGTACTTTTGCTTTCAGCTCAGTCTCTTGTAAGTAGTTGCAGTTGCTGAAATTAACAGCAAGTTTCTCAGACAGTGTCTGCTTCTAGGACTGATAACACTGGATGTTTAGAGTCACTGCCAGAGACTGGGATGCAGAGCCAAGGACACTGCTCAGCTCTGAGGAACATTTTACCTTCCAGAAGGAGTAAGGAGGTCCCACCTGAACCCCTCCTTTGGGGAGGACCACACAAGATAGATGTCAGAATTGACCAAACAGAGTATTCCATCCCATACACCTCATACTCAGTATAAATTTGAGGGATCACAAGGGGCAGACCCTTCCTTCTTCTTCCTGCCCTCCCTGCTTCCTTTGGCATCCTGGGAGGATTCCATCCATTCCTCTGCTTGTGCTCCTGATCCATCCCAGCCTGAATCCCTGTGTTCCTGCCTCCAGCTCCCAACTGCTGCTGACCCCAGGATTCCAGCCTGGACTTTCCCAGGGCTGCCCTGCAGCCTCGGTGCTGACCTGAGAGTTATTGGGGGAGGGGGAGGAACCTGGGATCAATTTTCCTGTATATTTGTATATATTTAGTAATTTTTTTCTATTTATCATTACTGTTTCATTAAAATTGTGTAGTTTAGTTTCCAACCCATAAGTCTCTCTTCCTTATTCTCTCTCTTTTCTTTATCAGTGAGGAGAGAGAGATTAATATATAAATCTGTTATTCGGTTTAAATCTGTTATTCGGCCGGGCCAGTGTTAAACCCTGACACTTGCCCAGGAACCCCCTTGCAGCCCCTTAAAGACCACAGTGTGGTGTTGAGGTCAGACATCTTCTCCCTTTGTGCAGGTGACTTGATGAAGAGTGCATCGGGGGAGTTTGCAGATGACCCCTGCTCCTCGGTCAAGCGAGGGAACATGGTGCGTGCGGCGCGGGCCCTGCTCTCTGCTGTCACCAGGCTCCTGATCTTGGCTGACATGGCAGACGTCTACAAGCTGCTTGTTCAACTCAAAGTAGTAAGTGTAGCTCTTGTGCTGTGGTTCAGTGTGCCCTGCCAGGCCCACCGGGTGTGCTTTGTTTCGTGGATGTGTACTGAATCCCCCCCCCCCTTTGTGCACCGTCAGCAGCTTGTTCTGGAGCTAGGAGGCTTTCAAGGGTTTTCCTCTGAACAAAATGTGTGCAAGTGGATGTTTTGTCACTTGTTTTTTATGCTCATAGTGAGCAGCTTTTGACATTGCGTTGCACTTCATTCTGGACTTCTGGTGTTGAAACTAGATGCACAATGGTTTGCAACTGCAGGTGGTAACCAGCTTTTTTCATCTTAAGTAATTTGGCTTTCTTCTAACCACTACTCCCTTGTAGCTACTGGGGATGAGTAGCTTCAGTAGTATTAACTGAAACGAATGTGGAATATTTGAGTAAGCCTTTTCATCCAACAAGCCAGAAAGTGGGTGGTTTGTACAGAATGAGAAATGAGATTGGATAATGGGCCTGCTTTTACAGAAGGGCTTTGAGAAATCTCCTCGTGCCCTTTGACAGCCACTGCTGCAGCCCTGTTGGGGCCCTGGGCTCCTTCATACTCTTTCCAAAGTGCATACGTGGCCATCTGTGGTAGCTAGGGACTATAAAGTGGTAGCTAAACCTTGAGTACTTTCAGCCTTTGAAGTGTCACTCTGCAAGAAATAAAAGGGGGCAGAGGAAGATTGGTTTCTCTGTCAGCTATGAGTTACATTCCAAGTTACTTCTTGAACTGTGAACTGTTTTACTTGGAAAAATATATGTGAATGTATGTGATTTTAGGTGGAAGAAGGTATCTTGAAACTAAGAAATGCTGGCACGGAGCAGGATTTGGGTATCCAGTACAAAGCCCTCAAACCAGAAGTGGACAAGCTTAACATTATGGCAGCCAAAAGACAACAGGTATAGTAATTGCAGTTCTTTCTTCTGGGTATTATTTTTTTCTTTTACAAAATAAGAAAATAAGGCAGCCTAGCTGCTTTTGCATTAGCAGCAATGGGTCCTGTCCTTCTTTTACCTTTTGTTTTGTTTTTTTTTGTTGCTGAATACTTTGTGTTGCAGTCCCACTGCGGTTAGGAAATTGGAGCTTGCCTGGTAAGCAGGAAGTCTGCTCAGCTGTAGTGTACTGCTTCTGGCAGAATTTGTTCTAGTAGCATTTAGTTATGTTAATGCTTTTGTACCTTAATGAAAAGCTGCTTCCCAAGACTTGTACTTCCCACTTTGAGGGCAGTGCACAGGTGTGGGTAAGGAAAGAGAAAACAGATGTGACCCAGAAGCCTGGTGCACTCACCACTTTGTGGTTTGTACAGATGTGCATTTAAACAAGGAGCAAAAGTCAGAGCTGGGCACAGAACTTGGCTCTTGCCAAGAAAGTGAGTGGCTGGTTAGTCTTGCACTGAAATGTCCATCGAGAGGGGGTTTAAAATCCCCCTTGTTACCTGTATGCTCTCTGTTTGGATAGCTTGTGCTTAACCTTAAATTGTGTGTAAAATTTGTTTTGTTCAACAGTGTTGTGACTCATTGTGTAGGTAAGTTCTCAAAAGAAAGCAGAGGTGTGGGTAGTCCCATTTATCAGAAATAGCAAAATCCCTTCTGAGCTTTTTCTCTGTTTTTTCTGCTTATATGTAGAAAACAGAGCTGCTTATGCACCTCTGATATGGCTTAGGGTTGAGGGTTTTTTTGGCACAGATTAATCTTTGAAAATAAACTGGGTATACATTCTGAAGTGAATTGTCCATTGGTTATGTATCTAAAATCTGATTGCAGTAAATGGGAGTAGAGCTGTGATGGCAAATGCAATAAATGTTCTTAAACTGCTTTGTGATGGATTGTTCCATGCTATGGGAAGTGGTTGTACTGGATCTGTAAATCTGTAAGCCTGCTTGCAGTGCCCTCCCTGCTTAGTGTGATTCTTGCAGGGGTCACATAATACCCATTCATTTTGAAGAGTCTGTCAGATTTATTTTTTTTCCTTTTCTCAGTAAGGCAGTCCTCTTCTTCATTCATTGGATTTAAGAGATTACTTTAAAATTAGGATACTGCTAATAGGTGTATTCATTATTCCTTTTATAAACTTACTCCTCATGCTGGACTTGGAAGCTTTATCTAATCATAGTGCTTCTATTCCAAAACAGAGGTGATGATGCTTTAGAGAATTGCAGCAGTTAGTGTTTGGGTAAAAACATGTGGACTTGATTGCTGATCTTAAATTAGTAATAATTACAGTCTTTGGAATAATTTTGTCTCACTGGAGATGAACAAGAAGTTGAATTAGGTGATACACTTGTTCTTCTAAAATTAAGTACCCAAGTGTCTTGAGGAGAGTAAACTCCATCTTCTAGGTGTGATTGAAAAAACATTCTGGTTGTGAGTCTTAGAGCTCAAATTAAAAGAGAACTGGCTTCTCATGTGCATGTGCAAGACAGGGTTGCAAGGGAAGCCTCTTGCTCATGTGATAGTATAAAAATGGTCTTGATTCTTAAGTTATCTGAAAATGCAAGATGTTACGTTTTGAGAGTTTAGGCTTAGTTGTGATTCTGTAGATGTAATGCAAACTGGAAGGAGTGGGGAGAAAACTGTGCTGGCAGCTTCTGTGTCCTCCTGATTTACAGCTCTTGCTGGATTTCAGAACGCTGGTCCTCTGTTGTGGAGAAGAGCAAAAATCCCACCTCAGATTAGGAATTGTGAAGGTCTGAATTGCCCTTGATTACTTTTTCTTTTGTCTTTATGAAGCTGCTGTGCTTTGCAATTAATTGACCCCTTAAGAGCAGGGATACTCAATCAGAAGGTAGATCCTAGGCAAAGCACTGCCCATCTTCTGGAGCTCCAGGGACACAGACAGTGTATGGATGCTAAATATGGGGAATGTTTTCAAATCACCTTTTTTTTGTTTTTTTCTCCCTAATAGGAATTGAAAGATGTGGGTCACCGTGATCAAATGGCAGCAGCCAGGGGAATCCTGCAGAAGAATGTGCCCATTCTTTACACAGCATCCCAGGCCTGTCTGCAGCACCCTGATGTTGCTGCTTACAAAGCCAACAGGGACTTGATCTACAAACAGCTTCAGCAGGCAGTCACGGGCATCTCAAATGCAGCTCAAGCAACTGCATCAGATGATGCTGCCCAGCAGCAGGGTGGAGGTGGAGAGCTGGCTTATGCTCTGAACAACTTTGATGTAAGTTTTATGTTTTAAAAAAAAACAAACCAAAAAAAAAAACCCCAACAAAAAACTGGTAACTCCAACTCTCCTGTTCATTCACCTTATTTACTAGCAATGCCTTGCTTTTATTTAGATTGCCTGAAAGATCATTTTCTGCTGAAATGCATCAAGTCCCTGGTGAAGTAGGTTTTTGTTTTTTAAAAAGTCTTTTTCCAAACTGGGACTGGTGGAATATAGAACTTTCTATATGTGCTGTCCTTGGTGATTGAAGGCTGTCAAGTTGAAGTAACTCTGAAACAGCAGTTACCCTACTGCTGTGTTAGATGTAAGCCTTTGGTTTATTTGAAATTGATTTATTTCATAATATATTTATGTAATGTGTTCTTGTAGGTGACAGAAATGACTTATTAAAAGTGAATAATGTATTTGGAATTACCCAAACTACCTATTGAGAGCAACACAAAGTGGGAAGTTTAATATGATCTTTGGTTGGGAATGAAGTCATTTCACACTGATGTGTTGTACTGATCTGTCATGTTCTTTATCTCGCATGCAGCGAGTTGCTGAGGATAGCCATGCATTTTTACTGAGAACACTTTCCTTTTGAAGTCAGTATTCTGTGTCTACCACTGATTCAGCCTCTGAATTTTAAACACCTTGGCACTAACTTACCTCTAAAACTTCATTTAATATTGCAAAGCCTTCACTTAAAAAGTGTTTAATGCTTTCATTTTTGCCTGATGTTGCTCACCTTTTCTTTTTGCTCTCGCCACTCTCACTCCTCCCCTACATTACTTCCTCTGCCACGTTTCTTTTACCAGGATAAAGTGCTATTTGAGTTCTCCCTGTGCCCAGTGCGAAGCCTTTTCTGTGATGTCATGGTTGTCTTGATCTTTTCTGACTATGGTTTGAGTTTGAAGTCTGCTTTTCCTAAATACCATCGGTTTTATGTTCAGCTACCTAAGTCTTAAGAATGTGCTTCAGGGTAGCACCCAAGGGACATCAGGTTTGAGCCAGGTACCTGTGGGAGGGGAAGGCAGGTCCTGTAACAGCACACGGGGTTACTGACTTGGGTACATAGAACTGAAGAAGCAATTCAGTTCAGGTTCATAGGTTGACTAACCTAGCTCAAACCATTTAATGTGGCTTCTGATATGTGGCCATATTTTACTATATGAACTCTCTACTATATGGCTGGAGATTTATTTTTTTCTTTTTAGTGTTGCAGTTCACATGCAGCTTTAGAGCTTTTAGTTCTGCTTTGTGAGGCTCTCTAATAGCAGCAGGGCTTGTTCAGCAGGCCAGCTTCAGTGCTACAGCTTTGTCATCTCATTCTTGCCAAAGGAGACTGACGAAACAAATGTGTTCAGGTTCCCAGCAGATGTTATCCCTGCTCTTCATTTCCTGCTAACGCTTGAGTATTATTGCACTCTGGTAATAGAGGCTTTGCACACACGTGCCCCCAGGTACTCCAGTGTTTTTACTGTGGTGGTAAAATATTAAATGGCTATCAGAAGATAACAAGATAATGATTATTGCTCGTCATCAGGAGCTGGGGAGCTGTAGCACACTACCATTGTATTACCTGCAGAGCTAAAAATTTCAGGAAAAACGTGGAGTGTGTTGGAGAGCACATGCCATTTTCTAATCCTTTTGTGAAGGCTTGTGTGGTGACTCCATGACAAAACAGGCTGGCTTGGGAGAGGAGTAGTGGTGGTTGCAAAGTTGCTGTTGAAGTTAGCTGGCATACAAACTGCAAATCTCCCATTTCAAAAAAACTTGGGGTTTGTTTTTTTATCCTCCCCTCCTATCCCTACAGCGGGAAGGAAGCCCACCTAAATCATAAACAAACCACCAAACCTTGAGATGGCAGAACAATTTTTCCTTAATAAATTGCAAGCCTGTTTTAAATAAACCACCTGGAAGTACTCCCAAGGTGGGTAGTAAATACTGCACTGCTGCTTGCTGGTGGACTTCTGTGGGTGGTAGCATTGGTCCCTTGATGCTAAAAGAGATGTATCAGTACTGCTGTTTCAGCCTGAACTCTCTCTGAATGAGCTGTCCTTACTAATACTCTGTTAAGATAAACCTGTGATAGTTTTCTGCCACGAACAAATTGATTTCTATGCTGTTTGAAACATTTTTGTTGATGTTTTGCTTTGAGAGTTTCTGAGAATTTGTATTTACCTGCCTAAGGGTGAAGAGAAGGAAGAGTGGATACATTAGGCTAACAGAACACTACATATAGGGCTGATTTTTGGATGTTTGTTTTCCTTGGGTATTTGTTCATGACGGGATAATTGCATCTGACAAGCTAACTAATGAAGGCACGTCCGGATTGACGTGTAGTTAGGAAGATTTCTGTACTTTGAACTTCATTTGTGTTGGCACGTTTGATTTTTGCCAGTCAAGTAACAAGGCTTCCTGTGGCCAAGTTGTGTTGAGCTGTCAGAGCAGCACAAGAGATGACTAGCAATGTACTCTGCTGGGGAACCTTTTAGTAATTCTACAAAACCACTCATGAAACCGATCCTGGGTGCCAGAAACTGTGTGGTGTTTGTCTGTTCTCCCTGATCAGGAGCTCGCTGGAAATGTTGGTTCTCTTGATGACTGAACAGTTACTTGCTGCTCGGTCTGATTCCTGATTTCTTTTCCTAGAAACAAATTATTGTGGATCCATCAACCTTCAGTGAGGAACGTTTCAGGCCTTCCCTGGAAGAGCGCCTGGAGAGCATCATTAGTGGAGCAGCCCTGATGGCTGATTCATCCTGCACACGTGATGACCGACGGGAACGGATCGTGGCTGAGTGTAATGCGGTGCGACAGGCCTTGCAGGATCTACTTTCAGAATACATGGGCAATGTGAGTATCTTCTGTTCTCATTGCTTAGTTTGTGTTGGTTTTTACTCTGTGTTTGCCTCTAAATCTGGGGAGTCGAAGCTCTGCGTCTTAAAGCTGGTTTGTTCTCTTCCCAAAGGGAATCTGAGCAGTAACTAGCAGTCCTGAAAGGGCTGTCAGGAAGCAGGATCAAAGATATTTAAGTCATCAACAATACTTCAGATTGATTTCGAGTCTTCCAAGCAACTATCATCATAAATTTTTAACCTTTTTGCACTTTTTTTACTTTATGACTTGATATTTGTTTGCATAGAAATTCAATAGATTGAGGATGTTTTTCAGCCTCAGTTTGCATAAGGTAACTTGGCTTATAGATAAAACAATATTTCCGTTGAAGCTTGAAAACTTGAGTTGTGTCATCTCTTTAGCTGGAGGCATAGATTCTCAGAATCAAGATAACTGCTGTTGCTACTCAGTTTGAGTAGAGGTGATGCACAAAGTTAAGTATTTAGTAAGAAATCCTGAGAACAATTCAGTATAGCTGTTGGACTCTAAGCATTTTTTTCCAGTGTTTAAGCATTTAACGTGCCCACAGGATTTGAGTGTTCTTCTGGTTGGCCTAAGTGTCATGTCATGTGGATGAGCTTCTGTGTTTGAGGGCATCAAGTGTAATGTTGGACTTCCCTCCATTGCCTCTGTGTTCTTAACCTGGTGGGTTTTAATCTTAATACCTCTCATAAGATATGAGGTTGGATTATCATAAGAGTTAGACTGTCTTTAAGCTTAGATACAGTTAGATTTGAAATTAAGTTGCAGAAGCAGCAAGAGCTTCAGCAGCCTGTGTGTCTCATAGCACTGTGGCAAGAACATTTGGCTGAATCCATTTTAATGAGGATTGGTGAAGAAACTTTGTTCAGAGAGACCTTTGTTTTTATTTTAGAAAGTAGAATTTATGTACCTTACCTGCAGATCTATTGGCAAACACAGTGTCAGCATGGACTAAGCCTGGTCCAAAGGCTGCCATGTGCAGATTAGGGTGGTGTGATTTTGAGAACAGATGCAGTGTATGGCAGGGAGAAAGTAAAACAAGGCTTTTTTTTATCGAAGACAAGGACAAAGTAATTGAACAAAACTGAAAGCCAAGCATTCTGTAGCCTGCAGGCTGAGGTAGGTACTTCATGTAGTCTGTCTTAATTGCTTGTGAAAGTAGCTTGAGCTCAGCATTGACATTACATAGAACTTAAGCCTGCAAGCAAGCTGCTAAGTTGTGCCATTTAAACTTCCTTTCAGAGCAGGGTGTTTTATTAGTATATGATGTATCTATAATAATCCCTCCAACAAATGTGCTGCTGGATTGGCAGAAACCCTATCAACATGATTCAGAATAAACCATCTACCAAATGCTAGTTAAAAATCTGGAAGAGGTAAATGCTCAGTCTTGCATGGAGGAGTTGGTGGCATTTCTCTCGTTGAAAGTTGGTCAATACCTGTGTGAGATTGCAGAGCTTTGACTTTCTTTTGCAGAAGTGCCTATCCTCCCCCCCCAGCTCTGCACTGTTGTCTCTGATATGCAAGTTAAAGTAATGATGCTGAGAGGGAAAGAATGTATTCCCTCTGTTATCTCTTTTAACACATTGTGAAATTAGCGAAGCGTACTGAATTTTTTAAAGTCACTGC
Organism: Phaethornis superciliosus; assembly: GCA_023637945.1. Taxonomy (NCBI): domain Eukaryota; kingdom Metazoa; phylum Chordata; class Aves; order Apodiformes; family Trochilidae; genus Phaethornis; species Phaethornis superciliosus. The sequence goes on along the minus strand of JAJQWJ010000016.1, from coordinate 14,304,199 downwards.
TGTGTTATGATTGTAGACAGTGTAGTTGGGAAATGAGATTAGAAATTCAGTGAAATGGAGTGGAAAAAGCAATTGATAAATTATGGTGAAAATGTGGGATGGTGTGTAAAAATCCATACTGAGGGTATCCCTCAGTGATTAAGCTGAAGAGTGAAAAATAGTTGGGAATCTAAACAGTGAAAAAGGTTTGACCCATCTATGGGAAGAGTGGGGAAGTGCTGACTTCGAGTGGTGGTAGAGGAAATGTCATGTCATGTATGATATACCCACAGCTACAGTACCCAGCCATCTCCTCTTGTGCTTTTCTCCAGTGTCCTTTTGAAGAAAGAAATGAATCAGACATGAAATCTGTTAATTGCACAGCACTTGCAGGACATTGTAAATCTTATCTGAGTGCTAAAATAAGAGGTATTTATTGGCCAAGTGTAAAAATTCAGATACAAGATCGGACGAGAAGTACACTGGAAAGGTTGAACCAGGGGCTGAACCTTTCTGTTCATCTTGAGGCAGATTTCCCTTTTGGGTTTAAATGACTTCTGGTTTAGTGAATTCCTCTAGATTTGAGGTTTTCTTGCAGACCTCTGGCAATAAAAAGGCTGTTTCCTTGTTAGGTTAGAACTCAGAAGTTTAGAGGTTTTGACCCATAGTTTAAGTGTTCCCAAGGGTCTGTAAGTCTGCAGGCACTGTGGGCTGTGCCATGAGGTGTGGTAGAAGTTTCTATCTGATGTTCTCAGCAATAAAAGTGAATTGTAGGATCTTTTGATCCCAGCTACACCTGCTGACATAGTGATGAGACTCCTAAAAGAAAGGTAAGAATAGCTTGTTAAGTAGTTAGTTACAGAAGTTTGTAATTCTCTGAACCCTTATAAACTTGAAGCAGCCATGATCTTTGTTAGCAAGGACTTCTGTGTGAAGAAACATCTTTTATTTGGAAGCTGAGGAACCTGCTGCCTGTTCTGCTGGATGTTCCCTCCATGTCATTAAGGAAATGACCCTGAGCAGTGGCTCCTTGCTCATCCATTTCTGTGCCTCTTCAGGGCGATATCATTTAGGAGACTTCAGTCTCACCTTCCCCAGAATCAAGTGTCCTGGTTTTATAAGGTGCTAGTCATAAGCAAGATATTCAACACCTCACAGCTTTGTTTGTGCCCTCATTGTCAAGCAGCATGGTGGGTTAGGGTGGCATTTTTTGAGGGAATTGGGACTCTGTGCCTGTTCTTATCTGCATTTCACAGGAGTCTCCATCAGCTGACTTGAGGCTGGTCCTGTGGACTGGGTGCCTGTTAGTGTTTGGTGTGGCAGTGGCTGTCTCCTTGTTCAGGTTTACCCAGAGACTCCAGCTCCTGTGGCCCAAGAACACCCTGAGCTGAGAATTACTCAGCAGTGTAAAGCAGCAGGGTTGGGGAGAGGAGTTTCAAAAGAGCACTTCTGGTCTGAGCTGAAAAACTAGTGTAGACACATTCTGTGATCTCCTGTGCTTTGGGTCTTTAGATTCCCTTTGAGACTGGGGCCAGAGCTGCATCTGCTCTTCAAGATTCAGGCAGTGTCATGGTGTCTTCTGGTTTTGTGTTCTAGTCCTGTTCAAAAGATGCCTAACACTTGATTTGCTTTCGGGTAGCAGCTGAGTACTGGGTGGGATCTTGATGAACCAGCTGCCAACAAGAGGAGTCTGTTTCTCTGGATATTAAGTTAGATGATTTTCCCCTTGTGCATCACCTACTACCTCTGTCTTCTGCACTTCACCTGCCATTTTATTACCCAGCCTTTTGGTTTAGAAGCCACATTCCTTAAAACATCAACTGTTCACCCCTTAATTAAGCATCTGATTCCTTAGCTTTTTCCCTTTATCTTCTACTTCACCTAGGGGGAGCTGGTCTCCATTATGGCTTTTGCTCTCATCTCCAATCCAACTGAAAATAGTTTTCCTTTTTAAACTTGCATTGTGGATCCCTTGCATTGCGGATGTTTGCATTGGAGTAACAAACATAAATGTCTGTGTGCATTTGGCTTTTATTACTTGGAGTAAGGCTGATTCTTGCTGCAAGTGGTGAGTTTCAGAGCAAGAGTGGGAAGGCCTAAAAAAATTGCAATTTTGATTCTGACTAGTGTTATAAAAGGGAAGTAGTCCAAGGTCTTGGATCTGGGATCAGTTCCCTGGAATGGGCTGCAATAAACGCACCACATCAGATGTAGCTAAGTTTGTCATGGAACTAGTTGATAGCAAGATGCAGATCTTTGTGTGATCTGTTGCAGTCAGGCATTCTTGGTGTGTATTTCATTAGTTGAGAACATTTCAAAGTATGTTTGAGTTCAGTTGGACATTGATCTTGGAGGAAGAGGACAAAACAAAGCTTCCTCTTGAATGATGTTTGAGATTATTGCTACACTGGTAAAGAAGTAAGAAAGCTGGGATCCTGAGTGTAGCAGTATAACAAAATGCCCCAGAAACAGTGTTTTGTGTCTGACTCCTTAGTCTCATGTGGGTAGATATTGGTTGCAGTTTGCTGCAAATAAAACTGATGAAGCAGACTAATTTTTTTACTCTCCTACCAATTTATCCCAGTGTTGCCCTGGCAGCTGGTGGGATACCTTTCCCAGTGCAGAGAGCAGGTACAGTTCTTCTCACCACCTCTGCTTTGCTGCACAGTCCAAGTCAACTCTGCCTCAAATTTACATGTGTAGTTTTCATTGCAGTTGTGTGATCTCAAAATGCTTAAAGTGAATGCATAAAAAAGGAGCTGAAATACTTGTTTCTGAGAAGCTGGTATGTAGAATGGAGAGGTAGGAATGTATGTCCACAGAAACAAAAATCCACAGACTTTGAAGTCTTCACAGGGTATGTGCTTTGTGCTGTAACTCTCCATGGGTCAGTGAAGAACTTGGGCATCTGGCCTTGATTTCAGTGGCTGTGCTAAAGGTGTCAAACACAGGAGATGGTGGGTTTTGAGGCTTGAGTTCTGCAGTTGGGGTTTAGCAGCCCATCTGCTGGAAGCTTAACCCGAAGTTTCCAGTTTGCTCTCTGACTGTGTTGAACTTGCAGAAGACATCAGTTACCTGATTGTCATGTAAGAAATAAACACTTCCTTCAGCTTTTGGCAGTCCATTTTTATTGCTTCATACAAGTGCCCTGGGGGCTGGGGACAGTTGGGCTGCTTTCCATAAGCTCTGTTTTGGAGCTATTCAGCAGTGGTGATCAGAGGTGTCCAGTTCTATTTAATATGCACAGAAATGTGCAGAGAGCTCTCATTTTAAGTCTATTCTCTACCCTATCAATTTCTAATGCATATAGTTACCTTTTTTTTTTTTTTTTTTTTACACACACCAGTAACTCAGACATGTACTAGCATAACCTTGGTCAGAAACTCCAGTTTGGCTGTTGTGGGATGTGAACCCAGAGCCCCATTGTGTATAACGTGCTCTTGTACAATAAAATCCCTTGTTACTACATTTGGAAACGATAAATCATGTTACATAAAGTAGCTTGACAGGTCCTATTTCAATGGGAATTTTAATGCTTTCATATTAACATTCTGACTGTGTCCTTTACTGTCTGGATTGCATTAGAGGGGCTTGGCAGCAAATGGAGAAAAACCATTTGGGGCCGGTTTTGGAGCAGGCATTCCAGGCACAGATTATTTCAGCTGATTTTTAATTTTTTTTCTAGTTTGGCCTCAAGTAGTTGAGTACCATAGCTGGGGGTGGGGATTGTATTCCTTTTAATACAAACCAGTTTAAAATCTAACAGTTGCATAGCACTTGAAGGTAGAACCTCAGGTTGCTGCACTGTCTCGTAGGCACTCTTGCATTCTGGCTGCTGTGGCTTGGCTCTCAGCAGATCTGAAGTAGGTCTCAACACTTCTGGTTTTTGAATATGGAGGTTGCATCACGTGTTAAATGCTTGTTTTGCATCCTGTTTTAGGGTTATAGGGCTCTTACACAAATTTACTGCTCCAAACAGGTACTGTTTTCTCAATCTTAACTGCACTATTTTGGTTTTCTTTCCTAAGCTTCCTTGAGCAATCTCTGGTGCTTAAATTTTAAGCATCTCTGATGCTTAAAAATGAATGGGCAAGAAAGCACCAAGCTTATCTATTCAATATCTTTTTGAATAAATTATATTGTGTTTACAACTACCAGTGAAGGGTATTTCTACTCCTGACACACTTCTGATTTACAGAATGGAGAAATGTTTTCATTCTCAATTTGCTTATTAATTATGTTGAACCACAGCTGTGTGTTCCCATCAAAGATCCAAGCCTGGGAAGGAACATGTGTGAATTTTTACATAAAACTTATTTACATCAAGCACCTATATATTTGAAAGGGGTCTTGAGCTGTCCTTTTCATGAAAGCAACTGTTTCTGTGGGAAGAGACTGAATTAAAACGGCAGCCTGATCCATATTTATGATAAAGAATGCTGATAAAAATTCTGCCTTGAGATAATCTACACTTTCTTTTTTAATATTGTTTCTGTCAGTTTAAGATGCTTGAATGCTGCCATGATGGACGTGGTTTGAAAGCCTGGATGGATTTTCCTGTCATGGACTTTGCTGTTCAGTAAAGAGAGCTATGCTGGGCACTCATTTCCATAGACATTATCATTTTGACAAAGATGCTGCTTTTAAAAACAAAACATTTCCCAAGTGATACGCTTTTTAAGTTGGATGCTTACAGGCTGACACAGAGGAAATAATTCAGCTTACTTGGATTGAAGCCTGGTGAAGTTGAGGAGAATTTCACACTGCATCAGTTGGGGTGTTTTCAGGCCACAGAAACAAGCCTCCATGTTGCTTCCCCAGCATCATCTTGGTTTGGGACTTAGCATGGGGTGTCTTTTCAGCAGACATTCTGGGAACACTTATTTCTTAGCCAGTAATACAAAGGTAAGCTGAAATAAATGGAAGGTGGCTAATGAGAAGCTGTATTGGCCCTGTGAGCTATGGGTTTTAAAGCTCTCCAGAGCTCTCTGTCACCTCAGCAGTTACTCTGAGCTCATCCTGACCTGCACGTGCAAGTGCTGGTTTAGAGAGCCCAAACAAGTACTGAGATAAGGGTGCTCAGCCTGAGAGGGGAGGCAAGGACAGCACATCTGGGCAGCCCTTGGGATGTTTGTCATGGCTGGTGGTAAAACACCAGTGCAGTCACTCTCTGCTGACTCAACCAGGTCACTTAAGCACAGTTTGAATGCCCTGAATACATTTGCAGGCTGAAGGCAGCCCTTGTGCTATGCAGTGAAGATTAATTTCTTGAAGAAGCATATGGCTGGCTTAATGCCCACTTAGAGAAATCCAACAAAGCCCAGCTCACACCTGAAGTCTTGTTCCAGCATGAGCTTAGCAGTCTATTGAAATCTTCAATTGTTGCTCTACCCCATCCACTACCTTGCTTGTTTGGCACAAAATTGCTAGTAATAACTCTTAAACTGAATAGATTTGACAGTAGCTGGGACTTGGTTTAAACTGTCTCCTGCAGCAGTACTCGTTCTTGCAGTCTTCCATGCTTTTCAGTATTTTTGTTGTAGGCTCTTAATATATGCCAAAGAGGGAAGGTTGTTGCAGTCACTTTATGGAATCCCAGACTGGTTTGGGTTGGAAAGGACCTTCGAAATGATTGAGTTCCAACCCTCTGCTGTGGGCAGGGACACCTCCCACCAGACCATATTGCTCCAAGCCCCATCCAACCTGGCCTTCGATGCTGCAGGAGATGGGGCAGCCATGGGGCTCCTTATACCACGTGTGTGGAGCAGAACTGAAGTCTAATGCTATCTCAAATGAGAACTTAGTCCTGAAGATCCCTTGCATAGCTTCCATCCTACCTCATCCCTCTTTTCCTTCCTCTTTTCCTCCATTAGGGTCTGTATTGATGAAACAGCTTGTTTCTTTTCTTGTTAGATATCTACTGTCTCCAATGTCAACACATATCTGGTATCTTCTAGTATTACATTATAATCCAGACCTTTCTTAATCTAATGTTGATGAACTGTTGGAGGGAAGATCTGAAGTAATGAGCTATGCACACTTATTTGTGATATGATAGATGGCATTTAGCAGCATTTCTTTTGTTGAGCTGTAAACCATTTTATATAAATACGCTATAATGCTCTGTGTGGGTTCTGCTTTAACATTTTGTTTTGTAACTTAATTCATTTGAATCCCACTGTTTTGTAGGAAAATATTTGAACTCAGTTTGCGTGCATAAGATGATATATTTAGTCACTCCCTATGAAGCTCCTCTTGGTAATAACTTGGGAAAATTGAGGAGTGTGGATGGATCAGAGCATGTAGGTTTGCACAGTGACTACTGATCTGTGGATAAACAGTATTCTACCCTCCAGCAGGATCATGCTCTCAGTGTGCAGAAGTATTACACACACAACTGGGCTTTTGAATTCCTTTGGTTGGAGGGAAGGGATGATGGAATTATTACAAAGTTGGAATGCTACAATTCTTGCATTACAACAAAATACTTGAATCTCAAGTCCCGGGCTTCCCCTTTTTTGCTTCAGTCTTGCTCTAATACAAAGTCTGGATTAAATTCCTGTCATTCTACAAGATAAAAATCAGAAGATGGTAAAGTTGGAGAATGAGGACAGTTACTGTGCACACATAGCTCTCTGCTATGGTCTGATGCTGCTAATATCCTCTCCTGTTCTGGTGATATGCAAAAACCTCTTATGCTCTGTGATTTATTTGCTTTCTAATATCTCTGCCTTTTTTATCGATCCCAACGCAAGCAACAGAGGTGTTTCTTGACAAGAACTCAGGAGTTCCTATTCTAGATGTGGTATTTAACATCTAGACCCTGCTCCTTGTTTCACCTGTTTTATCCTGTGTAGGAAAAACTGGTGCTCTGTAATTCTCATCATGTGTCCTGGATCTTGAGAGCTACTTTGTCCCAGAAAGTCGACTGAATCAATACAGAATAATTAGTGTTTGTGGCTTATCCAAGTAGTGGCAGCCCTCTTGAATGTAAATAGAGGCGGAAGGGTGACTTAATCCCTCTCATGTCTGAGGAAAGGATGAGGGTTAAGCTCTATCTTGGAAAGCTGTTGAAATAGAAGAGAGAATTTTGGCTTCCTTCTAGTCTGCACAGAGCTGTGTTTCTTCAGCAGGAGGGACAGGAGTTAGAGGCAAATGGGCAGAGGAGGAACAGCAGAGACAACTTGCATATGCCAGGGTTAAAAATCTTCTGCTCAAAGCTATTTGAAAAGACTGACTTCATGACATAATTCAGCAAATTAATCTTGCTGAACTGGCACTGTACAAGAGGTGTTTCTTTACAATAGCAGCAACAAACCTAGAGGCTCTCAGGCCAAGAACTTCCTAGCAAAGGTGTGCTGAAAGATGCATTTTTCTCAGCACAAATTGAAAGGAAGTTTTCCCTGGGCATCAGGCCATAAAGGGAAAACCAGGGCATTTGCAGAATGAGCAGCAGTCAGTGAAAAGGCAAAGTCACTTGGTTCTGAGCTGCCTTTCACAAATAGCTATGCCTTTCATAAATTGAGTGTATTTTTCTTTAATGTCTGTATGTTTCGGATTGAATGCAAATGTTGTGTGATGTGCAGCCGTTTGTGGATTATTGACTCATTCTGCATGTATGTTAACCTCTGACTGTCAAGAAAAAAGGTTTGTGCTGTACTGCTGCCATATGTGGCCAGAAAAAAAAAAAAAGCTGCTTAGCTCAGAATCTCTTCTGTATGCCTGAGGTGCTGTCATCTGTGGTTTACTAAATGTGATAACTTGAATTGACATTATCAGTTACTTTAGGAAACCTGTGGAAAGAACTTGGAAAATGAAGCCTCGTAGCTATTAAAAAAAAAAAAAAAAAAAAAAAAAAGCTCTGAAAACAACTGGTTTTTGGTTTAAAAACTGTGTGATTTTGTAGGTGTGGTATCTTGAAGGCTTAGTATCTCTGTGGAGCAAGAGAACCATGAATGGTGCAGAAGTTTGCAGTGTGTTAAATGGAGAGAGGTAGGGTACAGAAATACACATATAATACTAAGGAAATGGTAAAGGATGCTGAAGTACCTTTCCATCATCTTTTTGAAGCATCCCTCATATGCTTGAGACTTGCTTGTAATTTGAAGTTTCTTTTCTTTCCTCCTATCTGTCACCATTTATATTGCCAGGTTTCAGGCTCATTACAGTTGTTAATTAGCAACACTGGTATATGATGCTGTTAAAAAATGCTGTTTTCTGAGTAGGAAGATAACCCTGGGACATGTTTGCATCACACAGAGTCTGTCAGGTGTCTAGTGTTGGAAGGTCTAGTTGGATGTTTCTCCTCTTCAGTCCTCCTAAGCAGCTGTGTCAGTGGTAGCCCAAATCAAATCCCTCCATTTGTGTACTGGGCCCACCTATTTTACCCTAGTACTGTGCATTGCTTTTAAATAGGCACTGATTTTATTTGACACAATTAAACCTCAGCAATTAATGCTGCTTGTGTAGAGGTTGAGCCACTGGGTGCATTATAGGTGCCCAGGTGTCTTCTGTTGCTTCAGTTTCATTTCTTATTTTCCAAGGATTCATGTGGCTATCTTTCTCCACCTCACCAGTCAGCCTCTTGGACTATGTAGGGAAAAACTGGTAACATGGGGCTTGATTGCTCTTTCCTGCTCTGCCTTTAAACATCTCCTTTGAGGACTATCTTTATTGAGTCATTTCAGGGGAAGAAGGTGACATGAGAGCTCTGATGTCAAGTACAAAATAAGACTGCAGCTATATCATTTGATACTGTTCCCCTTAAATGCCAAATTGTGAATTTCCTCAGAGGAAGAATGAGTTTTTGGGCACCTCTCCAGGAGTCAAAGAATCCCAATTCTAGAGGTCAGTGGACTGAGAAAAGCCAAGAAAATGAGAAGCTAATGCAGAATAAACTGAAACGTTGAAAACTAAGAAAAAAGGTAAAAGCCTTTCTGTCTTGCACTTGAGCAGTTGACCCTTTTGGAGCTAATGGCCTATAGAGATGGTCAAATCTTGTAATTGAAGAAGGCAGGGTCTTGACAAATTTAACAGGTTATGTTCTGATGGTGGCAGAGCTGGTTTGAAGCAGGTTGGGCTTTTTTGTAGGCACAGGGAAGATTGCTTGCCCTGGGTATGGTGGTCTTCTGCTCATCTCCCACACCTCTTGTCCTGCACAGCTTTTCTCATCCCCAAAGGCTGCTCCTATCTATGCAGATGCTGTGGGAACAGCAGCTGCAATGGATGAGGAGATGCTCACAGGAGGAGTGTGTGTGTGTAGCAAAAAGGTGGTGGAGCAGCAAATCTTCCTGCCCTGCTATCCCCCCAGACATTACCATGAAGACTCAGAGAATGTAAAACTGGCTTTTTGGTGATGAGTGCTGAAATCTCCAACTTTCTCTAAATATTTATCCTCAACCAGGTTTGTAGTGCTGTGGAAACATCTCCCTCTGCCCCAACACTCCTTCACCCCCTCCTTGCTTTCCCCCTGCTCCCCCAAAAGAATTGAAAATAAGTCATGGATACATTCAGCTGGAGTTTAGGAAATGCTTTTGAAAGGGCAGAACTTTATCAAGAGCACAGGGAACCTGGATGCCCTGGAGTATTTCTGGTGTCATTTCCAGTAGATGGATTAATTTATTTTATGCGTTTTGGAAACCTGCTCTGTGACTCTGGTTATATTACCTGCTGCTGGAGCAGTGCCTCTGTAAAGGGAGAGGTGCTTTCAGGACTAGACTGCAGTGAAGTGTATATTCAGTTAAAGCTTACTTCTTGGTATAAAACTGAATTTCACCAGCTGGGTTTTTCAGATCACTTGTCAGCTTAAGTACATTCAATTTCCCTGTTTTTCCATGCCAGATTGTACAGTTCTGTACATTAATTCTGTTTGTTTTGAGTAGCTGCTGCTTTATCATCAATCTAATGCTAATTTAAGTAATCTATCTAATGATTTCTTTACAAGTAGAGTCTGATACAATAAAAATGCAATATAACTCTGCATCCCCTCGCTCTTTGCTTTGCTTTACTGCCTTTTTCTGAGCGCTTTGGTGTAGGGGCTGCTGCCTTCCTGCTCCACCTCAGATGTGCTGACTCTTCCTAAATGCTTTATTTCCTTTGACATTAATTTTCTTTGAAGAAGGGCAGCCACTTTATATGTATCAGGTTTGTACTGGAATTTCAAATACTTTAATGCATTCTCATGCTCTGCAAGGGTGGCTGGCTAATTAGTTAGCTCAGTAAATAATGGCTCGATGGTGTCTGTGCAGGATGAAGTTATGTACCAAGCCCTGCACAGCTCCTTGGGAGTCCCTTGCTGTGGGTAAATGGAGGTGGTGGCAATAAAGCTGCTAATAATAATAAATAATAATAAAATAAAATAATAAAATATAATAAAAATAATAATAAAGCTGTTCTAATGGTGGTGCCAACCTTGGGGTCAGTGAGGGCTGCCTTTTGCCAAGCAATTTTATTCTCTAATGGAGGCAAGTGAAGTTACCAAGGTGCACACTTGGGAAGGAGAGGAGATACATCTGCATTTTGGTGCTGGTAAGGCTGGAGATGCTTGGTAGCTGGTCCCTCAGGTGTTGTCAGCTTTTGATGCTGTTTCCAGTTTTGTTTTGGTTTTTTGCTTCCTCTCGAAGGCAACTTCTTATCTGGGTTGTTGTTGCTATACTGCAGGTTAAGGCCGCTGAAACCCTTCCTACAGGAAATACATACAAAATCCCTCACAAACTAAAGCTATTCATATTTCTAATAATGAATAAAAGCTACATTAATTCTAGCTTTGAATATCTTATGACTGTATTGGTAGGACTGTTTTATTATCTGTTTGTCTGAGCTGACTTGCCAGGAGTTAGGTGGCTGTATTCCCAGATTTATAATGCATTTTCTTCCTCTTGGAAAGGGCATATGCTGTCTTGGCTCATTCTTTTTAATTTGAGTTTTGCAGGGGTCTGTGTTGTTCCAGTTTTAGTTCTATTTCTAAAGCCTTCACATGCATGTAAAATATGATAAAACCCCAAAATATTTCAAGGCTATTGCAGGTGGAAACATGAGCCTGCTTTTCATGTTTCTGGATTTATCTTTCAGTTCATGTAATTTGCAAAGGAAAAACTTGAGGTTTTTCTTTTGATTGGGCTTCGAATTCAGATCAAAAGGAATAACCAAGCCTGCAGAGACAGCTTGGGATCATTCCCCAGCCCCATCAGCTGCCTTGTGCCTCCCGCAGAAGCATTTTGTCCCTCTGATTTGGTATTCCAAGACATTCCTCCATCCATCCTGCTACTCTCATCTCCTCAGCCGTACTGAAAGTGAGATGAATTGACCTGTAGCCAAGCTTAACCAGTCAGCATTCCACGGGATCACTCGTGAGGAAGCAGCTCTAAGTATTGACAAAATATTGTGCTGCCCTCCTCCAGCTCCTCGGGTGTCATTCAGCAGCAGCCTGGATTAGGTCTCCCCTCTCTGCACCATACTTGGGGGGACCCAGTGTGGTTTTCACCTGCATGAGGAAACACCCTGGAGCTGTTAACAGCAATTCTGAGACATCTCTGGGATGAGACCACAGGGGCTTTTGGTGCTGCATGGTGCCCACATCTTCTTCTTCATCACATGGGTTTTTTATCTCTGTTGGGTTGGGAAAGGAGCTGGGGCTTGGGGCTGTGGGCTGGGCTGGTCCAGAAGGAGAGCCTTATGTTCTGTGTCCTGAGCCCCAGCTCCAGCACCCTGCCTGCTCACAGCAGGGAGGGAAGGGAGGAGTAATACAGCTTGTAAACCGGAGGAGTGGGGTGCCAGACCCACTGCATTTACACCTGCAGATGTGGAGTCCAGAGCCCTTCAACCTGGCTCTCAGAGCTCAACTAGAAAGGCAACAAGAACATACACCTCTCAGTTTTTTTCAAAAGATTTCAGGTGTGTTTGCTTTGTTAGTGCTGGGTCAAAGCCTGGCTGGTCAAGTCCTAATTTTGCCCCAGCATCATGGATTTGAGCTCTTCAGAGAAAGATGGATGTTGTTGTAGGATGATTTTCTTGGCACCCCAGCACTGTTCTATCATTGTTTATCATTATGAATAGATTTATTTTTTTTTTTTGCCTCTCTGGTGGTGATATGTTGCAGGGATGTATAACCTGGGTGCTTTGTGTCATAAAACCTATGCTGTTAGCTTCTTTAGATATAAGACTAGACTTAAACAGTACATGGATAGCTCCAGTACCTTGGAGTGGTACAAAAGAAGTACAAAATATTTGAGAATCTGTTGTTTTCCAGACCAGACAGACACCTCTCTTCTTTGCTTCCCCCCCTACCTCCACATCACAGGTGAAAAAACCAGGAAAAAAAATTAAATTACTTTGTTCTGCTACAATACCACTCTTTCCCCTCAAGAAACAATACATTGATAGCACCAGACATCAATTTTAAAGGTTTGATTTCACCATTGCTTAGAAAAGGTCTTGCTCAGTTAGTGTTTTCTCTGAAGGTATTTGAATGAAATTGTGAGTTACCCCGCGGGCTGTGTGGGTGGATATACAAGTTAGTTAGTAACTGGGTTCCTGCATGTGCTGCTGATGAAATTAATCACTTTCTATTGTCTAAATTCGATTGTCCTTAGGATGTGAACTGCTTACAAACCAGGCCCAGCATCTGCTAACCAGCCCCAGCATTTACCTCTGCTCCCATCATTGCCCTCCAGTGGGAATTCTGGAGCCAGCTGCAGGGATTAGGATTGGGTTTTGGCCTGCAGCAGTCCTGACGGTTTTGGTTAGCTGCCATTAAAACTACAAGATGTTATGAAATTTGGAAGAAGACTAACTTGTATGTTCTCCTTCCTGATACTCTTTTTTTGGTAGGGAACAGACTCTGCAAGAGTGATGTTGCAAATTACAGTATGAGGAAAAAGACTTGTGGAAGGGCTTTTTTCTTATATACACATATTAAGAGACAGGAAATATGTTACTGGTTTGAAATACCTGTTTCGAAGGCAATGTGGTGCTTTTGATACTGGTAAAACAGGCATTTCCTGATGATAACTGCATTAAACCCCCCCACAAAACAAAACCATTTGTCAAATTAGAAATCGGGCTGTGTAATAGTCTTGGTAGAAGCTGGTTTAATAATCACAAAGTTAGTCCTCCTTCTGCTCAAATTGGATTTATTGGTTTGGTTTTTGTTTTTTTTCTGGCTCAGATCACTGAAACCTGTTTTTGTTCTTTATTGTATTTTGCACCTTGTGTCTCTGAGCAATCTGCATCAAGTATGTGGACTTGTCATTTAGTTCTAATCCTGTCAGTTTTTTGAAACGTTTCTCTTGCATGAGAAAATGGGGGAAACAGTATACAATAATTATTAAAAATATAAACAAAACCAAGCCAGGATGAAAGTCTCTCTTTGTACAGAGAATCCCATCTGCAGAGGGACAAATCCTTCTCGAAACTGCATTTTTAGAAGTTTTTCTGCCTTCCGGAGGTGAATTTCCCCATTTGTGGGGTTTTCTTGAGATTTAATTCTGATTTTTAAATATTGCTTTCAGTTAGAACCCAGGATCACAGATTGCATACATTTCATATTGTGTCAGGTGAATTTACTGTGTCACATCTGTTGTTATTTTTTAATTCATTGCAACTGTGTGCATAAATAATGGGAGGAATGGGGTGGCAGGGTTGATTTTTTATTTACATAACCTCATATTTTTGGAGTGGTTTTCTTGTGTTTTCATGGCTCCCAGTGGGTGTCTGATGGGCAGTGAGTACAGACTAAATTATGTTCTTGACTTCTTACAGCACAGGTTGAAGTCAGAGGAGTTACAGAGCTGCAGCATTGTTTGGTTTCCTTGAACAATTGCAGCTGTTTTTTAAAGCTGATGAACACTTACTAATTTGCCTGATGAAGATTAGTATTTTTGAATAAATGTCCAGTGAAAGTAGATGGTGAGAAGTTCCTATCTTGATGATGCAGCTTTACTGTGGTATATTCAAATGATGGAGTGGCCACTAAGAAGAAGGAAGCAGTCTGCAGTCTAGTAGGATCAGCTCATTTGAATGTAGTATAAAACTTTTTCATGTGTCTCTGGACACTCTCACTGGCACGCTTTGTCAAGTTAATTGTTGTCCACAGACAGTTGTAGATATGAAGGGGTAATATCCTTGAAATTTATCTGCTTGGTGCACTGGAGTCGTTTCCCACTTTGTCAGTGCTTTCATTTGTCTGCCCTGTTTTACAGCGAGCTGTCAGACAGCTGTAAGTCACAGGAAGGTCCTGGTCTGGAGCTGTGGTGGGAGGAAAGTGCTGAGCACATTCACATTCCAGGTCTGTGTGTAATGTTACTGGTTTTGTGCAAGTGGTTTTTGCACAGGAACCTCTCTGAAGGGTATATATTATATATAAGTGTATGTATAAGCTGCTAAGTGAACATCTCTGCAGCATGGGAGCAAGAGCTTAGAATTCATTCCATAAACACTTCTCAGATTTGGAACAAAGTGGAGGTTTTCTTCCAAGTTTCAGAGTTGTCAACAAATAACTACACCTCCGAAAAATTCAAAACTGGGAGAAGGGGAGGCATTGCCACTTGTTCAGCAGTTCCCAGCAGTGAAGATACATTAGGGCTGCACGTGTGGTCTGTAAATATCTGAAATACCCCAGTGCTGATTTCATTGTTCCATCTTGTTAAGACTATGTGGGTGTCTTATTTATTTTTACTTTGGGCAGCAGATGTCCCTCATTCGAAGGACTGACATAGTTTAGCTGATCTAGAGCCTTGCTCTCTAGTGTATTACCTGGCAAAAGCTCATGACACAGGGCACTGAGCAGGCCACTCCGTAGTGTCAGTAAAGCATGTGCAGATGTCTTCTGAAAGTTAACTGCTACAGTGACTTGTGAAAGGCTTCTTGGTTTTGTGTGATGTCGTGGTGCAAATGTACTACTTGCCAAAGCTTACTGGTAATTTGTTCCGTAGTTCTGCTTAATCAAATGTCTAAACCTTAGCCTCTTTTGAAGTTTCTCTGTGGACTGGATGCTAATTGCAGGCAAAAGGCATCTGTCATGTAGGCAAAGCTCTTTTACTTCCAAGTTCCACAGCTGCTGTGGTGCTAATAGATGTCCCAGAGCTAAACTGGTCATCCATGGAGAGGAATATAAACTGGAGATGCTTTGCTTTTCCTGCCTGCCCTGTGGCTGTTAAATGCTCGATGGCCTGAACCCTAAAGGTATGCACTTGATACCTACAGAGCTCCCAGCTGTCATGAGGAGCTACCAGACTTGGCTGTCTGTGCTCTGGGTCTGTTGCTTCCCCGGGTGCTGAGCTGCTGTCTGTCCTACCTGGAAGCAGCGAGGCAGCTGTTTCAGTCTGTGGTACTACCTGGAAAGAGGGAGGAGGAATTCCTTAACCTTTAAATTATTCAACCAGAGTTTCAAGCGTGGAGTCAATCCTCAATCTCCATAGGCTCTGGCACAGCAGATGTTGCTGTTCGCTCGGGGATGAAATGCTTCAGGGCTCGACTCCATCAATAAGTAGTTCCATGGCTTTACTGAAGCATGTTGTCTTATCCTGAGGACAACAAAGATGATGCTTTAATATCTCTTGCTCTTTAAATGAGAGGTACGTGATTAGACCTGGGGGCTTGCAGAGCAGCCTGCTGTGTGGTTTTGCTCAACTTTGTAGTTAATTCCTGGCTCGCAGCCTTTGGTGGGTACGTGCTGAGGGTGTTCGCTTTTTTATTCCCTTCTGGGTCAAGTGAGTCACCTTGGGTAGCTCAAATTTGCCTTCCTCAAAGCAGAGCTCGTTACCAAAGCTGCTGAAAGTGTCTGCAGTGCAGGGGAAGGTGTGGATATTATCCCCTTGTTAGCTTCTGTGTGGTGCCTTTAGAGGCAGAAACTTGGTTGTAGTCTGTGTCCCTGTCCCCTCACCTGTGGTCTCCCTGCTAACAGATTGTGTTGGTGTTAGCTTTACTAAGAGCTCTCCTAATTTGACAGGTTTTTTGCCTTCTCTGTAAGAATAAAAACTGAAGGTGGTAGCAGGGTTGAAGCAATCTATTTGAGGGCACAAATTGATAGTCCCAGCTAACAGCATGTGGCTTTTGAGGCAGAGGTTCTGGATGTGTGGCGGATTATTTAGGAGTTAGTTAAAGAGAAGAGAGCAAATGCATCCTAAGAAAGAATGGTTGATGTAGGGTTGAGCTGGATTCTGCATTAACACTCTGTTGTAAACTTAGAGGTAAAACAACCCTTTTGCAATAAGCATTTCTGCAGTATGTTCTATGCTTCATAAAAGATATTTGAAGAATTCTGGTAGCTCTACACTTGGGAAGTATCTTGGAAGGACCTTTCTACTTGGAATGCATTTCCTCTATGTAGTGCTGTCTGTAATCTCATGCGGCCTTGCAAAACCCGTTCTACCTATTAAATATGCAGTAAAGCTGTTCTGTTTGGTAGAAGATTGTATGTTTAAACAGCAGAAGTCCTCATTGCTCCTGTATTTTAAGATTAAAAATTCAGTTGCAACACTACCTTCAGCTTCAGAGCTATTAGAATGGATTTTCCGGATTTATTCTCCTGATTATAATACAGAAAATTAATTGCTTTTGACTATAAAGAATTATGACCCATTCATTATTTAAGAACCTTCTTGATGGATGAACCTTTTCCACCTACTTCAAGACTTCTCATGAAACAAGGCTGCTTTTTTAAACTGGTATAAAGTAGAATGCACCCATATCAAAGGGTGGATGTATTGCATGCTCTTTAGGGGTTGGTGGAAAAGGAAGTCAGCACTTTTCCTGTGCCTGGTTTGTTTGATTATTCAACACACAAGTAGTAATGCCTACTGGGAGACAACAGGGTAGGTTACTTGAACAGCATTTAAAATAAACACTTTGGGGCTGTTTAAGGAAGATCTACAAGTTTCTTAAAATGTCCTGGTTGTAGAGAACACCACTTCAGTTTTGTCTGTGTGTGTACTGGAAGTGTTTGGGTCACATACTGGAGAGAAGACCTTGTATTCAAAATATAATTCCCTTTGGTCACCTCTCAGCTCCCAGCTGCTGGTTCTCATGCTGTCACTTCAGAAGGTCTCAAATTATTTTTGTGTCTAAGTCTTTGGTCTCATCCTTTTAGCAGGTGAAGTAGTCAGATTTCTTAGACCTGGTTGATTAAAACCAGCAGAAGAATCCAAATAAGGTTTTGGTGGCTTTTAAACCCAGAAAAACTTGCTGAACACCCTCAAGTAGTCAAATCTCTCCAGTCATTTATCGCAGAATTAAATACGAAACTTTGTGAGGGAGGCAATGGTGGTCATTTTTTGTTTTGTCACATGGAATAACTCCCAGAGCACTGGGTTTTGATGCCAAACATAACAGAGCTTTGATTCATTCAAATACAATTATTGTCTTAGAATCTTAACAGCAATGAAGCTGTTGATTAGGTAACGATGACTTCAGAGAGCTTTTTTCTTTTTTCCCCTGTAAGGACAGATTGCAGTAAATATTACCATTAGTATTTTATGGTGGATGAGCAATTGCACTGAGTTCTGTCCCTTGGTCTGTGCACTCACCAGAGGATGCAGTCGGCGCTTTCCCAGGTGTGCTGTGATTTTCAGTTCATTTGTGCAGCCCTCTCTGGTCAGGTTATTGAGTCTCAACTTTTTTTTGCTGTTGTCTTAACCCAGCCTACATTTACAAATAAGTTGCTAGTGATGTTGACATTTCCTTGTTACTAATTGGATTTAAAGGTTTTGCATAGTACTTTCAGAATACTGATTTTTCTCCTGTGTACCATACCTTGTGAAAAGAACAGGTTTTGCATTTCAAATTTTTGTTATATTATAATCAGTCTCTGTGACAGTTTAAGAAAATAGATTTATCGTGTGCTGCTTTGAGGCATTTAGAGGGATTTGAGGAGCAGTTAGCCAACTGACATTTAAAACCCTTGAGAACTTGCTGTAGCCAAACCTTTTGCAAAAAAAAAGCAAGTGCAGCTATGGCTTAGTTACTAAAATGATTTTAGCTGGCAGTAACATGTAATTGCCTTGGAACATCCTGAAACTTGTTCTTTGTTCAGCTGTTGTATGAAGGCTTTTGGGTTGTGTCTGTGAACTTGTCAATTCCCTGAATCAGAAATCTCTCTCCTGCTATTGAAGCACCATGATTTTGAACATTATCTTCCTTGCAGTAACCTGTTTAAAGAACATTTTGTATTTCTGACACTTTCTCGATGGCTGTAATTCAAAACTGAAGTGATGCCTTGCTAGTTTGACATCTCACCACGAGACTGATTGTTTGTTCTCACTGAATTCTCAGCAAAGGGCTCCTGTTGGGAATGCTATGCTCCTGGCTGGCAGGAGCACCAGGTCTGCCAGGTGATCCCAGGGAACAGCCAGAGCCAGGTCTTGGAGCCCTGCAGTCAGCCTTGCTGGAGGGGACACTACTGCCTGTGCTCTTTCTGATACAGAAACCCCCAAGGGATCAGTCTCAAGGGCCAAGAGTTCAGCTTTGGTTTGGTTTTCAGACTTTCATCTTGCTTATACCAGTTTATGTTCATCAAGAGACCTCAAGTTTGGGAAGAACCCGTTCAGGCCAGCTCATTTATTGCAGTAAAAGAGAAGGTGATAGGATTATGGCAAATGGACTGGTCCAAACCTGACTTGCCTGCTTTGGGTAGTGTCTGTAGTCTGGTCTCTCAATTGTGAAAGAAGGAGCTTTTGACACCTGTGTTTGAAAAGGGAGGAAGAAAGAGGCAAATGCGGGTTTACAGTATACACAATTTTTAATAACAAAATTTTTCTGTACACTGAATTTCGTTTTACTCCACCACTTCCACCCCTCCCACCAGAAGCTGGCTCTCTAGACATAATTTAAATACAATGCATCTAGGACTGTTAGGTTTGGTTGGTTTTTTTTTTAAATCTGTGGTTGCAAAACTGGTAGAATAGTTCACTTACTATGTTTTCATTAGTAAAAAAGAAAACCAGAGCATGTTTTGGTTTTGCTTTTTTTACAAAAGGAGTGGGTGAAGGTGTAGCTTTCCAGCTGCACAAGCTGCCTGGTGTTCTGTTTTGCCCTTAGTGCAAGTTTTGCCCCATCTGAGTCTTGATTCTGTCCACCAAAGCTTCTGTTACCTTTCCCTAGGTACCTCTCAAAAGGTTTTCATGCAAGATGTGGAATTCTGTGTGTCCAGCAGACTCCAAAATAACCAGTTTTAAGCATGTGGGACTCTACAAATGGCTGAAGGAGTGGGAAGGGATGATCTGCTGCTGTGCAACTGCCTTTGGTGTTTTGCTCTTTCTTTGCTTATTCCTTTATTTGGGAGGGGGTGGGGGGCAGGGTTGGGTAGGAGAAATACCACAGTATTCCTCACTGAACTTAACTCTTCCAGAAAACTTCATAAGAAACATGAAATTCAGCTTCTGGGCAGCTTTCATAGCTCTGAACAGATGGATTTTGATGGCCACGCAGATCAGAAAATTAAATTACTTTATTTTCATTAAAGTAATGCAGAAGTTAACTAAGACACATGAAAAAAACAAAAAACAAACGTAGTGCAGGTTTTTGCTTTAAAGCCACTGGATATTTCTGATTTTACATGTTAGCAGTCGGCTGCTGTCTTCTGAGGGGGGGTAATGGGACATAAGTTCAGATGCTTACATGCTTCAGATTTACATGCAGGGTAGGTTTATCACTGAAAAATCAGATCATTTCTGCTCGAGGGAAAAGCAAACAAAACCAAACATTGATATAGTGGCACTAATTATGTTTCAATCTGATAGGAAATGGGAGCTCTGTGCAGAGGAACACTTCAGCTGGAGACTAAATGCTTACCTATTTTACTCTTGATCAAGTAATTTTTAGTTGTGTGCATTTAACTGATGATCTAATGCAGAGCAACTAATGAGAGAGGAGCTGAAAGCATTAATTCAGACCTGTTCCAGAACGATGACTCAAAAATTCAACTTGTGCTGTGCTAGGTTTGCCTTTCACTGACATGAAGGGTGGGGAGGAGGAAAAGCTGGCTGGAGATCAGTGAGGCTGGAGAAGATATTTTGATGGGACCAGGATCTTGAGCAGTAGAAAACATTCTCATTTCTAAAAGGCCCTGAACACTTGGGTAAGGCTGTGCCTGGGGGTGGCAAAGCACCTGTAATGCTATTTAGTACCTGTAGAAACTGAGGCAGTGCAAGAGGGATGCTGTCTGGGGGAGAGCAAGTTAGCAACCTCTTGTTATCAGCCAGTACTCATGCTGAAATACCATGAATTTAAACTAAATCTTCATGGTTCTTGGTCCTTAAGCAAAATAAATCAGAGACTGTTGAGTAATGCAATCATTACAATACCCTCCTTCTTGGAAGAGTCACAAAAAATCGAGAATGGAAGACACTAAACCACAGCCAAACCCCCAAAATGAACAGCTTCTGGTCATGTCCTTGTGCAGAGCACTGGCTTTGCCTGCTGTTTGCTGTCCCTCCTTAGGGAATTCAAGTTGACTTCACTGCTAGTGTATGGCACTCTGCAAGTTTTATGATACCTGTTACCCTAAATGTAATGTTTGCAGAATCGCTTTGCTTACGCCTGGAACCTGGCAACAAATGATTTTGGAAATGGCAGACATAAACCATGGCATTTGGGAAATAGGCTGAGGATTAGGGTGTAGCACAGAGAGTCAGAGTAAGACAGAGCAGTGCTGTGCTAGGCTCTGCCTGCTGGCCTCCTGCTTCCCTGTCTGCAAGCCAAGGCAGCACTGCAGGACCAGTGCAATACTGTAGGACCAGTGGGGATACTGGTGGGGGAGAGAAGTTGACTGTGTTTGCTTAGAGAGACACTGCAGCAGTGCTTTAATGCTCGGAAAAAAATTGTATGAGTGGCTGGGGTGGAGAAAAGGCTGAAATCCAGCCTTGCTGGAACATCTGCCTGTTCTTGGGTGTAGTGGGCAGAGCTGGGGTGTTGCACAGCATCCCCCAACCCTGGGGGGAACCTCAGAGCTTCAGTCCAGCAGCCACTGCTCCTTGCCATGTAGAGGACTGGCGTGGTGCCTTTTGGACTGTTACAGCCAAGATTCCTCCTTGGGTGTGGAGCAGGAAGGTGGAATTCCATCTTCCAACTGTAGCTGAGGACCCCAGAGCTGAGCATTGACATTTTAGGGTTAATGATAGTGTAGCAAGATTATTGGGCTGCCAGGGTAATTAATGAGCTCACTTATAACTTTGTCTCTGCTGGTATCCTACAGCTGTACATGAAAATCATTCCCCAAAGTGTCTGCTTCTGGTGATGCAGACTGTGGTGTTAGTCAGAGCAAGGTAAGGGGGGGCACAGCCAGGGGCAGGTTGTAGCTGAGATGGTGATGCATGCTCAGGGTAAAAGCCTTGGACGTAAGGGAAGAGCTGTGAGCACTTACTCATGGTAAGGAGAAAGCAAGCAGCTAAATACCCTTGGAGACCAACACATTTTTGTATTTATCAGCTCAGGTCTGGCCTGCTGGCTCATGTGGGATTTAATAATTGCAAATACTCGCTCTTTGTCCGTCTGCCCTGCAGGATTTGTTGTGTCCAGTTGAAAGCAGCAAACTGATTTCCTACAATAGGTGTAAATTGGCTCAGTGCAGTGTTAAACCCTCCCGAAAACCCACAAAACCCAAGTTTCTTCCATTAACTACAGTCATTGGAAGTAAACACATTATTTGTTTGATAAGAAGCGCACTGTCTGGAAAAGTAAAATGATGAGAATTAATACCTTCAAAACCAGTAATGGAAAAAATCTTTATGTAAAATCTTAAAATCACACTTATCTTGCTGTAGTTGCCTTGGACGAATTAATTTCACAATCAAACATCAAACTGTTGTGTAATTGCACCCTAAATACCTCACTAAGTGGTAATACAGATATATAAAACCAGTGTGAAACAGCAAACAGATTTTTATGCAGTGATTTTTTTTTTTTCCTGTTTAAAAAAAACTGTTGTGGAATAGTTTAGTACTACACAATTAGCATACTGTAATTACTGTTGTCCTCAAGGTATGTCAAAACTGTGAGGCATTTTTCTTGTTTTGTGTGCTGGTAATTGTTTAACACTGCAGCATTGGACACGACACTTTTTAGTTCTATGCATGTGTGTGTATATATATATATTAAAAAAAATTTTCTATCCCTCTAGTTCTTTTAGCTTTGGTTAGAATGTTTACAATATCTGAGCAGTTGACTTAAAAATAGTGAAATGCTTTGCAGAAACCCCCTTGCCCCCACCCCCGTGGCATCTGAATGCCACCATCGCTGCATAGATCTGCAAATATTTACATATAATTTCACAATATAGTAGAAATAGCAATATGGTACTTCTGGATAAAGAAAGCAAATTACTCCTTAAGAATGAGGTGCATGTGTGTGTATATATATATCTCTATAAATTATTTTTTTTAAATGGCATACTAGTTTAGGTTCTGTCCCATATCAAGTAAGAAATGAAACATTTTTCAGTGAACTATTCTATAAACTCATTATCCTAACTTGTCAAAAGGTTTGTATTTTTACTTTTTTTTTTTTTTTTTTAAATTGGTAATTACCTTGAATTTTGAAAGAGGAGGACAAGTGAGTGCTTATATTACAGGGCCTAATTCTGTCTCCAGAGAAACCAGTGGAGCTGGAGCATGAAAATAGCTTCCAGGCGAGAGGAAGCTTCAGCTGGGGGGGCAGCGGGGGGACAAAGAGAGGCTTCTTCCTTCCTTCCTTCCTTCCTTCCTTCTTCTCCTTAACCTTGCAGTTGAGATTTACTTTTAATTAAGAAAAACTTGCATTAAGGGTATTTACACATGAAAAAAGGTGTTGAGATGGCCTTTATTTATAGTGGCAAGTCATTAGCCCAGAATACATGAAAAGCAGCATCAAGTCCAAACCAGAGAGACGATAAGAATTGAATGGACTTAATAAAATCGATCTTCTTGTCCTGAGCCTTCCTAACTGAGCTGTGCTGCCTACTTTCAAAGTGCCTGGAGAGTCCTTCTGCTGATTTGTGACCCTCCTGATGATAACTGGTGACCGTGTGAACTGCTCCTTCCCCTGCCTGTCCTGAGGAAGGTTCCTTGAAGCAAGCCAGACTAGGAATGCAGATAGGAAACCTGGATCTCAGAGAAATTCACTGATCCCCAATGCACTTAAATCCTCACCCAGACCTTTGCTGCTCTTTTTTTGGTGGTGGTGTTGTTTCCCCTGCCCTTTTTTACTGGAGTGAAATGATGAGAGGAGGAAAATCTTCCTCCACGGCTGCCTTTCAAGTGAAGGGAGCCAGCTGGGGTGTTTGGGATCCTACAGCTGCAGTGGAACAAACGGAGCGTGTGTCCCCCCCGCTGGGCTCTGTGCAGATATCCACTCCCCTTCCCCTCCGACTGTTCTCGTTAGAAAAAGTAGAATATGAAGACTCGGGGATAAATGTTTACACACAGTCATATAATTACATAACATGAAACATTTTACATAGTTTGAGGTGAGCATCTCTTTAGACTTTTCAACATTAGGAGTGCAAGTTTAATGTAATCATTGCTTCTTTAACACTGAAAATATTATGGACTTCTTTTCTCTTTAGAAAAAAAAAACCAAAAAACAAACAACTTAAAAGTACGGCACCACTCCATGAACAATGTTTCCATCAAGTAGCTTGGAAAATTAGGTTTTATGTCAACGTTTGTAAAAATTAGAATCTGATGTAGGTCCCCTACAATTTTTTAAAATAGGTTACTTATCTGATTTAACTTGGGATGGCATGGAGTAGGCATTATACTTCACATTCTTTATAGGGCAGCTGCTGGCACTTGCACTGTCCGTAGCCATTGATGATGATGAAGGGTCCTTCGTGGGTGGGTTCGTATTCGTTGTAGGGTCCTTGGTCTGACATATTTGCCATATGCAGCCGGGTTTGGGATCGGAGCTGCCTGTGGTTTTGAATCATTGAGCACTGCCTAATTCTTCTTAGTGTGGGAGGGCAGCACTTCCTGGAGATGAACACTATAAAAATGATAAAAAAGAAAGAAAACAATAAAGCCATTGTTCCTGTAATTACCCTCTGAGTGAAGATGGCATTGTTTGGCTCAGGGAAAGGTTCTTCAGTGGTAACGACCATGCCTGCTGTAGTTGGAATCTCTTTGTCTCCCACATGGAAATGAGAAGAGCTGGTTCTTTTTGTGTACTCGGTAGTCGGAGCCGCCTCGGTCGTAGCCAGGGGTGTAACAACAGTCGATAAATTCCAGCAAAGCTGAAAACCATACACTGCATCCAGAATATCCTCTCCCTGGGTGTGGTCAGGGCTGTGGCAAAGGATGGAGTGCTCCCACCGACCTTGGAAGCCACTCAACCATGTGGCCAAGGCGCAGATCTTTGGGCTGCATTCCCACAGATTGCCGGAGAGGCCCACGGTGGTGAGGGATGTCAGCGAACTTAGGATCTTGGAATCCAGAGTGGTGAGCTTGTTGTTATCCATGAGGAGGGTTTTAAGGTTAGGCATAGTTTCAAAGACGGTTAGGTCGATGGCTTTGATTTCGTTTCCAGTCAAATCGAGCTTTTCTAAGGTGCCCCAGGTCCACTCCATCCCACATGTCAAGTTGCTAATTTTGTTCCACTGCAAGAAGAGAGTGTGCAGGCTGCTCAGCCGGAGGAAGTGAGCAAAATTAATCTTTGTCAGCTGGTTGTGCTCTAGGTGAAGCTCCCTCAGCTTGATTAATCCCGCAAATCCGTTGCGAGCCAAACTTCGCAAGCGGTTTGTGCTCAAATCCAGGAACTCCAGGCTACGACAGTCCCAGAACAGGCGGACTGGGATGGTCCGCAGGGAGTTGGAACGTAAGTGCAAGGTCTGTAGCTTGCGAAGACCGTAGAAGAGCTCGGGGTGCAGAGAGGATAACTGATTAAAAGAGAGGTCCAAATTCTGCAGGTTAAGCAGCTGGCTAAAAGTTGTGTTTGGCAAATGAAAGATTTTGTTGGAACTTAAGACTAATTCCTTAAGTTTATACAGTCCTTGAAAAGAATCTTCTCTGACTGTTGCAATTTGATTATGATCTAAGTGAAGCCAAGTAAGTTGACTGAAGCTTGCAAATTGATCCCTTTCAAGTTCAGAAATATAATTGTGCCTCAGTGACAAACCTAGCGAGCCCTTTTCAGTGGTGTTTGGCACTGAGTGAAACCCCTGAGAGTCACAGTAAAAGAGCAGCTTCTCACAGCGACATTTTGGTGGACAAGCCATGCCCAAGGCAGGCAGCATTTTTAAAACCATACTCATTGCATATAGTGCTGCCAGCATACGAGCCCCTAATGGCCACTTGAAATGTAAGCCTGCAGAATATAATTTAGGAAAACAACAAGATAGGATAGCCTTATCAGTATACTTTGAACATCACGATGGAAGATTTCACTGCAGATAACATTGCCATGCATTTCTGACAAGCTAATTCTTAATGCAAGAAACAACTTTACTATGAAACACAGAATACTTGGATATTACACTTAGGATGAGTCTTTATCTCTATTATGGAGGATTACAGTGTCACAATTGGAAAACATATTTTTTCCTCATAAGTTTCAGTGCAAAACAAGAATCTGCTTTAGCACCTAACTGCTCAGTTAAAGCACAGCCAGTCATTCATTACACAGGGTATAGAGAAACGCAGGAACTTACCCATTCTTTTGAGTACATTGGAGGTTGCATTCAGTCGTAGTTTGAGACTCAACGTGGTGAGTCTGTAAAAGGCTCTAATGTAAGACAGCCTTTGAATAATTTACTGGGTTTCGTGTCCTTTGATATTAGTGCAAAATTGAATCCACCGTGCTCTCTCGGAGTATTCCTTTTGAAATCATGGGCTCGGTCTCCTCTGACAGGTCTGCGATTTGGAAATCAAGGCTTAATACAAGTTTGCATCCTCTGGGGCTGCTCAGCTGTTTAATTGAGGCTCCCGTTTCCTTTTTCCGCAGCTGTGGCTCCCTTTAGCCCTAACTTGTTGATGGCAGATGGGTGGCTTATTGCCGAGAGAAGCTCCTGTAGTAGCATGAGTGCATTTACTGAAAAGCTTTTCAGGGAAGCAGTACAAGAATGGATTTGCTTATGCGCTGCGACCACACAGGGCTGTATATAGGCTGACGTCACCCGGTGACGTTCCTTTTGTTTGGGTTTTCCAGAAGCTTTGCTGCTTTAAAGCAGTGTGGTGCATACTGTGAGCTTGTTAAAGACCACTGATGGAGGGAGTTGGGGGGGAATCCACGGCAGGAGCCCTTCGTCCCTGTGCTAGAAGGACTAGGAAAGACTTGCACCACCCCTTCTCCCCCTCCTCCTACATCTGCGCTGGGGTTGGGAGCAGCGCAGAGCTGCGGGTGGAAGCGCTTTAGTGCTGGCTGCTGCCTGTGTTCTGCTCAGTACCGCTGCAGAAAAGGAACTTTTAGCTACTGTTTGAACAGGAGATGCTGCTGAGCATCAGCTTTCAGCAGAGGTGAGAGGTTCTGGGGCAGCTTCAAGCTACACCTAACAGCTGCCTGCCACCGTGTCCCTGCGAAAGCAGGGAGAGAAGAGTCACTGGGGTGAATGAAGGTGGTGTGTCCATGCACAGCACCCAACCCCGCAGCACAGGAGGGGAGTGAACGTTTCAAGCCAGGAGAAATTTCTGGAAAAAGCAGAGCTTGCGTTAGGGCACAAGAAAAACTGAATTGGAATCCAGCTTGACAGCCTGCAGTTACGAAACTAGAAAATGTGGGATTTTTTTTTTCCCCACCCCAAACGGTGGTTTTTATACTTGGCTTTTTTCTTAAGGACTGAAGTGTGCAGGAAGGGAGAAGGTGAGGTTGGTGTTCACCATCGGGGCTCGAAGCAGTTTGAGGGCTTCTTTGTGGTAGCTGATGACATTCTGCTGTCATCTGCCACCTGTGAAAGGGAGGGATGTTTCTGCCATCAGCATCTGGCTCTGGAGCTGTTACCTGTTTCAGAGTTGCAAAAATTTGCATCTGCAGACATAGTGACCCTGCAAAGCTCTATGTGCTGTTAGAGCTGAGCAGACAGTGCACACGCAGTGTGGAGGAGGCAATTGTGCTGTCATGGCTGCTGCTTTTAAAAGTTCCTTGCCTTCCTGGCTGGAGAAAAGTCTGGTACTGAAGGTAAATGAAAAGCTCGATACAAATCATTTTGGGAATTTTGCATGTATGTGCAGGAAAGCCTTGGGAGGAGTTGCTCTGGCCTTGACTCAGTGTGGATGAGTCAGGGAAGCATTTAGCTTTCTGCCCCAAGCAACTTGGATGAGCTTTTTTATTTTCACTTTGAAATATAAAGCAATAATGTAGTACAAGGCCCTTGAAAACGTTTGCTCTGTAGTGGCAAGGTATCACTGACAACCTCAAGATATTGGATGAGCTGAGGATAACAAAGTTGTCACGTGGTGGAGGAATATGATGAATTGTGTCAAAAAAAGATTTTAAAATAAACTGGATGTTTACCTTTTGGTCTTAAGCTCTGGTTCCCTACAGGTACAGAGCAGACTGAAGGGAAGTGCTAAGTGGAAAGAAGGGGATGGAGAGGATAAACTCTTCAAAAAACAAACCGAAAACCTCAAACTAACCCGTCCTCCCAAAAAAAGCCAAACAAAAACCAGCCAACCAAACCAAAACAAAAATCCATTCCTAATCCATTATGAAAATAACTGTAATGATACAGTGAATTAGGAAGTGCTAGGTGAACTCTAATTACTCTGCTGTAGTAAGTATTTTCACATTTGCTCTAGAGTGAACAAAAAATGTTACATAGATCTATGTAAAGAGTTTTTTACTTCCTGTGTTCACTGTCTGACAAGTCCAGGAGTTGAAATCCAGCTGTAGCTGTTGGCTGCCAGCTGTCTGATGGAACTACTGCACCCAAGTACCCACGTTCATCCTTCCCATAGCAGCTCAACTGGTGCACGATCCTGATTACAGGTGTTGATTTGAATTTTAATCACATTTAAATATTATAACATAGGAAAAAACCCAACAACATTGTGAATATTGTCATTAATAAAATGAGAACAGCTCTTAAGGTCAAATGTTGCTCCTCTCCTGTGGAACTTCTTTATTTACCAGCAGGCTCAAATTAGGTGTCTTTTGGAAACATTTTGCTTTTTTTGCGTCAGTATCTGTTGATAGGTTCCTCCCTCATTAGGACTGTGTAATTTGTCAGTTGAGAGATAATGTTCAAACAGGGGAAGTTGTTTCCTTTCTAAAGCCATCCATTCTTTGGCCAGTAACCAAACCAGGGCTATTTAGCACCTTGCCAGTGAGTTTCCTGTTTGGGAAACCATTAATGTGAACCTCTTTGGTGCTTTTTGTAGCAAAATATGTTTTTACCTGCGCTTGTCATGAAGCAGCAGATGATGCTGAAAGCATGCATCAGCTTCTCTTCAGTCTGGAGCAATATTCACGTTGTTCTTCAGGAGCTGCTCCAGGGGGTAGGGGGAGGTCAAGGTAATAAGCTGGGAATAAACCCCGGGTGTCCACAAAACTCAGGTGACTGCATTTCTCCTGAGGCTGAAAACTCGTGTGCGTGCGAGGAAAACCACGGCTGAGCATCACCTGGGGACTTCTGCCAGAATGGGCACGTTGAGATAACACAGAGCATCACATGCAGCTCAGAGAGAGAATGCCATGTCCTCCCAAGGAATAAACTTGCTTGGACCATATAATGCTTGCGGGGGCTTCTCCCTTACCCCGTTCCTCCAGCAGCAGCAGCAGAACTGGTTTTCCTTGTCTACCTACTAGAATTGCACCCCAAGGCCAGCCTTGTCATTTAGTTAGGCTGACATCTTGTGGAAAGCTTCCTAGTGTATTAGGAATACTGAACAAGCTAATTTTTCTTGATGGAGAGTGGGCTGCATGACTTTCTTGGAGGATGGCAAGCCCTGGAGTTGCAGGAGAAGCTGAGGCTGCCCTGCACCACACAAACAGACAAGCTCAGCCCTTCTGACTGAAGAAACCATTGTGTTCATTTTTGCTGGGCGACCTCAGGGATCACAGGAGAATTTTCAGCTTTTTGGCTAAGAGAGAATCTTTGTTCTGGGTCAGGTGAAGGAGGAGAGCACAGACGTGTGGCTGGAGTGTCACCATGTGCATGTTCTTGCTTGGGCATGTGACCAGGGAGCCCTGAGAAGTGGCCACCCAAGAGAAAGGCATGTCCAAGGTGAAGGATCATCCACACCTCATCAGGCTAGCTGGAGAGGTCCTTCAGGCCAGAGTGGTGGGAGGGATGGGACTGTGGGACCAGCTGGCAGGTGCTGTCTTCCTGAGAGCAAAGTGTGACTGTCACCTCCCTGCCTGGCAACTCTTTGCACCTAATGCTGGTTGCACATCATAATTCCTGTTTGCCCCAGGAGCAATTCTGCCCTTCTTTTGGGCACCGAGGGGGTTGTGAGGCGAGCATGTCAGTAGGGAGGGACAATGTTGGTGGCATGGTGTGGCACGCTCCGTAGGCATCTTGATTCTGGTGGAGGGTCTTGATGAACCCAGGTGCCATGGAGCCCTCATGCTTTGTCAAGCTATGGGCTCACCATGGGAGACTTTTTTCCCACAACAAGCCAGCAGATAGTCCTGCTTCCCCAACCTTCAGGTCTCTGATAAGAAAACACTGCTGAAATTCCCATGTCACACCGTGCTGCTTACCCTTCCTGGTCTCCCATCAGCGCTGCTGTAGCTGGGATTTGTTGGCAGTCCTGGGGAGAGAAGAGTCTGGAGGGTTCTCCTTTGCAGACAGGTAATCAGGCTGGGTGTCAAGGCAAAAATGAAGCATGTGACGTGGTGGATCTGAGCACTAAATCTCCTGCCTCCCCACGAAGCATTGCTCAGCATACAGCTGCCTTTGCAGTCCTGCCCAGAGGAAGGGATGCCAAACACTGCTCTTGCACTTATTAAATTGCCATAATGAACCAGGGGGCTGCCTGTTGTACAAACAGCTCAGAAGACCTTTCACAGAAGCAGAAACCTTTCAGCAAACCATCTTTTTATTTTTTTTTTAAGATGATTTGGTGGTGGGTGGCAGGCAGGACAGTGGTGGCACATCTGTCTCCCATCTGAGTGATTTGTGGAGGAAGGATGCTGGGCTCTGCTGGCAGCAGGTGCTGGGTAGGAGGCACCAATTCTCTCAGAAGCTCTGCAATTTTAGCTTAGCCCAAGCCAATGATGAAACATTGAGATTAACTATGTACGTTTTAGATGTTTAGCTATAAAAACTTCAAGTAACTTAATGTGAAATATGTGATCCTGGTGGCTTTAAGACAGTGTTCACATGCTGCCACCACCCCTCTCTGTTACCTAACTTGGGGTTAGATTTTCACATCAGTAGCTGCAGGAAAAGCTTGGTTCAGTTGTTCAGATTTTTTTGTTTTAACTCAGATGGCAGGCCTACAAAGGGAATTCTTTGTGACAGAGATGGCAATTCCACTTGCCTCCCATTATACAAATGTCCTTTCTTTACTTTAAGCCATTAAAACAAACCCTAGTGGGGATAGCAGTGGGATCTGGAACAGCCAGGATGTGACAGTGACTGCTTGTGTTGCTTCTCAAGCAGGGCAGCAATTACAGAGAGCAGGGGAAATGAGCAATTTTTAACACCAATTTTAGTCTCTTTGGTAAGGATCTGATTTAATTTAAAGTAAATTTGTGCAGTGGATAAATTTATTATCCATGATACTGGGCAGAGCTGCGGTATCATGCTGCAAAATGACTGACATGATCAACATGACCCTATTAAATCTACTATTATCTTACTGTACAATTGGCTGCAGAGCTTGTGATCCCCTTAGCAGAGCTTTGTGGGGAATATCTAGAAATCCCATTAGTAATCTGCAAACTTGGGCTTCAGTACTGTGCTAGCATTGGCATGTGTTGTGCTGCTGGGTCATTAGCTGGCTTCTAAGCTGAAGTCTGGACTAGAAACAAGGGCCAGGTTTTTTTACTATTACGGGTAATTGGTTACTGGAATGAATTACCCAGAGGTGGTAAGCTGTCACTTGAAGCATTTAAAACATGATTTATTACTTTAGAGAGGGTAACTGCTCAACAAGTCCTATTTGAGCTGATAGTGTGGACAAAATTCATGGGGTGTGTGGGAGCCTGGAATACGTGACTGTTGTGGTCAAGAGTGAACTTCAGCATTTGTAAGTGCCCTGGAGGATCTGAGCAGCTGCAGGCTGTATGGTTCTTCATGGGCTCCTGTGACCACTGCCTCCACTTGGACCTCATAGGGCATAGTTGGCCCCATAGTAAAAATATGTTTCATTTTATGGAAAAAAAAAAAATGAAAAAAAAAAAAAGTTGAGAAGCTTTAGATGGGCAAAAGCTGGCATTGTTGTGTCTGGGCCAGGACCTTGGTTTGAATTGGCTTTGATGCTTTCAGTTGATCATGACAAAAAGGTTCTTTTCTGAAGCTGCAAGTGTGTGGGTCTTTACCCTCCTCTCCCCACCCTGTTTCACCAGCCCTAAGGAAAGAGCTGGGTTAGTAGCCAGATCCACTGAGCTGTTACATTACCCCAGTTTAATCAAGAGGATGTTTTATCCTGAAACCTTCAGAAGGAAATTGTCTTCATACTTTTGACAAGCTTCTGTGCTGAAATTTCTGAATGCCAACAAGGTGGAAATGAACTGGAGCTGCCTTGCTAAAATCTAATGGGTTTAGATTATGCATCTCTTTCTGTGCTAATGTGTGGTGTAGCTTAATAGGAAGGGAGCAAGTCTGAAATTGGTGCTGCTTAGGCTCTAATGTGTGGTTTGCATGCTTTGTAGGGTGTAGTCTAGTCTCATGAAGTTGAACATCCATTAGTGGAAGCCATCTCTTGGTTTCCCTCTCCTCCAGGAGGTGTCAGGTCCTTGCACACTGAGGATGTTGTGGGCTGTGAAGCCAGGGGCAGCCAAGTGGAAGTGAAGGCTGGACTCGCTTCTGAAGTGAGCTGAAGCTTTGCCTGGAGATGGTAATGTAGGGCACCCAGGGAGGAGTAAAATGGTTCTTCTTGGAACAGCTGAATATTTGGCTTTCTGCATAATAGATGAGTGTATATCTTAAATACAAAGATATTCCTGGAAAAAAACACCCATGTGTTAAGGAGGGGTGCCATGCATTGGGTAAAAAGGTCACGTTGCAATAGGTAAGAAGTCATGAGAGCACCAGAAAGTCTCAGCAGCTCCTGGCTTCTGTCTCAGAGCTGGATTTTTAGTGCCCTTCCACCTGGCAGGTTTCAGATTTTTGGGTGAATCAGCCAAAATTTTGCACCTTGAAGTGCCACCCTCAGAGCTGATGCTTAGGACCAAACAAGCATGTTGTGTCTGGGCCAGGACATGGGAGGACTATCTGCTGGCTTGTTGTGGGAAAAAAGTCTCCCATGGTGAGCCCATAGCTTGACAAAGCATGAGGGCTCCATGGCACCTGGGTTCATCAAGACCCTCCACCAGAATCAAGATGCCTGTAATGCTCCCAATTTGATACAAATTGGGCTCTTTTTGACCCAGCATCAGCTTAAAAAGAGAAGCTGCCACTGCTTCTTGGCCCCTCGCAAGACTATCTAGCCCAGCAGCCTGTTGGTTGTAGTATCTGCCAAGCATGGCAATGGGTCATAGTCTAATAAATAAATAACATTAATCTTCACTTTATTTAGAGACTTCAGCTTTGATTTTTGAGTGTGGCGTGAAGAATGGGTCAACAATCTGCGTGCTGAAGGCTGTGGTGTAGTCAGAACAAGCTCCTGGTTTTTAATTTCAGTGACTTTTCAGTTACCTTTTGTGATGAGAATTAAATTACTTGATTACTTTGTGACAAATCTTCAATAATTCATTAAACTATAATGATGTTACAACATCTTAGCAAGCCCTCCCATCCCCCCAGTTTTGTTCAATTTTTATTTCTGCTGTAGAGTGGACTCTGTGTTTCAGATTAAAGGCTGCCCATCCAGGTATTTCAAACCAGCCTGTCATCTGGAGAATTGATAACTGGCGTACTCACACTTTAGTGCTGCTAAATGGTTTTTCTTCTCTACAGGATAATTATATTGATCGTAGCTCAGAACTTCAGAAATTGGATTGTGGATGCATAAAGTGTGTTTCAAAACTCTAAGCTGTATTATACAGGAAAAAAACTCCTAGTAAAACCAGGCCACCACCACTGTTCTGTGTAATGCTCCCAATTTGATACAAATTGGGCTCTTTTTGACCCAGCATCAGCTTAAAAAGAGAAGCTGCCACTGCTTCTTGGCCCCTCGCCCTCAGTTTAACACCAGGGCTAATTCTGAACTTGCTGGATCAAACCTTGGTGCAATCCAGCTCTCGGGAGGGTGAGCTTGGATACCTCTGTGAAATGTTTGGTTTCATCCCTGACAAATGTTTCCTAAGGTTTTTACCTTAACAATAATTGATATGGGGCTATTGACTGCCTGGCCAAGAGCAGTCTTCTGTGATAGCTGGGGGTGAAGGTGTGTGCAGGAGCACTGTTGGATCTGGTGCCCTTTTGGACAGTTCATGGTGGTGGTGCTTGTGCCTAGAGGTTGAAGGCAAGGTGTGAGATGTTTGTGTGCATCCCTCTGACCTTGGCTGATCTCACCAGCTGAGGCACTGGAAAATTGAGGGTTGAAGCAGAGCTGTGCCAGGCAGTGACACCCACAGGGTGGTCGATGGAGCTGGCAGAAAAGAGAAGTCTAAAACTCGAGGCTCAATGTAGTCTCTGGCTGATGGAGAGCAAAATGATGTTTAGATGTAGGAAACAATCCTCCTTTTGTAAAAGCAAGCTGAAGAGTGTCAAAAGTAAAACCTTACAATGCCAGATGTTCCTGTGCTGCCCAAACCAACCAAGTGAACGCTTTAGCAGGGAGGTGGAGACTTGACTTTTTTTTAAAAAACCAAAAAGCTGACAGTGTACTTGAACTGAATAATCCTAGATTCATCTTGAGACCCTGAATACCCGTTTACTTCTTTGCCTCTTTTTTTTCCAGGCTGGACGCAAAGAAAGGAGTGATGCACTGAACTCTGCAATTGATAAAATGACCAAAAAGACCAGAGACCTCCGTAGACAGGTAATTAATACATGAAGTTGATAAATGTAGAGATAAATGTGTGTGTTTTGGCATGCTTGCCCTCTTGGATATGTGTTATTTGTTGGCTTGTTTTCAGTGGGCAGTGGGCTTGCCTTTTGCTGCCTTTTGAAACATGGGGTGGAAATATAATCCCCTGTTAACTGTGTAACAAAGATGTTAGATTCTTAGTCACCTTCCCTGCAAGAGAGCTTTAAAAAAAAAATAAACACAAAAAACCCCACCAACTCCCTTTTTTTCTCTTTATGGATTTGGAACATAATCAGGTACATTTTGTAATTTTCATGCTATTCATCTCCAAGAGCCTATTTTCTTTGAGGACTGTATGCATCATCAGTCTTTTGTCCATTTGTTTTTTTAAAGCAATATATTTGCCTTTTCAAGTAAATGGGAATAGGGAACAAGTTTGTAGAAAAATGTTTTTATTTAAAAAAAAAAAGAGAAAGAAAAATAGAAGTTAAATCAGCATGTTGTTTAATCAGCTGAGGGAAAACAGCAAATTTACTCAGGCAAAACCAATATGAGCTGCTAAATCAATATTTGTGGCCAAACTGGTGAGTTGCACTTATATAACTAATCTTTTTTTTTTTTTTTTTTTTTTTTTAAGGAGATTTAAATTGAAGCAAAAAATGTATAGACAAGACTTAATGCAGGGGAAGCCTTGGTCACACAAAAGAAAAAGGATCAGTGACAAAAGTGCTTAAGTTTCTGTATGAATATAGTAAAAGGAAAGCAGCAGTGGAACACTACTGAAAAATAACTCATCCCTTTATTTTTATTTTAGCTGCGCAAAGCTGTTATGGACCATGTATCAGACTCGTTTCTGGAAACAAATGTTCCACTTTTAGTATTGATTGAAGCTGCCAAGAATGGGAACGAAAAAGAAGTTAAAGAATATGCCCAGGTTTTCCGTGAACATGCCAACAAATTGATTGAGGTAAGATGGTACAAATTAAAATGAAATTATCCCCAGTTAAATTAAGGCAGGGAGAGGCAAAAGGCAGTTTTCAATTATGCTGAAACAAATAGAAAATTCTGCAAAAAATTTGCTTTTTACATTTTATTTTAATGATTTTAAATACCATTCTATTTAATATTTGAATAATATACAAAGGAAGCACCTAAAAACCCAGTAATTGGTGTTACATAGCCCACATAGTTTTAGGTATTCTACATATTGTGAGCATTTTATGGTGTTAGCTTGATTTGTGAATTGGACATGGTGATAAGGAGTGAGGGAGATGATGGCATGACTGTCCTGCTGGACAATTTGACTCATTGCTTAGAGCCTGGAGGTTTATTTTCTTCTCAGAAAACAGCAGTGAATATAACATACCTTTTAGGTGAAGACTTTTAGAATGAAAACCTGTGTGTTTGTGTGTGAAAGAGGAAACAAAAAAGCTCACAATGACAACAAAACTGATCCCTGGCACCTTTTCCTAATGAAAACCAAAGGCACTCAAACAGGACTGATCTGTCTTAACTAAAATGCATTAAAGGTCATCAGCCTACTCCTACAGGTAATGGTTTTCCAGCAAGTAGAGGGTTTGCACAGAGCAGCTTGAGGTCATACCCTGTGTTCATGGTAATGTCTTGCTAACCGTGTCCTCTTGGTGCTGTTTTTGCATGATGTTTTTTTGTTCCTGTTGATGCTAAATGGCAAGGAACAAACATCTGTGGGTATTGTTGAAGAAAGATGCCACTAGGAATAAATTTCAAAAGCTCCTTCTGTGCTCTCCGGTGTCCTTTGAGGCATCTGCTGGCTTGTGTGCTTAACCTCAGCAGCTACCTGGGAACAATCAGATACTGGTTAATGTGTTTTTGCTCTTGTAGTATCACCAAGTTTGATAATGGAGTCCATGTGCCTCCTAGGCTCATTGGGAATACTTTCAACACAACTTGACAGATTTAAATTACTCAAGAATGAGACTTTTATCGAACATCAGTAAAAGTAATTTCTGACTCTTGCTCAAAATACTTTTCTCACTTTCTTTAAAAGCCTTAGGGACTCCGAGCGTGATGCTCAACTGCCCCGTAGCCTGGGGTGCATCAAGCTAGTCCAGCTCTTCAGAGTTGCTGTCTAATCTATAAAAATCTTTAATTCTTTGAAGGTATCCATTCTTCTTTACTTCTGGCCTGCAGTGTTTCAGCATAAATGCCATCTTCATGTAGTATCAAAGATGTTTTGTTCTAAACTGTAAGGAACGAATGTTATTTGACAAAAGAGCAGGTGGAAGATAGTGCTGCTGTACCCTGCCTTGGCAGCAGGATGTGACCATGCCAGGTGCAGTAGTGAGAACATTTTGAAGCATGTTTTCTCTAAAGCCTCCCTTCTTCATGCTGCAAGCTAGAAAATTATTTTGGGGGCTTGTTTACAGGAGAAGTTGAATGTTTCAACAATAGGAATGACTGTTCTGCCACCTCTTCAGTGGGTGTGTGTCCACATGGGGAGTTTATCAACATAATTACAAAAGACTAATTGCACTGCTCCTTCTGCAGCTCCCTCCTGTCCTTACTATCTGAGCCCTTACTCCCTGCACCTTCAGAATACTTGTGCCCTCTGAAAAACAATGGGTGGCTGTCCACACTGGCACGTCAGAGTGGTTTTTACTGACCTTTATCTTGTGTGCAAAATGCCAAGCTGCAAATTAGTTTTACAGAGCTTCTATTCAGCCAAACGGTCTGTCTTTCAAGAAAGACTATTCCCCTGGAAGTATGCATTAAACAATATTTCTGACTGGCATCAAAAGGTTCTGCTGAAATGATATGCTGCTGCAACAACTTTTTGAAGGCTTGCTTATTGCTTTTGCTGTCTAAAATGTAACTATAGCTATAGAGCAGCATGATGGAGATGGCTTATAAACTTCTTCCAGGAATTTAGATGGATTAATATATACCCTTAGCTTTGGCAGAAGGGGAACAGCACTCCTGCAGAGCCCTTTTCCCAAGGGGACAGGAAAGCCGCTGCGGAGTTGACCGTGATGTCAAATTTACTGTGAAGGAAGAGGGTTGGGATGGGTTGTGCTCACATTGTCTCATGGTGTCTCTGCCAGAATGGAGAAGGATATCTGTGAGTTCCCATATGATCCAGAAAGCTTGACTGAGTTACTCAGAGAAGCAATGAAAGATTGTGTAAGAGCAGAGCGGATGATGTTCCTCTTGGTGAGATGAGAAGGGATTGCTTTTACAGATAATTGTGCCAGGGAGTTTATCTTAACTACCCTCAGAAATGCTGCTGAGTAACTGGAGACATCAAATATGACAAAACAGCTGCAGCACAGCATGAAGCTGTGTTGAGTATCACCCTGTGATTGACAGGCTCCTGTGCTTCAGAAACAGGAAAAAGGGAATGTGTCCTTTCCTTCATGCTAAGGGATGGGAAGAAAAACACGTGAGATACTTGCACTGCTCTGAGGAACTCAACACATCCCCTTCTACATTAGTGACAGGTTTTATACATTGGATTTGGTACCCCTTGGTCCTGTGACCTGGAGAAGTCAGTGCTGCTCTCCTGGTGAACCAGCCACTAGAGGGGATTGGGAGATGTGTATTTCTTTCTTTTTCTTGACACTGAACTCTTTCAGGTGTTGACTAGAGGGGAGGAATGGCAGTGCTGGTTCTGCCCTGGGTCAGCATGGGGGGTTCTCACTTCTGCTGTGCAGAGGTGTTGATGAGCCCTTGAAAGGAGCTGTGAAGAGATACAGGCCCATAATTTGGGTCATTTTATTTTGAAACGTTCCCTTCTTGGCGGCAGAGCACTGTCTGCTTTGTGGTTCCTGAAGTTAAGGCAGCCAAATTTGTCCAAAAGGTGCAACAACCACAAAATCTCTCTTGCCTGCTGTGTCTTTATCTTTAGAGAAACCCTACCAAAGCTGTGTCCCAAAGGGCTTCCATCTGATTTGTCTCTCACATAGTAAAATACTAACACCCTTATGCTGCCTTTTGAAAACTGAGAAATGGTAAAATAGTAAAAT
This sequence comes from Phaethornis superciliosus, assembly GCA_023637945.1. Lineage (NCBI taxonomy): Eukaryota > Metazoa > Chordata > Aves > Apodiformes > Trochilidae > Phaethornis > Phaethornis superciliosus. Next base: position 14,266,236 of record JAJQWJ010000016.1, on the reverse strand, counting down.
GAGACTTGTCTCAGTTGAATAATACATTTCAAAGATAGCTTTCAAAATTGCTCTCTACTAACAGTCCATTAACAACTTAGTGCTTTGCCTGAATTTTGTTAAAGGAGTTTAATTCAGGAACTGAGAAACTAATTTAAATGCAGCACGCAAGGATAACAGAGAGACAGCATTTCAGGAACCAGTATAAGAGAAGTTAAATACACTTGTGAACAATGAGAGCCTTCCCATTTACAGATTGTAAAGTGCTGTCTTGCCTCCCAGTGGTTTTTTACGATGCTTGGTAGCCTTGGCTCTCCAACCTCTGACTTTGCTCTGGAGGAGAGACAGCTTGGCGTTGGCATCCTTGGTTTGGATGTTCCTCCCTAGAAGAAGCTTGGCTGGTCTGCAACTTTGTGCTTGCTTGTACTGCTGTCACTTAGCACCATGCTGATCTTTTGTTTGTCCCAGTCTTTGTCCCTTGTGCACTGGTTGCCTTTGTACTGCTCCCAGTAGTCACCGCAGTGGCCCTTCTGGCTGTTCTCTGAAAAGTGAAAAAGCCATAAATGGTCTGAAGAAACTTTTGCCACACCACTGAGTGCTTTAGAAAAGAAAAAATCAGGATGTCAATTTGTCACTATTTTGTACTTTGTAGTTTTAGTGGAGAAGTTTTTCACACCTTAAGAAATGAGGTAGCTAGAAGGTAGATGAGGACAGATTCCAGGCTAAAATCTTCTGGTAGCTGTTTGCTTGCTGAAGAATATTTGGGAAAGGGAGAGTTTGTAATTCTTCAAGAACAACAAGCAATCTTAGCTTATTTGGTAACCCAGTACCCCTGTGTAAAATGTTTTTCTCAACTTAAATTTTATTTTAAAGTCTCTTTCTCAGAGAAACTTTGGTAAGACCAGAGAGCTGAAAGCTCTCAATGGTATTTCATAAGCATAATTTCTTCTTTTCAAATGGCTTTAGTTTATCTGAAAAGACTGCTCTGTGCCTTTTGTTAGTGCACTGGGTTGTATCTTACATACGGAGAGATGATTTTCTCATCTTCAGTGAAAAGCTATGAACAGATGCAGACTGCAAATTTATTTGCTTGGAAAGAATCACATTTGGGCACTTGCAGCAGCTCAAGCTATCTGTAGCCTTTCACGCTGACGTTTCCCCCTTCTGCTGCCCTTACTGTCTAGCCTGATGTCCTAGAGTAATTCTTCAGACATCAGTCTAAAAATACCACTCTCCAAAAGCCCAAAGACTTGTACACTTGCAGCATTTTAATTGCAATTTATCCTGATTTGCCCATACTTGCAGCCTGTATGTTCTTGGGAGAGCCTCACAACTGCAGGTTTTTTACAGGTGAAAAAGAATCTGAAGTGGGTAAAACATAGCTTAGTTTTAAAATAACAGTTACCTTTTGGTCTTCAGACACAGCAAAGGTTTTGAAAAGCTGAGGTTTGCTTGTCCTCTCTTCATGAGAGATAACTCATCAGGGCATAGCTAGTTGTCTCTGTGATTAAGGTATGCACTTAGTGTTTGTGAGTCTTAGCCATTTATTTATCTTCAAACTCGGGTTTGTGGTCTGTTTGTTTTTATTTTGAAAGGAGTTGTGTGTTAAAAGAGAAATATCCTTGTGATGTGGTCTGGGAAAGAGAGGCAGTTAGTCCAACTCGAGACTAATTTCACATTTTAAACTGGAGCAGAAAATGTCTCTGCCTAAGAACAAGCACGTTAGCTGTAATTTGTCTATAGATTACCTTGGCAGCAATTTAAAACAAATGCCTTTAGTAAATGACCAGTATAACTCTAATGTGCTCTATAAAGTCTGACACTCTTTAAGAACCGATGCACTTTCCTTGTAAGTTCATTTTATTAGTCAACTAATTCATAAATAAATTAAATTCTACTCGTAGAACATGCTTTCCTTGCACTTATAATTGGTAAAGTAGGAAAACCTCAGCAGAAAAAAAACTTTTCCATTTTCCAGCAAAACTGGATATACAAATTTAATACATCATACATAAATAAAGGCAAATGACCTTTTAATAGGATAGCTTTTGTTCTTGTAAGGCTTATTTGAGGCCAGTCTTCTGGCCTCCAGCAAATTATATATGAAGGGTTCTGTAGTAAGAGCCTTCAGGATAGTATTTCTGTCCAGATTTCATTGTTAAGTACACATGGGATGAAGCAAAGTCACTGGTAATCTGACAGTGAAACTAATGGGGGAGGTGAAGTGTTGGAAGGTGAACTGGAAACCTCTCATATGTGAAGAGTGCTCAAGGTGTTTGTAGACTTCTTCTCTTTAAGGAGTATCCCAGTTTGTTGCTGCTGCATGGAGGAGAGGCATTCCTGCCACCTTTCTTCCATAGGAGCAGGCATGATGTTGGATGATTGTGGGGCTTGGTCTTTAAACACTTTGGCCGAGGGAGATGTGAAGGGTGTAGAGGTTGGAGGAGAATGACATTAGGGTTTGGAAAAGCAGTCATGTCTTTTTAGCCCACTAAAACCAGCCCTGTGTTAATTCTTTTCTGTTTTCCTTTGGCAACAGAAAAGCATTTGGGGAAGGGAATTGTGTACAGGAAGTCAGGAAGCATAAACACAGTTAAATGTAGGTGCTGTTGACATGATGTCTTCAGAGGCAGGTAAAAAAGGAAGAGAATCTTGGCCTGTTTAATTTTCCAGATATTATAGCCTTAATTCCAACAGCATTTTAAATGAGTTTTCTGCGTACAGCTTTGATAGATACAGCATCAATATTTTCATTCTTGATCTCTGTGTAGATCTCATTCCTCTTACTGTTTTGTTGCCTTCTTCAAGAGCATAACATACTTATAATTACCATTAAACTTGCCATGAACAGTTATCTGAGTTGCCAAGAACTGGTTTAAAGAGCTAATAATAGGCACCAAGTTGTAACCCTCTAGTAAAATCATACTGCTGCTCGCTTTGAGCAATGAACAAACTGAGATAGGAAAGAATTATAGTTTCCACTTTGATAAACCTTGAAGTGTTTTTCAATAAGGATGATTATTCAGGTACTGTCCAAATATCGCTGCTAGAAACACTTTTATTTTCAAGAAGAACATTTGTGTGGCTAAGAAGCTTTGATGATGAGGTTGCACTTTGAAAGTTTTAGCTTAAGATCTGTTCTACATGACATCCCAGCAGTGTGATTCCTGCCATGGTAGCTCAGATCGACTTGTGTAACTAATGTGTTTTGTGCTTATAACAACATTTTATCACTTTAGCTTGTTTGTCTGAGGAAGGAATAGTTTTTGTGCCAATAGTTACATCTGCTGCTACAGCTGCGTCTCCAAGGGGCACGGTGCCCACGTCGCACACTGACGTTCCTTTACCAGCTCTGTTCTCTTAGGTCTATGGAAAGGAGAATTGAGTCTGGGAATGGAGGTATTCCTGTACTGCTAGCACTTGACTGCTGTGAATTATGTATTTTATGCTATACGTATTTTAATTCCTTGCAAACAGCTCTTCTCCCTCCTCTTTGATTGAAAAGCCTTCCTGTTGGTGAGAAAGAGATGTGCTCTCCTTTGCTACTCAGTAAATGGAGCCCAGTTTGGTTTCTTGTGATGCACAAACTCTGAGTTTTCCTCTTGATGAGCCCTTGGCAGCCCATGGGGTTGTACTTTGTTGGACAAAGATGTTTCCTCCAGGTATGGAAGGAGCTCACCTGTGTTGAATAGTAGGAGTGCTCTGCCTAGAATGGCACCAAGGAGCTGGAGACAACTCATTTAGGCTGAGAGCCAAATGCAAAGCTGTATTGTTTAGCTGATTTTTAGACACACAGACACAACTTGAAGGGTGCAAGTTTTGAGATTTGATGCCAAAAGAAAGGTGATTACCCTTGAAAATACCTCAGCAGTTTGCCTCAGTATTATAGAAAGCAGAAAGTACATGAAATATTGTCTCTGTTTCTCTTCCTGTTTCAGCTGGTTGGTAGCCTGTAGAAACAAACCTTGAAACTCCCATTTTCTCAGTGCCTAAAACTTCCGAATGAAAAAGGAAGACATTTTGGTTGACAGTTTTTGTTCCATCTAGCTGAAATTTCCCTTCCACGTGTTCATAACCAGACTTGAACTTAAACCTCCTCTTCTGCGTCAGGTTGTAGAGCTCTGGAAAAATCAGTTATCTCAGTTTTAGTCTCTCGGTGCTTTACATCTGGAGTTTTTCTGTGTGCTGCTTCTTTCATTTAAAGACTTTGACTGTTTTAAGTTAATACATTGGGATTCTGTTGCCCACAGCAAGCTCTTGCAAGGTTCGTTCTGTGGAGCTGCAGCTACTTGCAGCCACCAAAGTCATATAAAATCAGAGTAGTTGACAGTGTGACTCCTGGTAACTTGCTCCAGAGTCACTCTGGACTTGAACCAAAGTCTTCCTGCCATCCCTCTATGTGTTAAAAGAAGTGGCACTCTTTTGTGTAATTAAGAATAAGCTATGCCTCTGCAAAACCTGGGATTTTATAGGATTTATAGCTTTAATTCAGGCTTCTCCCTCATGTGGTACCTACTAGGATGGATGTTAAAATGCTCACGTTTGTCCTGAATATTGTAGTGTGTGAGTGAATTAATAAATGTATGGACTTATTGAATAATAAAAGCCTTTAAATTTTTTTTTTTTTTAGGAGAGTTGGAGATTACATAATTGACACATCTCTTCTGAGAGTCCTCAGTTGCCACTTAGTTCTGCCAGAACAGTTGTCTCTGCAGATAAATTAATTTCATGGGCTTTGACCATCATAACGTGAATCTGGACAATTTTCTTAATGTGGGGGAGGTAGAAATTAGATGTGCTGTTATTGAATTTTGTGAGAATATCACTTTCCTTTAGCAGATCTTCAAGGGGAAAATGTTGAACGCCTGCCTGGTCATTCTTTTTTGGGGGATTTAAAATGGGGGATTTACAGTTGCTTAAAAGTGGTAGCTAGCATTCCCAGAGAAATTCTAAAAGAAAAAATTAAAAAAAAAAAAACAAAAAAACCCAAGAAGTTTGATCAGAAGTTTCATCAGTAATTAAAGTGCCAGGAACAACTTTGAAAAGCTTTGTTTCCATGTAGCTTAAATTCCTAAATCTTCTGTGTATAACTGAGTGTGTATTTGTTGTCTTTGCACAGGGATTTGTGAGCAACAGTTATGAGAGGGTACTGCTTAATGTTAAATTGAAAAGTTTTTCAGTCCATCTGAAAAATCAGTTCTGCAGTGCTGGTTTTACAGTTGCAGTTTTAAATTAGAGTGGTCAGACTATTAGAATTTATTTTGTATGGACTTGTCTTCTGCATAGCCATTGCAATTCTTATTTATAAGAGTGCTGCGTAGCAGAAGAAACTGTGACAATTTTAAATTATGCAACAATAAACACATCAAAGCCGTTGAATTACCGTGCTGCTGGGAGGTTGCGTCCAGCACCCATTTAGGAGGGTTTTCTGTATTCGACTTTCTGAAGAAGCTGTCCTAAAAACATGACTTCTAAATTAAGAACAAAAAACTTGGCGTTGCTTTTCTGAAGTCAGTCTAGATGCATGAAGCAAAGATTTCTACAATGTCAGCCTTTGAAATCCTTGGAAAAGAAGATGCAGTACAGTATGGTAGAGATTGTAGTTTCTTTTTTTTTTTTTTTTTTTTTTTTTTTTTTTTTGTCTCTTCTTCAAAAAGCGAGTTGTTAGTCCTTTAATAAACACTTCATGTAAAGTAACCTTGTTACCTGAGCTAGGATGTCAGTGCCAAGAGAAGGCTGAACAAGTACAAAGCTCTAGCATGATTTCTTGATTATTTTCAACAGTGTAATATAAGAAGCTTAGTTATGACCCCATGGTTGTGTAGCTGAGGCTACTGTAGTCTTTGAATTGCTGGAAGGCACAGCTCCATAGCTACTATGTGAACAAGCTTTAATTTCAAACAAACAAACAAAAGATGTTTCAGGTGAAGAAGGTGAAAACTGCCTTTTAATTGTCAGAAAAGGCAGTTGCCTACAACAGCTGATGATCCAAATACAGGCTGACAAATCATTGCTAATGGAGGAAAGAAGTGCTTTAGAAATGTCAGGATTTTTCTTGCTTTTAAAATTAGTAAATTCTGAAGAGAAAAAATTCTTAGAACTTTAGATGCAATCTCAAGCATGACAGATGGCACAATATTTTTTTTTTTAATTTGAATTACACGCTCCTGTTAATAATTGACCTTTGCACTGAGACATTGTCTACCTCTAGGAGGAACCAGGTAAGTCGTGCCTCCTCCAAAGGCATCAGCTCATTTTGCAGTCACATACGAGTAGGATTTGAGTTCCGAAAACTGATCTGTGCTTGAAACCCCCTTTCCAGTTCAGTTCATCCTGCTTTGAGTTTCCCTTGGCACCAGTTAGTTAGTTCCATTTGCAGAGATGGCTGCGGCTCTGCGCTTCCCAGGAATGCTCCCTGCCTTTGTCAAGGGGGGGTTAATTGAAGCTCATTCATCGAAACAGCAGCAGCTGCTTTGGGTCCGTCTTGTCTTCTGAGATACATGGAGACATCTCTGGGACATGGTTGAATATGCTTTGCACTAAGAAAGTCTTGATATTGCAGCAAAAAGACGCTTTTAAATTAGCCTGTTAGTGCTGCACGATGTATCGGCACCGCCTCAGTCTCATTTCTTCAGTCTCTCTCTTCATTCCCTCTGTATTTTTAACTTTTTTCAAGAGATTGCTCATTATGGCTGATTACATTATTTGCTATTTTTCTTTTTTTTTATCTCCTTTGATGCCTGTGCTTATGTAAAGGGGCTTGATGATTGTGAATGGTAGGAACGAACAAATGCAGCGGGAATTCAATTGCTATTTTGCTCTCGAGCACAAGTGTTCTTTCTAAATCAAGTCTGACCACTTACTGTGTCAGTCAGCTATGGTGCTAGAGACTCAGAGAAAGTATTTAATTTACATTTGATTTGAGGGGAATTTCTGCTTGCTTGAGGTGCTCTACTTTTTTGAAAGTTTTAGGAATGTGTGATTTTTTCAAGTGCTCTGCATGCTTTAAAACAAATTGGGCCACAGTTGATCTAAATCTTGGCTGCAAAATCATATGTAATATGTATACCTGTCACACTGTCCAGCAGTACCCTATCCTCTTTGCAGACAGGGAGTGTCAAGTCATTCATCAGATACCACACAGGAATTATTGATGATGGGTTATTTCAGAAACCTTAGAAAACAGGTCTCTTGGTCGTGGAGCCATCAGCTTCAGCTGGTACTCGCAACTTTAGAATCCATGGTGTGGACCATGCTATCACCTGATAGTTGGTGACAATTAAAAGTACATCATTGTAATGTAATTTCCAACTTGAATAATGAATTCCCATAGCTCTTCTTAAATTTCACATTGTGAGGGGTTTGTGCATGTTCTCTAATAGTTTGACAGAGTCTTCCCACCGGTCTAGCAAACGTTGAGTTTTTCTGAATTTAGGGCCACGTCCTGCAGCTACCTCAAGTCATCTCCCCTGCTGCCACCTCCCTGCTTTGCTCCTTTGTTCAGCAAATAGTTTGCTGGGAAGTTTGTGTGCTAATCTGGCAGAGAAACTAATCCCCCAAAGCGAAGAGCTTTCTTTTGGATGTTGAAATGAAGTGTGGAGGTTTGGAGACACAGCAGCAGGACGAGCTGCGGCAGCCAACAGTTGGGTCGTCTTCAGCTGCCAAAGACCTCAGTCAGGGAAGCACACACACTTCTTTCATAAAGGTTGGCAGTCCCAATCAGGCTATTTCTAAAGAATTGCTATCAGTGAGGTATTCAGAAGAAAAATGACTGTTCAAAAAATGACTGTGCAAAAAAGCAAAATTTCATCGTACCATGGCTAGGACACTCAATTGTCAACTTCTTTGCCTCTCTGTATTCAGACAGAGCAGGGTTTCTATGCCCTTGATTCATCACTCTTGGCTTGAGAGAGAGCACAGCATCTCCAGATATCGGAGAGGCTGATTTTGTAGGTCTTCAATGTCGCTTTTATTCAGTCCCTACTCAATGGAGCTTTGTGTTCTTCTCACTCCTAGAGATTGTAACTGCTGCTGTGGAGGCAGAAATGGCCTGAAAATACGGATCATAAAGGATGCTGGCAAACTGGTGTTTCTCAAAAATATGACCTGTGCTTAAAACAACAGCAAAATCTTTATTTGACTGTTAAATCATGCCATCTTGCTGTCTTGTGATTTTTGAGCCTCTAAACAAAAGCATAATATACAACAGCTCGCTGTCAGCTCAGGGATTTAAGGCACTGCAAATCTACAGGGGAGAAAAACCTGCCTGCAAAATCAAAAGTCTTTCTGATGAGGCATTGTCCAAGAGGACAGCTGTTTGGTGGTAGTGTTCTGGGCAGAGGAACTGAGCTGGTGAGCTGAAGATGGTAGCTAATGTGGAGGATGGAGAAGAGAGGGGTGCAAGCTGCATGACCTTGCAATGAACTGAAGCCTTCCTGCAGCTCCACTTCTTAACTTGTAAGTCTCATCTACAAAGACAAGTGGAAAAGGAAGTTGAGGAGTAGGACACTAATATTCCCAAAAGCTGGCAGAGTTTTTGCCTTATTGATGATGTGTAGTCTTTCTCTCAGTGTTTTTGTCCAAATACATGCAGTTGCATCTGTTTGCTTGGTGGTTCAGTGTTGGAAACATCCCTCTCTCCGTGACAGCAGGCAGTTTTACATCCTTTCTAACTCGATTTGGAGCTGGCAGGAGAAAGAAGTTGGTCACTTTGCTGTGGGAACTGGCTTTGTAGTCCCAAAATTCGTGGATCAATGGAAACCACTCTTGAGGGCTGGTGGGACAGTCACGTATTCTGCATGGGAACATCAGACACAAGGGGAATGGCTTGAGGAGGGGGGAAAGCTCACAACACAGCTGCAGCTATTGCTACAAAATGACCTGTACAGGAATGTAGATGATTGCTTAGTTCAAGGGAGAATGGAATTTCCCCATCTGGTTGAGAAGCACACATGGAGAACTCTGATTCTCTAGTGTTACCAAGCATCTGCTGGCTTGCTGGGATGCTTTTACAGCACATTTGCTGGGGTTTTTTGCAGTTTAACCTGTCTCTGAAAGGACAGCACTTGGTGTTCATCTCACTTCGCTTCGTGCTATTTTTATAACTTTCTGTGTTCAGATTGCTCAGAATAACATGCTTGTCATTCACCTGTCAACTAAGAAACATAATGTACTTCAGACATCCTTCCCCTGAGAGCAGCGCCAATGAGAGGAATATCTTCAATTACCAAAAAATTCTCTGCTGTCCCCTTCCTGTGTTCTTTTAAAAGGCAAGTGTTTACCAAAGGGACTCTGTTTCAAGACGACCTAGTTAAGGATGCAGGTCAAGGTTTTGGAGTTAAGTTTTTAGCATCACGAAATGCTATTCAGATTATGGAGAATTGTGGATGGATCTTCAAGATCACCTGAAGAAGCAAATGTTTTTATTTGATGAACCATGGCACAAATGTGTCTCAGGAACACCTGCCTGATACTGCAACCTTTGACTGGAGGAGAACATTGAGTGGTTTAAGCCAATGCATTCAGATGCAAAACAGCTTGAACTTTGCAGCGCCCTGCATGCCTTCCATAGGTGAATTGCTTGGTGAGCCTCCAAGTTCTTTTGTGTTGGGATATAGAAAAAAAAGGAAGCATCCCTCTGTTTACAGCCAGCAGAATACTTAATTCTCAGGTGCATGGGAGCTGGGTTGTTTTTTTGATGGTGTGGTTGCTGCTGTCTCACTCAAGTGGGCCTTTTAACTGTTAACTTCAAGTGCTGTCAATAATGTTCTTGTATGTTTTACTGCAGAGAACTTAAATGAATTGGTGGTAAGAGTAATTTATCTGTCCTGTTTGAATGATTATGGTTTTATGATCTGATGTATTATGATTTTATGGCTAGAGAAGGAGCAGCTGTCATTAGTGCTTTCAAAATTGGTTAGAACTGAACAAATGTGGACGCTTTATATTTCATAATGGGTTTCCTGTTGGAGACAGGAAAAAATTTTCCTACAGAGGGAAATAAAACCCAATTCTAACAGTTGTATTTGTTTTCTTCACCTCTGCCACAGGTTGCCAACTTGGCCTGTTCCATTTCAAACAACGAAGAAGGTGTGAAATTGGTTCGCATGTCAGCCAGTCAGCTTGAAGCTCTTTGTCCCCAGGTAATGAAGAGTGTAAGAACATAACATACACCCTAATAAGATGAGCAACTGGTTCTGCTTAGGATTTGTTCTGGCTTCTTAGTATCTGTCTGTGGCCTTGCCGCAGAACTTGACTTTTTCCTTAATATATGTTCAGAACAAAATACAGTGTAGGCATCACGACTGAAAAACTTGAAAGTACCTGACAAAATAATTACTAGTACCAATTTATTTTTTTTTTACATAATATCTCTGATTTCATTTGGCATGGGTATTCATTGCTGTGAGATAGTAAGCCGGTGAAGCTTCAAGGTTTTGCTGTGCATGTTTATAGAGTCATTTAGGTTGGAGAAGACCTTTAAGGTCCTCAAGTCCAACTGTAAACCTGACACTGACAAGTGAACCCCTGAACCAGTTCCCTACATCTACTTCAGGGCACAAATCCCTCCAGGGACAGGGGCTCCACCCCTGTCCTGGGCAGCCTGGGCCAAGACCTGACAACTCATTTGGGGAAGAAATTGTTCCCCAGCTCCAACCTAAACCTCCCCTGGCACAGCTTGAGGTCAAAAGTTCCTCATGTCCCATCCCTTGTTCCTGGGGAGCAGAGCCCGACCTCCCCTGGCTCCAACCTCCTCTCAGGGGGTGTCAGAGAGCCAGAAGGTCTCCCCTCAGCCTCCTCTGCTCCAGGATCAACACCACCAGTTCCCTTGTGCTCCAGTCCCTTCCCCAGCTCTATTCCCCTTCTCTGGATGTGCTCCAACCCCCCTATGTCCTTCTTATCTTGAGGAGCCCAGAACTGACCCCATGATTTGAGGTGTGGCTTGACCAGTGCCCAGCACCAGGGGGATGATCCCTGTTTGCTTCTTCTGGCCACACTATTCCTGATAGAAGCCAGGATGCTGTTGGCCTTCTTGGCCACCTGGGCACACGCTGGCTCATAATCAGCTGGCTGTCAACCAAAACCCACATTTTGCAGGAAGATGTCTAGTGAAGATGCTACTACTGCTCCTGTGTCTGCTGGTTTTTTTTCTGTCTGAGTAGAATATAAATATGCCAAAAAAATCCTCTCAGTAGAGTAGGATCAGAGGAAGCTGGCTATGCTTGAAGAGTTGAAACCTGTCTGAGACTACCTTTTAATTAATACCTTCTTAATGGAAACAAGGAAATTACGTTTATAGAAGCATTAGACTACCCTCTCCTGTTTTGACAGCCCTGCTGTTTTAGATGTCACCAACTAGATAGCTGGATGAAGGCTACAGTGCACTGTCACTTTATGTAATCTACATTTTTTTAAACCTGACAGGAACACAAACATGACATAACAGGAAATTCAGATCTAAAACATACAAATAAGCTGTTGTTTGGTAACCAGGATCTAATGGAAAGCGCACACTCAAAAAATGACAAAATGGTATTTTATGAAAAGCAGGTGTTTTGGCTCAGGATTATTTGGAATTTGTTCAGGTTTTCCCATAAATATTGGTCCTTTTAAAATGGAAGAGACAGATTTACCCCTGTGCTTGCCTCAGCAGGAGAGAATGTTGAGGGAATAGGTGAAAGTGGTGTGAAGAGCCAGGACTATTTTGCCTTTTCTATTACTTTTAAGAGTTAACAAATTTGGCTTGATGCAGTTTGGTGGATTTTTTTAATTATCTCCAGTGCTATTAATGTCTCCTGCATGCTGCTCCAGACAAATGCTGGTTCTTCTGAAAAGAATCATTGTAGGAGAGTCAGGTTTTCTTGGAATCTAGATGTTTCTGGTACTTGTCCAATTCTATGGGGGTGTTTTTCATGTCTCCATTGCTGAAACTTGTGTGCATTTCAAACACTTCTAGCTTTTTTCTTTTCTAGCAACTGCTTATTTTAATAAATCTACTCCTTTATAAAATAAACACCATGATAGTCAGTGTGAAAGAATTAATAAGATGTGGTCACCAAATTAGTCACATCTACTGAAGTGCAGTTGTTAACCTTGAACTTCAGGGATTATGGTTAATACATTTAGCACACATTGGAAGCTTTGATTAGCTATAAATGGACAAGACCTATAAGAGATGGATTTAAAAAAATCACACGCCTGAACCTCCCAGCCTGCTGTTCAGATGCTCACTGTCTTGCCTTAACTTCAGGGTTGTCACCGAGAGATTAGTGACACTGTAGATGTTCATAGCACTTGGAAAGAGTGCTTTTAGATTACATTCCATGTTCTCTGGTTGGTTCTTTAATGCTCTAAGAGTATTTAAACATGTTGTGCAGCCTGAGAGATAGTTGGGGCACTTGTCTAAACTGTTTTACAAATGGCATCTGTGTTTTCTCCTGACAATCCAGAAGTTTGTCTAAGCCAGCTTGTTCTCATCCTTCTTGCCACCCTTACTGATCAGTCCCCAGCCTTTGATTATTCTAATCTCTGAATGCTTCTAGATGTAAGGAACAGGATAGTGAGGGGTTATTTCCTTTTCCTAGACAATTATCTCTTTATTTTTGCAGTTTATTCCTGATGAGGTTTGCAACTGCTTCTTGAATCCTTTTAGGTGGCTGTGCTAAACAAACGTGGGAATTAGGCATAAAATTCAGATTTGAGCCAACATTCTCTGCCTTTTTATTTTTGATTAGATGGTATATTTCCAGGAAGATGCTGGATTAAGAATGAGTCAAGTCAATCAGTAATTACAATATTCTCTGAAACTCCAGTGAAGATGTCAATATCACACTGAAATATGATGTATGAAATTTAATTCAAGGTATTGCTGTGGCTGAAAGGATGAAACTGAAATTTAATGCAGTAAAGTCCCCAGGTAACCTCTTAAATAGCTTAGCTGAGTAGTAGCCATTCTGGGAGTAGGGAACTCCTGGTTAAGGAATGATTTCTGCAGAAATCAATCTGTAGAGTTAATTATAAAAGCTGTAACTCAAATAGAGCAGTTATTCAGTCTCTTGCCATAACCAGCCTATTTGAGCTGGTAGCAGGTATGAGGAACATGCAACACTTCAGACTAGTTAGGGAGAACTAAGAAGCTTTGTTGTTACTGGCAAGAAATCACTCACTGCCAGCATCACCTATGGGTTCAGACATCCTCAGGTTTGAACTTCATTCTTTGAGGGAAAAAGCGGAAGCAGAAAATTTTTCATCTGAGAAGTCTCAAGGAAAGCAAGCAATTAAATTCGTTTAGTGTAGCTAATGGTACTGGAAATCAGCTCTTCCTCAAGAGTAACATCATCCTTTGTGCTCATGATTCCCCAGCAAATTAATGTAGAAGTGAATGCAAAGCTAAAGACTTGATGTGTGTAGAATTCCCTTTTGATGATGGTACAGAAGGAACTGTTAAGAAGAGCTGTGCATGCTTTGAAGGAGCCAGCTGGGTGACTTGTGCAGAGCTTGCTTTACAGTGGAGAAAGAGGCAGCATTTAGGAGGTCACTGGTGGTTTTCTTCATGAAGCCTTGACTTACAAGCCTGCCTGAATGCTTGATTTTTTAATTTTTGTTTGTTTGTTTGTTTGGTTTGGTTTTGCATAGCTGAAAGTCTGTGTATTGCAGTGAAACAATTGGGACCAAGATTTTGGAGGAGTTACCTGCAGTTCTGCAGCCTGGTGGGGCAGGGAATGGAGCTCTGTGGTGGATGAAGGTGAAGAAACAAAAGTCCTCCATCACTACAACTAAATGTTTAAAAAAACCATTATAATCATTAATGCCTAAGCTGTCTTTCATGATGAAAATGGAAAAGTACTGCTGTGAAATGCTTGGAATGGTTTCCCGTGCCTCCGTTTGCCTAGCACAGTCAGGGGGGAGGGAGTTTTCTCTGCCTTCTTGATAAACACAGAGCTTGCCAATGGTAAATTAGTAAAAGATTTTGTTTATCTCTATTCAAAATCCTGTATCCTTAATTGTAACTGTGGCTTCTGAGTTCTGTTTTCAAGAATACTTGCTTTGGGAGCCTGCAAAAGCTCTTTTGTAACAGCATTTTGAATTAAAGATGTCTGAGAGCTTAACCAGAGGAGTGTTTCTGATCATACAAGCTGTAGGTGTTTAGAAAGCAACAGTGAAAATGTCCCAGCACAGCTCTTGAAAGCAAAGAGTATTGCTCCAGCCTTTTGATGTGACAGTCTGTTGTCACTTGCAGCTGCTTTTACCAAGTATATGTTCTTTAAAGCCTCTGTGAACTTCATCTATAGACTTTTATGGATATTGCAGTCAAGCTGGGACTTAGAAAATTACTATGGATTAGAATGGATATGAATTAGATTAGTTGGGTATTTGCTTCTGCCAGCAAATATCTCTTTGCCTGTAAGACTGACCATCCTCTGGATGTCCTTACCCACCTGAACACAGGCAGGGTGGTTGGTGCATCTCACCTCTCCCTGCACAGCCAAGTGAGTGTTGCCTGTTAAACAAACTCCAGATAATTCTTGGATTAAATGACATTTTTAATAAAAATAAATTGGATCCTCTCGTATTAACATCTTGTTTTAATAATTGCTGTTCCACATCCTTTCATTCCAATTTTGAAATGCTTGAGAAGTAATTTGCTTCTTATAGATTTCTGATGAGGCAGATGGTTGCATATGCTGATCACACCTACTGGCATAGATAGACAAAATACCAAAGCATAAAGAATCCTACATAAAGGTTCCAAATAGCACCAACACTTTTGTTTAAAAGTTGCAGCATCTTAAAGAAACAAATAAAAAAACCCCTCCCACTCCCTAAAATCAACCAATCCCAAATGTGACCTGCAGACTTTCTCTCCTTGAGTCCCCAGTTACTGCCAGTCCCCTCATGGCTGACACTTTCCTTGCAGTAAAGACTTAATTTTAAGCATTCGTCTTCTTTTTTTCTTCTCTTGGAAAGACTGTCAGATTTTTGGAGTGTTCTGTCTCCAGAACTCTTGGTTCTATCTCCAGCTTTTTTTACTATAGGTGCTTGAAGCTTTTTATTGGCACTGAGTAGAAATACTGGAGGAAAAAGAACCCTGAACACTTGGGTTGCAGTGTTGTATCATGCGGGCTTGCTGTGAAGAACAGTCACCACAGGACAGATGTGGGCATCAGGGAACCAGTAGTAGAGACTCAAGCAGTTACTGATGTTAAAAAGAAACAAAGCTAGGAGAAAGGAGCTCAGTTCTGTAGAAGAAGGTATGTGAATGTGCAAGGACCCTGGGTTTTCCTTGCAGGCACAGTGTGATCTCTGGAGTGCAGTTGCAGAAAAGCTTCTAGAAAAGACACAGGGTCCCTGAAACCCCCAGAGCTGCAGCAAAATGCAAAAATGCAAAACGAAGCAGCACAAATGGACACCAAAACAAATGGCCCCAAAATTCCTGCAGCTGCAGCAGAGAGTCGTACTATTAATATCAGCTACAAATAAAAATGCTTTTTCCATATCAGATAGGATAATTATCTGTATGCATATAGTGAATACTTTGACTGTCATATATGCTAAGCTGGAAGAGGTCGTGTTATTCTAGTTGAAGTGTGTACCTGTGGGTTATTGTAGCACTGTAACAATGTGAAACTGCCCTTGCAGAGATGCCTGTAGTCACTCTCTGCTTAACTTGCAGGAGAGGAAAGTGCTCGAAGGACCTTCAGTATATTGGAGCAAAGTACTGGAAATCAAAGGAAACTTTTTCTTTGGATGTATCAGGCTCTGTACACTTGCTACTCACTGTCATTACAGCTGGAGAAAGTGCTAAACAATTTCTGTGTGTTGTGCTTCCAGGCATTTTGGCTCATAAGAGCCTGCAGAGTGCTTTTTGCTGTATTGAAGTCTGTAGAGGGTTAGCCCATGTAGGCATGTGTATGAAAACCTGGCCTTGGATGTAACTGGAAGCAACTTAGATGTCTTGTTTATGAAGCCTTTTTTCTACTTGGAGCAAAATACAATTAAGCGAAGGAAAGGGCATATGAGTAGGGTGAACACTGGAGGTAACTTTGGCATCTGATATATGAAGAATTAAATTATAAGCAGCTTCCTACAGACTGCCTGTAAGCAAGTGATGCTTTTAATAAAGAGAAAAACACAGGTGCTAAAATCTATCTGAGCAAGGGGCCGGGCTCAGCTGGTATGTGGCAGCTTTGATGGTAAGGTCATGAATTCCTTTGCTGTTTTTTGGAAAAGTTGCAATCCAAAAATCACACTTTTGCTTCTGCTTTCCAACTTGCTTTCTCCTGTTCACTCTTGGATCTTCTTCCCAAGACAAACTTGATCCTGTTGTCTGCTTGTCAAGTTCCTTTTCACCCACTCCAGAATAAAACTGATTTTCACATCCCATCTGGGGCTCAGTTTGTGTGTTTCCCGTTTGCCTCCACCCCTGAGGTGAGGCCTGGGTGCTTGTTTTACTAGCTTTTTTAATTCATTTTTTTCAAGGCAAAATATGCTGAATTTGAAGGTCATGAAGCTACTTTCCAATTTATTACCCAAATGCCACAAGGAAGCTGCTAGATGAAGATCTTTATTTTTAAACAAACAAGTGAATTTTTTAGGAACAGCAGCAACTTTGGCCGTAGAGAAAATGATGGGGAAAGGGGAGAGGACTGAGTGTTTGTTTTAGAGTTCTTAAAAGTGAAACCCCTTCTTATTCTGGCACAGTATCATCCTAAAACCACTATTATGGGAAACGGGGCAAAGCTAAACCAGCTTCAGAAAGAACAGTTGGCTGTAAAAAGCAAAAAATCCCTCTCAAGAAGACTGAGGTAGAAAATAAGAAGTACTTACAGCCAGGGAGAGAGTTACGTGGCTGCCAAACTACATTAAGATACAACAGGTCAGGATTTCAGTGCAAAATGAATAGGTGATGGTTTCCATCTCCCAAGTCCTGATTCTTCATTGGCTGTGCCAGCCAAGTGTTCAGACTGTTCTTTATAGCAACACCACCACATGTAAACCTCCATCAGCCTTTCAGATGAAGTGCTATAAAGGTGAGACTGAAAGCCATCCTAAATTAAGCCTAAAATAATTAATTCTGGCTGACCCAATTTAATTTAGCAGCAAAACTGTCTAAAGTTAAGGTGTTTTCTGTCCTGATTTAGCTATGCTTGTAAGAGAGTTTCTGGGAAACGTAGACACAGTTTTGTAACCCAGGCAGATGTCACTCTTCAGGGAATATTGGAGAGTCCTGCCCTGCCAAGGTATAAATCTATAAATCCTGTCCAACATCTTTAGTTCCAGTAGGGGAAAAAAAAATAAATTACAAAGTAAGTTCCTCCCATGGAAGAGGCTACAAGGTACAAATTGAGACATCAGATGCAAATCTTCTGAATCCTAAGGTGCCAAATCCTGGCTGCTGCCATGGGAAGCTGTGAAGTGGAGCAGAGTGACTCCAAGTAAGTGGCTGGAACCAGGGTATCGAGCTTTGGGCTGCCTGACTTGAGCATTGCAATTGCTGCATGAAACAAAGAGCTGATAAAAATAGTGTATTTTCTTGCCATGCTTCATTTCCTTCTGGATAGTCTCAAAATGTCCCTGTTTGATTCTTTCCTTTGTATGACTTCAGTGAGTCATTGTGATCACCGTGCTCTGGCAGCATTTTGAAAAGCTCTGAAATACAGAATATTTCCCTGAAATTGCCAAATATTTTACATGGATGCAGCTAGGTTTCAGGTTGTCTGGCCATGTTCTTCCTGTTTTTTGAATTTTATATATATCTCCTTCCTGCCAGAGTTACTCAGATTCTTTAAATTAATAACCCAGTCCTTTTTGGAGAAGCAATCAGTCCCTCCTCCCCATGAGTGTTCATTTTTAGATAGTAATCAAATCATTGTCCTGCTACATACACAGACTATTTAGGACCAGCATCCCTGTCCTTTTCCCATGTCTATCTAAGCATCTGTTGGAAAAGATATTGGTCATTTTATATTGGATACCAGGCATCATGTAAGAGCATATTTACTTGACTAGATCATTTGCAGGATTTGGACATTGCCCCAAGCAGGTGTGTGAGACAGATCCAGGTAAATGCTAAGCAGTATGTAGTTGGCAGAGTGAAGGGGCTGATCACCCCTGCTAAGATGTTGGAACCACTTTGCACATGGAGATAGGGTATGTACCACAGATGAGGACTGTTGAGCTGCACCTGCTGCCTTGAATTTTTTCCCAAGTGCATTCATACCTGGATGGGTTTCCTCAGCTGTAGTTTAGTGCCACAGGGATATGATAGCTTTGGCCTTCCCCCCCAGGTTGTCCTGATCTCCTAGGCAAACTCTGAAGGGAAATCTTTCATGCTGGCTTTGCTTGGCTGGGTTTTAAAAATACATTTGGCCCTGTTTTGTTTTGGTTTTTTTTTTTTTTTTTGCTGTTGTAGAGTACAAAATAATTTCCTTTGTTTCAGTTGGACAAACTGCCTGTTGGGAGGATGGTGGTGCAGCTTGTGCCTCCTGCATCTGGATTTGGTGAGAGTGCCCTGTCTGAGTTTCTGAAGTGCTTGCAGAGCCCTTTATCTGTGACAGCACATCCCTTAGGTCTGCAGAGTTGCTTACCAGGGGCATCTGGGGTCAGCTCTGTGCTGTTGACAAAGATGAATTGTTCACACAGCTGCTGCTGTCCAGACCTCCATCATGCAGGGACCATACCTTCACACAGGCTGTACCTTCCTTCAGCATTAACACTGACCTCTCTCTGGACTGAAAGGCTCTTTCCATATCTGATACCAGCCAAGAGAACCAGAGAAAATGTCTTGACCTTCACTATCACCAGCTTTTCTCTCAGGAGTTATGGTTACTAGCAGGATAGAAGCTGAGAGCAGGTTTCTGGAGCACTGTCTGCTTTACCCTTTTTATTTCCAGAACACTTGTTATTTGGATTCACCTTCCTAAAGCTTTGGATATCTAGATTTTGATTGGAAGGTAGATACTTCATTTCATCAATCAGACTGGGGCAAGAAGTGTCAGCTAGACTTAAGAGGTAGGACTCTTGAGCAGGTTCCCTTTCTGGAACCTCTGTTTCAGTTTGCTTTTACATTTTTAAACATCATTTCTTGGGTGTTGCAAGACCTTTTGGACTTGAAGATCATGATCTTCATGGGCAGTGTGGCTGGCAGCAGGTCTCTCTCTGAAGGGAAATCCTGATTCCTGCAGATGCCTGCACCAAAGGTGTGACTTTATCTGGTTTGAAGAAGGGCAAGCACCAGAGGACACCCATATCCTTATTCATGAAGGGCAGAGGCACTGTTGTTATTGCAGTGGTTCAAAGGCATGTCCCATCTGGGTCTCCTGAGCAGCTCATCCCACATGGTTTCTTGCATCTGTCTCTGTAATCAGACCCATTGAGCTTATTTTGATTTGCAACCCAAAGTTGCAGCCTCCATCTCCAGAGGCAGGGTGGTAGCATGGAGAACTTGCTGTGGATTTGCCTCAGTCGCTGTTAATTTCCATCATCCCATGGGTGAATCAGCCTTCTCCTGTCTGATTCATTCCGTGCCATTGTGATACGTTTGACATCGCCATCATTTCCATCTTTAGTGTGTTAGATAGTTTTTCTAACACTTTGTGACACTTTTAAATGAAGTGGGTAGAGAAAGTAGATTTTGGGAAATCAGGAGCATCTGGCGCTCACATGTTTTGTTCGACAACTTTGTGAAATTAATACCATCCTAAAGTAAGAAGAAAAATTACACATTGAACTTATAACTTAATTAGTTCTAACTCTCAGGTGCTTGAAAACAAAGTTAGGATTGTCATGTCTGGCTGGCCACAGATGGTTTCTTATCCCTGGCGTGTTCCCAGGTCATTCTGCTGGAGCTTAGTGCAGCAAGAACAGGAGCAAGGGGTTGAGATTGCTTTCTTCCCTCATCCAAAGCAGCTTTTTTTTGTTATTTAACTGACCAGTTAGTTGGCACAACATAAACTTTGATATCCAGTAGTGTGCATGGTATTTGTTCTATTTAGAAGAACAAGGATCTGGAGTAAATTAGTCTAAGGGTTTGAAGAATACAAATGGAAGGAAATTCAGGAGAAGCATCAAGTAGTGCTGTGTCCTCCTGTTCCCTGGCTAATCTAGCTCTTCCAAACATAACAGGCATTTTAAGGTACTATAACAATTGCCAGCAAGGTACAGAGTAAAGCTTTAAGGGAAACAAAAAAAAAGATTTGCATGTTGTTTCTACTTCAGACTGTGTAAGATTAATCCTTTTCTGACCTTTTTTCTCAGGGTCTGGCAAGTAGCTTAGGAAATGCTGCATCCAGTGTACTGAATGTCATCCTGTCTAAAATATTTAACAGCACAACTTGCTCTCAGAAAGCAACACATTCTTAACATGACCTGTTAAAGGAGGTGAAACCAGCTCACCTGAATACTTGCCAAGTGTTTCTGCTTGTAATAAGTAACCGTAATAAAGGTGGAAGCAGCTATGAGTTGGATGTGAGAGCAGCAGCATAAACATTTGTGTTTAAACACCAAGTTCCCAACAACTTACTAAGCTGCCTCTGTTTGCTGTTGAGTTCATTGGATAAACACATGGAAAGGAATTGTTTCGTTAAGGGTAACTTTTTAAAACCCTGATGTGTTCTACAGGTCATTAATGCTGCCCTGGCTCTGGCTGCTAAACCCCAAAGCAAGCTGGCTCAAGAGAACATGGATCTCTTCAAAGAGCAGTGGGAGAAGCAAGTCCGTGTGCTGACGGATGCTGTTGACGACATCACTTCCATCGATGACTTCTTGGCTGTATCAGGTAACCAGGACTTCCATCTCAGGAATAATCCTTCCCATAACCAAATTTATTCCTGGAAAGGGGTGCTTACTACATGTTTTGTGGAGTCTTCTGGGGTTTTTGGAAGGGATGGTGTTGGTACATGTCACCTGGTAAGTGTCATCTTCTGCCAAGTGAGGTGTGAAAATAGAGCAGGAGCTGTTGGTGGGAGGGGAAGAGGTATTTTGGTAGCATGCAAACAGTGATAGTTCAGCACAGCAGGTATCATAGAATGCTGTCACTATGATTATGGAATGTGTGTTCATAAATGTATATATTACACATGTATATATTATATAATATATATTACATGGCAGCAGACAGATCAGCTTGAACATTGCAGGAGACACTTTGTATCTCAAGATTTTGGATTGCTGGATGGACTGCCAGTGAGCTGCCATGTACCTACTGTTGACAGACCTCCCCAGTAACCTAGAGCAAACATGTTTATGTTGAAATTATGAACTAAACAAAAAGGAGAGTCCCCTCAGGCTCTCCTGTGTAAACAAAACTGAATTTCAGATGATGGTCGTATGAGGTAATTAAATAAAATTGTTCCTACAGAAAATGTTGTGTGAATATTTTTAACTGTGGTAGCTTTAGTAAAGTTTTTAAAGTTTTTATAACAGATGAAGAGATTGAAACAGATTAATAATTCCATTTAGCAAAGTGCTTGCTAAAATAATCTGTTCTATCAATGTTGTTGATAAAGATTCACTGTCAGTTGCTGGGACCTACCAATGAGGGGGATGTTTTTCTTTCCACATCCTCCAATCCTGCTCTAGTCAAAGGACATGGTGATAAAACCACCTGAATTCTGTCTGCAATAGTGTTCACAAATTACCACTGCAAACTGAGGGTCTAATTTTCCTGATGTAAACAGACTTGGGCATCTCAGGTGACCTAAAAATTCTGGTTGTGAGGAGGGGTTTCACAGGAAGATGTATGGCATCAGAAATGCTAGGTGAACACAACTAGAAAATGTAGGTAACAACTTTCAGGCCTGAATGAAAAGACCATATTTATTTTTAAATATTAATATTAATACTAACATTGTATTACAAAAACTAGGAATAAAACCAACCAAAAAAAACCCCCAACCCCACGTAATGATTCTGTGGTGAGTCACCTCTGTTATTGTACATGTTGTATTGTATTTCTGTGGGTTCTGAATTCAGATTTTCTTTGCAATGAGTTAGCATCAACTTCTGAGGCAGTTGAGTGTCCTCATTCTTTGTATCTGTCTGTCTGCTCATCGTTGCAGCCGTGGTTGAAATTGCCCAGCTGCCAGGAGCCTATTTCTGGGGAAATATATTTAGAGAGAATTGCGTGCTGGAGTTCGTGGCTCTGCTTTGAGTTTGCCTACAAGAGTAAAAAACATTTCAAAGAGAAAAAGCTGTTAGTCTGTGAAAAAGCAGCCTGTATAAAGCTGCCTTATGCTGGTTCCCCAACAGGGGTGGCTCAGAATGAGTTGAGCCACTGCAACTGAGTGGGCTCCATCCTTGTGGAGGTCGTTTGAGGGGACTGGTTATGGTGTTGGCCCATTGCTGAGTTGCTCTGAAGAGTTTCAAGGGCTTGAAAATAAAGGAATGCTGCTCTTCTGGGGCAGTGACAGGTTGACTCAGGAGAGACCTCACCTCAAATGCACGTTTACCACCAAAATGATGCCACAGCAGTACCACATTTTGAGACTACTTAAGATGCTGAAGTGCATTCAGCAATTATTTGTATGTGCTATGTGCCGGCTTATCAGAGAGATGTTAGAATAATATTAAAGCACTAGATATTGGTTTCAATATTATTTTTTTTGAATGTTGATTAATGTTTTTCCATATAAATGCCACAACTCTGATTCTCTGCTAAAAGTCTAAACATCTCTTTGGATAAAATTGTCAAGGGTTATTAGGATGTTTGTGCCTAGTAGGATTTGTATCAGCTCCTAGCAGGGACGTAAGTAGAATTAAAGAGTGTTCTTGTGGGTTTGTGTGTGTTTGTGGAGATAGATATATATATATATATACACACACATATATATGTCAGTGTATGTATATATTAAAACCATTACATTTCTGCTGTGTGTTGTGCTGTCCAGCATGAAATGCAGATTTCATTGTTCAGCTTGTGCTGAAGAATTGTATTAATTATGCACAAGTAAAGGCTTGATGAAAGATGTTTGGTTTAGAGAATAGTGGAGTGGGTATCTCAAGAATATTGACACTGAAATGGAGAGTGTTGCAGATGAGCTTGTGAGTGACAATGTTTTATGAAGGGCATAGCACAAGAAGGGCCCTGTTGAGCTAGGACAACTGTCTGGTGTTAGGTAATTGTCAGTCCATGGGAGGTTAATGAAAGAACAGTCCTGTAGACTGAAGATCTTTCCTATATACTCCCATCCAAGATGAACTTGCAGCTCAGAGAGCTCCAGCATCAGAGGTGCTACCTACTGAACAGTCCTTGACAGCTTCTTCTCATTTAACCTTGTGTTAGCTTCTCTTTTGACTATTATAAACCTCTGGCATTATTTGCACCTCCTGTGCAAAATTCACAGCTTAACTCTGCTCTCTGTGAAGGACCTCCTTGTTATTCCAGCACTGCCTATTTGCTTCATTTGATGCCCCTGGTTGTAGTAGAAGGTGTGTCAAGAGGTTTTTTTCCCTGATCTCTTTCTTGTAAGTGTACAGAATTCTGTCATACACTTAGTCATCTCTTGCTTGACTGCAGAGTCTTTGCCTGTTTCATTATTCCTCATTTCAAAGCTCTTCTTCTGTACTTTCTGTAACTCTTATCCCTCTTGCCAGTGCCTTCCCTAAGCACTCTCAGTGTGTTTGTGTGCCCACTGTCTCTGTTCTTTAGAGCAGTTGTTGATAGCACCATGTAATTGTCAGATTCAATGCTCTGAAATTACCCGGATCTCCTTTGAAATCCACTGAAAAAATAATTCCATTTGCTCCTTGCTGTTCCTCTGCTGCTGACAGAGGGTTACGCAGGAGACTGCCCATCACAGACAAGCTATTTTGTCTTAAGAGCCTCCAGATGGATGTTGCTTGTGCCCAGTGATTGTCCTCCTTCAGGAGAAGATGAACACTGTACTTGTGAGTGTATGAACACTTGAGTATTTGTTCTATAACCATGTCTACTGACACTGCTGCTTGACCTGGTTCTTCCAGACTCCCTTGTCAAGAGGTGGTCCATTGCAGAAATTGTTCGAAGACCTTCCACCATAGACACAACAGAGAAGCAGAGTTATATTTTTGCATCTTTGCCTTTATGTCCATAGTGATTCTCTGAGGTTTTGATCTCCTGTCACCCCCAGACTCCCTCACAGGCATCTTGGGGTGTTTGGAAAACGATTTCTTAATCCCTTCTAAAGGAGAGGTGGGTGAAGGTGGAAGCTGGGGATGGATTGAAGCTTGACACTTGTGGGGGAGGGCTTTGAATTCTGTTAGCTTTTCATATTTTCTTGTTTACTCTAAAAATAATTTCTATTGGAAAAGCATCATTCCTCTTCCCCCATTGCCAAACCACACCATTTTTTTTCCCTGTGGGGAAAAATGGACGAGATGCATTTGCTGTTGCCTGTGTTACATTCTGTGTTGTGTTCTATTGCTGGGAGGTTTTTCTCCAGCTCAGCAGCAGGGAGGCTGTTAGCTTTGATACAGGACAGCGTGATCACAGCCCTGAAGGTACTGGTGAACCCACCTGCACATCAGCATTTCTTGGCCTCTGCCACTCTGGCCTCAGCAGATGGCATTTTGTGCCAGGCACTTGTGGTCTCTGTGCCTGTAGGACAGGTAGCAGTGTGTGTATGTACAAGCACCCAGAACAGTGTCAAATCTGATTTGTTACCATCCAACTGGAGAGGATAAATGGAGTGGATGCACCTGACAGTCCCAGTCTGCCCCATGAGGGATTATCTTTCCATAGAAGCACCTTTCTGGCAACTTTGCACCTGCAAGAGGCATTAAATGATCAGCAAGCGTTTAAATGTTCCGTCCTCGTTTTGTCCATGGCTTTTATTAAAGTTCATATGATCCAAAGAGGCTTTTAAATTGTCTGTGGCTTAATTTATTCATTAAAGAATTCAAGCAATAAACAGCCTGTGTTTCAGCCTGACGCTGATGCTTTTCTTTTGACTGCTGCAACCTGCAGGGATCTCTGTCTCTTCCTTTCAACACCGAAACTCTCTGTGCTTCTCGCTGAAGCGCTTGTACCTTGGCTGCCTGCTCACTGACTTGTCAAATCACTAATGAACCTGAGCTTCTCTCTCTTGGGGCCACATTCTGCCCTCAGCTGAACTTGTTCAAGCTGAGTTGCTTCAGAGGTGTTTCACAAGTGTATTTTTTTTGCCCAGGCTGCTTACAGAAGTTTCACAATATTGAACCTGGCTTTGTTAATTTTATGTAAATTAAGTGCAGCTCTTCCAGCAGCAATCGTTTCAACCCCTTTATACAATTTCTCTATCAATCACTTCAATGGGCTGCTTGTCTCTACAAACTCTTGCAAAATGGCTCTTTTACTACCTGTAGAGGGAATAAAAGCCACTTCAGTGGTATGGATAGGCAGTGTAGCATGATGAAGTCAATGGTAAGTAACGCTGGAAACCATTTGAAGTGACAGAGCAGAAATGTTTCCAAGTTGGTTTCTTAGCAAGCTGCCCAAATGATGATGTTGGATGCCAGTGTCAAAGTGCTGGCACTGATAAGTTAAGAAGGTTTCTAACAGAGTTTGGAAGACCTTTTGGGTATTTTTCTCCCAATGAGGATCCCAACCTTTTTAGCCATCTTCAGTCGTCTCTAGAAGGTTTTTAATCACTGTGGCCTTCCTGAACTTGATAAATGGGGGGAAATACATCTCTTTAAAACCAAAAACATGTATTCTAGAAGTAAATTGCAAACATAGGTCTTGGTTTTCTCTATTTTCTGAAGAGGCAATGTGTACTTTGTAGCTTGGCACACTTTGTGCATAAATCACTGTGTGTGTTCTGTGCCTGAAGTTTCAGTGGTGGCCTAAGAGTTGAGTTTTCTCTGATGGTGTGTGTGTGGTTGTAGGAAAACACAATGTAGGGAGCTAGGAATGTTCAACAGGTGCCCTGACTGTACAAAGATGGAGCAGATTAGGTGTGGCACTGGGAATGGTGCCTCATCACCCCATGCATGTGGAATGACGGGGGAGTGGCTTCTAAATATTGGAATAAGGGCTTTGACAGTCCAGGGGAGGAATATGGAAAGAAACACACTGGGGGAGAATTCAGCTTTTCTGTTGGGTAGAATTGAGCACAGACAGGAGACAAGAAGTAGTTTGGATGCCAACAGGTGAACAAGATGGTTCTTTGACACCTGGTTTGGAAGGGCAGCTGGTTGCTGACTATAGAAAGCCTAAAAGTCAGTGCTTTACAGCATCTCCCTGGAGGTTTTTGTAGAGCAGCTGAGACATTGCAATTCCAGTGACTGCAGCAGAAAGAAGATACTAATATCTAAAACCTTCTTCTTTTACCACCAGAGAATCATATTTTGGAAGATGTAAACAAATGTGTCATTGCTCTCCAAGAAAAAGATGTTGATGGCTTAGACCGCACAGCTGGTGCAATTCGAGGACGTGCTGCTCGAGTCATTCATGTTGTCACTTCAGAAATGGATAACTACGAACCTGGAGTCTACACTGAGAAGGTGTTGGAAGCCACAAAGTTACTGTCCAACACAGGTAAGAGTTGGTTACTCCCTAAATTCCTGAATTCATTGTCCTTGCAAACGTACAGATCACCCAGTACTGGTGTACCTGAGAAATCTATTAAAGACTCTATTTACATACTGTAATGAAAATTAGCAGGAGTTATATGCTGAACTGTTGCAAAATGAGAAATGTAATTTTGCTCTGTTGATCAGCTTTAAAACTCAGCAGTGCACAAGGTCTCCCTGAATGTGTTTGCTGTCACCAGCTGAGCTGGAGAAAGCTGCCACACCAGAAACTGAGTCCCAAAGTGTGAGTCAGGGCTTGGAAGTGATGCTGATTATCCAGTATCAGGCTCTGGCAGTGTTCAGGATCCAGAAAAGAAGGTTTCTGCCACGTCGACCCAGTCAGATAAATTTTCTTTAATCATTTAAGGTCTTTTTCGTTAAAATAGCTTTCTAACTTGCTAAAGAAACGTTGCAGGTTGTAGTGACCCATCCCTAAAGAGGGAATCAGGGTGCTGGCTGTGAGCTAGTTGCTAACATCCATATAGGGCAAGAAAAGATTCTGCTGGAGTGACTGCTGTGTCAACTCTTAGGTGTTGTTTTTGCTTTAATTACCACTTTGCTGAAGAATCAAGGGTGACACTGAAGAAACAGACTGGTTGTGTGATGTTCTTCCTGGGGTGCAGTGAGTCACTGAAGTACAGCAGTGCAACCTGCCCTTTTCCACTGCCTTAAACTTATGCTTTGTGGTGGTAATACTGGGGGTTTTTCCCCACAAAAAATTGGTACGTATCTAAAGAATATTAAACAAGTGCTTAATATTTCATCCCATAATTTCTAACTGCTTCCCCAGGTGTTTTCCCTTGTCTGCTAGCAGGCTGTGATAAACCTTCCATTGTCTAAGGGGAAAAACAGCCAACCCAAACAGCAGAAGAATAAACAGAAGCTGAAGTGGACATGAGACTCAGGCTGCAGCTGGGGTGTAACAAATGTTTTGCATTTAAATGAAACCACTGCCCAATTTTCAGTGATGGTTAAGGCTACACACACAGGTCTTTTATCATAGAATCATAGAATTGGCTGGGTTGGAAAGGAGTCCAACCCTTGATCCACTACCGCTGCAGTTCCCAGCCCATGGCACTGAGTGCCACATCCAGTCTCTTTTTAAATATCTCCAGGGATGGAGAATCCACTACTTCCCTGGGCAGCCCATTCCAATGTCTGATCACCCTTTCTGTAAAGAAATTCTTTCTAATGTCCAACCTAAACCTCCCCCGGCACAACTTAAGACCGTGTCCTCTTGTCTTGCCTGGGAAAAGAGACCAGCCCCAAGTTATGGCAGTATGTACCAGAAAATGACAAGGGGGTGGGCACTGACAGTTATTTTGTATTCTTCACTCAGTTATGCCACGGTTTACTGAGCAAGTGGAAGCTGCAGTGGAGGCACTGAGCTCGGACCCTGCTCAGCCGATGGATGAGAACGAGTTCATCGACGCGTCGCGCCTGGTGTACGACGGCATCCGAGACATCAGGAAAGCTGTGCTGATGATCAGGGTGAGGAGCAAGGGCTTGCTCCAACAGCTTGCTGCTTCCCTGCTCCCTCTGCCCCCTCCCTTCCCTTGAGCTGAAACGCATGGGTTTGATTGGGAGCAGCCAGCGTGAGATTCCCGTTTAGCTCCTGTTAGCGTTCAGGAGCTTGGAAGTGGCTGAGCAGTCCGTGGAGTACATCAGAAGTATTTTTATCTTCAAATTCATTAAGCAGATCTGAGTATCACTGAGAAGCCAGAATTGTGATGCTAAATACCCTTCAAGCAGCTTTTGTAACATCATGTTAATGCCTTGCTCGTTAATGTGCTAAAATCGGTGACCTTTGATTTCATGACAGCAAGTGGGTTCTTAACTACAGACGCCTTTTGATGGTTTGAGAGCTTAGAAATAAAAACTGATGGCTCTTCATTAAGTAAATTTTGAGAATTAATGCTGGTTAGTCAAAAACAGGTTGAGGTGAGTTGAGTCTGTAGTCCCTAGAGCATGTAATTTGTTAATTGGCTAGCCTGGGTGAACAGGGGTCCGGTCATAGAGGCTTTGCTTTTCCTTTTTTTGTGATTGGTACCTGGAAGTCCTAATTTCTGGTAGGTCAGGCAAGTCTGGAAGGAGGCATGCAGGAAAGGCGTGGAGGATTCCTGCAGTTGACTGGAAGGACACAGAGAAGAAAGCTCTGGTTGAGGCTGACCTCTGGGCTTGTCTTTTGAATCTTAGTGTGGTAAAACCAGGCAGGAGCCAATCACAGCAAAAAACACACATGAGGGTTTTATAGAATCATAGAATGGTTTGGGTTGGAAGGGACCTTAAAAGATCATCCAGTTCCAACTCCTTTGCATGGGCAGGGACACTACGCAAGGTTGCTCAAGGCCCCATCCAATCTTGCTTTCAACACTGCCAGGGAGGGGACAGCCACAACTTCCTTGGGCAGCCTCTTCCAGTGTCTTACCAGCCTCAAATTAAAGAATTTCTTCCTAATGTCAAACCTAAATCTCCCCTCTCCAAGTTTTAACCCATTTCCCTTCTCCTCTCCCTACCCCCCTGTGCCCAAAGCCCTCCCCCAGCTTTCTTGTAGCCCCTTCAGATATTGGAAGGTTGCTCTGAGCTCCCCTGGGAGCCTCCTCTTCTCCAGGCTGAACAACCCCAATCCCTCAGCCTGGCTTCCCAGGGAGGTGCTCAGCCCTCTGAGCATTTGAGTGGAGCTCTGGACTCCAGAACTGGACCCAGCACTGCAGGTGGGGTCTGAGCAGAGCAGAGGGGGACAGTCCCCTCCCTCCACCTCTGTCTGTGCTTCTCTTGATGCATCCAGGACTTGGTAGGGTCTGAGCTGCAACTGCACATTAATGGTTCATGTTGGTCCACCACCACCCCTAAGTCCTTCTCCTCAGGGCTGTCCTTTATTCCTTTGTCTATTGTTTTGGTTTTTCTTTTCCTTGTTACCCCTCTGCCTTGAATGTAAATGCCTTGCAAAGAAACTTCATCTTTCAGAATGGTAACCATGGCAGATGTGTTTTGGTGATGAGTCAATAGGGATGTTCAGCCACAGAATCTATGTGATTATGGTAACCATTGCAATAGTATCTTCCACATCTGCTGCCTAAAGCAAAGAATTAAATGGCAGATCAGAAGAAAAGCTGACAAGCACATACATACTCTCCACACAGTTTTGTTTTGTTTTGTTTTTTCCCAAACTTAAGCTTGGGTTTTATAGCCAAGCAATGTTAGATGAAGGTATCAGTGCTTTCCTGCTATTCAGATAAATTGATTTGCCTCACCTCTCACTAAAACCCTTGTTCAGGGCAGGAAAGCATGACTCCCAGTCATTCCAGTTCCATGTCATCAGTATTTAGCTGAGCTGGCAGTGCCAGGGCTCCTGACGGTGTCACTGATGTCAGGGTGCCACAGCTCCCTGGGGACATGTTGGTGACTTAGCGAAAAGTTGGAAGTGTTAGGATTTGCTGTCCAAAGGGCTGTCAGGTATAGAATGTCTCCAGGATAAGCTTCTCCAGTGCATGAACTCAACCTGGAACCAGAAGGGGGGTGCTGTAAAGCTTGGCTGGGGCAGATGAGCTGATATGCTTGAAACTTGGTCTGAGGGCACTTGTTTTTCACAGAGACCAGAAGGAAAAGTCACTCAAACACCTAAAATTCTTTTGTGTTGATGCAGGGTATTTTCACAACTAGTATCTCATTCAAGTCAAGGCTGTTGAAGTAAAGCTCTTCCCTCCCTGATCCCCAGGCACCTCACCCCTCCAGAGAGAAGTTTTTGCCCTTGATGCCAGGCTGAAAGGCACAATTACACTTTGTGTACCTCAGGTTGTTTAGGCTTTGGGATGGATGGGCAGAGAAGAGGGCTTGAGAATTGTAAACCATTTTTAAAGATGCAGCATAACTGTGTTTTGGTTTTTTTTCTTTTTTTCTCTTTTCATTTTTAACATATTGATGCACTGAGCTACTTGTTAATCCATCTCCGTATGCTGAATTTAAGGATTCAGTCTGTTCTTCAAGGAATGGAGAGGAGGTGATGGCTAAAATACTCTAGGTCTTGATAGTCATCTTGCTTTTTGGCAACAGTTCTGCATATCCATCTTTATTTTAATTGGATCACAAGTCTGTAAAATTCAAATCATAGGAAAGGAATCCGAAGAGCAAGGATTTTATTTGCATCTTATCTCTTAATTTTATTGAATTTATCAGTGGATTCCTTTGTTGATCCAGCTCTGCAAAATTGTCATGAAGTGCCACTCCAGGCAAAGATGTAGTAGTTTGACAAACATACTGTTTAAACTTGATAAGCTTTATATAAAGTTTGCCAGCTCTAGACTGTCAGTAGCAAAAATAAATCCTGGGCAAGCAGGAACTAGGTCAGATGTGTTTAGCCTCCAGCATAAAAGCTGGCCCTTACTTGCTACAAAATTTCAGCTTTTACTGGGCGATAGGAATAAATTCCGATACATTTTATCTGTTGTTAATTTAGTCAGTGCTTTGATTCATAATTGTTCTAAAGAGGATGGCTGTGGGTTTGAACCAGGCCTTTAAGCTGTGTGTAATTTTAGCTTCAGAATTTCAAGTGAAGCTTTTACATTTAACTGAGTTGCAAAAGATACTCTTGGGTTTGTTACAACTTCTTTTCCCCCTATGTTTCAAATGCTGAGTGCATTAGTGTCCTGACAAACGGCAGATGTTTAGTTACTGGTGTGTAATTTTGGGGATCCCCATGGTGTTTAACATGAGCAGCCAAGCATCTATAATCACACATGTTCACAAGCTGCATAAAGCCCCCGTATTTACCTTTTTGTTGAAAAAATTGAATAAATTTTACCTATTTCCATTCTCTTTGCAATGAGAAGCAATACTCGTGTTGAAATCTGTTGTTTGACTGACTGAATTCTTCTTTTTTCAGACTCCTGAAGAGTTGGATGATTCTGACTTTGAGACTGAGGATTTTGATGTCCGAAGCAGAACAAGTATTCAGACTGAAGATGATCAGCTCATTGCTGGACAGAGTGCAAGGGTAAGGAAGGAGTCTGAGTATTCCAAAACTGTCATCCACCTTCAAGAAACAGTTCGACTTGCTTTGAAAATTCAGGTTAAATTTGTGGGGGTGGCAGCTGGATCAGATATCTGGCACGTTTTTCCTTTCTTGTGAAAAGGAGGTTAAGTGAAATGAAGCCCCCATTGGTCTGATGTACATCGGAAATGTCTGTGTTTTATTTTGAATGTTCTGAAAGATCAGAGTCCTTTGGACACTAATGAACTACTTTATACCTTGACATTCCAGAGGTTGTAGCTGCAGCTTCTTAGTTAAGCAGGTGAGCTCCTGCAGGGAGGTACAGGATGAATCATTCCATTGCAGTTATGTTATATTCAACACAGAAATACTAAGTTTGTGGGTAAAAAATTGATAACTGCAGTTCAGGCATTTTTTACAAAATGTCTTCTTACATCACTGTCGCTGTGTGTTTGGGTTCTGAGCATTTAATCAAGACAATGTTAAGAGGACCTAAAAAATTAAATTATTTAAGGTAACGGCATTTCTTCTGCCTGTTAAAAGTGAAAGCATTGCTAGGCAGTACGTAATCATTAGTAGGTGAAAACTTAAATTGGTCCACTGAAGGAAAAACAGACCTTATCTATTGTTTTTATTTGATGTGTCCCCTTCTGGATCAATAACAATTTACTTTTGGGAAAGTGCCATGGAAGATTTTTTTGGGAAGGCTCTTTTAGCCTGAAACCAGGCAAGAAATAGCTGGGCCTTATTTATCGAACTTCTGCCATGTTGGCCTTGGAATTCTCCTGAGAGTATTTTTGAAGCTCTCCTTCCTTTTGCACTCTCTATTCCTGTATCCCTCTCTCCCCTTTTATTTAAATGAAGACATATCTAATTTACCTTTCAGGAGGCTTGTTTTTTTACTGAAGATTCCTTTTTGCCTGCTCCTGGAGGCATGAACGCTCCTAGTATTTATGAAGGCAAGGGCGTTGAGTCTCATACAGGCTGTAAAGCTAGACTAATAGATTTGATTCAGGAGTAAGCACATAGTCTTTATTGGCACTTACTCTTTCCTCAATATGCATGTTTCAAAACAGTACATCTAGCTTTTTGTGGGGAAGAGTCTCGCAGTATTTCTTCTGTGCACTGCTGAACACTGGAAGGTACCCAAGTGGAACATCCTTTAAAAACCCTTAAATTTTGTAAAAAAAAGCAAATCCATCTTCTTCATACAATTTTTCTTTGATGGTTGGTAATATCTGGCAAACCTCTTCAGTGTCTAATGAACTTACCATGCAAGTGTCCATGTTTCAGATGTCAGCTTGTCTTTCTGGGCACTCTTTCTTAAGCAAGAGCATAGAGTTTGGTTCAAAAGGAAAGGAAACAATTAATTCTGTTAGTGGAATGTTTCAAAAAGCCTTCTACAAGCAGTGGTCTAAAGTTAAGTGAGGAAACTCTCTCTTTCAGGCTATCATGGCTCAGCTCCCTCAAGAGCAAAAGGCTAAGATTGCTGAGCAAGTCGCAAGCTTCCAGGAAGAAAAGAGTAAATTGGATGCTGAAGTATCAAAATGGGATGACAGTGGTAATGACATAATTGTTCTGGCCAAACAAATGTGTATGATTATGATGGAAATGACAGACTTCACCAGGTGAGTCTTTTTAATTTGTACACACACCACCTTCTCTCAGAACTGGCTGGGATGCTGATCTTTCAATGAAACATTTTGCAAGTGCTCTTAAGAGTCTTGCTACTTATAATTTCCTTTAAGTGTTACCCTACTAAAGCCTGCATATTAACTCAGAAGATGCATTACTGTGCAGTGACTGGGTGCTAATAACTGTTGAAATTGATTTACAAATGCACAGCAGTTATTGCCTGTCTGTCTTTCTTAAGGGTGATTTTTGTCCCAAGGAATATACATTTATATATGTCTATTACATATATGTATATAAGTATAATTTGCTCGGTTCCTTACATTAAATTCTATGGGCTTCTTGATATTGCTGTACTGCAGAAATAGTTCTTGGTACAGTTATTTGCAAAAGAGAGAGAGAGATTTTGATGCCTTTTGAAATTCATTTACCAGCTTTTATACAACACCATTTTTTTCAGCTTGATGTTCCATTCCATGAGAATTGCAAATCTGTCTTCTCAAATGTTCTCTCTTATCATCATTAGGTTGCTTGAAATACTAAAATTTTTAAGATGTTTTTATTCCTAGATTTAACCTAAATATGGAGAGGGGGTGGAAAGGGGAAACTGCCTTGAAGATGTAGGGGCTGTAATGGTTACAACCTGCCTGTTTCTGTGCAACCTAATTCCTGCAGTTTGGATGAGGGATAGCTTCCAGTACCGTATGGAACAGGATGAGGAAAGGAACATATAGTTCACTCTTCTGCTTTGCTGGTGCTAGAAGGTAGACTCTGGTCTGTTTTGCAGAGGTAAAGGTCCACTGAAAAATACATCAGATGTGATTAGTGCAGCCAAAAAGATCGCAGAGGCTGGGTCAAGAATGGACAAGCTGGGACGGACTATTGCTGACCACGTAAGTCACAATTCATTTTCATAAGCCTCCAGCACAAACAAACAAAAGGAGATCTCTTAGTGCTGCAAACATGACGAACACAAAAAAAAAAATGTGTTTTGAGCTTTTTGAAACTGATTTTCTAGATCGGCTGCTGGAAAATTCTAGCCTTTTCTCTTGAGCTGCTCTTCTGCCATCCTGAGCAGTGTAAGCAGCTAAACCTGTCCAGCAGTAACACTAGCAGCTCCTTGGCTTAAATCAAGCACCTACCATTTTAAGGTAGCAATATGCCAGCACTGCTTCATGCCACACAGTATCTAGGGCAGTTTCTCCAACTGAACAGGACTGAAACTGAATTTGTGTCACTTCTCTCCTGCTCAGAACACACCCAGCACTTGCCAAAGCAATGACACGACTGTGTAGGCAACACCATAATTACTGCACATGGCCTGTTGCACAACCTCTAGTATTTTTGAGACAGCTTTTTAATATTCACAATTTTCAAATACCCTGCAGACTGAATGGTGAGATTGTCAAAATGCTCTAGTATTGTTTTCCTGGTCTAGTCAGAGTTGATGAAGACCTTGAGCAAGACACTCAGTGACCCAAGTATTTTCTATGCTGTCCCAGGCTGTCATGTGTGGTGTTGTGCTGTATTTACAAAGAATTTAAAAGAATTCTATAGGGTTGAATGAGTATGGACCAGCTTGGGGGTTTTATGCAATGCATCTGCCTGTCCTAGGCCACTTCAGAAACTGGGCTGGGCCAAGCAAAAACACTTCTGGTCCCAGCCCACACCCAAATTGCAAAGAAACATCAGCATTAAGAGTAATATTCTGCCTTCAAGAAAGGCCCTGAAATGCAGGTAGGTTAAGTCTGAGGTCATGGACTGAATTTTATTTTGTGTAGCTGGGTTTTGCTTTTCAGTCCTTCTCTGTATGTAAATTCATAATGCAAGGTTTTAAATAAAGCCCTGTGGAAGTAAATCTTTATAATGCAGATTGCTCTTTAAATGTTGCAGCCAGGGGATGTTGGCTTCACCCCTAATTTATTAATGATGCAGTGAGAAATGTGTGATGGAGAGATAAAGTTGAAAAGTGTTTTTTGAAATGAGTCTCCTTGCTGTAGCATTTTGACAGCTATTTTTCTGGAAGAATCAGGTGTGCTGCTGCCTTAGGTAAATGAAGCAAGGAGCAGTTTCTGCTATAGGTCTCAGGGGATCTTGGGCTGAAGGTTTACAATAGTTGTTTGGGGGTTTTTTATTCACATGTTTTATGCAAACTTGATACACACTTTTCTGCACCGAGCCATTTCAAAATACAGAAGAAAACTAAATGAGTCCTTTTAGTAGAAGGAAGGTCCTTAAAAATGTAAAAGATGAAGCACATGTTTGAAGAGAAATACAAGCAGGACTGTACAGTTAGTCATTTTGACAAGAATAGAGGTGATTTTTTTAATCTGACTCTCCACTCTACTAATACTTTCAGCTTGCATATTTCATAGGATGTGCTTACATGCTCTTTAGAAACTTGTAGTAATCTGTTAATGCAGAAGCTGCAGGCAGAGGCTGTTCAGTGCAACCATTTGGGCAGAGCACTAATGCCTTCCTGTGCCTAACAGGGGCTTTTAACAAACGGATGGGTTTTGATGTCCTGTTCCCTGCATGTGTCCTGTGACACTGGGTGGATCATGAGCCTTTGTGTTAGTGTGTCAGGAACTCCTCATTCGGGCAGTTTTACAGCACATTTCCTTTGAAACCATCAAAACTGTTATCCAAGGTATTTCACATCTGTTGAAAAGCATCTAGCCATCAGCTGGGGGATTTTCCCAAAGGGATCCCATCTTCCACTTGGAGCATCAAGCTGCTTGTTTTGAATGAGGGAATATGAACAAGTTCTGAGCACAACACAAGGGAAAATGATTTGCAGCACGACAATGATTCTCCATATTACCGTTTTGTTTTCCAGTGCTGAAACACTTACAAAGCCAAAAAAAAATTCTGTTGCTTTTCCTCTGCTGATGGTGGTGGGAGTTTGTGTCTCTATCTGGTCATTACCTTGAAAGGAGCTGGAGGGAGGTGCAGGGATTGCCCAGGAAAAGGCTCCAGCAGTCTCTTGCTGTCAAAGCTGATCCATGTGCTGGGGAAGTTGGTCCAAGGATGTTCTCCAGGCAGTGGGTGACAGCTGTCCTGGGTGATGTCTGCTGGCATGCAGTGCCCCATGCCTGTCCTGCCATGCGAGCTGCTTCCTCTAAATGTCTGATTTCAGCTTCTGAAGCCAGAGTCGTGCCCAGCTGTTCCATCAGGCTGGTGGGGACATTTTCTTGTGAATGGTTGGTACAGCAGTGTTCACACCCTGAACTGGAGATACAGTGGGAGGAAGGAAAGTCTCTGGGGTTGCTTACTTACACCTAGCAGACACATGGGGATGGGGTTGTGTGCTTGTCTTCTTCAGCACACATTGTGGGAAAGCTCTTCTGGCTTGCCCTGTCCCTTTCCTTTGCAAAAAGAAAGGAAAAGATGATTCTGTTGTTCTGCAGGCTCAGATGGGGCTGAGGAAGGGAATGTGCTCTGCCTGGGATGGATTCTAGGTTTGATTTGGAGCAGCCAGCTTAGCTTTTGCCAACAACCACCACAAAGCCAGCAGCAGCATTTCATCTGGGGGGACTGGGGAGGTGGGGTGTCCCCCCACATATTTGGTTTTGTCTACACTGCAGCTATCTGCTGTGACCATGTTGTGGGAATCCTCCCAAGCCAGCTCTGCAGATGGGGGCTTTTTGTGGCTGTTCTAGGTTAATACAATAATGCAATCTCTCTTAATTGGTGTTGAAATTGTTGCCTTTTGGGTTTTTTGGTTTTTATCCCAGCATTCCTGCGTAGGAGAAGCCATGGCTCATCCAGGCATCCGCAGTGCCTTTTGTTGATGTTCTTTTTTATCTTCTGTTACATCTCTCTTCGAACATCATCTGTCTTTGAGTCGAATTCTCTGATCTGCTCATAGAAATAGCATACACACCATAGGATGTGGATTTCCAACTCATGTCAGATTGATGGATACAACCAAATAATAATTCCTATTCCACTGCTTCCCCCAGTGATGTTTTGCTGCCTCCTCCACCCATTGGTAAACATGCAGTGGGCTCTTTCCTTGAGTGTCTTTCCTTAAAGGCTTTCCATAAACTCACAGCCCATAAAGCACCTTGAATTGTTCAGCAGGTCC
The DNA here is from genome assembly GCA_023637945.1 of Phaethornis superciliosus. Lineage (NCBI taxonomy): Eukaryota > Metazoa > Chordata > Aves > Apodiformes > Trochilidae > Phaethornis > Phaethornis superciliosus. Next base: position 14,229,016 of record JAJQWJ010000016.1, on the reverse strand, counting down.
TCCTGACGTGCTGTATTGTGCATTTGTCAACATCCAATTCAATCTGCTGCTGTGCTGCTCGTTGCCTTTGTCAGATGAGCTGTTTGGGAGATGGAGAGCATTTTCCAAAATGGTAATTTCAGCTTTTCATTAGCTCTTTGGCCGATGCTATTTGTGGACTTTCTCTAAAACATCTTGTACTGCTGACTAATATTGATTAGCTTAAAAAATTAACCTGCAAGCTTTGCTGCTTTGTTATTCGTGGCTTTCACTTCACTGATGGAAGTAACGTGCCTGCCTAAGAGCTGCAGATACTTTGGGTGTTTTGTTACCTTCCATGGGACTAAGAAGGTGATTTCTGGTAGTCTACAGACTGGCTCAGTTGCCCATCGAGGTATCCTTAGCCTGTGCTCCTGATGTGCTTGTCCCAGCTTGCGAAAAATTCTGTTGTAGAGTGTGTTCTGGTGCAGTCTCCTTTCATGCCTTTTATCTACAGGGAGGCTTTGGCTCCTGCTTCCATCTTGCAGCTTAAGAGAGAAGGTCTGCCCTGAGAATTAGGGCTCAGACCCTACTGCTGACACCAGGGAGAGGCCGTGTGGCTGTAAGCAATAAACCTGAGCTTCAGCGGAGCTTTAAGTTGTAAATTGGTGCCATGGTTAAAAGGTTATCCTTCCAAGCATACCATATCTATTATGAATCTCCATTGTATGGGATCAGGGTAGGAGATGAGATGGGATTTTGCTGCAAATGGGTGTGTGGAGAAGAGCTCTCACAGACTGTGCAATCTCAGCGGGGTTAGGTCAGTGGAAAGAGCGAGCAGGAGCTAGGTGAAGCTCTTTAGGAGCTAGGTTAATGCTGCTTAAAGCAAGACTCTTCTTTTTACAGCTAACACATGAGGTCCCTTTTGGTTTCTGGGGAGTTCTGGGGGCTTGGCTGGAGGCAGTGGGTGCCTGGCTTCTCTGGGACAAGTGGCTGGTTGGTCAGACACCTGTTTGGGGGGAGCTGAGAGCAGTGTGCCCAGCTAGCCACAGGTTCAGTGAAGCTGTGTGGTCAGGGAGAGCATCTGGATTTTGTAGGTGAGTGTGTCTGTGTGTGAACAGGGTGCTGGAAAGCTTGCATTTAGAGATCAGGGGCTGTTTGCCAGTTCCTGGGGCTGGAGCTCTAAGGAGCTTCTGGGTGGGATGCAGCCATCTAGGAAGGAGCAGAGTCTGCTTTTGGTCAGGCTTTGGTCTGCCAGCATGTGACCTGTTAGATCATAATACCCCCTGCATCCCTATTGTGCTAGCTTCTGCCATCATGAAAATATCCAGGCTGGTTTAAAACCTATCCTCTTGGGCACTGTTTGCACCATGGCCAGTGCCATCTGGGTCAGAGCTGGCCAGTGGCCCAAGAGTTCACTCAGTCCACGAGATGTTTGGTGCCCCACGCTGGGGTGCAGGCAGCATTCAGTGCCCTGCTGGTGCTGCTGCTGGCTTTATTCCTCAGCAGCACGAGAGGCTGGTGGGCAAAGGGTTTGTGGAGCTCAGTACAGCTGGAGTCTGCCAGTAGATGTGAGCTGGACCATTACTCCTTGGAGGAGCCATGCTGGCCACCATGCTCCCTGCTGTTTCTAAAGAGACCGCAGGACCAGCGTGGGTAGTGAAAGGCTTCCCATAGCTTTTTTGTCTTATGCTTGCAGCTCCCATTTTGGACTGTGACTGCCCCTCAGCAGGGCTCCTCTTGTTTTGATATCCAGCATGAGGCTGGTTCATTAATCATCTTCTTGCTCAGCTCTGCAAAGCAGGGGATGGCCCTTGGTTTCTGCCCAAGCAAACAGCTCTCTGAACTGCACTGCAGTCTCCAGTACCTACCTAGGCTTTCAATTGCAAAGCTGAAAAAGTTACTTTTATCTTACAGATGAGTGCTTCAGCAAGCACTTCAAAAATTTTATTTCATGCCTGGTGAGGAATTCAGTTTCCACACTGCTAAGAAATGGGAGCAGAAGTCAGGAAAATACCTATTTTGTTGGATATAATTGAGTAACTGTCAGATTTGTAATTTCCTATCTTAAAATGGTTAAGGTTGGGAATTGAGGCTGAGTTTTGTAACATCTGCTAGGTGCAACTGGAGCTCTTGAATGTCAAATCATTGCTGCTGTGTCCTACACAGTGTCCAGGAAGGACCTTTGGTGGGTAGCCCGTCTCTTCTTCTTCCTCTTCCTCCTCCACACAGGGAGCTCAAGGGCAGCTGTGCAGCTGAAAGGATCCCAACCATTTTGTCCCCTGTGTTCTGATTACCCAGTATTTATTGCTTCAGGGGTTTTTAATGTATTTAGTGATGCTTATGGATTGCTCAGTTGTCTTTTGACAGCCAAAGCTCAACAGAAAAGGGGAGTGATCTCCAGAGTACATTTGCTGTTACCAAATGGACGTGTCTGCTTTGTCCCTACGTGATTTCTGTTCCAGGTTTCGTGCTTGCAAAGTAAAACTTCATCTTTGTTTTTCTGCAGTGCCCTGACTCTGCATGCAAGCAGGACCTCCTGGCCTACCTGCAGCGCATCGCGCTCTATTGCCACCAGCTGAACATCTGCAGCAAAGTGAAGGCTGAAGTTCAGAACCTCGGAGGGGAGCTGGTTGTGTCTGGGGTATGTATGAGATGTGGCATGTCCAGTTCCTCCTGGTCTTCTTCCAGGGTTAATGGTTACTCTAAGAGAAGCTTTTATGTTTAATATAGACAGGAGATTGCAGAGCATTCAGAAGTTTCATGTGGTTCTTGGAGGAAATATTGTTTGAAAAGGGGAAAAGACAGACCTTGATTTTCCTTACCCAGACAAGTTTGTAGACTGATCCACTTTACCTTTGTGTCATTTATTGGTTTTCCAGCCTGTTTTTCACTCTAAGTGAAGTTAAGTCACTTTAAACAGCATAGGCAAACCTACTCCGTGTCTCAGCAGAGCCTTGGAATATGTGGAGATCCTGCAATGCTCCAGAGATGTTAATCTTTCAAGCTATCTGTGCCCTAAGGAGTGCAGGGTTTTAGTGGCTGCTCTGGTTTATGACAGCTGAAAGCTGTGGTAGGCCAGCCTGCTCCCTTCTCCCAGACATCACTTATCAGATAACTTTCTCAGTATAGTTCATGAAGTGCTTTCTCCTAAGGGGAATCCACATGGCAGATATTTTGGGGCAGGGAAGTGGAACTAAAGTCTTAATTTCTTTGGCATATTCTTCCTTGCCCTAGACTCATGTGCTTAATTGCTGATGCTTTTGCCCATCCTTGTCATGACTGAGGTAGAAGGTTTGAAGAAGGGACAGAAAGGGCTGATGGTCCAGTATTATCATCTGAATCCTTAAAAGCAAATGGAAAAAAAAAAAACTTAGCATCTTTTGCCATTTATATATTTCAAATGCTTAAACTTGTTAGCACCCAACAAGGTGGAAATGTAGAGCAAGTGCCTTTGGGAGAGCAGCATCAGAGGAAGGTCTCCAGAAGCAGTGGTGGTGATGGACCACACTTGCCCAAGCTTGGCAGCTTTGCTGGGTGGGTTGGGCTCCTCTGCTGCCAGCCCCGTGTGCTCCCACTTCCAGCAGAGTGGAGCTGTGATGAGATGGGATGGAATGTGTGTTGCTGTGCATGTCTGCTGCATGCCTGATGTCCTGGTAGCTGCAAGGCTGAAGGCATCGTGCTGTCAGTAGTAGATTTGTCATTATGCAATAATACGTACTCCAGGGTTTTACTGCAATTTTTCAGTGTCTTCAGAATCTACATACCCTTCTGCCATAAATAAGTTACATGAATAGGCTGGCAGCTGTAGTCCTAATCTCCTGCTTTTATCTGTTCTCCATGAGTCTGTCCACTGGGGATAAATCCTGCCAGCAGTGGTGTTAAGCTGCTATCACATTATCAGATGAAGACCTCTGCCAGTCCAGGGACTTCACCTGTCTAAAAGTAGAACTGCCTTCAGCATCCTTCCCCACCCAAATCCTGCCAAAAGTTTGTGACAGCAGAGCTTATAACTGAGGCCCTAGGAGCTTGCACCCTGAGCAATCTGACAACTCATTTGGAAAAATGCCTCCGTGGTTCCATTGCATTGAATATGATTTTTCCTGCTGTGAAGATTCATGGAAAATAGTGGAAGGCAAAGAAAGTGTTTTCCAGAGTGATGTCTGAGGCAAGGAAAGCAGATGACACTGGGTTGCTGGAGGGAGCAGATCTGCTCTGCCACTGTAGTACTCAAAACACAGAGTGATGGAGAGGAAGCCACCAGCACCATAAGAAGAGCAACCAACCTCCTACTCCATTGATGTTGCTGCTAGATTAAGCAATGGCTTCAAGGTTTTTTCCTAAAACCTTCCCTAGATGTCTACAACACTGGAATTTAAGTGGGTAGAGGCAGCTGAGCTTAGCAGAGATGCAGAAATCCTGCCCAAGACAGGAAGCCTGCCCAGACCATTGGCCTTCAGTAGCCAGAGGTCCCACCTGGAGCAGGACTGGCACCCAGAGAAATGAGGTCCCAGCTGAGGTCACCCCAGGGGTCCTCCCCTCCCTCTTCCACCCTGTCCTGTTTGTGGCTTTTCATCTCTGCCACTTGCTAAGTGCATTTCTTTTTCTGATTTTCATGCTCTTGTAAATCAGGAACCACCTGGGGAAGGGCTGAGGCCTGGCTGAAGCAGCAGTTGCATTCCTTCATTTCCAGTGCAACTTAATATTCTGAACCAGCTTAAATATTTATTATCAGTGATTTAAGGTATTACCACAGCTTTATTAATTTCATTAGAGAATAAGTGACTGTTAAAGCTTAGTCACAAAAGCAAACAGCAGCATAAAAACATTTCCCATTGCCATTAATATGGAAAAGGCACAGATTGCACTTTTTTTTTTTTGGCTACCCCGTAGTGTGTTGAAAGAAAAATACCACCTTGAATTTGGAACCTCAGATTCCAGAAGGAAAGCCAAATAAACCAGTTTTTGAATACTTTTCCACCTTGGTAATGTCATATTCTCAGTGTTTGTGTGGGTTTTATGGTGTATAACACCTTTCATGGTTTGGCAGGTGGACAGTGCCATGTCCCTTATCCAAGCAGCCAAGAACCTGATGAATGCAGTGGTGCAGACCGTGAAGGCTTCCTATGTGGCATCCACCAAGTACCAGAAGTCCCAGGGCATGGCTTCACTCAACCTTCCTGCTGTTTCATGGAAGATGAAGGCTCCGGAGAAGAAACCCCTGGTCAAGAGGGAGAAACAAGATGAAACCCAAACAAAAATCAAGAGAGCATCCCAGAAGAAACATGTGAACCCAGTGCAGGCTCTCAGTGAGTTCAAGGCGATGGAGAGTATTTAAAGAGAGGTCTCTGTCTTGGTTATTTTATTTTTTTTTTCCTCTAGCCCACTACTGCTATTTCCAGAACTCTACTTTTAATATTCTAAGGATATTTTCAAAAGTTTACTATGCCTCAAAATGTATTTACTTAATATAATTTTGATAACTTTGTTTAGATTACATGGGGAAATACTCAAATTTATAAATCCTATCAGAATAGCTTCAGCCTGCAGATGTGTGTTAATTTAGCTTGCTTTTAGATTTCAGGGGTGTACTTCTAGCAGAAAATTATTTTGTATAATCTTGCTTTAAATAAAATACTCTTAATAACCAAAGAGGATTTTACAGTAACACTAACAGTTAACACTAATAGTTGAAACGTGCTACTCGGAGACTGCAATTTTTCTTCGTGCTCAGGAGAGTAAAATTAGATCTTTTCAACTAAAAAAAAAATTAATTAGGGTCTTCTATGTGTTACTTTGTTCCTGCTGTTGGGGTGGAGTGAAAAAAAGCTCTGTATGCTCGAAGGAGAATGAAAATACAGGAGGTACTCACTATGCTGCTGGAACTACGTGACCACAGCTGGAGAACATCTGGAAAAACTCTTCCCTGGGCAAGTTTTGCTGGAGGCGCAGGATGATTTAGTGCTGGTTTTCCTGGGATGCCTTACAGATCGGTTGGTTTCCAGGTGTGCCTGGTGGATGGAGCACCCATGGGTGCCCTTTTCTCTCCCCTGGCCATTTCAGGGGGGGTTTCACACTCATCTCTGCTGGGGGAGAGCCCGGAGTGAAGTCAGTACAACGTAGAAAAGCGGAGGCGTCTGATTACTTCTGTGTGACACCGGATGGGAATTTTAATGCCTGGTTACAAATTACTAATGTATTTTGCTGCGGGACACTAATAAAGTTGCTTTTACCAGCCGGTGTATTGTGATGCTGTGAATGGAGAGGGCTCTCAGCCCGCCCCAGCTCCCTCTCCCTGGCATTCAGATGCAAATGGCCTTTGTACTCATTTCTCATAATTGCTCTGCATCCTGCCTTGGGCTTCCAGAGGCACCCAGCAAATCGTGTTTGCTCAGGCTGCGATTTAGACTATACATTATTTGTGATAACTATAGCTACAAGGTATAATTTCACCGTCTTATTTAAATTTTATGAATTTCAGTGTGTGTTTTACACGTCCCGATCAAGTCCAGGCGCTGGAGAGGAAAGCGCTTGCGCAGGTCAGAGTCGTGTTTGCAGTTTCTGTAAATCATCCATTGAAATGGAAAGCAGCCTGTTCTGTAGTTAATGTTTTTAAACAGCATCTAGATTTTAGAGCTGATCCCTGGCAGTGTTATGTTATAATTTTATTTATTTTGATCAGCTTATAATTTACTCTATCAAGGTTATTGCTGTTATGTTACTGAAAACGCTGTTCAGAATTAAGCTAAATAGTCCTTAGGATATTTTGGCCAAATTTATTATGTTTTCAAGCATTTTGGCCTCTTGAGTATAGGCAATAAACAGTTGATTTATATCCCAGTGTCCATATGCCAGTAACATGTAAACAGGGCAGGTGAGCCAGGGTGCTCCTTCCTCTGGCATCCCAGGGTGAATGAAATCAAAAAGCTGTAGATCTCATTGTCTTGTATATATATATATACATATATATACACACACACATATATATAATCTGCTTTTAAACAATAGGATATTTTTCTCTTTGGGTATTAATATAGTTACCTTAAAGGCTGCATTCCCTGAGCTGTTTGGTGGCTCTCTACAAAACACCAGTCCCCCCAAAATACCATTTCTTTTAATGAGCTTTAAAAAACCCAACCTGTTTGTTAAAATGTACAGAGAACAATTTTGACTGTTTCATTGTAAATATGTGTTAGTTTGGTTTTTGCTACGAACTTTGAGCATCAGGTTGGCAACAGATTTAGACAGGGTTCCACCTGAGGGAAGCTCTGGCCTCTCTGCTTCAAGAGGCCCCAGCTCACCCATCCTTTGTATCCAGGAGCTGCTGCTCTGCTGAAAATGGCATTTGTGGAGATTGTGAGATGTTTGCCTGAGTTGTTCTCCCTGATTCTTGCAGGGATGGGATGGGGTGGGCACACAGCATGTGCAGGACTCAGGTCAGAGCTGGGCACTCACTGTATTTCAGTGGGTGCTGGATCCACCTCACTGCTTGGCTCCCTGATAGAGATGATGTGTGAGGGGTTTATTTGAGAGGACCAGCATTTCACTGGGTGAAAGCTGGAAGACACAATTTTTTCTTCCTTCTTCGTAAATGTAAGTTCCACTTGCTCCCCAGTTGACCTAATAATTGTAAATCTAAATTAAATGTAAATGTATTGGCTGCTGGTAAAGGTCATTCCTCAGAAAATAGCTATGTTTGCCTCTTCTTTAGATGCATGAATACTAAACATGGTTAATTCACAGGATCATTAGCAGATAAAGATGTTTCCCACCCCTCTCTAATCTTCTCACAAACAGATTTTATCCATGAGCGGGCAAAGGGGAAACCGTTCAGTCTCATTTAATGTCTATAGATCAGGCCACTCGCTGTAAAAAAACCAAGTGATTGGCATCCTTCAGGCTCCAGCTCTCTGGAAATGAAATCCAGGTCTTAGAGGGGGCAAGGTGGCTGTCCCTTAGGGTCTGTGCATCAGCTCTTCTCTGCAGATCACCACCCTGGCTGCAGGAGGCTGGCTGGCTGGGCTCTGCTCTCCTGAAGGGCTGCCATAGCTCCCTCCAGACCTTCTTGGGGGAATTAGGGAATGCAGGAATAACGAGGGCTGAGGAGAAGGCACCAGTTATCTCTGGGGCTGCCAGGAGAGAGCTGGGTCACACCGTGCCTGCTTGGGATTGCTCCTGTGAGGGGTGAGTAAGGACACAGGCACCATGGGGCACAGCTCCAGACACCCCCTCCAGCACCCCAGCTCACACACCTGCAGCAGAGGAGCCAATCTGGGGCAGTTCTGGGGCAGTTCTGGGGGCCAGGCCCAGCTTTGGTTCCTGCTCTGATTGCCCTGACCAGCCCCATCTGCAGACACACACACCTTGGATAAGCTCCAGTTCCTGCCTGCCCCCATCCCAGTCTGAACTGGTGCTGAGGGAGCAGGAGGGTCTGGGCTGCTCTGGAGGGGTGGCCCCACCACTTCTCCTCTCTCCCACTTCTCCTCCCCACCACGGGTGCTCTCCCGGGGGGCTGTGTGGAGTGTGGGTGCCAACAGGATCATCAGTAGCTGGAAGGACAGTGGGAGAACATCAGGAGTGAGCTGGAAACAAGGCACCCCATGCCAGCCTGAAGCCTCTCAGGAGATGGAGCTGTAACAAAGTCATCTGTAGCCTTCCCAGGAGACCAGCCAAGGACAGCAGAGGACAACTGGACCCAGGTAGGACAGCAGAATGGCTTTAAATTTGTTTTTAACCTTTTACCCAGGGGTAGGTGCCTGGGCTTTAATGGGGCTCCTGCCTGTGGGCTGGGAGGTGCCTCAGGGTGCAGTGGGGGACCTGTGGTTTTCATGGAGTTGTTGCTGCTCTTCTGGCACTGTTGTGGTTTTCCCCGAGCTTGTGTTTTGAGGAACAGCTGAGTTGTGGCAGGGTCTGAAGGTGGCCAGGTCCTCCTGGGTGCTGCTGGGAGTGGGTGATTCCCTTCCTGGGGTGTTGTGATATGGTGAGCCTGTGAGTGAGGGCTCCTCTGTGGAGTCTCAGAGCATCAGGCACAGTCCCTGTCCTGCTTGAAGTGGTCTCCCTGCCTTGGCATCTGTCCCAAAACCCTAAGGGAGGCTGGCAGGAGCTGAACACAGCTCCCAGGGCTTGGGCCCCTCCATCCTTCACATCTTTCAGCTGGCTGTGGGATGGGAAGCAAGGGGAGGAAGCTAGCAGCCCCTTTCTTGGAAGGTGTTCATTCATGCTTTGATATGTTTATTTCTCTGGAGATGTTTTTTGGGGCTGTGTTGTTGTGTGACTTACTGTATGAGTCCTCCAAGCTGTGATACTGAATTATAAATTGTGACTCTATCCATGAACGATTGCTCTTTGACTATAGGCAGCATTATCAAATATGACAGTCACAATAAATGCCTGCTATAAAGCCAAACCAAATATGCTCTGCGATCCAAGATGTGCAAATCAAGCAAGTAGAAAAAAGAAAACCAACCAACAACCCATAATACTATTCCCCCCCCCCCCCAATAAATGAATGCTGAACCTTGGGTGATGATTTTGTTTAGCTTTATGTCTTGGCTCCTTGGCAAAATACTCAGGCAGCAGATAATGAAATGACCTACTTTTGCTGTCTTGGATCATGACAACACATAAATTAAGAGTTATGCCCTTTGAAATTAAAGTTACCATTTTTGCAGAAATCAGAGTGTGAAGCAGGGCTGTGACTTGGAGGGGGAGGTGGGTGCTGGTCTGACCTTTGTGGGAGTCCCTCCTGCTGCTGGGAGTGGGGATGCTGAGCAGTGGGGTGGTCCTGGGCTGGTACCAGCTGCGTCTCCTTTTCCCATCATCTTCTCTTGACTCATGAGGCTTTACCTTCTGGTGAACTTCTGGAGGCCTAGGGGGCTAAACAGTGCCATTTAGCTGATTATTTAAATCTCTAGGTTTGACCTAAATACTAACTCAAAAGCTGCCATAAATGGGTGTCATTGAGAGCAAGTGCCCAGGGAGACCCTCCTGCTGGGTGGGAATTGTTTTGCCTCCAACTGCATCCCATGTGCATGGTGGTGTAATGCTTCCTGACTGGGTGACAGCAAAATAATCTTGGCTCTAATTGAATTTTGGAGTGAGAGCATGGGCTGCAGCTGGTGGTGCTGGGAGGGGAGGGCTTGGTGACTGGTTGGAAGTGGGGGGCTGCTGAACTGGAGGTAAAAATGAAGGCAAACATAATGATTTGTGAAAATGACTGGTGCTGGGGGTGTGGCCACCATTGTCTCAGATGTCTGGGTCAGAGCCAGGTTGCCTTAAAATGCTGGAGAATTTGCTGAGGGTGCCCAAAGCATGGAGCAGGGGCTGGGGATGTGAGCGTGGTGGATGTAGAGTGTGGTCCAGGAATGTGGTGGCACATGGCCCCACAGGAGTGTGGTGGCATGGGATGAGGTGGGTGTCTGAGGCTGGGATTATTTCTGTCTTCTCCAACCACCACAACTGAATTTGATGGTCTGCAACACCTATTATGGAGCTAAAAGCTGTATATCCATATGCAAGAGGCTAAATATATCCCTGGAAGCTTTTATTCCTGGCCTTGCAGGTGTGTTACAATCTGTGTGAGCTGCAGGAGCAGGGCTGGGGGGAGGGGGGAAAAGTGGGGACCTTGAGGACCCTGCTTGCCTGTCTGAGCCATGTCCCCTCCTGGGCTACTGATCCAGGAGCCCATTCAACCTCTTCCCAGAGATCACAAGCTCAGGCATCAGGGATGCAGAGGTGACAGCATCAGGCAGCAAAGCTCAGTTGTGTCTGTGACCGAGGTTTGAGGGACACAGGGACACTGTGCCAGTCCCAGTCTGGCTCCAGGCTCTGGTGTGGTTTGGGCAGGTGTAAGCATTGCTGTGCTGGGGCAGAGCAGGGAGGATGATGATGGATCCTGTGGGGTGAGCTGGGCTGAGGGCTGTCACCCCACACTGCTGGCATCTTCTGTCACCTCCAGTATTTGGTCTCACTGTTGCTGGAGTTTCCTAAACTGTCCTGGTCTGTGTGTTTGGTGGCTCTGGTCCCTCTCCAGGCTTGTTCCTGTGTCCTGCTGGTTTTTAGAAGCAGCTGGCAGGAACCCTTGTGCTTCTTCCTCTGCCTGTTGTTTCCAGGCTCAGTGAGTAATTCCCCATGAGCTGTAATTTCTAAAATTAAATCCTTAAGATTACAAATAAGAGGCTGAATTGATATTCCTGCAGCTTGTGGTGCATTAACTCCTTCTGGGTTGCCTGACCTGGTGGCTATATCTGCCCTGCAGCCCTGGCCCTCCTGCCACCAGTGCTGCCTTGGCCAGGGAGAGCAGGATGGGATGCTCCTGGGTCTGCCAGGGAGAGCAGGATGGGATGCTCCTGGGTCTGCCAGGGAGAGCAGGATGGGATGCTCCTGGGTCTGGCCCAGACTTGGCTGAGGATGGATGTAGTGCTGTGATCCTTAGCTGCTCTCCATGTTGATCTCATCTTTGAAAATGTTTTATTAAGAGCAGGTTTTTTTCCCAGGTGTATCATCTGCCAGTCTTTGCTTAATTTCAGCTGTGTAATTGGGAGCCCTTAATTCAGCTGAAAATGCTGTTGGACATCTTGCAGCAGCCCCAGCCTGGTGGCTTGTTTTTTCTTTTCTCTTTAGCAGAAGATTGATTTTCTTGCCGATGTGATCTCTGCTTCCTGAAGTTCCCAATGCTGCAAAGTTCAGGCTCCTTTTTGTTCTAATCCTGACTCTCCCCACACAAAGGAAACAGGCAAATGCTCTGGACTATTTTAAGGTGTAAGGGAGATGATGATCCTGCACAGCTGGGAGGGCTGCAGGGACCTTCTGCTCCAAGGATCAGCTTTCCTTGCCCAGGGTTGGAGGAGCAGGGAGTCATTGCTGGGAACAGCCTGGGGAAGGCCATGTCCACCTGGCCAGGCTTTGTTGTCCCCTGGCTGAGGCAGGAACTGCTTTCTCTCCCCTGTGGAAAAACTGAGCCCTGGGGATGCTCCTTGTCCTTCCCATGTAGCAGGAGCAGAGGATGAGGGAAAGGAGCCCTTGTGTGGGCTGCTCCAGGGCTGAGCTTGTTCCAGGCTGGCAAGAGGTTCTCCAGGTCTTTTGCTGCCTGTTCTTAGTTATTCCTATTCCTCCAGAATCTGGATCTTTCCCTTTCCCAGCTTGCCAACAATTGCTGTTTCCATAAGAACATCAGGCATCAGCTCAGCTGCCCTAACTCCAGGAGAGATGCCTCTGTCCTGTCCTTGGGCCATGGCCAAGCCACAGGAGATGTCCATCTCTCCCTTCACTGACTTTTTAACCCAGATCCCCTAAATCATCCCAGCCCCAGCTCCCCAAATGTGAAATGCTTAGGGAGCAAACAGCTCCTGTGAGCAGTGAGCCGTGGGCACATCCTCACCCCCGGGGGGTGGGATGCTGCTCCAGGGGAGGGAAAATAAAAGGGGATGTTGACACATCAGCTATTGATCTGGTTGTGCATGTCAGGAGCCAGAAATAGAGCATGAAAGAATGGGGTGACTCATGTACCTGTGTGGCTGGGAAATGGTGATACTGGGTGGGATGGGGATGGGTGGGTGGGTGAGATTTGGGGCTGGGAGTCTTGTGGTTCAGGGTGAAGGCTGGAAAGGAGGAGTGCCTCGTGCTGCAAATATCCAAAAAATCATTACCCAGCCCCTGAGCTGGTGCCATCCCCGTTGTACTCAGATTTCCAGCCTCTGCTTGGCAAGCTGCCCGTGAAATGTTAAAGATAAAATTCAGCCCTGCCTAATTGATGAGGATTTTCTCTTCTTAAATGACCATGCAGTTTTGGGGGTCAAGGTGCAGGTTGGTCTCTTCTCCCAAAGAACAAGTGATAGAATAAGAGAAAATGGCCTTGAGTTGTGCCAGGGGAGGTTTAGGTTGGAGCTTGGGAACAATTTCTCTCTGGAAAGGGTCTCAGGGCCTGGCCCAGGGGGATTCCCCATCCCTGGAGAGGTTTCCAAGCCCTGGAGATGTGGTGCTGAGGGACATGAGTTACTGGTAGCCTGGGCAGTGCTGGGGAAAGGGTTGGGCTGGATGATCTTAAAGATCTTTTCCTTGCAAAATGATTTGATGATTCTAAGAGCAGCCAACTTGGGTGCAAGTTGCATCTGGGTTTGATTTGAGGGGGAGCAGAGGAAGTTTCTGAGGCCCCTCTGAGCCTCAGAATGCTCTTTTACTGCTGAGACTCAAGGGTTGACAAAAAGGCTGGTTTTTTGTGAAGTCCTTTCCTGGCAAAACGTTTGAAAGTGTTTTAAAATAGCTTGTGTGGAAACATGGGAAAAACTTAGTCTGGGAGGATCTGCAGAGATCATCTGTTATACCCCCTCCCCACCAAAAGCAAACCCAACCTGAGATAGATCCAGCTTTGCTTTGTATCTACCTTTTTTTTGGGTGCAAATCGAAGTTTTTCATGCTGGAGCAACCTTCAAAATCCCTGTCAAACTTGTTTAACTGAAATGTCTGTTGAAAGAAGCTGAAAAGCTTGGTGAGAAAAGAGGTATTTCAAAGTAAAACGCTTAGTGACCTCATCTGGATGCCTTTTAGTGATTTTTTTTTTTTTTTTTTTTTTTAAGCTGACTTAGAGCAGGAAAATATTCTCCAATCTTAGGGTCTGGAGGTGGGAATGAGCTGTGGCTGAGCCAGCTTTACCTCGTGCTCAAACATAGGATGCTTTTGCTCTGCTCTGCCTTTTAGTAGCAACTGGTCCAGGGCCAGTGGCTGCAGATGTTACAGATGTGCAGCTGGATGCTGGCACTGAGCATCCTTGGGGACTCAGCTCAGCCCTGCCCAGCCCCATGTGGTGATGGGGAGCAGGGGGGGTGCAGCCAGACCCCTGCCCCTCTGTGCTTTGCCCTGGTCTCTTGCAGTTTGTCACAGCAGTCCCTGTCCCTTGCAGTGCCACTTGCTGTTCTGCAGCTCCAACTGAGTCCTTGTGGCCTGGCTGCTCGTCTCTGCTTGGACTGTAAATGAAAGGAGGTGTTTAAACCTCTCCTTATTCTGCAGGGTGAGAATGGGGCTTCTAAAGGTAAAAAGACCAGTGTGTGCATAAAAGGATCCATATTTTATTACTCTCATTTCGTTTCTTTCCTATTACTAATCTCATTATGCTTAGGAGTATAAATTTAGGTTGGCATAAATCTGTATTGCTAAAATATTTTACCTTTAAGTTCTTAGAAGCTCTCTCCATCTGTGAGGATAATACTAAGTATTAATTAACCAGATAATCCTATGCAGTGCTTGGAAAACATAAAGCACGATGTGGAAGCGAGTTCAAAGTGTGATTCCAACCTAAAAAAGCAAACCTGGCCTTTTTTTCTTTTTTATTTTTTTTTTTTCTCAGAGGAGGAGGCTTTGGGCTTTCTTTTTTCATTGAGAACAGCACTCAGCTTGAAGCTGCAAATCACTTTTTAAATCAGAAAGTGAAGCAAAGTGAGACTGAGGGGTAGCCAGGAAAATACAAGTGAGCTCTCAGGTGCTTTGCCCAGGTGAGCCCAGCAGCTATTGCTGTGTCCTGGCTGGAGCTGCAGGTCTGGCAGGAAAAGGGCTGCAGATCTGAGCTATGTCTGCCCTGGACCAGGCACTGATTTTTCCTCACTGGGTCCATTCCCCTGACCCATCCTGGCTCTTCATCTTGGAGTTTTTCAAACATAAACCACTTATATTTAGCAACAGACCTGCATCTGCTGTCTGAGGGAGCTTGTCCTTGCAATGTAGTGAAGCCACCCCAAGGAGGGCTGTGTCCCATGGTGGCATTAGGATTCCATGTGGTGTCCAAGGAGGGCACATAAATAACAAGCTGGGCTTGTACTGGTGGGCTGGCAGTGTGTCACCTCCTCCCTGCTGTGTGTCACCTCCTTGGCCCCATCCTGAGGTTCGTGGGGGTGTATTTCAATGCTGTCAGGGAGGGGGCAAGCTACAGAGAAAATGGTGAGTTTGGGGGTGACCCTGAAGGATGGATGGGTGGTGAAGAAGGGAGAGGGTGGAGTAGGACTCTGCCCTGAAGAAAGGACAGCCCTTGCTCAAGCTGAAGCTGGATTTTCATTCCTTTGCCTGACAGGTGGTTGCTTATGCACCTGCAGATCAGGGGATGGTCATCTGGAGAGCATTTGGGGGTATCTTGAGGAATGAGAGGGGGGGTTTGTCCCTATAAAACGTGTGGGGGGGTTGGCAAGTCCAGCCTCTGGTGTTTGTATCTGCACAGACTTTGCAGGAGCCTGGCTCTGCTCACCTCCAGACACTGCCAAGTGAAATGATCATCTTCTAATGTTGCCTTCAAGTGCCAGGCTTGACACGGGCAGGTTCATTGCACTCACAGTGAACATTCACAGATGCTCATCTGGTCCCTCCCTCCTGTGCTCAAAAAAGCTGAGTAAGGTGGTATGGGTGCAACCAGGACCACTCCTTCCCCTTCACTCCATTTGTCAGGGCTCTGAAGGGTATCTGGGCAAAATCTCAGGTTAATTGGAGTGGGGGAGCTGAGTTCTGGGCTGCTGATGAGATCCATCTTCATGTGCCAGTGAGTTCAGCCCAGCCTGGAGCTTGCTGAGGCTGCCAGGTGGGATCTGCAGCCCTGTCACCATGCTATGGGGTGGTTGTTAGCACTGGAATACCAATCTGCTAAAATACCAGGCTGGAGCTTGAGGTTTATCTTGTTTAGATGATCTTTGCTCTGCTCCAGGCAGTACAGGGGCTCTTGGCTTAGCCAGGTGGCTCCTCCATCCTGCTCCCCATCTCCTGTGCCACACAGGACACTGCTGAGGTTCTTTGAGGCACTGTGAATGTCTCCTGGGCTCTGTGTGAAGCTGCTCACAAACCACTGGGGTGACCTTCTTGCTACAGCTACCCAAAAGGAGGTTGTAGTTAGATGGGGGAGGGTCTCCCACATAGCCAGTGGTAGAATGATAGGAAATGGGCTCAAATTGCAGCAGGAAAGGTTCCAGTTGGATCTTAGGAACAATTTAATGGAAAGAGTGGTCAAGTATTGGAAGATGCTGCCCAGGGCAGTGATAGAATCACCATCCCAGGAGGTGTTCAAAAAAACATGTGGACAGAGAACTCTGGGACAGAGTTTAGTTGGCATGGTGGCATTGGCTGGATGGTTGGGCTTGCTCTTAGATGTCTTTTCCCAAATTTAATAATTGTGTGATCTTGAGCCCACTGCAGCAGGTTCCATGGTCTGGCTCAGTCTCAGATTTGGGGGATTTTTGCTAAGGCAAGGGATCTATTTGTAGGATGCCACTTGGGACAGTGGACTGAGATTTGTTCCTGGGTTTGCTGAGGTGGCATCAGTCCCTGATGGGATGGTTGCTGGAGTGTAAAGCTTGCCATGGGTGATAGAGCTGCCTGTGTGGGGGCTGTGGGAAACCTTCCTGCCCTGGCAAAGCCAGGGGGGCTCACAAAGCCCAGAGACCTTTTTGGCAGCATGGAGCTGGTGTTTGTTCTTCAGAGATGATGTTGTTCTGCAATCTCAGGAGCCGTGAATGTTGACAGTGTTCCTGACTTCCAATCAGACTCCCACATGCTCTCATGTTTGTTTTTTTTTTTTTTTCCTTCACTGTTTTCAACCCTGTAAAACACTTGAGTGCAAACTGCAGGTGATAAAGGGTGGCTGGGGATGGAGGTGTGATGCAAAGAGTGGGATGTGATGGTCATACAGCAAGCTGGGGCATCTTCCTTCAACCCCACCTTCTCAGCAGCCTCTGCCCAGCTGGGTCATCTCCCTGCATCCCCATGAAGCTCTCTGTGAAACCAGCAGGGAGGAATGCTGTGAGGTACAGTGAGAGGGAAGTGTTGGGATCCTTCACGTGGGCTGGACAACTGGGTGCCCAGTTACCCAGGTCCAGCAAAGCCTCATTCTTGGTTTCAGGAACCCATCACTAGAAAAACCTTTGTGCTTCAAACGTTGCTTCTGTTGGTCTAGAAATAGGTGTTAGCATTTGAAAAAACTGACATGACTCTTTGAAAAAGCCAGATCATAGGAAATATTTTGACTCAATCCAGGCAGGTAGAGGAGGGAGTTGGGAAAGGTGCTCAGCAGCACAAACCTGAGGGCTGTAAGGCATGAAGTTGAGTTTGGCCCCGAACATGGAGAGCTGAAAATTGAAGGGTGTGAGGAATTTAAAAGGGGATCTGAGGCCAAGTGTTGCTTGCATGCCAAGAGTTATAAAGCAAGGGATTGTTTTATGCACTCCTGTGTGAGGGGAGAAGTGTACCCCAAACAAAAAAAGCATGACTTTGCTGTGAGACAGGACCTTGATTTGTCCCTTGTCCTGGGGACTAGGGGTCTCATCCAAACCACCTCTGCTGGGATCAGCTCTTCTCTCCATCCTCTTTCTGTTCTCTGTGTTCAGACTTGGCAAGTGGCATGTTTGAAATTCCTCAACAGATCTCTGATAGTCCAGGATAGTTCCATACCACTTGCCTGGTCCACAGCTTCCTCTGAGCAGGGTCACCAACAGGCAAGGTCAGTCCCAGCAACAGATGTGCTGGAAAAGCTGCCACTTTCAACGTTAAATTGACTTCAAATAGTAAATAAACTAAGTATGCAGATCTGGAGCATCTGGAAAGAACAGTATCCCCCTTGGCAGCTCTTAGAGGTATGAGGTGCTGCTCCTCAAGGTTGGAAATGCTACCAGGCAAATGCAGTCATTGCCCAAAGTGGTCATCAGCAGCACCAGATCTTGGAAGTCTAAAGCTGGTTCTGTGCTGCTGGATCACATTTCTTACTGTCTGCATGGGAACTCTTCAGAAACTCAGATGTGGACCCATATTTTGGTGTTGTGAGATGGTTTCCTTTCATCTCAAATTAGTGATTCAAGTAGTAAGTGTCCCTTCAGCCAGGATCACAGAGCCGTGGAAAGATTATATCTCTTTATTTGAACTTCCTTAGTGTACTGGCAAGGTCGTAGAGAAGAAATACCAATGTGTAAGTACACAGGGTGCCTGGGAGCTACATTGGGAAAAGTCTGCCCCAGCCAGGGAGCTGGGAGATGCATCCACAGCTCAGGGAAACAAAACAACTCCAGGAAAGCAACAGCTTCTGAAGATACAAGACTTAAATGCTGGTGCATCCCCCAGGGTACAGTGAGGCCATTTCTTGGGTAATTCTCATTGCTGGG
The DNA here is from genome assembly GCA_023637945.1 of Phaethornis superciliosus. Lineage (NCBI taxonomy): Eukaryota > Metazoa > Chordata > Aves > Apodiformes > Trochilidae > Phaethornis > Phaethornis superciliosus. The sequence goes on along the minus strand of JAJQWJ010000016.1, from coordinate 14,210,939 downwards.
AGCCCTCTGCACAGTCTTGTTGCAAGTGACTGCTTGTGCAGGCACATCACGAGTGTTTTAGCCCCATGCTAGTCTGATGTGACATGTCACATCCATCCCACTCCCACCATAAGCCTGACCCATGCTAGAGATGGTAGCCCTGGACCTGCAGGGCCTCCTGGCAGAGACTCACCTCTCAGGTGGAGGTGCTTTTGTTGCAGGGTTTTTGCCAGTTCTCTCCCAGGCAGGAGCTGGAAACACTTTTTGCCACTCTGAATGTGTGAGGATTTTCCAGTGTCACAATGTCACGTGGAAATGTCCCCTTGGCTCTGCACGTGTACCTGAGGTTGCTGGTCCAGCAAACGATCCTAATGTGAGCTTGGCCAAACCTCTCCAGTTTGAAGGACTGGTGCAATATTGGGGTGCCTCAAAAAGTCTGCTTTGAAGAACTCTCTTCTCTTTCACCTGCAGATTTGGCTGTGGTAGGAAGGCATCTCATCCTGGCCTTGGAAATGCCATCTCCAAGCATGCTCAAGCAGCTTATATGAGGCCCTGCCACCCCTCAGCAATGTGTACACCTACTCCTGGACCTGGGGAGGTTGTCCTGCCCATCTGCAGTCAAATCTGAAATTCTTAAGCCCTCCAGCTTTGCTCTGGCATTAGTCTGTCCATCTTCATCTCTTAGTTGAGCTGCAGACTTGGTGCTGAGCACCTCTGGGGGCTGGTTCCTCCCCAGGGTGCTGCCCCCCATGCAGCTTCCTGGAGATGCAGCATGGCTGGGAGATCCTTGCTGTTAAATGGAGTTGGAAAAGCTGCTCCTTAAACAGGATCCTGTGTCATGGCACATCACCAGCAGTGTCCCAGGTTGCTGGTGGGCAGTGCCTGCTTTGGGTCCTGCCTCACCCCCACCCAGCTCCCTGGGCTGAAATCAGGATGCAGCCCATGTTGTCCACGATCCCCTGAAGAGCTCCTTCAGATCTGTTTGTAGGCACCTGTGAAATCTTCACACTGCTGAAGTCAAAGACTAAACTCCTTGTTGACTTCAAAGGCAGGAGGATTTCACACTGAGCCTGCAGCTCCCAGCCCCTCCTCCTCAGATGCTGCTTCCAGACCCTTAGATGTTCTTCTCTTTTAACTCTAGATGATTTGCACAGTCTGGAGCTATATTTGGGTCGGAACAGGCCGTGTTTGACCCCTAACATCATTTGATGAGCAATTTTTAAGCTGGGTTTTGCATCACTTGTCAAAGGCCCGTGTCACGTATAGGATGTGCTTCCTTCAGAGGCATCTGAAGGCATTTGTGCCCTCAGGGTTGTTTTTCTTCTGGATTTTAGATTTGTTCTGATGCAGAAAAACATCTTACTACCCTCCCTGGAGAGCGACAAGGTTCTGCCCTAGCCCTGTAGACCATTGGAGCCTGGAGAATCTGTTTCAAGGGTGGTCCCAACCCTGCTTGTTGCCAGCTAAACTCAATCACAATTTCCACAAAACTTCCCTCTCATAACAGATCACAAATTTCTGCCTGAAAACTACTGGGCTCTGAATTTTTCCAGCTACCAGTGATGTACCAGGACTCCAGGAAACCACCAGGAAATGTGTTCTCCTTCCTGCCTCGTGTCCCAGAGGTACCTTTGAGAGCCAGCCAGGGATGCTGGGGTGCCTCTGCAAAAATACAGCTTGTTCCTCTGGGATGATTTTGAACTTACATGGTTGTCACTGAAATCAGAATCTGAAACACTGTCTCTAATTAGACTTGGGTTTTTCTCCTCCACTTCAAATTTTCCCTCAGCTTCACAATATTCTGGTAATTGCAGCCTTTTTCCCTTTCTAGCTTTAATTTGCAGCCCATCACAATGCTGGTTGAGAGAATCAATCTTTAAGGTCATTACCTCAAGCTCTTTCCCAATATGCTCTCCTGTAGTTTGAATAGATTGTGGTGTTCTTCCTTCAGATCTTTGTTTTTCTTCACTGTGGCTGATGGAGATAAATTACCCCAGGGTGAGGAACAAGCCTGATGCTGCATCCACAAGGGAGTTGGAGTTTCTGCTGTTGTGATGCTGAAACCTGAAGGTGGCCCCAGGAAGCACCGAGTGATGCAGAGCATCCTTTCATAGGTGCTCAGCCCACCAGGGTCCTGTCACCACCCAGCCTTGGAGTGGCCACCAGGAAACCCAACTCTGCTGCTGGGTTTGCAGAGGGATGTGGAGTTTTTCCTGTGAAAACCGTGGTGGGTTCATAAGCAGGTGCCCTTTTTACTGAGCATGGAGTGATAGGTTGAGGGGGAATGGCTTTAAACCGCAAGAGAGTTGATTTAGGTGAGATTTTGGGAAGCATTTCCTTGGTGGGAGGGTGGTGAGACCCTGGCCCAGGTGGCCCAAAGAAGCTGTGGCTGCCCCACCTCATGCTGGTGAGGGATGAATCTGTGGGTCAGGTTAAGCACCCAGAGAAAAACTGTCTGTAACCACAAATAATTATTTTTTTAAAACTTGTTGGCCTTTCACTGGTGATGTAGAAAAAGAAGGGAAATCAGTTTGAAGGCTTGAACCGTGAGGTCTCAAGTGAAGTGTTTATTTTACTTTACCCCTGTTCCTTTTAAGCAAAGTGACCTTGTTTGGCCACTGTCTAGAAGGCATTGAGGATGGCAATAACTGTCTTTCTGGGGAGAGAAAGAGGAAAAAAATTAGTCAATATGTGGTGGAGAAATTGCTGCTGTTCTTCTTGGTGTCTGATTCAGTTTCCCCCAGGACAAAGAGCAGCCCAGGCAGAGCAGGGGAAGGAGCAGCAGTCACCACTTGGTCACCACCTGTCCTTGCTGCCTCTGGTCAGCTGGGATGCAGGACCTGGCTCCATCCACCCAGAGAGGTGTGAGGAGCATTTGGGAATCAGGACACAGAAAGCTCTTAGGGTCCCCAGGGTGGGGGGAACTACCCTGGCTCTTCTCTCTCCCTCCTGGGGGCTGAGCATCTCTCCCCAGTTTGGCTGCCAAAGCTGCCTCTAATTTGGTATCTTGGGTGAAATGTCTAAATTCAGACAAACTATTACATTTTCTGCAGAGTGCAAAACCTCAGTGGATCAACCACGTCCTCCCAGCCCTCTCATTTGTGTGCTGGCCCTAGTCTGTGCCCTGTCTCTCTCATTAGCAGGGGGTAGCCAGCTCCAGGGGGGTCTCTGCCCACCCTGCAGTGTTCCCTACTGCCTCTTACAGCTGGGGGTGATGAAGTGGAGCATCTGCTTCATCCCCTGAACCCTCCCACAGAGCTTCCCCATTCCTTGCTTAATTTGCATCCAGGGATGGGAATTTGTATCCATCCCTGCTTCGTTTGGACCCCTCCAGGGATGGTGATTGCTTCATTTGGGTGGGACTCACAGCACTTGCTGCTCTCCTGCCCTCCTCTGTCCTTGCTCTGCACCCACCCTGCCCCAAAACTTTCACCCTTGCAGGTCCCATCCTGCCAAGCAGAGGCAGATGGTGGCTTTCCATAGGTACCCAGCAGATAGATGTGCACAAGGTTATTGCTGCTCTGAGGCTCCTGGCTGTGCCAGGAGGCTCCCAGAATTTGTTTGCTTTCCTTCATTCCTCCTGTTGACTTTGCAGGAGCGAGATGTGCAGGCAGGGACCTGCATACAGATGTCCCTGAGTGGCTGGGAGCTGAATCATGAGTTACCTCCCTTTTTTTTTTTTTTTTTTCCCCTTCAAGCCCAGACCCTGCTGACATTGAATTGAGGGTTTTTATTATCGCTTGTGTGGGGATTTTTCCTCTTCTGAGTGCTCTCCGTGGAGCTGTGGCTGTGCAGTCGTGTACCAGTGAGCTGCCCTCCCACCTGCCCTGTTATTAATAGCTGCTTTTCTCTTTCATGTGTGAGGCCCAGCACTTTTTATTGCAGGCAGGAGAAGCAGCTCTTTGGATGTACTTTAGGTGTTTCCAATTCTCCCAGCAATGTCTTTTCTCCTATTTCAAATTTTTGCCTGCCTGTTTTTATTTCCTTTTATCTCAAATCCTTTTTTTCCCACCCAGAAATGATCCCGCCAGAGGGCGATTTTTGTCGGTAATATTGCTTTTGCATTTTTGACTTTTCAAGGACTAATGAACTTTATTAGATTATAATGAACTTATTACTCAGTGCTGCTGACCTGCTTTCTAAAGAACTTGAATTATTATTTGGAACAGGCCTGTTGAGGGACTTTTTTTTTTTTTTTTTTTTTTTTTTTCTGCTGAGCTCTGTGGCTGCATTAACTGTTCAGAGCCAGTTTTTTTGCTGGACCGTGCTGATGATCTAAGGAGGGTGTGAAGTGGAGCTGCTGTGCAGTGATGGAGAGCCAGGGAGCATGGCCAGGGGCTGCTCCATCTTCCCAGTGGGCTTTTCTGAGTGACCTGCCCTAGTTTTGGTCCTTCTCTGTCAGGAGGGTTGGGTTTGGTGATTTTCAGAGGTGACTTCTGACATTCTGTGATTCTGTGGAGAAGCTCCACTGTGATGGGCTCTTTGGTTCCCATCTTTCTCCAGACCATCATTCTGCATCCTGTCCTGCTCCAGATGGACCAGATCCTGCCCTCCCCAGCTCTTGGTGTGAATCCCCTGGAGATCTTACACCCCTGTGCTGGCTCTGAGGATGCACAACCCTGATTTCTTAGGGTTGGAATGTCCCTGATGGAGCTCAAGGGCTGGTGGCTCTGGAGGACACAGGGGGGTGCTGGGCAGGTGCACTGGGATAAATGCAGGGATGCAGCTTGGTGAGTCCCAGTAATCCCACATCCATCAGTGGCAATGAAATCCAGACAAATTCCAGAGTCTGGGAGCAGGAAAAGGCAGAGGTCATCAGCCAAAGGTGGGAGCAGGAGGGTCTGAAGGTTGGTGCTGGTTCACAGGTTTATTCCAGCTTCTTGCCTCAGGGTGGCCATTTGGTGCCACCTCCATGAGCAAGGCTGGGACAGACTCCTCCAGCCCCCCTGTTCCCAGCACGTGGGGCATGCAGGGCATGATCCCAGGTTAACATGGAATTAAGCAGCTGGAGCTTTCCATGTACCAACCTTCTCAGTGTGGAGCAGCTGAGCACTTTGCCCTCCCCAGTCACCCTCCTACCATCCTCTGGTGCTCAGCGAGCTTTGGCTCCCAATTTTCACCTTTTTCTGCCTGCCTTCTGCTGCGTAAATCCGTGAGATCCTCTCTGCATGCTGTGACTCCTCATCAGGGCTGCTGGGTTTGTGTCAGTGTCTTCTCCAAGGCTTTTAGAGCTCGGGGATGTCTGAGCTCTCTCCCTCTCCACAGCAGGATGGTTTATGAGCTGGGGGGGGATGTGTGTGCACGGGGTGAAGGGATGATTCAGGCATTGGCAGGGCACCAGTTCGTTGCAAATCAATTTTCACCTGCCTGAAGCCTGCACTGCTGGTTCAGAGGAGAAAAGGGAGCGTGGGGGGGGGGGGGGGAGAGAGACAAGGAAGGAGCCTCCCCTCCACCAGCCAGACGTCAGGATCTGGCTGCAGACCTCTCCTGAGCAGCACAAGAGAGGAACAGCCAGGGAGGGAGAGAGGAAAGATGGGTCCTGGCACGAATCCCCAGCCACTGAGCAGCAAGAGAAAAGCACGGGTAGAAAGGAACAGGCTGTTCCTTCCTGCATCACTGACATCAGGGGGGGATCCTGCAGGAAAAGTCCCCAGAATGTGCCCTCCCCCAAAGTGTTTCGCTGGTGGGTGGAGAATGAGGTTGCTCGGTGCTGCCCAGGAGCCCACAGCTGACCCCCAAAAATGCCTCTGAGTCAGGATATTGCTCAGAGAGGTGGCTGGAAGACAGCCCACCCCTGATTATTTTGGGCGCCTTCTTAGCACAGACATCCACAGGGCTGGGGACAACCAGAACAGAATGCAGTAGATTGAGGTCAGACATTAGGAAGAAATTCTGTGGTGTGAGGGTGCTGAGGTTGCCCAGGTTGCCCCCAGAAGCTGTGGCTGCCCCATCCCTGGCAGTGTTGAAGGTTGGGATGGGGCTTGGAGCAGCCTGGGCTGGGGGGAGGTGTCCTTGGTCATGGCAGGGGGGTTGAGTGATCTTTAAGGTCCCTTCAAACCCAACCCAATCTGTGGTTCTTTATGACCAAGCCAGCTTCTCTGCAGGGCTGTGGTGGTGATGTTCCTCGTGTCTCTTTGCTGCCTTCGACCCATCAAGCTTTGGTGCCCTCGTTGACAAAACCCAAGGCTTGACAAGGCACCTGGTGCCTCTCTCTGAGGCCTTGGCTGGCCCTGTGCTCCTCTGCTAACCTTCCTCTCCAGCCAGGCTTGCTGGGGACCCTGCAGGGCCCAGCAGTCATAAATCAGAGAAATTAGCTTTTCCTTTTTTCCCTGTCTCTGCCAAAGGTAGAAAAAAAAAAAAAAAAGCCCAAAGCCTCCTAGTAGCCATCCCTCCATGCCAGCTTGCTGGTGAGCCCTAGAGAGTAGGTGGGAAGGTCTCAGCCCTTGGGTTGGCAACCCCTCCTTTCCCCCCTCCAGGCTGGTGGGACATGGCTTGGTGGTCTTTGGGAGTCATAGTGGGGATTAAACACTTGTGAAATGAGTGAGCAGAGCCCTAGGCAGCAGTTGGTCAAGGACAGCTCAAACATTTTTCACAGGCCACCCCCAAGGTGGTCAGGTTTTGATCAGATGCAATGTAATAAAGAATTGAGGTCACTCCTAACAGTGGAGCAGTGAGAACAGTGATTTTTTTTTTTTCTGTAATTATCTTTTTTCATAAAAACTACCTGCTTACTTCTAATAAAACAAGAGAAAGGGTGAGAGGGTTTCATGTATGCTGCTTCATGCAGTGAACCCTGCTCATCACTTGATCTCCACCTGTGCTCTCCAACCTAATCCAAGCCCTCTGTCCAAAATGAGTGTGGCCATGGCTGGATACCACCACCTATGGAGCAGATGGCCCTTTATATCCACCCAGATATCCATCCCTGTGGGGCAGGGGACATTGGCTATCAATACCTGTGCTCCAAGGTGGGACTTGGCACCAGGTCTTCTCCAAAGCAGCCAGGACTTTGGTGAGGAGAAAGGGGCAGGTGGGCACAGCCAACCCCAGGGGCAGTGGCCAAAGGATGCTGCTGGATGTGCATTTTTGGATGGATATCTCTGGCAATTCTGTTAATGGCTGGGATGTCCAAACTTGACATCTTCCTTGTGGGTGATGAACAAGCTGTCTGGCTCCTGGTCATTTTTTATTCTCAGCTTCAATGCTGGTTTCAATCAGGAAGCCCTGGTGCTCATGCTAACAGGAGCTGCCTTGCCTGACTCCCATACTGAACAGCAAAGCAACTCGTGGGATCAAGGGAGACTTCAGTATTGAAATTGTCTCCTACATTAAGTAATTAGCAGGCAAACAGATTGACTTCTCAAGCCATCATTGGCCCCATCTGTTTCCTGTGCCTTGGCTCCTTCTCTCTTTGCTTGATCAGATGCCTGGGTAGGGTTTCACCCTGCGGTCTCCTCCTTCTCTGGGAGGTTGTAGGGTGTCAGGGGGGGACCTGGTGGTGTGGCTGGAGGTGAGGCTGCTGCAGAGCCAGGAGCTGGTGGCAGCAAAGCCATGGTGGGACAGCTGGCATTGGCTCTTGGGTTGGACCTGAGGGGGAAGTAATGAGGCCAATGATGTAAGGGGAGAGCTTGGGCTTGCTTTGAGATGGAAGGAGGAGTGTTACTGTCTGGAGTAACATTAAAATTTATTTTGGTTTGGATCCATGAGAACAAAGTCCAACCAAAGGTCGGGTGCAAGCATAAACTTTATTTAACAATTGGCACAAGCAAATGATAGAACCAGGCAAAAGAGTGAGTGGGGAAAAGGAGAAGATATGAGAGAGAGGGAGAGAGAAAAAAAAAGAAAAAGAGGAAGAAAGTGAGAAGAAAGAATGAGAGAGTCACCACCAAGGGTGCAGCTGTCTCTTCAAGATGTCCACTGGTCCTGGACAGGATCTGGTGTGAGATGGCAGTGGGTCAAGAGATGACAAGACAGCCACAGCATGCACAGCCATCTATACCCCTGAGTTCCTTTTGTTCAGCTCTCTGGCAGCTGCCCCAGGTTCATCAGCACCAGAACAACCAAGGTGTCTCCCCTCCCTGGCCAGAGCCATTGCACACAGGTTCTCCTGGAGGGAATTTCTGTCCAAAGGGTCTCCTCTTCACACAGCCATCAGCTCTCATCTCTTTGCAGGGTCACCCCCTGCTCTGCCCCAGCCACCTCAGCCAGGTACAGCAGCAGCAGTACAATCAAGGTGGCTTCTTCCACCCTGGCCAGGGTAATTGTGCTGGAGGGACATCCCAGCATCAAAGGATGGTCCTCAGGAAAGGGATGTAGGCTCCACCCAGCCATTAGTTAAATCTTTCTGGGCATCCCCCCCTGCTCAGCTCTGGCCAGGTACATTAGCATCTTCCTTCTCCCTAGCCAGAGCTATTCACATTAAAATTGGCCTTTTGAGACAAATTCCAATCAGTGTGATCAGTGGATTCTCACAAGGTGTGAACCCAGCTTTCTGTGCAGATGGCTACACCTGTGTGCAGACACATATGCTGGGAGGGGAGAAGGCAGGGGCAGGAGCCCTGGGGGAAATAATCCTGGCATGCTTCAGGCCAGTGTGTGCTGAGGTAGCATGAAATTCAAACTCCGTGGCCCAACCAGGAGGGAATGCTTGAAAAGCCCATTTGCTGCACCAAAATATTTCTGTAAATGTTTCAAAAGGGGGGTTGAAAGCTTTTTATTCCTTTATTTCTCTTTTGGTGCTAACACTTGAAGGTTTCCTGTAATTGCTTTCCTGTTTTTACTGCTCAGCGGCTTTTCTGAAATATTTTTGTTTTAATTACAGTATTGATTTAGATACAATGCTAAGAAGGCCCCTGAAAAAAAAAAAAAAAAGTAAAAGGAAACCAATTACTATAGAGTGCTCTAATGGAAAGGAGCCTCACGTGGGGAATCTGCCCAGACCACGGCAGTTATTATTATTTATAGAGCCCTGGAAAGGAGCACTTGGCCAGCTTGGCATGAAGAGTTATAGATGGGCAGGCTGTTCCTATCCATAAAGCCCAGCATGGGGGTCAGGAACGTGCCTGCTGAGGGTGGAGCATCCAGGTTAATCCTACCAACATCAATGTGAGCACAAAGCAGCTCAGGCAACCTTTGCTGGTGCGTTTTGGGGTTGGTTTTAATTTTATTTCACTTTAAAGCCTCTGCTGTAAGGCTGTTGCCATGACAGATTGTTGAGCTGGGTGGTGTGTGAGGGTGATGTGGGCTGGGGAAAGAAAGGCAGGCGCTGAGAGAGAGGAGGTGAACGTTATCTTGTCAAGGTAATAAAAGGAAGGAACCCAAGGCATGCCATAAAGAGGGAGCTGACTTTTTCCTAAAATGCATAAGAATGATTGCTGGGAAAACTCTATTAAAGATTTTAAAAGGTGAAAACCTTTCATCCAGTTGACTCTTGAGAAAGGTTCCTCGGCACCGAATAGATCAATAGAGGCTTTTGCCCTTAGCTATTCTAGCATGAAAGGAAAGTCTTACGAATACTTGCCAGATTAATGAGACAGAGGACTCATAAATATGTCAGAAAAACACAATAGCTGGAGATGAAATAGATGCCTCTGTGGGATACAGTTTAATATTCAGGAGGCTGAGGCATCTGCCAGAGGTTGTCCCCTGGGGTGGGCTGTGTCTCTGGTCAGCAGTGCCCACCCCAGGGCTTGGTTTGGGGGAAGGAGCTGATCCCTGGTGAAGGTTTCACCTTGCAAGGGTCTGTCTGGGCAGGCAGAGGAGGTGGCCTTTGCTGTCCCCTCAGGATGTCCGGGCTGGGCCATCCCACCCCAGGAGGATGCAGTGCAGAGGGGTTTCATGCCTGCCATAACAATTTGCTCTCGATGGTGTGTAGACTGGGATGGTCTTGGTTTGCCTGGGCAGGAGCTACAGTGCAACAGGTCCTTTGGTGTGTTCCCAAAATACACCAGAGCCTGTAGCAGCCCACTGCCATGGTACAGCACCTTCCAACAGCCCTGCAGAGCTGTCCCATGCCAGAGCTGTCCCACAGGTTGTCACAACAGCGTTTGCTGCAGCTGCTGTGCTGCAGGGTTCTCGGGGCTCTGCTTGAACCCAGGAGTCAGAGAGGGGAGCAGGAGAGGGTGCCCTCTGTGTTTGCTTGCTGAGAGGCTGCTTTTTCAAGGAAAATGTTGTTTTTTCTCCTCCTGGCTCTTTTTCTCTGGCGGTTTGCCCAAGGTGTTGGAACCACGTTCTGTAGGGGACCCTGTAATGCCACCACCCCCACCCCCACAGGGCTGCCCCTGCAAGCCCCAGGCACTGGTGGCTCCATCTGCTCAGGTTTGGAGAGCTGAGGAGCTCCTCTGGTCCCTGCAGCTATTTTTCTTGTGGGTTGCCCAGAAACCATGTTGCTTCTTGCTGACAACCACCCACAGGTTTGCACCAAGGGCTGATCCAGCCTGGGGTGCTGTGCACGGTCCCCTCCTGCCTCCTCCCAGCCCCCAGGAAACAGAGATGGGCAGCAGGGACTAACTGCAGTGTCAGCTTCATCAGGCTGCCAGGAGGAAAGCAAGCCTGAAAGATGTGTGTAGGACACAGCAAGGTGGTTCCTGTCACCCACACACAGGGCAGAGCCATGAGGCCACCAGCACTGCCTGTCCCTGGGAGCAGCCCTGGGGGCTGTGGCCATGCTGGGCTTATTGGAAAGGTGTTGAAAAGCACTGAGCTGGGTTTTTCAAGTGTAGGCTGAAGGTGACAATCACTGCTGGCCCAAAGCTATGGGCATCTCATCTCTTTACACCCACTGTGCCAGCTTGGAGCTGCCAGGACTGGGATACAGCGGTGGTTCTGCCTTTGCATTCACCACCTCACTGGTCTTGTGTGCTACAGAGATTTTGGGAAACCCCCTGGAGGTGTCAAATCTCGGCATGGGAACACAGAAGGAGCCCCTCCAGCTGGGGCTGGGGTCCCCTCTGGGGCCAGGAGATGGGGTAGGAGGGAAGCAGCTGAACATGGGGTGCACAGAGAGGCAGGGGTAACCGGGCAAATGCTCCCAAGGGCTTGGGGAGCTCATCCTGAGGTCCTGGGGAACTTTGGAGCCTGGGAAGGAGCCCCCTGTGTAGGTGTTAAACAGGAGTATGGCATGGAGCTGGGCTGCATTAATCACCATGGTAACACAGCAGCGATAAACAGTCTGAAATCATCCCCGAAAAACAGCACGTTGGTGTTCACATCAGCCCTAATGTGAATTAACAACCAAGTTGGCAATGACTCAGTGTAGCAGAAACCACAGCCATGGCATGGCAGAAGTCCCCTGGAGGGTAACTGTGGAGTGTGCCAGGTGGGGAGCCAGCCCCACACCCCCTGAGAACAAGCTTTGCTCCTTGCCCTCCCTCACAGGCAGCCCCTTGCCTGGGGGGAGGCTTTGGGAAAGCTGGAGTAGAGCAGCTGGGAATCCCCAGAGTAGAGCATCTCCTACCAGGAGCATCTCATCCTCTACCTGGAGCAGAGCATCTCCTGCGTGGAGCATCTCATCCCTTCCCAGGGAAGTTCCTGGAGTCTCAGGAGTTCCCAGGAGTCTCTCATCCCCTGCCCAGGGCAGAGCATCCCCTCCTGCCTGCCCCACTGGATGTCCTGTGGGATGGGCAGAGCTTTGGGCCTGTCACAGATGGTGATGCCCCCCTGCTCAGGTGGCCTTGTCCCCCTTGGTGTCACTCCTCATCACTTGGTGTCTCTTGCTAAGCTGTTCCCACAGCAGAACTGACCCTTCCCTTTGCACTAGCTGAAGCATCAGCTCACTGCAGGGTTCAGCTGGGGCCTGGCTTCACCAGCCTGTGCCTCCAGCAGCCACCCTGGAGGATGTACACCTCCCTCCTAGGGCATCCTTGGGATTTTGTCCTTGTCTCCGGCTGGATGGCATCCTGCCACGTGCTGTTCCCCCTCTGTTAGAGACAAGGAGTTGGTGCCCGCTGGCACCAAGATGAAAAAAGAAGGCCAACAAGGATGCTGTCCCCATCACACCCCTCCAGCAGGGATTTTGCACCATTTCAGGTTTCTTGAGGCCTTCCACGGGGGTTTGGGGTGCAAAGGAAGGACCTTTTCCCCATCAAACACCCAGACTGCTCTGCCCCATGGCCAAAAACTACTGGTGTCCACACCACGTCCCCAGGCTCCGTGTCCCAGGCTGGTGCAGGGAAGGGTTCCTTTCAGCAGGTCTTTTTCCACGCTGCTTTTTAATATTTGTCTATTGATTCCAAGCCCAAATCTCCTTCTTGCCCCTCTTACCTCCTCTCCCTGATGTCCTCTGTGCTACCATTTCAGAGGCAGCCTCAAGGTTAGAGCAAACGCCTCTCGTTGCAGTGAGTGCAGCTCCCCAGGGAAGGTGGAAGGATGCAGATTGTTGACAGAGGGCTTTTCAATTTAACATGCAGAGATGGGCTGGTTGAGAGGGGATGCTGGACAAACCCAGGGTAACAGGTTGTCAGGAAGTAGAGCAATTTGCCAAGGCTTCTGATGGATTCCCCTTCACCGGGGATTTTAAAAGTTAAGATTGGATGCTTTGCAAAGCCATTCAGTCACGTTCCAAAAGCATTAATTCAGGGGAGCACTTCAGGGGAGATGGGACTGGGCCTGCCTTCCAAGCCATGAGCCCTGCATCCCTCTTTGCCTTTTCCATGTCTCCTCTTTCCCAGCCTTGATCGCTCCTTGGGGCTGCCACCAGCCACCCAGCCAGGACTTGGTGACTTGTCATGTTCCCTGTGGCTGCCACTGTGTGGGGTCACAGCACAGAGCAGTTTGGGTGGCCCCATAGCACATCCCCAACAGCCAGCTGCTCCAAGAAAACCAAGGAGTTTTTCCCTTATTGGTTTTTAGGTTTTCAGCACTCATTCTCCAGAATGTCCCTCCCCTTCCCTTCTCTGTAACTCTGATGGGCCCCTTGGGTTAATTTAAACTGTTTGCCTTGCTCTTTCATGTCTTTTTTTTTTTTTCTTTTCTTTTTTTTTTTTTTTCTTTTTAATGCTGGAATTTAGGGCCCAGCTTACAGATCTTGAGAACACCATCCAGTCTCCCACTTCCCTCTGTGCCCTGTGGCTGCCAACCTTGCAGCCTTCCTCAAGTCAGGGCCACCTTCCCTGGTGGTAATATCTTCCCATCTGGTTTCTCACTTGTATTTTTGGTTTTCCTACCTGCACGAGTGCCTGGTGATGTACCTGCTTTCTTAGCACTGGTTCTCCATGTTTGAAAATTCATGGGGTAGTCAGCATCTGATTGCTCTTAATGATACTGTTATTTAGGAGCAATAATTGCAGTCATGCTCATAATTTTTTATTACTTGAGTACAACATGAGCATCATCTTCTGCTGTACGTAGAGTCTGGAAACAGTTCAGCCTCTCCTGCAGGTGTGTCCCTGCTGAGCAATGCCAAATTCACCAGGAATGCAGGAGCCAGGGAGCAAGATGCTTTATATTTCCATCATTCTTTTGCTTGTCATTAAGTTGAAAGCTGTGCCCTCCATACCTTTTGAACAAACTACTCTGTAGCCTTCTTGAGTGTTCAGATCTAAGAACCTTGTTTTGCACCATGGGTATGGAGAGGAAGTAATGAATGTTTCCACTTAATGGTCTAGAAGTCCTTCTTGCTGTGCAACCTCCCCCCCCAGCATCCCCAAATCCATTTTCATTTCTAACATTATGAGTAATTCTACTGGCAGCAGTTTTCCTTGCCATATATATTTATTAGAGGGAGAAATTCCCCTTCCTAAAATAATGTACTGGCTTGGATCAAATAGTTTTCAAACTCAGGTTCCATCTTTAACCCTTTCATTGCTTCCCACCTGCTGTTCTCTCACGATCCATGTGGGATGTAGTGTTCCTCTCAGGAGAGATGACACCTGGGAATGCAGGAAGCAACCTCAGCATGTGACTGAGAAGCAGCTGAGAACTAAAATCAGAACAGCTTTAGAATGAACTGGGTCATTGTTCTGAGAGTGGGAAACCACAAGGGCTAACACCCATCTCCCCAGAGAGCAGAGATCTTCACCCTGTGCTCCTCAACTAGTGTCCATGAAGGTGTAATTAGGGTACAGAGTGTCCCAGCTCAGCTAAGAGGGCTCTGCAGGGTGGGCTGAAGGTATCTCTAAGCTTTTATGGACCTAGAGGGGGTGGTAATTGCACAATGGTTTATAGCTTCTTCTCAGAAGCTATAATTGTGGAGCAGTTTGTGGCTCCTAAGACCTTATCACCTGTGGAGGGGTCACCACCTAACTAAACTTGCAGGTAAGGAGCCTTCAGAGGAGAGGATCCCCCATTTTCTGATAAAATCTTCTTATGGCATCTATTTCTGGCAACCAAAGAAGGAGAGGGAGAGAAGCAGGGACTACCTGAAGGATGAGGCCACCACAGATGAGGCTGGAGACCTTGAAAATCATGGTCCACTCCTCCTGTTTGGTGACTGGGGGCACCATCTCCTGATGAGCTGGGTATTTTTCATCATGTCGGTGACAAATGGCTCTGGGTTGAGCAGAAGAATGGTTTATTGATTACCTAGCAGAGGTGCAGATGGGGACTGTGCAACTAACAAACTCTGCCCGTTCCAGCAGAGAGGGAGAGGTGGGGGAACAGGGCCAAACGTGGCCTCTTCCTCCTGTGGTCCTGAGAATGGGGTGCAACAGAGCTTTGGGGACCCTCATCCCACTCCTCTCGCTGGATCTCTTGTAGGGAACAGGGACCTAGCACTGTCCCCATGGCAGGGGACCACCTGGCTCCCAGGGACTGACAGGACCATCTTGGTGGGTTACCCCTGGCAGTCAGTCCTCCTTTCCATGTCCTCCAGACTAAAACCCAGCTCTGATGCTGGCTTTGATGCAGCTGAACTCTGCTGGTCTCCCCAGCCCAACCCTGGCTGGGTGCTGTAGGGCAGGAGGCCACCTTGCTTATCTGAGCTGCCTTAAAGAGGCCTCCTCCGAGGGATTTCTCCCTCCTCAGACCTTCGTTGCTGGGAAAAAAACCCACTGTCTGTGTGTCTCTGTTTTTTCTCTGTGTGCCTGCCCACAGCACACCTTGAGCAAGCTGAGCGTAATGAATCACTGTGTGCTTCCCTATGTTCACGTGGGATTCCTAATTCCCAGTAAATCCTTGGGGGAGCAGATGCAATTATAAAGGAAGTACTTATTAAAAAAAGAGCTATACGTGCCATAAAACAAAAGTCAGAACAATTGTCCTTTTAGTTGTTTGTAATGTTGCCAGCTGTCATATATGATCCGAGTGCCATGTCCCAGCTGTCTGCAGCCCCTGGAGGGTTCCAGGGTGGGATTTCATCTACTGGGGTGGGATTTCATCTGCAGCTGCACAAAGCCCCCAGATCTCAGCTGCTCCTCCTTCCCTCTCCAGCTTGCAAGCACCTATTCTTAACTCATCAAGCACAAACCTGTCACAGCCATGAACCTCCCATAGCAAACTATTTTTTGATTTCTCCTGCCTGGGATGGATGATGAGCTGCTTGGAATGAATATCTTCTACATGTGTCAGTGGGACCAGGCATATGTGGCAGGGATTTGTTGGTTTGTCTGGCTTGGCAGAAGAAAAGGACCACAGCAAGTGTGCTGTGCTTTCCATCTACCAGGAATTTTCTCACCTGGTGTAAGGAGAGGAAGAGGAGGTTACAACCAAAATCCATGTGTTGGGGCTTTGCTCAGCACTCCAGAGGTGGCAGTAACCACCTGAGGACAGTGAGTCTAAGGAAATGAGGTCTCTGATGTTGAGCTCTTGGATTTGGCCAACCAGTTTTTCACTTTATGGCTTCACTTTCCACTCTTAAAATTGGTGAATGCCAGTCCACTTCTGTAGAGACTTTGAAGGAGCAACCAAACAGGCATAAAGAGATCCTCAGGAAAGTTCTTTAAGAGCACAGCTGGGCAGCCTGTGACCAAGGGCAAATAATTCTTGTGCATGGCATGGTGTCAGATCAGGGAAAAATTTGTCTTGGAAGAAGAAAGGAGAAGGGCAATGGTGTTGCTCTATGTATTAAGGATGTGCATGTCTGCAGCAAGCTCTGGAGAACAAGGAAATGTGGGACCTTGTTAGAGTGAGGAGCAAATATGGTCACATATTGTAAGGCTGCTGACTTATTTGTCTTAGGTGAAACAAGTCTTTTTTTCTGGGTGAATAGCATAACCACCCAAACCTGAGGAACCAGAGAGATGGGAGATGGAGCAGGGGCTGTTTCAGGTCACCTCTAGCTTTACCTTGAGCTGGGGCAGAGGAGGAAAGACTGGAAGGACCAAAAGCTGGATCATGTTCCCAGCAGCTAGTTGGGTAGCATGAGCAGGCAGGGAACAAAAACCAGGCAGCTCAGGGGGTAAAATAATGTGCAACCAGCAGGGCTTAGAAGTGTAATAAGGATCATTTGCAGATGAGTCTTTTCAAATTGACCAAAACCAGAATTCAGTCAAGGAATGGACTCCCCTCAGGGTTGTTACATGTTCCAGGAGATTGGCTGGGCCGAAGGTGACATCTGTATTTGCAGAGGGTTAAAAGGAGGGGACCTGGAGAACTGTTACTAGCATGTCATCTGACTGCTTTCAGTTCTGTTCCCAGATAAACAGTATTTCTAAATAGGATAAAATAAAACAGACACTCATCAGGTCAGTCTGATTTCCCCTGCATGATGAGACTAAATGTTTTGGACTGAGAAGAGGTCTCGGATGCCTCAGCTTTGCTGGGGTGTTGCTGTTTCCCATGGCATCCCTTTTAATAAGGTTGGGGTGCAGGCGTCTACAAAAACTGCTGTGGGAGAGATGCAAAACATGGTTAGAAACCAGACAGGAGAAGGCAATGATTTGCTGTCAAGCAAAAGGATGGATTGAGTGACTTTCTGCAGGAGTCTGTCCTTGATGTGACAGGAGTCAGTATTTTCCTTAATGATCTCAATGATGGAATATTTTCTGCTCAATCTGCAGAGATTTGAGACAGGAATTAGTGGGGCAATTGCAGAGGAGTTTTCTAATCGTGTAGCAGTGAGGACAATTAAGTTCTGGGATGTTTTGCCTGGGGAGACTGGAGTTTCCATCATTAGAAGTGTTTGAGAAGGGTTTGGAGAAACATCTCTGGGGAATAATACAGAGCTAACCCTACCCTGAGGCAGAGCCAAGGCTGGAGGTTTTTTCCCCACTTCTCCATAAAAGTGGCAGAAATGGAGTGGCCTTGCTGCTTGCAGAGCTGTTGGAGCTCTTGCTGGCTCCTTTTTGGAAAGTCTGCATGGGAAGGTCCTACCCGGGTGGAAAAGTATCGAGGTTTCTAAAACTGAAAACACAACCCAGGGTCTTTGTATGAAATGAGAATTAAAATTTAAAAGAAATGTTTTTTCTTGCTCCTCTGGCAAAATCAGCTGTGTGTTTGGAGTGCTGGTGTTTGAAATGCAAAGTGCACCTCACTGGAGAGTTGTTGCTGGCGATTCATCTTCCCAGGACGCTCTCCCTGCTTGTTTGTGCCGTGCAGCCATAAACCATGCCTGCCCTGAGTGCTGGGGCTGGCTCAGCCCTGCAGAAGAGAGGAAGGATGGTGATCCCAGACGTTTCAATCCCCTCTGCAGCCCAGGGTGCTCGGAGTGAGCTGACTTGAAAGCATCTAAGAGGAACAAGGAAGATGAATCGTATGCAAGGTCAGGCGCCGTGCCAGGAAACCGATAGAGGCGAAAGCAGTTAATTGCTTGAGATTGCAGCCACCCCAAAACGTGTTCTGTGTACAGACACCCCTTCCTTGCACAGCAGTGGACCTCACCAGCCCAAGCAGCAGGAGCAAACAGGCAGTGGAGGGTACTCATTCTGATTTTTAATGCCAAAATTAGATTCACTGTCACCTTCTGGTCACTGTAATTACTAGGCATCACTCATCATTTTTTCCATCTCGAGGGATACTCTGTTATTGACCTCGCTGGGAAGATATAAATATGTTACTGAGTGGAAATATCACCATTTACTATTGTGGAGAGGTCTACATCATAGCTTAAAGGACTGGGAAATCTTTATCTCATTGTTCCTACAGCAGGGGACAATGCCTGATTCTGTTGGTGCCGTGGCAAACCGCTGCTCCAAGGTCTTGTCTTGGAGGAGAAAAACCTATTACAAGTTATTACAAGACAAGTTATTACTTGCTACAAGTCAGACAGCTAAAAATACAGTGCTGGGCTAGCACAGAGCTGCCAGCCATGGAGGTGACCAGAGGGCATGATGGACTCACTGGTCCCAGGCTGGTGGGGCCACAAAATCTCATGGGAGTGTGGCAGGACTGCCAGCAGTCACAGAAGATGAAAGAATCCAATCTCCCAGCACCCTGGAGCTGGGAAATGTCTCGGGGCCACAAAAGAAGGGCTAGGTGGGGATCTAGAAGGGGATCCACTGTCCTTGTCTGTGGGAGCGACGGACCTTTGATTTCTGGGTCTTTCTGGGTCTTTGGGCTGCTGCAGTGAGTGTCTCTGTGGGCAGGGCACATGCTTGGCAGGGGACACCTTCCATGCAGTCTGTGTCATTTAAGCAGATTTCAGCCAGGAAGGACCAACAGCTCAACTTGAGCTTGGCTCCAGTAAGCCCTGGCTGAAAAGGATGCTAGGAAAATAGAGATCCCAATACTTAAGAGCTTAAAAAATAAAGATGGTGAATGTCACCATCTCGCAGTGACTTGTTCTTACCATCTAAAATAGCCTTTATTTTGGGCTCGAGTTTGGATCTTTAAACTTCTCTCTGCATTAGTCTGTGAAGGAGCTGGGTCCATGTCCTCACATGGAGCCCATCCCAAGGTGACAGCTGCCCCAGGGGTGCTGAGCACCCAGCCCTCCAGCAAACCCCAAAAGCAGAGGGGTTTGCTGCACCCCTGGCTGTTCTTGGCCAAATTGAGTCCCTCAGAAGAGGGAAAAACGTGCAAGTGCCTGTGCAGCATCTCTCTGGACCTATTGTAAATGTCATGGCAGTGTCTGTAAGTGGCCTAACATATTAAAGATCAGGCAGTAAGGGGAGGGAAGCTGACCTTTTGCATTTTGCCCAGAGCAGACAAGGATAATGTAATTATAATTTCATGTAATTCATCTCCTGAAACTGTGTAATAGCTGAACTTCACTTGGCCCAGCCAGGGATGGAGAGGAGATGGGCAGGAGGAGGGGAGCTCGACAGCCTCCCCCAGGGCAGCCCCCCAGCCTCACATGGTTCATCTGACCCTGGGGGTCCTGGGTCTGGCTGGGTGCAGATGGAGTGGGGGGGAGGCTGCCAGGGCTGTTGTCTGCAGAAGCCAGCAGCTAAAATGCTTCCCAGCCCAGGGGAGTTTCTGGCATGGCCTGAGCTCCTCTCTCTGCCAGCCTCAATATGCTCCTCTGCCTCTTCCTCCTTCCCTTCCCCACTGCCTCTTCTGCCCTTGTGCTGTTCACATCTCCCTGGGCACAAAACCTCTCTTGGGAAGCAAGGAGCTGTGTGTGTGTGTGTGTGTGTGTGTGTCCCCAAATCCTAGAGCTAAGGATGGAGCAAACCCACCCCAGCCCTCCTGCTTTTCCCTTTAAATAAGGCTTTTCTCCTCTTCAAGCATCCTTTACCTAAAACCCACCTGGTGCCAGACAATATTTAATTAATTTTGTGTTAATTTGTGGTGTTGTCTCTGAGCTGGATGGCTTTGCTGAGCTCTGCTCTGGCTTGTCCCTAGGGAAGGGAATGATGGATCATTGGATCTGGTACCAAGGGACACGGTGGGTTCGGGCAGGTCGTGTCTGCAGGACAGAGCAGGTACCATGTTTGCAGAAAGAAAGTTGCACCTCCTGAAAACCTGAAGTTTGTTGTTTAGGTTTGTTGTTTTTTTTTTTTAATTAACTTCTGCTAGTTAGTGACTTTAACCTGGAGAAATCCTCCAGGAAGCTGGAGCAGCAGTCAGTCTTTGTTACACACTGAACAGTCAAACAGGAGGCACCGTTTTGCTGTGGGTTTTATTTGTGGGTGCGTGGCTCCACGTGCCTTCCAAGCCCCCTCCACAGCCCAGCACCCAATAGGAATCATTAAACATTTATTTAAAAGGTTCTTCGTTCCTCAATTGTGAACTAAAACCTGGCAAAGATTGAATGATTTTGTTAAGATAAAGATTCTGGAGGAGAGAGAGCACTGGGAAGCATGTAGCTTCAGGATGCAGGGGCTGGCTCTGGATGCTGCCTGCTCCTGCCCTGCTCCAGGGAAGATCCCAAGGCAGAATCAGGTAAATTAATTGTGGCGTTTCATTACTGGATGATCATGGTGTTGGGTGATGCTGAGCCCAGAGGACATGTGAAATCTCCATAAGCTGATGTGGGGACCTGGCAGCAGACTCTTGCAGCGTGGTGGCCACCTTTGCCATGGTGGAAGAAGCAGGGATATTCATTAGGGGGTTTTATCATCAAATCTGCTGCACTCTGGACTCTCAAAACCCAGGAAACTGCCCCCAAGCCCAGCTAGGGCAAGAGAAACAGTGTCATCAGCTTCATACTGCACAGGCTGCAGCAGTGAGAGCAATCTCCTTGACATCAGCCTCTAATTCATCTTGCCCGTGTGCCTCCTGTGGACCCACCATGGCAGGCAGCTTGAAGCCCTCCATAAATGTATTTTTTCTTGCTAGAAATGACCCTGACCTCACCTAGACATGAGATTTGCCAGTGTTCCCTGCGTGTGCTCTGGGTTTGCTTTCCTGGAGGCAGGCAGGACATTGCCATCTTACAGCATCTCTGTTCACTGTATTAAAAAATCTTCTGTGGTTTCTCTATTTCTTAAAAAACACTTTTGGGCTCCCCTCTTCCTCCAGCATCCTTGCAATAGCAGCTCCAATGGGCAGGCTATGGGTGTGAAATGGGCCTTGGCACTGGGATTGGGCACCTTTGGTGGTGCTGAAGGAATTGGGCTTCCACCCAAGGTTGGAAAGTGGATCCTTTGTGTTTGGAGAAGCTTCCAAGTTCTGGCCTGGCCTGTTGGAACAGCAGGTTGGTGTCAGGCTGGGGGACACTGGAGCCCTCAGGACTCCACAGCATGCTGTTTGCACCCCCAGGTAAAGAAAAATGGTTTTGTTATTTTTTTCCCTGCCTTGGTGCTGACAGCCAAACTGATTTGCCTTTCCAAATCTCTGTCAACACCTCAGGCTGTTATCAGGATTGGGCTTGTTTTGGGGTTTTTGGGTTTTTTGGAACAGACTAAAGGGGTAAGCACAGTGACTGAGACAACATGGCACTTCCCATCTATGGACTGAGCCTGTTATTTTGTAACATTATAAATGGAAATGTCCTACTTATTTCTGAGGCATGGATTTGTGTGTGTGATGAATAGGAAGGAGCTGTTCTGGTCAATATGACCACAAAACACCAAAGTACAGAGCTGCCCTCCCCTGCCTCCCACCCCCTTGGCTCACAGGGGAAGAGGAGGCACATCAACCAATGTGGTCTCACCCTACAAACCTCTCTCCCCCTCTTGGATTCCTCCAGGTTTCTTCATTTCTAGCCAGCTCCCTCACCAGCTGGTCCAAACACCAGGAGCCTGGGCTCCTTGTCCCAGCAAGCTGAAGTCCCCAAAGCCCCTTTAACCTCCTGATGCACGCCCTGAAATCAAGGGTTGCTTTGAATGCTGCAGAACATTTCAGTGCAAAAGGCTTTGGAAGGTTTGGGATTTATCTCCATCCTGGGAGAGAGCATTACCAGTGGCTTTGGGTACACAGCTCCTGAATAATGAGGACAATCCTGTCTTGGGAAGATAAATCCCAATCTAATGATGCCATTGTCTTTTCCTTATTGTAACTCTCCATCAGCCCCTCGTTTAGCTGCTGTTTTACCCAAAGGTTTTGACAGGCTGTGTTAGCACTGGAAGGATAATACAATGCTTTTTAATTGCCACCCAATCTAAAATTAGTCCTTTCTTCTGTGCCTAATGAGCCACCTCGCAGTCCTTTGGGGATGATGGGTTGAGTGGGGTCAGTTACATCTCCTCCTCCTCCTGGCCCCGCTGGATCTCCCATGGTTTTTCCATGTTCTGGTGGGACTGGCACATCACCCAAGCCCCTGTGGCAGTGGATGCTCTGTGCTCCAAGCCCTCCTTTCCCACCCCTGCTCACTTCCCACAGGAGGACCAAGCAATGGTGAAAAGTTTTGGGTTTCTTTTGCAGCTTTGGAAATTCTCCTGCAATTATTACATGAGAAAGAATGGCTGAGAGAAACAACCTCAGTAGACAAATACTGCTTGGAAATAAATTTATGAGAATATATTACTGCCGTGACAGGTACAGGGAGCACCAGAACCAGCCTTAGCAGGCAGGGAACTCATGGGTCATTATGAGTTCCGATCAGTTATCAGGGGGATGCAAAGGCAGTCAAAGATGGATGTATTGTTAGAAGGAATTCTGGAGAGGATTTGTGCAATTTCAACCAGCTGCCGTGGTTGGGATGGGCCTGGAAGTCTCCTAATGAATTTCTTTGTCAGGAGGAAATTGGGCTGTTTGCTGGAGGCACACTCAGAATAGAGGAAGAGGTTCTTCCTGTTGTATTCATGAGTGAAAATCCAAATCAAGCTAAAATTCCTTTGCCTTTTGGCATGGCTCTCCTGGGAGCTGTAGTTGGGCATCACTGTGTCTGTAATTCTCAGGTGCCTGAGGCAGGCTCCTCCTTGCTTTGCAGAGGGGTGAAGGGGCTGAGACCTGTCTTAGCTCAGTGCAGTGGTGGGGAAAAAGTTGGTCTGAGGGCTGGCAGCTCCCTGGTGTTACACTGCAGAAATCAGTGTCCCCATGGAGGAAGGGTTCACACCATTCCCAGGAGTGTGTCTTGGACTCTCTGATGTGGTACATCCCTCAAAAGCAAGACATCATAGAGCTGCAGTTTTCTTGTGTGCATAAACCTCTTGGCCATGCAGGAAAAAAGGTCCTTCAGCCATTACCTGGCTTCTTGGTGTTCAGGTCCAAAACCTGATGAACCTTTGGAAAGGGTTATATGGTCTTTGTGTTCTTTGGACCTGGTTAGTTAAGGGAAGATCCCTCAGGATGCTGAGGGACTCCATTTGCACCCATTGTGCTCCGTCTGTGCCATGGGAGGGTTGATGCCTTTGATCCCAAGTGGTTCATGGTGTTCACCCCACCCCCAGGGTGAGCAGAAGGCAGTGATGTGGTTTTCCTAATCCCTGGTGATCTGCAGGGAAGGGAATGCTGGTACCTAAGGTCTGCTTTCATCTTGCTCCTCCACCAGCCATAGCCTGTGGCTCTCCTGGCTCCCTGGTGACACCGATTCCCACGTGGCACTGCTGGAGGAGATCTCTGCTCGGGGTGATGGGGCTGCAGGAGGGTGAGGGGTGAGGAGCAGGGGTGTACCCATAGGTACAGCCTCACCCCCCTGTCCTGCAGACCTCAGAAACAAAGCATGGCATGGTCTGTGACAGCTGCTCAGCACGGGGAGGATGGGTTCATGACAAGGAGCCAGCAACTTGGAGAAGACGTTTGTCCTTAGGATGCCAGAGCAGCCTGGAGGCTCCTCCTGACTGTTTTCCCCTGTAATATGATGCTCTGTGAACACTCTAAGAATGAATACAGTTATGCCCTGAAAAAAGAAAACTCATTTATTTATGAGGCTATTCGATTTCCTCTGAACTGCCTCATCTAGCAGCCCCCCTCCATTAGAAAACCTCTGAAGCTATGCACGAAAAAGCCATATCTTCTTATTTAAATTAATAAAGCAGCTGCAAATTTTTGCTACATTTTAAAATACGACTAGAGAAAATATCTTTCCATGGACCATTTTTCCTGTGGTTTTCTTCCTGAATATTCCTAATTATGGCCATCATTAATTTTAACAAGTCACCCACCATTAATTCCACAGTAATTTGTAAGTGTCCTGCAGCTGACTTGAAAAAAAAAAAAATCCAAAGCCATGCCCTCCTCCAGCTGCCTCTTTAATGGAACCTGGGATTACTTAAGAAATTGGCACTTGGCCCCAGTGATGCAAAATTGCCTGGTCCTCAGTCAGCCCCAGTGCTGTCCACCCTTTGATGGATGGTATCATTCAGAGCTTTTACAGGCACAGCAAAAGAGGCCAACCTGTCCAGACCCATAAATCTCAATCTTTTAAAATATTTCATAGTTCTATTAGACATATGTACAAAGCCAACATGATGTTTCATTTTCCTAGGAAAACAGCTCCTCTGAGTCCAATGGCCAACACCAAAGTCCTTGGACAAACTTTGGCCTGTGGGAAAGGATGTTGGGAAGGTCAGGGTAGAGGATAGGAAGTTTTGTCTGGTGGCTAGAAAGGAAGCTTGGAAAGTCTGAAAGGAGGTTGGGAAGGTCTGTATGGAAGAGGTGGCTGGAGAAAGGAGAAACAATAAGTACTGTGGAGTCTCAGCTCCATCTCCTCCACCAGGATCATGTCAGATATCTCTCCAAGAAGAGGTTTCCAGCTGCTTGTAGACACCCAAGAGCATGCAAGCCCTCAGAGGACACCTCAGACTGTGTTACTCTTCTAAGAGCAAGGAAATTAAGTGGCATACCAAAACCAACAGGATTTAAGAGCAAGGTTGGCAATTGGGATGCAAGGGGAGGGAAGGAAGGATTGATCCACGGAGCAGTCCTGCACCTTCTCGGGTACGGTGGCAGACGGAGGGCCTGGGCACAGCTCTCTGCCAGGACTGGGGGTCACTGGTGGCTCCCCAGCTTGGGCTGGGCAGCAATGTGCTGCCCTGGACCATTTCTTTTAATCAAGAGTGTGGCTGATGTCCTCATTAGAGCCTTGGAGCTGAAAAGTGAGGGCTGGGGGCCAGCAAGCAGCTCATGCTCGCAGGGTTTCACTTGCTGACATTTTGGAGCTAATCAGGCCTGCTGAAGCTAGGCCAGGGCTTTGACATGGAAAATAAAAAGCCAGGTAGCATCAAGGTCCTCTGGATTAGGGCATGGCTGCTGGCCAGATTCCTGCTTTAATTCCTTTAGAAGGATTTCACTGACTTTCCCTTCCATTGATTTGCTTTGCCTTTGCAAGTGCACCTAGAGCTGGGGCAAGGGACTATGGGGTTTGGGGTTATGGCAGCAGAATTTGGGACCTGTTCATGTCTATACCCACGAGTGCAAGCTTGGGCTATTCCCACTGATTCCTACTGCTGGGAAAATGAACTTTTCCTGCCAGGGTGTTGCTGCTGTGGTCCTGCAGCACATCCCCTTGTTGATCTCCCCTGCTCAAGCTGGGGCTGACCCCAGATCTGGCAGCATTGGCAGAGCTGTGCAACACTTCGAGGAGGGGGGTTTGGGATGCAGGTAGGAAATCCTCATCTCTGACAGCAGCTCTGCCAACCATCCTTCTTGCAACCTCTTGAGAAGCACTTCTTGCCTGGTCTTAATCTGCAGTGCCACAAAAGAATTTGTATGGGGAGCACTGGGAGGCTTGTCAGTGGTTATGGAGAGGTGCAGGGTTCAGAAAAGCTGAGTCTGTCTCTGGAGATCAAGGGACCTGCTTGGAAAATGTGAAAATATTGAAATAAAATCTATTTTGCATCTCCTGGTTTGCAGAGTTCTGCTTCCAAGTGGGGTCCTGGGGAAACCCCCATTCCTCCTCTTGGGCTCTGCAGCTGATACAAGCACCTTGGCATGGCAACAGAACCTGAAGGAGAAACAACCAGGTTAATGTTAGGACATCAGAAGTGAAAAAAGAGTCCCAAAACCAGCAATTAACCTTCCAGTGTAGAACTCCTGTTGAATTTGCTGAGTGTTGGAGACCCAAGCAGCACCCATGCAGCAGTGTCCAGTTCCTGAGAAGCATCAGGAGAGGGGGGGAGCAGGGAAAGGAGCGTGTTAGTGTTCAATTGACTGAAAAGCCCACAAGAATGTTAAGACACTCTGTCTTTACCTGTGCAAGGTTTAGCAATGCTAGCACGAAACCATGAATAAAACCCTGCAGTAAGCAGCTTGGCACGTTGAAATATGGGCTGACCAGCCACCACGGTGCCAGATTTATCCTCCAATTTACTGCTCTCACTGCCAGCCTGGCTCTGGGAGCCCGGCTCCCTTTGTGCCTTTTTTCTCTTAGTGGGTTTTATTTTTTTCTGAAGCATTTAGCTTCAAGGTCCCACAGGAGGGCTGGGGAGAGTTGCCCGGGTTCTGCCAGGAGGTGGGATTGAATCCTGGGAAGCTGAGCCTCAGCCTGTTCTACCAAGAACAAGTCAAGGAGAGCAAACTGGGTGCAGCAGTGCCTCAGTTTCCCCATCCTGCTTCTCCCCTCCGAGGACATTGCAGGTCAAGGAGGTGTGTGAGAGGCTGAGCCTCCATGTCCTGGCATGGCCACCCAGGAGGCACTTCCCTAGCCCAGGGGACCCTGGTGAGATTCACCAGAGGTGCCAAACTTACCTTTAAGCATTGTTTTCCAGCCTCTGTCCAGCTGGGGTCTTCTGCAGGTTTCTTTGGCCTTATTCTTAGTCCCCAAGGAACAGACCCAGCAGAAGCTGCCTTGTGCTTGGCTGAAGGCATTTAATCACTGCCTTGGTGTGATGGGAGTAGGAGCTGCTCCTGTGCCAGTCAGGACACGCTCTTCTTGCACAGCCCAAGATGAGCAAGGAGCCATCCGAGCATGAAATAGTTGTCAGGTTTCCAGAGGTTCACAAGATATATGGATCATGAAGTAGAGACTCCCACAGATCACAGATTATCAAATGGAAAGGCTGCAGGAGAAGGTTGCTGCACTATGGTAGGTGGCAGGAGTGCCATCCTGAATGCACAGCCAGGCTGAAGCACCAGCCCAAAGGAGCTCTTGCTCATAAGCTTTAGGTTCACCCCAAATTTAGCTGTCCCTGCACAAAGCTTCTTGGTGGTCAGAATTCTCTCGTGCCAATTTCTACCTCCAGCTCACAGGAAAGGGCAGGTTTTGTGCAGGGGTGTGCCCTGTGGAGCAGAAGCCATCTAAAGGTTAGAGCACTTGAAGGACTGGAGATGGGGACTGAACAGGACGTTTTCAGGCAGGTTCTGCAGGGTTCGGGTCATATTGTGGTGCTTGGCTCTGAGTTGTGGTGTGTGATGGCCTCTCAGGGGCCATTGCTGCACTTTCTTCCTTTTCCAGGTTATGGGAGGTGGAGTTGAGGGTCCCCTCTCTGTTCCTGTGTCTCTGTGCCCTGTGTGCATCACTGGGAAAGCCAAGGGCTGCTGGACCACTTTCCATCAGGAGGAGCTGAGCCACTACCAATGCCTCTGAGATGGCAGGGTGACCCAGGAGGTCCCTGCCAGCCCGAGGTCCCTGTCTCCCTGCTGCCCAAATTCTGCATTCACTCTCAGGCAGTCCTTGCCCCCCAGGTTTAGGAGAAAAGGAGGAAAGGCTGGGGGCAAGGCAGGGAGACAGCAGGCTTCTCTCTGTGTTTCTGCTCTGCTCATGCCCCCTCTCTCTGGGTTTCTCCAGCTGCCACTTACAGCTGGGGAGTTTCACTGCTCCCTTGTGTTTGTATTCTGTGATGGTGGAGAAGGCATGGAGTGACGGGACGAGGGAGAATGGCTTTAAACTGGAAGAGAAGAGATTCAGATTGGGTATTAGAAAGAAATTATTTTGTGTCAGGGTGCTGAGCCCCTGGTTGCCCAGGTTGCCCCCAGAAGCTGTGGCTGCCCCATCCCTGGCAGTGTTGAAGGTTGGATGGGGCTTGGAGCCCCCTGGGCTGGGGGGAGGTGTCCCAGCCCATGGCAGGGGCGATTGGGCTTTAATTCTCTTCCCACCCAAACTATTCTCTGATTCTGTGATTCTTACAGGTCCTGAATGAGACCGTTCATTAAACCCAGCCCTGATTAGGGACCTGGGGCTACCCATTGCCCTCCAGCTGGGGTCATGCCTGCTTATTCTTTGCTTTCTCTACCACCCACCAGTTACTCTTCCCCGAAAGCCTGGGCTCAGCCCAATTTGAATTAATTGCAAGAATGAGCCATCAGCTGCTTTTATGCAAGGCTGTGTCATTCCTGCTCCTCGCTTCCGCTCCCCCACTCATTTATTTTCTCCGGGTTGGTTTCACTCAGCCCAGCCTTTTGTTTTCCCCCCACAAGGTCTCTTTGTAAGCCCTGTTCCTAATCCAAGGCCTCGGCACCTCCCAGGTAGCCAGGCTGAGCCCCCAGCAAGCCCCAGGGGACCCTGCCAGCGGGGCAAACGCCTTCTCCTGGGTTTTGCTGCTCTGAGCTCTGCTCCTGGGTTGCCTCCTCCCCTCATTATTTCTGTTTTACTCTTTTCTTCTATTCAGCACCAAGAGAAACCGTTTCCCAAATAGACCCCCTTCCAGGGTGAACGTGTATGTTTCATATATATTGATTCTAATATATATTGAGGCTCTGGGGAGAACAGATACTCTTTACAGTGAGGTGAAGAATGATCTTATTATCCTTATTGATTCCTAAGAAGCCTAATACTTAATAAGACAACAAAACAACCCTGCTGGAGGGCTGGCACCTCCCTTCACCCCCTCTCCCTAGCTCAGCACCTCTGGGTGCAGCAGCATGTGGGCAGAGGATGCTGGCCCTGCCAAGGGCCTCCTCTCCTTCAGATGGCAAACAGCTCTTCGTTTACCTCTTGTGTTGGCAGGGCTCAAACTAAGATGCAATGTAAGCAGCACTCAGGACAAGAGGTGCACACGAGTCCCTCTGAGGAGGCAGCAGGATTGCAGGGAATCCCACATCCCAGGTTCTGGCAGCAATTGGTGGATGGTTCCCTTGGGCTTCTCCTTCACATCAGGGTTAGCCCTGTCTCCTGCTCGTGACTCAATCCATCCCCTCCTGCCTGCAAACACCCCAAGCAGGGTGAGGCATGGGTGATCCATCACAGTGCTGTCAGTTTCAGAGAGGGGTTTGCACCACCCAGGCCCTGCCAGGAGAGCTGTGGAGGTATCAAGACCAAATCATCATCTTATTTGCTTATTGATTCCCAGTAAAATCTAATAATTAGAAAAAGAGTCCTACCAGCTTGCCTGAGCTCTGCTTACAAAGGAAGGAGGCAAAATCATTCTGAGAGTGACAGTGCTTTGATTCCCTCCCTGTCATTTCCCTGGGCAGACAGACGAGTGCCCCTGCAGCCAACATTAGTTTGTGTCTAGAGGGAGAGAGCAGAGAGCAGCAACAGCACCAGGGGCCTGGAGCACCCCTCGGGCATGTGCAGGGCCAGGAGAGGAGTCTGTGCTGATGGGACCGTGGGGCTGTGGGCCCCTGGGCTAGCTGTGGTGACATTACAAGCCCACACGTGATCTTTCCTCTGCTGGCATCCCCTGCAGCTCCTGTCTGCTGCTGTGAAAATAGCTGGTGGTGTCTCTGAGTATGTGGAGTGAAGCTGGACCTGTTGTGAAAGGACCTGTCTTCCAGTGCCTTGGTGAGCCCCTGGTTGCCCAGGTTGCCCCCAGAAGCTGTGGCTGCCCCATCCCTGGCAGTGCTGAAGGTTGGGATGGGGCTTGGAGCAACCTGGGCTGGGGGGAGGTGTCCCATGGCAGGAGAGGTGGAACTGGATGCTCTTTAAAGGTCCCTTCCAACCCAAACCAGTCTTGGGATCCTGTGACTGTCCCCATGGCCAGCGGTGAGGGTGGCTCTGCTGAGGCTCAGATTTGCCTCCCCTGTCAATAAACAGAGGATGTTGCTCACCACAGATCCCTAATATAGCACCTGCTACCCTCTGTAAATAACAAATAGCAGTTTATCAAAAACAAGTCTCGGGGAGTTATCTGCAATCAAACTGTGTGATGAAAGGCGTGTGAGCTGGAGGGACACATCCTGCACGGGGCTCTGAGATCTGGAAAGCAACAGCAATGCTGAAGTCCAAATGCATTTCCAGCACTTGGCTGTTGCTCTGCTCCCCAGGCTCCCAGCAGAACACCCCTAAGCCCCTGACGTGTCCCTAAAGCCCACAGCCTTGTATGCTTTGCACCTGAGGAAGTCACTGGGAGGGGGTTTTGCAAGCCAGGTGATTATTTTGCCTTTGAAAAATCAAACTTTGTAACATTCTTATCCTGAATGGCTGTTCCTTTGCTTTCTGTCTGCTTCCCAGCTGCCCTTGCCCCTTCTGGCTGAACTGCACCACCTTTCCTCCCTCTCTTGGGCTTCCTTTTTTTTGCTCCCCTGCAGCTAA
Source organism: Phaethornis superciliosus (assembly GCA_023637945.1). Taxonomy (NCBI): domain Eukaryota; kingdom Metazoa; phylum Chordata; class Aves; order Apodiformes; family Trochilidae; genus Phaethornis; species Phaethornis superciliosus. The sequence goes on along the minus strand of JAJQWJ010000016.1, from coordinate 14,180,908 downwards.
CCAAACCCAATGCTGGAGTGCATTGAACTTGCCAATGATTTTGGGAATCCCCTGGTGCTGGCAGAGCTGCTGGAGGCAGGACAGGCAGCACGTCCTGCAGCAATGAGAGGCACCATCCTCCAGAAACCATAGTCCTGTTTGGTGAGGAGGGAGAGGAGATAAAGCACCATGGCTAAATAAGGGACAGATGGGTTCCCCAGCATAGGAGTGGGTTTTTTTTTAAAGATACAGGCTTGGCACACAGAAAACTGAGCAAGGGGAAGGCTCCACTCCTTTTGGCTCACGTTAACTCCCATGTGGGTCAGGAGAGAGAACTTCACCTTGCCAAGTCTCACTGATTAACATTCTGCTCCTGTCCAGGTTTCATAAGCTGGTCTGACTTCCTAAGATAAAAAAGTAATAACACTGCCCTGTATTATTTATTAGCAGCCTTGATGTCTCCTGGCAAAAAAAAAAAAAAAAAAAGCTCTTCCTGCTCCCCAGCTTCCTGGCTGGGTTGCTCCAGACAAGGCATGAGGCTTTTGCTCCACAGGCCCTCTCTCCCAGCATCTCCCAAGGCCTCAGAAGCCTCACCTGTGTCTCGGCAGATGTATTCCAGATGTGACAGGCACTCCTCTGGCTCCTGCCCTGCCTGCCTGGATGCCTGGGCTGGCCCCACGCTGCTGCTGCAGGCAGCCCTGGACAATCCCTCACATCCAGCAAGGGAAAGCATGGCACAGCTCAGAGGATTCCCCATGAGAGCACTTGCTTTTTGCCTTGATTTCAAGGTCATTAATCTCTTGCATTTAAAACGGTTTTGCTTCCAAACTCTAAAATTTCTGCTCCAAACAAAGCACGCTCTCGTTGTCCGACCTGGGCTGTGTGGGTATCTGGGATGAAGCTGGCTTCTAGAGCCATGCTGGATCCTTTGGGGTCCTGTGGATGGTTTTGGAGTAGGTTGGAGTCCTTGCAGTCCTGACCACATTCTCTGGGGTGTTTGCCCTCTTGGGAGCTGTGCAGTGTCCCCCACTCTGCTCTCAGCCCAGGGCTCGAGCTGCCTGGTGCTGGCATCCCCGCCTTGCCTGTGGTTTGTGTCGACTGTATTGACTGAATTAATTAGAGCTGCAGCTCAATATTGGGATTACTCAGAACCCCGGATGGCCAAGCTGAATCAATTAATTTATTAGTGAGCATCAAAGCCAGCTGAAGAGTGAAGGGACGTTGCACCCTTGGTGAGAAGGCAGAGCAGTCACCTTTGTCAGAGCTTGGCCCTGCAATGGATGGTTAGATCAAGCTGAGGGGTTTGCCCAACACCCTGGCTTTGTTTCAACCCAAATTCCTAACACCCAATGAGGACATGGGTGTTGCTGCTTGCTGAGGCTGAGATAGCTCCTTGGCCAGCCCTGCAGCACCCTCGTGTAGCATGGTACAAGGGTGGCTGTCACCCAAACAGGAAGGAGGCCTTGGTGACTGCAACTCCTCTGATATTTCTGCATCTCAGATATGGATGTAAGTAACAGTGATAAAAATAGGTCACTAATATCAATATGTATAACTTCCTTCAGCTCCCCAAAAGGAGATTGTAGTGAGGTGGCTGCTGGTCTCTTCTCCCAAGAAACCAGCAATAGGACAAGAAGAAATGGCCTCAAGTTGCACCAGGGGAGGTTCATATTGGATATTAGGAACAACTTCCTTGCTGAATGAATTGCCAAGCATTGGAGCTTGCCACCCAGGGCAGTGGTGAAGCCACCATCCCTGGAGGTGTTTAAAAAATATCTAGATGTGGCACTTGAGGACAAGGTTTAGTTTTCTGATGGTGTTGGACTTGATGATATAAGAGGTCTTTTCCAACCTCAATGATTCTATGACTTGGGTTAAGATATGGATATGTACCAGCAGCAAGCTTTGTCAAGCTTCCTGGGATTTTCCTCAAGGAAAGACTCTCTCTAACATGGGATCATTGTAGGCGTACCCTGGCCATGACAATGGGAGTTAAATGACCATTTCCAATTCTCCAGGTATGCCTCTGCCAGGAGGTATCAGGTAGGAGGTTAGCTCTGTGTGGTGTGCAGCCCATAGGTGTACCAGAAACCCATCATTTCTTCACCCTTGCTGCTTTGGCTGCAGAATTAGCAGAGCCTTCACACACGCAAGTGTCCAGCTGGAGCTTTCCTGGCTTTTTGCTGGAGAAGAAGCTGGAGGTCTGGCTTTGCCAAGGAGTAGCTGGCCCCTCGGAGGTGGCAAGGGGTGGCATTGCTATAGCAGCTGTCACCTGGGAAATGAGGAGGTGCAGAAATGTCAAAGCAGTGGTGGTGCCTCACATTTCTCAAGTGAGTTTGCTCATTTTGGCATCCAGAGTAGAGCCCAAAAGTAGTCCCATCTCTGTGTCCTATGGCATGGGGATGGCAGATGGCCACCATGGCCTGTCAAGATGTCTTTTGAAAATTAGGCCTAGAGGAGGCTCAGGACCAAATGGGATGGGGAAAAAGTCCCAAAATGAAGAAGGCTGAGCCCTGCTGAGCTCAAGGCTTCATATCTTTTCTGAGTGGAGCCTCATGCTTTGGACCAAAAAGCCTCTTGCCTCCTCCTGATGCCTCTAGGAACAGAGATTTTCCAACCAGCATGGGATCAGCTCCTAAGCTGTCAACATGTGTCCCATAAATGAGATCTTCACCGGGATGCTCTTTGGATCCTCATGGTTTTATTTATTTAGTTGGTTTAGTTTAAGATTAATCAGAAAGGGGGAAAGAGCCAGAGACACCAAAAGAGGCTCTGAATAATTGAGTGATTGAGAGCACCGTGATTAATGGGATCTGCTGATGCCACAAGGGTGGAAGCAGCCTTCTGAAAAAAATAGATTTATGTTAAATGGAAAAATACAATAATGTCATTCACAACAGGAGAAAACTTGCTGGAAGAACCTGCCTTGAACACTCGTCACATATAATTCCAGCTCACGGTGAACAAAACTTAACTTCCCTGAGCTCTGTGCATCCTGGTTCGAAATTCGTTCATTACATTTGATTATCTTCAGTCCTCCCCAAGTGTAAAATATTACTTCTTACAGAATTCACCATGCTTCATATCAGGCATGGTTTAATATTTCATACAGTTCATTAAATAACACATTCAGTGCAGCTCACAATGCCTTATTCATAATCCCATAGACATCCCAGGAAAACCAGAGAAACCAAAAAAAAAAAAAAAAAAAAGATGTAGGGAGAAACAGAAGAGCGTTTGTTAAAGGACCCTTTGCAGGGGGTGGCATCTTCACCTAAAGGACTTGGATTCCCTTGATTTTAGGGCAGGATTTTGACAAGAGGAGACCAGGGGGAAGTAATTCACTCCAAGCACAAGCAGTGGGTGGAAATATCCTTTCTCTGCTCCAGAACATGGCAAAATACTGCAAATATCTCCAAGGAGGGTGACTCTAGTTGCTGTATCTGCAAGGACTCTGGTGTGAGGCAGAGTCTATTATTTCTTCATATGATTAAAATTAATAATTTATACAGGGACAAAGTGACTTCCTCATAATTTCTTGTGAGCTGCGATTCCTCCTCGGCAGCACCAGGGATGCCGGAGGAGATCCAAGGAAGAACTAATGGGGATGGATGGAGGTGGTGCTGGGAAGGGCAGGAGCAGCCCTCGTCCTCCTGCTACTCTGGGAACGTAGGAGCTCTGTTCTGGGATCAGACAGCAAATATCCTGTGCATACCAAATGAAGTTATATGTTATACCCTGGCCTCAGGAGCTGCAGATTTCATCCCCTGTTCCCTACCAGGATTGTTCTGTCCTTGTCACCAGAGTGCCAGGGCTCGGAAGGGAGGAGCTCAGGGGATGTGTTATTCAAAGGCCAGAGGACAGCAGCCCACCAGACTGTCCATGCTAGAGATCATTGGGCACATCTCTCCACTCCAGTATCTCTTTTTTTTTTAACTCCAAGACCACGAGCTGTCAAGGGGAGGATGGTCTCAGCCATTGTGTATCACCCAGCCAAAGGGGAGCCTCTGGTTTCTGCTCCCCTTCCATCCTTCCCAATGGCAACACCCCAACCTGCAGATGAGTTGAATCCTCTAAAAATGCTGCTCTGAGCTCTTTGCTTACAGGGTCACAGTCCATTCTTTCTTTCTTTTTTTTTTTCCCTTGTTACAAATTGTTCACAGATTGAAAAGAACTAATTGTAAGTGGTTAATTGTATTTAGACATCAGAGCCCCTCTGCAAAAAAAACTGAGCCAGCCCTCCAGGGCAGAAGGGCACAACAGTTAGCAGAACCAACAGTTTGGTTAACATCTTCTTGGCCTTAGTTTGCTCCTGTCTGATGCTCCATTTGGTTCCTCTCTGTGTTGCCACATTCCCATGAGGAGCTGCATCCGAACAGGCCCGTGGCAAGTCCTCAGGGTGCACCCTACATGGCCCCATCCTTGTGGGTGCTGCCTTGTACAAGTGTTTAAGGCTTTCTCCTGCTCAAGGGTTTCTTTGCTCTCATCTCCCTGTCCTTCTGCACCTCTCCCTCTCTATTCAGCCATCCATTCCCCTGATCCCAAATGCCAGGAGGTGTTTGGTCTCACCCCTTCCTTTTGTAAAGACAAAAACTTCCCCCAGTGTCTGGCATACCCAAGTGTTAAGGCTGGGAGGAAGAATTTGGACTGGAGCTTGTCAGATGCTGGCAAATGGGTTTTGCTTCAAACTTCTTACTTTCTTTTGTTTTCCTTCCCAGCACACTAATCCTTCCTCCACCTGCAGGCTGGATTTTCTGCCTTTTTCCTCCTCCCACCAGATTTGCTAGTGTTGAAGAATTACAGGAACATAAGGTGAAGCTGGATCTCCCTCCTTTTATTTTTTTTTAATTTGTGGTTTTTAAATTTTTTTTTTTTTTTTGCATCTCTCCCTTGCTCTTTTGCCAAACCACTCTGATTCCTCTTCCCCAGCACCCAAGCACCCATGCTGCCTGCCCAGCATGGGGGACACATGACACCATGGAGCACAGTGCTTTGTGTGGTGGCCATCAACTTCTCCACAGAAGGGAGGGTGGTGGCAGAAATCCCAACCTGAAACCCAGGGGAGGCACCCAGGTGGGCTTGAATCATCCTCTCATGAGAAGTTGCTGAGTCAAGGGGCTGAGCTGTGGCCACCAGCTGTCTCCCCGTGGGTGGGGAAGGATCATCATCATGGGTGGAAGACCAAGGTGGAGCTCCAGCCTTGGAGTTCCTCACTTCTGTCATCAATCCCTGCACAAACAGCGTGGTTAATCCCCCTTCCCACCTCTCTCTGAAGTCTTCCTTAGCTCTGTCACATCCTTTTTCACCTGCATGGCAATGAGAGTGTAGGGATGTGGGGGTTTTGTCTGTTTTGCTCTGTTCTTCTCTGACTAATCCCTCACTTTTAAGATGCTGCTTTTAAATTGTATTCCCCCCCTCACTCTTTGCTGAGCAATGAGCTGATGTTTTCTGAGAACTATCTATTATAACCCTGAGATCTTGCTCCTGAGAGTTAATAGTCAAGCTCAGAGCCCATCATTTAATTTCTGAGGTTGGGAATGGTTTCTCCCACATGCTCCTCTATTTATCCCCACTGAATTTCTCCTGTCACATCCTTGGCTGGTCACTCATCACAAATTCCTTCTATAATTCCTCACAGTCAGTCCTTGTCCTCAATATACTAAATAATGTGGGAGCATCAACAAAAGCTGTCATTTCACTCCCTTCTTCTCTTCCATTGAGACCCCTCTGTGTAGAATCTAGAAGAAATTTTGGGGAAACCTGTGGGAAAAACGTGACCCATGGAAAGGGAAGGAGCAAAGAGTCACTGTGGCTGCCTCTGAGCTGGTGGGTGTTGAGCATCTGGGAGCAGTGTGGATGGGCTCCAGGCAATCCAAACAACAGATATCTCCAAGGACAACTTGTTTTGATATATTACCTCCAAGATTTTTCAGGAAATTGGATTGAAGGACCTTTAATGACCATCAGGAGTGAAAACTTCCTGTGAAGGACCGGTCGTGGTCTTCCTGCATGAGCAGATGCTCAGCAGAATTGATACTCTCCAGGGAATCATTCCAGAAGGTGGAGGGAATCAAGTGATTCACAGCATTAAAAAAAAATAAAATAAGAAGAGAGACATCAAGGCTCCTGGAAGCTGCTCAGTTGGCATCGCCAGGTCTGCGAATAACAGACGCCCGAGGGAATGAAGGTTTGAAGCCAAAGCAGTTTGGGTAACAGGACAGGCTTGGGGAAAGGGGGAGGGAACCCACAGTGCCAGATTTTGGATTATGCTGCACATCCATGCTAAAAAAGGAGACACCCATGTTGTGAGCATACAGCCGAGGAACACGTTTTATAAGCACTTTCCTAACGTGGCATGTGCTCTGCTGCTGCTTCTTGGTAACAGCTAACTATAACTTCTCCTTTAGCTCTTCTCCTGCTCTTCTTGGTTCCACTGTAGGGTTTAACAGGCCAGTGGTGACAAAAAAACATGATCCAGGCTCTATTACAGAGCTTAAAAATTGCCAGGTGAACATATTGGCTGTTTTGAAGGTCGGCCTTAATCTCTCAAGGCTTAGATTGCACAGCAGTTGTGTCCAGGGTGGGATGAACCCATTTGTCTCCTACCTTGGCAGCCGTAAGGGAGGACCACAGAGGTGTCTTCCATCAAGGTAGCATCAGCTTTATTTGATCAGTAAAGCTGTGGGGCAAGACTGGCAGGGTTCAAGCTGCTCAGAAGTACTTCACAATGTCAGATGATGCTTTGAGCCCCTGCAGAGGTGAGAGTGTGTGTTTGCCTTCTACAAACCAAAGTCAGAACTCTCTGTTCAACTTCATCCCACCCCAGAGGAATCACTGGGAAGCTGGTGATAAATCACTTTCTTTTCTGGGAGGAGAGGAAGAAACCTCTTCCACCCCCCCTTAAATGCAGCCTCCAGACCCTCCACGTTTTTGGTTATAAGATGTGACAAGGGGCACATCACTGAGCCAGGACAGAGGGGGCAATGGCCTCTTTGGCAGGGCCAGCAGAGCAACTTTGGACAAAAAATTGGGAAGTTTTGGCCATCTGGCCAACCCCTTGTGTTGTGTCCTCTGGGACTGAAGCAGCCTGGATGTGTCCCATGATCCTTCGTTACTGTGTTGGTGTCATTTGAACAGAACATTTTTTCCTGTGGCTACTGATGTTCTCAGTGACCTTGTCCTGTGTGACCCCAGTTCCAGCTGGGAGTTGTAAAAATGTATTTTATTGAAATTTTGGGGGAGGTTTGTCAGGCTGGTAAAGGGCTTCATCCACATCTGCCATTGGTGTCCCAGCCCTTGGGCACTAGGAGCTTGCTGCTCAATCCATCACCACCAGGAGTGCCCAGGTCAGTCCTGGAGCCACCCCCCCAAAAGCTGCTGTAGCACCATTCCCCAGGAAACTCTGGTGATGTTTGGTGGTCCTGGTCCCTAAGACCTGATGTGGAAGAGGATGCAGGGTGGTGGGAGCACCTTAAGGAGCCTCCCCTTAGCTGGCTATGGGTGAAGGTCTCCAGGGTTGGATGATGATTTTCTGTGGGCACGGGCTTGGCCATAAGCTGTGGGATTCAGATGTGGGGGGAGATGGAGCAGAACACCAGGGACAGAGCAGCTATATGCTGAGTGTCCACTGCAGGTGGCCAAAACTACCAGATTTCAGGTTCTGCCCCAGCTCTGCAATCCTGTTTTTCAGTGCCCTGTGGAGGAACTCATCCTGTCCAGGTGCCACCTTGGGCCACCTACTCCAACCAGCCATGGCCAGATGGGGCTGGACACCACCCTGGAGTCCTCCCAACGCCCTCGGAAGGCAGGCTGGGCAGGCAGCTCATCCCCCTCCTCAGGAGGGAGACAAGGAGCAGGGTGCCAGGTGGGGGGGAACACGGGGTGGGGACACACGGTGTCCCATGACTCGGGGTGGGTCCCCACGATGGGCTCAGCGTGCCAGCCCGGCTGCCTGCCGTCGTCTATGGCAACTGAGCCACCTTGGAAGGCTGCGCTGCCTGTGTGGGCTTGAAATTGTGTGGTTGTTTTTGTTCCCTTCTACGGGGGGAAGGCAAAAAAAAAAAAAAAAAAAAAAAAAGGCAATCTGATTTGTACGTAACTCCGACTAAATTCCTCGTTAACCTTTCCAGCCATCTGGAAGGAGAGGCACTCCTCGCCGCGGAGCGCGCGGCTGTGGGAGGCGGCGATGCTTCTGCTGGCAGCTTTTGCAGGAGCTGTCGTGGAGGGAGCTGGAGGCTTTGTGGTGCCAGGATCAAGCCCAGTTGCCTGGCAGAGCCAGGAGGTGGAGGGTGTTGGGTGTCCAGGGCTTGCCAGGAGCCACACGGTGGGTTGGGCTGCCCTAACCCTTTCCCTCCCGGCCCTGGGCACAGGGATGCAGGAATAGCTTCCTTGGTTGTCTTGGATAGGACTAGAGATGGCAAACCTTTCTGAGAAGCCCTTACCCTGGGGTTCTCAGTTGGGTCTTGGGTCATGCTGCCCCAACAGCACTCTCCGTGTACCCCCAGCCCTGCTGAAGACCCAAGCGCTAGGATTTGAGTGTTGAGGGTTCAGGTCTGCTCCAGGTATTCAGAGAGTCTCTCATGTCTCACATGAGAAGAGCTGAAGCAGACCTGAAGGTCCAGCTGATCCATTCTGGTGCCTAGGAGAGTGCTCCAGTTTGCCACAGACATCTCCCTCCTTAGGACCAGTCCCTGGTAAACCTGCTTTGAAACTCATGGGGCATTTGTTCCCCTCCAAGTGCTTGTTCCAGAGTCTCAGCTCTGCTTGTCCTGGTTTGAACCAGAACCTGTGGTGGTTACCTGCCATCCTGGCTGATCTGTTCATCTTCTTGGCTCCCAGACTGGGATGTTCAGCACCTCTTGGCTGCAAAAGCAGCATCCAGCCAGGCAGTGACTTTCTGTGGGAGCATGTTGTGTCCCTTCCTTAGATTGTGTGGTGCCATCTCCTCCCGTGGTCAGCTCAGCACCTGCCTTCTCTCCCCAGGTAGGTCACAGCTCTTGGAATCCTTCTTGTGGATTCCTCCTGGCTGGGCTTATGTCCTGGGTGCAACATTTTCCTGGATACATGGGGTGACCCAGGACCATGAGGCTAAAGCAGGAGTCCCTCAGGAGTCATCAGGATCTGGATGCAGCAGCTTTTGGGGCATGTTGATAGCTCCTGAATCTTCCTTCTCACATCTGACTGTGTCAGGCAGGAAGGAAAGGCTGCTCCTCCTCCTTGGTGTTTTGGGGTGGTGGGGGTGAGGAACAGAGGATCTCTGGAAGATCATTTCTCCAAGGGATTCTTTGGGCTGTGGATTTCCAGCAGCTCCTCTGGGATGTTCCTGTATCAGGTTGGCTTTGTGTCTGCTAAAATCCCTCAAAGAGAAGTGGGACTTCTCTTCAGTGCAATGTTGTTTCCTTGCTTTCTCTGCTCCTTTTAAAATTTATAAATATTTTGACAACTTTCCAAAGGTAGGGCAGGAACAGCAAGTTGCACACCAGTGACTCAAGGCAGTGTCACTCTCTTCATTAAGAATCAAGGAAATCAAATCATGACTGGAATTGATAAAGAATCTCTCAGTTGACCAGGAGAGGGGGGATGCTCTGTGAAAGGGTGGGATCCAACACCACCATGGCTGCATTCCAGCCATGCCAAGCTCTGTCTGAAGGTCTTAATTATAAGCAGCTAAAAAAAAAAAAAAAAAAAAAAAAAAAAGCCCATGAGAAATGGAGTTTACAACAGAAGAGAAATAAATGTCATCTCAGCTATCTCTGCACATACTGGGATATGATGGAGAGGAATCTTTTAATACTAGCTGCCACCATCCAGCTTTGCTGGTGGAGGGCTGGGGCTGGGCTCTGTGCCTGGCTGCTGGTGGGTTTGGCTGATAGAGAGGATGCTGTGTGTGTGTGGCTCTCAAGGCACAACCAGGGAACTAAAACATGACCTTTGGGGCTGGGAACTTGGCTGGAAGGAGGGTGGGATTGGGCACCTCCTTGGAGCAATCCTGCAGCATGGTGACTTGGCCCTCAGTCTGAGAGCATCTATAGAAACCTGAACTAGTGGGAGGTGTTGCTGCCCATGGAACTAGATAATCCTTAAGGTCGCCCCAACCCAAACTTGTCTGGGTTTCTGGGATTCTGTGACTCTACAGGGCTCCCAAAAACCCTGGCAGAGGCCTCAGCTGTCCTGGAGCACATGGGTGGTTGCCACCCTCTTCATTCCTAAGCCCAGCTCACTGAGTCCCCCCTGAACCCACTGAGTGAATTTTGCCATCTTAACTCTGAGAACTACAAAGATTATTCTCCTTTCCCCCATGGCAATCTGACTCTCCTGAACCTTCTCCTCATCTATTGATCTCCTACAACCTCCCTTTTTTCCACTGCATCTTTTTAGGTCTCAGTTTGGCTGTTATCTCTGCTCAGGTTTGCATAGCGCATCCTCGCTACTGAGGATGTCTTGTTGGCCAGCACGGAGTCTTTGGAGAGTTCTTCTACTGATTTGTTTACAGATGTCAGGTTAGCAATAAACTGTGAGAAATAATTGACCTGTCCTGTAAGACTTTGCTAATCCTGTTTCTTCCAAACCATTTCCAGTTGGGAGGGTGCTGCAGTGTTTTCCTTGTGCAGGAAGAGAGAAACATTGAGGAGAGATGGCATCAGGAACGTGGCATGGGGATGCAATATTAATGATTCATTCTCTGTTTCTCAGTAATTCATTGCATTTCATGTTTCTCCAAGTGCTCGCTTTGGAAGTTTTTGAGACTTGGAATGGTGTGTTTTTTTAAAAAACCAAAACAATTACAGCAGCCTCAGTGTGAGCTGTGGGCAGGATCTGCTGGATGGTCACCCTGCAAGGAGTTTGTCCCAGCCTCCAGGACCTGGCAGTGTGTGGCAACAAATTCCAAAAAAAGTGCAATGAGAGCAGTCAACAAAACATTTCTATTAAAAACTGTTAACTTTGAAACAAGTTGATTTCCCCCCTGAATCAAGCCACTGCAAACAGGAATCCCTAGTGGCAGGCTAAGCAGAACTGTGATCCTCTTGATAGAACTGCTCAGGCTGAATTTTTGTTTTGTTTTATTTTATTTTAACTGGAGGAATTTAAACTTTTGGAAGTTAAATGCCTTGGAAGAGATCCAGCTTTTGTTTTAAGGGAAATGCCCCCATTGTTATCTTGCATTGCAGAAACGATGAATTGGGTTTGAAACAGAGAATGCAAGTTTGAAAACAAACAGGGGGGGAAACCGTTGCTTTTCCTGGGAAAAAAAAAAAAAAAATTGGGGCTTTTTCATGTCAGTTGTTTTCAGAGGATGTTTAACATCCTTCCTGAATAGCTTCACAAGCATCTAATGCTGCTGCTAACACGCAACTGCAGGCCCTTGCTCCTGCTCCTGGACAATTAGCAGAACAATGATTAAGTGTTCTGTAAAGAAATCCTTTCTCCAACTAATTCCCTCATTAGAGAGCCAGGGATTGACTGCCACTGGTCAGATACAGCCAGTTCCATGCCATCCCCCCTCTCCTACCAGCACTGATCATACCCAGCCAGGTAGTTTGTGCCATCCCATCAGGGATGTTCCTAATCCTCCGTCACACCAGCTCTGTTAATGGCACTGGTAGAGCCATCAGCTGATAAATCAGGTGTTTGGTAGTACAAGCTGTTATCTTGTTTCATGTGGAACTGCCAATTTGAAGCAATGATACAAATTAGGTGTTATCCCTTAGGGATGCTCTGCTTTACCTCCATGTGTCTGTGTGTCCCCTGCCCGGAGTACTGGGGTGATCCAAGTGCTGGAGCAGTTCTGCTCTGGAGCCAGGCTGAGAGATTTGGGGTTGTTCAGCTTGGAGAAGAGAAGGCTCCAGGGAGACCTTAGAGCAGCTTCCAGTGCCTGAAGGGGCTCCAGGAAAGCTGGGGAGGGACTTGGGACAAGGGCCTGGAGGGATGGGATGAGGGGGAAGGGTTTTAAACTGAAACAGTGGAGATTAAGGTTATTAAGGAAAATGACATTAAGGAAGATATTTTTTGGTGTGAGGGTGCTGAGGTTGCCCAGGTTGCCCCCAGAAGCTGTGGCTGCCCCATCCCTGGCAGTGTTGAAGGTTGGGATGGGGTTTGGAGCAGCCTGGGCTGGGGGGAGGTGTCCCTGCCCATGGCAGAGTGGGTTGGAACTGGATGGTCCTTTCTAAGCCAAACCAGTCTGGGGTTCTTGTCCTGGAGCAGCCAGACATGGATGCATCTACATCATTTGGTCTTTTTAACCCAAGTCTGTCCTTCTTGAGAAATATTTACATGAAAAGCCAAGTGGAGCAAGACGCAGTATCTGCCATCCATCAGGTGGAAGGGGACTCTAGATGTGTAGTTTAGAATTAAAAACCCATGTTTGTAATTAAAAAAACACAACTCTCTGTGCATTTCAAGCAATTTCTTGCCACAGGCAGACTTGTCCCTGGGGGTTTTCAAGCAAGGCTTGGGAAGATGAGTCAGTGGCTGAGCCTTTGTAGCCAGGAGGCGAATAAGAGTTTTGTTGCTCTTATTCATGAGATTTGGGCTTTGGGACCACTCGGTGTGCCACATCCTGCAGGCAGAAATCCCTCCAGCCATGGCTTTGGTTTGGTACTCAGGGGGAGGCAGATGCTAATCACTAATCTTGATTTGCTGGGCATTCTTATTTGATTTTCTTTTCCCTTCTTCTCTCTTCCCTTCTCTCTTCCCTTCTCCCTTCCCTTCTCCCTTCCCTTCTCCCTTCCCTTCTCCCTTCCCTTCTCCCTTCCCTTCTCCCTTCCCTTCTCCCTTCCCTTCTCCCTTCCCTTCTCCCTTCCCTTCTCCCTTCCCTTCTCCCTTCCCTTCTCCCTTCCCTTCTCCCTTCCCTTCTCCCTTCCCTTCTCTTCTCCCTTCCCTTCTCCCTTCTCCCTTTTCTCTTTCCTTTCATTTTCCATCTGTTTCCCCATTTCCCTATTGACTGCAGACATGTCCCATCCCAGGTGGCAATGGGAAGGCCCTGAGGCCACCTCTGCAGTGGCTGTGCCCTGTCCCCAAGGGCACAGCAGCCACCTGGGGGGTGGCAGCACAGCTCTTTCAGCTGTCCTTGTGCTCTGGCGAGGGTTCTGGGAAAACTTTCTGATCTGGGAATACTTCAGGGCTGCTGGCACCGCAGAAATTCACAGCAGCACTCTCCCTCTCCATCCCAAATCCCCGTGGGGAGGGATAGACAGAGAGACACATCACTGCCTACGTACTTGGAGGGACAGATGGCATCATCCTCACTGAGATTTATGCTCTTTAGGGCAAAAAGGGAAAAAAAAAAAGCTCAACATATTTAAAATTAGGCCATTCCCAGCTGCTGGAATAACAGAGCATGCCAGGAGGGCTGCGGGTGCCTCTGCAGTTGCTCAGGGTCTCGATGTGCTGCTCCCTGCAGTGGGAACCAAACTCCCCCTTGCCACAAAACAGCCTGGAAAAGAGCTTCTGCTCCTTCCCCATCACAGGCTGTGCTCTCCCTCCCACCCAAAGAGGATGAGTTGAATTAGAAACTCAAACCAGACCCATCTGGTTGGTTTGGGTGGGTGGGGGTGGTTTTTTTTTTCCCCAAACTGATGAGGCTCAGGCATTTTTCTTTCAATCTGAAGTGCAAAGGGATGAAAATGATGAAACTCTGGCACAGGTGAAGGCTGCTGCAAAGTGTCTTGCACCCAAACTGCTTCATCAGCAGTGACATCTCTACTGCTTCTGAGATAGGGAGGAAAATATATGGGTACTGAACCCCTTGTCCCACATTTCTATCCTTTTCCCCACTGTTAATTCCCACCCCTCCACCACCGTCTTGTGGTGAGCTGTCAGATTCCTGTGGGATTTGCCTGGGGGAGCACAGCAGGAGCCACCCCCTTCAATTCCGGGCTCATTCAGGGTTGTTTTTAAGAATTTCTATTTTGCATCTCTTGATGGGTTGTACTCTCCCCTGTCCTGTTGATCCATATCCTTGTGCCATGATTAGGTTTGTTTAAACTTCCCTCTGTACGATATGATCTAGGTTTTTTTTAACAGAGACAAAAGCACAGAGCTCAGCAAAACTTAAGAGGAGAAATCAGGAGTAATGTGACTAAAATAAACCCAGACTGACAGGATAGACAACAGACATCTTCCTGCTGTTACAGCTCGGCCAAGCTGCCCGAGCCATCTGATCCTAGAGAAAGTTGCAGGCGTAGCCAAAGTTCCTTAAATAGTTTTTTTCTAAATATTATTAAAGCTAAAAGAAGTTATACTTTAAGCTAAAATATGTTCAAAATCAGAGAAGTCCTGAAAACTCCCAAAGCTGGTATAATTAATTTCTGAAGGCTCTTGGCAACCCTTGAGTGGCTGGAGCAGAGGGCTGCCCCTCTCAGGAGGCACACTGAGATGTTGGTTATCACCATGCAAGACCAAAAAGCTGTGAGGAGAAGCAGGGCAGAGGAGCAGAGGGTTTCGGATCTGACTGATGCACACAGGGGAGCCACTGCCTTGAAATGAGAGTATTTTATGGTAACCCCCTTTCCTCCCAGGGCTGTGTACCCTGCTGTTCTCTCTGCTTGGCAGCTCCTTCAGCACCTCGCAGGCTCCATAGGATTATTCTCACCTTAGCACCTCCTTGCCAGCCAAAAAAAAGGGCTTCCTGGACTGCTGGAGAGGAGGATTTTGAGGGAAGAGGACCACAAAGTGCTGCAGCTGCAGGGGTGATTCCATCCCCAGCAGGATGTGGTGGAGGACCACAATCTCCACCTAGATTCAACCATCTGACAAACAGGGAACCCCAGTTAAGGTATCTGAGCTTAGAGCTTGTTTTATGAGGTGGACCATGTAATAAATCCCATCATGCTGAGCTCAGCAGCCTTCCCCAGGCATCTGTAACTAATGGCTACCTCCAAAATGGGTATGAGTACAGCCCAGAGTGGAGTCTGTGAGGCTGTAAAACCAGAAATCTGCAGCTGTAAAAAAGGCAGTGAGGTGGCAGTGGGAGCCATCTCTTTGCCAAGAGCTGCTAGCAGACTCGGGAAAAGTGCCTGGAACTTTGGGGCATGTCTGGTCAAATAGAGACAGAGAGGTGAAGTGGCTATTCTGGATAATATTCAACTGAGAAGCATCACCCCAGCTCTTCATGGCCACCTCCATCAGGTGGAGAATCCCTGGGGCAGAAATGAAGGATGAGCCCCCAGGTAACTTCCTTGCACAAGCAGAGGGCATGGTTGTTCTCCTCCCCTCCTCAGCTGCAGTTCCTTCATTAAGGAAAAGCCACTAAAACTCGGGTGGTATCTACCAAGACACTCTGACATCTATATCCAAGATAAAACAGGCTTCCTCTTTTCCAACCTAAATTCTCTCATTTCTTCAGCTTTTGAGTGCTGACAATCCCTGGTGCCAACTGGAGGAGAACAAGTCCACCCAGCACTGCAAGTCCATGGCCAGAAGCTCTGACCTCCCAGAAATGAGAGAATTTGGGCTTCTTTGATCTGTGCTGTGCCTGGCTGGGAATGCTCCTGCCATCCTGCTGTGGCACAGGCAGAGGCAGTAATTGGACAGTTGGCAGGCAGTCATCCCTCTTTTCATATTTTTAATAAGCACTTGCAGGAGAAATGACGTGTTCATCTTCCCAAGCTTCCCAGGAGGACACGTAAAGCTGTAGGAAGCCTGCAAACCCCTTCAGCCAACTGCCCGAGCACTGAAGTTGCTCAGAGAGGGGCTCCTTTCCTTCTGAGCTGGAGGAACCAAACCAAACCAGGGCAGGGAGGAGGTCAGTCCAGCATCCAGAAGCAAATACCAGGGTGAACTCACAGACTCTTGCCCACCCAAGTGTGACTGGGGGGATGTTTTGGGTGGTGGTGTATTGAAAAGTAAAATAATATTGGGTCTGGTTTTGAGAACACTCAGCAATAATCATATTAAGGAAATAGGTGCTGATGATTCCTTCCAAGATGTGGAGATCCCCTGGTTATATGATTGGGTCTTCAGTGTCAAGAGCTGGGGTTGGACTAGATGGACTCTACCAGCCCCTTCCAACTCTGATGATTCTGTGGTTCTGAGTGTGTAGATGCAGGGCAGGTTTATTTGCTGTGGGCATGACGGGACCACTCTAGGGATGTTTGGATTTAGCTATCAGAGCAGTCCTAGGATTTCAGAAGGGCCTTGATTACATCCACCTTCAAGACAAGACTTTTCAGCTCCTCTTTCTTATGTGCTTTGCTGCCTCTGCAGGGCACTCCTGCAGCTCCATGGCACGGGTTGAACTCCAAGCTATTGTGACACTATGAAAAAAATTGATTTGTTTCCTGAGAGATTCATGTGTAACCTCGGAGAGATTCCCTGGCTTTGGGACTGCATCTGCCCCTTCATTCCCTGGGGTAACTGGGCAGGGAAATCACAAGCTGGAGACATAAGAAAAGTTGCAGCACAGAAGCAAAGCTGAACTCAGAATCATTCAGGGACAGCTTCTACCTGTGCCCTCTGTGTGGTCCTGCCTTCTCATCCTTCTTATCATCTCCTGCACTGTGCAGATCTTTGGTAGAAGTGGCAAATGAGTCTTGCTTTCTCTTGTCAGGTTTCTGAAAGAATCACTGAGCTTGCTTTCCTCACCTCTTCTCCCAGATTTTGTTTTTCTCTTCAGACTCACCCCAGATCTATCTGAGCTTGTCCTATTTGCCCAGGAGAGGATTGGAGAAGTGAGGTGGAATTTGTGGTTCCATAAAGCATGACCTGGACTGGGAAATCCACCTACCTCTATCCCTGCCCCTTTCCTTCTGCTGAGCTCCACTCTGAGCTGCTGAAGACCTGGCCAGAAGTCTTTGGGGTACTCCACAAGACCTCAACATCAGCCAGCAAACCCACTGCCAAGCAGCATTACATCCATGCATGTATCCACACCCCACTGAGCAAACAGGAGACGTTCAGATTCAAGCCTGGGTTCATTTGGTTATAAAGGGAGCCAGTCCTGGCCAGGCTGCTTGAGGAGCTTCACTTTTCATTCAAAACCATGAGACAGCACTTGAAGGAGAAGGGATGTCACCCAGCCTCTGAAAGAGGCAGGTCTAGGAAACAAAACTGCTTAGAAATAATCTGGGGCTCCCACCCAGTTGGCCACAGCTCCCCAGGGAGGGGAAGGTCCCTTTCTGCAGCAAAGGTGCAGAAGGCAATAGCACATCAAGCTGGTGGACCAGGGGATATCTCTGCACTGGGTCATTGCTCTGAGGCCAGAGTGGGCTCACATGGATGTAAACCAGCCTGCAAGGAAGCAACTGCAGGAGTGCTGTGCTCTGGCAAGGACAGTGTGTCTTGAGAGTACCTGGAAGAATTCCCACTGGATGTGGAAATGCTCAGCAAAGCCTGCATGCTCCTTATCCCTACCAGGGGGGTTCTTCTGGCATAGTTCAGCCAGCACAGGGACCCGATGTGCCTTGTCATCACATCTTTGTCCCTTTGTCCCCTTAAAGATGATCTTTAAGGTCCCTTCCAGCCCAAACCTGTGGGATTCATAGAAGCATAGAATGAATTTCTATGATTCTGTCTTCACTTGCTGTGTAGATAGGGCCATGTTCCTAAGGACAGACCAAAGCCAGCACAAAACATGAACAGAAGGCATGGCAAGTGGAACTTCAAAAGTGAGATGTCCACTTCTGTTTCTCAAGTCTCATTATCTGGTTCCCCCTTTCTACTGCAACACAATGGTCCTACATCTGGAGGTGTTTAAGGAAAGGTTGGATGTGGCACTTAGTGCCATAGTGTTAGGTCATAGGCTGGACTTGATGATCTAAGAGGTCTTTTCCAGCCTCAATAATTCTGTGATCTGCAGGAGTGACACGTGAGATTGCAAAGGGACCTGAAACCTTTTTTTTTTTTTTAATTGCACAAATCACGAGTCACATAAATAATGCAGGAGACAAAAGACTGAGCATTTCCTAAGATTTTGGGGCTGGTATTTTGGGAAGAGGCTCATGGAGCTGCAGTGTCATGCAGTACTGGCACGTATCCCCTTGGGCATGCTTTAAAACCCTGGCTTTAAACCTCATCTTGAACAAAGTGCTGCTCTTAGTACTTCTAGTAACAGCAGTAAAGATTCCTTTTTATTGGTGTTTCATATCAAAATTTCCCAGCATGTCTCCATTGTTTTATTTTGAGGTCACTCCTCAGATCCAGCTGCTACAGAAGAGGCAGAGAGAACGATGCCAAACACGTTCCCTGTGGCCTTGGGGGGGGTTTGCAGCCATCTCTGGAAGCTTCTGCTGGAGCAGAGGAAGATGCTCATCATCCCTCTCCATGGAAGCTATGGGAGCTCCTGTGTCTGCTTCCAGAGGCCTGAGCTCTTGGGAAAGCAGTTTAAGAGCCTTGAAGGTAAATTCCCCTCCTCTCAACACACTGGCAGTGGATGAGCAGGCTGTTCCCTTGCAGCAATGCCCATCTGCTGGGGTGGCACTGTGCCCACCAGGGTGGATGGCCAGAGCAGGGCAGGGGTGCCAGCTGAGCCAGAACCAAGGGGAACAGACAACACATTCCCACGTTGGCTCCAAGTGAGCATCCAGAGCAGCTCGCAGGCACTGCAGCCCTGGCCTCTGCCATCCCTGCACGTGGGCAGTGAGCTGGGAAGGTAAAAAAATACAGTGTTCACTTTTCAAGCCAAATGGTAACTCGTTGGAGCAGAGCTTGGCAGTTTTGGCCAAGAGCTGGCTTGTCAGATGTTCCTGGTGCTTTTCCTCCATTGCTAAGCTGCCCATTCCAAGTAGTTGCTTTCACCACAGGTTTTTTCACAGCTGGGAAAAGGGGGAAGGAAGCCCTCGTGGTTGCAGAAAGTGGATTTTTTGCCCATTGTGCAGGTTCTGCATTAAACTGTGGTCCTCATCAGGGGGCAAGCATGGAAACAGCCACCTTTAAAATACAAGCCTGGGTGGGAATATGTTGGGTTCATTGTGCAGAGAGCATCTGCCTACCCATCTGGCTGGGGCAGTTTGGAGCTCATAAAATCCTGGAATCACAGGTTTGTGTTGGAAGGAGGTATGTATCCCAAAGTCATTATTTTCTGCATTTTCACTCGTGTTGACTTCTCAGAAAGAGATAATGCTCTGCAAACATAATGATGTTCAGATCATAGCTGAACTTGGGGCAATACTTGTCATCATGAAATCTGGTTTATCTGGGTACTGGGTAGCCTGGTCTTGTAGCTGAAAGGCATGAAGAATGAGCAGGAAAGCAACTGTGACTAATGGAAGCTTTTCTGCAATCTATGTAGTCAGAGGAGTTAATGAAAAGAGGAGAAAGAGCTGGCTCTTGAACTCTCCATCAGGGGAAGTGAAGTGTAACATTATGCAGAAAAAAGAGCTATCATTTTCAGATTCCTTTCCAGCAATTATTTTGTATTTTCAAGTCTCTATGAGCTCCCAGATCTGCTTAGGAAATTGGGTTTGCTGAGCAGTTCCTGGAAAGACCCAACACTGCTAGGAGAAATCCTGCTCTTGCCACATCCCTTCCTGTTCTTCCAGAAGCAGCAAGTACAGGGGAGGATTAGGTGCAGCCCTGTCCTGATGGGTGCTGAGCCCAGAAGAACTATTTTAGCCTCCTTAGCCTTAGGTGCACCCCTGTCCTGATGGGTGCTGAGCCCAGAAGAACTATTTTAGCCTCCTTAGCCTGGCTCTCACACCTCTCCCCACCTTACCTGCAGCAAGCAGCTCAGCCACCAGCAAGCTGCCTGCATTTATTGCATTCAGGATTTTAAGTCCTAGCAAACTGGCTTCATGGCACTGTGCAGCTTTGTAGGTAAAGGCTCCTCTGTGACAGCAAATGGGAAAGCAAACACCAAAACCCTCTCGAACAAGTTAAAGCTGGATGATTTTTTTCTGTTCCTTTCTAAGAGGTGGCTACACATCTTGTTGCACAGTGGATTTTGAGGCTGCTGCCAGCAACTCCCCACACAGCCAAACCCTCCAGTCTGTGGCAGGGTAAGGAGAAAAGAGGTTTTTTGGGTTTGTTTTGGTTTTTTTTTTCAGATTGACTCTTTTATGCCAGTTATATAAAGCTCTCCTGAAGCCAAGTAATAGCTGGCCCATCCCCTGCTGCCCTGGGCTCTCATCTACCCCAAGAGATAAGAGCAGAGCTGCTGCTTCCAGCAGGTGCCTGAAATCTCCCCAGGAGGAAAAATCAATTAAAGAGAGGAAAACCTGATGAGGGAGGCTGGGTTGTTAAAGGTTTGAGGAAGGTGAGGACAAGGGCTGGAAGGGTTTTTCTGGAGGAGGGTGCTTTTGTAGGGCAGAGGGGGAGGCTGGGGGTGTAGGATGCTGCTGGGCTCTGGGGTTGCTGGTGCTGGAGGAGGGCCCCACATCCCTGCTCCTGGGGGAAAGCTGAGCCCCTGGGCTCTCCCGGGACCTTTTCTTTCCCCTCCAGCTCTGTTTCAGGTCTGTAAGGGGGTAGTGAGACCCCCAAGGAATTTCTACCTGCTTTAATGAAACAGTTTTTTAATAGGAAATTTCCTTGGTTAAAATTTAGCCCTGATAATCATTAATAGCAAAACTTTATTAATGCTAGAGGAGCTGGAATTGTCCCTAATTAGTCTTTGATAAGCCTAGTACTTTTTTTTCCTGTTTTTTTTTTGTCTGCCTGAGGAACCTGGGGATGAGGTTTGCTCTGCCTTAGGGTGCTGGGGCATACAGCCTCAGGTTCTGGCCAGGGTTTCATCTCTAAACTCAGGGTGCTGCTGAGGGTGGGTGGCAGCAGGAGCCTGGGAAGAGGTGGGTGAGGCAGTTTTGGGGACAGGCAAAGCTCCAGCAGCTCTGGGTTTTACATCAGTTCCTTTTGCTTCCCCTTTTTTTAGTGCTGCTGAAGGAGCCAGGCTGGGGTTTTACTTTGGCTTTTTAATTCCAATTTTGGTTCAGGTTTTTTGTTTTTTTCTTTTTTTCTCTATGCTGCTTCTTTTTTTTTTCTCTTCTTTTATCAATAAGCCAAGTTTGAAAGCAGCAGCATTTCCCAGCTGTTTTCTTCAGGGCTTCCTGGGGACTGCAGACACTTTTCCAGTCCTGGAATTTCTATAACTGAGCGTCCACCTCAGACTGTTTATCAGAAAATGTGTTAGATTCTGGCTGTGTGTTAGATCACAGAGTCCCAGAGTGGTTTGGGTCAGAAGAGACCTGAAATCGAGTTCCAACCCCCTGCATGGGCAGGGACATTTCCTACTAGACCAGGACTCAAAGTCTCATCCAATATTGTGGCTGTTCCTTCTTTTCCAGATTCTGAACTTGTCAGAGGCGCCCACTGAAATCACCCCCTGCACAGATGTGTTCTTCAGTGACAGATCCATGGCAGACTGGCCAGAGGAATTAGCCCAGGACATTCCCATGCCACCTCCTCAGCAGCCTGACCAGCACAGGTAGGTGCTGGACAACACTTTGCTATGCTCTTCTTCAGTCCCCAGGCTCCCTTTGACAGTCATCTTTAGGTATTTCCTAAAGGTATATGTTCCTAGCAACCTCATCCAACTCACTATAGCTAGAGTTCAATGCTCTGTCATCAGCCATGGATCTGCAGGTCCCTGAAATTCTTTACAGAGAAGGTAATCAAGCATTGGAATGGGCTGCCCAGGGAAGTAGTGGATTCTCCATCCCTGGAGATATTTAAAAAGAGCCTGGATGTGGCACTCAGTGCCATGGGCTGGGAACCACAGGGGGAGTGGATCAAGGGTTGGACTTGATGATCTCAGAGCTCCTTTCCAATCTGGCTGATTCTATGATGTCCCCTGTGTCCCTCCCTCATTGAAGGCACCTGCTGTGGCATATGGCTTTTTGAGCTGCTGGTGTCTCTGAGCTGTGGTGAGCTGCATTTGGGCTCAAGGTGAGGGTTAAGTGGATGACAGCAATTGTGATGGGTCTTGGTGGCCTGGAGAGCAGAGCAGGCTCCTGTCCTGGCCTTGCTGGCAGGGCAGGGAGTTGGGGAATGGACTGGTCACTCTGGGAGAGCCCATAGCAAAGAGAGGAAAGTTTCCTATCTCAGTCTCATGCTGAATTTTTTGGAGTTGAACAAGGGCTCTCCCTGAAGCAGTCAAACACCAGAGGCATCTTCAAAAGGGAAAAAGATAGGTGGTACCTGCTGTTATGCTTAAGAGTAAAAATTATGGATCCCCAAAACTCCTAATTCTCACTCTGACCACTTTAAAGCCTCCAAGATGGTGATGTCCTTAGCTACACAGCAGGACAAGCACTATCTCTGCCTTCCAGTTTCCCCAGTTGAGTCGTCCAGCATGACAGAAGCTCCAGGGGATGATCTCAGGTGAGTATTTCTGTCTCTGGTCTTGGTGGGCACAGCTGGCTGAGCTGTGGGCTTTCCATGCCCAGAGCAGGAAGGGCACCAATGCTCTGTAGTCACAAGAATTATTTCTGTTTTTTCCACAGATTCAGGACCATTCATCTAGCATTTCCCAGAGAGGTTAAATGCAGGTCTCAGATGTAGGTGACAAATCCAGGACAGGCTGTTCCCTGTTAGCTGCTGAGCTGAGATCTCTTTGCTCCTTAGCTGGAGCTGAAGTGCCTGGGCTGCTGGCACCAACAGGCTGCTCTGCTCAGACCTGCCCTGCTACAGTTTTTTTCCTGTGATTCAGGATGTCTGATCATGGTATTTTTTTCCTGTTGGCTCTCTCTGTGCTTCCTCCATCTCCTTTTTTTTTTCCCTGAGCTGGAGGTGCCAGATTTTTCCCTCAGTCAAAAGTGCTGTGATCTGGGGTGGGACATGGCTCCAGCTCCATTTGCCCTGCTGAGATTACACAGCACCCAGTTCTGCTCAGCACCATGCCCAGGCACCATGCCCAGCCGGTGCCATCCTCCATCACCTGAGCACAGACCTGCCACATGCTGTCACCTTCCTCCCACCCTGCTTTGTCACTTCCCTGCCCAGATAGTTAGCTCTGTGTCTAATTATGGTGGGTTTCCACGGCTGGGTATTAACATGAGTGAGGAAGAACCTGAACTCAGGCAGCTCACAGTGCATGGAGCAGGAAAGGACCAGGACAGACACCCTGGAGTCTTGGAGTGGCATCTCTGCCCCCCCATCCTCATGTCCCCATTCCTGGCACCCACCCAGAGGCAAGCAGCACAGGGACCACACATGGCAGTGGAAGGGGTGGGTGCTCAAACACTCAAATAAGCTCTGCCTGCTCTTGCCTGAGGCCAAGCATTGGATCGTGGGAGGAAAACTCTCAGGAATAAGGTCAGAGAGTCTCCTCCTGATGCTGTGCCAGTGAAAACAGCCCTGGCTCCCAAGGAAAAAGTGGACAGGATGAAGAGAAGAAACATAATGATGTCAATGCAAATTTGGGCTGAAATGATGTGAGTGAAATCCCTGAAGATGCCATGCCAAGAAAAATAAAACCCAACTGAACGTCAGCAAGGCAAATTGCAACAAATAACATAAGGGGGAGGGGGAAAGAAGAAGAAAAAGACTAATAATGTGGAACAAAAAAAGCAGGCAAGTGGCATCAAACCCGGTGGTGCAAATCTCAACACCATGGGGATTCCATTCCCAACTCCTGGGAAGGTGGCTCAAAAGAAGCAGAGTGGGGACAGGGACCTGAGTCCCTGCATGCTGGGTCATGGTGGCTCCCAGGGCAGGGCTGGAGGGACCTTTGCTATGGGGATGCCAAGAGAGCTCAGCCCTCTCCTTCTGCAGATGGGGAAACTGAGTCACGGGGAGGGCAGGCAGTATGGCACAGCCCTCAGGGTGCCCTCCTGGATGTTCTTCCATGGGAATGGGAGCATCACCCAACTGCAACCCTAATGCCACTGTCCCACTCCTGCCACACTGCTCCCTTTTAACCTTTCCCTTTTGCTACAGCTGAAAAGCAAGCCTTGAATTCTGTGTTTGCTCTGATGAAAACCAGCAGCAAGTGCCTGGCCTGAGGTTGGGCAGCACTGGGGAGGTGGGAATGGCAGGGGGGATACCAGAGATGGCTCCAGCCACCCCTTCCCACCATGCTGGGATCCTCACCATCACAAAGCCTTCTATGGGAAATGCCTTCTGCCTGCCCTACAGAAATGCAGAGACACTGGCACATGTAGAACTTAAATAACTTTAAAATATAAACAGCTTCATCCAATCTTTTGTGTGTGGGTCTGTGCTAGGTGAATGTCACCTGGTCACCCTGTCCATGGGGAGAAGCCCTCCCTGGACCAGAGAGGCAACTGGGGCTTTGATGAGACCCTGGCTAGAAGCAGTAAATTGCCAGTTTTTTTTCTTTTTGTTTTCATCAGGAACTCTTTGCTTATGAAGGCTGAGTGTGTGAAAGCTGAGAAGTCACCTGGGAGGGCTCTGAACTGCTGGGTACCAAGCCCAAGGGAAGCCTCTCCTCCTGCCCAGTCTCCTCCTGTGCTCTTGCCAGCCTGTTCCCAAGGTCTCAAGGTGAGGGACACACCAAAACCACCCTACCCCATCCTATCCCCTGCCCCTTGACCTCCTTACAGTGGAGATAGCCTGAAAATAGTGCTGCCAAGGCCATTAGTCATACAGGGAACATCACCCTGCAGTGGGTTTCATCCCTTTTCTGGAAATAACTCCTTCCCATGGCCTTGACTGGAAGATTATTTATATGTGGCAGAGATCATGGGTGATGGGAGGGCACCATGCTCTGGAGAACACCTTGGCCAGGGTGTAGCTGGGTAAGGGGTCTGGTGGGGCAGCACTGGACAGCTAGAGATTGCATCCCTTTCCTTTAAGTGCTGCGTATCGAAGCCTTTACACCCCAGTGCCTTCCACAAATTAAAGAAAAATAAAATAGTAAATGCAAGGAAAGGAATAAATATTTAAATGGTAAAGAAGCCCATTTAGCCACTCACAAACATCTATATCCCGGAGCAGTTTCTTGGTGAGCAATTTGCTTTTCATTACAAGTGGACATTTGCTAGCAAAATCCATCCTTATCTCAGCCGTGACCAAGGCACTCCGCAGCCTTCCCAGCTTTTTGCAGCAGCCTCGCAGCAAATCAGCACATCAGCCCACTCCATAGCCCATTAAAGCCTTTAATAAACCACCTCAGTGACTTGCAGCAGCCAAAACCCCAACAAATTCAACTGAGGCTTGAGGAGGACCCAGTGATCAGGTTTTGGGAGAGAATTCTGTTTTCAGCAAGAGTTTGGTGCCTCTGGGTGCTGCCTCGTTTCTGTGTGTGGGGCTGAAGGTGCTGCCCCCAAAATAGCAAAGCAGGAGAGCACGTCATAGGATCATGGAATTCCAAGTTGGAAGGGACCTCAAGGATCATCTGGTCCAGTCTGTCTAGCTAGGAATGTGGTTCGGTGAGATGCCCCAGCATCTGGCCAACCTGAGTGTTAAATGTATCCGGTGTTGGGGAACCCACCACTTCCCCAGGGAGGTTATTCCAATATCTTATGGTTCTCATAGTGAAAATCCTATCGGGATCTTCCCAGGTGGTCTTGCAACCATCCCCCCTTGTCTTTTCCATGTGAGTCCTTGTAAAAAGGGAGTCTCCATCTTCTGGGTAGCCACCTTTCCAGTACTGTCCTCTGTGGACCTGCGTTGACACCAGGTACAGAAGGGGCTGGGGAGTGTACCCTGTGGTGTGGGGCTTGGGCACATCCCTCTGATGGCAACTGGGAGTGCTGGAGGTGGGGCAGGAGCAGGTAGTTTCATGGGGTTGAATCCCACAGGGGTTTGAATCTGCTCTTCTTTTTCATGCCAGGTGGAGAGCGATGGGACCCAGCCCTGAGCACTGGGGGGGAAGCAAGACCCTGACCCTGTTTGTCTTCCCACCGAGGAGGGGAGAGCTGGGAGCAGCAGTCAGGCTGGTCCCCAACCCAAGTTTTGTCCCCAGCAGAGCAGCAGGTAAGCAAGTCACCCCCACACTAATGCTTTCCACCATGATGTGTCCTGCACCCTCTGCCCCAAAGGAGCAATTTAATTGGCACCCATGCCTTGCACCCACCTGATGTGCAGCCCCAGCCCCTCTGAGGAGCCGGGGGGGGGTTTGATCAGCTCTCTGTGCTGAAGGATTAACAGCAGCAATCTTGTTCCCAGCCAGCCTCCAGATGATACAACATAATAAGACATATAACAGCCTCTTGGAAGAAAGAAAGTTATAGTTCCCCCAGCAACTGTAACTCAGCTGTATTATACACACAGATATATATTAAGGCATAAATTTAACAACATATATTTTAATGCAAAATACCAGCAATGCACACGGGGACAAATAACCCTGGTTGAGGGATCCGAAACGTTTGGCTCTTCCCACTGCTTGAATCTCACTGGCAGCAGCATGGGGAGGAAGATGAAGGTCGGGGACCATCTTCCTCCCACCCATGTGTTTTGGCAGGACCTGGCACAGGCACACCCAAGACCCACACACACACCTATAAGGGGTGGCCCATGTGTGCAGAGGTATGGGGAAAGCTAAGGGGGGGACAGCCCCTCTCGTGGGGCACTAGCAAACATGCTGGTGTGCAGCTGGAATTGTTCCTGGGGATGGGTACAGAATGAGATCCTTCTACAGATTTCTGGAGGGTTTTATGGTGTGGTTTTGGGTTTTTCCAAACTATCAGGTGGAATTTCACAAGGCGGGTGTAATTCTCTATTCCTTTTGATGAAAAGGATCCAAAACACATTGTTTGAGATCATTTTGCTCAGCTGCCATGCTCTCCCAGTTAATGCCATGCAGGGTGCTCACTGCAACCTACCAGGATCATTGCTGTTCCATTAACACAAATGTCATGGTTTAACCCTGGCCCGGCAAAACAACAGATTTAAACTGAGTAACAGATTTATGTATTAATCTCTCTCTCCTCTGATAAAGGAAAGAGAGAGAATAAGGAAGAGAGTCTTATGGGTTGGAAACTAAACTACAGAACTTTAATGAAACAATAATGATAAATAAGAACAAATTACTAAATATATACAAATATACAGGAAAAATTGATCCCACGTTCCTCCCCCCTTTCCCCAATAACTCTCAGGTCAGCACCGAGGCTGCAGGGCAGCCCTGGGAAAGTCCAGGCTGGAATCCTGGGGTCAGCAGCAGTTGGGAGCTGGAGGCAGGAACACAGGGATTCAGGCTGGGATGGATCAGGACCACAGGCACAGGGACAGATGGAATCCTCTCAGGATGCCGAAGGAAGCAGGGAGGGCAGGAAGGAGTAGAGAGAGGTTTGACCCTTGTGATCCCTCAAATTTATACCGAGTATGAGGTGTATGGGATGGAATACTCTGGTTAATTCTGGCATCTGTCTTGTCTGGTCCTCCCCAGAGGAGGGTTTCAGGTGGGACCTCGTCGCTCCTTCTGGAAAGGTGGAGCAAAGGAAAGCAAAATGTTCCTGAGAGCTGAGCAGTGTCCTTGGCTCTGCATAACAGTCTCTGCTGTAACTATAAACATGGAGTGTTATCAGTCCTAGAAGCAGACAGTGTCTGAGAAACTTGCTGTTAACCCCAGCAAGTGCAACTACTTACAAGAGACTTAGCTAAAAGCAAAAGTACAAACCAGAAAATCACCTTTATCCTGGCCTAAACCAGGACAACAAAGCATTGCAGGGGTGAGCACTCAGCCTGCTCCCTGCCTCTCCAGGTCCCTGGAGAGCAAAGTCCCCTGCTCTGGTGCCCTAAAAACAGAGCAGCCAGCAGGATGCATCCTGCCTGCACCACCCCTGCTCTCCCTCCTGTCCTGCTCCCACCCCAAACCTCTCCTGGAGGAAAGGGCTCTGACTGAGAAAAGAGAAGGGATCAACACCCACCATAGACCTGCCCAGGGGACTCTGAGCATCAAGGTTCAGCTGTGCCCAAAACTTCTGCTCCTGGGCCAGGTGGGAGCAACCTCAACGGGAACCTCCTCCCCACCTTGGGGCTTGGGAGACTCTTTTAGATGAGCACTTTGCTCCTTGCTGGGGCTATGGGGTGGCTTTGCTTGGTGGTTCTCCCCTCCCCATCCCTGCTCAGTGGGCAGGGTCTTTCTCCCAGTTTATCCCTGGCTCTGCTCCATTGCTGTGGCTGGTGCCATCGGCTGGCTGGCTCTGCTCAGGTACTGTGGGTCTATGATGGGAAGATGGGAATGGGGCTCTGCTGCTCTGAATGCTGGATTCCTCTGCTCAGAGCTTTTTGTGTCTGTCTCTTAATCCTGTGTGGCTTTCCATCACCTTGGTATTGCAGTAGCAGGAGCTGTGGTTATGTTTGATGCTGCCTGAGTGCTTGGGATGTAAGCACATATGTTTGCACTTAAATTTGTTTAATTGTCCCATCACCTCTGTGGCTGAGCTCCGGGGAAGGCTGGGCTGTCTCATCTCCTGGGATC
This sequence comes from Phaethornis superciliosus, assembly GCA_023637945.1. Taxonomy (NCBI): domain Eukaryota; kingdom Metazoa; phylum Chordata; class Aves; order Apodiformes; family Trochilidae; genus Phaethornis; species Phaethornis superciliosus. Next base: position 14,152,671 of record JAJQWJ010000016.1, on the reverse strand, counting down.
CTGCCAGGATTAAATAATAGCCACGTGTATGGGCAGTGTTTACAAAGCAATCCCAGCTAATCTCTATCTAACCGGGGTTTGAGGATGTCCTTTCAGCAGGGATTTGTAGAGTTTGCTACAGTTATTTCCTAGGAATGCATTACCCGGGGCTTGGGATGAATAATGTAGGTCCTTGTTCAACAACTTACTTACAAATGTCGAACCTTAAACTGCTGCAGTCGGTGGATCCATTTGTGTACTTAAAGCTGGGAGGGGGCTTAAGTGCTCCCATAAATCAGGGCCTCCCAGCCCCAGCAGACACTCCTGATGAGCAGGCTGCTGGAAATAGCAATCTTTGTGGACCCAGGGATCCCTCTCCCTTCCTCAGCCCCGCATCCTGAGGGAGAAACCTGGTGGGGACAGCAAGGAAACAGAAAGGTCCCTGTGGTTCCGCTCTGGGTGTCCCCATGGCACAACCCCCCTGCCAGCAAACACCCGAGCAGCTCAAAGGTTCTCTGGGTGCTCCTGGAGGTGTTTTAGTTTGAAAGCCCAGCTCCAGGGAGGAGGAGGAGGTGGTTCCCATCCTCCTCGAGGTGATGGGTACATCTTCTGAGAGCCCTTCCAGGAGCAGCTGAGCTGACCTCAGGGTTTGCTGCTGCCAGGAAGGAGATGGGAAAACTTGGGCACAAATGCTCAAGCTGGCACTGGCTGGCTGCCCAAGGCCAGGAGCTGACTGTCCCCAGCGTCCCCTGTGAGGTGCCTCTGTGCTGAACCTTGCTGGTCCAGCATGGAGTTCTCTGGGAAGGGGATTGGAGCTGGGGCTGGGCAGATGTGCTGCAGAGCTCTTGGGTGAAGTTTGCAGGAGGAAAATCTGTTCTCTGCAAAACCACATGGTGATGGGGGTGCCCCTGATGCCACTGTTTTTTTCTCTCCTTGGGCTCTCTTCAAGGAGCATGGGGCCATCCCAGCTTCCCCACAGGCTGAGCTGAATAAATAGGAAGCACAACAGGTCTCCCTGGGATGGTCCTGGCTCAGCACCCTTGGGAGTTGGGGGGGAGACAACGAGGAGTACTTCAGCCTTGTCAAAAGTGCTTTGGAATTTATTTTTTTAATTATTATTTTTGGCTGGTGTGTGTGCAGCACATATGCTGCCAGTGGAGTGCTGAGGGCAGAGGGACCCCTTGGAACAGGAGGGTCCTGTCACAGAGCACAGGCCCAGGGTACAGGCAGTGTTTCAGCAGGGATCTCTATCTAATTAGCAGCTCTAATTAGCCCCGCTTTCCTCCTTACCTGCAGGTCTCAGCCTGCATGGCAGAGCTGAAACATCAAGGGGTGCAAAGGGGCAGGTGTGTCCCCCCTGGATCAGCACCCTGGGATGGCACAGCCCTCCTCACCTCCCTCTTTTTGTGCCCACCCCTGTGGGGACACCAGGCGGGCAGGGAGGGAGATGAACACTAATTAAACTTTTCTCTAACCTCTGCCATGCTTTGCCTGTCATAGGAATGCTTTGCCTGTCATAGGGAGCTACTCTGAGAGGAATTAGAGTCATGGGAGAGTAGAAAAAGGGAGGGCAGGGAGGCAAGAAGGCATCAAATCATAGCTAGGCAATAGAGGATAGAAACTGCTTGCAAACTGTGAGCTTTGTTCTCTGGTTTCTCTTTCCCTGAGCAGTTATGGTCCCAGCCAGCCCACCCCTTCTGGCACAGCTTGTCCCACACAAGAGGCAAGAACCAATGCCATGTCTTTCTCTGTGACCTGCTGGGAAGTGTCTGAGACGAAGGGGGTTGGCTGGGATGCTCTTAGGAAAATGCAGAGCAGGAGAAAGCAAAGCCAAGCTTAAAGCATCCGAGAGCTGATGGAGGGGGGGGGTCGCAGGCACAGTGCAATGTCTGTGCCCTCCTGGAGAGGTGGGTGGGTTCTGGACATAGCACTGGGAGCCTGTGGGCAAAAGCCTTCATCCCCCATTGTGTTCCCTTCCTGCTCTCTGGGAAGGCTTGTGTTTCCCATTATTGCTTGGACAAAACCTTGTGAGCGAGCCAGCAGCTCTCCTCTTGTCTCTTGTAATTACTGTCCCAGTGTTCTCCTTGAGAGACACCATCTGCTACTCCTCCATCACCAGTCAGTTTCCCATCTCTCCAGCCGAGCCCTTTCCCCAGAGAACATGGCTAATCTTGCTGATGGTGCATCTCCTGAGGCCTGGCACTGCTTGTTATGCTCAATCAGATCAAAAGTGGCTGCTCCACCAGCCATGTGCTCAAAGGGGCTCTGGGCAGCCCACGCTGGCTAATAACCAAGGAGCCAGGCTGTGGGCAATGTGTGCTGCTTGCCCCAGCTCTCCATGTCTTGCTGAACCTCCCAAGGCTGCAGCTGGACCTTCTCAGAGGTCACCTGGGATGTCCCCTGAAGGCAGGGACTGGTGGCCATATGGGGACCAGCCCAGCGAGGAGCCACTGAGTGCTGTTTGGGGTGTAACAAGCAGTTTTGAGGTCAAACAAGATGTATTTTGGAGAGTTCTGGGCTGCCAGGAGCAGCAGTGCTGGGCTTCAAGGTGATGCTCAAGGTGTGGGCAAGGAGGCAGCACAGCACTTGGCTGCACCCTGGTGCCTACTGTAATTAGTCTCTTGCTTTTAATCGACAGAAAATCAGTCTCAGGGGGCCTGATGTCTCACTGCAGGATCCCAGGAACTTTCTTTGAGGTCAGGAGAGGTTACTTGTGCCCTTCAGCAGAAGCCTGCAGGCCTGGGAAGCTGCTGGGGAGCCATGATTTATGCTGCATGTCGCCGACTCGACCAAAGCCAGCGCCTTGCCTCTTGGTATAATTTAAAACTAAATGTACATTTATATAGAAACTACAGTAAAACCATCACATTTTATTAGGGTAGGGCATGCGATAAATTTTTACGTTGAAGCTTCCAGCAGCCAAAGATGAAAAGAGTCTTCAGGAAAATCACTGCCATGGAGACAAAGCTTCCATCCCATCCTATCAGGTGGCTCGTTTGTATTTTTAAAGAATCTCATTAGAGCATTAAATGATCTGTAAAAGCTAAAACTACCCTTTAAAAAAATATTTAAATCTGGTGCTGGCCAAGCTCTGAGCCACCATGCAGGCAGGGGTGGTGGATACACGGTCCCGGGCACAAACTGGGCCCACTGGGGCTCACTCTGCCCCATTCCCAGCCTGTCCTTGGAGCCACGCAAGAGCACTCGTTTATTCATGCTGGCAAACATCCTCCTAAAAGCCTCTATAAAACTGATTTTCTGTCTGTTACTCAAAATTATGATCTACAAAAATATACGTATGCTTCCTCCAGAATTTATCCCAAAGCTTTAGCTGTGAATTTATAGCCCTGTGCTGCCCATGAGTCCCCTGCAGTCACTTTCCAGTGGCCCATCAGTGGTCCTGTGGGCCCAGCACTGTGCGTAGGCTTCTTACAAGTACCCTCTGGGCTGGGAAACCCAGTTTTGCTCCTGAGCTCTCCTTCTGGTTCTGCTGTCTTGGCTCCATTCTCTTCCAGCCAAGAGATTCTGCTGCTCTCCCCCGGTGATGGCATCTGCTGGCCCATCTGCCAGGCTTTGGGAAGGGCTTCCCAGGCTCCCTTCTGCCCTCCCCTACCACATCAGGGCTTTGTAAGGTGATTTTGTGCTGCAAGGGAATGATTTTCAGAGAGAACCAAAGCAGGTAAATCTTGCAGAAATCCATAAACTGAAATCAAGCCCACACCTGAAGCTGGGTAAGGATTCCAGGGCAGCATTTTGGCTTTAAAACTGGCGAGGATGGTTTAAGCATTTACAAGCTCTGAGTTTTGCTGTATGAAGGAAAAAATAAAATAGTCAAGGCAGCAAGAGATGAGCGATTTTGCAGACATTTGTCTCTTCAGCAGCATTTCAAGGACAGCTGGCACTACCTGGACCTGAGCAGCTCAGTCAGTGCAGCAGCCCTGAGGAGGAGGTGGGGACCTTCTGCAGCACCAGGATACCCCAAAGGACCACACCTGCAACTGGGATCAGCCCTGCTGCAAGGAAACTTTGCCATAATCCCCCCCAAATCCTATTTATCCCAGTCTGGAGCATGTGTTCGGAGTATCTCCAGCAACCATGGGCCAGCATGGCTAAGGGAGGGAGTCTGCAAACCTCAGTTATCATCCCCCGTGTCATTCCCAGCAGCACACAGTTAATTCCCACAGAAGCTGCCAGTTCATTCTTTCAGAAGAAGATTGGTTTTCACAAATGAGCAGCTTTTAAAAACCTCTTGGTGGACATAATCAGAGGCTTCTGAACTTCTCCAAGGTTGGACGTAAAGCCCAAAATGTGTGGTTGCTTCGCTTGTGCACACACCATAGTTTTGAAAAATGAGTAATCCAGGGAAAATTATCTTTGTCCCTGCACAAGAAGGAGGAGTTGCAAAATTTGTGGAGTGCTCAGTGTTTTTATGAAGTGTTTCTAACCTTTTTTTTTTTTTTTTTTCAAAGAACAGCTTGGCTGAGGATAGGCTTACCTGTTCATAAATTAGCTGGCAAATTAAAGAGGATGTATAGTCTTTTTTTTTTTTTTTCTTTTTTCCTCACTATGTTTAACGCACCTCATGCTTTTAAAATACTTGGGGGTGGTAGTGCTGCAATGGTGCTGCAGGAGGGGGGATCTGGCTGCCAGGTGTGAGGCTGGGACTGGCCAAGGTGCAAATCTGGGTGTTCCAGCCTCTTTCCTGTGATCCCTTGGGTCCTTGGGCTGCATTTGTAACAGGGGCAGGAGGAGCAGCAGTTCTGTGTCATTAGCTGCCCTAGTGCTGAGTGATGGAGCCTGGGGGCATGTACCAAGGGCAGGATCATTTTATACGTGGCCTGTATCCTATATTTTTCTGCTGTCTTTTGCTCCCAGGTTCCCTGACACTTGGCTGGGCTGGGAGCAGCTCAGCTTTAGCAGCCTTTGCCTCTAAAACTCCTGCATTAACCCAGCCTTGCAGCCTCGTGTTAAAAAGGAGGAGGAGGCTGGCAAAAAGGACCTCAATTAAGAGAGGTGAAAGTTAAAACATAAAGAAAAGCTTTTAATTGAAGAGCAGCCCTGCAGGGAAATGCAAAGGTGAGTGGCTTGTTTGAAAGTTTTACAAAGGGTGATAATGTCACACGTTTGGGAGAAAGAGGAAAAAAAAAAGCACTTTCTGGGGTGGTTGGGAGATTTGAAGAAGTGGGACATGCACAAAAGGAATGAGAGGGAAGGGAGAAAGCACTGCTGAGTGCTGGTTCCCCATCAGCCTGCCTGCTGCCCAGGGATGGGACCCTGCCCCATGGCTGGGGTGATGCTCCTGGCAGGATCCCAGCTCAGCTGGTGCACACAAAAGCCCCATTTGCCTCGTTCCTCCCCAGGCTATGGAAAATTTTGCACTATTTAAGCCAAAATGATAAGGAAAAATAGTTTCCTCTGGATTGTCTCATGGTCTTGCATGTGGCAGCAACCCTGGCTGGTTTGCTGGGACCTGAGGGAGCTGCTGCAGCCCTATAGCTTGGCTTGTCCCTGGTTTCATTTGGCTTTGTCTCTTCTCCTTTTCCCACCCTTTCCTCCTATTTATAGTTCTAGCTGCCTTTTTTTGTTTGTTTGTTTGGTTTTTTTCCTCACCCCCCATTCCCTCATACTATCCCCAAAGCTCCCAGCAGCAAGCAGTGGTCTGCACAGAAATGTTTGCCACATCCCAGTGGTTGGTGCCCTAGGAGGAACAGTCACTGGGAGGTTGGAATCTTCCCTCTCTATCCTTCAGGGAACCAACCTCAGAGCTCCTTCCCTCCACAAACAGGGTGGGGATAAACTCAGATCATTCTGTATTTTGCCATTGATGGATTTTGGTGAGATCAGATTTTTGGCTTGCGAGGTGTCACCACTAAAAATTCCTGGTGGGCTTTCAGGTTTTGCTGACATCCCAGATCCTTGATTTCCCCTCTCAGGATGTGTTGTCCTTCCCAGAACTGGATTGGGATGGCTCTTGCCCATGAGCTCCAAGGTCTTGGGAAGCAATCAATATGTTGGTTTTTAAAATTTCTCTGCTTACAAGCACACCAGCTTTTTCCCCATCCTTGTGCCAGCTCTTCCTTAAGCACAGAGCACAAAACCAGCATGGGCTTGCTGGTGGAAAGCTCATGAGGACGTGCAAGGCATGGCTCAACCCCAAATTAATCGGTCCTGGGAACATAAATATTCCTGGAGGAGGGAGTTATGGCTGTGAAGGTCCTGGAGATTCACCCAGGTTTTATCTCAGCTCCAAATTAGTGGGAAGGGTCAGCTGCCATTCTTCCAAGAAAGATGCTCCTCTGAAGGGCACCTCGCAGCAAGGAGGTGGAAACCTTGGATTTGCAGGAACAGAGAGGCGTGCTCCCCTTACAGCAACTGTGCCCGAGGCTGTTTGCATTAATATCCCAGTGAATTGGTTGGCAGGCAGGAGCATTAATAAAAATGAGACATTTTCTCAATCTGTTCCTGTACTGAGAACCATGAGATGGGTGGAGGATCATGAAGAACAGTGAAATTATAGAGGTTTCAGAGCAGGCTGGGAACTAAATCCAATATCAGGTCTGTGGTAAATCAAATTTTAAGTCATCTTTTTTTCTGAAAGTCTTTTCTAGGTTTCATACTCCTTAAATCAAGGGAGGAGACCTCCACCTCTGACCAAAACCAAGCAGTCTGGCCAGTTCTCCAGCTCTGGTAAGCAACAAGGAACAATCTCCACCTGGGGAGTTATTAGGAAAAATGGTTTGGTGAGTAGTTTGGAACAAGGGATAAACTTGAGCAACTTCAGCACTTGTTGGCTGAACACAGGGAAAAAGAAGAGAGAGAACTCAGTACCTGAATTATTTGTGATGAGTTAAGGCTGATGGAAGGTAGGAACAGAAGTCAAAATTTTCTTGCCTTTCCACACCCACGCACTTTTCTTAGCTCCACTCAGAATTAATGTGGTGTTCCTGTGTCAGACCCTCTCAAATACCAGGTGACTCTGAGGTTTTTTTATTTACCTCTCTGTCCTGGGTGTTATTTTTATGGAACTCTCCAAGATGTAAATCAGCTGAGAAATAAAAGGCTTTAATAATCACAGTCCTGCTTCTGTAGGTGAGGTAAGAGCCCTCTTCCCAGGAACTTTCAGGATTTACACAGCTTTCATTTTCCATCCTGCTAGAACCTGCATATCTCACCAGAAAGCTGCTTTCCCAAGAGACTTCCCACGGAATTCTGCAGCTCCCAGGGGGCTGCAGAGCACCCAGCAAGTTCTGGTGTGTGTAGGCTAAGTTAAATCCAGAAGGACACAAGGTATTCCCCACTGGGGTGTGCATCACCTGCTCTCCTACACACAGCAGATACTGTTCAAGCAGAGTTGAAAACCCTGCTGGGATCAGCACACCTTTAATTAATGGCAATTTGGCAGCAAATACTGTCTGTCCAAAACGACCCTGTGAAGATTTGAGGCAGGCTGTCTCGCTCTGGCTTTTTAATCACATGCATCGGGATTTATTGAGACATCCAGGCTGTGTTTTCAGAGCTTTGGGAGGCTCTTTCTATTACAAATCCATGGATTTTTATGCATTTGGTAATGGATTTCTGGTGGAATTTCAAAATTGGAAAGAAACCACTGGTGGCGACTTTTCAGGGCATCACTTCTGGCACCTAGAGAAGAGGAAGGAAAAAAAAATGGAGAGGAGAAAACTTAATGAAAATATATATTTGTATAAACAATCAATGAAGATCGTGTTTGTGTGTTAAACAACCACCTTGAAATTGGTCTGTCTCGAAGGACTGAACAATTGCAGACTACCTTAGCATGAATGATTTATGACATTCATGAACTTGGCAACTGCATCAGTTTTCCTAAACCTGGCAGCCAACACCACCTGCATATTAAGTGAAGATTTATGATTTATAAAACTCACCTCATTATGCAGAGGAACATGAATTGTCTTATGTGTGCAGTCTATAACTCCCAGGACAGATGAAAAGGCAGCTATGACACACAATTTATGTGTTCTTGCTTCTGAAGTTGGTGAGGGGAAAAAACAGGGAGAATAACTGGATCTTTGAGTCAGGTATCTTCAAAGCTGTCCTCATCCCTTTCCCTCAGCCAGGCTGATGCTGTGGCTAAAATTGCCTGCAGAGATTAATGGTGGAGGTCATTTGAATCAATGTGCTGAATGATGCTCTCCCTCCAAAAAGCAAGGGGATAGAAAGCATCTGAGATGCCTCCACGGAAATAACACTTTAGGTGTTGAGCTCATTGCTCATATTTTTCCCCCTTCTGATCTTTATCACCCAAGGACACAGATTCCTGTCTTCAAGGAGTGAAGAATTTTGCCCTTGAAGACACCAAAACATGACATGCAGTTAGGTGTGGTGCTCACATTGCCTAAAAGCAGAAAGGACCTGAGCCTGGGGTACAGCTGGTTTCCCTCCCTCTGGGTCAGGAGAGTATTTGAGAGGCTTGAAAACAGGCCAGGCTGATGGACTGGAAGATGAGTGACATGATGCAAGAAGAAAACACCCCAGGTCAGAATGTATCCTTGATCTACCACGTGAGTTTGAGGGACTCGTGATTTGTGACTTTTTTTTTGTTTGGTTGTTTTTTTTTTCCTCATTTTGCTTAAAAAAACAACAAACAAAAGCAAAAGCCCAGAGATCAGATGCTGGTACAGTTTGACAGGGGAGGGCTGCTGGGGGGCTCACTGGAGCTCTCTGGCTATTGCTGAAAGCAGGATATCCCAGCCCAGGGCTACCTCTGTGTGCCCAGGACAGCAAAGGAGGGGATGTCCACCTTGGTCAGGGCACCCACAGACTGGACAGGGTGTCCACGCTGTCTCCTGGACATGTGCCCATGGAGCTGTCACTGCAGCAGGGACAGCAGGGTTGGGACGTGGCTGCTGGTGGCCAAGGTGTGATGGCCACTTGCCAACTGACCTCAGGCAGGGGTGGCAGGGGGCCATCAGCCCTCTCTGTCCCTTTGCTCTGCAGCAGGACAGCTGTGTGCAGGTGTGTCTGAGCCAGCCAGGCAGCGTGTCCCCGTGTCATCTCCTTTGGAAGGCAGCTTGGAGCCCCTCAGCCCTGCAGTGTGCTGCTAATTACACCCAGGGGGTTTGGCTTCTCCTGCAGGAGAAAAACATGTGCAGACGTTTGGTTTGTAATTGGCTGCAGTGCTACTGAAATCAATTAAAGCTGCCTGCCTGCTTGTGCCCACCTTCTGCTTCTGCCCCTGCAGGGAATCAGCTGGGAAAAGGCAGCCTGGCCAAAGGTGAAGGGGCCAAGAATCCCCCAGCAACCCGGGTGCTCCCCAGCTCCCTGCTCCCAGGTAAGTGAGTGCTGCAGGACCCTCTGGAGATGAAGATGTGAAGCTCTCAGATGTGTCCTTCAGCAGCAAAGGGGTTGGCTTGTGCCAGCACATTTGTACCCAAGGTGGAAGGTGAGGTTTGGTGGAGAGGAAAAGCTCAGCAGGAGGTGAGGAGGCAGGCAGGGTGTGTTTTCCTGCTTGAGGGGGACACAATTCACCATTTTCTAAAGTGAAAATCTGCATTGAAGCTCTTCAAAATCTATGTTGGTGCTACTGGAAGGGGAGGAGTCAGACCTGTGGATGATTTTGTTCCCTCCTTCACTGTCTGATTTCCAAGTAGAAGAGAAGGAACATTCCTTCTAAGAACATATCAGGAAATTTTCTCCTCCAAATGTTACCCTTTTGTTTCACACCTGTCTCATGAGGATGATTTCAAAATGAAATTGTTGTAACCATATATAGTGAATAGATTGCAGGCTCTACCTGGGCTGGGCATGTTGGCAGCAGCTGATCCCCCAGGAGCTTCCTGGCACAACTCCTGCTGGGCAGGGAGAAGTCTTTGTCTCTTGGCTCCATGTTCAGGCAGCACAAAGCAAACCATGTTTAGGTTCACAGCACCCTAGCTTACAAAGGAAAGAAAAAATATTTAGGAAATAACAAAGAGAATGGCAAGTAGGTATCAGTGATTTATATTGTTTTCAGGATAGAAAGATCAGAATTTCAAGATCAAGGTGCTGCCTTGGGACTGGGGAGTTTTGTTTCCTCTGAGCTGCCTCAGCAATGGGAAGCTCTGGTTGTCAGCTGGTGGGGACAAATGCAGAGAGCAGGGTAAAGCAGCAGAGGTGAAAGGACAGCAGGGAATGGGTGCTGTGAGGAACCAGCTCAGAGAGAACAGTGTGGTCACACACTCTCATGTTGGAGCTCAGTGCCCTCCAAGTTCCCACAGCTCTGATCCTGGGGCTCTGCAAATACCAGAGAGGGCAAAAAGAGCAGGGAGGACAGGAGCCTAGCAGTGAGGCAGAGGCACATGTGTCATGGGGGAATGATCCTTCCAAAGCCATTGAATGAGGGAGAAATTAGGGAAGCAGGAATGGGGAAGCACATCCCTGGTGCCAATGCGATGTGAATCCTTGCCAGAGAGGTGCCCAGGGGCTTCCCCTGGTAGCCAGGGTGGCTGCTTGAGCCCCCTCAGCCTTCCCACTGTGGGCAGCTCTGCTCTAGGTGACCTTCAAGCCAGCCTGTTCTCTTGGCAGGGCTGAGACCAGCCTTCAGAGACACAGCATCCTTCCCCAAACCACTCTTTCTTTGTACCTCAGCTGCTTCAGGGTAAAAAAAAAAAAAATCTGCAGAGTGCAGCATTTGGAAGTTTTCATTTGTAACAGACTAATTGCCCTCATTATTCTGGATCCTGGAGGCACCTCAGATCCTTATTATGGCAGCTGCAGTTGTGTAGGGGTGAGGTGCAGTTTGCTGCTCCCTCCAGTTGCCTGTGCCCTCAGCTGAGTGACAGCTCTCTGCCACATGCACTGTCAGAAGAAGGTCTGGTGAGCTGCTGGCAGACTTGCAGGCAGCCTTCACAACTGTCTTGTTGCTGGTTTGCTGCTTCCATATTGTCTTTTGATTTACTTTGTGGTGCTCTACAGGCTGATGCTTGTTGCCATCCCAACTGGGATCATAAGGATGAAGCCTGGAAGGATGCTGGAGGGGTTGCCAGCTCTGTGTTGAATGCCCACCCCAAACCCTCACATCCCTGCTGCAATCCACTGGAGCTGATTACCTAGCCAGGCATCTGGCTGCTGGTCCATGGGTGTGGATGAATTTTAAATATCCAAGCCTGCATCCCTTCCAGCCCTACAACTGAGAAGGTTTCCTGCTGCCTCCTCACTGCCCAGGAGGCAAGCCCCTTACTAAGTATTTGAGGAGGTCCCTGAATTCAAAAGACTTTCTCCTCCAAGCTTGGTGGGGCTGGGTTTGCGACTCACCCTGACTCGGGGTGTAGGCTGGGGCCATGCTGTGTTTGAGCTGTGTCTGGTTTTTCCATCAGGCTTCACCTGGATGAGCAGCAGAGAGACTGGAGTTTCCCTGCTCCGGCAGCTGCCTCAGAAGCCCTTTCACACCGGGACACCGAAAGCCATCGCTGGGGCTGACTCCAAGGGACCTGGGAGAGCAGGAGCTGCTCTCAAAATCCCAGCAGCTGGGAAAGAATGAAGGTGGAGAAGATAATGCAGAGCTCCCTCAGCACTGGCAGATGTGCTTCTCCCAGTAAAAACTCTGGAACTGCTTGCATTTTTGGCAGGTACACTGCTGCAGGTGGTTGGAGAGGAAAGGTGTCCCCTTGCCCTGCACTGTCCCCCTCCCCACCAGCCCCTCATGGGTTTTCCCCTTCCCCAGCAAGGCCCAAGGGCCAATCCTGCCTGGTGCAGAGCACCTCTGGGACACTCAGTCCAGCATGCTGGCAGCTCTGGATCTCTTGCACAGCAGTGGCTGCACGGCACGACTTAGGGAGCAGAGAGGAACAGGAGGCAGATCCCTTCTGAGAGACTGGTGTGTGGTGGGAGCAGAAAGTGCAAAGGACACTGAGGGCTGCAGCTGAGAGCAGCTACACTAAGGGCAAGGTGAGGCCCCAAGCTGTGGTTTTTAGTGAGCAGAAGGCACGTAGCTTGTAGTTCAGGAGCTGAGTTCATGTTGGTCTTTTACGGGGTTCTATAAAAGTGACACAGATTACATAAACTTGTGAGAAATGGCCCCAGAGTGTTCTGGATAATTCTGAGAGAATCTCAGTATCCCATGCAAATTCTCATGTCACCGTTTATTTCATCCTTCAGTGCTACATTACTGCTGTGCAAAATTCTTTTGCAGCTTAGAATTCCATACTTTTCAGTTCTCTAGAATAAGATAACTGAATTATTGTTCTTTACAAGCCTGATCTAAATTAAAATGGACTTGATTAAGCTCTCCCTCTTCCAGTACTGGAGGGGCTACAGGAATGCTGCAGAGACTGTTTGTTTGCAAGGGGTTGTAGTGATGGGACAAAGGGGCAGTGGGCTTAAATTCAATTACAGATTTAGGTTGGATATTAGGAAAAAGTTCTTTACCCTGAGGGCAGTGGAACAATGGCACAGGGTGCCCAAGGGGGGGGTTGAGGCTTCATCCCTGGAGATGCTCAAGGTGAGGCTTGAGGAGGCTCTGAGCACCCTGATCTGGGTGAGGGTGTCCCTGATACTGCAGGGGGGTGGCACTGGGTCACCTTTAGGTCCCTTCCAACCCAAATTATTCCCTGATGGTCCTCGTCGCCTGGAGAATGCCCCTCAGGCAGACCCCTGAAGTCAGCTGGACCCTGAGGTGCCTTGCCAGCGCCATCCCAGCAGCTGGGGGAGGAGATTTTGTGACTTTTAGGGAGTTTCCTCTGGTTTGTAGCCCCTCAGAGGAGGCTGCTGGAGCAGACGGGCCTCTTGCCTTGCTGGGGTTTGGCTGCGGGGCTCCTGCTCCCCCCGAGGGGCTGCGGGAAGGGCCGCGGGGCCCCGGAGCCGCTTCCCGGTACCGTGGTGCTGAGCCCGGGAGGTGTCAGGAGGCTCCTCAGGAGCGGTGTGATGCTGCCCCTTGCTGGCCAGGAAGGAAGGTGCCGTCGGTACCTCCCCTCCGAACCGGACCGGACCGGGATCCCTCGTCAGGGATGCCCAGGGGAGGCGGTGCTGGGCCGAACCGGAGCCATTGGACCCACCGGCTGTCCGGTGTGCAGGCTGACCCGGTGGAACCGGGGTGTGTCGGTGGGGCTGACAGGAGCTCGGTGGTTCCTCACCCCACAGCCCGAGCCGCCCGGGCAGCGAGGGGCGGGGGGAACCGAACCGAACCCTCCCCGGGCATTTTCCCTGGGGTGCGCGGTGCCCCCACCCAGGGACCGGGAGAGCTTTGGGGGGGGACTGAGGGGTGAGAAGTGCCCGCAGGACCGGACCGGCACCGGGAAGCCCTGGAGACGGCTGGCGGCGTGCTCCGGGGGTTCCTCACGGGTGATTTGCACCGGGGCCGCCCCGCCCCCGGTGCCGTCCCGCTCCCGGTGCTCCCCCAGGTGCCGCCCCGCTCCCCCCCCGGTGCTGCCCCCGGAGCTGCCCCCGGTGCTGCCCCGCTGCTCCCCCCGGTGCCGCCCCCCTCCTCCCGGTGCTACCCCGCTCCTCCCGGTGCTGCCTCCGCTCCCCCCCCCCGGTGCTGTCCCGCTCCCCCCCCCCGGTCCCGCCCCCCCCCCCTGCCCTCCCCTCCCGGTTCCGCCCCGCCCCCGCCCCTCGCCCCAGTGCGCATGCGCGCTCTCTCCGCGCGCCGCTCCGCCGCCTGCGCACGCGCGCCGCGGGGCCTGACGCAAGGCCCCTGCAATCGCCCTGCGCTTTATCCTGACCGACCTTGAGTGCGCGGCCTCTGCTTAGCCGGGGCTGCCCGGAGCCGTGCCGGTGTGTAGCGCGCCCTTTCGTCTCCTCATCCCGCCGCAGCCCGCCCCATCCCGCACCCGGCTGAGGCGGCGGGTTCTCTCACGCTCTCAGGAAGGAGACGCCCCGCCGCGCTGGTGTCCCAGCGGAGCGCTGAAAGCCAGCGGAACGCTCAGGCGGTCTTCCGGACAGCTCGAGCCGGGGGTCCTGCGCCTCCCTCTTTCCCCCCCCCGTCCCTCCCGGTGCCCACGTGGGTGGAGATTTCCAGAAGCGCCGCGCGCAGCCCGGTCCGACCCGGCCCGACCCGGCCCGGCCCGATCCTACCCGATCCGATCCGCCATGATCAGCGCCCGCCGCGCCGCCGCCCGCCTCCCGCTGCTCCTGCCCCGAGCCGCCCCCGCGCCGCCCGGCCCGGCACAGGTGAGGGCGGGAGGGCCCGGGGGACGGCGGCGTTGTGGGGACGGCGTAGGCCCGGGGCGACCGGAGGGGACGGGGAAGGCCCGGAGGGGAGTCGGCGGTGCTGAGGAGAAGGGGGAACGGGGGAGGCCTGAGGCGTCGGTGGCGCTGAGGGGACGGAGCCAAGGCGGGAAGGCCGGGGGGGAAATGGCGGCGTCGGGGGGGGGGGTGACCGGGGAGGATGGGGGGGCCCGGGCCGCTGGGTGTATGGAAGGGTTTGGTGGAGCTGCTGGAAAAAAGCAGGAATGGCAGGAGGGGGGTGGGAAGAGGCCTTGGGGGTGCGGCGGTAGCGTGTTGTACCCCCCCGGGGTTGGTTTTGGGGGTGTTGGGAGGGTGGGGGCTCCCCCCAGTCCCTGTCTGAGCTGAGGGCAGGTTGGGAAAGTGTCCTGAGGAAGTGGTGAGTTCCTTAGGAAAGCCTCAGGAGGAGTTAAGTGAATTTTCTTTTCTGGGTGTGGCCTTGCTTGCCTGAAGATGCTTCTGAAAGCAAAGGCAGAATGTTGGTCAGACTTCACCCAGATGCTGAACTGCACTTGGGAAGTGGTGCCCACTGCAAAAAAGTAAACGAAAAAAATCGGGAACTGCTGTAAAATGGGGGCTGTAGGTTCTTGGGGAGATAGGGTAAATCATTTGAGGAGCAGGGTTAATGTTTATCTGCTGAAAGCTCAGAGTTACTGAAATGTCTTTTTTTCTGGTATGTTCAGAGGTTGCTGTGTATGAGGGAAATAGCTTAGCTCTGGTAGGACTCAGCAGGCTTATGCCATATCAGGCAGTAATTTGTTCTCTACAGCAATATGATTCTTAAATTCTTTCCCAATTTACACTGAAGTTATGAAAAACCTAACATAGCAGGACTGTGTCCTGTCAGAACTTGTCTACCTCTGAAAGCTGTGGCTTGGAGATCGTTTTTGAAAGTGTTTAAAACTTAAGTGTTCATTGGGATGTTTTTATTTTATAGACCTTCTGGAATGGCCTCAGTCAAAATGTTCTCAGAGCAGCATCCAGCAGAAAGTATGCGTAAGTATTTCCTTGTTTTGCAGTGATGGGCAGTTGTATTTCATCTTCTCCTGCTACCAGAATTATTGGAGTCAGAAGTGGAGCAAGGCAGCAGCATAAAACAAGGACTTTATATGTCACTCTTTTAAGGTTGTTTTCATCTCTCTGTTGTTTGGGTTTTTTCCCCCCAAGGGAGCTTCAAGAGTTGTTCTTCCCCCATTCTCTTCCCATCAGCAGTGCATACAAAATATGGATTTCTGCAATTAAAAAAAATCAGTGGAACAAATAGTTTCACACTGGCACAAAGCAGGAGAGATGTGTGGCTCTGATCACAGATTAAGTTTAATCCAGACATTTAATGCTTTTTAATCACTTGGTTTCTTACATAGTGGGAAGAGAGCAGCCATTAGCTGTGTGACAGTGTCAGATATTCTCTGGCTGGTGCTGATCCAGGATGCAGAGTGGGAAATGTGTTTCTGTGAGAGAAGATGCCCAGTTGTGGTTAGCACAGAGATACCTGTGTGTCAGAGTTTCATTTGCTCCTCAGATCAAAAGCCTGGTTATCTCTGTCTCAGGATATCCCTGCATATGTTGCCTTTCTGTGTTCCTCTTTTCCTCCTGAGCAGTGATAAATAAACAAGTACAATTTTTTTATTAGCATTTAGATTCTAGGTGGATGTTACCAAACATGTTTAAACACTAAAAATAACTTAGAGCAAGTAGAGGAAATGTGTGTGTAGAGACAGGAGGAGTGACCAGTTTGTTTTACAGAAAAGATTCTGCCCCTGTACTCAGCCCTGGTGAGGCCACAGCTCGAGTCCTGTGTCCAGTTCTGGGCCCCTCAGTTCAGGAAGGAGATTGAGGTCCTGGAGCAGGTCCAAAGGAGGGCAACCAGGCTGGTGAAGGGATCCAGCACAAGTCCTGTGAGGAGAGGCTGAGGGAGCTGGGGGTGTTCAGCCTGGAGAAGAGGAGGCTCAGGGGAGACCTCATCACTCTCTACAACTCCCTGAAAGGAGGCTGGAGCCAGGGGGGGTTGGGCTCTTTTCCCAGGCAACTATCAGCAAGACAAGAGGGCATGGTCTCAAGTTGTGCCAGGGGAGGTTTAGGTTGGATATTAGAAAGAATTTCTTTACGGAGAGGGTGATCAGACATTGGAATGGGCTGCCCAGGGAAGTAGTGGATTCTCCATCCCTGGAGATATTTAAAAAGAGCCTGGATGTGGCACTCAGTGCCATGGGCTGGGAACCACAGGGGGAGTGGATCAAGGGTTGGACTTGATGAGCTCTGAGGTCCCTTCCAACCCAGCCCATGCTATGATTCTATGAATACACCTCATACAGATTATTCTGGTGAGGAAAAATGTTTCATTTGTTTAAATAAGGGTTTGTCTGTATATGCTCTGGTGAGGATGTTGGTGATCTAAGTGATTGCAGAGGAACAAGGTTAAATTCAAGTGTTAAGTCAGGGCTCCTGTAGGGCAGAACACAACGTGTGTTTGCTTCGGCATCTGGTGGAAAAGAAGCACCTTGATCTGCCTTCAGGATAGGAACTTTTTTTTTTTTTGGTGCTATCTCTTGAGTATTTTCCTTCAGCATTAATTTTATTTACCCCCTACTTTGTTTTCCAGCTCAGAAGCAATTAAAGGTGCTGTTATTGGCATCGATCTGGGTACCACAAATTCCTGCGTGGCCGTCATGGAAGGAAAACAAGCAAAAGTAAGTTAAAAAAAGAAAAAAAAAAAATAGACGACCATCTTGCAGTGGCAGTTGAGTGTCCTCAGGCGGTGGCTTTGATGGCATCCTGTCACATTTTTACCTAGGTGCTGGAAAACTCAGAAGGTGCCAGGACAACCCCTTCTGTGGTGGCGTTCACAGCGGAGGGCGAGCGGTTGGTTGGGATGCCGGCAAAGCGGCAGTCGGTCACCAACCCCCACAACACCTTCTATGCCACCAAACGCCTCATCGGGCGGCGCTATGATGATCCTGAGGTGAAGAAGGACATGTAAGTGAGGAGGGGACCAGCTCTGCCACCAGCAGGAGCCCTGCAAAGCATGCCGTGTTGTGTCTGAAAGTATAACTCTCTTTTTGGGTGAACTGCTCACGTCCCCCTGTCTCAGAGTTTAGTTGCTGGTGGGGTGAGAGCCAAACCAAGCTGTGTTTTGCTCTGCTGTTACTGAGCTTTTTAGGGTTTTCATGGAATCGTTAAGGTTGGAAAAGATTTTCAAGATCAAGTCCAACCATAATGTCCAACCAACTGCCATGATCACTAAATCATTTCCTGCAGTGCCACATCGAAACACTTCCTGAACACCTCCAGGGATGGTGACCCCACCACCTCCCTGGGCAGCCCATTACAGTGTCTCACCACACTTTGAGTGAAGAAATTTTTCCTAATACACATCTTAAACCTCCCCTGGCACAATTTAAGTCTATTTCCTCTTGCCCTATCGCTGGTTCCTTAGGAGAGGAGACCAATGTGGGCCTCTCTACAGCCTCCCTCCAGGCAGTTGTAGAGAGCAGTAAGATCTCCCCTGAGTCTGTCTTATGCTGTGGTGCCCAGAACTGAACACAATACTTGAGCTGTAACCTCACCAGGTGCAGAGAAGGCAGCCAAGGTCCACAATGATTAACAGCAGCAGTGAGGGACTCTGGGATTCCCTAGAGCTGAGCCTGCTGTTGGGAAGTTTAACATTCTTTGTCTAAAACTCACACGTGTTCATCTGCTGATGGTAACTGTAGGGGCTTTGTGCTGTGTGCTGGCACAGGGACCAAGTGGGGAATTCTTCTGTTTTTCAGTAAGAACGTTCCATTTAAAATTGTCCGTGCTTCCAACGGTGATGCCTGGGTAGAGGCTCATGGAAAACTCTATTCTCCAAGCCAGATCGGTGCTTTTGTACTCATGAAGATGAAGGAAACTGCAGGTTGGTACACTTTGGTCTTTGCCAGGTGCCACAGGTGTGACCTTGGTGCTGGGCCATGGTACTTGGACGTACAGGAGCCACAGAGGGACTTTTCTGGTACAGGAATCCTCACGTGGGAGGGAATCCTTGTGTGGGGCTGATCCTGGAAGGGTGCAGTGGTGGGCTGGTATGAAGCCTCAAGGCCTCGGTGCTTGCCTCAGCCTGGGGTCTTTGATAGACCAGCTTCATTTAAAACATTCTCTTGCCAAAATTGAATGCTGGCTGAGTTGATACTGAATTATAATTTAATTGAATGCACACTTCTGCAGAAGGGGGAGGTCCTTTTCCTTGTTAGCTGCAGCTGAGCACAGATCTTGGAGTGGCTTGGGTCTTACCTAACTGCAGGACACATAGCAAGAAAGGGAGTGTTCAAGAGACCTTCCTGTTGGGCTGAATGATTAACTTCCCAGCCAGCAGCAACTGGTGAGCCTTCACTAGGGGAAGATACCCCTTGGGCTGGAGAATTTTTTGTTTCTTTTTTTCACCTTCTCAATGACTAACGTGGTTTCTAGGGAGACTGAGTACAATGCATGGAGATAATAGCCAGTAGGTGGCTCCCACAGCCTCATTTGGTAAACATTTTGCATCCAGTGGTATGTGTTTGGAGGGCAGCACTGAAGGTGGTTGCTGAACCTTTATTCACAGGTTGGTTTTTTTCAGTGTTATGTTCTGGACACTTGCTAAAGTTCCACCCAGGAGTGAAGTAATAGTATGTGAGCATCCAGATGGGATGAATCTGGTTGGCTCAGAGGATGGTGTTCCTCTGCCCTAAGCAGGGGTCTGCTTCCTGTAGGCCTTTTGGCCTGGATGCTACATGCATTCATCTCCAGAGTGATCTGGCTGTGCAGACAACACAGAGTAATGCAGTGTGTAAGGTCTCTGTGGGGCTAATGTGTGGGTATAAATCCTCTGGGCCTTCTTACTCCATCAGGCATATTTTCAGCTGGTCTGGTTCTGCATTTGATGACATCTTTCCCTGTTAAAATCAAGTTTGTGACCTTAAACTGGGGTGCAGCAGGTATTTTTCCTGACTCAAAGGCTTATGAAGTTGGTTTATGTACTCTAGTTATACCCTAGGAAGGTTACCTACAGCAGACTCTATCAGCAGAGCAGTAACGAGTAAGTTTTAAGTGTGTCACAAGTGGAACTCAACAAAGAAAAGGAAAACAACTTCAGTCTCACTAAGTACAAGCTATCAGGTGAATTCTCACTCACTAGCAAGATCCAGGCACTGGATTGAGGAGTGGAAGTGCTTTGCTGTTCTCTCAGAAGTCTGCACACTGTTCCATGTGATGTGGGAGGCCTTGATTTCTGCACAGCTCCCTCTGCATTTTGGCAGAAAGCAGCAGGTCCTTGAGCAGCAAGCCTGTGTTCTGCCCTTACTGATTTCAGACTCCATGGTAATAATGTTATTTCTCATACCTTCAAGAGATAACTTTGTTTTGTCTCATTCTTTCTCCAGAAAATTACCTGGGACATTCAGCAAAGAATGCTGTGATCACAGTCCCTGCTTACTTCAATGATTCTCAGCGACAGGTATTCACCAAGCTGGATGATTTTTTGGACTTAATAAAATTGTGTTGAGTTTGTCTCAGTACTTAGTGCTCTTCCTGGTTTTGTTGTTTGTTGGTTTTTTTTTATCCTTCAGGCTACAAAAGATGCTGGGCAGATCGCTGGCTTGAATGTTTTGAGGGTGATTAATGAACCAACAGCAGCTGCACTTGCTTATGGTCTGGACAAATCTGAAGACAAAGTGTAAGTGCCCATTCCTAAATCCAACCCATTCACATAAGCAGCCCGTGATTTGCTTTGTAAATGCTGCTTCTGCTTTTTGGTTAAAGTCATTGGTTGGAATTCTGCCAAAGGAGAGTCACAGCCTTGAGTCAGTGCTCTGAAACCTCACTTCTGTTCTGTGCCAACCATGCTTGTTAAAGAAAGGGAGTTCATAACTTGCAGCTACAACTTAATTGTCAAAGCTGAGAGTCAGTTGAATTATCTTACCTAGTGGTAGGTGTGGCTGAGAGGCTGTCACCATCAGTGCTGAGGTTTGGTTCCTGGGATCCACAGCTTGTATTTTCTTTCCTGTCTGTGTTCAAGCTTCCTGTTGCTGACACAGATCATTACATAAATGCAAGTTTTGTTCTTAACATTTGGTATTTCTGACATACAGTGCTGTGGAAGCCTCACATTTTGAAAAACATGTTTTATAATGGTGTCTGCCTTTGTCACTGGGGAGGTGTGTCTTTTTTGAAGAAGGAACTGCCCTCTCTGCAGTAAGGGGCAAGGCTGAGCACCATGCAGCACATCTTTCACAGAAGCTTTCCAGGTGTACTCAGAGTGCTGAAGGAATGCTGACACTGTAATTTGTTCACTGCATCCTTTAGAGACTTTTAACTTCTAGTAGACAGCAACAAGAATTCTGCATGCTGTATCTCCTGAGGAGATGATTGTTGAGCCACAAAAAGTTGTTGAGAAAATGATGTTTTTCTGCATCTGTTCTTTCAGTATTGCAGTCTACGATTTGGGTGGTGGCACTTTCGATATTTCTGTGTTGGAAATCCAGAAGGGAGTCTTTGAGGTGAAGTCCACCAATGGTGACACTTTCTTAGGGGGAGAAGATTTTGACCAAGCTTTGCTACAGTATATTGTTAAAGAGTTCAAGAGAGAGGTAAGGTATCTCATCAGAATTAAAGCTCGTCTCACACTCTTTTCAACTTTCCTTAACTTTTATAGAAGAACAGGATTTTTTTTAAATTTTAGAACCTGCTATCTATAGCACAGTTGAAATTTAAGAGTATTGGACACCTGTTAGCCTGGCTTCCAGTTCAGGCACTTATTTTCTTGAGGTGGAATGTTCCCCTTGTGGGAGACTTAGACTAGCAGGACTACTGTCTTTTTCCCTCTGGTGTAGCAGGATTGTTACGAGGCAGTCTGCTTACTTTTAATATTAAAAATCTGTTCTCGAATTGAACATATCAGCACAGGTGCATTGCAGTACAGGTTGGCTGCAAGAAACTACAGTGTAATTTCAACTCCCCTTTGTATTCTGTAGTGCAGCAGTGCTTCCAAGATTTAATTGGTTACTCCCTGTGTAGTGACTTCTTGAGCAGAGAGGACCAGCAGATGGTTTTGAAATGCTAAATACCATTGTCAGAAGTGCACATCTCAGGCTGTGGTTCTCCCAAGAATCTTCACACTCGAGTGGTAGGAAGGTGAACTGAAGAAAAGCTCAGCATGATTCCTGGGCAAAAGCTGAGGCTCTTAACCTGGGTTGTTTGTCTCTTAGATGGGTGTTGACCTGACTAAAGACAACATGGCCCTGCAGAGGGTAAGAGAAGCTTCAGAGAAGGCCAAGTGTGAGCTTTCATCATCGGTGCAGGTAGGTGGCTGGATTCAAAGCAATCCAGTAAATTGTTTTCATTCACAGTTTTGTCTTATTTTGGTTTACAAAGCTCTCTAAAATGGCAGGTTTTTTCCTTGTGGTGGAAGTATGATGGGTATCAGGGAACACAGCTGCAGCCAGCATTGTGGAAGCTCTCATGGCTTTGTGCAAGCAGTTCCCAAACCTTGGTGTTACTCATTGGAACAGCTGTTCTAACAGTTAATTTGTCTAACAACAAAAAATAATTTCTACAAAGAATCTTTACTTATTTGCCTATGGAAGAGTTTTCTAGACAATGAGCAGCATATACCCCCTTTTATTTTTTCCACCTTCTTAATGCATTCAAGCATTCCCTTTATTCACTGCTGAATAAGGAGCTGGAGAAGCACCAAGGTGGAGGTGTAATAATCTTGCCTGAGTGAAATTAAGGTCAATTACATAGTATTTGAAATGGGGTCTCTGCTAATTTCTGGGTTTTGAATAAATACAGTTTTGGTTGTTTGGTTTTATGTTTTGTTTTTTTTTATGGTGGTCTTTTTGTTGGCCAGTGGGGAGCTCATAGTAAGGAGTTTAGGCCTGTGACAATGGATGCAAAGTTCTGCCAGAGACATGGCAGGCTGTGTTCTACTAGCTCAGGAGCTGACATATAATCTGTTCAAACCAGGAAGAAACTGAATTACTTAACTCCTTAGCAGTGAAGGGAAAACAGCTTGCTTTGGGCCCTATTTTCCCCTAATGTTTTTCATCATGCTATTAAGAATGTGAATGCACTCCTCTTATCAGTAACAACGTGGGTATAGTTCTTTAAACTTAATCTTTAGAGATTAAAGGATTTTAATTGCTTTGATTTGTGTCTTTTGATGTCAGTGTGACTCAGCACTTAAAATGAGGTGGTTTCAGTATTAGATTTACTTTAAAAATCCAACGTGTGAATTTGAAAAATCCTTTTAACTGGCCATGAGAAGTGGGGATTATGGCCCCTGGCCCTGATCTTTGTGTTAGAAGGCAGTGGGTGGGCTGCTGAACAGGAGTTTCTTGCATTTAGAGAGCAGTCAGAAGTTACTACCTGCAGGTAGCTTGCCTTCAATGAAGCCAGAATTTGCTTTTTATTAGGCAAAATCTTTTGGAACTCCAGAGTTCAGTGGTCTTCTGTGTTGTGGTGAAGGGAGAGGATTAAGACTGTCACTTCTAATGTTTCAACACTTTCCTCCTGGCTATGATAGAAATTAAATTATTTTGCTTAGCAATAAAAGACCTCAAAAAGCTACAGTATTAAAATTGAATTTTAGTAGTTGAAGCCATGAAATATATAACAATTTTCCTGGATCTTGTCTGATATGTCAAGCAAAAGAGTGCCTGCTGCCACTTAGGGGCTGGGCTGCTGAACAAGCAGTACAGGCAGAACAGAACCTGTCACTTGATCTGAAACCTGTACTTAGCTGCCTTGTTTTCCATCCCTGTTCTTCACTCCATGTCTGTTGCTGGGCTGCAGACTGACATCAACTTGCCATACCTCACTATGGATGCCTCTGGACCAAAGCACTTGAACATGAAGCTGAGCCGCTCGCAGTTCGAGGGCATCGTGGCTGATTTGATCAAGAGGACAATAGCACCATGCCAGAAAGCCATGCAGGATGCTGAAGTCACCAAGAGTGACATTGGTGAAGTCATCCTGGTTGGTGGCATGACCAGAATGCCCAAGGTATGAGATGGGTCTCTGTTAGGGGCAGAGCTGGGCAAGCCAGGGGGGTTAGGGGTGAAATGGGATGGGAAGCTGGGAGCCTGGTAACTTCCAACATTTCAGCATCTGAAGGCTTGCCAGGACCAGAGCAGATGTGTAAAGAAGTCACATGAAAGCAGTGGCAAGGGACTCTGGTCCTATTTTAATGAGTTCAGGAGGCTGGAGCTGAGTTTGCTCTGCAGAGTTTTGTCTTTTGCAAAGACAAGTGTGAGGTATCGCTTGAAAATTCAACTTGACTTTCTGATACAGACCAAACCTAAGCAGCATTGTTGAGCTACACAGGGTCTTTTTATCTCATTTTTGTAGTTCAGTGTGTAATGAGGTACATCTCAGTGACAATAACCTACCAGTGTTCTTTGCCTGCTGGTGGATTTCTTCCCCTGTGTGAGGCTGGGTGCTGTCAGGTGTATTTAACAGGCTGTTCACAGCACTCCTTACCTAACACCTGCCCCTTGTCTTATCTGGTGATGAGTACCAACAGGTAACTTGGAAGCCTGCTGTGCTGCCACGCATGGTCATGCAGGGTAGGCACTGTCTGCAGCTGATTTACTGTTCTTGTCACTAGCAGTGCAGGCTGCTGCTTGGCTCCCTTGAAGTTGGAGCTGAACAGGTCTGCACACTGCTCTTTTCTGGGGTACAGCTTGTCCTGTTGTAAAGAGTTCAGCAAGGTTTCCTTCCACAGCCATCAGTCAGGTTTGGGCTGTTTGTTTAGTGTTGAAATTAGGGATTTGTTTGCTGTTTTCTAGCATGTGTACATTCCTAGCTGTATACATGGTCCTGCTTGGGACTGATTTGGGGTTTGCTGGTGTTGTGGTTTTTTTTCTGCCTGAAGTGCAAATGAGCCTGGTGGCTGGAGTTGACATTAGAGTGCAGAAGGTCATGTAGGCAGGGGAACCAGAGCAACAAGATAAACAGAAGCTGCTGCTCTAGCCAAAGCTCAAATTAAGCCACTGTGCTGTGCCTCCCCAAAGTCTGTGCTCTACCAGCTGGATAAAGGAAAAATGGTGTGGTTAGCTAGGGAACAAGTGGTGAAAAACTTTGCTAGAAGTGGGAGTCAGTACTTAAATATTGATTTTGTTTTCTATTATGCTACCTTTTTTATATCCTCTTTGTAACATCTCTCATCTGTAGCTTTAAGTGTGTACATAGTACATTCCTAAGCTCCTGTGGTTACAGCTCTGGCTCTGAGACCAGTGGCTTTAGGTTGCCCACAGCCCAGAGCCTTCCCTCAAATCCATTGCTGTGTTCATGTCACCCTGCTAGGGAGGAACTTGTCTCCTTCAGGGCACTCAGGTGGCTGGTGCTCCAGGAAACATACGAGGGGTGGTTGGAAGTTTTGTTTCTTTTGTACTGTAAAATATACCTCCAGAGGGAGAGGCCTGCAGCTAATTACATGCTTGTACAGGAAGTGTCTTTCTTTGTAATGAACACACAGGTGTTGCTTTGGGAAGAGCAGAGGAATTGGGTGTTTGCTCAGAACATGGTTTTCTGGGCAGACCACCCTCACCTGTGCTGGTGTGTCCCTGGGGGGTGTGCTCATGAAGAAGAGAAGCTATGAGTGGGGAAAGAAGTCCCACATCCTTTTTTGTTACACACCAGCAAGATGAGCTGTCCTGCTTTGGATTTTTTCTTCTCCCCTGCTCTCTGCCTTTACAGCTGTACCATTCTTGACTGCTGTGTTCTGCCCACTCGTGGCTGGCACAAGTTCCCAGGGAGCAGTCCTTGACTTGATGAGCATAGGGTGATCTCATCTGAGTGGGAAAGGACTTATGGAGGTTGACTTGCAGCTGGTAAACTTGATGGCAAGAAAGCCTCCAGAGAAGGGGTTGTCTAGAGTGAAATGAGTGCATTTAACAGGGTACTTGGAGGATGGGGAATTCAGGAGCAGTCACAAGCCTGAATTCAGCTTAATATTTCTGTTGTGCCACAGGGTTACATAGCAGCAGAACAAAGATCCAAACTTGTAGCCAGGGCTGGCATGTTCTTGTGGGCTCAGTGCTGGGTGGAAAGGCTTGGTTCTGAGTCTAAGCTGTGCTTTCTCTCCAGGTGCAGCAGACTGTACAGGAATTGTTTGGCCGTGCTCCTAGCAAAGCAGTTAATCCTGATGAAGCTGTTGCAATTGGTGCAGCTATTCAAGGTGGTGTGTTAGCTGGTGATGTTACTGATGTCCTGCTGCTGGATGTAACTCCCCTCTCCTTGGGGATTGAGACCCTGGGAGGTGTCTTCACAAAGCTCATCAACAGGAATACTACCATCCCAACTAAGAAGAGCCAGGTACAAATCAGCTCCAGGTGGGTGGGGTTTTTTGTGGTGGTCCCAAACAGACAGTGAAGGCAACCCCAAGCACCCAAGGAGATAGTCTTGTCTCTTCCTCATCTAACAGGGTAAAGCAGCATAGAAGCCAGAGCTGCTATCAGCCAATCAGTAGCTCTGGTCATGATTAATGTGCCCAAAAGAGGAGGTAAGTGTTGTTAATGTGTGGCCAGCTACCCCAGGTTGTCTGTGGCCTGGCTATGACTGCAGTGTGAGTGCCATGATGTTACTATCAACACATCATTCTGAAGAAGAATTGTGTGGAGACCTTTTGTAACTGAGCACCACACTTACCTGAGACCACCTTTCTTGGGCAACATACCTTGGAAGGGGAGAGATTTATTTATTTTTTTCTGTGTTTTAGGGCCCTGCTAGCCTTGGGTATGAACTTTTCTTTCCCTTTGCCTTGTCTGGGTCTGCTGGTGTGTGCTCTTTCTGATGATGCTTGTTCTCTCTGGGGTGGAGGCTTGGGGCAGGAGTGCTGCTGAGTCAGGAGGAAAAGTTCTGTCCATGTGGCTGGTGGCCACTGGAGCCTGCTGCTGGTGTGTGGCGTGGCCAGTTTTCATCTGATTAGGGGCATATAGGATGAGATGCCAGGGAGCTTGGCTGTTGTTAGTCTTTGGGTAATGACAAGCATTTAATGGGGCTTTATCTCTTCAAAGTAGCTTCATTTCATTCCTTTCCTTGTTTTTAAGTCAGCTGGTTACCACATCTCTGTGTGTTACAATTTATTAGCTATCCAGTAACTTGCTCTTCCTTTTCCACAGGTATTTTCTACAGCTGCTGATGGGCAGACTCAAGTGGAGATTAAAGTATGCCAGGGAGAGAGAGAGATGGCCAGTGACAACAAACTCCTTGGCCAGTTCACGTTGGTATGTTGGCTACTCAGTTGTCCATGACCTTAGACTTGACCTTGCTTGGGAAGTTAAAAGCCTTTTCCATTTCATTTGACTCCTGAAGACAGTGTTGTAGGGGAGGGAATAATCTTACAGAAGACATTTGACCCTGTTTGTAGT
This sequence comes from Phaethornis superciliosus, assembly GCA_023637945.1. Taxonomy (NCBI): domain Eukaryota; kingdom Metazoa; phylum Chordata; class Aves; order Apodiformes; family Trochilidae; genus Phaethornis; species Phaethornis superciliosus. The sequence goes on along the minus strand of JAJQWJ010000016.1, from coordinate 14,126,128 downwards.
GAAAAAGCAGTTTAAAGGCACAGCCAAATTCTGGAACAGCCTTTCAGTGGCAGCTAGTGTTTGAGGTGGAGCTCAAGAGTTTCTGAGCAGTCTTCTGTGGCACTGAGGCTACTGGAGCTTTAGGGCTTGATCACCTAGAAGAGCCTTCTCCACTGCTGGCTACAAAGAGCAAAAAGAGCTCTGTAGCACCAGGGAAGGTGAATGAGGGCCTTTCTTCTGGTCTGGCAAAGACAAGACAGGGAACAGGCTCCATGCCAGCTTGCACACGTGCTCCAGGGCTTCACCTGTGTGGCTGCCTAACCAGGTCCCTGTGCAAAATTTGGCAAAGTTTGGCACCTTTATACCTGTTTGCCAAACTTGCTGTTGCTAGGGAGAGCCATTCAGAAGGTGAAAGGTTTTGCCTTTTGTATTTTTGAGAGAAACTGTACTGCCTGTTACTCCTTTTTATACGGGAGCCTCAGAGGTAGTCCAGTCATGTCCAGAACTGAAGCAATGGAGTATCCTGCCTTGTCCTGGAGGAAGGTGTCTTCTGTATCAGTAAAGCAGAATGTGTTTCACCTCCAAACCAAGCTTGAGGGCCCACCTCTTGAGCTTTCTGTCCTTTAGCTTTGTGCAGAACCTGTTAAATCTAGTAGTAGACCACATGATGCCAACAGACATTTAGGGGACTCTTGGGGGTTGGTTACAAACTGATTGAACTGACTGATCACTAAGACAGTGTTGCCCAGCAGTGGAGCCTGGTACCCTGAGCAGCTAATGGCTCATCCCTTCTGATTCCCAGGTGGGGATTCCTCCAGCACCACGTGGGGTGCCCCAGATCGAGGTCACTTTTGACATTGATGCCAATGGGATTGTCCACGTGTCAGCCAAGGATAAAGGCACCGGGAGGGAGCAGCAGAGTAAGTGCTCTGGGGTGCTGCTGGGGTGAGGAGGAAGGGGGGGTGTGGAGCAGTGAAGGTGCCATAGCATGCTGGGCATTGAGGGTGACACTGGGTGACTCCAGAGGTAGCAGAGTGCTGCCCTGCTGGGCCTCCCACCATCTAGGTGTGGGGACAGTGACACGTGTTACTTGATTAAGGGTAAGGATGACACAAGAAATCTCTTGCAGCTGAAGTCCTCTTAGTCCAAGTGTCTCCTCTGGAAAGGAGAGCAGAGGGGTCACTGCAGAGTGAAATAGGGAAAGGGACAATTAACCTGAAATTAAATTTTTAAAGCCTCTAAACAAGCAGTGCTCTCTGTTAGCCTGATGGCTTTTTTGGGGGGGGCAGGGGAAATTATTTTTGCTGTTTGGTTAGGGGCATTTTTTGTTTGTTTGTTTTTTAAATGTTTTGTTTTCAAAATGCACCTTCAGTTTGGGGACTTTGTGTGCATGTTTGCTTTCTAGGGGGAGTAACTGAAGAATGGTCAAAGTGACTTGCTGACCAGTGGCCAGGGAGTGTCTGGCAGAGCTTGGGGTGTTCATAGGTTTGAGTTTTGGGCTTTTTATCTTCCCAGCAGCATCACTGCCTCTTCAAAGCCTGCCTGGCTGTGAAGCCCCATGGGGGGCTTCACAGGTCTAGACTCCATGAGCTAGGCTGCTGCCATTGAGGGCATTTGGGAAATAATCCTCTCCTCAGATATGAGAGCACACTCTTTATTCATGTTTTTTCTAATGCAGTTGTTATCCAGTCTTCTGGTGGGCTTAGCAAAGATGAAATTGAGAACATGGTGAAGAATGCAGAGAAGTATGCAGAGGAAGACAGGAGAAGAAAGGTAAAGTGACCACTCTGGTACCCTCTAGCTGGTTGTGTTATCTGCCCTTTTGTGCTGGTGACTGTGCCCACCTTGGAAGTACCTGCAGGTTCTGGTCTGTAGTCTGGAGCTGTTTGCTTGTGCAGTTACTCAGATATCTGCTGGCTTCCTTACGTGTAGCTCACAGGCCAAAGCTGCCAGAAGCATCTGGATCCTAAGTTTGGGTTGAATAACTTGCCCCAGGGGACTGGCATTTTCATTCCACCCTGAAGAGTTACTGGGATGTGGAGGCAGCAGTTAGCAAAGTCATCTGCCTTTTCCTCATGAGTAAAGAGCTTTGCAGCTCTACTTAGACTTTTTGTCATCCATGCTTAATGCTGTCTGTGCTCAGCTGTCCAGCTGCCTTTTGGCTGTAGTTTAAAGCTGACCTACCACAGCTGGGGTCTCAGAGGGATCTTCCATTTAAATGGAAGCATACACAGATGCTTAAGCTACTTTCTCTGAATTTGTATTAAAGCATAATTGCTAGAACTTGCCAAGCAGTGCTGCACGTCAGCCTCTTCCTTCATAACTTGCTTCCTATAGTGCTTTAAATCTTCCTGTAGCTTCCTGACTGCTGTATTCTGAGCTCAGTGTCTGCCCTCAGCACAGGGGGAGCCCTCAGGAGGTGCTGGAAACCCTCACTGACTTTGTCAAAAAAAGATGGACATGTGCCATGGCCAAGTGACTGAACCTATGGTATACACAGGACTAATGGTTGGAACTAATTGGTGTAATGAGGTTACTACTAATGAATTATGCTGCTGAATATAGACCATTGATTGCTAAGTAGAGACAGTGGAGGCCTGCTCTGGGAGATGGCACTAGTGTGGAGTTAACAATTGCTGAACCTGCCACACTGAATATATCCACTTTGTATTTTCCTGGTGTGTAGAAACCTGTGTCAGGTGTTCAGGCAGTGCTGTAAATCTCACCCTCAGTACTGTAAGGGATCAGAAGAGGACTAAAGGAGAGAATGCATGGGATAAATTCACGTGAAGCAGCATCCCCCATGCCTCAGAAGTTCTAAAGCCATGAAACATTGGCTGGTTAGCATTTGGAGGTTAGATGGAGAACCTGTGAAGACCTTGGTCTGAGAGTTCCACTGTTTAAATAACCACATCATTTTCTTGAAGTGTGGGTGGTGGCCTAGCACCTGAAGAGGCTCCACTGGAAACTTCTTCCTCTTGCCTCACTTTGTATCTCAGGTCACTGAGAGGGTTCTTCCCTGTGGTAGCCCTGAAGTAGAACTCATTTCTCTCCAGTGACCTATCAGATGAAACTGTTTAGGTTGGTTTATGGCCACTTAACTTGCATAACTGTCACTGTCAAAATTCCCTCCTTACTTATTTCTGATAATGGTTTTACTGCCATGGCAGTAGCATGAAAGCATAAACAGTTACTGCTTTAGTGGACTCAGCCTCCTGCTGTGAAGTTTGACATCCCAGAAAGAGCAAAGGCCTGGTGTAGAAATCGCAATATTTATCATCAGCTTTCCCTGTGTCACGTTCCAAACGCTGGCAATGTGGAGGTTCTTGTTGGATCCCAACAGGACAAAGTAAAGCAAACAATATCGAGTGCAACTCCATAACTTTACTGATAGCAGGGGTAGGCATTTAGACTCTAGTTATTAACCTGGCCCTGTAAAGAGAGACACAAGGGAAAAGAGGAAGAAAGGAGGTGTTATGGGCTTTGTAAGGAGGGGACAGAGTAAAACAGCCCAGTGTTACAGTTGTCTCTGGTGCCCTTGTTACTGAAGAAGCTTTAGAATGTTTTCCAGAAGATCTCTTCCTTTCTAAAGAGAGATCTTGACTGTCTCTGCAGTTGCTGAGTCTTTCAGTGTGCCAGCATAGTGCAGTGCTAGTTAAATCTGATTCCAGGGAAGTGTGTTGGAGCATGAAGGCACGAGGGCTTCCAGGTTGGGCTTTCTTGTGTCAGAACACTTGTAGAAATTGCTTGCTTGCATTTCTTCTTCCCCGACCTTGCTGTTAAGAAGGACCCTGAGTGGAGGAAATGGAATTTGGCAGTTTGAGGAAAGAAACATCAGCTGCTAGTTGATAGGCACCCACCTGGTGTCACTGGTGGTGTATGCAGTAGGCCCTTACGAGCTCTCTCCTCCAGGAACGTGTGGAAGCTGTCAACATGGCTGAAGGAATCATTCATGATACAGAGTCTAAGATGGAGGAGTACAAGGATCAGCTGCCAGCAGATGAGGTAGGTGGGTTTTGATCCTGTCACAGAAAAAGAGGCAAGATTCCTTGCTATAGCCTTACTCAGATCCTCACTGAACTCATGGCTGGCTCTGACCAGCAGCACTGAATCCATGTGGATTTCCATGCTGTGGAAAGGTGGCACAGTCACCAACTCTTCTGGTGTTCACTTGATGAGTGGGATGAACGTGGCAATGTGGAGATGTAAGAACCTGGGAAGCTGTCAATGAATGGTTTCTGCCTGTGTTACGTCCTTGATTTGGCCTTGTGGTGGTTTGATAAAAACTATGTTGTGGCTTCTGTGAGAGGAGAGTTCTGCTGGAAAGCTGGAGGTAAACAGTGCCTGTCAGAGTTTCAGCAGAGGGACAAAAGCAAAGTTGCTGTGCAGACTCAGCAGCCTCGTAGTACAAACCCAGCACTCAAAAACTTGCAAGAGGCTTGAAAATTACTGTATCCACTTTACTGCAGTTTTTCTTCTCTCTCTGAAGTGAAGTGGATATTTAGTATCAAAGGAATGCTTTTTCCTGCCACTCTACGTGACAGATTAATTTCTGTACTATGATTTTCAAAAGCCAAGTTTAAAACAAATTGCACAATCTTCAAATGAGCAGCCCTTGAATGCAGAATGAAAGGGCTCCTCTGCGAGAGGTTGGAGGGGACAGGGTTGTATTTCAGTGCCAAGTAGCCTCTGGTCAGTTCATTAAATGCTGTTTTGTCAGCCCAGCTTCTCTCTAGGATGGTTATAGGCTGATTGTTGGGGATTGCCACCCTGGAGTTCTCTGAGAGCCTTGCAAGGAACAAGCAGTGAGAAGCAGCAGGGCCTGGGTGGAGGTGGTGGTGGCCTGATTCAAAAGATGTGGACCACCTTCCCCTTCCTGTGGGTTTCTGAAAGAATGCTCTGCCCATATTGTGACTGCAAACACTGCTGAGCAAGCACTGTCCCCAGTCACCCTGCTTCTGCCAGCCTGTGGGAAGGGTTTGACACGTGACTCCAGGGCCTGGGAGCTAGGAGGGTTGTTCTGGGTTGCCTCTCTGCTCCTTCTCCCTCATGCAACAGAGACTAAAACTGGGTGGCAAGCAGCCTAACTTGCTGGCTTTTTGACATGCATTCAATCTAGATGGAAACGAGCTTGCTTCTGCCTTTACCCTGGCTCCTGGGGTGACTGGCTGACAGGAGAGGTGTGCCAGGGAGAGCAGCTCTCATCCTTGGCTACAGAGCTTTCCATCTTTGGTGCCTCTGCTCTCACTGCAAACAAGGGGCGTCCTTGGTGCCAACTGTGTCCCATTCAGTCAAGTGCACAGGTGCCTACTGGGGACAGTATTAGTCCCTGCAGACTTTATGGCTCAGCTTGATATTGAACTTCATAGCTTCTGGAACAAAAAAAGTGGTTTGGCTGGTCAGGGAAATGACAGGAGTGAGATTCTCAAGGAAGAAAGTGCAGAATTTCATTGTGTTTGTGATTTGTTTGCAGTGCAACAAATTAAAGGAAGAAATTGCTAAAATGAGGGACCTTCTGGCTCGTAAAGATACTGAAACGGGAGAAAACATCAGGCAGGCAGCAACCAGCCTGCAGCAGGCTTCCCTGAAGCTCTTTGAAATGGCATACAAGAAGGTATGTTCATGATCATTGCCATTTTTATAGCCCTTGGGTGGGCAGGGGTGAGTGGGGACAGCAAATACTTAGGTAAGAGCTGTGCTTGGAGGTAGGACTGAGTCTTGGCACAGCTCCCTTTGAATGGTGATGCTGCAGGGAGCTGGGTGGAGGTGAAGGCCTGAAGGTCTTGGCCATCCTGCCACAGGGAGCTCACCTCCCATGAGGTCTGTCCAGTGTTATATAGAAAAGTGCTGGAAGCTCTTTAAGGAGCATCAAGGAGAGCACGGACAAGGCTTTGCCTTAGGCATGCGGAGTCCTAAAGAAGTAATGTCTGGACTTGAAGGATGATTGTGTAACAGGTTTCATGTTCAGTCTGTCTAAAACTACAGTAGAAGGCCATCAGGACTTTCTTCTCCATCTCGTTTGAGATGTGTCCTTCACCTGTCCAAGGGAGTCTCCAGGATGGAAGTGGCACATTCTGCCTGGATGACTTTGGTGCTAAGATCTCCTGATAGAAAGCTGCTTTTCTGATATCAGACTGAAAATGTTCAGTGCTGCAATGCAAGCTTGTCTCATCCACTGAGAAGCTGTAAATAATGGGAAGATAATTTCCTCCCTCTTAGCAGATCCACTCTTTAGTGGACAATCACTGAAAGAAATTTCTTAGGTCTAGAACTAACCTGAGCAGCTGGCTGGGAAAAAAAGGTCTGGGAGAAGCATATTGTTACTGCAAGTAATAAAGCAACTCTTTTGCAGATGGCCTCTGAACGAGAAGGTTCTGGAAGCCCAGGGGATCAGAAGGAGGAGAAGCAATAAGAAGTCTCAGTCTTGCCTTGACTAGAGTATGAAGAAGAGATTTGATTTTTCTTGACGCTTGGGAGAGAAGGGACCTTCCTGAGCAGCATTGGGCAAAATTCAGACTTACTGTGTTTTTGCAGTATTCTATATATAAAATTCTTTAATGTATAAACTTAGTGATGTATCTGCTAGATAAATTGTCACTTGATGAAAGTTAATTCATACCAGACAAAGTTAGGTGTTTGGCACTGTGGTATTCAGCTGAGGCACCTGGGGACTTGCTGATCATTTATTTCTGATAGTTGACATGATGGTGTACTAAATCTGATACAAAAGCTTGGAAACCATGTCACTAATTAGAAGGGTAGGGATGGAAGCTGTGTTGGAACTGGGAGGAGAACCACACCTGTATGGACCCTCCTTGTGGGTCTGAGCACTTGTGTGGTAGGTAATGAGGCTTGTGGCCAGCAATGCCACGGCTGGTTGCATCACTGGAGGATGTTCAGATCTGCAGCCAGGAGAAGAGGTTATTTCAAATTCAGCTGTAACATTATTTCTTATAAAAGAGGCTCTGTGGAAGTCCAGTACTTTGCTTGCCTGAGCTTTCTACTCCATCCTGTGTCAGTTCTCCAGTTGTCTGTGTGTTCTGTGTATTTTTTAAAAACGACTAATGTAAATGGCATATCAGCACTCTTCCAATAGTTCTGCTGGTCCTTGGAAGAACAGGCAATGCAGGTGCACATAGACCAGTGGGTGATAGCAGCAGGTTTGGGTTTTTTTATCCCCTCAGATGTGTGAACATCAAAGAGGCATTGTGAATTAGCTGCTTGATTCACATCAGTGAAGCAGTAGCTTCAGATTTTCTCCCTGGGGACCTGAGCACTATACTTCCTGGACTATGAGGAACTATCATTTGTCTGATTAGCTAAGGGAAAAACAAAGGGGAACCAAGACTGTGCATGATTGTTTCAAGTCTTTGGTGGCTAGTCAGATCCAATAAAAATGCAACTTTGTAATTGGTGAGTGGTGGACAAGGGCAACAGATAAAAAGAAGGAAAAAGCACCAGAAAGAGCCACAGTGAAAGTACATCATAACCAGTGTCTGGAAACAAAGTCCTCTATCTGAAAACAAGTTAGCATAAACGAAGATAGAATCAACTAAAACACATATCTTAAAATAGTCATCTATTGATGCAAACAAGATACAAATAAGTATCTTAAGAGCAAACCTCTGCCTTACAGAGATACCTTATCAGCCTGAGATGCAAGCAGTGTTCAACATGTCACACAATTTTCTTTTTCCACAAAGACATTTTCAGACTGGGAGCCAGGAGCAGAGTGGAACATGCAAATAGCTCTCTTAGACACTAAGGCTCTCACCATTCTGCAGCAAGTGGTGCTTGTCTCAGCTTACACAACATGCAGACTTCCAAAGTGTACTGCTCATTTCAACTTGTCCTTTAAAAGCACAACAGGAATATTAGGTATCCAGTCAATGTGAATGAGATGCATAATCTTTATTTGAACCTTGTACTTTTGATGTCCTCATTGTTATCTACTCACTGCAGTTGAGTGCAGAGCTTTGCACAATGTCCTTCTGAGAACTGTTATAATTCAGCTTCTTCAGCTTCTGGCAGCCTGTGACTATAGAGGCATCCCTGCTGAGTGCCTTCAGAGCCTGCAGAGGTAGAGGCTTCCCTTCTGGATGTGTTAATCTAATGCAGAGGTAGGGAAGACGCCAAGCTAGCAAAAAGAAATTCAGACAACTAGAGAGCTCTGAGAACACTGGCTCCAGGCTCTTCTCAGTACAGAGCAAAGGGCTCTGGGGCAATACATGTGGAGCTGGGGGTGGAAATTCAGCAAAATATTGCCTCTTCAATTTTTTTTTTTAATTTTAGTTTCAGATCTCAAGTTATGATTGGTCTTTTGGCATTTGTAGAGGACTTCCAGTAGGGACAGAAGAGATGCAACACAGAAGGCTGATAGTAGGGCAGCAAGTACTAGGGATAGTACAGGAAACAGAACACATACTGAACAGATAGGAAAAATACAAGGGAATGTATTTGATAGTGGAGTGACTGACTTGGAGATACAGGCTTGGATCATAAGGGTATACTGCAGACAGGTGTCAGGGCCCTGAGTGTGCCAGTGGCCTTGCAGCCCCTTCTCCCTGGCCCTGAGTGGTATTTTAGGCAGTGTGAGGTCAGCCCTGCCATGGCAGCATGTTCTAGGATGAGGTTGCCAGGAGAGGGAGGCTATGGGGGGAAGAGCTGTGGGATTAGGGCCACTGCTTGCTTGCCCTGGTAGCTGTGGAGGAGCTGTGGCCAGCACCTCAGGAGCTGGGCCTGCCCTCCTGACCTGGGGACAGACCCTTCTGCTTCTCCCTGCCCATGAAACGTGCAGGGAGACACTTTCAACTTGGATTTTCCAAATTGTCAGGCCCGTAAGAAAGCAAAAGACTTTATAAGAGGCTTGGGTGAGACTAGGTACACAGTTTAGATCTAAAGTTTCCCTTCTTGAGTCTTCGTGGTGGCCACTTTGACATTCTTTTTCTAAAAGTGTCCATTTTACTGATAATTTATTAAAGAATGAAGCATCAATGAGCATCTAATAGAAGCAGAATGACTAGAAGAAGACTGAAAACTCTGCAGGCTTGTAAATCTGATCTCAGCAGCAGAAAATACATGGAGAGCAGTTATGAACCCAGAACATCTAGATATATGTAATTGCTTAAGAGTAGTCAGCATGGATCCTGGAAAAGAAGATGAGGCATGATAAATGTGCTTGGTAGTTCTGAAGAGGCAGGACAGTGAGAGTGCTTATCATCTGAATCATGAGGAGAGAGGGGAAAATTTCTTGATCCTACTTAAAGTAAAATATGACTAATTTTTGAAGTCCATAAATGTTACTTGAGAAAAGACGGTGGATTTGATTGTAGCAGGTAGAGACAAAAGGTATAAATACCACATAACAATTTTATTACAAAACCTCTCTACCTTATTTTCAGAGACTGCTTAGCAGACCCCTGAGGCTTTATCTTGCTCTCTTGCAAGTAACCCCTACTGACTTGAGTACTGTCCTAATATAACCCAAGTCATTGCAGCAGATTCTATAGAGGCTTAATCCTGTATGTATCACTTATGAATATCTACACTCACAGATTTTAGGAATAAGGGAGTGACTCTAACCTAGCAGCAGGGACTCTGGTAGTAATTTAAGTCACCCATTTTAGGATGTGGTGGAAGAATATGTGTTAAGACCACACCTTGTATTAACTCAGTAATGGAAACTACCAAAGGCAAGACAGCTCTGGGCCTCTGTCTTCATCTCCAGCAGCCACTTGGGATTTTGCTTTTCTCCTGCATGAAAAATTTCAGAAATTGGCTTGGAGCACAACGGGGACATTTTCACTGCTCTGGCTGAGCTGGAAAACTGTTTCCAGACTGGCATCCAGTAAGTTTTTCTTATCTTCATTTGCAGTTGTATTTTGTCTCCATCCAAGCCACGTCCTGCCTGCAGGCTCTGCTGTTGAAGGCTTTCCTGCTGTGGTGCCACCACTTCCAGAGCAAGGCACCCAGCACTCCTCAGGGCTCTCCTGGGATACCAACTGCTGAAGATTTTAACACTGAAGTCACTTCAGAATCTCACTTTAATTCTGCACAAAAGGCTTCACACAGTTTACATAGGGAAATTCAACTGGTCAGACTCACAGCTGACAATCTCATTTTCTCAAGCCTGAGGATCCTCCTTACCCCCTGGACTGCCCAGCAGCGACTGGGAAGGTGACTGTGAGGAACCCCGCAAAATCCACCCCCTTCACCCCTTCCCTCCCACCCCACATTGTTTTCTTTTCACAATTAAACCCCACAACATGCACCACAACCACCAACACAGGTGGAGGAAGTCAGGACAGTACACGCTTCAGAACTTCTTGGGTGCTACCTTCCCATGACACTTGTGTGGCTCCCACTGCTCCTCCATTGCTGGAGGCAGAACAAACATGAACTCTCCCTGGTTTAAACCTTCAGTCCATCTTCTATCCGTGTATTTGAAAGAGTAGGGAAAAGAAATATCGGGGGAGGAGGGGAACAATTTCAAAAAGTTAAACAAGGATAACTACAGAACAAAGGCAAGAGGTCTGCACTCTCTAATTCAGTCCTTAGGGAAGCTGATGAAGTGTCAAAGTAAGGGATCAGAAAGTCAGATTCATGGGCAAGAAAGGTTGTTAGGAACTGCACCATGGAGCAGGTAAGGTTTTTAAAAAAAGTTATTGTGGAATTTAGACCTTAGTAAACCCAGGGGTCATCTAGCATTCAGTAATTTGTACTGAGATGCTTTCACTTTAAGGTTCTCACTCAGAACTTGAACCCCAGCCCTCAGACAGAAGATGCTCTTAGGGCAGTCAGCCACCTTCTGAAGGTTTCACTGCAGCCTCTAGAACATTTTGGCATCAGACCCTGGTCAGTAACATTCGCCATTAAGATTCTACATACAGAGTTAGTAAGTGTTTTAATACAATCTTAATGAAATTATAAAATCTGTGGCTGGATCCTGTCTTGGCCACCAACAGTTAAAGAGAAATTCAGACCCTCAGTTCTGTCCCAGAGTGGGTTTGTTGCAGCTGGAGCTCACAGTGTGATCACACACTTGTTTGCACAACATGCATGTGGCTGTCCATCCAGTTGTTTCCCAGGACGATGAGGCCTCCCCTTTCTGATGGGCTCTGTCCTCCCCTACCCAAGACTCCCCATTCACTTCTCATCAGGATAATTCTTCAGCACTCCAGTTTCTCCAACTTAAGTCTCAGTCAATGCATCCTACTGCTGTACGAGGTCATTTTGAGTAACTACAATCAGTCTACAAACTGCCATTATTATTCCAAGTGGTAGAGTAAAAGTCTAAGGTTAAATGACAGTTCAGCTACAGTTTCATTAGAACTGCAGCCTCAGGTCCAATTGCTCCAACTAATCATGCTAGGTCAACTCCCTTAAGTCAAGCAGTTTTCAGTTTTCCCAAATCTTTAACATTTATGCTGTTTGTTCCCTGCTCCTTTATTCATGGCAGCTTTTGGCCCTGCCCCTTCCCCGGGGGGCAGTGGGGGTAGGTGGTGCCTGGGGTACATAACCCCCCCCACCTCTGCCCAGGAGTCTCAGTTTGCTCTGGTGCTGGGTGAGAGCTTTGCTGTTCTTGGAGCTGGGGGCAGCTTTGGAGCCTTGTGGGGTCAGTGGTTTGGGGAGCTCATGGACACAGAGTCATCAGCTTTCTGTAAGAGCCTCCTACTCAGCATTCTGTGCAGTCAGAAGGATGTTTCTTGCCCACATATTTTTCTCCTGTTGGTAGCTTTCTGTGGGATATTTTGGGGTAATAAAGTGTTTTGATATTCTGTATTTTAACATTATGTTTAATATTCCTTGCACAGGTTATTAATAGAAACCTGGTGGCTATAGGATTAATGCAGTTGGCCACCTATGGAGGATTTTTTGAACACAGAGGGGCTGAGACTTTTCCTGAAAGCTAAGTAGAGGGATGGGTGCTGGAGAGGGCTTGTGGGATGGAGGGGACAAGGTTGGGAATTGCAGGGAGGGATTTTAAAGCTAAAGAAGGGGAGAAGGCTGAGTGGGAACCATCAAGGAAGCAGGTTACTTGTCTGCATTCAGCTAGTGTGTGCCAGGCAGGGCATCTCCAGCCTCTGTGTGTGTGTTTGTGTAGCTTGTGTAGTCCATCATCTTCTGCATCTCAGACCCTCCTTAGGTCCCAGTCTTCTTTTTGCACTCAAAGATTGCAGCACACACCTTGTGCCCCATCCTTAGGCTCTTGAACAGCTCTGTTCATTATCACAGCACCAGCCAGGGGCTGCTTCTCTTGCACTGGAACTTGAAAGCACAGCTGGGGCTTGTGCCTCACAGGTTTTTGGTCAGGCATCTTTTGCACCAGTGTTGCAGTTGGTGTCATTGGCACCACTCCTGAGCCACCCCTTTTGCAGCCATCCCTTTTCCTGGGCATTCCTTCCTGCTTCCTCATGTTCTTAGGTCTTAGCAAGGCTTCTTGCACATCCATCCATCTCTGTTTTGTCTGTAATTTCTTGTCACAGATTGTGATGTTTGATTCTTTCTCTGGGGCTGCCTTAGGGCCTCCTTGCTATTGAAATTAGAAGTGGACTGACCCCGGGAGTATTGTTGGTTAAAATCATTGTTCCAATTGTACACATGTTGCAGATTTGGCAAGCTGCTTGACCTAAGTGACATGACTTGTGACTTGACTAACCATGAGAAGCTGGAGGGATAATTCCTTAGGCTGCAGTTGTAATTACTCTTCAGGTGAACTGCCCTGAGGAACCTCAGTTAGACTTCTACTCTGCATTCTGTAGTATTATTACAAGATGTTAGATGTATTACATTATATTACAATTACATTACAACACTACAAGATGTATTACAAGAGAATTACTCAATATCATCTTCTACAGTGGTAAGGTGGAACAACAGAAACCATTGGGGAAATCAACTGAGGAAGAATTATCCTCCAGAGAAGCAACTGGAAGAGATCAAAGAAATTGTCCATAGAGGGAGGGACTGGTGGTGAATGGTGACTCTCAGGAGAAGAAGAAACAACAGATCAGAATGGGAAGACATAGTCACCATGGAAGATAGCAGGATGAAGAGTGATATGAACAAGTGCATGGTCATACTGTGAGGCATTAAAAGGGACAGGTAAAATAAGAGTGGGGTTTCTGTCCAGAGGCACCCAGCTGGAGCTGCAATAAACTGATTCTGTGACTGAACCAAGGGGCAGAACTTTTCCTTCCAGTCAGAGACAAAGATTGGATCCAGCTGCAGCTCAGCTCCTCCCTGGTGAAGAGTTAAAAAACCCAAGAGGTCCATTCAGAACCTCACAACTTGTCAGGAGGGCTTTTCCAGACTCTTCTTCAACATTCACCTCAGTCTCATGACACCATACATCTCTTTACCCAGTGGCATCTGAGGTCTGGGAGTTATTTTTCTTGCTGAGAGTTTTCTCTCATGTTTTCATCACATCATCTCTGTCTGTGTGTGGTTGGGCTGGAGCTGCTCTCCCTGGGGGGTGTAGCAATGGTGGGGTTGGGAGAAGAACAGCAATGGGGTTGATATTGCTCTGCTGTCTCCAAGTGCTGAGGCACAGACACTGGGATGCATTTCAAGGTAAGGAGCAGCCCTCAGCAGGGGGGGGGGGGGAGGTGGTCCTTTCCTCAGTGGTACTGAGAGGGGGTGGCTGGAGTCACCTGGGAGAGGCTACCAGAGGGGGTGGTTAAGCAGGTTTGGTAAGGCTTTAACATGTGGGGCTTCATGTTAGGGTTTGTTTGGGGTTTTTTTCTTAATTGGAGGTAGTTAAAAGAATAACCTATTAAAAGCATAAGCAAGAAGATAAGGAAGTATGTGCATTGTTACAATGTGGCAAGTGATCGGATGAGGAGAATCATTCATTGGAGTAAACAAACCAAATGTGTACGAATGTGTAGAAGTTTGTGACTTCAGGGGGCTGGCTGGCTGTGTGCATTACCACCCAGCACACCCTTTTTGCACAATCAATGAAAACATCTCTGCTCCATGTGCACCCATCAGCATCTCACATCCTGGGTAAGTGACCCCACTTTGGAGATGACCACATTGCTCACTGTGTCTGTGTCCAGTCCTGGGCTGTGTGTGAGGGTTGGAGCTGCCCTGCCTGGGGGTGCAGTGACACTACAGACAAGAGGGGACACATGGTGACATGCTGGTCTGTGCCTGTTCCATTGGCAAAGACCACTCGGTCCATCTGGAGGCAGCTGGCACAGTTATTTTCACTGGGGTTTGTGGGTGCCACAGGTGGGACCTTGGCAGCAGTTTATGTGGGAGGCAAACAGGCTGGATCTGGAGTGTGCCTTAGCTTGTACACCTGAGGCTCAATAGCTGGGATTTGTACTTCTAGCTGTAGTTAGGGGCTATATACAACAAGACCACCTCGGGTCTCATCAAGCTACCTGGCAGCATCCAGGTGACTTGATTTCCATGGGTGGTTTGGGTTCTCTTCAGGTGCACAGAGCAGAGTGCTGGGTGAGGGTGGGTGTGGGAGGATGGGGGGGGACTGTGGGTGGTTGTGACTCGTTTACACTTCTCTGGTTTTCTTTTCTAGGTGTGAAGCCAGACACTGGGGAGGACCCTGGCAAGGTGAGGGGTGCCTGGAGTGCAGAAGCAGCAGCTTTGGGGTCTTGCATTCTGCGGAGGGGTGAGCTGTGCAACGCACCAGTTACCTGGCCTGGCTTATGTGGGCTCATGGCTCACAGGGTCGAACCTCCTGCCCCAGCTCCGTTTGCGGGTCCCCGTCCCCCATCCCCCGGTGAGGGACGGGGCGGTCGGGGACCCCGCAAAGGTCAAGGGGGAGGCGGGGGGTGTGTGCACCGAGAGAGTGCGTGTGCCCCGAGCTGCGGGCACGGCTGGGGACCGCACCGCTCCCTGTCCCCCTGAGGGCGTTCACACACACATTGGAGCCGAGCTGCCCGCTACGGAATGGCCGCCTCCGCTTCTGCCGCTGCTGGCGGAGCCGGCGGGGAGAGCGCGGAACGACAGCGAGGGGGAGGGGGGGGCACGGCTGGGGACACGGCTGGGGACACGGGGGAGGACACGGCTGGGGACACGGCTGGGGACACGGGGGGGGACACGGCTGGGTCGTTCCGCTCCGCCGCCCGCCTCAGGGAGTGACCCCCGGGAGCGGCGGGGCCGGTGAATAAGGGGGAGGGGATGGGAGGTGCGGGGCTGCTCCGGGACTGTCCCCGGGGCAATGGGGGGGAGGGTGGGATGCCCTGTCCCGTCCCGTTCCAGCCATCTGCTCGCTGGTTCCTTGGGAGCAGGAGCGGCTGCGTGGAGCTGGGAGGGGGAGTGGGAGATCCCCGGGTCCCTGGGGAGGGAGTGTGTGCGGGGGTGCGTGGGTTTGTGCGGGGGTGCGTGGGTTTGTGCGGGGGCGGTGCTGCCGGAGAAACGAAGGCTGAGCCGGGCGGCTCTCCCTCCTTTCCCTCCTTTCCCTCCTTTCCCTCCTTTCCCTCCTTTCCCTCCTTTCCCTCCTTTCCCTCCTTTCCCTCCTTTCCCTCCTTTCCCTCCTTTCCCTCCTTTCCCTCCTTTCCCTCCTTTCCCTCCTTTCCCCCTCTCCTTTCCTTTCCTTTCCTTTCCTTTCCTTTCCTTTCCTTTCCTTTCCTTTCCCCCTCTCTCTCCCTTCCCTTCCCTTCCCTTCCCTTCCCTTCCCTTCCCTTCCCTTCCCTTCCCTTCCCTTCCCTTCCCTTCCCTTCCCTTCCCTTCCCTTCCCTTCCCTTCCCTTCCCTTCCCTTCCCTTCCCTTCCCTCCCATTGGGCTTGGAGTTTTTGTGATTTCTTCTTAAGATTTGGTTATGACAGCGTTTTACAGTTCTTTTTTTTTTCCTCCCCGAGGGTCTCCAGTCTCTATCTCAGAGCTGTATCTGCCGTGGTACCCAGGGGCTGCGGCCCATCCAAGGAACGCGTTGCTCATGGAGGCAAACCCTTGGCAGTCAGACCTCTCTGTCTTTTTCTCTTGTTTCAGAAGCCTGCAAAGATGGGAGGTATGTGCTGAAGTCTTTCTATATAGAATTTTTCCTTTTTTTTGTCCGTTAGGTGGGTTTCTCATCACACAAACCATTTGCTTTAGCTGTTTTCTCCACTTCTTTATCTCCTTCCTTACCCCAGGTGGTGCTGCCTTGTTGCAGATGTTACTTGAAAAGGATTGTTGAGCTGGGGGTTAACAAGGCTGCCCATGGCTCTCAGGCTCTCAAAATCTGAAGGTCTGTGTAGAAACTGGGAATCTGCTGGTAGGAGAGATTTCGTTTTTTCTGGTTGTGTTGGGATAGAAAGAAAGTAAAAGAAATATATTCTGAATCTGATTATTGTAGAATTGATTTTTTTGTAGAATTAGAAGTAGAAGAAAATAGGAATGTGGAAACATGTCAAAGTTTTACTTTGTAAGGAATGGTACTTTGTTAGGAGTAGAAAACTAAGTACTCAGCATTTATTTAAGTAAGCGAGATAAGGACAAGACCCTGCATACCAGAGTTAGTCGAGTAGAGATAGAAGGAAGCTGGTAGTAAAAACAACTTGGAAGTTACCATGTACCAGCTGGACTTTACCCAAGAGAAGGAAGGTGAAAAGGACACAGCGAGGAAGACTCCTTACTTCATCAGAGGAAGACTCCTTACTTCATCCTGACAACCACCAGAAGGAGGCACACAAGTGCAGAGGGGGCCAGAGTCAAAATTCACCGATGAAGCAAGCTACATATGCATACGTATTAGGAAATGTTGTAACCTGCTGAGTATACGATTAGATTGTGAAATTTTTGGGGATAAATTGCGGTCATGCTGTAACAGACTTCAGAATCAGATTTGGGTGTGTGCCCCTGGTTCTTGGGGCCTCAAATAAAGCACCACATATAACCTCTCCTGAGTGGTTTTGTGTTTGTCTCCACGTTAACAGTGGCATTGGTTCCCGACTCCATGCCTTGTGAGAACTTTTTAATTTAAATCGGGTAGCAACCCCCCCCCCCCATTTATTTATTATTTTAAAATTATAATTTAAATCCTTTATTTTTAAGGTTAATAGAGCTTTATGTGGGAAAAAAAATATTAAAATATGATTCTAACAGGCATCCAGACCTGGCGTGCTCTCAGCAGTGAGAACATTTTAGATGAAGGGGCTGAGGCAAAAGTGCTTTGGTTGCTGCTGTGATTGAGTCCCGTCTTTGCTGAGACTCTCAGCTCCCCATAGGGCTCCTCCCAGGGCTAATAGGGTCCTCACCAGCCTCATGGGGCCCACAAGTGCCTGATAGGGCCCATGGGGCTCCAAATAGCCCCCTTAGGCATCTGCTGTAGCCCCATATAACCCCCCTCCTACTGCCAGATGCCCTGTGATGGATCCCAGTGTCACTCCCCACAAGGTGGGTGCAGCCCCGTGACATCTCACAGAGCGAGCCCAGAGGCAGGGGACAAACCAAATGTCACGTCCCATGGAGTGGGCACATCTCTACGTCCCACAGAGTGGGCACAGGTAAAGTTCCCCAAAGCCAGGGTCAAGCCAGGGAGATTCGGACTGGATCCCCTTGCTTTCCAAACTCCCTCAAAGAGGATCCTGGGTGGGGCTGGGCCCAATCCTTCTCCTCCTCTAATTAATCTCTTTTAACGACCCATTTGGCAAGATTAAGTTCTGACAGATAAACAACTGATTATAGATAAACAACTGATAAATCCAGGGAGATTGTTCATAAAGCTCTACTGTTGTGGATCGCCTGCAGTTTACTATTGCTGACAGCTATACATTCAATCTATATAAATTAATAGGTGAGGTTAAGTAAACTACCCTGAAAATACTGTTTTAAAGTACATTAAATAGGTGGTGGGTAACCTGTGTTCTCCTTCTCTGAGCATTACTCAGAGTAGTCTCTTTGATTTAACATCCAATATAAATTCAAATACCAACTGAAGTCAAGCTGCAATTTAATAGGAGTTCAGAACCCCACTGCTTTTTCAATGTTTTATTAATTTATTTAATGAAACCAGCTTTCAACCAATTCATTGCACCAATATGTAACTAATTCAGTTCTTAAGTACTAATGCCCTGCTCACCAAAACCACACTGTAATAGGAATACCACACTATAGTAAGAGCACCAAACATTAAAAAAAAAGAAAATCAACAAAAACCAACAAACAAAAAACCCACAACCAGAAAAATACCCACACCTTGCGATATAAAAAGCACACGTGCAGACACATAACACAACACATAGTGCTAGTATAACATCATTAACTAACCCAAACATTTCACTTTTCTCTAAAAGTACTTTAAAATTGCTAAATCTGTTTCTGGATCAACTCACAAGAAGTAGAACCCTACCAGTGCTTGCAGTGGGGCAGCACTCCTACCCCTCCTCTGTAGAAGTTCTCCTCCAGATAAGCAAAAACAAGCAGATAACAGCTATTAAACATTTTTTTTTTTTTTTTTTTTTTACTTAATGAGTTAATACAGCTTAATATAGGTATTTTTCAAATTTGCTTACGTGCAGACATTTTTAATGAACATTTGGGCAGGATAATTTAATTTTGGTAGCATTTATTTTTATGAAGATCCCCAGCTGTATTCTAGATAACAACTTTCACGCTGTTACTGTGGTTTTCTAACCCAATGGAGTAAAAAGTTTATTCACCTTTGCAAGCTGGAGATAATTAGCTTTTCACCATCAAACCCCATTTAGCTTTCACCTGCACCTTTTTTCAGGCCTCCTATAAAACATCTCCATTTTCTCTACAACTTCAGTATACTAGATACAGGAAATGGGGAGAAAGAAAGATTTCTCTCTTTTTTTGTTTGTGGTTTGTTTTTTTTCTTTCTCTCCAAGTTTGTTTGTTTGGGGGGGTTTATTAGGTTTTTGTAGCAGTTTATAGTGTTTATTTACATGTAGCATGTTAAATTATAGACTTAACTTTGCTTTTTTATCCGGTGTTTCAAAATGTTGGCTGTTAAGGTTATGTTGTGTTTCTGCAGAATTTATATTTCATCAGTATTTCACTTTTCAGGTAAGTTTGAAAAGGCTATTTAGAGGTTGTATCATTCTAATTTTAACAATTTATGTTCTTTAACATAAGAACAAAAGTGTTGTAAGTTTTAAGAGCTGTGTCTAAACTATGTAAGTGTTTGAAGACTGAAGTAGTTAATTTTACTTTTAAGGCTTGTTGTTACTTAAAGATAGTATCACAAATTGTTCAGGTTGCTCCTGAAGAGCCTAAAATAAACTATAAATATATTTCTCTTTTATGTGTAAAATCAGTGTTACAAACTATCTGAACTATGGATAACTTGTAGTAATCTTATATGGGAATATAATAATCAGTTATGTTATTTTTGTTTGAGGCTTTAATTTAAACGTGTGCTTATATGAGCAGCTGGGATCTGGCTTTGGTTTAAATTATGACATGTAGGTGAGTAAAAGAATTTAAATGCTTCTGAAAATAGCTGTTTTAACACATCAGTGGCTTAAAGAACAAACCACTGGGTGTCACTGTCTTCAAGTAAAAATACTGGTTTTTGTTCGCTACTAAAATCTTAAGGTAGGCAAATACTGGTTTACTTTTCTGATAGGCATGGCTTGACATAGAAAGGGATTATGAAGGTGACAATATGGTTACAGACAAGACTTTTCAACTGGTAAAATAATGAGGAATGGCTCCTATGGTGTGCTTGGAAGTAGGCAACCTGGATAGTAAGTTGGGGTCTGTATAGGAAATAGTGGGACACATTCCTACAGAAAAGCTGACTCTTCACCTTTCTTCATTTTTATATCAGTAATCTAAAATCCGAATTCAACTACCAGCCCATTTCAATTTCTCCTGAAAAGGTCTTTATTTTGTCATGAACATAAATTTGTGTATCTAATGCTCATGAAGTTGACATTGATACTGTTTGGTTACAGTTGTATGATCTTGTAATACCTTAGTTTTTATTGTATGTTTGGTATTGTTGAAATATGACAGGTTTGTACTTCACTTTTAGGCTTCATTTTATTCTATTTCATTGTTTAGGGTTGAACTGCTAGCAATGGCAGGTGCTTTCTCTTCCAACTTGTTTTCATATTGCTCTACCATCCTAGGTTATGAACAGCAGCTGAGGCTGGGGAAGTACAGATGCTAATGCTGTTGTTCAGTTAAATATTTCAGCTGGGCATTAACCTGTGCTGCAGCTGGAGGACTTGGTTATTTCTCTTTCCTGTTCCTGCCTCCTTGCTGCTTAAAGAATAAGTAGATTTCTGCAGCTTCTCACTGGAATTACTTCTCTTCCACTTCAGGCTGGAGTAGTTCTAAATGACTGCGTTGTCAGGTTCTGTGTGCTGCAAGGACTGGCTTCTCACTGGATTGAAAAGATAATTATTTTTCTGGTGTATGCCTATTTAAACTGTACAATGTCATACTGCTAGGTACTGTATTCATTGCTATATCAACTAGACATATTTAAATGTCTTGCAGGAAATCAGAATGCAGTGCAGGCCCATTTGGAAATTAAATAACTAAGTATCAACTTACTAGGAACTTGTCCTTGGACATTTTTTATGCACTGATAATTAAAGCTTGAACAATATAAGGTCCAAGCACTTTCAAGCAGGTTCATCATTCTCTGTAAATTCAAGATATGTGGAACAACTTTCCTGATCAGTACATTGTGGGGTTCTGTAAGTTGGGTGTAGGAATATTTTGTGTGAGCTGGGTTCTGTAAGTTGGGTGTAGGAATATTTTGTGTGAGCTGAGCCATGTTTTGTTCTCTGTGACATAGTGGAAAAACAATGCATGCTGTAAAGTTAAAAATTTTAGATACAATCAAATTGTCTTATCAGTTGAAGAGATCTGTTTGCATTTAAGTTTGTGTGCCAGCATACTTGGTCCTCTGAAGAGCAAACAGCTGACCAGAGGCTGAGCCAGATTTTATTGTAGGAATAATTTTCTTAATAGGTCCCACCCTCTGAACTGAATTTGAGCTGTATGGAACTGCAGGTTTTGTGCTGTTCTGGAAAGATAAGCCCTGCAGTCTTTTCTGTTTAAGCTGGAGGAACCCATGGAGTGAAAAAAGGAAGGTAGCCATGTTCTTATAGAACATTAGAAAACCACTTATTCATTAGCAGATATGTTTGTTGGTAAGAAAATTGCATTACACCTAAGTTCCATTTCAGATTTCATGGGCCCAGATAATCAAGTAGAGCATAGAGCATACTTTTACTATAACCTAGACCAGCACTGCATGTCTAGCTTGTGTGTTTTTTTCCCATGAACAGTATAACACATTGTCCTGTGAGTTTTTTCATTCTCCTTTGGAAGCAGAAGAGCATTAAACACCCAGTAAAGGGCACTTGTCTGTGTTGAACCCATTGGAACTATGCTAATTTAATATATTGTTATTCCCCCACCCAGCACTTTATTATTATAGAAGAGATGGATATTGCAGAGGTGGAAATGACTGCTACAAATAGTCAAAATAAGAAATAAACAATATTGCATTAGTTGTCCTTCACCACCTAGCATGACAGGCTCTGCAGTGTTGTCCTGTAGAGCATATTATTATATAGTCTTGGGTTTTTTACTTTATCTTGTGCAAGCTGGTGGGTTTTGTGCTTTAAGTTATTCTGCAACTATGATAGCCCTAGAGCAACACTTGGAGATTATGACAGCTTGATTGCTGAAATATTCCTTTATTACTTTTTCTCTTTTGCCGTGTTGGGCTTTCTCCAAGATACCAGTTTTTGGTTTGACCATACTCAAGTGAAATTGGCTTCTTCAGGTTTATTAAGGCTTTGAATTACTGTTCACTTGAATAAGAAGCAAAATTATACTGCCAAGCTAACAGTTCTATGCCATCAAACACTGCAGTGTCAGTGGTTCCTATATACCCAAGATAGTCACTCTTGCAAAGGAAGAAAATAATGGATGAACTGGGATGTTTTATCCAAATCTTAATTTTGTAGAAGCTTCTCCTTCCCAAAAAGTTCCATAAAGCCCCTTCGAATAAAGGGCCTTTTGGATGCTACAAGTTGAATTACCATTTCAGATCTCAATTTTTTCTGTAGTAACTTTCAGGATTTTATCTGCCAGGTAACCCAAATAATTAAACTTGAATATTTGAGACCTCAAGCTGGGTCTTCAGTATCCACCTTTTGTCAATGTAAGCTCTAAATGTTTTTTTTCCAGGTTTACTCCATTTTAAAATACTGTTCTCTGAAGATAGTCTTGTGTCAAAAATTGTATTGACACTATTTTCAATCTATGAAGAGATTATTTTGTTGCTTGCACTAACTGACCTGGAAGCTGCTCAGCATGAAGCTCCTAACACTTGTTGGGGGGTGGGGAGTGTGCAACTCATGGACTTAATTAGGGCAGACATTGATCAATCACCTCATGCCTTTTGCTGAGGTGTTTGGTTTGGTTTTTTTGTTGTTGTTTTTTTTTTTTTTTTTTTTTTTGGTTTTTTGTTTTTTTTTTTTACACTTAGCATCTTTTAACAAATTTCAATGCCCCTTTTTAAAGTCATGGAGTCCTTAGAGTTGACAACATTTGTTTACTTAAGCAATTCACTTGCAAGACAGTGTGACCTTTGAGAATTAGAATGTTATCTACTTGCATTCTATTCACTGTTTTTATTAGCTTTGATTACAAGATTTTTGTAACCTGTATTTTAGTCCAAAATGCCATCTGAAACCACATTCATTTTATATCTGCATCTCTGTTCTGGCTCTCTAATTTACTGTTTGTACCATATTGAGGCTCAGTGACAGGTTTCAGTAATGAAAGAACAGATTTTTGTGCCTACGTTTTATGAGTTTTTGTGACAAAGTTCTAACAGGAAAATAGAGTTTTCAGGATTTAACTATGACTTCAGTTACCTTTTCATCAGATCAGCTTACATTGTTGTGCTGTTGTCCCTTGTTAATTTTCTTGCTCACCTTGGATTCTAGGCATAATTCTGGAAGATGGGCAGCCTTATTTGATGTTTTCAAATATAACAAAATAACTATGTATAAATGTCAAATGAAATTCCTGGCTGCCCTATGTTTGTTCCAAATTCAATGTACTCTTAGGGTTCCAAAGTTTTCTAGTGCTGCTGATTGGCTGAACAATTAATGAAAAGTAAAATGAAGCTTGAACTTAAAATCATTAATTCCTTGGCACAAAAGTGAAACTAATAAAAGAACAGCCATGAACATTATATATAATATTACAGAACCAGGTATGCTTACACAAAGTCGGTATAGGGTATTTTATTTCCACTTCTGTCATAATCCACAGACACTATGCTACCAAATTGAAGGATAAATTACCTAACTCCTAAAAAATACTCTAGGTCCTACATAACACTTAACAGCTTTGTTGACCTTAGATAATTAATATGAGGTTCTCTAAAAATTTGAAAAAAATTTAAAAATGTTTAATATCTGGCACAAACTGGCCAGTTGCTTCTCAGTTAAAGAATGAAAGATCCAATTAAGGCTTTTCCTTAGGCAAACTTTAAATGTGATGGGAGGAGCAGGAAGATTCATCAACTGAGTCACTTGTTTATATTTTATTTGAGAGAGCTTATGCTGACTCTTTATATACCTTTGTAATGATAGTGTCTTTTCCTTCAGGGGAATATAATCAAAAGCGCTTAATTTTTAAGGCAGAAAACTTTCAAAACTTTATGTAATTTATATTGCTTCCAACAAGAATTAAAATGCATTGGAGCACATCGGGTTTAATCTCTCTGGCTGGTGTCTCCAAACAAGTGAAGTGTTTGAAATATTTCAATGTTGAGCACCTGTTTCTCCTCAGGAGTCCTTAAGAATCCAGGCTTTAGTCATTCAGATTCTCACATATCTTGGCTAACAGACAATTAATTAACAATTATTTTTTTTAGCCCAGTATGTGCAACTAATCTGCAGCACTGAACAGACTTTAACTCTTAGAGCTGCCTCTCTCTTTGTCTTGGCCTGTAGTCATCTTGCTTCTGGATTTACAGGTGAGTGAAGCCAGCTTAGAGTAAAAGGTAGAAAGCAACAATTATTGTTGGTCTTCAGCTTAATTAGAAAGAGTTTTGGTTTTCCTGGGGGTAGAACTGCTGAGGAGAGGGACCTGAAACATACTTAATATAGCAGACTTCTCAGTGAAAGGCATTCAGATTATTAGCAATTAGTTTATATAGAGGATGAATGAGAATAAATTATTTTTTAAGGTACCATTGGTAATATTTTTTTTCCTTAAGCATGTTGTGTTACCAGAAGATAAAAGGACAGCTAGAGTTACAAAGGGAAGTGTAGCTCTAAGGGCACGCCAAAGTTGCCTCTTGAAATTTTGCTGGTGTTTTTCATATTTGTGTTTATACCAAGTACTAAAGTGTTAAGGATGAGTTTAATACTGACAGTCTATGTCCAGTCCAGATGCCAGGACAGTAGTTATTTTAACATAAGTATTTAGGGTGGGTACTGAAAATTGTAATTTTCAAATACTGTAAAACTGAGGAGTCTAAATGAAAGCCAAGATTTGTGTGCTAATAAAGTTGAAGGGTTTACTCGGTGATGAGTTTTCAGACAATTATTTCTGCAATGGGAAGTGAAATGCAAAATCGAGATCATTTTTTTTTTTAGTTATTCTTCCTTTCCTTCAGTTGAGGTATGTATTTGTCAGAAATCTCTGTGCTGTGCTTTTCCTGACTCTTACAGTTTAGTTATAGAACATGTCAGCCAAAACTTGAAGGTTAGCCTGTGCTATGTGATCAATTTGTTTATCACATGCTGAACATACAGATTGCATGAAAACACAGTGCTATCACACTAGTTCATTTTCTCAGCAAATGAGCTGAATAAATCTGTTATTAAGCTCAGAAAGGGATCTTCTCCTTTGAACTGGATGCTATCAACAGAAATGGGAAGTGTCTGTCAGGGCTGTGTCCCCAAGATAATGCTCTGAAACCTTCCCTGTGACCTCTTGGCATCCTGCATGCTCCTGAGAGGCATGGGAGTGCAGCTGGGGGGAGGAACAAGTTCCATTTGGAATCAAACCAGGCAAGTCTGAGCTGAGGAGCGTTTTGCTTAACTTTTTCAAATGCAACAGGTTCCAGAGGTAGTATCATAGAATCATAGAATCATAGAATCCTAGGGGTTGGAAGGGACCTCGAAAGATCATCTAGTCCAACCCCCGCTGCCAGAGCAGGGCCACCTAGAGTACATCTCCCAGGAACGTGTCCAGGCGGGTTTTGAATGTCTCCAGTGAAGGAGACTCCACAACCCCCCTGGGGAGCCTGTTCCAGGGCTCTGTCACCCTCACAGTAAAGAAATTTTTTCTGATATTCAACTTGAACCTCCTATGCTTCAATTTACACCCATTATCCCTTGTCCTATCGCTGGTCACCACTGAGAAAAGCCTAACTCCATCTCCCTGGCACTCACCCCTTACATATTTGAAAACATTGATGAGGTCACCCCTCAGTCTCCTTTTCTCCAAGCTAAAGAGACCCAGCTCCCGCAGCCTATCCTCATAAGGGAGATGTTCCACTCCCTTAATCATCTTAGTAGCCCTGCGCTGGACTCTTTCAAGCACTTCCCTGTCCTTCTTGAACTGAGGGGCCCAGAACTGGACACAATACTCCAGGTGCGGCCTCACCAATGCAGAATAGAGGGGGAGGAGAACCTCTCTTGACCTACTGACCACCCCCTTTCTAATGCACCCCAGGATGCCATTGGCCTTCTTGGCCACAAGGGCACATTGCTGGCTCATGGTCATCTTCTTGTCTACCAGGACCCCCAGGTCTCTTTCACCTACACTGCTCTCCAGCAGGTCAGCCCCCAACCTATACTGGGACATAGTGTTGTTCTTCCCCAAATGCAAAACTCTACACTTTCCCTTGTTAAATTTCATCTTGTTTCTCCCTGCCCAACTCTCCAGCCTGTAGTAACTTCTGTAAAGCGTGAAGAATACACAAATTCGTAGCAGAGGAAGTCTTGAGGTGTTTCTCCCGTGTGCTGGACGAAGGAATGTTTGTCCCTGCTGCTGTCAAATGGATTTTACTGACTGCAGGGAGCTGAAACGCCGGGTCACTTCTGGGCCTTTTAAACCGCGGTAGCAGGAGAGAGATGACCTGGGGTTTGGAACCGGGTCTGACACCGCCCTTTGGCACCGCCTGTGGCCCGGGGGGGCGGTTCCTCCATCCCCCTCCCTCCATCCCCCTCCCTCCATCCCCCTCCCTCCATCCCCCCGCCCCATTCCTCCCTCCCCCCCCATTGCCTCCCTCCGTCCCCCCCCCATTGCCTCCCTCCGTCCCCCCCCCCCCATTGCCTCCCTCCGTCCCCCCCCATTGCCTCCCTCCGTCCCCTCCCAGTGCCTCTCCGTCCCCTCCCAGTGCCTCTCCATCCCCCCCCATTGCCTCCCTCCGTCCCCCCCCCCATTGCCTCCCTCCGTCCCCCCCCCCCATTGCCTCCCTCCGTCCCCCCCCCATTGCCTCCCTCCGTCCCCCCCCCCATTGCCTCCCTCCGTCCCCCCCCCCATTGCCTCCCTCCGTCCCCCCCCCCCATTGCCTCCCTCCGTCCCCCCCCCCATTGCCTCCCTCCGTCCCCCCCCCCCAGTGCCTCTCCGTCCCCCCCCAGTGCCTCTCCATCCCCCCCATTGCCTCCCTCCATCCCCCCGCCCCATTCCTCCCTCCCCTCCCCATTGCCTCCCTCCGTCCCCCCCCATTGCCTCCCTCCGTCCCCCCACCCCATTCCTCTGTCCCCCCCATTGCCTCCCTCCGTCCCCTCCCCATGCCTTCCCTCTCCCCCCTCCTCTCCCCCCTCCTCTCCCCCCTCCTCTCCCCCCTCCTCTCCCCCCTCCGCTCCCCCCTCCCTCCCCCCTCCCTCCCCACTTTTTCTTACCCACAGCCTCTGCAGTTTTTCTCTGCTCCCTGCGCCAGCGAGGTGCAGGTCCCTTTGCTGTGCAATCAGCGTTTCTTACTCGAGTTTTTCTTTCCTTTTTCTGGCATTGTTTCACAATCCATTCTGCCAACTTGCAGGTGATGTGCAGCCACACAAGCATGAAGCCCCCCAAATTTCAGGCGTTTTAGTGTTGAAGAATCGATGCAAATTAGTTGACCATCCCATAAATACATGTTGGTTTTGGTTTTTTTTTTTTCAGAAATCAATACAAAAGCAATGTTTCATTATTGACTGTATCTTCTGAGTGCCTGGTAAGCCCTGTTAGCTTACCAGCTGAGACTCCTGTTTCTGCTCTGTACTTTTGGCTTATCTAGAGGCAGGGAAGTGAGACGAAACATTGAAGATGAGGGCCTGCTGCAGTTGTGCTGGACATCTGACTTACAGATCAGCAGATGTTGGCCACAGGACAATGTGGAGCTATTGAAGTTTTTCCCGACAAATGCATTTTTAACAGATTTTTTTTTTTTTTTCTCCGTAAAACGACATTTGGATCAGAAACTCTGCAGCTTGGAAGCTCTTGTCCCTGCATGCTGCTTCACATTCAGTTTGAATGTCATGTTCCCTCGGAGCCAGGATAGCTGAATGGCAGGTCTAATTGGTTTACAGGTTTTTTTTACATCATATTGAAGTACTGTCAAAAGATTTTGTGGGTGAAGAATCCTGGTTACCAGCATCTGCTTTGTAAACTCAACTGTCCACAGGGTGGAACACTGGGGGCTTCATGTCCTTATGTAGGAGTGGTTTAGTTTATTATTGTAATTAGTTTTAATTACTCAGATCTTGTTAGTGACAGCTCACACATAAATTTGGTGAAAGTATTCATTAAAGTAATTGCATCCTAAGTCAAAATACTGTTTTCAGAACTTGTCTTCATTGTGGGTAGTCTTCATAGAGAGAGCTCAACAGGCCATTGACTCTAGTGCTCTCTTGAAAAAATGTTTATTTTACTGTGGCAATGCTCTGTAGGAAATTACAATTTATGAAACAACTAAGTCAGTTTTTTTTTTTAATGAAAAGGTGGTTGTAACATAGCTTTTTGAACTAAAATCTTTAGGATGTTTAAGATATACTGTGTTTGCAGTTTTTCTGAATATTAGGATATGCAACTAAATATGCAGGATAGAGCTGACTTGGTGCATTGTGCTGTTTGTAGTTGATTGATGATGGAATGAAATCTGAAGCTTCAAAATCATTATTCTTGGTCTTTTTCTGCACTAGGCTCAGTTGTGAGAAACTTCAGCCTCTGAGTATCAGTGTCTTAGAAGAACATACTCCAGAATGCTTATTTTAAAGAAGAGCAATGTTGGGTGACTCAGAATGCAAGTAGTTAGACATTGGCAGTGCTTATCTTTGACATATAGATGATGCTTATGTTGAAGGGTTAGTGTGTACCAGGAATCCTACTGAATTTGGTATTGACCTGCATAGGGCTGTGCCAGGGTCCTTCCACACATGCTGTGGGATAGTTAAAAGGTAGGGAGAGGATGACCTGAGGGCAGAAATAGAACTAAAGCATCTAGCTGTAACACAGTTCTTGTTCACATTAGCTGTTTGTAATCCTTAGGCACTTGTACCTGATGCATATATATGTTCTGTGTCATGTGTGGCCATATGAATTCATTGTTTGTATTAATTTATGTGACTTACTGTGGTATTAGAGGAAGCATACCTTAATACCTCAGGATATGCATTTAATACTGTATATTACTCAATTATATACTTTCTGTGAGGCTCTTAGCAAGTAATTTAATTTATGTGTCTTGAAACTGGAATAAAACTCTTTTTCCCAGAGTTGTCAGTATCTCCTGAAGGTAGATTGAAAAAGTAGTGTTTACTTTTTTTTTTTTTTTTGTCATCCTCAACAGGGCTATTTTCAGGAAAAGGGCAATAGCCAGTGAATTGCTTGGCAGTAGTAAACACATGGCCCACCTAGACAGTGTTAGCCAAGTTCCCCTCTCTGTTTCATTAATATTGCATGATAAACAGCAAGTTCTTCCTAAATACCATGCTTGAGAGCAAGGAGTCACAGTAGGTAAGTTAGCATTTTCTTTTCACATCTAATGGCAATTTTGACTGTAAGCAAAGTGAGAAGAGATGGTATAGTCTAGATTGTTCCAAAGAAGATTCTCCTACAGCTACTGAGACATGTTTGACTATTGCATATCATGTGGGAATAGGAGACAAAGTGGTTCAGATGTAGATGTATGCTGTCACTATTGGTGACAAGAATATAACTGGGAAAAGCTTGTTTTGCATTACCCCATGATGGGATTTCTCTTTGATCCCATGAGTTGTTGTAGTTTCCAAGTAGAATATAATTGGAAAGCATGTGGACCTCCATGTGGTGTAATTGAAAAATATGTTGAGAAAAAGCAATCACTAACAGCTAGGTTTTTTAGCTGTTGCTTTGAACTTCTCTAATTGTATTATTAGCAGATGGTGCCATTTCTATTGTCTCGCCTCACAGCAGTCTTTTCCAAAAAAAAGGAACAAAAAAGTACTCTTCATTCCTAATTATAGGACTGTTTCATCTGGAAATGTTGCCTAAGTAATCTGCCTCATAGCTAGTGTCAAATAGTGGTTGATGAGCTATCAGTGATTCATACATCTATTTTAGAAAATATGGATGATAAATTTTTTCCAGTGTAAAGTAAAACTGTGACCTTGCTGTATTATTCAATCTGCTTTGCTGAAATCTAGAACTATCAATGCAAATTTTCTACATGTCAGGTTCTCTAACAGTAAAAATTTCTAGCTGAGCGTTTGGTGTACAGGCATGAAACCTGTGCACCCTGGCAGCATTTAGGAATTTGCCATCTTTCTATGGAATTTGCCATCTTTTCTAAACTATAGCAGGTTTTATCAATTTTGTTTGCCTCTACCAGCATTGATGCACATGAAGTGTGTCACTATTTCACATACCTTGTAAAACAAATGCAGCTTTTAGGCAGTTCTGCTGCACTTGTTGCTTAATAAATTGAAGAAATTTTTTACAGTTCTGTGTCCAGAAGGGTATAGTTGAACCTTTACATTTAAAGGATTTAATCTTCTTCAATACATATGCTCATCAAATAGGCTACCAAAATTGTTAGACAGTAAATGTAAATTCCTCCACAAATTTGTGTTTCCCAAATCTAACCACTTGTACCAATTGCCATACGGGTATAGTGTGTCCAATGGGCTATTAAGTATTATATGATTATCCATATGGATGTAGAACTTCATGCAGTGTTTTAATTTTCTTTATTGGAAAAGGCATCTTAAAATCAACTTTTTAACGTTACTTACATAGATGTGTTTTGAAATGAAAAAGGAAACATTTTAAATTGGTGTTCTTTATTGAAGTAATAAGAACATTTTTGATAAAGCCTGAGAGGAAGAGTTATAGTCAAGCTAATCTTAATAGAAACATATCAAGGAAGTTGCCCTTTGAGGTATTGACCCATAGAAAATCTCTTTTAGGCTTTGCTACAACTTCCTAACTTCTGTGCCTGGGAATAGTCTCAAAAAGAAATAAAATTAATCTTTTTTCTCTAATGGCTATGCTTTAGACTGTGAGCTATGGAGTACCATGTCAGTGATTAAATGGTATTTATTGTCTGTATGCTGCCATGTAATTTCTCTGTATTGCTCAAGATCTTGCAGCAAGACATAAGCTGTCTTGAAGTGGGGGAATGGTGAGCCTAATCTATACAGTATATGCACTATTCTGAATGCTCTTCAGTACGAGTTCATTGTCACCAATGCAGAACATGGGACAAAATAGTGTTCTGAGTGATTCAGGCTAAGTAATGAAATGCCACGTGACTTTAATAATAAAGTTATTAATAACTTTAATAAATTAAAGCAGCCTTATTAAGACTTAGAACCGTAACATTTAGAACTTGGAAAAAAGAGTAATTTATGTTGTTGTACATTGGTGAGGTTGTTGTTAGGAATTAAGAGTTTTCTTGATTTAGTGTCATCTGGTCATTTCTGAAGGATGCATTCAAATTTCTGTTCTGGACAGCTGTAGTGACATCATTGCTGCAGCATATGTTTATACAAATTATCAGGGTTGAACCCTAATCATGTTTTCATGCCTTGGTTAGCTACGTGTGGTTTTAGGTTTCAAGGTATGTGGTGGGCTCTCTGGGGGTGATGCTGCTTTAAGCCAAAAAACTCTGTCTATATTGAATCCATATTGTAGATACTGCTGGCTTGGAATGTTCCCTGCAGTAGTGGGTTAAGAAAAGTAAAAGGAATGCATGAACTTAGCTTGAATTTGTCTGTATGTACAGGAATTGCTTAATGTGTTTCTTATAGAGGGAATCAAAGAAACGCCTGCACAAAAGCCTGAATTGTACAGTAGGCATAAATCTGTGAATGTCACTTGAGTTGTGGTTGTATAACCCTGACAAACTATGCTTGTCTACACTGACATCCAAATCGAGTGACTTTTTGCAGTCCTCTATCATCCACTTTCAGCAGCAGACATGAACTGAAAATATACAGAAGGTACTTGGATTTTCTTTCAGGAACTGATAAGCATTTGTCAAAAGAACTCAATGGCTGAAGCCCTAAAGAGAAAAGCAGACCCTTCTGGATAGATCCAGGGGATGGGTGGTAGAAGGGAGGATATATGAACATCTGGTGGGTGGAAAAGCTAGGATTGGAAGAGAATAAAGGGCAAGATCACAATATAGGTAAATCACATATGCCTTGCCATGAATGAAGCAGGGATTGCAACTCAAGCAGTTTTCTGTACAGAGACATCAGAGAATTCTAAGAAGTGGGGAAAAAGTTTATTTTTATTATCATGTTTGTTTTCACCCTAGAATTTTCCCGTTTGAAGTGCTGTTTATTAAACCAGTGAATTTATCAATTGCAATTAGGGAAATTAGTTCACTCAAAATAGACTTTTGTACATCAGCTTTGCAATACTTCAAGGTAGGGACTTTGCTGATGTCTGATAGTAGGTAAAATTTGAAAATGAGACCACCTTGATGTCAAATTCAGATTGAAGTTTGGGTTGGACTAATATTTTTGTAATAATACAATTAGAATGTTAGTAAATTTTAAACTCTTACGTACTTTGGAACTTTGGTGTTACTGGTGGAAGAGCAAACCTCTTCTACAGCCTGATTGTTTTACTGAAGCTGTGTATGTTGGTAAACAATTAAACTAATCAAGAAAGTTAGGACCCTCAGGGTACCACCAGGCTTCAATTATTTTTACCCAGGACCCACACATAACAGTGTGTACATGCCCTGGAGCTTTCTCTAAGCTCAGTATGGGGCCTTCAATTACTGCCAAACTTTCTGGTAGGAGTGCCTGTCTCTGGCAATTCCTCCTGGAGGGACTTCAGCCCTAGTCTGTATGTAATTCATCTCCCACATGGACCTTTGGCTATGTATTTTAACATCATCTCCAGCCTTATCTCTGCTCCTTTCTCCTCCCCCTGGAGATTGCTGTGTGGCCCTTGGCTCCAGGTCCTCTTCTTTTACTGACAGATTCTGCTGCAATGCTGTTGACAGTAAGACTTAAGCCAGTCTGTTGAATATTTTAACGGAGTGATGATTTTCTTTATTAAAATGCAATTTTTAAGAGTTCCAAGAAGTCCTTCATCCTTCATAGCAGCTGCCATGGGGCTCATTTGAAGTCCTCCCAAGTTATTCCATTGACTATGCTTTCTGCAGTGGTTTCTATGTTTTCCTTGGCTAGAGCAAATGCAGCTAAACCCGTAGATCATTGCCAAGGCTGGCCCAAGAGCAGCCAAATAGAAGCCAATGATGTTATCTCTGCAGAGTTCTTCCTGTGCCATGTAGAGACACCAGGTCATGTGATTCTTCATTCTAGAATCATCAAGCATCTTTTCTAAGGACTGAGCAATCCTGATACTTGCACAAGAGGGCTAACTGTCTGTTCTTGACAGTTCATTACATTTTTCCCAGTATCTCTTAGTGGGTCTAATACAGATCTGGTGTAGAACCTGAAGAGTTCAAGTCTTAAAGTAGAAGATTTCAATTATTCAAGTCCTTAATGGGATACATTTTCAAGGTATCCAAACTATAAGAGCTGAAAGGTGAATCATAGACTAACTGTAACTTTTAAGACAAAGACAGGCAAAGATATGGATATGTCTGCTGAAAGCTTATCTTCAGCCTTCTTTTCTATGAAATTCTGCCAATAACTTAAACAATGAAAGCTTTTCTTCCAGCAATGAAGTCACAATACTGTTCTCTGGCTAAAATATCTCCTCCAGGTTCTGAAAGCAATACTCAATAGCCTGCTGCTAAATCACTGAAAAAGTGGCATTGCAAAATTAAGGTAATAACTGACCAAGTAGTTTACAGTATCCTGAGCTGAACAAATTTTCTGTTAGTTGTTGCTGTAGCTGGCTCATTTATAAGCATGTGTGACCATGGACAAGGGTTTAGAGTAGAAAAACATAAAGCAGTACCCCTAGCACCTATCTTGGTTATCACTGTCCATCTGGTATATTTAGATGTTGCACCAAATAATAAAGACAAAACTAGAATGCAATTTGTGGTGTTGCATCATCAGTATTGCTATTCTTGCCCTGTATTCTGTGTTTCTCAGCTAATTTCCTAAGCTGTCTCTCCTCACTGAAATTCAGGCAAAATGGTGTGGTAACTAAGAAGTTGGAGGTTGTACTGCTGTTATATTTAATCACCTTTATTTGTTTGCTTCCCAAATCAAAATGCTAGAGCACCTGTAATTGTTGCTCTAAAAATTAGCACTTCTGGCAAGTCCTACTTTTCTGTCTTTCAGAGCTTTTACTTCCTGATCACTTGTTAATGTGATCAACTCCCATTGGACTGAAACAATTCCAGTGCAGCTGGTGAAAGCCAGACCAAAAGGTCTCATGTGCATCTGAACATGAGGCAAGGCCTGATAGATAGAAATACTCAGGCTTTTGAAGCTTTATCTTTCTTAATCAAAACTAGGCAGTATCAGAATCTTTTCTTTCAGTGCCAGAGATGCACTGACTGGCAGATACCTCCTGATCCTCTAGGGGCCTGGGTGGGTTTTTCTTTTTTGTTGTTTTGGTTTTGCTCATGGACTCTTTAATCATAGCAAGTGTGACTAGGGTCTCAACCACGTAATACAGAAGTGTTCCAATGCTGATGAATATAAGATCTTATCAATCTTTCAAATATGTAATAAGGTCTGCCAGCTTTTGTATTTCCCTTTCTTCAAGTGTTCTTTCTTGTCAGTGGGGGGTCCATTTGCTTCTCTGTGTGTGTAATGATAGTTCCATCGGTGTGGTTGGCAGTAGTTTTGTGTTGTGACACTGAAATCTTCACTGTATGCACAATTACTGCCATACTTAGGGGCAGGACAGTGATCTAAAGTGGAGATTATGAAGAGCATTATGGAGCCTGGAGAATAAGTCGTATGTGTGTGTGTGGGGGGAATGAGGATAAAAATAATAAGATATAGAACAGTGTAATATGAAGAACTGTAATAACATCACAGTAGATCATTCACTCTGGAGCTGTACCAACAATTCATCAGTTCTTCAGTTTCTGTTCCAAACTGGATACACCAAATAAATAGTGACAAAGACACTGTGTGTACCACAATGCTGCTACTTCACTCAGATGACAAAAAAATCAGAGCCTTGTTATCATGTTTGTTCACAGGAGGCTTTTGTTTCCATATTCCATGTTTCAGGTGTGGATCTGCACATGGAGGAACTTTGTGCACTCCCAGGCAACTGGGAGTGTCTTCAAGTCTGGAAAGTTTTGCTGGCATCACCAGAACTTTACAGACAGATCAGCAAAAATGTAAGAATAACATAGTGGATCTAAAATTTCTTTTTCTTCGGCCCTTCTGTTTTAGGCTATGCAGTAGATATTTGAGTTCTTTGGCCACTTTTAAACCCTGTGAAGGAACCACAACCTTTTTTTTTTTTTTTTTTTTTAAATATCTGTGCAGTAAGCTTAAAATCTTGCTATCTCGCCTACCCATCTTGAAAAGGCTAGGGTGCTCTGTTACCACACAGAGCTATCATAACAGGTTCGTGTTGTTCTGTTAGAGATGGGATGGTACTATGGAAGCAATTTCTTGCAGCTTGCCATGTTTCATGTTGCCTCTGTACTCCACCTTATTTTATTTGTTTGGAGAAAACTGGTGGTGGGGAAAAGCTAACCTTTTTCTGGAAAAAAAATTGCTAAAACTGGTTGGTTTACTTACTGTCTTGTTTCTGCTCAAAGTCTTTTAATCTTCACACTGTCGTTCCCCTTGTTCTCCCTAGTTGCCTTGCAGGCAATTTACCTGTTGCCACAAAAGCTTGCTTAAGGTTTTAAAACAGAATAAACTGATGCCTGATCAGTGATGGTGAAGGTTGCAGCATTTTGAGGAGAGGTTGTTGTATTTGTGGAGAAAGAGGGAAGAGTTGTATAAATTCAACATCACAGAAATAGAAGAGATCCATAGATCAACGTTGGCTTGGAATTATGAGCAAATTTTACTAGACCGTTCTGACCATTTTCCAGTAAGACTGACATGAAGCCAGGCATGGGATAGATGGATTTATGAAGTGTAGCATCCATTGATCATTTGCACTGAGTCATTGCATAAGAAAAAAGGGACTGGAATGAATTCTAGGCTGGTTTTATGACTGATTACCTCAAGTTGTTGTTTTTCTTGGTTTTTTGCAGTTTTTTGACCATCTTCCTTCATCTCTGTTGGTCAGTTTTAAAGCTCGCACTGATATTTCAAAGGATTTTTGTGAATTCTCTCAACTTGTCCTGGACTGGTTGTATATATAAAATTAGTTTTGTGTCTTGAATACCACTACCTGAGTCATGGTAAAAACTTGACTTAGATTAGATGCATTACACTCTTCTTAAAGCATGTCTGCACTGTGCTCCCAACACTGAGGGGGAGCAGGGTGGCTGTATGTGCCATCTTCTGTATCAGCCAAATGATTCAATCTAAATTGCTGTTACAGTTAGGAAGGTTACTTTGATCTGAAATAAAGCCTTATTTCTAAATATAGTGATATTCCTAGGTGCAGTTAATTTATCCAGACATTTTGGTAGACATAAGATGATGCATCATCTTCATCCCTGTCTTATAAGGATATAGACTTCTCACTTCAGAGAAAGTTCAGCCATGAGTGATGGAGAGCAGTGCTTATCAGCTCTTGCTGATATTGATGATCTGAGCATTCTGCATATCCTGGCAAGTGGATATGGACATGATTCAAATGTTATTTTATGTCTGAAACTGGAAAGCTACCAAGAAATCTTGGGAACAGTAATGTTTTTTTACCTGTATCTTGTGAAGGTAGACCTGCTTTAGAAATAAATGAAGTTGATGGACTGAAACGTAATTAATATATACAGATGTCCAGTTGAACTTTTAAATTAATAGTTATTGGTTTAGCTTTAAAAAGGGATGGCATAAGGTTTGGTAACATTGAAACAAACAGTCCTGTACACACTTGGAGGATGAAAGCAAATGTACCTCTGAGGAAGCAGAAAGTGAGTTTTTTGTACTGTGCTGGGTTTTTTAATCCTAGAGGTTAGTCTCATTACAGCCAAATGGATCCCCAAACCAGGTACTTTTATCTCTCAGCTACGTTACCATGTGTCTGCTTTCAGTATGCCATTGACATGACACTTGTTTGGCTTTGAGTTTTTTCAAATTGGAGTGATAATGAGTATCTGAAGCCAACTTGCATGCTAGTCAAGTTTTACATGAGAAACTGTAATATAAATGTGAAGATGGGAAGCAGTTCCCCTCCACCTACCAGCATCACCCATCACCAATAGCTCATCTGCAAATGATAATCCATGAATTTATCAAAAGGAAAGCAAGTCTTTCAGTTGTTTTCAAGCTGCCTGTGTGTCAGCTTTGCTGTCAACACCTCTTCCCCTTGCTTCCCTGATACATCTCCTTTCTCCTATGTCTGGAAGAGTTGCTCACGTTGCAATGAAAGGCATGATGCATGTATTGGATAAATATCAGAGTATTAGCATTTCATAGCTTTGTGTGATGTGATGTGCCCTGGCTTCTCTCCAAAATCTACTGTTTAATTTCTTTAGTTCTACTCTTCTGCTAACTTCAGTTTAACTGCCTGCCCCCACACCATTTCCTTTTCCCACCAAAAAGCGAAATTATTTTACTTCTTGTTGTTTCCAAGAGAAGGATTGATACAAATTATTTATAAACATAATTTAATCAAGGGTTGAACTTGCCTAAGGACAAAACAAAACTTAGCAGTGCAGTTGAAATACGGCACCTTAAGAGGGCTTTAATTCAGAGAAATATTTTGCTTTAATCTTTCTTGCCTTGACACGTGTTACATTTTTTTCCCCCATCATTTTTTCTAGCCCTGATATGAGCTTATATATGAAGACATGAATATGTTGAAGTTCTGATGAAAGGAAATTGCACATAAAACAATTTGTTTGGGGAAGAGTGTGGGCCAAAAGTAGGCCCTCCCTTGATGTGTCAGTGAAGAAATAAACAGAGGAGGGAGGAAAAATGCTGGAGAAACAAATACAAATAGAGATTGGACACAGTAACACTGAGTTTACAAACATTAAGCAAACATTAAGGCTGGAAACCTAAGCAAACATGAAGTTCCCCAGACACATGAAAGTCCTCACTGGTAAGATTTAAAATATAACAGAAGATATGAAGCTTAAATGATGAGGTGATTGTTTCTCTTTGCAGTTTGCATTCTTGAAAGGCCTTAAAACACAAGTTCTTCATGTTCAGGGATTCCATTTGTCCCGTGATGATAATCTTCTTGTGTTGACCAGCCATGAAGAATCATTTTGCTTTGTGGAATGCTTGGAGGAGATGTTTTTGCTGGCTTTGTATCACATGAATGTGCTTGTTAGGCTTTCTGACTTGTTATGTGTGTGGCTTCCCCAGACTGACTTTCTGTGCTGTTAGGAGTGTCTGGCCATACAAAAGAGCTTTCAAAAAAGGTAATGTCTGGGACCATGTCAGCTCTCTGTCACCAGAATAATTAATATGCCTGCAGAGATCTTGGAAATGAGCAGTGAGCACTTCCTCATCTGCAGTGAGCCAGGCTGAACCCTAGCCTGAATGGGTTTGTCTACTTTATGCTTCACAATTTTCAGGTGTATGGTGAATATTCCTCAGCACTATGGAGTTTTGCTCAGGCAGAGGCTGTAGCAGAAAGCAATGATTCTTACTGTAATCCATGTGGGGTTATAATGCACTAAGTACAAGGTGTGGGTAGCTGACCATGGGAATTCTCTATAAAAGTCTGTGCTACTTAGGTAGAAAACAAATCTAAGTAGTGAAATTCTGTCCGTTGTGCAGCAGCACTGGAAAGCTGATTTTTACTTACAAATTCATCCAGATGTTGCTCCCTTGTAAATAGGTTTTTTTTAGTTTCACTCTTTTTAGTAAAAATTGAATTAGACATAAATACAAGTACCAGTTCTTGTCCTTGAAGTGCTTACCTAATTCACTATTGCTTAATACACTCCAGGAAAAACATTGTCCATGAGGTAAGAACTATAGATATGGATTTCATCAATAGCCACAAGGTAGATAGGCTATAGAACCAACATGTTTATTGGATAAACTCTTCAAAGAACTAGAAAGAAGATTCTATTAATGAACCAATGATGCAAGTAGTTATCCTGCAGTTGATACAGCTCTACCATTCCGAATTCTCTGAGGGTACTCCCATGCATAGCTTAGGAAATGTACTTTTTAAAATATAGTAATTTGATCTTCAAGGATACACAAATCTGGCTGAAAAAAAATGGCCATAAAATGCACCTGATAGTACTGTGTTGTGTGATCCCGATTTTCTAATAATTTATCTGAAAAGATTAAGACTTAAATGTGAAACAAGTCTGGTCTGAAGACAGAAAATGAGTGCAAATAAAACGATACCTATTAACTTAAGGAAAGAACACAATAGATCAGAGTCACTTTGAATATCTGAGCAATGAAATTCATCTGACATTTAATGAAGCAGTTAGAACTAGTGATGATGCTGAGTTTTGTGATGTGTGTTACACAATGTGACATAACATGGCAGCTTAGGGGCTTTTATGGAGCAGTGTGCTATGTTGTAGTCAATCTAGATTATCAGAAAACTTGATCATGCAGTGGTGACAGTGTTCTGGGATATACTCAGACTTGTAATTCTTTGCTGCTTTCTTTACAAGTTTTCAGTTGTGGGCAACAGAATTCTTACCTTCTTTGTTATTGCCAGTGCAAATAAAATTTAGCATTATAAAATTAGTCAAAGGAAGGCTGATCAAATGATCTGCTTTCTCTGCAGAAAGATACAGAGCTGTCACTTGATGCCCGAGAGATGTAGTATACCTTAGTTTGCCAAATATATCATGAGTACTACAGAATGTGTATTTCATGGAACACCAACCTTCCAATTTCTTAACAGGAAATGCCTGAAAAAATGCAGTTTTAGAAGAAAGAGTACTAAGGGCAAATGTTAAGACTGAAAAATAAATCAGATGCCTGGCTTCTGACAATGCAGTGGTGTAACCTGTCTCACTGGGACTTATTCACTGAAGTTGGAGAAACTTTTTGCAAAGAGGTAACTTACATTTCTATCATGCTTTGGACAGTTTTTTTATTATGTATCCCAACACGTGTGTCTGTAGCATGTT
Organism: Phaethornis superciliosus; assembly: GCA_023637945.1. Lineage (NCBI taxonomy): Eukaryota > Metazoa > Chordata > Aves > Apodiformes > Trochilidae > Phaethornis > Phaethornis superciliosus. Next base: position 14,086,626 of record JAJQWJ010000016.1, on the reverse strand, counting down.
ATCTTCTTTGGAGACTGAGTTCAAGGAGCATCTCAGTGATACTTGCAGTCAAATTGTCTGGTTTTAGATAGTCCTGTGAGGAGCAGAGAGTGAGAAAGGATGCTCCTTTTGGGCCCTTTTCGGCTTGGGGTGTTCTATAACAGACTAATGTGACTACTCCAGGAACATCATGTAGAGCTTGGTGCTTTTCTCTTGCAGATCACTTCTTAGGAACAGATTGCAGATGTGTAGGAGGGATTCTTCACCTCACTGGTTTAAGGAATTGATGGAACTGACACTTTCTTCCCTGGAGGGAAGTGCTGTGGCTGGTGGAAGACTATAAAACAGTATTGCCTTCAGTTCTACATATCTGTTACTAAAAGAACATTCAAGCCACCACTCATTTATGCTCTTGAGAGGAATGTCTAAAATGTTTTGACCTCTATTGCTTGTAGGGTAATTACATGTTTAAGATATGAAATGGGTTGTTGGGCTGATTTAGATGCATGGCTGCTTTCTTTACTTCTCTTTGAAAGCAGCTCTTTGCTTGGGTACTTTCATACCTGGGAAATTGTGATGACATTCTTGTCCTGCTTTTGATAGTGTCTGTACAACATGCCAGGAATTTCAACAAGGGGGGAACTTCATCCATGTAGAGTCCTGTGCATGTATAGAAAACACATTAATTGAGATGTTTTTATCCTGCATAACGCAGAAATTGGGATACTCCCTGGTTTATGCACATCCATATTTTACATAAACTGTTAGTGTACTTCTTTCCCTGAAGTAAACTGAAAACAAATGCTTAAGTTAGGAGAATAACTCCAAGCATGAAGCCCCCAAGGAATCAGTGGGAGGGAGAAATACCTCCTGGGAGGTACTATCAACAGAAGAGATGTGAGAGCAACAGGAAGAACTGCAGAAAAGGGTCCCAAGGATGGATCTACCACCCTGTAAATCTACATAGTACAAAGCTTTACAGTCTGACCTCCCATCTCTACCCTCCCACCACCAACAATAAAAACTTTATGGTTCAAGGTCTTAAGAGAAGTGGTTTGGTATTATAAACAGAAGAAATCAAAAAAGGCAGTCTTTGTGTTGAGGGAAATACTCTAGTGTGCTATAACTATACAAAAAAAGGATGGCAATCAAAGATGCCAGATTCCATTATCTGCCTTGCTGGAACAATGTGTAGGCCCCATGGTTTTTGGCTCATTGGATTAAAAGCAATATGACTCACAAAATCTTAGCCTTAGGAGTCTTGTTCATTATGATAATTGGTAAGTTAATTAAATTTCTGAAAACTAATGAAGAGCAAACAAATTTATTTGATTTACCACTCCTGTAACTGACTCTAATTGAGTAGGTGTGACTGTAGTCAGTTCCATTACAAGATGAAACAAGCTGGCTTGTGCTTTCAGAGAAGATGGTCATTTACAGTAATGATGAGAGTCTATTAGTATGATAGCAGTCCAAAGATCTATCCAGGGATGATAGTAAAAGAAATAATGCACCTGTCAGAACATCTACTTTCACTTTTTAGTCTAGCTGTATCTTGTGGCTGTAATGAGGCTTTTATAGCAATAAAAATAGCTATTGATGTAACTTGTTAAGAACTGATGGAATACATTTACCTGTAATGTTTGAATGGATATTTGTGTAACTGAATTCTCCAACGTGTTGGGGGTTGACTTGTTTGTTTGTGGAATTTTCAGTGTCTGGTGAAAGGAGTAGTGGTAGAGTGATGTTTTGGGTTTGGAAGAAATGTGTTCAAATTATTGCAGTCGCCAAAAAAGTAGCCACATAGATGGCCTTACATGTTTCATTTTGAAAGCTACTGCATTGAAAGCTCTTAATAATTTGGTACTCTTTGGTGCCAACTCTTGATGGTACTGCTGCACCCACAAAGTAAGCTTTAAGCTGTGGGAAGAAAGAAATATGAACTTTGTACCTTAGTTTTGATAGGTTTTTAAAATACTCAAAAAACATTGTTTGGACGATTGAGTTACAAGTTTTTCCATAAGTACACAAGTATTATGGAATCTAGAGTTGAATAACTGAAATCATCATGCTGGCTCCTGCAGTTGCTTTTTACTTGGGAATTGGCCATTGACTGATCTTACCCTGAGATTATTTTTTTTAAGCCATAGCATCTTAACATCTGTTAAGTGTATCAAATATAGGGCAAGTCTGTGCATGTGTCACAGTGTTAAAGTATGCTTTGTGAGAAGCCTGATTCCCTCCCTTTAAAAATAAATAGATAAAAGGAAGAGAGGAAATCCTTTTAGCAGCAGTGTTAGAAGACAAAGGATAAACAGAGTATGTGGGAGGGAAGAAGTGAAAACCATTTATCTTCCTAGGACTAACTCTCTGCATGCTGGATTAAAAACACAGGAAGCTCTTGTTGTCTCTACTGCTCTGCTGTTGGTGGATGTATATACTACAGTAGGGAAAATATTACATCTCTAAATAAGTAATACTTCAGTTGCTTTTGCTCTTCTTTAGCTATTAATGTAGGATGGGAGCTATACCAGCCCTGATGCTGAGTCAGAACTGCACAAATACTATGGATTTCTAAAGAATTAAATGTGTTTTTTTTTCTTTCTTTTTGTTTGCTTGTTTGTAAGGAGATCTTAGTCCCTGTGAGTTACACAGCAGTTATGGTTTAGTTTTGCTAACACCAAAATGTTCTCTTGTATGGATCCATTAACTACAGCATTGCCAGAATGATAATGTGCTGACTCCAGACAACTAATATTTGCACCGGGTTCTGCAAACAAATATTTGTGTTTAAAGATTTGAGAAGCATCATAGGAATTGAGTGTCTTATATCATGGTAAATTGGGTGAAATCCTTTTCAGTAACAAAGAAGTTAAGAAAGAATGCAGACTTAGTGACTAGTGATTTGTATTAAGAGCAGATTGAATCAAATGGTAATGTAGCTACTGATATTAGAAATGAGCACCAAGCAAACAGCTCTCAATGTTTATGCTGTTTAGCAGCTGAGAAGCATTTTTGTCATGAGTATTTCTTTCCGGGATGGACATAGTTACATTTATCCTCCAAATTACCTGCTGGGTATCTCCTATATCTTTAATTCTTCATAGATTCCAGCTTTATCAGAGTTTGGACTGTACCAGAGCTCTTAAAATTGCTTACCCTCATCTGAGTGTTGGTAGTATTATGAAGTAAGGTAAAGACACTGACTATGGATGTTAAGGTTAAAGTTTGTTTCCTTTACTTTTCAAGATGCAATAGTGCCAGTAACTATTGAGGTATTTAAATTGTGACTCAAGTGGAGCAGACAATGACAGGTAGGTTAAGAAATTACTCTAAGATAAACTACAGGTCAAGAACAGTCTAAAATACTTGCTCTGGAGGATTAGAAATTGTCGTTTATTAGGACACAAATCAACCCCAGCTCTGGTACCTTGGTGTATCACAGCTGACAAAAGATACAGGCAGTCAAAGTCTGAAAGAGAACCCCCCCATTACAGGCATTTGTAGACCTGACATTGAACAGTTGTGTCTCATGCTATGGTTATGGTCTGCTCAACATAGCAAAGTTGATTTCTGACTGTTCCAACTGCTGGTGTTGGTGAAAATGGGCATTTTAGAACAGTGGTGCTGTTGCAACTCTCCTTGCAACAGTGTCAAGGTAGATCCTGGACTAAGAAAAGAAATTCCCTTGCTGTATACATGCTGCCTGCTGCTTCATGCAGCTCTGTAACTGATGATGCTCGGTTATTTCCTAAGGCCATCTAGTGGGGAAATCCTATTAGTAGCTGTGTTTGCTGGAGTTAATGGCTGTTAAAAATGGGATAGATTTGCAAAGACTTGCTTCACTTTTAGTTATATTCGAGCTTGCATTAACTTTCACTCCAAATTTATTTGGCAACAACTGAATAAATTCTGTGCTGTTCACCTTCCAGTTGAGCAAGAAAAAAATGGGAGGCCTTACCCAAACCTTGGAGGGCAAGCAGAACTAAAAGCAGATTGCACTAGGATTAAATTACTTATGTCTTCTTTTATTTCCTCTGTATGTATGTGAACAAGGACAGCTAATTTAATTGATTTTGTAAAGACTAAATTTCTTAAATGTATCTAAGTCTGGAAAACTCCACAGGTAACAGCAATGGCTTTACAGAAATAACACCTGATATATCAAAGAGGTGTTCTTTATACGAAAAAAAGGCTATATGTTCTAGCTAAGTTCTTATCTGCCTAGGTGACTCAAGAAATAGTAGTGGGAAGGAAGCTGAACCTCTGGTGGCTCTTTCAGATGGTTTAAGTTTTTATTTGAATACAGGGGAGTGACTAGCAGCTGCAGTAAAGAAATAAGCATTGTGCTGCTTAAACACTACATTGACTGGTAAGTTACCTTGTCTTCTACATTTTCCATTCCTCAGTTCTGATGCGGTATTTTCATGCTTAATACAAACGATGCTGAGCTTGAAGATACTTGATGCTATTTTCAGTACTAAATATTGACTCTACTTCAACAGTTTTGCTTCGTGGTTTTATAGGATTGCATCACAATCCCTAAATCAAAGTTTGCTGAATAATTAAAAAAATTAAGAGACGATCTGAGAAACTGAAGTTTTTGCCTGCTGTCTGAGGCAACCTGATGGTTAGGTTTTTCACAGAAGTGGTTGGAAGCACAGGTACTTATGATTCAGAAGATGCAAAGAAGATAAAAATGGCTACATAGAGGCATTTCCATATGATGAGCCAGAACACAGAAATGAGTCTAAAAATGCATGTCATTATATCCCTTGGCTTGCTTTCTGAGCAGAAACATGATGTCTCTGTGTTGAGTGGAAGCTATGTAGCTGTGGTTACTACAGAACTACATTCAGATCAATTCTGCTGAGAGTTTGAGCACAAAAGCCTGAGCTCAGTGTTCCATGAACTGTGGCTACACAGACCTTGGTTGGCACCATCTGTATCCCAAACTCAAAACTAGAAATACACTGAAATGTTTTGCTTCATTGAGAGTGAAATTACTAAGTAAATTAGAGGATCTGAGACTAGTTAAACAGCTCTGCAAAGGTATGTAGGTGTCTGGAGGGAATCAGGTTTCTAATTAACTTTATGAATATTGAATTTCCTATGTGAAAATTTGAAGGCTTAGGAGCTTTCAAGGAAACTGTGCAGGCACAGGGTGTGACAGCACAACTGTGGCATGGTGTAATGGCCTTGTGTCAGAGTTGACATGCTGGCTGTGTGGCAACCAAATTTATTTGAGTAGAGTAGCTGTGTATGAATTTATTTAACTCTGTATTTCTGTGGAATGGAAGACTTAGCAACAATATATGGAACAGTGAGAATCATGAGCTTTCAAGATTTCGTAAATACATGAGCACTTTTTGAAAATCCAGTTTAGTACTCAACTCAATACTGATATTAGTTGCTTTGTTTTAGACTGTTGCCTTTATTGAAGTAGAAAATGGCAAGCCATTTAATCTCTCTAAGTTTGTTAGCTAATGTTTGTCTCCATGTTTTACATTACAATGAAGTAAGAGAGTTCAGTGCTTCTATGCTCTCACTAGTTCCATCTAATTATCAGCTTAAGATGAATAGAAAGCTAAAATGCTTTTATGAGACTAAGAAGTAATAACCAAAAGTCTTTAAACTATGGACAGTTTAAATGCTCCCAACTGAGCCCAGGCTGTGTGAAGCAGCTAAGGAAGCAGCATTTGATTAAATTCTATTTAATGCAGACCTACATAGATGAAAAGCAATGAAGTGCCACCTAACTGGCTGAAAACATTACAGCTGAGAACTTCCCATTGTCTGCAAGTTGCAGGTGAATTTTATGTTTGGGAAAAGGAAAACAAGTGAAAAACTACAACCCCCCAATTATGATATAGGATGGACTTTGCCAAATACAAATGCATCTCATAGCTGGTGCTGACTGTCTTGCAGATTACTTCAGATGCAGTTTTTAAGCATCTTGTGCAGAGATTGAGAGTGAATCAGTACATTGCTTTACTGAGGCATTCTATTTTTGTATACAATGTAAGCATATTGCTTTACTTCATATGCAACAATGCTGCTGCATGAAGTGGTAGCTCAGAATTTTGCCTGATTTGTAGGTTGAGGTATTTTCATGGAGTCGGTTTCAATGGGTATACAGTACTTATTTATGATAGAATGGATCATGAAGTGAAGAGAAAGTTTCAAAACAATACCAAAATTGTTTGTCTTGTGCTTTGGTAGACTATGTGAATAAGTAGCTAGCAATTTCACTGTCACACATGAGGCAGTGCAGAATAAAAGTTAGGTTTCATTTATTTTTTTAAGAATAAACTATCATACTTGTTAGCAATACAAAGTGTCATGTGGTTTATTCCACACTTGCTGAAGGATGCAAATGTGAAGATGTTACAAACACTAAATCTTAGTTATGGCTATCTTAATAGTGCAGGCTGTCCCATTTTATTACAGAACCTTTATCTGGTTTTCTATTTCGAAACTATTCCAAGGCTGTTTACCTTATGCCTGAGTGCTGTTTCCTACTGATAAATAACTACAGGAAGGAATTAGTGTTTCACTACCCATATCAAAAATTTTTCTCAACATTAGACAAGAATCCCTTGATGTGGTGGTGGCAGGTCTGGTGGTAATTCTGTCCATCAGGCAGAGAAGCAACTCTTCTGTTTTGTTTTTTTTGTTTTTTTTTTTCCCCTGAAATAAACGCTTGTTAGACTTATTAAACCTTAGATTACACTCCAACTCCTTGAGTCATACCTAAGCAATACTTCAGTGCCACTGTTCATTCTCTTTGCCTTCTTTGGGAATGGTCCTCATCCATGGCCTTAGTTTGCAATCTGATAACTGGACTGAATCTTAAAATCCATCCTAACTTCATACTTTCTTTTATCTTGGAATAGTCTCTCTATGAAATAAATAATATTATAAGTTAATTTATTTTTCATAGTCTTATTAAAGAATGTGAAGTAGTTGTTTACCAGTGTCTTCATGTCCCACAGCAAGTCTTAAACTAAAAAGGTAAGGAACTTAAGAGAAGGAGCTATGTCAGGAGACGAAGGTAATTGTTGGAGTAAACTGGCATGTACCAGAGGAAAAGGAAGCAATTGGCAAGGGATCAAAGTTTCTCATAAGCTGCTAGCCTGACATGTCAGACAGGCACAGATAAAGTAGTGGATGTCAATATTTTCATCATTTAATATTTTGGGGTGCTTTTGGCTTTATTGACTTTGTAAATTTATTATCTCAGAATACATACAAGATGAAACTATGGTGGTTTGTAGCTGCTTTTAAATATAGACATTCTGTTTCAGGTATAGGAAAAGTCTCTTGGAGTGGGAAAAATGGACAGGAGTTTGTGTCTGTTATGAGTTGTACTTAAATTCAGTATACCTTGTATAAATATATTATTTGTTAATTTCTTACACTAACAAACAGGGTTATCTCCTTGTTTCTGTTTCCATGGAACATATGTTTCCTTACTGGCCTGGAATAGCATCTTATGATCTTAAAGTTAAGTGAGAGAAGGTTCTCAAAATTAGACACCCACTTACAGTAAAAGACAGGGCAATAGAAATATTCACATTAGGTGATTATCACTGCTTCATAACTATTAATGAAAAGAGTCTATATCTATTAGAATGATAAGTAGATGGATTAAAATGCAATGTTAGGAAAAAAAGAATGCTAAGTAGATTGATTAAAATGCAATGTTAGGAAAAAAAATCCACCATACTGACTTCTGAATCGGCATTGTCTGTTGTATAGTTGTAGTTAAACCCTCAAGTAGTTAATGAATTGAGGCTTTCTTTTTCTGTTCAGAGATATCCAGGATGCTACATTAAAAAATAAACCACAAGTCAATTCTGGACCTAATTTCTTGTTGTAACTGACAATTTAGTGTTCAAAATTACTTGTTTTAAAGAAGGTTACTTTTTTGATTTCTGTAGGACATTGCTTTTTAGCCCTGGTATTACACTGTCACTGATGTGCTACTTCAGCACTCCATATAGGAAGTAAACATTTGCCTTGAAATAACTTGAAATAGTGAGAGTATGTGAGTGCCAGCTGGCTTTTCTAGGAGTTCCTAACAAAAAAAGGAAGGAGCCTAAAAGAAAAAAAAATGTTGCGTTTTGGGGTTGGGGTTTTTTTTGTTTGTTTTTGTTGTTTTTGTTGTTTTTTGTTCGTTTTAACAAGATGTACTGCTAACATATTTGTCAGTATTTAGAGAAATGTAATGATCTGGGAACTTGTACTTCCCATTACCACTGAAGCTGACAAGAATGCTAGGTATCTAAAACTTATTTCCTGTTTATGGAAGTTTATTTGTGAGTTGAGTTTAAATGGTGGAATAATTAAAAAGATCTTGCCAGTAACACAGAAAATGAGAGACCAAAAACTGTTCAACTCATTGATGAAAATAGCATGTTTGATTGTTCTGGATTGTTGACCAGAATATGTTAGTTCATGGGGATTATTTCATGAATGAGTGCTAGGTGGATAGCAGAGGAGTTTGGAAGGGCTATAAATACCCCATGTCACCTGTGGTTTTTGAACTCCTGTGACATTCTGTGTTCTTTTCTCATAATAAAGTAAAAACAATTCATCTTTACCCATGAGCTCTTGCTTTCGCTTTCCTCTACAAACTTCTGGAATAATTTCTCTTTTTGGAATAATATCTCTTATTTGGGCTACTGTATAAACCTTTTTGATGGAAAAACCTATCACTTATCACTTAGGGGTCAATAGATACCTTAAAAACATGCAAAACAAGATGATTTTCCTAGTAACTTCTTAGAATCTGTTTAACTCTTAAAACATTAGAAGTTTATTAAAACTGGTGCATGTCCTGCAATGCATTGACTTCACAAGCATTTTCTGGCCTGTAATAATCCATCTGATATTTGCATAAAATCTGTCATAATATGGCCCTAGATTTGAGAGTAGCGCTGAATGTATTGTTTGGTGCAGGGAAGGATTGGAATTTGCTGGTGGGTGGTAGGGTTTTTTTCACAAATGCAAATTCTGGATTACTCCTGAAGTGTGTGAGGTTTAGAGTATCAGACAGTTACTTTGACTTAGTGTGATGTGCAGAAGTATTTTAAGGCTAAGACATAAGAGAGCAGATGTTCTCTGTCCTTATTACTTTCAAACAACAAAACTGTAGAAACTGAACATGCTTCCTATTTAAACATACTTGTTGATGATTGATTTTGAATTAGCTTTTTTAAGGGATGAAGTCTTAATGGCTTAACTACTGTCTCCAAAAGGAAAAGACAAAATATTCTGACAACTTCGTCCTCTCTATAGTAAATAAGTGTACCTCATTCATGCTGTTACTGTGTGTTTTCTGTCTACTGTTTCTGGAATGTTTTCCAGTTGAGTCTTTCTGCTGTGTCTGTGGATTGACAGCAATAATTGTATTTATTTTCATGTAAGTACTTAATCAGAGATACAGGTTATTTTGTTTATGCCAGCGTTGATTTATGACTAGAAAACATTCACATCTGAAGCCATCGGAGAAAAAAAAAAAAAAGTTGTCAGAAAGCCCAGGAAGACACAACCACAGAAATAATTTTTAAAATGTCAGCTGTTGTCCAAATACTGGAATATCCAACATCTGGTGGTCAAAATCAGTGTGAAGATGTCCTGTATACAAGCAGAGCAGAGAAGTAGGACTCTTTCAACTCTGAAAAGTAGCTTTAGTTTGAGAGTCAGACCAGAATGGGTATTTCCCTTGATACTGGCTGCTTTAGTGAAACTAATATTGTCTCTTGGAAATGTGGCAGGTTTGTGATAGAGTGGTTGGAGAACACAATGTATATTCCTGTAAAGGAACATGTACCTATAACTTGCTGAACTAAAGCACTTTCCTTCTAGATTTATCAGAGCTACAAGTCTTCCTTCTGCTTGCACAATACTCATCATAGTTTGAGGAGTTTTTTTTAAATTTGCCATAATTTGAACTACAAAATTCAAAACAATAGCATAACTTAAAGAATCACTGGGGCTTATAAAGCAGTTTCAATACATATCATATGTCAGGAATTGAAAGCTATGACAAACTGTGAGCTTTTGTGTCTTTAAGGTGTATTAATCATTGACAAAAAGCTTGTCAAGTACAGATGGATATACTCCATCCTCGGTATCTGTTTATGCTAGCTACCCTACCTCAAGCTTTCTCATGTCTGCTGTGGATTTTGATATTAATAATCTTATTGTCTTTATTTTCAGTTAAATTCAAGGTGGCAAGGCCAGCTGTAAATGGCAAAAGTAAAGATCTTGAAAGTAAAGATCTGTTTACTTGTCTCCAGAGAGTGCATTGTGTGTATTCTGAATATCAGCACAGTGTACTGAGACATATTCAGACAGACATATCTTTAATTTGACCAGGAATATAAATGTGCTACTAACAAGCACCAGAGAAAATGCTTTTGTTACTGAAATTTCCAACACCTATTTTGTCCAAGTGTCATGTCATTAAAGGAAGGTATAGAAGTAGCTGGCTCCTTCGCAGGGTAGGTTGTTTTTAATAAGTAAATGCATCTGAAGGTATAAGAGCCTAGTCTGACAAATGTGTGTGAATAACAAATATGTAATATGTATTTAATGTATTTTGAATTGAGTTTTTTGTAAGAAAACACCTTAGCATAATGTTTTTTCCCCAAATGCATTTACCTCAGGCCAATATTTAGCCAGTAAAAATGGTCACTTTCAAGATTTCATTATCCTGATGAATTTTTGGTGGAACTGTTATTGCAGAAGATGTGTTACCAATCAGTTAATATTATTTTGGGTTTAGTGCTAAAGCTGAGCTGTTCAGTAACTGCTCTGAGTTACTCAGCTGTAAGAATCATGTAATTTGAAGGTGTCTCCTTGTATGGAAGATTTTCTTTCAATGATAGTTACCACGGAGAACCATTGTCCAAAACTCCTGCTGTGTGAATGTTGAACTTAATCTGTCTGCATGTTATTATTCCACTTCATTTTGAGGCTTCTGTAACCTTATTGGTGTACTACTCAGGTAAGAGCTGAATGACTGTTGTGTAGTGTTGATCAGGAAAGTTTATTTCTATTTAAGCAGCATTTAATGCATTAAAGCAGTTTAGAATCAGGTTTTTTCTATGCTTGTTGTCCCCTGAACATGAAAACATGTAAGGCTGCATAGAAGAACTGTTCCTGTAACATGTGTTGGCCTTTAGGAAGAAATTGGAATGATGTAAGATGACATCAGCCAAACATCTTGTGCTCATGGAGCTGTGACATTCCTCCCGGTGCAGGATGGGCTGTGCACAGTGGCACAGATCACAGGCTTGTGATAAGAAGATACTGAGTTGCTTAAATCTAGAAAGCACTTTGCCTGTGTATTTCAGCAGACTGACCTGTAACTGCTAACTTCTAGAAAGGTCCTTTTCCAGTAACAGATTTCTAAAATCTGAATTCATAACATTCAGACCAAGTGCTTCAGATCTCAACTGTGTGCAGATGCAGAGGAGCTGCAAATGCACAGTGAGGCTCAGAGCAAGGGACGGGTGTGTATGGGTGTCTGCACATCCACCCTGAGCAATGATGTGTCACAGTAACTGAATTTTAGCATACTTAGTGGGTGATAACTAACTTGGTAATCCCTAAATTCAGAATGTAGTCGTGTATACTCCACTGAATCTCAAAAAGCTTTGTGGCATCAAGGCTAAAGACTTAACAAATGTAGGCATAGAAATGTGGGGGCGGCAGCACACCAAATGCTGAATTCATTCCTGAATTTTGCTAACCAAAATGTTAAAAAGGGAAGAAACTCAAGCTGGGAGCAGCCTCTGTTATGGTAAGAATGGCTGTTGGTGTGACCATTTGAAAGGCACTTTGTTTGAACAATTAGTATTTTTCTTAAGCTTAGTGAGCATTGTTGATAACCTTTGATGGTTTACTAAATATCAATGGAAGGGTGTGGTTGTTGGTTACTATTGTTATATCTTGTGATTCCTTCCCTAACCTACTGCCTTTAGAAAACAACTACCATATGCTTTTAGTGTGTGGTTTCCTGAACATTTTTAAGTGTAAAGAAAAAGAAGCCTAAATTTCTTGTATTACTGTGAATGCTGTGTATAATAAAATGGATGGAAAAAAAAAATCATCAGGGTGGTGAGTGCATAATTTCTGAAACAGGTTTATATTTCTCCTTGCTCTTCTTTCCTCTCATTAATATTAGGCAAAAGTAACTGGTGGGAAAGTATAAAAAGATCTTAAGAGGCTTCTCTCTATTTGCATAGGTGATTAGGAGCAGTAATGATTTGATAAGTGAGGAGTTTAGACTTCCAACTGGAACATAAGACTTTATCTGGCAATTGGCTTAATTTGTCTCCTGGCTCTTTTGGCTTCTGAAAAGGATATTTTATTAAGTAGTTTGTCAGAAAATTTCACACTAGCCAGATAAATTGGACTTGATGGTCTGGGCTTTAATTCAGCCAAGGTTCACTATTTAAGAAAGAAAAATTCTGTCACAATTCCTGAAATTAATTGTTATGTTTTTGGCCATTAATTGCATCACAGTTAAATGACAGAGAAATATTAATCATAAGATGGTAAAAAGTGAGAAGGAGCCCAGGCTTCCAGCAGCAACTACTGTCAACTTTCTTAGTTAATAATGTAATAACAGATTATCTTTCCATTTTTCTGGTGTTATGTTTTTGGGTATCCTATCCAGATTGAAGAGGATTTGCTGTGGTTCCTTTGAAATTTCAAGTGCTTTAATGCTTGTCTAGTCACTTGCCTTGTTTATTGTCTTCTGCTTGAGATAGGTAAATATGAAGAACCAGTAGACCAGTTGGTATTCTGTACTTTCCACAACAACTTTTGTGGTTACTGTTTTGAGAGGCGTGTAGAATGAATCCTACAAAGTGTAACCAAACTCCCACAATCTGAGAGAAAATGGGGAAGAAGAACTGAAAAACAGCCAGCAATGCAAATTAAAATAACGATCGGTAAAGTTGTGAATGTTTGTTACAATTTACAGTGATTATGGAGAAATAAGGTTATTGCTTGACATTCAGCAGTTTTTGAAACTTAAAAATCATAAGTTGATGGACCAGCACAGGAGGAAAATGACTTTGAAATAATTCCACTTCAGGGTTTATCTGATATTTATTCACAGTGACAGTGAATGAGGTCACATGTACCTTAATGAAAATGTTTTTGGAATTAAGCCTACTATTTTTTGGAGTTCTCTGGAAGGTGTTCCAACTGTTGGATCATGACATAAAACGATTTGAAAGGTGTTCTACTCTTTACACATCTTGCAGTACTAGAGGATTTGAGGACTGGTAGTAACATCTCTGGATTAGTTTGATTTTAGATTGTTGGTCCACTTGGACAGTGAAACAATGATTGTCATTTCTTGTAATGTCATCTAAGTGCTAGACCTTTGCTGACAGGAGGGGTTTTCTTCTCCAGTACTAAGATAAAGTTTTATTTTCTAAATTTTTTCTCCTTTTTCCATATGTTTGCATGTTAATTAAAGAAGAATTGCACTTTAAAAACATTTCTGGATAATTTAAAGTGTTTTCTTGAGAAAAGACAATTATAACCAACAGGAAGATTGGTAAATAATACGCTGAGCCTAGAAATAACTGTCTTTGTCAGAAAGAGGAATGTTAAGATTGAATGTTTTAATTTGCACTTGCAGGATATTGTAACTCTCAAATGTATTCTTGTCTAAAAGTGCAGACAAGTGTCAAGGTAACACTTTTGGGTCTTTTGTGGTCATTAAGGTGATTAAATTAACAGCCTTTGGCTGTCCTATTAGCTATATTGGCTAAAGACTGCTTTCATTTCAATGAGTTTAGTAAACTCCTGTTGCCTATGTTCATGCATGTGATCAGGTATAAACTTCAACGCAAAGAACTTTGTTGTTAAGCCCTTATGAAGTTTTGCAGTTTTCTTTCCAAGGAAAGAAACAATGTGAGAAAGCCTCTGCAACCCAGAAAATCATGCAAGTGCTTTCTGTCCTGTCCAGTGTGGCTGCTTAGGTTATTGTCCTGATGTTTATGTGGATTTCCACTGTGGAATTTCTTGTCTTTATTTTGTAGGGGAGGTGGGGTGGGGGTGGGTTTGGAAGCCCCAGCAGGCAAACAATGCACAAAATTTATGAACTAAATATTAAATTTTCCACTTCAAAAGCTTTGTGTAAAACGTCTTCAGAACTTTCACTCTCTGGCTTTTTGATCCTTTTATTTGGTGTGCATATTAGATATTGAAGAGTACAGTTAAAAATACTACTCTTCAACCAGCCAGAGCAATAAACACCCGGAATATGTAAACACAGGGAAAAATTGAAATTTTGTCAAGTGCTTTACTTTCAGTTATAGTGTCCATTAAAGATATCCATAAGGGGGAAAAAATACCCTAATGTCAAAGATGACAAAATGGTTGCAGTAATAAAAATATTGCCTGTTTACAAAATACTTCTAGTTTTTGGTATTTAATGTAAACTTTAACTTAGACTGAAAATAATACTTGAGGCTCTCTATGTAAAGCTCATACTGCTGTACAGCCTAGTGTATATTATAAAGCTTGAACTAGGTAATGGAGACCAGAAGGCTGACTTGCCAGGGTCAGAGCCCATAAGTAATACAAACAAAACCCAGGTTTTCTGGTTCCTGCTTCAAGCACTGGATATTTCCTTTCTCAAGTCTCAGGGTTTCAGGGTTTTTTTTTAATGATAGTGTGGTGACAAAATGGGCATCTAGATACCTCAGCTTTACCTTGAAAGTATTTTTAAACTGCTGTTAACATTATTGAAAACCTCTCAATGTCAGGGGGTCAGAACCACAACATTGCGCATAGATGAAGAAAAAAAGACGTGCTAAAAGTTACTGTACTTCTTGCTGCATCTTTGAAGGAAAACAAATCAAGGAAGCTACTTATGCTTCAAAACAAGAGTTGTGTATTGACACACTGAGCTATATGAGCCATCCACAGTGAAGATGTTGGAATGTTTCACATGGTGGCAATGATGTTGCTTATTTTGTAGCCACATGTTAATAATATTCAATCAAAATACAGAATTATTTTAAAACAGCTTTATATGCTTTATTTTCTCCAAAGCTACTGAAATATCCAGGTTTAGCTTTGTCTTCAAGACAGTGTAAGGTAGTTGTCAGGAAGAGTACAAAAACTGGTGACTGCAACTAAAATCAATGTGGTTGAAACACAGCTCTCTTTTATTAACAGACACACAGAGTTACATAGAACTTAGAGGCCATGCCTCTTTAGATAATATAAGCATATTGCTGATTGGTACAACACATTTTTCATATCCACAGAGCACTATCTAACTGGTTAAATACAACTCTTTATGTGTTGTCTATGAGATGCTTTCCCATCCTGTTATTCTTCTTTTCTGCTGCCAACTCCTTTATCTTTTGCCTGTAGCTGATCTTTTAATAACCTTGCAGCTCAGGGCCCTTAGCTCACTCTGGCTAAAGCTAAATAGTCAGGATTGCTCACATGTCCATTTTCTTCAAAAAACTCTCCAATAGGTAATGAATATTTTTTTCAAAGTGTAAAGGCCTTATTTAGGATAATAGGTATGTATTGCCCCATTCTTCTGATGTGAGTACCAAACTGAAGAACTAGTCAAACCTTGAGAACATGAACTAATTTTTTAAGAGTCTATCATCTTCATGACCTATCTAAAGGACTGATTTGTCTCACAGTATGGAGTTTTGCCTTCTCCAAGAGAAGCAGTCACTTCTGAAGTTGGTGCTTAGAACACTCTTGCATTTCACACACTTCAGTGTCTGAGCTAGAAGTCTGTGTTTCAATTTGTCATTTTGGCACTTTTTTGTTTACTTCTCAAATACTTTTCAGGGTTAAGAGAACAGATATCACTCTTCTCTGAATGTAGAACTTACGCAACAGGAATTTTTGTTTTGAATTTAGGTGTAAGTAGTTTCTAAGAAATCATTATGGTGCTTTTTGTGGCAAGTTTGTATTATTATGAGCTGATCACATCTTCATCATGTGATCTTGCTCCTAAATTGTACTTTTTAAATCATTTTCTACCACTGAAACTACTTTTCACTGTTGCACGTGAATAAAGACAGTATTCTTTGTTTTGAAGTACAAAGAGAAAGCATGTTTATACCAGAAACTGGTAATGCCTTGTATATGCAAAGTGTTTCTAAACTGTTACAATAGTTGATGTTTAAGTGTAGCTATGGTTGTACCCTTTGAATTGATTTGGATTTTGTAAACAATTGCTGGTGTTGACAGCCATGAATTATTACAGCTTGAATAATAACACCCCTAGAATTTCTCTAACGCAGATTTTTAAAATTGCTTCCTGTTGGATTCTGGCTGAAATAAACCAATATAAGCTAAGGAAATGCTATTTCACTGTTTGATACAAGAGTGAAGGTGTTGGGTTATACCTTTTGAATCTCACAACTAATCTGCTACAACTGGCAGAACTTATGCTCTGCTTTGTATCTGAACTATCACTCTAAAGCCTGAGATGCTGCTGTGCTGTGGTTTCATTTGCCTCTCCTATATTCCAGAAGTATTTAAATGATGCAGATTTTCTTACCAGTTCATCACTTTGTTGCAGAAACCTATAGTCTCTGGGAACAGAAAGAAGTATGTTGAATATTGCCTGCTCTGTGCAAGCCATGTTCATGTTGATTACAGACCTTAATGCAAGAACAAAATTCTCAGCTAGTAAGTAGCTAATGGGCATTTAAAGCATATAGGTTTTGTTTTGCATTATTTCTTTGTCTAATATTGACTTAAATTCTGTTTATGAAGTAGAAAAATGATAGGAAGTTGTTTGGGGATGTGAATTATAAGACAAAGGTAGCTTAATAGGTAATATTCCAGCTGATGGAATATACAGCACAGTAAGTAGCAGAGAGCCTAGAATTTGAAAGGATTTCTAGGTTCTTTCTGTTGTATGATACAAATCTAATACAAAAGAATCTAATTTAATTTACTAGGCTTTTAGTGGAACTACTTTTTTTTAAGCTATAATTAAAAATTCTTTTTGACATACAGAAACTGTTTTCAGCAAGGGAGAAGGTGCATGGTCCTTAGTCAGTGTTAGTCAACTATTAGCTTTCTGCTGCTTCCCAGCTTGACTTCAGCTACCTGAGCAATAGCAAATTAGGAAGTAAAGAGCAGCTCAAATCCATACCATCCAGTATTAAATTAAACTGATAAACTAATGCCAGATTTCAAGGGCAATAGCAATTCTTCCTCTGAATCTAAGCAAATAAGCAAACTGATGGTTTATTAAGGTTCATTCATGGTCTGTGTAATTTTTATGAATGCAGCCCACATTTCAAGTGAAAGAAATCCTGTTTAAATTCTTTGCTGCTCCAAGTTATGGTTCTTTGCATACTGTGTGGTAAATTGTGGTTTGCCAAGTGAGACAGTCACGCTTTCTTGCATGGAGTCATCTTCCTTGTTACAACATCTCAAATTGGCAATGGAATTATGAAAACATGTACAGCTGGCTACAATTCATGTTTTCACTTTGTTTGAGGTGAATAGAAGGCTCGCTTCTATTGCTGAGCTTTCTAGTCAGTCTTCTTTGGTTGGTTGGGTTTTTTCCCCACAACAGTCTCTTGTAGCAGTACTTTAGGTTTGATGGTATTTTTCATTTTATAGTTTGACTATTTTAAGAGGAAAGGAGGGTGTAGCCAGGTGGGGGTTGGTCTCTTTTCCCAGGCAACTTTCAACAAGACAAGAGGGCATGGTCTCAAGTTGTGCCAGGGAAGTTTAGGTTGGATATTAGAAAGAATTTCTTTACAGAGAGGGTGATCAGACATTGGAATGGGCTGCCCAGGGAAGTAGTGGATTCTCTGTCCCTGGAGATATTTAAAAAGAGCCTGGATGTGGCACTGAGTGCCATGGGCTGGGAACCACAGGGGGAGTGGATCAAGGGTTGGACTTGATGATCTCTGAGGTCCCTTCCAACCCAGCCCATTCTATAATTCTATGAAGAGGAGATGCTGATTAACAATATAATATATATAAAATATATATAATATTAAAAAGACACAGGTAAAATGCTTGCTCAGCCTAACACATTCTTAACAAAGAATTATTTTCTTATTTAAATAATTAACATGAAAATATCTTTATAAAATCCCCTATTCAAGGTTTCACTGACAATTAAATTGCTCCTTTAAATGGGAGTAGCAAGTAGCAGTGGTGTCTTTATGACACTTGTGGCATTAAACCTCTGAGGGATCAGATCACCTTCAGCTGAACAACAGCCTGGTTAAGCATCAATTGAACCAGGTTTTCTTCTCTGTGCTGCTATCATTTTCCTACTGTTTATTTTTAGTTTCGACGACATCTGCATGGACATTTTACACATCGCAGAGGTGCGAAGAGTATTTAACCTCTTGAAACAACCTGTGTGCAGTGCCTGGAGGAGCCCTGGGATATGAGATCCGTGCGGGCAGAGCTTCCCAAGGCAGCCGAGGAACCTGCGGGGCCGGGAGCTCCGCGGGTGCCACCAGAGGGCACCGCGACACCGCGACACCGCGCAGGCCCTGCCACCCCCCGGGGGGTTTGCACAAACGCAGAGGCAGAATGAGGCCCTTCGGCTTCGTCTGCTCTGAAATTGCGTGGCGATAGTGACATCTGTCGTGTTAAACCTGTGGGCTGTTTCATGCAGTCATAGCATGGGCTGGGTTGGAAGGGACCTCAGAGCTCATCAAGTCCAACCCTTGATCCACTCCCCCTGTGGTTCCCAGCCCATGGCACTGAGTGCCACATCCAGGCTCTTTTTAAATATCTCCAGGGATGGAGAATCCACTGCTTCCCTGGGCAGCCCATTCCAATGGCTGATCACCCTCTCTGTAAAGAAATTCTTTCTAATATCCAACCTAAACTTCCCCTGGCACAACTTAAGTCCATGCCCTCTTGTCTTGCTGATAGTTGCCTGGGAAAAGAGCCCAACCCCCCCTGGCTCCAGCCTCCTTTCAGGGAGTTGTAGAGAGTGATGAGGTCTCCCCTGAGCCTCCTCTTCTCCAGGCTGAACACCCCCAGCTCCCTCAGCCTCTCCTCACAGGACTTGTGCTGGATCCCTTCCCCAGCCTGGTTGCCCTCCTTTGGACCTGCTCCAGGACCTCAATCTCCTTCCTGAACTGAGGGGCCCAGAACTGGACACAGCTTTCTAGCTTTTAATAAAACTCAAGTTTTATTAAAATTCCTTTGGGCTAGACAAGGTTCTTAAGTGCTGGCTTTCTCTCCTTTTTAGGCAATGTACTGAGATGCTTTATTTAACTTGGTGTATGACATTGCTTCCCAAATGATTGCATCAGGGACTTGCAAATCAGGCAGAGTTTGGACTTAGCACATTTAAAATGCACACATCAGCTTGATCATGTAACAAAGCATTAAGTGATGTGGTGGATATGCTTGGGAGATTCTCTTAGAGCTTGTTCAGGGAGCCTTGTGACTTAAACGAGATTCAAGACTTGATTACTTTGATGCCATCAAAATTACTCATTACTTCACCACCCTCCTAGTTGGTGATGTTGGAGGCCTTATTCTGTTGTGCAGGTAGTCTTGCACTCTGTGGTTCTGTGATGCTCTTCTGTTGCTTAAACCATGGGACCATATATTTGGATTCCATAAAGCTTGTTTTTTTTGTTTTGTTTTGTTTTTTTCGCCCATAAACTTTCAGAATTCAGGACTTCAGCCAGATGTCCAGGCCCTGCTAAAATTCCCATCAGGCCTCTAGACAACTCACTATTGTACATGTGAGGAGTATGAGCATTTGGGAGCCATCAGATTTACTGCACATGTGCAGGCCACATGGAAGACATAAATGCAGTGAGTCCCACTTGCTACACAGTGTGTGGGTATGCGTAACTGCCCAGCAAGTCCCTGACAAGAAATAGAGTGATGTTAGGCACACCACAGTATGTAATGTGTTTGGAAATTAAGACTGAAACACTCGTGCTTGCGTGTTTCATGAAGAAGTTGTTGGAAGTTCAAAATTGTCTAGACAAATTTTCTTCCACATAGTTTTCTTCAAGGAGTTGTGTGATCTTCTGTTTTTGTCCTACAAGGCTTGCCTTTGCCCACAGAGCTCAGCTCTTTTCTAGAATGTCTAGAATGTAAATATACTAGGGCAAGGTGGAGCTGGCGAGGTTATTTATGACAAGTTGAAGAAAGCAGCTATGGAACTGCTTAGGTGACAGCACTGCACAAATGCAAATACACTCTGAACATCTCTTTAGTAAACTGTTCTTCAATTAGAGAAAAAAGCAAAACTATTATTTCTTGAAACCAGATTAAATAGAAATATGCATGTATCAAGCTCAATTTCCATATTTAAGTAAAGATGTTCTACATAGTGAACTACTCGCTTCTTAAGAGAAATGCCTGTGCTTTTTATTGCAGAAGCAGCAGGCAAGATTTAAATCCCTGCTGAGTAGACACAGCACACCTTTGATAATAATCTTATTTGTAAGAAGTTTTACATATATGGAAATGTTGGTAGTTTCTAATGCTCCAGGAATTAGTATGGGGAAAAAGTGTCCAGCTTTAGATAGCTGATTTCACAAAAACAACTAACTTGGTTAAAATAATATAAATATTACTAAGAAACATTTTATAGTTCTAGACTACTCCATAAGCTGGTTTTTAGTGCAGTTTTGTGTAACATATGCTGTGCTGACTTCTGTCAACTCCATACTTAGAGATGGATTGTGACTCCTTTGTCAGTCTCTAGCAATTACCTGGAGCCTGAAGCCACAGTAGATGAACGAAGGAAAAACAGCAGCTTCAACACTCTGCTTCCCTGTGGCATATCTTGAGAATGTGTGACCATCTTCTTTAAGAGCTGCTTTTACTGGAATGTAGGAAAACATGCGTCCTATTTATTATAGTAATTAAATTTATTTCAAGAACAGGCTTGGCTTTTGGCTCATCTGTTTTTTTCCTGCCATTTTGCCTGGTTCACTTGTACTTTCCAGAGTAATTGAGAGATTAACAGTGAAGCATGAAATATGATGAATGCTGTGGATGACAGTGTTGAAGAGGTTTGAGGGAGCTGTTATATCATTTGTTAGAATTTGAAGTTCGTCACGACTAAACATTAGTAAGCTTAAAGAAAAAAAGTGCCATCATGCCATGACCTTTGCATTACCTGTGATCATATTTACTGTCCAATAGCTTCTCTATTTCCATGCTGAAGTGAAGGGTATGTGTCTTCCTGTGGCCCTCTTGGTAGTTTGGGAAATAGCTTGCTAATAAACTAGAACAGGAAAAAAAATACATCTTTCTTTGGAATGGTTGCCAAGGAGAGTTAGGTTCTAACAAAAGTATTTTCACTGGCTGAATGAGCCAAGAGTGTATACCTTCATCCTGTACGGAAGAGACTTCAGGGCTTTCAGAGTACTTTGTCTTCCTAAGCAATGTAGGTTCTCTCTTGTCTGGCCAGAACCAGCTGTTCCTTGTTCCAGAGCTGACCTCTTGTAGACCAACACTTGACAGAGGGTGCTTGCCTCAGAATAGATAGTGATGAGTGTCAGTGACATGTCTGGAGTTGTCTGTGCTTTTGCCCTCTCAAGAGAGTGAAGTGGAGGGATATGGTTGGAGCTCCTACGGTTATCATTGCTGCTTTGGGTACTCAAAGGCTGCAGAGGGATATGTTGTAGCTTTACCCCTTAATTAATGTCTTAATTCCGGAGGTTAAAGTTATCTTCCTCTGCCTTTTGCTCCAGGAAAGGAAAAGTTTATTTGAGGATCCAGGTAGAATTGTACACACCTTGCTAAATTTTGTCGTTTTTACAGATTTGGGAGAAGAGGAAGAATAGGATTTCCTAATCTTTCCTGAAGCAGTATAAAGCAGCCACTTAAAGGGGTGACAGCTGAGTCCCTCTGTGCATATTCAAACCTTGTGTCATTTGTCACTGAGCCTTCATGCACTGGAAACTGCTATGTAAGGACCACCTAACTGAGCTTTGGGTCTAGGCATGTGAGTAGTTCAATCTGAAGGTCTGATAACAGTGGTTTCTCTATAAAGACAAAATCCCCACATAAACAAATCATTAAAAAAAAAAATAGCAAAATAACTTATTTTTTCAAAGACCAGAAAAGGTGGAAGGTTGATTTGTGATCTTGCGTGTGATCTTCAGCAAATTGCTGTTCACAGAGAGATGTGGGCAACAAGAACAAGCTACCAGTGTGGCCAATGTTTCCACTAAAAGCCTGTCGCTTAAAATACTGATTTTTTTTTTTAATTTTATTTTAATATTCATAGGAAAGAGTTGACAGCACATTTTGGGCACAGTGTGAGAAACTGAGTCCTAATGTAACTAAACCTGGTCACATCTTTGGAGGGATTGTGATGGTTTCATGGTAATGCTGGCCATGATCTTTACTGAACTGGGAAAAGAAAAACTTTTCCCATGGGAACAGAGCCTGTACCTTGTGGTCATGGACCCAAGAGTTTGTGATGGAGATGAAAAACTGGCAGTTTGTGTTCCCAAGTGTGCCGTGCATGGATGTACCTGTGGAACTATGCTTATTCAGAAGGAACCTAGGTATTTTGAAACGGAGAGGGCTTCATGTTGTTTGTAAACCAGCTTTTTTTGGGGGGGTACATAGTGTGTGTTCCTGGTCTACTATAGGGAGAACTTCTCTGTTAATGGGCTAAGAACTACGTCCAAAAAAGCTCCTTTTTGTGTGTTTTTTGCACTTTTCCAAGTAATCTCTAAACGCGACGAGATTACGGTGCAGGGGGGGGGTAGATGCTCCGGGGGGGTGATTGGGCCGGAGGTGCCGGCCCTCAGGAGCCCGGGGCGAGTGAAGGTCCGGCTGCTGCCGCCAGAGGGAACTCGGGGAGTGGGAACGGGGGAACAAAAGGCGGCGAATTCCCCTTTGGAGGGGAAACCTGAGCCCAGCTCCTGGAGCGCCGGGCGGTGGTTCTTGTGCTTCAGCCCGCACATTCCTTTCCCAAACCCGAAGCGGGGGAAGGGTCCCGACAATGGGACCCGCGTTTCCCTGCCTCGGAAGGAAGGAAGGAAGGGGCTGCTGCAGCAGCTCCCGGGGACCGGACCCCCCCCCCCCCAAACTTTCACCCTTCCTCCTCTCCTCTCCAAAAGTTGAGCAGTTTGGTGACGTCAGGGCTCCCGCAGCCAATGGGCGTCGCGGGTGATATTTTTGGGAGGGGGGAGGGGGTGGCACCGTGTTGCGGGCGATCGCCCGCCTGCCATGCAGAGTGAATGGGGAGCGGGCGGCCAGCGCAGCAGCGGCCGGGAACGACACCGCCTCCTCCTCCTCCTCCCTCACCGCCCCTCACCGCCCCTCACCGCCCCTCACCGCAGCTTCCCGGCTCCGGCGGCCCCCGGCGCGGGGGTGCGGGCCCAGAGCGGCAGCAAGGGAGAGGCGGGAGGCGGGAGGCAGCGCCTGAGGAGCTTCCAGCGGGGCCGCTTTGAATTCTCAGCCATCTCCTCCGCGGGTTACCTGCCCGGCCCAGGTGGGGCTATGCGGAGCGGAGGAGGTTGCTTTGGAGACCGCTGCCGTTTCTGATGGATGTTTTTTGTGTGTTTACTTCCACTCCCAGTTTCTCTTTCATCTGAGGACGCAGCTGGCTCGAGCTCTGTTAAAACTTTCTGCCTTCTGGTACCGCTTGTTGATAACAGAAAGAAACCTGAGCCCGAAAGGCAATTCCCCACCTTCCTCCACCTAACATAACCTTTTCGGGCGTCTTTGAAGGTTTGCTGGTGCTCCGGCGATGATGGCATCGGTGGGTTCCCTTGGGCTGTATTAAGAGCCTCTTGTTTTCCCTTTCTTCTTAGAGGCATTTCATCTTTAAGGGCCGGCTGCTTCTGCACACTTTTATACCCACTGAAGTGATCAAGAAACCATGTTGGCTGGTGGAAGAAGTGCGTTTCTGTGCCTTGGAATGGTGTGGAGCTTTTGGAGTTCTGCGAGTTGGATGCCTGTTGGAGGATGCCCTCATAAATGCACATGTATTGCTTCCAACGTGGATTGTCATGGACTAGGTCTCAAAACTGTACCGAGGGATATTCCCAGGAATGCAGAGAGACTGTAAGTACAAACCATTAAGGACTCTTCTAATACTTGTGGAAATATCTGGGATTAGTGCCTTAACACCTGCCTGCGGTACATCCTAACAGAGTTTCAGGAATCAAACACGGATTAATGTTTTCAGGAGGGAAGAGGAGGAGCTTTTTAGAAGTTAGGTAGGGTGCTGCTATTCTTGCTTCTTGAAAAAACAGAGTTCTGCAATATTTTTCAGGTACCACCTGGTTGGGTTTTGCAGTGGCTTACATGTAATAGAGCGTAGGGCTCTACCTGGAATGCTCCCAGCAAAAAGCACTGTCAATCCAAACACCAATTTGGTGTGCAATGAGAAACCTGGGTGTTTTCACCTGGTGGTTGGTAGCAGTTTCTCAGTTTCTCAGTGTGGTGACTTCATCACCATGGAAAAATCGACTGCTGCTATAAACAACTGAAAATGGATTTGAAAATTGCATTAGAGCAGCCTCTGATTTCTGTCATAAACTGTTGTGGGAAGCTGGTTATTTAGTTTTTAATCTACTTCAGGGCTTATCAGCACAAGATAATACAACAAATGTGTTCCTAGTATATTTTCTATATCATAAGTTTGCCCCAGGTTTTTAGTTGGCTCTTTTTTCCCTGGCTTAACAAGCTTGTAAGGAGAAAGCCAAAAGCCAACTTCAATTCTCTAAAACAATTCTGGCACTTGCTTGATGCAGAGGATGGCATCTCTGACACTGCTAACACAGAGCATATGGTACACTTCAGAAAATGCCCAGTGCTAGATCTGAGGATGTCCAGAATGGAATGTTAACCAGAGCTTCAGAGCAGCTCTGGGCTGGGCTTCTCAGCTGAGCTCAGGGAAATGCAGTTAGTTGTGTCTGATGTCGATTAGCTGAGAACTTTAAATGGTTTTGAACTTGTAAGTGAATGCTGTGGATTCTATGGCCTGACTTCCTCGTGTGTTTCCTTCTGGGTCATAGAGCTGTGGAAATTTCAGTCTCTCAAGAGATTTTTTTTTTTTTTTCCGAGAAAGCAATCTAGGTGAGGTTACTAAGAAAACAAAGTTTGCATGTGTGAAGTCCTTTTAAAGGCTAAGTTCTATCCCAGGGTGAAGTTATATAGCATCCCTGACTGTTTTGAAATGCATTTCATTGGGCTGAGAGCAGCAACATGAGGGTTTCTTACTAGACTATTCCACCATTTTTAATGTTTTGTTGCCTTATCAGCCTTCCCTTGTGTGTTAACAATTATTCAGATGTGAGTGTTTTAGAAAGCTTAACTTAGATGCTCAAAACTGTGTTCTCTTTAAAACTGATGGTAGCAACCTGGCAGTTTAGAGATAAAAACCCCTCAACCCTGAAACAACCCCATTACAAACTGCTACCAAAGTCATATACCAAGGCACTCAGAGTATGTGTGATAACAGGGATGGTTTGTATGCCTCATTGTTGACATGGTTTTACATGGTTTAAGAATCAAAGGCTGGAATTAAATGTCTAAATTTTGGCTTAAAATGATTTGCAAATGCAAGATTAGTTGGCCACCTGAGAAGAATTTCAAAATGATATTTTGTTATTCCTGAAATTTTAAGGGAATGGATTAATGTTGCTACTGTGTTTCAATTGTGAGAATGTATGTAATAACAATGTTAACTTTTCTTCTGTGAGAATCAAAGCCAGAAGAGTTAAGTTCCTTAGCCTTGGTACTTTTAAGTGTTAAAAAGAATGGGAGTGTAATCACCATGCTTTTGGTGTTGGCAAGTTTTTGGTGGTGTTTACAGATGTAAAATTTAGATTAATGGCTGCATGAAGAATGATAATAGTTATTATACAAAAATCAGTTTCAGTATTTGACCTTAGTACTTCTCTTAAGTATGAGATTTAGCAGTGTTGGATGTGTGGTTTGATTATTTAAAAACAAGTGTATTGTTGGAGCACTTTGTCTGAAACCTTGTGGAAACAGTATAGAGAGGGTTGTGTAGTGACATGTTTTTCCGTATTTTTAAATACTGTCTTCAATTTTTATTGATTATTTATCATGATCCTTTCAGTTGTTATAGTAGTCACTCTTGTCTTCAAGTGTGTATTAATTGTGTGCATCAATTGTTTCAATTTTAGACTTCTACTGGTTGCACTAAATTGAATTTCCTAATGTAAGCAGTAGAGAGAAGATGACCTGATAGTTCCCCGAGTGTAAATTCTGCTCCTAGGTGAAACCTCAGTCAGCCACTGGGTTTAACAGAGTATCTCTTTTTGTTGTGGTCCATGGCAACCTGTAATATTTATGACATTACACTGGGTTGATGTGTAGTCTTTAACTAGTTTAACTTGTAAATAAACCCAAATGTTTTATATATGAAACAAGAGATACTTTCTAACCTCAGAAAAATGTTGATATGTTGGGAAAATAATTTTAACAAGTTTCTTGATGGCCACTCACCAAGTGACTTTTTAGACCTGTGTGCTATGAAAAGGTCTTCATGCATTCTTTTGAGCTATGAATTTTGCATACTTGTTCAAGTTGAAAACTTTCCTTTAATTAATAAGACATTTAATGGCACCACTTAAAATATTTTGCCACTAAGCTTTTAGTGTTATGTTTGTACAAATGTTACAGAATGTTTGGGCTAGTGGAGCCAAGTTAAATATTTTTAAAATTTGTGTTAATAAGAAACCCTGGAAAATCTGGAAATATAGCATTAAATAAACAATGGGATATATTTTTAGGAGGAAAAAAAATCATTGAGATAAACCAGTGATCATCTCCTGATACCCCAAGAAATTGATGTCACCTGAAATTCCATTACTGATTCAGTGATTCTAAATGATAAATGTGATGCATGTTTGCTCATCTTTTTGAATGCTTTGGAGTAAGTTAAGTTTTCCTAAAGCTGTACCTGTGATTTTTGTCTTGAGTGGAATCCACAGATTAACCAATGACCATAGAAACTTTTAACATAAATTCATTTTTAATAGCCACTTTACAAATATAGCAAGTAAGTCTAGTCTTCTGTTACAGTTTTTAGCTTGTTATTACATTCTATGACAGGCTTGTAATTGTGTGCTATAGATTAAAGGTTTTGCTCTGTTAGGTTTTCTGAAGAGCTAAAAAGAGGTCAGTGTATACTGTTGCACTGAGAGATTATTCTGTCTGGAGAAAATAGGTAGGACAAGAAATATTTGTCATTTCCCAGGAGGAAGTTCCATTGAACCTCTGTTCTAGAGAAGGAATCCTCAGAATAATCATGTCACATAGCAAGTGACAGGCATGAACTTAGGGGTAAAATTTCTCCTGACCTTGCAGGAAGTGATGCTCCACACAGGACCTTGCACGTGAGCAGGACAGAGCCAACCTTGTGGTTTGATGGTGGTGTTCCCTGATCCATTTCATGGTTTTTAACTAACTCACCACCCAACCAAAAAACTTTTATAGACTTGTGTTTTGAAGAAAACTGATAATCTTTTGACTCTTCTGTCTTTCTGCAAAGTTCCTTAGGGCTGCTTCATGCAGCTTCTCAAATCAAAGTTTGCCTAGGAGCACTTGAGTTCTTAAAGGTGATAATGGAATTTTTCCATTTTTCCTCAGTGGAAAGTTTGTACACTTATGTGAATATTGTATGTATGGCTTTTTATAACAATAACACTGATAGCCAAGGTAATTTTGATATGATGTGTAAATGGAGTGACCAGATCAAAGCCACCTGCTTGACAACTGTATTCTTCAGCTATCTGAAAGGAACAAGTGATACATGGAGACAATTGCTTGTAAGTCTTTTGGGCCAGTTTCTGCTTTCTGTTTGAACATCAAGCGTGAGCCTTTGTGTTTTTTCCCTTCTGTTCATGTCTACTTCTCTCCCTGTCTGTTAACAACACATTGCACAGGTATGAAATTTTATTTGGAGAATTCAGCCGTGTTTGAGCTGTTGATGAAATTATACTCAGTGGCTTAGAATGTTGTATGACTAATAGCTCCCCAGTGTTAATTGTTAGTCTTCTGCTTTGAAGGTGTCTTTACCTTGCTAAATTGATAAAGCTTGCAAGATGAATCTCTTCTGTGCTCTGTCTGAGTGGCTAAATTGAATGTGTCCATATTTAGGTGCAATTTAGAAGCTTAGTCATCTGCTTACTCTGGAGTTTTCATGTGGTCTGGGGTTTCTCTTATACAAATACATGATTATGGTGTTTTTGGCCTAGGTGCATGGAGCTGCTGAAGTTGCACTAGTTTGTAGTAAGTCTTTAACTTCCTCAATTTTGTTTCCAAATTAAATCTAAGCTTCTATGTTGAATGCTTCCAAATTACTGCAGAATGCAATGTTAAACACATGCAAATGTAATTATACTGACTCTTGCACTGATGTTCTGTTTTGTAGGATCCGTCCTGCTAGAGATTGCCACTCATTTGTTTCTCTACTAGTAGTCTCCAAAACCTTGCACGGAGCTTTATTTTTTTGTCTTTTTCCTAGGCCATGTGTCAGTAAGTGGCTTTGGATGTGAAGAAATTGATAGTAGAGGTTCTGATGTTGGGAAAGCAGGAGTGACTTAATTTGGACACTGACTACTTGTGCTTGACTGGACATTGATGTGCATTTGCACAGGGTCAGGCTCTATTCCCTTTTATGCTGTTTTGAAATGGAGGTAATGGGAAGAAGGGTGAAATGAACTCATGTGATATGTTGGCTACAGAAGCAAACAGTGGCCCTTGGCATATTGTCTGCATTTGTTGCACACATTTGGGTTAGACTCTGAGGTGAAAGGGACCAGACTTCTTACTGGAGAATTCCGTAATGAGTTACTCTGAGGCTATTCACTTTTTCATGTAATGGCTTTTGCAGCTGAGCATTGATTCATAGAAGAGAATTTGGTGAAAGGTTTCCCCCTGAAGAACACCTGTTATCTTTTAAAACATCCTAAAATACAGATGATGAGTACTGTTTTTCTCTCCCCTGGAATTCTGTATGTGTTTGAGTCTGGGATAGTTTGTACCAAAGTCAGTGTAGCTTACCTATATAGGTAGGGTGTGTGGCCAAGAATAAGTAAGTCCTAAACTTCTTTATTTATACAAAAATATGAATAAAAATCCTTGTGGTGTACACAGTCAACTCCAAATTGCTTGCTGTGAAGTCATTTGGCCTTCATAGTGAATATTATATAATCTTTTTGAATGTTACTGCCAAACCTTTGGATTTTTGTGTGGGGTTTTTTTGTTTGTTTATTCTTAAAAAAAAATCTCTCCTGCACAGACATTAATATCTGATGATTTTTCATCTGCATTTCAGCAGTATCTAAGCTATTCCTCATCTTCCACATAGCAGGAACAAATATCTAAAGATGCTTGAGGATAAGAACTTGGCTGTAATAAGGATATTCAGTGAGTAAGTTTCAGCCATTGTATTTTAAGAATTGAGATTTTTTTTTTACTAAAAGGACAGTTTAGAAGCCTTATATCAGGATGTGTTTTCTCCCAAGACCTAATAGCTCAAATGATTTTAAGCTTAAATTTTCTATAACTTTTGATGCAGTTTATGTGCTTGATTTCCCTTTGCCTGTTGCTGCAACTGATCATTGCAAATAAACAGCTTTTGGTCTGGTAGTGGTCTAGTGGTATCCATTTTCCCTTGATTAAAAGATGAATTGTTCCTGAACAAAGATGGCAAAAGAAGGCTGCTGGTTAATATTGTAGTAATGCTGGCTTACACTTGATTCACTAGAAATTAATAGAAAACCGTTCTGCTTTAAGTTCAAAGTTGAAATGTGTCAAGAGAAACTGTGCAACTCTTTGTTTTTCCAAATGTTACACCTCCTAAGGGAAGTGTAACGTTCAGATAAATTTTCCAAAGGCTGAACTGAAACTGAGCTCTTTTACTTTTGGCTGAGGACTGCAGCTGACCCCTCAAGGAGAGTTTCATACAAATGTAATTTTGTGTGTGTGTGTGGTTTTTAAAAATTATTTATTAACAAATCTATCTAAGAAGTCAGTTGCCTCTCCCCCACCCAGTAATTCCTACATGGCAGTGAACTCTGTGATTAGGTGGATGATTTTTCCATTCAAACATGAAAAAATCAGTTGCCTTGTATGATCAGCTTCCTAAAGGAATTTTGATTTTTCTGTCTGGTTTGTCTTTTGCTCCTGAAAGACAGAGCAGTGTTTGTCGCCTTCAAGTTGAGACAAAGCAGTTTTCTAACTTGATGTGAGAAAGGCAGGAAGGGTCTCAAAATAAGCTTGGAGAGAAAAGCTTAAGAGAGCTTTAAATGGCAAAGCTTTCTGAAGAGAAATAATGGTGATGTCCTGGAGAATGACTAGAAGCAAGGCAAAGATGTCTTCAGGTGCTTGTTTATGTGTTTATCCATGCATTTTTGTTACTAAGATGTGTAGATGAGCAGTGACGTTCAGAAACTGTTACCATTATTTTCATATTCTATGCAAAACTGACCTAATACAAAACCTTGACTTGGAAAGGCTTTTTCCACAAACAACTTGCTGGCAAAGAAAGAGAGATTCAAATTCAGAACTTGCGTTTTTCTTTAGGGATTCCAAAAAGCTCATCTTAAAATGCAAGGCATTTCCCTAGAATTTCATAAACATATTCCTTAGGACATGCTGTCTCTTCAAAGGTGGATGACCAAAGAACTTCTTAATTGTTACCCAGAGCACTATGAAAGAAGTTGAATTAACTTTACAGCATTTTTTTCCCCCTTACAATAAAAAAAACCCCAAAACCCACAATCCTTGTCTGTCAAAGGGTCAGCATTGTCTCTGTTTTAAGATATAACAGAGCATATAAAGCTCATAACAAATGTGGCTGCATGATATCAAGCCCATTAAAATGAGTTGCTGCATATATTTGTACTGCTCTGATTTTTTACCACTGATTTTTTTAAATGAAAACAATTGCAGTCTTTAAATATGACTGTAAGAAATATTAGAAAGGAAAAGCTGCATTCTGAAAACAGTTCAAATACCTTGTGCCTCTCTGTAGTCATAAAGCATGTTTTGCTTGGACTTTAGTGGGACTTCAATTTTTGAATTTTTCCCAAATTTATAGTAGATCTGCATGATGGTTTTGTTTAGACTGTGAGGCATTACATTAAGTACGTTTTTTGACATGCCAGTTTTGGAAAAGCCTGGATGAAACTTTTTTGGTGAAGGTGGTAATGGTTACAGCATCATTTAGAAGGGTGGGAACTTCTGGGTCATAAGGTTCTCCAAAATAGTTTTGGAGTGCTAAGAGCAATGCTCCCATCTTGAAGTGGTAGAGCTGGTTAGAGCTGGTGTTTTAGGAATATAGCTGAGGAGGAAAAGAAGAGAAGTAATTATGAGGAAATGGTACAGGGAAGCAATTTTGCATTTCTGAAATGCCTGAATAAATGCAGTAGGGAGGTAAGTTTGAGACAAGGATAAAGTGGTCAAACAAATCATGGAAGTGAAATTCTTGAGTAAAGAAAATTCGTTTTCCTGAAGTGGAAGTAGCT
Organism: Phaethornis superciliosus; assembly: GCA_023637945.1. Classification (NCBI taxonomy): domain Eukaryota; kingdom Metazoa; phylum Chordata; class Aves; order Apodiformes; family Trochilidae; genus Phaethornis; species Phaethornis superciliosus. Next base: position 14,055,136 of record JAJQWJ010000016.1, on the reverse strand, counting down.
GTTGGGAAATAAAGCCCTAAGGCAAAGGCTGGTTCTTCAGAGTAAGATGAAAGTGCACATCTGGATGTAAGCTACTCTGATATGAATGTGAAAGTATGAGAAACAGGCCAATGATCCTTTGGAGTTGTGAGGTTTAATATGTAACATGTGAAAAGGGAGCAAAAAAAAATAAATGGAGCAATCAAAACTGTTTTATGTTTTTTTGTGAGGTTGTTTAGTTTTGTTTGGTTTTTGGGGGGTTTTTTTGTTTGTAGGTTTTTTTTCACCCCCTATAAAGTTCTCTAGCTAATTGCTTATAAGCTTTTTAGAAGTTGGAAGTTCTTCTCAGTTGATGTTTTTGTTCTTTACAACAGATATCCGCAGAGGCTGTTCTTTCATAGTTTTTAGGCTTAGTGCAAATTGGTTTCATCAGCATGAGTAGTTTCAGTAAATTGAAATATCAAATATGTGTGCCAGGTCTTGTTTGGAAAACCCAAGATTTTTGTTCATTTAGCAAACACTGTGAAATCTGTTCAACTTCACTCCAGCAGGTCAGCTGTTGAAAACAACAAAGGTGTGTGTGTAGGAAACAGGAAAGGTGGCAATCAGCTTGAGAATAAAAGAAATTACTTCTGGTTGTAACATGCGGCTGTTAACTTGTTCAAGGGAATACAGCATATTAAGATTTTATTTTACAGATTTAAACTGCCTTACAGCTTTCACTGCAACTTCTTGTTCAGTACTGGCTAAGGCAGACTTGCATGTTCAGTGTGGTATTTTTTGGAAGGGACAGAGTTGGTGAAACTGGATGGTTTGTAAATTAAAACAAAACTGTGAAACTGAAAAAAAAACCCAGACCCCAAACATGAAAAAAAGATGTCTATTAACTGTCCAGTAAAAGATCTCCTGAGAAGAGATTCTAGTCTGTGCATGTCTGAAAGTGAGCAAGGAGATGAAATCATGGCTTGATTTCATGTCAGACTTCACTAAAGAAATATCTTTGTTGGTAGAACTTTTTCCCAAGTCATCAAGAATTACAACAGTCAGGAGCAGGTGTGAAATATTTTAAGTCATTATTTAAATTACTTAAGTCATTACTTAAATTCAGACATCAGATACTGTCTCAGTGGAATAATAGAATATGGATTTCACTGAAATTTACAGGCAGGTTTTTTTTCTTTTTTGTTTTGCCACCTGAGCTTGTTGTGATTAATGGTGTATAGAATTAAAGCAAACAAAACTGACAAAAAACAGACAGGGTAGAATTATCTTATAAAAAACTGCAACTGTTGTCAGTTCCTTGTTTCTCACTCTATTTCATTCTCCTGTAGAAGTTAATATTTAATTGGCATAATCATCCTGTAGAAATTAGTAATATTTTGGGAACTATGAATATTTGCCATAAATTTTAGTTATGATGTTATCTCTGAGGAATGCTTATACTTGTAAGAAGTATCAAGATTTTCCTGAAATTCTGTTTTCACAGGTTGTATTTTTCATTGTTTTGCAAGGTGTTTCTGTTGGAGATAGTGAAAATGAATTAATCTAGGAAACCCTTAAGGTCCAAAAATGGAAAAAATTGAAGTGTAGGCTGTTGCTGTCTGATTTCTACCTGTATAACTGCTTGGTATTTGTTAGAATAGCCCTGGGCTTATGTAACCACTTCTTGTCTATACAACCAGCTGGTGCATGTTGGATATGAAAGATGAGGTATAGTTATACAAGTTTTAAGTAGGAATGATCAAATAAAATCAGGAACTGTGAAGAAGTAAGGAAAAAAAAATCAAGTTTTATAAATGCAGCTGTTATCCTTGAGTATTATTTTTTCATATGAATTAAAAAATCTGCTTGGGCTAATATGTCACAGTACTGTATTTTGCTCTTTGTAATGTGCACATCCTGGCTTCTTCATATTCAAGCCTTTTTCTATAGCAACTGTATTTTAAGGTATTTTTCTATAGTGGTGTTTGTGTTACAAATGTAAAGCTTTGTAGTATCCCTCACTTCCCCTTAAAACAAAAGCCAGAACAAAACCATCTCTTTGTATAAAACAATTATCAGAGACTCTTTAGGTTTGGAAGGGATTTTGGGAGGTTTCCTAGTCCACCTTCACAGAAATCAGGCCAGGTTACACAGGGATTTGTATGATTGGGTCTTGAAAGCCACAGCACTTCTGTGCAATCTGTTCCACAGCTTGACTGCCCTGTGGTAAGGAAGGGTTTTTTACAAACAGGCAGAATCTCCTTATTTCAATTTATGATCATTGAGTGTCACACTGCATACCATAATAAAGAGCCTTGGTCCATTTTCAAAGTTTCCTCCCTGCATGAGGAGCTGTTAGAACATTACTGTGCCAGCAGAGGAGTTACTTCAAATACCAAAAAATCTGCAAAATACAATAATAGCCAGGAGTTCCAGCAAGCTAGGAGAAACATGTATTTCTCTGGAAGAAACTAAGTACTTACATTAGTCCATTGTGCTGCTTTCTGCAAGGTATGACTTTCAACAGCAATCTACTCAATGGGGCTTTCAGCCACTGCACAAGTTGCAAAAAGGTAATTTTTTCATGGTGCTTTTTAACACCTTTAGTTTGCCAAGTAATTTTTCATATTTTTATAAGGATGAGGAGAGAAGTGTATTGGCTGCAAGCTGTGCCAGATCATTTGGACACGTAATGTGGGTTTTAACCAAGCATTGTTATAATGGGCTTAAGAATGGATAGCTTATCCACAAAATTAGGGCACTTAACCTCTAAAATTACTCTCCTTGTTGCTCAGACAAAAAGAAAACTGGGGGAGTCACATCTGAAAGCCTTCTATAACCAAAAGGAATGATCTAATTTTTTTCTTTAAATGTTTGTTTTTTATTTAAGTTCTGTATCATATGTGTTACAAACACATGATGGGCTGGAGCACTGAATTTGTACAGTCGAGCTGTTGCTTCACTATTTAACTAGTTTTAAAATTATTTTAGACTGAAGCTGTCCAGTGTGATGCATGTGGTGCTGGCCAATAACCACAAGCATTATTATATGTTGGATCATAAGCCTATTGTTATTCTTGTGTAACATGGATGGCAAGCAATATTAAAGTTATTTGGTCCCCATGTTAACCTGATTTGTGTAGTACTTGTTGCAAGTATGCAGAATATTTCTGAAGCTTTTCAAGAACTAGAGGTTGTTTTTTTCTTTATTCAGGTTCCTTCACATACAACTTGATCTTTCTGCAGATCAGGGAAGGGAGTCCTTACCCACTAGGTAGTTACAGACTGTAGTAAGATTTCCTGCAAGCCTTTCACTGAAGTTCTGCAAGCCCAAGTCTCAGCCTCTCCATGAGTCATGCTACAATTTCCTCATGATCTCCTGACCCTTTTGTTCACTCTCTGCAATAAATCAGTGCTTTTCTTACACTCGGAGGGCCTAAAACTGGTTACAGTGCTGCAGATAAACCATCACAAATCCAGAATTCAAGAGATGAGTGAATTCTTTCAAATTCTTAAATCCTTCTGACTAATTTGCTGCTAGGGCAGGCTGGTCAAGGGTGGCCTTTGCTGCAAGGACAGACCCTACTGATGTGTCCTTGGCCCAGTGGGTCTTCAAGGTCCTTTTCTGCAAAGCAGCTCCCTGGTCACTCAGTGCCCCAGCTGTAATTGTGTGGGTTTATTTTCTCCTAGATGGAGGACTTGACTTGGTGTATTTTCTTCCCATTGAATGTGGGATGTTTTAGGAGTGCAGGTCTTCCTAGAAGCCAGAAAAAACCAAACCAAAACAAGCAAAACCCCAAACAATCAAAAAAAAAAAGAAAACAAAAAAATCCCACCTAAAATTTCTCAGGCTCTTTTGCAAAGTCATCTGTTTTAAGAAGAGAGAATAACTTACAAAAATGTTGTGTATAAAGGTAGAATGTACCATCTTCATCTTAAAAATATAAAATTACTTCAGCTGAATGTGATTTTGCAGTTATTAATCTTCCTTAGAACTGATGTTTGTACTTGTCCAAGTGATTTGGAAAGAAATGGATTTTGTGTACTTAATAAAAATCCACTCCCAGGACTTCATTTCCTGCATTGCAAAACTTGAGATGGAAATATGTTAAATCAGAAGATATGCAGATTGTGCTGCCAGAGGGTTTTAGGGTAGTGTTATAATTGAGTAGTTTATCGTAGTAACTTTGAAGTTTTTGGATAGAAGGCATGAGAGAATTGCCAAACCTTTTCTGTAGGGAGTTGTAGCATTTTAAGGCTCAGAGGCTAGTGGCAGTCCATATTCATTAAAGATAAACTAAGTCATAGCAGAATCCCTGCAAGATGGTGAAAATAACAAAAACAGTGCATGTGTGAAGACTGCAAACAGCAGCCTAAAGCTCCTCTATGGACACATTAATGCATGAAAATGGATTTTTGTCCTTTTGATGGCTATTGTTAGCATTTTCCCCAACTAAGGACAAAAGTACTTTTAAACAGGAGGATTTTACTGAAATTCATGGTTACCTTGAGTAGTGATTGGAATGGTGAAAAGAAATGAAAGTGAAACAGGAAAATTTTAAAGGGATGATGGAGCTGTCATTCTAACAGGTGGTTTGGATCAACAAAGTCCTTCACAAGTGCAATGATCAAACACTTAAAGCCCTATTTCCCAAATTTATGCTGCTTGAGTTACAGAGAGCAACTGGGCAAATGAAAAATATCAGTAAATCCTTAGATTAAGGAATCCAGATTCAGTTGTTAACACTTGAATTTTAGCTCGCAAATTTTGAATGTTATTGCCAAGTTGATCTAGGATTTAAAATAAATACTTTTGAGTGTATTAGAAATTTATCATTACGAAGAATTAATGCTATGTTCAAAAAATTACTCTTCAATTCCTGAGGAGATCAGTTGTTCTTCTGCTCCCTGTGAATTTTTGGGAATTCCATTAATTGTTTCCTATCTGAGCATTGCCTTAATGCAGGTTCTAGGTGGTGTGTTGGATTCTGACCTGTTTGGTTCTTGGTGATCAACAGGGATTTTCATTAATTCCAAAGAGCAGTGCTCTGTGTGAGACAAATTTTATGCATTCCTTGTTGGACAATACCAACAAATAAGGAAGAGAAGCATCTTACTTGTAGATTACATGGAGTGTTGGCTCAATTAAGAGTCTTCAGAACATTGGATTTTGTGGTGACAATTGCACATGTGACACAGGTTATAGCTTTGACCTGGAATGCAGTAGCCACTTGGAAAGCTTACCAGGAACAGAAACTAAATTCTGTTTGAGGTTCTATGTCTGCAGATACATACATACCTTATTTATAAAGCAGTGGGACAGGAAAGAATCTCAGTGCTGTGTAACGTGGGTAAAAGCTGTCTTTTGAAGTGCATGGTACTTAATTTTTTTTAAATACAGTATGTAGTTTATCTTCTGTTTGTATTGAATTCTTTGTTATTAATGTAATAGAAAACATTTGAGGAGTTAAATGAAGTTGCACCTGGTGGTCTATAGTCTTTCTTCCTTAGATAGCATGTCATTTTCATGTTGCATGGGTACTGATTTCATATACTATCTTCATGGATTTAAGATAGATTTAAGATGGATTTAATGTTTTCCAAAGTTCCACCCATGTAGCATTTGTGTTTGTCCCTGAGATATCAAATCACTGACTGCCATAATATTATTGAACGTGAGAGTTAAGTTCAGATTTGCAGTTGGAAATGCCATTGGGTGTGCCAGATGGGCAACTCAGAGTGCTAGGAATGGAAAGCTTAACTTGAGTACACTTAATGGACAATGAAGGGACTAACCACCAAATGGACTATTGTTTCTTCTATAAAGAGAACTGAAATTAAACAATTTATTTTCTGACTAAAAGCTAAGAGAGTTGGGCCTGGAATCTGGTGTTTTTCCAGATGAGAAAAGATTATGACTTAAAGAAAAAAAAATTAATTATCAGCTTCCCTTAAAGCAAATACACCACTTGTAGTAAAACCATCAGGCTAAGAGTCTGGTGTGTGCCTGTGACCTTTGTGTACTGTGAACTGACCCATAACTCACAGGCTTAAATAAACAAAACCAGTGAGCATTTGTACTGAGGGCTAACTGGGTTTTATGCTTCAGTAAGGCTTTTGACTTAGCTTTTAGGCACATTAGAGCCAATGACTAAGATGGGCATCTGATGAAAAAAAGAAAAAAAGTCTTGGAAGAGTTGAGTAATTGATTAGGGATTCACCTGGGTATGTTCAAGACTCAAAAGTAATAGGGCTCCAATTTTGGATTATCTTGGAGTCTATGGTGCTTAAGGGGTTGAGCAGGTAGCAAACCGGCAACTGAGTAATAGGGACTTGCTACAGTCTGGTAGTGTTCTTATGGATTTTTGCATCCTTGTGTATGATAGGATTTTAATTTTGTGTAAGGATTTTTTATTCATGTGTAGGTATTGAAGTATTGATTTGAAGATTGTTGCAAGACTTCAGCATCTATTTGCCTTAGTTATTGGCTCTTTTCTAAGAGCTGTGATGTTTATTGTGGTGATGATGTGTTGTCAGCCTCAATTCTGAACTTTCATACTGCAGAAGTAGAGGCTCAGCTGCCTAAGGTGACTGGGTGTATTTGTCAAGGTACAGGAGTCTAGAAGACAAGCTTGTAGTGCTAGAGGCCAAGTGGATTTACTGCTGAGGTTAGAAACTTTATACAGTCCAGGGAAGAGAGTGGGGATTGAGAACAGCGTCTGGATATTTTGGAAGAGTTGAGTGGCTAAGCAGAATGATTATCAACTGAAATTTAAGTGAAGTAACAGGAAATCTCTATAGTGTATAGAATATCTGCCCTATGTTTACTAAGTTGGCTTTAGAGAAGAATGGAAGATGGAAGTGTTTCAGTGGCATTCTTGCTATGAATCAGGATTTACTTCAGTTTCTCCAAACATCCCTTTTTGTAATAAGTGTGTACATTGTGTGACTTAGCCTTCAACATGTACAAAATATGTATAAATTTGTTATTATATTGTAGCAGGAGTTAATAGTTCATCTGAACTTGCTTTCCTCATGTCTTGTACTGTTCTAGTCCGAATCATGTTTTTATTCCCACTGAAATAATTTATTCTGTCTCTTGTCTTAAACTACTTGTCCTTAACATGTTTTCTGCTAAAAACAAGAAGAGTGAAAAGAGAGATCCAATACCAAAAGCTTGACTTAAGCTGGTATAGAGTTTCAGTTTCTTTTTAAATGAGTGTTATTCACTCTGTTTCTGACACAAAAGACCTTTATTCCTTAATGCAGATTGCATGGATGAATGAATAATATTATCTGAATGTGCAATGACTTAGTAGTAGCTGGGACTGGGTATGTGTGAGATGGGGTAGGTGATTTAGTATCTACTTGGTCCCTCATACTATGCAAAATGCAGGTAATCTTCACAATAAGAATTTTCTCGAATGAATGTGTCTGCACAGTGGTATTGGTTGAAGTTTAATTTATATTAAATTCACCTTTACAGTATAATTTTCCCTATGTATTTCACCCAGATGATTTATTTTCAAAGCTGTGTGTGCTTCCAGTGGTTCTTATGAATGCTGATGAGTTAGAAAGCCAAACAAGATTAGATGTCAAGCTTTAGCTTTCTGTAGTTGAAACCCACTAGTGAGCTTGTAATCAGTTGCCAAACTTTGTGAAGGAAAAATAAAACATTAGGTTGCTCCCAAATACCATCTGTATATCACTGATGTCTGCATTAGTTCAGAAGTTGCCCAGTCACAAGTTTATAGACCAATGGGGTTACTGCTGGCAAACTTTTTTTTCAGTGTTAGACTTACTTATGAGCAGGAGGAGGAAGTGTTACCTAGTTGTTCATCAAATTTTTAGTCTGTTCTAGTTGAAATGACAGGTAAGCCTTGGGGAAGAGCATGCTGGAACAGGCAGATGTTGAGAAGGTAAATATTGCTCTTTCAAATAGAGGTGGCAGTTTACAGAATCACAGAATATCAGGAGTTGGAAGGGACCTCTGAACATCATTGAGTCCAACCCCCCTGCCCAGGGCAAGACCAAAATTAGGGCAGTTACCAATTAAATCTTACTTGGTTTAAAGAAAGTGGACTTAATGAGAAACATTCCTCAAAGTCGGAGTGCTACTTACAGAAATAGAAACCTTCAACTTAGATACTACCCTTCAGAAGGGATTAATGGAATGATTGGTTTTATGTGTATCATGCAGGCTGTGCTAGCTTGCAGGAGCCAAGGAAGAAGGAATTTTGATGTGTATTGATCAAGGAATAATGGAAGTCTCTGTTCAAACAGGGAGCTGCAGAATCCAGCAGGGAACGAATGTTGACTTGCTGGAGTTTTCTTGGAGCTGAAAGTAAAAAGGCACAGTAATAATGTGGGATTGGTATCTCAGAGTGAGCAGAAGTGGTGTGGTAGAGAGATTGTTATGGGTATGACAGGACTGCAGCTCTACATACACCTGTTCGAGTTGACCAAGGTATGCTGAGGATAAAGGCTTGTCCTGTGTTACCTTATCTAATTTTTGGGAATCTTGGAGATTTCTGACCAGCTTAATGCTGTGCTTTGGTAGACTCCTTCTGAGATCCAGGCAAGGGAAAACTTCGGAAGGAGTAACATGAAAAGAAGGGAAACAACATAGGAATAAAACACAAGGTATTTATGCATTGCTTAGTCCAGGCTTAATTCTTGCTAATGCTGCTCAGAATCAGGTCACCCTGGCACACCAGTGAGTAGTTGGTGCACCAGGGTGGAAGAACTGAACTGAGAACAGAAGAGGAAATTAAGCTGCAAAATTTGAAAAATGTAGGCAGTGATTCAAAGGTATTCCTGGAGAACAGCATGATTCTATCAGCAGGAGAAATACAAATGGAAGAAAATAGCAGGTGCATACAGTGAAAGTGCCCTTTAGTTGTTCTGTGGGATTTTTCTTTAACAGACCTTTTTAAAACATAGTTGACATGAGTTAAGCAAGGACACTGTTTGTTTTATTCATACAGCTGAAATGTAATGGTTGGGGTTTTTTCCCCCCCTCATCTCTATCATTATCCTTAGTTTCTATCTGTGCTAAAGATACTGCTTTACTGACAGGAGATTGTTACATTATTTAAGTATATCTTATGTTAAGGTGTATCAAACCCCTAGTTTATTCTGTTTTAAAACCATTTTAATAGTAGTAATTTCAATTTTTCAATAAGCACTGGCAATAGATTTCAGTATCACAACATACTTAATTTGAACTCTACTGCATCTCATGTATTCCTTCAAACGTGTTCATGTCAGTCTTACACCATAGATTTACTGTGAGTGATGAAAATGTTTGACAATTTTATGCAAAAAATGTATTTTATGCCTTTGTGGTTTCTACTTTTAATAGCTGAAATAATTGAAAAATTCTCATTATGGACAACGTGCAGCATGATTGGTCTGAATTCTAGGGTTTGGATTTAAAAAAAAAATCTTCTTGTGTTCTTGTGTTGTCTATGAAAAAACAAATTGCTGTGGCATAGGATAGAGATCTTAAACTGTAGCTGGTTTGTCCCTGTCATGAATTTTGTAGTCATACAGATTGGGGTTTTGTCAGTAAGAACTGTGGGCTTTATTAAAGTTATTGCAGATGTCTAAGAACCATACTACCCTCAGTTATTAAATGGCTTGTTCTGTATTGAGTTTATTTCTTTATGTTGGGTTTTATGCTTTCTGTGGGTGTTTTGGTTGGTTGGTTGGTTTTGTGTTTTAGTTTTTGAACTCCAGTAAGTGAATGCACCAGTGTGTTAAAATTACATTAAAAGGAGCTTAACTCTGTTTCAATTTGCATCTGAGATTTAGGGAACACATAAGAAAGCCATTGAGTACTTTCAGGAATACAAAGAGTTATTTTTCTCAGATGGAATAAAATCACTTGTGCTCTAAATATTTTAACTTCTGGGAAGTGGAGAATAGTGTTAATATTAGGGAAAAGCTGCTCTGTTTTCATGGCTAGAAGCATTTGGGGAAGCTAGATATGCTAAGGTATCAGTCCTGTTTCATTTCTGAATATTGAAACTGTATGGTTTAACAAGCTTAAGCTTCAAAATATGTAAATGCCTTTATTTGACAATGTGGCTCACACTACAGAAATGAAATTTATTACCATGACAATTACTTTTCATTTAATACCTTAGAAGAGTATCGGTTCATCTTGGAAGAAAAAAAATTATCTTGATTTGAAGGAAATAATACTTATTGCTTCAACACTCCCTTATTTTTTAGTTATGGTTCTGGGCTACTTAATAGGATCTCCGGTGGGGTGAAAGAAAACTTCCATACTGGGAGGCTTGTATGGAATTGCATATTTGGTAGACAATTACTGTAAGTTTTGCCAGCCAGGAGTGCTTGTTCTTCCCCCTGTAGGATGATAATATGAGTAATTAAATGATAAACAAATGATTTAGCTGATCTCAACACCTTGCATTTTGTTTGCAGTATTACTTGCTAGGCATCTATAAACCACCTTAGACTGCTGTCTGTGAAGCATTTTTCAGGGTTCAAATGACTGAGGCATTCCTTGAAGTTCTGACTTGTACCCCTTCCTTGAATTCCTTGTACCTAGAGAAATAATCAACTTGAAACAGCAATTAGAAGCACCCATCTGATTTTCAGAAATTATTTAAAGTCATAGTTTGTGCAGGTGTCAGATGATTGCAAAATGTACTTTAAAATAATACTGTAATCTTCCTTTCTGTTAAATTGTAATAGAAATAAGAGAGAATTTGAACCCTCTAAATACAAAAGAGGTGTATCCTGGTGCATGTTAATGCAGAAATTACAGTAAAACTTGATTGCAGAGGAAAAGCCTATACTTCTTGCTTTGAACTTGTGATACTGTATTATCATTTAGAAAACAAATGTCTAGCCTCATAGCTGGTTGTTCATTGTTTTTATTAGATGGCACAACACAACAAAATTTGTCAAAATGTTGTATTTGCCATCTCATGCTATTTAGATAAAGAATGCTTTTTGATCATGAAAACTCTTTTCTCAGATATGTTTTTAATATTTACCAGCTTTTGGTCAACATAAAATTTGACTTGCAAGAAAAAAGATTTCTCCAGTATTAGAAAATTTATTTTCTCTAAAAGGCTTCTTGTATCTGGGAAACTAACACACAGAGCAAATCTGTGGTGACATGATGGAGAGTACATCTGTTTTTGGTAGTTGTTACTTTGCTGCATGTTGCTTATATTTCTCTTAAAAGAAGCATGGCTGAGGATGAGGAAAGCCAAGCTGTTTGTCTTTTCCCTGTCGGTTAGCACTCAGTCTGTTAGACCAATTGGCACAGGAAAAAAGAGCTCAAATGCCAAACAGGGGGACATGCTCTTACAAAGGCAACTCAGGGGGAAGGAAAACAGCAACACAGGACATGTAGCACCAGCAGGTCTTTGGTATACTCTTTTAAAATGAAAAGACAGAAAGATTAATTCTGTTGGGTAACAATCAGTTTGTTGTCACTCTTAGCACCAAGAGCTATCCTGAAGTTTTGAGAGAATCAGTCTTGTGAGAAGAACTAGTTAATGATCTCATTAATTTTTCATGTCACTCAGCTTGGAATTAAATAGAATTTGTCTCAAGCCAGACTGTTTTATATTGATATGAATTCATATATTGATATGAAGATAGAAGTTAAGACATGAAACTTCCCACTTTCTTCGTATGCTCACTCTAATGAAAAGCTGCAGAGAAGTTGACAGCTCAAGGTCTGGTTACAGTGGATTTTCCCTGTTAGAGAAAAGATGCCAGTTACTTATAGAGTGCAGGAAGTGATGCTCTGGTATGTGACCCCAGGAAGAAAATGTGTCGGAGCACAGCAGAGGTGTTAGGAAATTGACAGTTTAAAGACTTGGCAAACGGAAGACACACATGGGGAACAGGTCATGTGATTTATGGTATCCTCTGAATAACAGCATTTCCAAAAAAGCTGGGATAAGAAGGATGCTCAAGTATGATGCCAGCTTAAAAAGCAAAAAAAGCAAAAAAAAAAAAAAAGAAAGGAAAAAAAAAAAAAAGCACAAGCTGTTCTATATTCCAGTCATGTGAGTAGGACCACACATAGGAGTTGCTAGAGTAAGTTGTTAGTTGTTATCTTCTCAACCTCTATATACCCTAAGTTTCTGTGGCATGCTGGATTCATTTGGGTTTAGAATATCTCCAGAATCTTCCTTTTGGGACCAAGTAATGTTTCATCTGTGTTACACCGATGACATTTTGAATGTCTATAGCCTTCTAAAAGATTGTAATCTTGAGTGAGGGAGAAAGCAACATATATTAAGTATCCATACTAAAAATAAAAATGGAAGAAAAGCATTGTTATTTAGAGGAGGAGGCAAAATATATCAGGATTGAATTGCGTTATGAGGTTTTAATGGAACATTATTTTGTACAATGGAAAGCAGTTTGTACAATTGGAGCAGCTGATAGATGTTCCAGTGATGGTGATACTTTTTGCTAACAAGATGACTCTGAGTTAGAGTGTCTAAATGTGGATTTCTTTCTCTTCTGCAGTGATCTGGAAAAAAATAATATCACAAGAATCACGAAGACGGACTTCACAGGACTGAAGAATCTCCGTGTCTTGTGAGTTGAACACAAGTTGTCTTTCTTTACAAGGATGTTCCAGGGTGCAATTTCAAACATTCCTGCACATTATTCCATTACAAATATTCTTTTAAACTAGGCGACTGGAACAGTTTATGTTGGTAAAAAATAATTTCAGTTCCATGCTAATGTTAGAATATATTTTTAGAGCTATTTAATTGTTTGTGTTTCTCATCAGCTTTTAATATTGTGGTAAGAATTTTGGTCCACTTTGCAGTCATTTAGATATAAATCAATTACAATGAAACACTGCCAAATAGGACTTTAAGGTTTTCTGTGTTTTCAGTTTCTGTGCTGTTTCTCTTATCTCTAGCAGTGGAGTTGTTTAGATATCCTTGGCTCGCATCCCAGCTGTCAATACCATTTGGAAAGTGTGTTAAAATACATGTACTATACTACCAGTAATGTCAGCAGTTGTTTTGGCTTGGTTGGGTTTTTATAGTGTCAGGCATTGCCTAATGCTGCTGCTCAATGCCATTAACAAAAAGCAAAATATGCAGCTGCCATCTTTGTTCATTTTTTGTTCCATCTTCCTTACACATTTACGTAACATCTGGTCAGCCTTTGAGTAGTGTGGTATTTGCTGCAGAAGTAAAAGGAATAAAACCAGGATACCTATTAAAACATAATATTTATATTAGCATTGTCTTCCAATGGCTGAAGACCATAAGAAAGATGCTATTTCATTGTGTGCTTTCTGTGCACTGTTTCTGTTCACATACCTTTTCAACAGAAAAAGTTTCTCTGTTGCCTATTTCCCTTTTGTCATGTCCTATTTGGTATATGCTGGTTTTTATTCTTGTACTTCTGCAGCTGTTTGGTTTGAGTTTTTGTGCACTTTTGCTCCCTACAAGTCATTCAGATTTTCTTACTTTTTCTTGATTTTTTTTTAATGGTCTTTTTCTAATTCTGACTGTTCTACGTTAGTGACGCCCTATTTCTTCTTTATTTTCTTCATGGGTTGTGGGGGGTATAGTGAGAACAGAAACATGAACTGTATCAGAGTTCCTTGAAAGGTAGCCTAGTCCTCTCTTCAGACAACAGAATAAGGACAATAAGATCCAGAAACTGCTAGACCACTACAAGAGAAAAAAACTTACTGACAACATCAATGCACAATTTACTCTTGTGCATCTTTTTCTGTTATCCTTTTATCCTTCATCTTTTTTTCCTTTTCCTCATGAAGCTTCTCCTTTCCTTCTTTTTAGGAACATACCTCTCTGGTACACAAGTTGCAGTGTTCTAAATTTTATATTTTGACCTGCATATGTCAAATACTTAGCTGTGAAATACTCTTGCCCTCTAAACTGCTAGACAGTTGAACAGCTCTGAGCATCCTCATAGGACTGAGTGCAGAGAAGTGGCTGTTGAACAGGCAAGGATAGTGCTTTTTCACTAGTTTTGGATGAGCCCAGACTTACTGTTTATTACATTTTTCCTTTCTTATTTGTGGCTGAAGCCATATAAAATTTTCAGAGAGCCCAGAGATTTAGTGGATGCATCTAAGTGGAATTACGAAGGCAGAAAATGGATGCGTGCTGGAAGGTAGCACTAAGAGAGGAAAAAGGTTGGCTTAAATGGGACTATTGGTATCTCTCTTTCTTGGCTTCTCTTCTACCTATACAGAGCCTTTCTGCTGTGAAAATGAAGAATCATGTCCTGCACAGAGTAAATCAAAGAGAAGTCATTCTCCATTGCTTACAACTTATGCTTATGTCAGTCTCAGGGAGTCAGGAAGAGCAGGGAGAGACATGGTTGAAACCTGGGATTTTTCCTTCATGTTCTTGAACCCTGTTGTGGAGCAGGACTTCACGCAGTTGTTACACATAGCTGTCATGGCTGTATTGCTGAGGGGATTGGACTTAGCATTACTTACAAATGGTTTACTTGGGGGCAAGCCCAAGTTCTTTGTAGAACAGAGGCTGGACTCTGAGCTGGTTTCTGCTATGGGCTGTAGCAAGCAGTCATTGCAATTACTCACTTAAACTAAGAGTAACATACTAAGAACAAGACGAATCTCTACACTGACACCTTCCTGAGCATAATGGTTGTGGTTACAGAAGTTTAGGAATAAAAGCATTTATCAAATCTGGCAATCAGAAGTCAGTTTATTAATTGTTTCCTGCTAGTAACCAAGAGAAACAGAGCTGTTCTGTCCAGGCCTTTAAAATAATATCTAATTGTAACTGCTATTCGTAGTTGGGTGAAAAGCTATTTCATAACATGTGTGAAGTGGGAAAACTCTTTTGTTCTGCTGTCTTTGAAGTAACTTGTCTTTCTCGAATTACAGACACTTAGAAGAAAATCAGATTAGTGTGATAGAGCGTGGAGCATTTCAGGATCTAAAACAGCTTGAACGGCTGTAAGTATGTCTATATATACCTATATAAAACCTATAGCTTTTCTACCCGAGTTTTATGTGTCATTCAGAATACTTCATTATTATAAACTAACTTGAAGAGGTGGGAACATGCTTTTAATTCAATTATCTTTTTAAACACAGTTGAATTTGTATTGCGTGATAGTGAATACTTGAAACAAAATGTACAATTGCTTGCCAGGAAAGTAGAACAGTTGGTGACACCATAAACTTAACATTACCAAAGAACTTATTTGGGCAATTCTTAAAATTGATATACAGGTAAAGAAAGATGTGTTTGTAATTTTTGTATCATTCTATACATTAATTATATTTGTATTTACATATATAAAATCTATGCTAATAGAAGTTTCATTTTTCTCCTTTAAGAACTGCTTTGAGTATTTTTAAAGCTGCCTTTAGACTTAATTTTTCTGATTAGCTTCATTTCCTTTGAAGTTTCAATAATGTTGCTGATACCAGTGGATGCAGGGCATCGTGCTAGACTCAATGGAGATATTAGTGGACTGTTGATTTCCTCTGCTTTTGATAGTAATTAATTCTATTTTTTGTTCTTAAAGCTCAATATAAGAGGTCCATTAATAATAATCCTATTTATAGAAAACTATTGGTCCTACAAGAGTATAAATTTACTTAACAATAAGTACAAAAGTAATAAGTGTTACTCTTAGTGGGGTGAATATGATGAAGCTAGGTAAACTTTGAGTGCTTATGGTGGGATCTCTAATACTGAAATAGTTCTGGGAATTAGTTTTTGCTAGAGGTAAGTGACCAGAACAAAAATCACCTGCTGATTTGGAATGCCTGTTAAATGGAGAAGTAGGGTTTTCCATGACTGATTTTAAACTGTTATCCTCAAGGAATTTGTTGTAGGACTCTTCTGTTTTCCAGTTGGTAATTTCTAAAGCAACTTTCAAAAGTGAAGTTTCTCCTAGCAATTGCATAAGAAATCTGTAGTACTGAGCATACGCTGTACTAAAACTGTTTCAGATGATCTCAGGAATAGATTTGAATTTCATGTAGTTTGCTAGCACATAGAAATTTAAAAATTATTTCACTTGGGATTTTTGTCTTGAATTACAAAGCTCCATTTATGGGAGTAAGGGAGATGAGTTTTAAATTATGATCATAAGACATCTTTAACCATAATCTATTAGAACGCATTTTCAAGCCAAGGGTTTTGCTATAGATGATTTATTTCGCATTTCTCAGCTGTAAATAATAACAAGAAACTTACTCTTCTATAATAAATGTAGCCTAGCACTGTAGAAGAAAATTTGTGACCTTTTAAGTCATTGAGAGTCAGTATCCTAACCATTAAGTTTTAGTTTTAAGGTTGCTTTTTTTATATATGCGTATAAATAAATCTTATATCTCTATTTAGATAAAGATAGTTTTAGTAAAGCTTCAAAATAAGTTTTGAAACAAGTGTGGGAGGATCAGCTAGCTATGAGTAACTGGAAATGATACACCAGTGTCATCCTAACAATCTATTTCTCTGTACTGCCTTCTCTGTCAGCAAATGAAAATAATGTGTTGTGTGAAACCAGAAGTTAGGAAATGGGATACCTTTAATAGTTTCTAAGTATGTGATTTGAAAGTACTTTTCTTTATTTTTGTTTTTCCTTTGCGAACTCTGAACTCAGCCTGTTAAATGTACTGCATCTCTGCTTCTCTTTTAGGATAGCTTGTCATTAAAATGTTTTCTAAATGAATGTAGTATGAAAGGGAGGCTTGGAAACTTGCAGCTTTTTGGTATTTTAACTTCAATCATTTTAAGGACAAAACTATAAGTTTTGGTTTGTTTGTTTTTTTTTTCTGCTATGAGTCGGTAGGCTTTGGAAAATGAAGTCTGGAAAGTTTGGCAAGACTTATAAAGGCCAAATTGCAACATTCTAGGTAATATTAAAGCAATTTTATTAAGTATTGTCAAACATGGCAAAATATTAATGAAGAATGTATGATGCTTGTATTTAAAAAAACCTGGCATTTTTCCAGTTAATTTCTTTCAAAGAAGAAATAAAAATCACTTATATTGCTTTGTTTTTGGAATAAGGTGCTGGTTTGATCTATTGAAGTAATCTAATATTTCTTAAACAGACTTGAAAAAAATGAGGAGTAATTTCTATTTCTGGCAAAATACCACTTATAAAGCCGTTTACTCAAAATTAAAGTGGAATTATATTGTTCCACTCCCTGCCTCATGGTAAATGCAAAGGGCATGACCTTAGATGAATATTATTTTAGTTCAATATATTTTCTCTTCTCTGGATACTGAAGCAAATCCATCATTATTAACTAAGTGAGCAGAATTTTGCATATCAATGTCCTCCATAACAGTCTAAGTGATTTCAAAATAAAATGTCTGTAAAGCTGTTAGTCACTGCTGCTGAAAGGATTGTGATGGTGTATCTCCAGTGATTTGGATCTCACAGATTTATTATTTTTTAATTTTTTTTATTTGTGGGAGATTAATGTACAAAGCTGAGAAATGAAGTGATGTGGAAGATAGAGAAGTCACTTCTTTCTTTAGCATACCTTTATTCAGCTTTGCACATACACAGGAATGGTAATCATTGCCTTATAGCAAAATTGTGTGTTTAGCATAAGTTGTTCTGCTGAGTCCTAAGTGCAGAAATCTTGTGAATGTGGTCCTGGTCATTCTGTAATGACCAATAATTTCCTGTAGTTTTATTTCAAACCATAAAGATTAGTGGTAAGGTAGCTGACTATAAATAATCATGTGGTTACAAGACAGCATTAGTAGATGTAATAAGGGCATACAGCTTACTGCCTTCTGCCTGTTGCACTGTTGCTGAGCATCAAAAAACTCAACAGTGCTCTTGGGCTGAAGTGGAGGAAGGGTCAAATCAGCAAAGCCAATGTGTCAATGGGACTTTTATGTCTGAGGTGCTGAAAGAACCTCATCAGGTCTCCTCTCACACTTCTTAGCTTCTCCCTGGCATCTCAGTTTATCACCTTTCCTTTGGCTATGAAGTGCTGCTTTCTGAAAAATACTGGTAGGTGATGTTTTATGATAGACTTTTGCAGGGCAGATACAGGAACTGGCTGGAGGGCCGGGCCCAGAGAGTGGTGCTGAATGGTGCTGATCCAGTTGGCAGCCGGTCACCAGTGGTGTCCCCCAGGGATCAGTGTTGGGCCCAGATGAGGTGATGGAGTTCAGGGAAGAGGTGAGTAGGCTAAGAAACATCAAGGAGAGTGAGAAGGAAATTGATTACCTTCTCCAAATATTCTTTCCAAAATTGGAGCAGGAAGTAACTCTCAGGGGGGCAGAGGATCCCAGATCCTCTCATATGCAAACCCCCCAGCCCTCCCACAGTAACCCACAGGAGGAGGGTCAATGGGACTGGCTGGAGGGCTGGGCCCAGAGAGTGGTGCTGAACGGTGCTGATCCAGTTGGCAGCCGCTCACCAGTGGTGTCCCCCAGGGATCAGTGTTGGGCCCAGTCCTGTTTAATATCTTCATTGATGATTTAGATGAAGGGATTGAGTCCATCATCAGCAAATTTGCAGGTGACACTAAGCTGGGGGGGAGTGTGGATCAGCTGGAAGGCAGGAGGGCTCTGCAGAGGGACCTGGACAGACTGGAGAGTTGGGCTGATTCCAATGGGATGAGGTTCAACACGGCCAAGTGCCGGGTCCTGCACTTTGGCCACAACAACCCCATGGGGAGCTCCAGGCTGGGCACAGAGTGGCTGAGAGCAGCCAGGCAGAGAGGGACCTGGGAGTCTGGATTGCCAGGAAGCTGAACAGGAGCCAGCAGTGTGCCCAGGTAGCCAAGAAGGCCAATGGCATCCTGGCCTGGCTCAGGAACAGCGTGGCCAGCAGGTCCAGGGAAGGGATTCTGCCCCTGTACTCAGCCCTGGTGAGGCCACAGCTCGAGTCCTGTGTCCAGTTCTGGGCCCCTCAGGTCAGGAAGGAGATTGAGGTCCTGGAGCAGGTCCAAAGGAGGGCAACCAGGCTGGGGAAGGGATCCAGCACAAGTCCTGTGAGGAGAGGCTGAGGGAGCTGGGGGTGTTCAGCCTGGAGAAGAGGAGGCTCAGGGGAGACCTCATCACTCTCTACAACTCCCTGAAAGGAGGCTGGAGCCAGGGGGGGTTGGGCTCTTTTCCCAGGCAACTTTCAACAAGACAAGAGGGCATGGTCTCAAGTTGTGCCAGGGGAGGTTTAGGTTGGATATTAGAAAGAATTTCTTTACAGAGAGGGTGATCAGACATTGGAATGGGCTGCCCAGGGAAGTAGTGGATTCTCCATCCCTGGAGATATTTCAAAAGAGCCTGGATGTGGCACTCAGTGCCATGGGCTGGGAACCACAGGGGGAGTGGATCAAGGGTTGGACTTGATGAGCTCTGAGGTCCCTTCCAACCCAGCCAATTCTATGATTCAATGATATGTGAAATAACTGTTTAACAAGCCATGGCAATGATCTGCTAAAGTTTCAAGGTGCCAGTTGTGAATGATGATATTCTGCCCTTCTTGCCTGTAGCAGGGTAACCATTACCATTAAGAGCAATACACATTCCTGTTGATGCACAGAAAGCTTCAGTAGCAGTAGTTTTTTTCATTACCTTCTACAGCTTTTTTTCTAATAGTTAACTGTAAAAGAGCTGACTTTGATCCTCTTTTGTGTTTGTTTTCTGGGGTTTGAAGTAGCATGTAGCATGTGCTATACTGGCACAATGTGTTGTACCCCAATTGACTGTGTATTTTAATGCTTCAGCTGTATATTTTGTTATTAACAGCGTATGGTTTTTAGATAAAATTATTATGAAATTTTGTATACAGAGAGGATTAAGAAGTAATATTGGTGAGCCTAGAAGATTAACTAGAATTTCTTCAGAGCCAGATGTATATAACACATCTCTGTGAAAAATGAGGCAGGATATAGGACTACAACCAATCCTGAATTTTCCACAGCCAAGTGCCAGACATTGTCACGTAGCTGTATTATCTTCAAAAGGCTGGACTTTGGCTGATGTCGTGTACTTTCTACTCAAATTAGTGTCTTTAGCTTGCATAAAAGATCTCAACATCTGAAAACACTAAAAATGTGTTTTTGTTGTTTAAAGTAAGGGGGGAGATGTATAAGCTTTGCCAAATCAAATCTTTCTAAAGTTGAGAAAATTATTAACTTTGAAAAAAAACCCCAAAGTAGAAGCCACATTTTAGCCCTAGTATATATATGTATGGGTTAAGTTTTGTCAATGTTAAGACAGGTCAAAATGGAAATAATATTTGACCTTTAACTGTGGAGATGCTAGTATGTACTGAGTCTCTGTAAGCAGCTTCCTAAAAGCTTAATTAAGCTTATTTATTTGGCATAGTGTACAATAAAATTGTTATTAGTGACTAAAGCTGCTAAGGAGAATAATACATTGTTATGTGATGCTTCACAATCTGGATTTCATAAATTGTGATTGAACAAGCTTTAAATAAATCATGTTCCATAAAGCATCTTCTGCAATTAACATGCTGAGTGGTAAGCTTGCTAAGTGCTTCAGAGTAGAGGGCAAAATAATAAAAGCATTAGACAGTTCTTTGCTGTTGTAAACAAAACCTTCTTGCAAATCTTTGGCAGCATGGATAAATCCATAGTGTTTACACGAGGCATGCAGTCTGTGCAGTTTAGATGTTTTTCTGGAACTGCATACCCCATCTTTATTTATGAAGCCATATGGTTTTGTAAATCTGTAAGGCAGTGTGAATGTAACTTTCAGAAAAAAGCTTTATTGTTTCTGTCTCTATTTCTTTATAACATTATGGATGACAAATCTAATTGGGTGAGTGATCCTAAAATGCTTATCTGGAAATGCTGGAGAACCAAGATACTGAAATGTGTTTTTAAGTGCGGTCTATTTAATTGATTTTATTACTTGGATACTTGCCTCTTCCTTCTCAAACTTCCACCATGGAAGCTGTAAGTGCCATGTTTGCTACCAAATTCCCCAGGCCAGGTGGGGCATGAGAAGTGAGAAACAGTAACCTTTTGCCTGTCTTCTGCACCCATGGCAGCTCTGTTCCCCTCTAAGGAGGGTGTAAATGGGAATTAGGGTGGCTGTGGTGTATTTCCATGGATGGGGATGAGTTTCTTTGCACTTTAGCCAAAGATGGCATCATTCCCATTGAGTCCTGAGGCACTGGACGTCATCTATGTCAAAACTGTTGATTTCTGATACTGGGCAGAGCTCTCCTGCAAGAACCCACCATCAATAGCATAACACGAATCTGTGCTGTCTTGTCCCAGATGATAGTCTGTGTGTCAGTGTTGTAATCTTTTATAAATGGGGAAAACCAATTTTCAACAGAGATCACTTGTGATCTTAGCCAGTCTTTGTGAGGAGTGGCATAGAATATGAAAAACTTTGTGACTCTTTTGGGTGTGTTCTTGTTGGAAGAATAGATGAGTACTATAATTTTTTGGACTGTCTACATCTGTGAGATAGCAATTTGAGGTGCCTTGCTGCAGTGGCTGATGACTGCAAATTAAAGTAATATTTATTGATGTTGGTTAATATTTAATTATTATTCCTAATAATGTTTGTCCTTTGTCTTCTGAGAAATCATTTTATCTAAAAAAAAAAAAAAAAAAAAAAGAAAAAAAAATCCTATAGCCAAGATCTGAAAAAAAAATATTGGCTTTTACCTTGCATTTTTTGAGGAGAGTTTAGCATTGCCTTTTATGTAAGCGTCTGTATGACTGTTTACATTGGAGAAGTTCAAAATAGTGAGCTAGAATGGTTTGGATGGGAGTATCTGAACAGGTGCTCTTGGTTTTGTTCCTGGATCAATGGAACAACCATGGAGACTGGGGCAGGTTATCATGCCAATTCTTCCAAATACTGTTAGAATTATTTCCTTTGTGTTTTATTCTACAATTCGAGGGCTGGCTGAAGGCCTCCCTTTCAGTTAATCTTTCTGAAAAATACATGGAAAAGCTATGAATTCATTTTGAGTGACAGCTTTGTTTAACTTGCATGGGTACAGCCTTCCTACTTCAAGAATGGTGCTGTTTGTGCACAAATTATGCAAAATCTTCAACCAGCTAAGATGTTTGAATGAAAAAGGCTGAAAACTAGCAAAGCTGCTAGAGGAGTATCATACATACTTGCCCTGTGCTTATGCCCCTGTTGGGAACAAGATACTGATCTAGGTGGATCAGAAGTCATTTCCATGTGGATGTTTTCTGATATTCTTCTGCAAGAAACAAAGGTGCTTATCCAAATCTTTTTCTGCTTCTACTGAGCCAACAATTTAGGTATAATGTGTATGCTGTACTTGCCATGGAGAATGGTGAGACACTTTTCAGAGTACTACCACTTTTCCATGTGTAGAGTAGGGGTGTTAAGTGGGCTTCCAGCTGCCCTTCCTCACACTAAAAACCTGGAAATCTGACTGTAAATGAGTGTTGTAAAGTCAACATTAAGGAATGCTTCCTATAAGTCTTGCTTACCAAAAACACAGGCAAAATCAGTGGCTTCCATGAGATACGAATAAGAAGATCAAGTAATAAGTACAAACTGTATTCATGAGCTAGGATGGAAACTTTAATGAGATACAGATAGTAGATGTAGCTAGATGTGTGGTTGATGCCTAAATTTACATGTAGAATCACACAGGACAAAAGCAGTAGCCAAGAGCATGACAGTTCTTTCTGTATATATGATGTGCGTGTAGAAATACAAAATAAAATATTAAAATAGACATTGACAGCTTGAGTGTGAATAGTACACTTGAATATATCATCAGGGTGGAATCTGAGTACTGTATCTTATCAATCCACATCTTGGCTCAAGCTAACAACTCACCTTTATTAATTCTTGGAAGGAAAGAAGGAAGCAAGGAAGCACATTAATTTTGTATTGCTTTTGATTCAGCTTTATGTGCTTCTCTTGGCTCAAACAGCCAAAACAAATGTTCCCATCACAGGCCTTACATACTTGACTTGTCTGTCAATGCTTTGTACACACTGGCTGCTCTTGAAAATTTCACTGCAGTTTATTTTTCTTACAGTAGTTAACTGCCAGTAATGTAGAGAAACATGAATCATCTGCATGAATGACGTACCAGATATGGTTAGGAGAGATATTTTTTGTAAGAGCACTCTCTGTGCTGTTCCCACAATTCAAATATGCAGTCAATATAATATCTTTGTGGGGAGAGAGGAGTTTGCAAGTATTGGGCCAAAATTCTTTTGTTGAGAAGGAATGGTTTCAGATTGCCAGTTCATACATTTCCGTATAGAGTCAAGCTTCTCATAACAGCTAATGACTGAAAAAAATGCTAAAGTATGGCTCATTTCATGTGCATCCCCAGTCTGTGTACTTGATAACATACTTTATCATTTATATTAAACTTTCAGAAAACTGTTACTTTGTTTTGGCTATAGTAGAATGATAGTCTCTAGTAATAATACATCAGCTGCCATCTGTGAATCATAAATGCACATCTCAAAATGAACTGTACTTAAAACTTTAACTCCAACACTTTTGGAGTTCAAAAGACATTAATTCCCTTCTCAGTTTTGTTGATTTTCTTGAATTTTGTTGACTTCCCCGAAAAAATTGATATTCCTAAGAGGTACCCAGCCTGCATTATGCCTATGCAGATAGTTTACTGCTTCATGTTGTAATAAATCTGGCTGCATCTGTATTCCAAAGTATTTAGGTAGTTTAAGCTGCATTGTGAAAAAAAAACAGATAATTTTTAGAAACATGATGAGAAATATGACTTTCTTCTGGAAAATTAAGAGAATCGTTTACTTGAAAAAATGTATTTGAGGCTTTTTTTGAGACACAGTTTGACATTCTGTGGGTATTTCATCCTTGGGAAACTGTAGTACTTGGCCGTGGAATGTATTCTCATCATGATACTAACTCAAGTTGGAGACATCAGCAATTTGAATCTTGGTGTTGGGCTTTTTCCTTGTTTGAAATGTTTATGTACACAGAAGAGCCATCATTTGATGTGCATGCAGGTTATATGCTTGAGAAGAGTTTATATTTCTTATGATCATTTGATAAAAGAGTAAAAATTACATTTTCTTTTCCTATTACTTTATTCTTTGATAGCTGCACTTGAGGTTTCAGGATTGAAAAAGTAGTTACAGAATAATTAAGATAAGAAATCTGTAGTGATCTTGCTCTGTATCTATCAGCAGTAGGCTTGATCATGTGTTTGTCCATGCACACCAGAAAGATAATTTATTTTAAATTTGTACAGTTGATTTGTACAGCACAAACGTACTTCAACAGTAGACTTTTCATCCCTTGCTTTCTATGATGGATAAATACCTTGCATGAGGTACATCTTGTGCACACAGTCTGGAGATAACATGGGAAGAAGAGGTGAGAGGGATCAAAACTGGTTTGTGAGTCCCCAGCACTATCTGCTGCCTAACACAGTCATACACCTTTTCTGAAAACAATATTTATACTGGATCATCTTCATTTAGCAACAAATTTCTTAAGCCTGTAACAGTGATGAACAAGTTCAAAGATAAATAACTTTCAGTCCAGAAATCAAATGAACAAGAACTCTTTCTTTGAGTTGACTTTTATTGGACTATTGTTAAAATAAAATTTCAAATGATATATTAACTATTAATTACTCTTTCAGGACTGTCAAGTGAGTAAATTATGAGAGAACACTTAAAATGCTTCTTAGAAGAGGTGTAGGTTTGTATATGCTTAGTGGTTATTTTTCACACTTTGGCAAATGGTATCTGTCAATAACTGTGTTTCTCTGCCCTGGAAATGGCTAGAAGACACCAATGTCCAGGTTTTGTACTTCACTGTGTCTCTGGCACATAATTATATCATTACTGACTGCTCTCCCCTTGCTAGACAGCCAAATGTTTTTTGTTACTGCTGAGTGACTCTTTCATTTCTTTTGTAAATTAAAAAATTTACAAAATTAAAAAAATTACAAAATTTACAAATTTACAAAATTTAAAAAAAAAAAAAGTGGGGGGGGTGGACCTTTTTCTGAAGGGAGCCATTAGCAGCTCTGTCAATACGTCTGCACAGGAGGAATCCAAACACAGGAGAAGTGCAAGAGGCAAAGGGCAGCTGGCAAGCAAGCAGGATGCGTGCTTCAGTGAATTGGCTTTGGTTTGCATTAGTACATCTGACCAGGGCTACAAACCAAAGAAGTTTATTTTAACAATATGATAAGAAACAAGCCTGGTTTCATCAAAACCATTTTCGTAGTAGGTCACTGACCTGTAAGAACTTCTGGAAAAACAAATTTGGGTCTCGTTTAAGTGGACAAGAGGTTCTGTAATCACAGGATTCTTAAGCTTGTGAAAGCCATGGTTGCCATAATGTAACCATAACTGGCTTGGAATAACTGATCAGCAGAAGTTTAAAACATTCTTCTCTGTGGCTTGTTTGTTTGATTTTAGCAGGGTTTTTTTAATATACTTGATGGAGATTTATGGGGCTATTTACTTAAGCAGAACACTTAGGGATTTAGAAATCATTTCTCCAGGTTCTCTAGGAAATACTTAAAGGTCTGTAACTACTGAGTTAGATATGCTTCAGCACTGGTCTTGATTACTTTCTATGAACTTTGTTTTTAGCTTAAGTAATTTTATAAAAAAGTTTTACTTCTTCAGGCTTCCTCATATTAGAAGGATCATACTGCTTGCTGTCTTAGAAATACTGGAAGTTTTGTTGACTACATTTCATGCTGTCAAGCCCACTAATCCTTAAATAGTTACATCCTTAAATCCTTAAATAAGTTCTTGAGTGAAACATTGGTGAATTTTAAGTATTTAACATGTCTTAATTCTTTCTTGGGAATATGTGAATATCTAGATATCAAAGCCCTCCTGTCCTTTGTTAGACCAATACACTCTTCATCTTTTGTTTGGCATAACTCCATCCTGACTGTGTCTATTGGACTCAAGCTCACCTGAAGCTGCAGCTTCTCATATAGAACACAACAAAGTAATTCATGTCAGCTTCTAATGAACTTTGTCAGTATTATGTTCTCAGTTGCTTGGAGATGATCTCCAGATCTTTTTCTTCATCTGAAGATTTTACAGTATGAAGGATACTTGCAGTTGTTATGGATATTGTGTATACAAAGTAGATTTTTTTCTGTTATAATTCTGGGTAGCATAGATGTGATGCAGTATCAGGAATACCAGTAATAAATGGCAGCTGCTAGGTACTAGGGATTTGAGAAGAGCAGACCCCTTTCATTTGATAACTTGCTTGGAAATCAGAAGTGGGTTGAAGGTAATTATTATAGAAATTTTTCAGTGTCAGTTTTTAGATAAGAGCTGCTTTAGTGCAATGGGGTTTGATGGCTTCTTGGTTACTTCTTGTTGCTTCTTAATGAAAAAATGCTCTTGAATGAGCTGTGATAGGAAATTCCCACAGGCTTGTGCTAAAGGATGAGAGCTTTTTCATTCTCAAATTTAAGGCAAGTGTGCAGTGTGTTCTTTGCTCTGCTTAATTCTTTCCCCATTCATTCTGTTGGCTTTGGAGGATGCATTCTTAAGCATCCAGTTTGATTTCAGGCAGGAGATGGTTCTGTGAGTCTTCTCTTTTTAACAGTTCTGCTTGGCATCCAGCCCCAGAGAAGGAGTAACTCCTTGCCACAGAAACATTCTTTACTATATATGGAGAGGTGTGGTGAGCTAGGCTGGTATCAAATTATTAAAACAGATCAAATAAGAAAAGGGTTCTGTTTCCTTTGGTAAAAGCTGCAATAGTAGTTGTAGGTTTTCTTGCTAATAATTCACTGCTATTTCTGACTTGTGGAAATGGTTAATTTGATTAATATAAACTTTTAGGGCTTGTCAGCAAGGGCAACACGGCACACCAAAATTTAGTTTTGCTTTCTTCATGGGATTTCAGCCCTGACTTGGAGAGATTATTCTCTTGTGTAAGAATATGCTTTAACCATGTCTATTTTACTCTTAGTGCCTTTACAAAAATCAAAATATTAAACACCGTGGATGTTTAGAGATACTGCTAGAGATTCTTTATGTTCCTTAGAAAAAGTCCTATTGTCACAGAGTTTGTAGCAGCAAAATGATAAAGTAATTACATTTTTTGTCATTCTGTATTATGATTTTGAAAATAAAAAAATCCACTGTGTGTGAATTGTTAATTTTATTTGAAATAAGGGAGCTCAAAAGCTCATCAGGAACTGAGAAAACTTCTGCAGAGAAGGTCTCTGAGGGTTTGATCTATTTATTTATTTATTTATTTGAATCATAACTAAAATAAATTAAGTTCTTGTACATTGTAATAATAAAGGCTGATAAAGGCAGAGATGAATTTCCATCCTGCCTGAATATAGTGGATTTGGTTTCTAAATGTTTTGCTTAGTTCAGACTTCTGTTTGCTACTTCTGTCTTTACAGGGTTTTCTTACTGTTGCCATTGTCATTAAAAAATGCTTTCTGATACTTAAGATTCTCTTCAACACAAGTTGGTACTAACATTTCTGTCCATTTCTGTGTGGTGTAGGCATGTCTCTAAGGCACACAGGAATGCTACTTGACCTTTTTTTTTTTTTTTTTTTTTCTTCATCTCGGCTTTGAGAAAACGTTGAAATTTAAACCTGTTCCTTATGTGTTTTTTTGCCAGTGTTACAGGCTTGTTCCTAGCCAGAGAGCAAGTGCATAATGTTTACATACTATTCTTCATCTGACTGCCAAATATTTTCATATAATAAGAAGTATTGTTATATTAACACTAAAAATTATTTTATAGCTAGCAGTTCATATGCTGCTGCTTTGTTCAAAGAAATGCAGTCTGCTTTGGACAGAAGGTAGATGAACTTTTTCAGTCTAATAAAAAGTTACTCATAAAAGTTATTACTTCTGACAACTTCAAGAATGTGAACCAGTACCACCCAGTCTGCTATGCTTGTTGTAAGGCTTCTCAAACTTGTAACTATTGTCCAGTTTTCCTTTAAAAACAGTCCCTTAGCAACATACAGTGGCATCTCTTAGTTTTTGGAATAGCTTCTGTACTTACATGTCACATAAACAGAGAAGTTCATTTATTACACACCATAATCCAGTAACCTGGTTTTACTAGGCTTTCTTGTAGCAACCTTATTGAGATTCCATTTTATATCATCTGGCTGCATTTCCTAGTGTAGTAATACAAAGAGTTGCTGACAGAAAATAATGGACAAGGTTGGCTTTTTTAATGTGTGCTTTATCTTGACTGTTTTCCTTTACAAAAGGAAATGAAGTGAAAAAGCAAGGGAAGGAGTTACATTAATGGCCACAGCATATTTCTCATTGTTAATAGGATTTTCCTGGTGAAACCGTAGAATGAATTGTCCTCCTGCTCTACAGTTTCACAAGGAAGTGCTCTTTAAAAGAGAAAACTTAAGTAACTCCTTAATGTTCAGTCACTCCTGTCTCTATTGGAGTCTCCTGTTATGCATTTATTCATTTTTATTGCTTCTTGGTTACACCCAAGCTTGTGATGTAACTGCTTCTCCCTTAAAGTAACTCTTAGAAACTGCTTCAACTACATCATGTTCCCTGAGGCTGTTCCAAGGACAATGCCATACAGATCTTAATAACAAAGAAGAAAAAACTAGCATACTTATTGCAAAAAATGAGACCCAGATGTTTTGAGTGTGAAATAAAATAAATGAGGAAATCGGGGAGTGAATTCAGTGTTACTTCAGAGATTTCTGGATATTAGAAGTCCCAAGACTGCTCCCCTAAAGCTACCCATTAAAAAACAAAACAAAAAATTGCTCAAATTTAACTCACCGTAATTTGGATTTTCTTTTGGAAATTGAGTTTTATAATGGGTAGCAATGTGAATATGAATGTTAAATCAAACTTGAAAGTTGTTGAACTTGTGTGGAAAGGAACAGAGCACTACTTATTTCATGACAAATATGCAGTACTTAAATTTGGTAGTAAAGCTGTTGACTCACAGTAGAAAAGCAGACCCAGAATCTGGAGGCCAATAGATATAATTCACATTCATGGGGTTAAAGCTAGATAACTTCTACATTAAGAAATAGACAATAATAAACCAGTTTATATCTTGATCTGTGTATTAGCTTAAATTTCTGGGTGGAACGTTTCAGTAATTTAGAAGAAGAGTAATAGTAAAGACATTTTGAACAGAAAACCAAGATGTGTCTAAGAGCTTGTGCCGTGCCATCTTCCAGCAGAAGCCGAGTTCTTTCCTTTTTCTCTATAGCCAAGCAAATTTGGTGATTTTAACTTATGGCTTGAATATTTGCCATTTGCATGAGGAATGCTGTATTGATCTTATGCTACTCAAAATTTTCAAACCAAGTCAGTAGCATGAGGAGAAATGAAGCTGTCTGGGCAAACTGCACATGTTGCCAAGGCTGAATAAATCACTTGCATTGCTTTTACCTTGGGCTTTTATATTGCTTGTGTACTCCATGGGAAGGAGGTGTGTGCCTGCTGGGGGCTACAAAGTGGGGATGAAGGAAATTTCTCATGTGGTTAGTGGGCATCTGCTCACTGCAGCTTGGCAGAAATGGGGTTCTGAGGTTTTCTTGGTGTACTGCTTACTTAAAACTGTTCTAAAGCTGTGAGAACAAAGCATGAAGCTGAAAATGGTGCTGGTCAAAATAATGGCTACACTTTAATTTAGTATTATCTGTTAATGTTGCTACTGTGTCAGCCTCATACTAAGTATGTGTTTGTACACCTTGTTTGGCAATAAATAAAAGAAGTAACTAAAAAACCAATACATTTAATATAACTATGCTGTGTTGAAGATAATAAATTATGCTCACTCACAGAGAAATAGTGGTGTGTGAGCTGAAAGATACCAAGAAGAATTAAGGTTGCATTAAACCTTTTCCAAATTTCAGAATTAATTGTTAAAGAAAGCATGTGTGTCTGAAATTTAAAATGTTATTTTAGCACTTTGCTTGACTTGTGAATTTTCTGAAGTCCTCCAGTGGTAATAAAAGCCTTCAGAAGGAAGGGATATTCTGCAAGCAAGGGGCATGACCCTGCATGATTATTGAAATGAGATTCTGATTTGTTATTTGCAGTAGGAAAGAATCTGTTCTTGATTCTTCTTGAAAAAATGTTAAAATGGTTGCAAGCTGAGCAGGGTGAAGGCTTTAATACCAAGGGCTGAAGTGACAGATAAAAGAGCATAGTAAGTTTACTGTGATGCCAGCTGTGTCCTATGATTCAAATGATAAAGACCTGGAAGTTGTTGGCTGACTTATTGCCATGTTATAGGTGTGCTTGCATAATCATTTTTTCTTTTCCATCCATATTGATCATGTCTTTGGTATAGATTAAACTTGACTACCATTTGATTTCCTTCTGGGTGAAATTCCATGAAACAACAGTACCCAAACTGACCGTGACCCTTGTAATTGTGTACACGTGAGGTTTGCAGCTGAAGTTAGTACCTGAAAGAAATTTCCCCATCAGGAAAACATGACCTCTGGTTTGAAAAGAACTTAAAAACTTTCTTATCAAAATCATGGTTCCTTACTCATCCAAAACCAACCCATAAGCCAAGCAAATTAATAAAACCTAATTATAATTAAAATAAGCTTCTAAAGTGTGGGGCATTCCTCCATTTATAGCAGAGAATGGTCCTGATAAACGTCACTAGTCTACTCCTAGTATTGTCTTTTTGTAAGCTCCATGGGTTGTTTCTTGCTGTGTTTTTTAATAGTTAGCTGAATCTTAATAGTTAAGTTTCTCTCCTATCCCAGCCTCAGACAGAGGAAGAAATATTATTAGCCTGGTTGGAGCCAGGAAGGTAGGAATTTCACAGCTAATAACTCCTCCATTGTTTTTTTAAGGGCCCTTGATAGTCCATGATTGACATTGAGGCTGTTTCCCTCTATCCTTTTGCCTCCAGGACATAGGAACTCCCAAAAGGGCAATAAGCTGAGGGAGGAAGAGAAGAAACTGGCAGAGTTCTAAATATGAGCAGAATATTTTGGGGAGGTGAGAAGAATTGTTTGTCCTTCACTAAAACACTGTGGGATGATGTATGTGGCTGTTCTAGTGAAAAAAATAAACAGGAGGACAAAGTTGCATGTATACTTCTTGTGACCTTTAAATGTTAGAGGTTCTATAAATCTGTTTTTTAGGACGTCCGAATCAGAAAGAAAAAAAATGCAGTTGGTAACACAATGAGGCTGCAAAGTATAGAAACGTATTTGTATTGTCTGAGAATACCAGTCAGCATCTCGTATAGCTGGGAGGAGCAAAAGAGCTTTCTTGGAGGCAAGTGTTGTCACCAGAATAGTGTCCACAAAATAATTTTACAATTATCATTTTTCTTTCTTCACAGAGCATTTTTATTTTACTGTGATGGTTTACAGTCTCACCTTTTCCAAGGTATTACTTCTAAAATCAGAAGTACTGCTGTAATTAGTATTCAGCACCTGACAGGATGAAGATTTAGGCAGCGAGGTGATGGTGAAAGGCTCTGATGGGAGTTTCTGTACTGCTCTTTGTGTCTTCTTGTGTGCAAAGGGGCTGCTGCACAAGGGGTTCCTCCTAAAGTCTGCTCAGTCACTGCTTTAAAGTTCCACTTAGGAGCAACTGCAATGGATTTTGCCCTTCCCTGGGCTGGCATTCCTGATGTTTGCTTCACCTTGAACTTGAAGTTTCCCTATTGGTCTTAGTGCTTATAGATGAGGATAAAGTTCTTGTCAAAAGGCGTGTTATGAACTATTCCACTACATTTCATTTTTGTTTGGCATTTCCTTGTCAAAATGGAGGAAGCAGTGCCTGTAACAGACCATTCAGAACATTTTATCTGTTTGTTAAATAAATAAGCACTTCTGTATCTCTCTTCCAGGATTTAAAAACAACTGGTCACGTGCTTTGATGCTTCTGTGTTGAAAACTTTATTAATGGCCTATCTTTCAAGCCTAGGAAAAGAGATAAGATGTGTAACTGGGATTTTTCCTGGACTATTGGTGGCTTTCTGGCACATCATGAAATAAGCATGTAGAATATATCTTACATCAAGTATGTTTAAGCTTGTATGAGTTGATCTAGCCTTATATTTAGGTAAATATTGCAGTAGGAGTTACTCAAATACTGCAGGTGATAAAAAGAAACAAAGCTCTATTAATTTCTTGACTTCCCTTGAGAATCAAACTGTGAATAAAATGACTTTTGTCAGAAATTTCAATTTGAACTAAACCTTAGGAAGAGACAAAAGTTGTCTGGGGAGTCCCATAGTTTAAATGGAGAGGTGAGGGGCCATGAATTCTTCAGATGGTTGTTGTTACCTCAGGTTTACATATTTATCAATTGTTGAAGTAGCCTTCCCTTACTAGCTGCAAGTATTGCTTGTAGCATAAGTAACCTGTACTTCAAGTATTTTGAGGCTGGAATCATGCTGGTACAGTAACCTGTGTTCATGGGCTATTTTGAAAATTAAGCTTAGTAAAATCATTGCAAGTAGAGATAATCCTAACAGAAATTTACTGAATGTTGCTTTGAGATAAGCAGATGAACATGGATTGACAGTGCATAACTGCATAAACATTGTGAGACCTGAGATACTACTAGTAGTAATAACCATTAGTTAGTTATGTGCAATGGATACAAGTTTTTGGCAGTCTTACATTTTGATGAATAAGTAAGTTCATTGTACTTACTGTCTCTCAAGAGCTAGTGGTAGTCCTGAGGGACGAGGATGGACCTAGGAAGTGCTAAGGCCTTTATTTTAAGTGTTTTCTCCATTGTATTTCAATCTAAGTAGGTCAACTCATATACAAAAATGTTTAACTGAAAATATGAATTTGTTGAGGATTAAGAGTATGTTACTATCAACCTTAAATTAAATAAATTAAGATTGTGTCATTTGCTATGAAAGTGTGAAATTGTACACGAGCAAAGGAAGTTGAAATTTTTCACATGTACTTTCCCAGATGCAAACTGGTGCTTGGTATCTGTCATGTTCTTCGGAGTTTCACTTACTGGTTTGGTCATTTATCTAAGAAATGTAGTTGAGTGGCACGTAAAAGCAAATTGGAGTAACCCATTTTTGACAGTTGGAGTTGGTGATTTTAGAGGTATTTTCCAACCATGAGGATTCTTTGATTCTCCATCTACTGCAGTCAGCACGTGGCATACAGAATGGTGAGGCTCTGTAAGTGAGCTTGCAAAAGCAGCTTTTGATCTGTTCTCGGTGTCAAAAAGTGAAGTAAATTCTTCTGCCCATTACCACTGTATGCTGCAAGATGTTCATGTGGTAGCCATATGAAAACACTGCCATATGAAAACCCCACAACTACTGTTTGATCTTTGAGCAAGGCCTTTCCAGTCACTAAGCTCTTAAATTCTGATAGTGAAATAACTCAGTATGCAGGAAAGCTGGAAAGTAGATATCAGGTGCTAAGTGTCAGAAGATTTCTGCTGTTTGCTGTGTCTTTTGAGTTCAAAACTTTGTAAAAAAAAAAAAATAAAAAAAAATTGTTGCAAAGTTAACTTTTAAGGTAGATAAGGAACAAAGAAGACATAAATATAAGCTTATATGTAAACAGACAGGAGAAGTTTCCTGTTTAGAACAGTGGACTTTTATGTAATTAGTTTAACTCATCTGTATTACGTAAATAACATTCATTAAGACTGAAAGCAATCAAATATCTTTGTCAGGCAACAGAAAAGGGACTGTAAGAAGAGATGGTTTCTTAAAAGTAGATTGACCTTTAGATAGTGCAGGTCTGTCAAGCATTTTATAAAGGAGAGGAAGTTTCTGCTTTCATAGCTACTAGGCCAAAGTAATTCACAGGAGTTTTCTTAAAAATTAACAAGTTGTGGTCAGAATAAAATTATCGTGGTGAATGAGTAAAATGGACTAATGGCTAAGCATGAGGGCAGCTTCTAAAATGTTTCAGGAAGAAACAAAAGGAGTAAGTTGTTTGGTTATCTCTGTGTTGAAAAGTTCTACTTCAGTTCTCAGATTTTCCAACTGGAGTTCTGAGAGTTCTTTTTTAAAAAAGATAAATTAATAAAAATTTTGTATGTATGTACACATAGAAGTGACTGTCACTTGACTTCCTACCTTAGGAATGTAGGCAGATGGTGGACAGATGGTAGGATCTGCTTGGCTCCTGTAGGTCTGATATAAACAATGTATTCTCTGCTGAGTTCATAGCATGATGTTTCATATAATTGGAGCTTCATGTGTTTATGAATAGTAGAATATGGTTTTTTGCTTGGAAGATAATTTTTTTTTTATTTTTCTCATTGTAACTGTTCAGGCGTCTAAACAAGAATAAGTTGCAAGTTCTTCCAGAGCTGCTTTTTCAGAATACACAGAAGTTGACGAGATTGTAAGTATGATCTGATTTAAGTTTCTGTTTCAGTATTCTTATTATTCTTATTTGTACCTTTGCATGTTGACTGTGGTGAGTGAGAGGCTTAATTTTTGTGATAATAGAATGGCCAGTGAATAAGAACTCATAAGGTGATGTGTTATGTTTCCATGTGTGTAGCTGTAATTCAGTAGAGCATAAATATCAGAAGGAAGATGAACTACAGAATTTTGCTCTTCTTCATCTAGTCACCATTATGACTGCAAGGTGAATTAACTCCCCATGTGGACTTATGGAAACCTATATATGACCTGGAGTCAGTAGCCTAGGTGTCCATATAAGAATTTTTTATAAATAATGTTAAATAATGTTTTATCATCTTCAAAAATAAAGACTGTTATAAGACAGATGACATAAAAAACAGTCTGAACAGTAAGAGAAAGCTCATATAAGATTGGCATTTTTTGGTGTATGGAGAGAGTGAGTGGTGTTTGCACAACGAGAAGATGACTTAAAATATTTTTTTCAAGTGAATAGAGATAAAATGGATCAGCAGGTGTCTGTACAATTACTATCACAAGAAAACTCATCTGCCTTTTGAAAGGACTTGTCAAAAACTGTTTGAAATTTCTTTTAAATCCTGCCAAAGTTAAACTCATGATCTTGCCTGTTGTTCTGAAAGACAAACTATAGTGTAACACTTGTTTCTTTATTCTTGATTTTTGCCTATGGAAGACCAGGTAGTACAACTTACAGTTTGTCTTGTGAAATTCTGAAAATTAATTACAGGATGGCTGAAAAGTTTCTCTGTCCATGTAGAGCTTTTCTAATTGTTTTAATACCTCTGCATGCAACCAAGCAGAACATTTAGGCAGTGTAGTAAATTTTTTATTCTGGTGGTGTTACAAAGCACATGTTGTTGGTGAAGATTAACTTTGGTATTAGCTGACTAATTAAAAAGTAGGCTTTTTGTTCATGTTTGAGAAGCTGACGAATTGAAATGTTGTGCAGGGAGTGATACTGATATAGTTTTGGAGATTTTCTGTTATGAGCTTTGTTGTTGCCTGAATTTACTCATTAAAAACTGTACAAGTAAGTGAATTAAATTGTTCCAGAGAGTGAGGGGGGGAAAACAAACAAAGAAACAAAAAACAAACAACCCCTCCCCCCCCAAAGATCTAAATATAATAATTAACTATAGCTGCCTTTTAATCCAAAAAATCTGCTTGGAAAATATTTGTTAGACTTGTTTTTGCAAGCTTTGCTGCAGCTTTTGCATGCAGTAGAAAATATTTGCTCAATGACTTTACTTAGAGCTGACTGATTTAAATTTATATCCTGATGATTTTTGCATGTTTTTGAAATTCTATCTGTGTCTTAACTCCTCTTGAGTGTAAAGTGTGAGCTGGTACTTACTTCAAGATAGCATTATTTGTTGTCCAGAAGCTGCCAGTTGTATTTCAAAGAACTGCTTCATGTAGGTTTGCTGTCTAAGGAAGTGGTGATGCTTTCAAGAATAAAGAGAAAAAGTAAGTTATGGTGTTAACATGTATCCACTAATACAAAATCCAGTTTAACGTGTTAGAAGTTTCACTGTGAGTAGTTCCGTGGTACATGGATCTCAGTAGGCTGAAAGGAACTTTTTGGTAGTTTGGGGTTTCAAGGGGTGAGTAGTGGTAACTCGTGTGCATCTGCCTTGAGGAACCTTGCATAAGACACAAAGTGAAAGTAGCTGAGGCTTTTCAGTACCAGAGTGTGTATGTTTTAGTAGGTTGTGATGCATTATAGTTGTTACAGCAAGGGTAATCTCTTAAATTTTAGAATGTAAGGATTGTAATAAAAATGCGTAAAATCAGTAGAGATGAAGTATTCTGTAATGCCTCTCAGTGAATGCTGTCAAAACATTAGGCTTTATTAATTGACATTTATTCCAAGTTGTCACGGTCTGTAACTATGAATATTTTTATTTTCTTTGTGAGGAAATAAACTGTGCATACACATTCTACAAATTGCAAAAATACCCAGGTTTATGGTTTGAACAAATTACGACGACTTATTTCAGGGAAAATGACACTACGTCGAAAGGAGTCTTAGGAAGGAGTTAAGAGTGGGAGAGAAAACACAGAGAAAACAGGTTTTAAACAAATTAATTCCCCAGGGAAAGGGCTATTAAAAAAAGCAAGAGAACAACTAGTGCTCTTTTTCCCTCCTCACCACCGGGATCGCTGTCCCCCTGTAGTCACCTCTCCGCTTCCGTTCCCTTCTCTTTACAATTTTGGCATGCTGCAGATTTTCGCCTTTTTCCTTTGGTTTTTATAGCAAAAAGTTCCTTCTTCTCATCAATTATTGCCAGAGGATGCAAACTGGTAAATTAAGGCCTTCCCTCTGTATCCAGCTTTCCTGGAATTCTTGTATTTGCTACCGATTTCCGCTGTCTGTCTGGCGGCTTATCGGTATCATTGGCATTTTATTGACTGACAAAGTAGGGGGGTCTGTTGATGAGATTTTGCTAATGGAAATAAATTTGATACATTTTGAACAGTGATCAGAAACTGTGGAGGCAAGGTTGATGGAAATAATTTTGGTACATATTAAATAAACTGCTGGTGGAGCCAGGGTTTTGCTGATTCAGGAGGTAATTTTTTAATTTTCAGTGTATCCACATTACACAAGTCTTGCTTATTTAATAGTGCTTTAGATAGGTCACTTCAGCACTCTTGGTCAGTTGAAACTTGTTTTTTCTTTGGAACGTCTAAGTGTTATATAAATATAGTGTATATCTTAGTAAATAAATCTTAGGTAAATGAACTGTCGTGGTTCTGAATGCAGTTTAGTTTAGTTTTTCAGTGATGGAGTAAGAATGAGGAATTTATTACCTCCTGTAGTTAGTAAAGATACATTAAAACACACACACGCACATGTATTTTTTGAGGAAAATATAAATATTTGTCTGATAATGTTACTTTGTAATTTTTCTGATACTCTCTTGGTCCTACTTCGACATTTCAGAGTTGTTCTTTCTCAAGCCTGTTATGACTTGTCTGAAATCCAGCATTGCCAGTCTACTTTGTTTCCAACTAATTTTCTGAGTAAAACCCCTTCCTGAAGAGGCATGAGTCTGCTCTGACTTTGCCTTTTGTGAAAAAAGCAGAGCTGAGACAGTGAGGAAAGAGAAGAAAAGAAGTAAAGCAAAAATGGATGAGTGT
Organism: Phaethornis superciliosus; assembly: GCA_023637945.1. Taxonomy (NCBI): domain Eukaryota; kingdom Metazoa; phylum Chordata; class Aves; order Apodiformes; family Trochilidae; genus Phaethornis; species Phaethornis superciliosus. The sequence continues at coordinate 14,017,659 of JAJQWJ010000016.1, read as the reverse complement.
GTGATACATGGGTGATGTAGATTCTGGGCAAGTTACTATGTGTGAATAAAAAAAAATGTTAAGTATAGATAAAGCTGATCTTAACTCTCCATTATGTTATATGATTTCTTGTGCCCTGTTTTCACTTTTGTCTGTGAATTAGTAAGCTCTGAGTCAATTTTCTTACTGTTTGTAGGTACGTTTAATCCTGATAAAGTAGGAAGTCCATAATTGGGGTGTTCTAATTAAGCTTTCCACAGCTTCACTGATGCAGCATTTTAGAGCTAAATGTTGCCATGAAGTATGCCCTGAATGTGGAGTCTTATTTTTTGAAAATGAAGAGCTCATAATGTTGTCTGCAGTGTTTCTTACAGCTTCTCTCTTTGGCAGGCATGCAGTGAACCAGAATCAGCTACAACTTTGTTCACGAAGGTCCAGGCTCAATATTTTGAAAATTAAATGCTAAGATTACATTCTAAGTTAGGTAACTGGGCAATAGTGTGCAAGTTGGGCATATGGATTAGCATTAGTAGAATTTGGTGGAGATGGAGTGAGGGCCCTGCTTCTAGATGCAGGAATTTCATGTGCTGGAGGGTTTCAGGGCAGACCCGTTAATGTTCCAGGAACAGTAAAGGTTGCAAAATAAATGTGAAGACTTTTTCCAGGGTTCTGTCATCTGGGTTGAAATCTGCCAGTCTTATTGGAGGAATGAATTTAGCTCAGAATCAGCAGAGCCTCTTCAGTCTTGTTCCTGGGAACTGAGATGTGGAACATAGTTTTCTTAATCAATAAAGTGCATGAAAAGCTGGAGATGGTTTTTATGCTTTTTCACTGAAATACCTTCTTTCTTATAACTAATAAAATTTAATTTAGAATGCTTCTCAGATTAAAAGTACTTCCTCAATCAATCATGTATCTCCAGGTACCTTTGCATTTTTAATCCAACCCTCTCCTGAAATGCTGAACTACAGGATATTTTAACATCTTTTACAGTCCTGCTTAGTCTTCATTGTCACATCTGGTTGGTATTAGAAGCAGAAATACATATATAAGGGAATAAATGTTAGATGGAATGTTAAATGTCCCACAAAATGAGTTTCTCAAGCTTTTGAGCCTTTTCTTCTAGAAAGACTGGCTTTGACTCTCATAGATTTTTGTTTGCTTTAGTTTAGATAAGGGGTTTAAGTTGGATGGTGAATGAACCCCTTGATTTGATTCTGTAGTGGATATATTTGTCATTTTTTTTCCTTGATTTCCTAAGTTCTAAAGATTCTTAAATGTTTTATGTAGGATAAATAATAAAAGATAAAATAATTAAAATTGCAGACACTTTCAGAGAGAAAACTGAATAAAGGAAAAAGCACTTCTAACAATTCAAGAAATGGAAGCAGATTTTTTAATATCGTTTCAGATATTGTTTGCTGTTATCTAGCTATAAGAAGGTAATACTCATCCCAATACCAGTGATTAAAATGCAGAGAAAAATTGTAACAAATTAAAATATGTAATTCAACACCTATAAAAGCAGGTTTTTGATCCCAAGATAATTATTTTCTAACCTCCAAAACTATGTGTGAAATTTATTGCTAAAATTTGTAAACACAGCTTTGTGCCTGTTGGCATCTTGATTTTCCTTTCTTTGCACAGCTGACTGTGGTGCATCTGCTTTTCACTAAAGGCTCAGTATGTTAGTGATCTTTGAGATACTTAAATATCTTTAAAACCAAAAAGGGCAACCTTCCTGAACAGTCCAACCTGTATGAATGTATTTGTTCCATATTTGAAACTTCCACAGTGAAAGCCAGTTGCAAAGTAGCCAAGGTAAGGATCCTTTGGATAAAAAAACCATGCAAGTGCTCTATGCTCAAGGCTCTCAGTGAGAATTAATGCCTTCACCAAACCTACAGCTGTGGAATGTGTTTTGTCTTTGCTTTTACTGGACAGTTTTAGTTGTCACTTGACAAATCAGGCTCTGGAAATTTAAAAATACTGAAATCTGTTACTGAAGCTGTCACATTTGTGCAGGAGTTTACTCTTCAGTTCAGTATCAGAATCTAGAATCCAGACTAAATCTGTACATAGTGTGAGAACAGATTCCTGTGAGTGCTGAACTCTGAAGGAAATCTAGTCCAAAGCTGTACATGTATGATACCTTTTAAATCTCAAGGTGTCTAAACTTTATAGTTATCAGCATCCCAATGTTTTTGGTCTAAGTCTGTATTTACTTCTAAAGGAGACTAAAGCAGCAGTGTAACTGAAAGAGATGTGGGGAAAAAAAATGTTTTAATCCAGTAGGACAGCTGCTTAATAACAAGAATAGCCATTGTTCCATGTGTTTGTTGTTAACATGGGGTGAGTGTTTAACAGTAAAGCTGAACTAGCAGGACTGCTTCATTGTGTAGTGGAGTATTTTGTGAGGTGATTAAGATAGAGGGGTGGAAATGGCAGGTAAGTACATGCAGTATAAAATACAAAGTCTGTAGTGTTAAAAGATGCAGTATTCAGTTCTAAGAGAATCATAAAATGATTGAGGTTGGAAGGCACTTCTGCCAGCCATCTTGTCCAACCAACTCCCTGCTCCAGCAGTGTCACCCAGAGCAGACTGATGCTGATGTCCTGCTGGCCTGTCAGGATTTCCCAGAACAGTGGTTCCACGCCTGTTGTGCTGCCTGTAGCAGTGCTCAGTCACCAGCACACTAAGAAGTGTTTCTGTGTGTTCAGGCAGAAACAGGACACTGTTTTATTGCCTACATTTACTATATGTCATGCCAAATAATTTGCATCATGAAGCAAATGGAATTTTAGAGAAGAATATATTGCAGTAAATAAAATATGAATGAATCTTGAATGTTATTTGATTATTGTGTTTTTTTAAATTAAAAAAAAAAAAAACCAACAACAAACCTCTTATATTTCTTATTGGTGTTTGTATCTCTTAATTGGAAGTTCATGTTTCCTAGGGTGATGTCAGTGACAATCAGTAATTGTTTTGCTTCTTCAAGTGCTACTCAAATATCAGTTAGGTAATACTTCACAGAAAAAAGCCTATAACTTAAGAATTCAAAGATGAAATAAGAGAGAAGGGACTACTAATCTGGTTGGGTTGTTAAAATGATACAGAGAATCTTGTGCTCAACTGCTACATGGCGTTGTTCCTTAATTTTAAAGGTGGTTAGGAATTATCTGGCATCTGCCTCCATATGGAACTGCTGATTTTGGAAGGATGGAAGAGGGTGATACATGGAATTTCATTAACTTGAACTGGTTCACTGGAATTTGAAATGAAATTTAAGATGAGTTTGATTATATTTGATTTACTTTTAAGAAGTTTTCTTCCTGAAACAAGACACGTGCACTTCCCATTTTGTTAATAATTTATTTTAAGCTGATGTGAATCTCATCTGCTTTTTGTAACCACAGCTGTGGTTATATGCCTGTAAACTAGATCTTAAAAGGTTTTTTAGTTTCATATTCAATAAAGGAACATACATAGCTGATAAGGTGCGTGTAGTCTGTAAAACAGCTAAGTAAGTCAATGAGATTATGATAGCTGGAGAAGCACCAGTATTTGCTTGACTGCTGTTATTTTTTTTTTATAGTTAGTTCATAAACCAAGTGCATTGCACACAAACATACAAAACACACCAGTTGTTTCTGAAAGTTTTTCAGGCCAAGTTTTTGTTTTGTTTTTGTTTGTTTGGGTTTTTTTTCCTGGTTTTAATACTTCATTGCTCAATTTTTCTCCTTCTGCAAGGTATTAAAACCACAGTACATAGAAATAATGGCTTATCCTCTAATTCATATGCTTTGAAGATACTGACAAGAAATGTCAATTATTGTGTAGACATGAATACTTAAATCAATTTCAATTATGAAGATATTAAACACTAAAAACCTATGTAGTCTGTTTATTTGTTTATCCTACTGACTGATTTACTTTACACAGTCCTGTTTGCCATCTCTCCTTGATTTGTTGATTGTGGTGTGTGTTCAGTCTTTACATATTTTTTGTAAGAAATTTCATTAGGTAATTCCTAGTTGGAGTAGCTGGAACTATTAAATTACTGCTTCTGAAACTAGTTTCAGTAGTTAAACAGAAATATAAAGGCCACTAACTTCAACTTTTGGATTTGCTGTGCCACACTGTCCTGCTATTGCAGAAGTTGCCATGGGTTTTCATTGTCTCCTGGTTTAAATTTGTCAAGTCTGGATTAGATTTTACCAATGTCTCCTTTTCTTTGAGTGCATTTATACAGCTAAGATATTTATTGTAGCTAGAAAGTTTTCACGTGTAGGATTTGACAAGAATTTGCTGCTGAAAGTCTTGCTCCAAGTGTCAGGTGTAAATGATCCTTAGCAAGCTTGAAATACCAACTCATGGTCTTGATCAAAATCAGTCTTATCTCGTGGATGTCATCAGAAGGTGTGTTTAGAAAGCTATCCGTTCATAAATTTTGATAGTCTCCTCTTTATTTTTTCTGTTTGTTCTTTTTCTAGGAAGATCTTGTAAGATCTGACTTAGAAATCTATTATTGTTTCACATTAAAACAGGAGCCTGACAATTCAATTGCTCCATGAGTTTGAGTTACAGTGTTGCCATGACAAAATAGCATGGGCTGTAACAATGTGTTTTTGTGGTTTTATCCACATCCAGTAATTGTCGTTTTACTGTGTGTAGATCACAGCAGGTCTTTTTAGAAGACAGTAAATAATTATGGTAAGTGTTTGCTGGTCTCCAGGGTGCACTTCTGGCTTCAGAAAGATGTGTCTTACGTCAGAGGCTTGTGCTGCAGATAGCTGGATGACATTTACACCATTTATCAAGCTGAAAGTAATTTTATACCTTCCCTTTTGGCTCTGGTTGTAAATAATGGATGTAGCTTTTAAAATTTTGTTTGTTTTAAAAATTTATTTTATTCCAAAGATACTGGTTGTGCAGAAGACACTGAGTATGCAGAGTCTTTCCTGTTTGTTAGTGCAGGAGTTTATAATGGTTACCAATAAAAGATTTTGATTATTGTGAGAATAGAAAACGATGAGAAAATAATAGAATAGAAAACAAATGATGAAATGTCAGAAGGCCAGAAGGCTCCCTCATCAATGATATGTTTTCCCCTGTGTCAAGTTGATTATTTAAAATTATGCTGTACAGATGTCCTGTTTACCTTCTTGTGAGAAATAGGTATGAGTGGAGAAAAAGGAATGTTTTCTGTGAAAACTATGTCTGGGTTTTAGCAGTGGCTTTCTTATAAAAGACTCTATTAGTAACTTCTGTGATCAGGTTATCTTCTTACTAAGTTATTTAGGGTAGTTTTGGGCAAAGGATTATATGTTTCTAGAAGAAGTACCACATGTGAAGAGTAAGCATATCTGCGTTGGAAAGAAGTTGTGTGAGCTTATTAGCTGCATAACTATTGCCTTTCATGTTCATTATTTTTTCTTACACTTTTAGAAAGGCTCTTTTGCTTTCTATTCATCAAGGGAAATCAAGAGTCTCGCATTTTGAGAGATGAATTTGCCACTAAGATTTTAGGTAGCCTTAACCATGTTGATGAATGTCCGGTTTTTCTGAATGGGGGGGTTTTTGTAAAGCACTCAAGTGTATCATAGTTGCAAATCTCATGCCTGGGAGATGACATATTAAGAATTATGTTATTGTTTCTGCCTGCTCAACATAATCTCGAACTGGGGAATGCTTAGTTCAATTTACTAACACCAATAGTAGCCCTTGGTGAGTGCAGCCCAGGACTTGACATCAACAGTGCTACTGTAAATAGTTTATGATGTTTTATTTAATTCCTCTTATCCTTCATATCAAGAAAGAAATATTGATAAAATTCAATATGTAGTCACTCGATCAAATTAGGTGTTAATTTCCATCATAGTTCATTCTTTTCTACACAACCAGGTTGAGAAATCTTGGTGATCTTTAGCAAAACCAGGGTTTTCTGAGCTTTCACAGGCTGTTTTGCTGCTTTATCTTAGTTGTAGCAAAGATAGCTTTACCAGGACTCCATGGTTAATCATTGCCTAGCTAGCTGGAGACATGGTTTCCGAGGGTGGTCATGTAAGATCTGCCAGTTCTCAAAGGCACCCTTTTTAACAAGCTTCAATTTCTGTGTTTAGAATGACAAGTTAAATCTGGGCTGGGAGGAAATACAGTGACTCAGCTGCTTGTTCAGATGGCTTTCACTTGACTGGGAGCTATTATAGAGTTCTCAAAATACAAAGATTGGTGGGTGGGCATTACTGGTTTGATTTTCTTACAGCAGTCTTCAAAACTTGGGTTTGTTGCTTGTATTAGGACCAGCTGAGGCATTGCAGCTCCCTCCAGTGCTGTCTTCTGGTTCCTCTGCAATGGCTTGGAAGGGAAGCTGGGCAGGTGGTGTGGCTGTGGCCTCTGCAGGTATTCTAACCTCATGGTTTGGATGCAATTATTTTTCTGGGAACTCAACTATGCTGTTGGTCTGACTGAGTGCTTGCAGTTTACCAGTCAGATTTACTGTCTTTGCTGGGTTAACATAGTTTTCTGCCCTTGCTAATAGAGATAGGCAGCACATCATGGTGTACTGGCAAATAATTTATTGCTATATAGATATTGCTGCACTGGTCAAAATCTTCTTTTTAATTGGCTAATTAATATGTGAATATTTTTTGCAGTTTCTCCATTGGCTGTAAAGGAGCTGAGAAATGCTTCGCTGAATGTTTAATTTAGTAAATGGTCCAGAATGTTGGAGTCCTGGCAGCAGTGAGAGTGAGCAGTGACAAATCAATTTGTGAACTTTTGTTACTGCAACTAGGAGAAAATGCGGAATAATTTCTGTTTTGGTGAACAGCAGATTAGATAGTGTATAGCATTTCTTTTCACATTTGAAGCCTTTTCCGTGTACAAGGTAAATGTAGGAGCAGATTGAACTGATGAGCTGAAGCACTGACATCTCATCTGTGTAAGAGAAAAAAATACATGATAATAACAATGATAATGTAAATATTTCCATTATTTTTATAATAGTCTGCCTTTTTGCATAATAGTCTGTCTTTCTGAGGTTAGAGCAGTTTACATTTGTTGTCTTGTCAAAGTCCTTTCAGATAGTTTTGAAATAAGTTGTAAATAATGAGTTTCTTTGGGTGTGCAAGTGGAAGTGATCACTGTTCTAGAAGTAGTAATGAGCTTTAAATGGCAACTGCTGCCAACGAAGTCTTGAATTTGATCGGTGACTTTGAAAATAAAAGGCTATTTCCTATCACATAATTTTCTGCCATCTAGGTCTGCTGTTTGCTGTTCCATAGCAGTGGAATCTCAGCTTTTCCTGCAGAGATTTGTTGTGTATTCAGAGTGCCCTGTGAGTTAAGATTATTGTATATAAAATGAGGGAAGACCAAACACTTTGTTGTTTTAATTCTCATTTTGTTTTGTTCTTGAAATCTGTTATGTGTATGTTAGGAAGTCTAAGTTTTCTGGAACTCTTCATTAAATTTTAACAGGGGTAATAGGGCATGCCTCTTTAAAGAATCTCAGACACTTAAAAGACACCAAAAGAAATACTGCTATGACTGGTAAATGCACTATGGTTATTTTTGAAATACAGTTGTAAAGGGTCCAGGATATCATTATAATTCAACTCTCTCAGTTGAGAGAAGCAATGGGGTTGTAGCCTGGGGTGTATATGTGCCTGTCAAAAGGGTCAATGCAGAGCTGAACCAGGAGGTATTTGACCTGGAGCCTGATGAAGTTTCATGTCCCAGGTGGAGTCTGTGTTGTAAAACATACAAGACTAGAAACTATTTATGAAACAAAATGAAAAGAACTTGTTTAATGTTACGATGCTACAAGAGTACATTGGCAAGGCAGTTTGTCACCTTATTCTTATGATTTAGAGAAGGATGTAATCATACAAGGTGTGTGTCTTTGAGCTGCTTTTATTTCTTAACTCAGTTTAACATAAAGAAAACACAGGCTTGTGCTGAGAAAACAATGCCTTGTGCTTTAAAAAATCCATGAACCGATTTTCAGTATTTCCCTTATATAATGTTTTGGATCTAAATGAGACAGTGACTTTATTCAGATATGCAGTAATTAATACTGTTGCAAGTTGGAGATTTTCTACAATAAAAATGCTAATAGTGAAAAAATTGAACAAAGTGTATTTGGAATTAAGTACCTGTCATTTGTTTTGCTCTGTTAAACTCTGGGCTGTTAGAGGAGACATGTCTATGAAAGCTTTTTTTCAGGAAACAGCTGATGAAGATTTAGTTCCTTCCAATTAATATATGAAGGGATTTAATGCTTTGAGTGCTTTACCTGCAAGAGAGAATAATAAATTGTAAGGGGAAAAATGTTGAAAAATAAGTCATCCAATATGAAAACAAATGTATTGTGATTATACAGCTTGTTTGGTTTGTTTTGGGTTTTTCTGTGATTAATCTTGTTTCCTGCCTCACAGTCTTGTTAATATAGAATATGTTGTGTTAGCCTGATAATTCTCACTGGGTCAGTGCTGCTTCAATGTCTTTTCTGTCTACTGGCAGTGAGGGTTGCTGAGTGAACGGATTTTTGTCCTGAACTGATTTTTGCACAACTCCTATACGCATATAGTATCTGTATCTTTAAAAGTATTGCAATGAGATTTTTGCTTTTTTTTCTTGAGCTACTTATACTCATCCCATCCCATTCTACTTTTCCCCAATAACTGCTTGATTAACCCCATACCTTGCATTCCTTTACTGGGAGCAGAGCTTGACACGACATTGTGCCAAATTTTTGTTGGCACTTGAGCTTGGTTTCCAGAAGTGGCAGCTGTTCCACTGCCTGATCTTGGTGTTATTTAATCTGGGTGCTTGTTGGTCAGTAGCAGGTACTTCACTGAAACAGCTTCCCTTCCTTTGCTCTAGAGGCCTCTTATTTCTTCAGCTATATGAAGTACTTCAATGACTGCCAACAACAATGCTTGAAATACCCGTCCCACAATGTTGCATTCCATTAAGATTGGCTGCAATAGGACACTAAAATGCAGCAACATGATGTCGATGCTTTTATTAAGGGAATGTAGTGGCACATAAGTGCCTGACCAAGCCTATTGCTCCAGGCCATTTGAAGAAATGTTCATCCAGTGAAGCTCCATAGCTCATCTTTGGTATTAGTTATGGGACTGGGAAATGCACGTGTGTGGTACAGTGTTTTCACCTCTATCAGTCCTTCCTATAATGAGAACAGAATTAGAGTAACATTGCTCAGGTAGACTGAGCGTTGACTTTCCAGGCAACATTCGCCAAGTGTTTTGATGAAGTGTAATTTATAATGTTTGGTAATGACAGGCTCCAGAGGAACCATAGCAATAATGGTATTTTTCTCCTGACATGACAGGAAACAAATTTCCCATGAGCTCGGGGAATGCAACATGCCACTTGCCAAGGCTGGTGGTGAACTTCAAGTGAAAACGTTTCTTTTGTTGGCCTTGGGTTTTTCATTGTTTTATCTTGAAAATTGGTATTTCGATTGCTTGAAGTGAATTAGTTTCTTCACTTCTTGTTACTCCTTTTCCCAAATGACATTGCTAGTTTTACAAACAAGGATCACCTCTCTCTGTTGCAATTGCAGCTTATTCTGGCTCCTATTTAATGAAGTAAAACAATTTTGTGTTTAAATAAGCTCACGAACCAAGAGCCAATCACCAAATTGTCTGACCTGTGGATTACAGGCCTTGTGTCTGACATCACACTTGGCAAAAATATGAGCTAGAGTATTTTAAACTTTGTAGTTCAAGTTTGTAAAATGTCTATGTAAATATATTACAGACACTGTAAATGATCTTTAAAACTTGACACTTATTTTTTACCAGTCTGGGATTTTTTCTATACCTCTTAATTATCTTCATGGAGTCCTTGCCCTCAAAACAATGTCATGAAAAGGTGAGAAGGATTTATCTCTTCCTTGAAGGCACATTGAGCATACCAAGATATAAGGAAAAGTGAGGACTCCAGCATATTTCTGTGGCTTTGTCCCCCAAATGAGGAAAACGTTGTCTTAGTAGAGTGTTTCTACTTCATATTTGTCTGTGCTCACCAATGTTTGGAAGGAAGAAAGCCAGACTAAACTGTTCTTTCGGCCTATTACCTCCCTTAAGTAAGGTGACCTGAAAGGATAAAACAGTTAAAAACTCTGGAGAAGCCATTTTTATCTATGAAAATTTCAGAGTCATACTGAAATTCAAACTCTTCCAGTTAGCAGTGGGGATTCAAATACTGGAGATGAACGTACTGGTGTCTTCACCAAAAATTTTTGCTGCATTGAGTAGCCTGTGACAATGCTTCTCTGTGCCTTTAAACTGCACTTTTTGAATTATGCAGCCATTGAGATACTTGGCTGTTTTTTTGGAGTAACTTTTCAAGAAACACAGCTGATTTCATCTGTACAGGTTGTAGAAATAGAGCTGGTTGCTTGTCCTGAATTAGCAGTTGCTGCATTTAAAAATTTTTTTCCCATTGATGGGCCTAGCTTTTAAGGATTTCATATTTAGTTTTACATTGTCAGTCTCATTTGTTTCTTTCTCCTTTAGAAAGTGATTGTTCTGTTTTGATGCTGTCAGTTAAGAAAAAAATGGAGTATATTAACACCATCCAACTTTGAATCTGGCTGTGCATTGGTGGGTCCCCGACAACCTGAAATATTCTGTGGATGAGTATATTATTTGCAGTATTTAATGCCATGGTTTGGAAGTTTTTAGATGGTTCAGGGTTTGGTGTTTACTCTGGATGAGGTTCTCAATTGTGTTTTTTTTCTTCTCTTTCTTGTTCTCGTCCACATCTATTCCAAATGAAATGTTGTTCAGAGGATTTTTGTGGCTCCTGAAAGATACTGAGCCTAAGATGCAAGATTCTGCTCATCACCAGGATGGTGAGGGAGTGAGATGAGGGTTCTCAACTCCCACAAATTTTGAAAGTTGGCAGGAGATGGAATTGATGAAAGGCTGCTTCAGGAAGTAATTTTCAGCTGTCTTCTGCCCTAAATTGTGCTATTCAGAACTGTTTGTAATGCTGGCTTTGGTGTCCTTTTCAGAGGTAGGATGGGCTGAGGTGTTAAATTTTTTTATATTTTATCTTATGGACAAAGTTATTTGCTGTGCCCCTTTCTTGAACGTGACCTGGTTCTGTTCTGCTTACAACCACCTTGTAAAAGCAGAAGGAGGTGCACAGTAGGCTGTGTTTGGATGATTGTGTAACAGATGCACATAGGTGCCTTCCCAGTTTCTTCTAGAAAATAATCAGAAGAAAATAGGGTGTGCAGTATAGACAGCTCATTTGTCCTCCAAGTTTTCCTACTTCTTCAGAGTAAAGATGCCATGGTGGCTTCAAGTCTTCCTATGGGGGCAGAGATTTTCAGTGTTCTTCTTGAAGACCCCTGTTTCCCTGCCCTTGTACAGGAGGATGAATACTTCTCAGACTTTTGTAGCCACTTCTGTGGGCCTTAAATGGCAGCTACTATTTGGCTACCAGCCCATTTCAGTCCCTAGCTGCAGTCAGGGAGCTCATGGATGTCTCAATACTGAGAGTATGTGCTTTTGAAAATAATGCTGGATTGTCATGGATGGCATTGTTGAAAACAGAGCAGTTCTTCATATTGTTTGCAGAACCTACATAATTGAATGTACCAAGGTTTTCAGTTCCTCTCTCCCAGTTTTGTCTATGTAATGGTGATATTTGAAAGAAGGGCAAATTGGTCTGAAGCTCACAGAGAACATAGCTTTTGAATTTAAATTGTGTTAACTTAGTTTAAGGTTGCAATGACAGAAATAGAATTGTTCTCATTCTAATCTGAATCTGATGATCTTGATTAAATTTCCAAGTTTATTCCCAAACAGCCTCTAAAGTAATGTTACCACAGTGTTGGCAGTCTACTTAATTTACATAAAAATCCCAACTATTTAAAAGGATGGTTAAAAGGAGATATTATCTTTATTTCCACTGGGTTATGCTGAATTTCAGACACATTTTAAGCTAATGCAAAATTATGCCCATGTCACAAGTAGGATTGAGAAGTGAAGTAAAAGAGGAGATTCAAGTAGGCCTAAACTGCAGCTAAAATGAGATGGAGAAGTGGCAAAGCTGGGATATCCTTATGGAGACAAATATGGTTGAGTTTAATCTTTATATTTTGTGCTTCTTTTAAAAAAGGGTGTATTCCTTGGTGGTTTGGAGGTAAACATGCAATCTGCAGTATGAATATTTTGAAACTTGTCTGTTTCTTGCATGTTTATCCATCCTTCTGCTACTGAAGGAAATGAGTTCTTGGAAGTGCCTTTGGGAAGGCTCAGTTTCAGTCAAATACACAATTAAGTTATGGAATTGCATACTTAAATTTCAAAAGATATTTTTTTCCTAAGTAGGGTTTTTTTCTCCCTAAAAAAATCCTGGAGTTTCTATGGGAACCATGTGTGTACAAAAATATTCCAAAATCTTTACATTTGTGTCATGCAGATTAACCAAGTAGTTAAGAATTCTGAGCTAATCAGCCAAGGGGAATGAATTATGGTGCCTACATTGGTATGTCAGTGATGGGTAATAAGTGAAGTACATGTTAACTATTCAAATTAGGCCAGTATGTGAATTTCATGAAGGTTTTTGGGGGATTTTTTTAAGAAAAAAGAAATATCTGGGATTTTTTTGGTCTATTTTTCTATTAAAAAACAAGTCACTTGGGCAAAATCTCTGAATGTTACGATGTGGCTCCTTATTTTACATATGTATAGACAGAAGTTAGGCATCACCTCATAGCCCTTGTAGCTCTCCTTTCCACAAAGAGGTTTGGTTAATTGTTAGGATGAGTGAGAGCTGGTTTACTCCGCATTTCTTGAGGATATGGACAAGAACTGCCTTGTTTGGTTTTTGGTGGGGTTTGGTTACTCTGGATATTTTGTTTGTGGGCTTTCTTTTTGTGGATTTTTTTTGATGTTTTGTTTTTTAACAAAAGAAAAAAAAAAAAGAAATAAAAAACCTCAAAAGATTTATTATGGTCTACTGTAGGTAGAAAATTTTTGCTTTTTGACATTTTTCTGTAACAGAACTCAGGGGGTGACAGGTAAGAGCACCTGCTATTTCTGCTGTGGTGCTGCTGTTTGGGAAGCAGGTCTGTAGGAGAAGCTGCTTCCCCCAGGGAGTTTTTACTTCTGATTGCAGGTCAGGTCAGTAACAGTAAGGGTGGAAGGTTTGCAGACCTGGCACTGTGGCTGCAGGAGTCCAGGGAATGGGTGTGGTGACTGACAGCCTAAATATTCAGCAAATAGTTTCAGTATGGCCTGGCTAGTGAAGTTGAGAGGGCAAGTTTTGGAGAATTTCAGCTATGTCATGGGAAATGGCCACAGCCAGAATTCTGATTAGCAGTAAAGTGCAAATCCTCTGGGTCACTGCCAGGGTTCAGGAGGGCAAAACACTGGTGGGCTATCAAATTGTTGCAGTACTTTGTTTAAAAGAGAAGGGGGAAAAAGAAAAGACAAGAAAAAAGCCAAACAACCCCAAAAAGCAGCAGCTGCATTTTTTTGTTGTCAGGCATGCCAGCGTTTCAGTGCTGCTGATGTATGCCTCCTAAGCAAAGGATGGGGACAGAGAAGGACTGGCACAAATTCATTTAAATACTAAAGATAATGAGGAAATATGCAAAGTTAATAGTTAATTTCCCGTTAGTCAGCACTGATAGTTGTCTTCTAAACATCTACCTACAGCAGGGGTAGGTATTTGTGTTAAAATGGCCAAAATGGCTTTAAACTGTTTTATTGAATCTTAAAGTGGAAGAAATCACGTGGTATATTGAGGCAACAGGGAGAAATCTACTTTATAATGTGCTTACAAATACCAGAAGTATATTCTGCGAGGACACTAATTATGACTGGAGGCCAAAGGCAAAATAGTAGAAAACTGAAACTGCTCTCAATACTCCAAAATGTATTGAATTTTTCTCGTGTGAGGCAAACTGTTGTAAATACCTGGTATATTGGTCAGACCTGCTGTGGGTGTGATTTGTGAGTGCACTCAAGTAGAAGTTTCCTGGTTATGGGACACAGCAGTTTCCAAGTCAAACCTCTTTATTCATTCACCTCAGCTAAATAAACAGAGGTGGTTTCTTGGCTCTTGTGTGGTTGCTCCCCAAACCACAGTGCCGTGGGTCTTGGAACAGCTCTTGTGCAAAGCTGTAAGAGTGAGGTTGTGCCATTGGGCTCTGAGACAGGCGGTGACTGACACCTGGTTCTTGCCACAGCCCAAACCATTAGTTTATCCCCCACCCCTTTCCTCTGAGACTTCTGAATTACTGCAGGGTTTCTGTAGGTTGGATTGATTGTCCTGCCTCTTTCACAGAGGAACACACAGCATAAGGAGTTTTCTTCCCTTTCTGGATTAATTCCCTGAAACACAATCAAGTGTGTGGGTGCCTTCTGTTGAGCAGACCTGAGGGGATGCCAGAGCTCCAGGCTCCCTGGCACTTTTCCATGCCTGAAGTTGAAGTTTCAGTGAGTGTTCATGCTGCCAATGCTGTGCCCCAGCTTTCTTTCAGTGGCTGTGGTTGCTGTGCATCTGGGTGCCCATAGGTACTTGTGGAACCTGCTCCTCTGGGTGCCAGATGAAAAAATAGTTGTCAGTGTATGTAAAATTGGAAATAAATAACTTGCCGTTTCACTTAATTGGGAAAAAAAATCTTTGGAAAGGCTTCAGGAATTTGGATGATGAATGACACTGAGCAAGAGAGGTAGATTTTGTGTAGATTTTGTGGCCTGCTTGGGATGGCTTGTAGGTCTAACTGCAGGCACATGATTCAGTGGTCTTGTGGGGTATTTCCATCATAGTTGTGTTTCATATCTGGGAGTGCAAGGTTTAGGGCCAGAATTTGAATCTTAAATGGTGCACAGTACTTCTTCAAGCATAAAAATTCAATTATGGAGCAAGGTGGTAACTATTCAGTGGAGGCTGGGTGTCTGAAGTACTTCTGGATTCTTTAGTAGCCTGTTTGTGGTGAGAGTGATCTTTGGAAAATCAAACAGGTAGATGTGCGTTGGTTTTAATAGCCTTGCAAATGGATTGATCTTTATTGCTTTGGATATTTAACTATAATTTTTAAAACTGCAAAACTAAAAGTAAGAAATGCTTAGAGAATTAGAATATTGGTTATTCACATAATAGAGCTAGACTGTTTTTTATAAATGCTGTCAAGTAAAAAAGTGAAAATGGGAAGATATTTCTAGCTCTGTCATGGAGCCTGTTGTTACTGTCAAGATGTAAGCTATAAGGCTTTACATGTTTCAAAAATAACAAATGTAGCTGCTCTGTCAGCTGGGTGTATAAGTGTTAGCTTTGCTATATCCGTTGTAAGAGTTGTTTATCCTAACTTTGACTTAGTTATAATATTTATTTGTTTGAATGTTTGGTTTGGTCTCTGACTCAAAGCATAAGACTACCACAGAAATGCTAAGTCAAGGATAAATTTACTATAGCATGTCCCTTGTGGATTGGGAATGTACAACATTTATTTTGACTGCTTATTTTTTAGGTGATATGTGGGCAGATTAATTTGCCATTTGAGTTCATATAATTGGGTGTAAAGTGATTTTCATGTGTCTTATGTGAATTATACAGAATAGATAGAGATTTGTATTAAGCAAGTTCTACATACAGTGTGCTACTCGGTGTATGAAATTTTTTTCTACAATTGAAAAAATCATTTGAGGGTAATTTCATCCAATGGTAGAATACATTGGTAATCCCTAGCTTTTTAAATACAGACTATATGATTAAAAAAAAAAAAAACCTCTTGGCTTACTGCAAAAAAAAGTTTATGCAGAGAAATATAAAAGGAAATGCAAACTTACAAGGGGGATGAGATTAAATCTGTGACTTACACTTAGTCATTTCAGGAGGAGGACTGTTCATCAGCTTTGTTTCAGAAGGGCTTTATGCTATTAGTCAACTTGTGATGTTGAAGGCTTCAGTCAGTCTTTAAATAGAAAAGAGTGTGCAGCCGTTTGGTTGGTTTTTCTTATCCAAAAAGGTAGGCAGACTTTAAAGCCCAGTTCCTCAGCTTCTCCCTTGTTTGCACAAGTATCAGAAGGACAGATAAGAATGAATTTTGTGTCTGCCATTTATCAGTGACTCACACTTCTCTGTGACCCACATTAGCCTACATACCCTTTTTAAATAGCTGAGTGTCTAGTCACACTGAAACTAAAATGGGAAGTATTTGAATAAAAACTGTTCAGGTTATGTACAGTTACAAAAGACTTCTGCAGGTGACTACAGGCAATGAAACCTTTACTCTGCCTCTGCCAGCTGAAGAAAGAGGATAAAAGAACTTGTCCTATGAAGTGTTGAACAGATGCTTACAGTTGTGTAGAGAAATGTCTACTGTTCCAAGCAGTGAAGAAGTGCAGAGATAAGTGTGAAACAGTGGCATCCAGGGGTAGTTGAAATGGAGAATGTGAAGTTAATTACCATTCCTCAGTGATGAGCAGGGACACGGAGCCATGTAATGTAAATATTCTGGATACTTGATGCTGTAAACCTATGTATGTTCTTCTTTTGGGCTTTTTAAAATCCAGATAGACAAATAATCCACACTACTCTTTTGTACTTAGTCAGGAAGCTAGCTGTTAAACTGGTATGTGTTAACTACTTGTTAATTTAGAAGATTAAATACTCCATGTACTTTTCATTGTTTTGAAGTACAAAGTACATTAAGAATTAAATCCCTGTAAATTAGCCTTTTGTCTATAGATCAATAATCTGTAATTGCAAAACTGCCACACAGGATAATTATTCTAGCAACTCAGCAGATTGATGATAATTGTAACGTTCAGACAAAAGTGTCTGATTCAGCAAAATTATTTTGTGTATAAAAGTGCACTAAATGTTGATTGTGAAGAGCAGAATAAGAGTAGTTGTATTTTGACTAAACTCCTTTTAAAAGCTATTCATTTTGTGCATCTTCCTTTCCTGTACAAAAGCTGCTACTTGTGTGACCTTTTGACTTAATAAAAACCATCTCTTTCCCAAGTAAAGAGAGCAGACTTATTTATTTTGAAGGTTTATGTGGTGCTTAAGGTGTTCATTTTTGCATGCTCCAGAATCTGCCTGAGGACAGGATGTGTTTGTGCCTCTCCTTTGCATCTAGGAGAAGTGGCAAGGGAAATAGTCCCGAAGTCTGACTTCAGCACTTGTGAAGTCGTTGCAATGTTTGAGTTGCTAAAAAAGGGGGTGACTGATCCCATGAAGAGAAGCTTGTTACTTCTCACTGCCAAATACCAGGTAGTAATTACAGCTGCTTGCTTAATTTCTGTTTCACAGGGCAGATGTGTAACATACTTGTAAAGCTGTAGTAAAAAATATGCTACAGTTTAAAAGCTACGGGATAGACACATCAGCAATGCTGTTTCAAACAGAAGAAATAACAGAGAATATGAAACAGATCAACTGCAGACATTGTATATCAATCCACAAGATTTATTTGGTGAATGGAAAAGTCATTGAATGGAGTTTGTACAATAATAGCTGTGAAGCTATATATATAAGCTTCTTGGTTTAGGTAAGGGTAATTTCTACAAATAAAACACTGCTTCACTTGTCAGCAGGAGGTGCTGTCCTTTACTTAATTTAAACCTTTTGGTTTTGCCATTCAAATTTGCAGCTGCAGGTTGTTTGACACACAAGGGAGAAAATAGCCAAGTTGTGAGTGAATTAGCAGAAGCAGTGCAGTGCTCACCAGGCTGATGCTGGCACTTCTCCATCCTACCAACTCCGAGAGCTCCAGACAGGACCGAAGAGCATTTAAGGTTTGAGAGGAATATAAAGTGCCCTAACAAACCAAATAAATGCATGAAGATGGATCAGGTTGCAACAACAGGAAGAGGCATTCTGCTGGTTCAGTTTCTAATGGAAGAGCTGTAAATGTGTGGGGGTATATTTAACTGCCCTGTGTTTGGGGGTTCTTCTGAATCTTCAAAACTTGTGTTGTCTGGAGGTATGCAGGCAAGCACAGTTTTATCAGTGAATTTGGGACCTCAGTGTTCATTGTACAATGTGCTGTGGTAAGTAGATAGTTCCTCTGAGGTTTTGTTTCCTCCTCACTCTGTTTTTATTCTTTGGGTTATTTGTTGGGGTTTTTTTGTTATTTTTTGGTGAGAGGAATAAACTTTATTTGCTGTCATATCAGCATTTAGGCAAAGACTCAGCTGCTGCTGGATTTAGTCTTGCAGACAAGACACATTAAGAAGATTGGAACCTTTCAGTATAACCTCTCACAAGATGAAATGAAAGCCATCCTCTTTAGTTGATTGTATTGAATTTACATCAGTTGTTGGGTTATATGACACCTGAAGCATTGACACATAAAACTACCTTGCCCTTGATTTAATCACTGGAGCATGAAGAGCAATCTATAGTGTGCAACTGCTTCAGCAAACTTTATTTACTATTATCCAGCAATGGGCATATTTTTTTAATTTATTGAGTCTGTATTTTTAAAATTTTTTTCTTGGTTAGGGTATTGTGAAAATTTCAAAAACTAGGATATGACAAATCTGAACTATGAAGTCAGTTACATGTCATGAATAACATACAACTAATAGTTACATTTCTAAATTTTTATATTTATGTGATGCTACCTGTCTTTTCTATATATACAACTTATATATAATTTAATACATTTAGTAGTAACATTAGTTCTGACATTTCTTTGTCAACCAGTTTTAATAATAAAAGGCAGAGTAAGAGAAAAGTAGGAAAACATGTTACAAATTGTCTTGAACAAGTAGCAATAGACCCCTCAACTTGTAACTACTTAAGAACTTTGAGAATGAGGTGTTCTTTTGTGCTGTTCTCTGAAGGAAAAATTTACATTAACTTTTAGGCTTTCCAGCATTAAGATATAACAACAGGTACTGAATAAAAATGGTCCTTCAAGGTTTTACTAACAGCTGTTTTGATTTCGTGGCATTGCCATGACTTGCTTGTAGCTGGTTTTAATTTGCTGATTCTTTGTTAGGATGTCACCTCAAAAGAGGTATGATTTTATTTACTTCTACTTATTTTAGATGGTAAATATAGTATTAGATAGTAAATGAATGTATTGACAGTGAAGTTTGCATACATTGAGTAAAACAGAAATGGTTTTTAATGGAAAAATAGCTGTATTTAAAAAAACAAAACAAAACAAGCACTAAAGCATCAAAACCAAATACAACGATTATCTATATTATAATAATAATACTGTATTTATGGTTTGGATAATCAGGTTTTATTTGTTACAGGGTGCTAAAGGAAATGCTCAAGTTGAGAAGTATGTGGCTAGAAGGAATGCCAGAGACTGTATATGCCATCAGCATAGAAGTTGTACAGACTATTGATATATAGCTTCATAATGTGCAAGAAACATGTCATTTCACTCAGGGTTGTAAGATCAGTGGTCTAATGCATTTCACTCACTGTAGTATGACAAATGAACCATCTGACAAGATCTGCCTCTTGGTAGATTTGCAGAAATGAAATTCAAATTGGAATTCAAAGCCATGTGAGACTAATACTTTAAAAAATACCTGGAGATGAGAATTAATTGTATTAAAAGAAGTTGAAATGTTTAATTGTTAAATGAATATTTGCTATATATAGATGAAAGTTAATAGTAAAGTTAATACTTTCTGTATCCTGTGTTGGAAAAAAGAAAACACAGAATGTGTGTTCTAAAGCAGTTTCTTGACAAGTGCAAGTCCCATTTCTGTCATTAATGAGGGATAATGTCTGGAGTGGCAAATGTCCAGAAAAAGCAATCTACCATAAAGGCATATTTACTTCAGTCAAGGAATTTGAGCTGTGGTTAAAATACCAATATTAGCTTAAGAAAGTATTTGGCAGAGTCCAAAACACGACTGGTTACCTTGCTTTGCAAATGTGTGTTGAGACATGATTCAGTGATCATCACAGTCACTTCTAAGCATGTGGAGATAGTTTCATCTCTTCAGTCTTCAGGTATCATGTGCTGCTCCATAGCAGAGGTTTCTTAACAATTATCTTTGCAAAGCCCTAGTTTATTGTCCAAATTACAGTTAAAATTAAGCATTTTGTACTGCTGCAATAACTGGTTTGTACGGGGAGCTCAGATGTCAGGAGGAAGCTGACTTCCAGGCATTTAACAGTGCCTGGTTTCCTATTCCTTCCTGTAATAGGAAATCATCTGAGGAAGCTGTGCCACAGGTAGTGTACCTTGCACATCCTGTCCATTGGTGGCTGTCTGTAACATGCCCCTTGGATGATTATAGGTTTCCAGTGAACTCAAGGCTACAACATATCTGTATGAACTGCTACTTCATTTTGGGAAGAATTCCTTCCCATTTAATACTATGCCTGTGTAGCTAGTTTCAAGCTATCAACACTTCTTCACACCCTTCCCCCATGCGGATGTTTAAAAACAAAAATTAATTCAGTTCTTGGGAAGCCCAAGAATCTCTGTAGGTTTTTCAAAATACATAAGTATATGTGAGGTCTAAGTATTGGTTGGATAGGAAACTTAATTTCAAATTACTCTTTTGGAAATATTATTCTGGAGTAGAACAGGTACCGTTCTTCATTCAGGTAAGTCATGTTCACAGTCAGAATTGCTAATTTTCTGTAGATAAATTTTCCATTATTTTAATATCCTAGCCAGGGTTTATCTTATTTACTCAGCTACAAGAGTGTTTGTGTCTTCTCTTACTGTAGAGCTGAAACAATTACTTCATGTTCTGCAATCAAAACCATATTCTGTCTTGTATGGAAACTGACTGTCTTGACATGATGTTTTCTGATTAGCACACCATGAAATACAGGAATATTTCCTTGTAAATAGTTTCTGTTTACAAGCAGGCAATATAAGAGTAATTGGAAATGTCCTTTAATGTCACTGGAGGCGTGTCACATGTCCCTTCTCACATTGTGATTCTCAGGAGTTGATTCCATGGTGAAAAGTCAAAGGTTAATCTTTTCTTAAACGAGATTAAGGCTAGGCAGCAACATGATTCAGATTCCTAATGGAATCAGTGATAAATGCATAAAATGCAAGATGACTTGCACTGTCTGTGATGAAGAATAAAGTTGTTTTTTTTTTAAAGTTTGATGCAAATTTTGGAATGTGTTCTGATGCAGAATAGCTTTGAGAAAAATAAAAGCAGGTAAATGTTAGCTTGCTCACATTTTGGAATAACCAACCAAATTTTCCAATTCATAGGGGTAGATCTTGAAGACTGAGGTGTTTTGTTCTTTTTTTTTCTCTCTGAATTCTTACCTCCTCAGACCTGAGGTTTTTTTTTTTTTTTTTTTTTTTTTTTTTTTTTTTTTTTTTTTTTTTTGTAAGGATTTCACTAATTGTGACCTTCAAGACCACTGGTACTTAGTGCATCTCCTGTAAATGTAAGGATGCTTATAAGAATGTTTCCTGTTAATTACAGTTAATGTTAAGTAATAATTTGGATTTAAATGTTAAAGTTCCATTCTTTAATGTTTTGGAGGAAAGGATGTTTTAACAGTTCCAGAGGGGGGTTACTTGGAATTATACCACAACCAGGAGATTGCCCTTATTTTTTACCTTCATATGTTGGAATATGCAAAACTCTTTTCCTTGCAGAAGGTTTTAGGTAACTCAAATTATTATTTAAGTTCAGGGCTGCATTTTCCTTGTTTTAATGTAGTGTTACCTTTCTTTAGATGACCCTGCTAAATGGGTCCAAATTTCTGGAGAATTATCTTGACTTGATTATTTTGTGGTAAAGGGCTCTAGCAGTTTCCAGATTGATTCTTCCTCAACTATTTTGAAAGATTTTGTATTCATAATAAACAATATATCTCAGAGACTGATAATAAAGGTCTGTTGTAAGTAGGGATTAAAAATGTCAATTTGTTCGAACAGCTTGTGTTGTTTTAGTACAAATTGTTTGGTCAGTACACAAGGCTCCAGTTCCTTTTAGATGACACTACATTATGGTGAACTAATTATAGTCTTGCTTTTTTGTAACCTGACATTTAAGTACGTAAATTAAATTCCATGTGCACACCTAACTCCATTACTGGACCATGTGTAACTCTCCCTCCTTTACTTTAGTTTTCACCACCTTAATCTTCCTGTCAGCTTCTCCTTTGCAATACATGTGTATTTCCATGGCAACTTTTACATGAGATGTTGCCTTCAAGCTGCAGATGATAAGCAATGTAAATAATCAACATACATGCCAGGTTTTTACATAATTTTAAAAGTTTGAGTGTTGTTCTCAAGTGATAGTTGAATACTTTTCAATAGATTATGATTTGACCTTTTTTTGTTCTCCATGGAAACCATTCTTATGCTACTGTGCTCCAGCAGCTACTATGATTTGTCTGACTCAATACGCAGCTACTACCCAAAAAATAATCTCATATAAAGACTCCCTTCACCCACAAAGATTGCTGTTTATCTTTTCTGTTCTGCATTGTATTTTCAGGTTTGAAAATTTGGATGAAGCATTAGATTAAATTGGAAAGATATCAGCTGCAACCTTTAGCTAAAACATGGTATGACAGAACAGAGCAGTCAGCTAGCCATGGGGTGCTGTGACTGTGCCACTTTGTCACTTTGGCATTCAGACCTGGGAAAGACTGTCTAGAAATGCTTGTTGAACCTTGCCCTTGCATTAGGTGGCTGTGTGCCTGATTTGCACCTGCAAGGGGCAGTTAAGTGGGGAATACTCCAGGGAATATTACCCTGCTCTAAAATTACACCAGGGCACAACTACATAATGTGCACATGCAAACACTGATTTGATTATGGATTTTTCCTAGAAGCTAAAGCTGAGAAATGTTTACATTTTCAAGAAAAGGTTTGTGTTTAAGCATCTCTCTAAAGTGCATGAGGGGCTGGTTCATGACCTTCTCCTGGGGTTTGCTGCCCATTGAGAGAGAGAACAGCTCACCTGGGACTTTGACAGGATGCAGGCAAGGGCTCTGTTGAAGGACACCTTTATGCAATTGTAAAACTGCATGGGAATTACTTCTTGGTACCTTTTCTGGAAGACTCGAAGTAGTTTTAAAGCCAAAAATATCTCACAGCATAGAAAAATGAGTCAACTTACTGAGCCTGAGACATAACACATTTGCATGTTAAATTATAACCACATAATCAGAAGCCAGGTTAAAGCTTTTGAAACATCGTGTTATGCAGTTTTAAAGTGTTGTATTCTCTGGGCTGGAAAACTTGGATGAAGACTGAGCTGTTGGTATGACCAACCAGCTTGCTAATTAGTAAATGAAGAAGTAATAAAACAGTCACTGAATCACGAGCCTTATTTGGTGGTCAGTCAATATATCAAGACATCATTAGTTATTAGATGGTGTCCCAACGTAGAGCTGTAGGTGTTTTATCTGCTGCTGTAGGACATTGGCAGTTGGCTGTAAAGAAATGGAAGCAGTACCTGCCTTTGGGGTTAAAGCTGAGACATTTTAGTCTCTCTTAAGTGTACTTTAATTGCAGAGAAAATCTTTTTGACATAAGCTTGTCTATTCAAGATTATTCTAATTGTGGTGCTTCTGAGGCAAGACATCAAGATTTTTAAAGAAATGCCACTGTAAAATTAACCTTTCTGTTCAGCTGTGAACTTTGAAGAAAGTGGAGTGTTAATCTTCTATTGCCAATTGAAAATAAAAAACCAAACAATCTCAGCATTGTAGTTTGGCCAAACATAGCCTAAAAGGCAATATCATATTATGTCAAAATGTTGCTTTTTGGAGTGTATAGAATAATTGAGTGCTTGTGAAACTTTTTATTTCTGTAGATTCAAGATTACATTTGAGGAGAACTGTAGCAAGTGAGAAGCCTGGAAAACACTAGTGTCAAAAGTCTGTTGTCATTAGTCTTCAGTAAGTTAGAGAACAACCTGAAATGCAGAGTGATAGCAAAGGAATTATGGGCATGGTGGGTTTAATTTATAGCATGCATTGATTACAGCACCTCAACCTGTTGCTCAGCCATCTTTTCATGGAGCAGCTCTCTCCTATGTTTAGTATTACCTTGACATAGGTGTAAAAGACCATAAAGCCTTTTTCTATTTTGTTGATTGAGTTGAAGTTAATTTGATGGTAACTTAAAATTTGCAACACAAAACATCATGCCAGTCCTTGAGGACTGAGAGTGAATTAAATGTCAAAAGGCAATGATGCTTGAATAGATGTGTTTGCCTTGTATATAGAATGTGCTGAGAAAGGCAGCAGTAGCAAGAGAAACAGTTTGCTGAGGGGACCCTTAAATACAACCAAGTACCCAGCAGGAAGGTTTGGTGGTTGGAGCATGGGTATGCTTGCGTAGCTCTGTAGATATATTGAATTAAATGGTAGGAAAAGCTGAAAAGTGAAGGTGGTTTCGTTCTCTGGAAGAGTCCGACTGTAAATTGAATTGCAGTGTCTGACTGGTACACAGGTTATTTGGCTAATAATGTATTTATCTCGAGTCCTGTGTCCAGTTCTGGGCCCCTCAGGTCAGGAAGGAGATTGAGGTCCTGGAGCAGGTCCAAAGGAGGGCAACCAGGCTGGGGAAGGGATCCAGCACAAGTCCTGTGAGGAGAGGCTGAGGGAGCTGGGGGTGTTCAGCCTGGAGAAGAGGAGGCTCAGGGGAGACCTCATCACTCTCTACAACTCCCTGAAAGGAGGCTGGAGCCAGGGGGGGGGGTTGGGCTCTTTTCCCAGGCAACTTTCAACAAGACAAGAGGGCATGGTCTCAAGTTGTGCCAGGGGAGGTTTAGGTTGGATATTAGAAAGAATTTCTTTACAGAGAGGGTGATCAGGCATTGGAATGGGCTGCCCAGGGAAGAAGTAGATTCTCCATCCCTGGAGATATTTAAAAAGAGCCTGGATGTGGCACTCAGTGCCATGGGCTGGGAACCACAGGGGGAGTGGATCAAGGGTTGGACTTGATGATCTCTGAGGTCCCTTCCAACGCAGCCAATTCTATGATTCTATTTATGAAGTCAGAAAAGTCCTTGCAGGCATGAAACCTTATTTCATAGCTGTTTCTTTCAGATGTTATAAGGTAGTGTTAACTGGCTGCTGGAGGGACACGTGACATAGATGTTCTAAGACCAAAGAAAACAGTGTAAATTTGGGTGATATTTTGCAGCAAGGTGTGAATTTGAGCTGCCTATGGTCTTTGGGTAGTATCATAGAATTGGCTGGGTTGGAAGGGACTTCAGAGATCATCAAGTCCAACCCTTGAGTATGTTGATTGCCCTGAGCATTGCACTGACTGTGCCACTCTGTAAGGGACTTCTGTAGATAGAAACAATTAGTGGCTCTAGTTGTATCTACACGAATCATACATATGTCTTTATAGTGTTCTCTACTAGTACTATTTATTAAATGATTAATCCCTTTTTGTAGTAACAAATTAACGTAGTTAAGCTGCTGTTTAGTGTCTCTGACTAGCAGAGAAATAGACTAAATTGAACAGACTTGATTAAAAAAGGAAACAAACAAACCCCAGCATTTGAAAATCAATACAATACTGTTATTGTAATCAAGAGTAGCGTCTGTATTGTACTTTTTCTGTTGTATGGCCCACTTTTTAGTGACAAACTTTTTTTTTTTTTCTTTTTTTTTTTAAAAAAAAAGCAGTTAATGGAAGCAGTTGATTGGAAGCAGTTAATGGAAGATGTTGATGTAAGGTGGTAAGGACTCTTGAAAGCAAATGTCTTGAAGTGGCCATACATTGCCTTATATTGAGAGGAGACTAGCAAAGAAATCAGTCTATTGTAGAGATACAGTGGCTATACTTTATTGTTTTTAAGAAAAAGTATCCACACAGGTTTAAAACTTGTTTCTTGACTTGGGAGGATTGTAACCTTCCTATATCAGCAACTTTGGGTATTATAACAAAAATGCATTATGTGCCTTTTTTGCACATAAGATGCCCCGAATTTTCATAAAGATGCTGTGGCACTTAAAGGAGATAATGTGCTTAATACAGCATCAGACACTGCTTTTGTGCACAGAAAAACCCAGTTCTGCAGTTAGTATTGGAAGAGGTTCTTGCCAGGAACTGGTATTTGAAACATTGGAGAAGCATCAAATTTTTATCAATATGCAGTGGGGTGTGTTGTGTTGTTTGTTTTTGTTTTGGTTTGGGTTTTTTGGTATAAAGTAAGATTTTTTCTGAACTAAATGATGTTTGTTTTGTTGTTAGGGATTGTAAAAAGGTGTAAATTAGGTGTGTACGTATCTCAAGTTCGTTTAGAAAATTGACTGCAGGGCTCTCTATTGGTTTTCTTGCCACCACTTCAAAAAGTCTACATTTTCTTTAGATCACTGAGACCATTAATTTAATTTTGTATCTTTGACATATTCAATTTCCAAATTATTTCTATTAAACAAAATGTGTATTTTTATTCTTTTTATACATTTTATGTTTCTTTAAGTTTCAGAATTTAGGAATACTGCACTGAATGAAGTTTAAATGATGTTATAAAGAAATGTTAGCTGCAGAAACACAGTGATACTTTTGCTTACTTCAGGTGATTAAGACTACATGTTAAGAATTCAAAGTGTCAGGATTTTTGCCTGTGAATGTTCAAAGTATTTGAAAACTGAAGGGAACAGTATCAAAACATGGCAACAGGACTCAGAGGAAATCTTTCTGCAAGGATAGCAGCTTTTGAAGGGCAGAATGCACCTTTCAGGCTGACTTTTAAAAGTTCAGATGATTCTAAGAAATGTGAAATAGAACAAATCTGGTCTGAGAATGATCATGTCCCAAGGGGTACCATTCAGTTTCTGAATGCTGTGTAGTTTTATGGTGTCTGGGACTCTGAGGAACTATTTAACCATCTTCATTTCAATTTATGTATTTGCCAGGCTGCTCCAATTCACTTAAATCCCTCTTAACTGGACTTTAAGCTGCTTCAGCTCAGTGTTTTTTGATCATGGAAAATAAGTTGTATGCCACAAGTAGAGCCCTGCACAGCACCAGTTTATAACACCTTAGGGTCTTGCAGGAAATGTGATGCTGGACAATACTTGAACTAGTTATATGTTCAATTACAGATGGAATGAAGACTAATTCTTACTTTATAGACAGAGAAAATTATTGAGAAACTCTCTTTATTGAAGTTTACCCTGATCATGTGAGGAAAAAACCATAGACTGCTTCAGAGTCACATGTGTGACAATACCTCCTGAAATTCTGTCCTATAGATAGTTGTGGGTAGTCTGTAGTAATTAAGAAGAAATTTTAAAATTAAAAAAATAGGTTAATAAAAAATTATAACCTAAGGATTTAAAAATCCCTTCATCTAATTTAGGTTCAAGTTAAGGAAAAAGATTTCATTTCTCTTCCAGAACCGTGAGATATTACTGTGTGAGTGTAGGCAAGCAAGGATTGACAGCTCTTTTTACTGTTGAACATTTAACTATCTCATGCTTGCCACAGAGCTGTTTTATGTTAACTAGCGGTGTCTGGGTTCTACAGACCAGTTGTTCCTTTATAAAGTTCTGTAGCAATCTTTTAACATGCAAGATAATTGACTTTTTTCAGATTTTGATCAAATGGAAGAATCCAGTGAGTCCTTAGCTGATTTTGGGGGTTGGAGAAATCAGAATTATAAAGTTAGTCCTCTTTGGTGTAATCTGTTTATCTGAACACAGCTAAGTATCTTTTTTTTTTTTTTCCTATTGAAAAATCAGGTGTTTGCTGGCAAAACAATTTAAAAACACCAAATTCTATTTCTGTTTTTTGTTCTTTAATGCTTTTGGGAGGCTCTTCCTGTTAGAAATATTGGTGTACTGATACACACTAAGTAACCATGTTTTAGGCTTGTATCTTAAATAAAAGGGTGTAATTTCTAAAGTCTGTTCTGATCTCTGAGGTCATAAGGGTTTTCTCATCTTTACTTCGGATGCTCCTCTGAGGCTTGTGAGAATGAAGTAGTGGAAGAAACTGTACAAATCCAAATTTCAGGTTGTAGGAGGACAGTGTGCTGCAGGAGAAGTTCTCTGCTAGATGTTCTGTGCCATGGATTGGAGTCTGGCATTGGTGAGGAATATTTTATCCTGTGAGGGATTATGCTTAATTCTCTCTTTCCCCTGCCCCCCAATCTTCCCCCCTCTCTTTTTTTTCAAGTGTCTTACATTCCAGTCATCAGATAGTATTCTAGATTGGTTCTACTTCCATTACAAGGCAGCATGCTTTCTCCATTTATCTTCCTAAGCACTGCTCCAGACTCTGAAGACAGGTTGCTCATGCTAAAACTATGCAAAGTGCAAATCTGAACATATTCAGAAAGCTGCTGGAATCATTTTGCTCCAGCTTACAATTGATTTTAAGGTATGTAAACCTGGGCTTTTACCCAACTAGCCAGACCTATTTCGCCATCTGCTTTTGCGGATCTTACACCTTTCTTTGGATTTGCTAGTATTATATTCAAAGTTTTCACAAACCCTTTGGTGATAGGTGCTTTTTGGGATGTCATCAGGCAGTGGAAAATCTCATTTTGGTCAAATTGGATCTAGCAAGGCTGAGATTTTTCATCAAGCCAAGCCCCAAAGAACAGGAGAGTTTAGTTCCTGTTTAGGATAAATGTGCCACTAACATAGATACCTATGTGGAAAAAAACCCCAAAACAAACAAACAAAAAACCCAAATAAAAACAACAATGGGAATCCTGTCATACTAGGTAAACTGAGGTTTTCTAGCAAACAAGCAATGTTTACTAATGAATATATAAGAAAAAAAATTATTATAAAACCCAGGAAGCAGGCCTCAAATTTGCATTCAGTTCTGAGTTGGGTATTTTTATGGGCCCACAGAAGAAAAAATTCAACTTTGATTTCGTGCATGTTGGTTTGTTCTTGTTAGGCTTGTCACCTTAAAGGTTTAAATATAGTGGCCTAAGAGGATCCAGTTTTGGATCTGTGCTCATAGGTCTGCATGTTATGTGAGATTTGACAAGGAACTTAAGGCTTGTTTCTTTTCTCTCACCTCACTATCTCTGCAAGAAAATGGTGTCTGCTGGCAAATATTTTTACATTTCAAGGAGAGGACATGTGGACTGATTTCTCTCTACACAGACATGTGACTCATGTAGCTACATACTAAAATGTTTTCTTCCAAGGAGTTTTACATCTGGTAATATAAAACTCTGGTTTATTTGTGTGCAAAATCCTGGTGGAATCAGACTCTGCACAATACAGATGGGGAATATGTGTACTAGAGAAGGGAAGCCCAGAGATGAGATCCTTGAGATTTTCAGTCATTCGCTGAGCAGTAGGAGAAAAATTACCAGTTTCCTCCTGTTTTATTTGGTGACTTTTGTCTGAGGATGCAGTTTAAGACGTTGGCTTGAGAGCAAGAAAGCTGTTTGCATACATCATCAGTTTGTTTAAAGTTATTTCAGTCCTTTGCTAAATGCAATTTGCTTCTGCCACAGATTTTTACATTATAACTTTCCTTATATAGTATGACCCACCATGCCTTACCTCTGAATGACAATATCATACTATATGTGGATTTGTGTAAAATGTAATGTTCCAGAATTGAAATTCCTGGCCTGAAGATGCATTTTGTTTGTACCCATTCGTTCTTCTCCAGCTAAACCACTAGGATCCCTTAAACAGTTAATATCTTCTGAAGTTTCCTTAATATTATGCACAGGAAATTATCATATTTTAACATTTAAAAAAGCTTAAGAATTACTTCTAAACTAGGAATACATTAAAACTTTTTTGAGGAGTGATTGATTAATTAGGAGCATCCGTTGTTTTTTAAATATGCAGATTTCATTAATTTTGGTCTATTCTCTCAACTATGGGAAAAACAGGTCTGGTAAATGAGTTTCAGAAACTGATTCCAGGCCTGATTTTTTCAAAGGATTGGTATGGGAGGAATGTGGCTAACCTGCATTCTGTGGCCTGGAAGCCTCATGGGGATTATGCAGTCGGAAGATGCCTTTTTTCCTTTAATTTAAAAATGTTTGTGTGCTTCTCATTTGGTGCTATGATTCATATTGGGAAAGTTATTTGTTCTGCTTTGTTACAATGGCAGTGCTAGTTGATGCCTGATATTTGTGGCTTACTATGCTAATAGCATGTTTATGTAAATTCTCATAGGTTTAAGTTTCTTTTTAAGATTTGTCTTGTTCATCCAAAGCTGTGATGATGAGTGAAATCTCACTAGAACAACCAAAATCAAAGGAAATCTTTAGGAACTCTAGTTTATTTGCAAAAATGGACAGTTAAACATTACCCGGGTTGTGCTATTGCATTTTGCAAAGATTACTTATCAAAGGCAGAAGATGGGTTTTCTGTGTGTGTTTGTATAAGTTTTGAGTCTGAAGGAAACAAGTTCCCAGAAATACTCCACTGAACATTAAGGCAGTCTTGTTTTAATTTCAGTGGTTGCAATAATAACCACGTAAAGAGCATAAAATAGGCAGCCTGCTTTGGGCAGGGCAAATTGTGGGGTAAGATCTCCATTTCTGTAATCAAAGCATGGAGTAGAATTTGATTGTACACAAATTTATACTTATGGCAGTCTTCATTTTACATCCTATTTAAGAGGATCCCTATCTGAAAATTAATAACAGGCTAGCCCAAAATAAGCCAAACTTAGCATGTGATTCTGTTTCATAATATATTCCACAACCAGCCTAATCAAGTTATCAATCAGTAGGATAACAGGACATGCCACTAATTAGTTAGTAGAAAATACTACCAATAGGCTGTCAGTACAGACCTGTGCCAGAATATTCTCCCTTGGCTAAAGACATCCTTTCTCCTTCAATGTGTAAAAGAGAGATCTGTTTTTAAGAAAAAAAGTTATGTAAATGGTATGAAACTTGTTTTTGACTTGAATAAACCAACATTCCACTAGCCGAAATCAAAAGTTTGTACAGGTGTCTTGGGATAAATGTATCCCAGTCTGATTTCTATTAATTGATTTGTTTGGAAGTTTAATGGCTGTGAAATTTGGTCCTGAATGTCACAATCATATTTAGCCAATGCCATGGCCAGGGCAATGAAACAGGTAGTGTTCTTGGTGAACAGAATTTGGCAGAAGGTTCACTAGTGCTTATTGTGGCTTGAACTAGCTTCAGTCTCTGTATTTCCCCCATCCATATGTATTCTTGAATGCATCCTGCCTTTTATAAAAGAAGCATATTTCAGTTCCAGTTTTATGAAAATAATAAAAAAATGAAATGTCAGTTGAGTTCAGCTCTGTAGCATGTAGGATGGAGTCCCAAATACCTGCTTTACTTTTATGTTTGAAAGCATACATCGGTTTCATGGATGCCAAGTGTACATGTGAAGCTGAGGAAGTGACAACATAAACACTCATTTCCCAACTTTTATTTAATTTAAGTTTTCTTATTCTGTTTTATTTTAATATCTACATCCGGATGTTAATTAGAACTTTTGACATACACTGCTGTAGGTAGTCATCCTTGAAGAAAATACTATATTATTTTACTTTCTAAACACAGTTTATGTCTTTCCAGTTTAGATATTTGCATATAAACTGCTAATCTGACGTACATTCTTGCAGAGTTGCTTCATAAGTCTTTTAGGTTGTTCCATGAGAATTTAAACTGTACAATCTACATACGGAAACATATTTAGGATGTGTAAGTATGTTGACTGACTTTTTCTGGGAAAGAGTGAGAGTTAATTTTAGAGTTTAATTTTCCCATTTTTCCCCCTTTTTTTTTAAAAAAAAAAAAAGTCATGAGTATACTCAGTCAGCTTTGTGCTGGTTAACTTTTTTGTTTTGGAGAAGATGGGTTATTGCATCCATATTTCTGTAACATTTTTGTGAGATGACAGCAGAGAGAGCTTCTTAGGAACATCTCCATGTCTGAGTTTTATCATGAGTTAACTGATACTGAGGATCAGACATATCCCGATGGAATATCTGTAGGGCACTAAAGTCCTCCAGCAATTCATCTTTGTCATAAAAAAGACAATTCTTAAGACTCAATGGAGCCTGAAACTTGTAAATCAAGTAATCTGGTCATTAGAAATCCAACTTTACATGGAGACTGCTCAAAATGCATTGAATCTTCTTCAGCTTGCCATTCAGGCTTTTAAATGTCATGAACATTAGTGCTTCACATAATTTCAGGACTATAGCTTAAGAAAAAATATGCAGATACCCTCAAACTTACCAAAGATGCCAACTCGAACTCCAAATCCATGCTGGTGGGTTGGATAGTTCCTCACTCTCCAGTGAACGTGGATGTCATTCCAAAAAGCAGAAGCAATGGCTTATTTCTTCAGGTAACACTGTGGGTATTGTATTTTACTTGAATAAGATAGTATTTCCTTAAATGAAATGAAAGATCTGCAGGTGGACATGAGTGTAGCACTCTGGAACTTTGTGGTGTATTAAAAAAAAATTATTTTTTGTTTTCCCTTGCTTTCAAATGGTTATTTGAGGGTTTTTCAGCTCCAGGAAGGAAGGGAACAGGTACAACAAAGCCTCTTGTAGTGTTTTCACTCATTCCTGCTTAATCCACCTCTCTTGTTTTTTCTGGCACTAGAAGTTGGAGTTATTTTCTTCTCTCATAACTTAGCCACATGAGTTGTGTACTGGGTCAGCGAGTAGTTCTGGATTGCTCTTGTTTAGAAGTTGTATTTAAAAGATGTAAAATGCCATATAATCGGCATTATCATAGAATGGATCTTGCTGGTATGTGTTGGTGTATGCTAATAGGTATGTGAAATTGGGTGTGCCACCTCAAAGGTGCTGGTGGGATCATATGAGAGGAGAGATCATGCAGGAGAGCAGTCACACCTGATTGTACCACGCTCAGCTCAGTGTCTTCCTAGACAAACAGCTTGTGCAGGGTATGTAAAAAAAAAAAAAGGCAATCTCTGCTTGTTTTCCTGTGGGTGCTTTGTTCTGCTTTGGGTGAAATGATTCTCCGGTTGGTGTAATCATTACACAACCCAGGCTTTTGTAAATGGATTTTGTTGATTACAAGGAATGAGACAGATGTTTCTCCTAAGATCTTTTTCCAGTGCTGTATGACACAAACCCAAAGTTTTTTACTCGGTGCTGTAATCCATAAATAGTTATCTTGTTCATAGCTTTATGCCTTATGGTTACCTCAGCACTTCTTGGACTCTTCATGGAGAATATAAAGAAATAGATTCCTGTTACTGTGAGCCATGCTCATGAGTTAGCATAGCGCTGTTCAAAACATCAAATATAATAGTTGATGTCTTGGAAAACATCCTGGAGGTTTTTGAACTGCTGCCTAGGCTGTGCTGTTGGATTTTAATTACTCACTGCACACCCTGAGCCCCTGTTAGTTGCATAATCCTAGAAAATGTAGAATTGGTGACAGTTGAGTTACAAGGAAAAATTACGCAGTTGGTTTTTGAAAGAAAATCTTATTTATTTTGATAAATGGCTTTTGCAGTTTCTTACACCCTGATCTCCGAAAGAATGATGAAGGTATTGGCAATGCATCTGTGAAGTGGGGTTCTTCACCCCTAAAGTGTGAAGGCTTTCCATGCCCTTGTCATTGAGCTGCTTCTTCCACCATCATGCCTGGTGCAAAGCCAGTGAGTTGAGTTGGCAAATGTGTACTCAGAGCTGTTAGAGCTGCTTTGGAAAGGACAAAGACACTCCTAGCCAAAAACCTAGCACATACTTCAGGGTCGTTGAAGTTCCCCTCACTGTTTAATTGGGACAATTTGACTAAAATTCCCATATTGCTCTTTTAAGGAATACCAAGAGCAGCAGCTGCCCGTTGTCATGTCAGTGGCCTAAATCAGAGCTTTGCATCTCTGTACATCTGGGAGATGTTGGTTTGTTTTTCATCTCCTTTCCAGGTGGTTAGGCAAGGAACCAAGCTTCCTGTGATCAGAAACCACACATTCAAAAAGTCTGCAGACACTGACAGTTTCTTCCCTTGATTGTTCAGCCACCAAGCAAGGGCAGTTAGAGGTGAAGACTATTTCTGGTATGACAAGGGTATCATTTGGAGAAATAAACTCTCGCTGTATGCTCCAGGCATTTTTTTAAAATGCAATTTGATGTTCCCCTTAAGTATGACATGAGATCTTAAGTTCTGTCAGAAGATGAATACTCTTCTAAGTAAACATCATATCCATGTGCATCCCCGGATGTGGTAACACTGAAATTTCCTCCCAAAAATGTGGTCTTAGCAAGCACATATACAAAGTAGCTAGTGACAAGTATATTGCAGTAAAAAATTGCTGACATATTCCTTGCTATTAGTGCATAACAGGAGTGATCTTGAATAACTGCATTTCATGCTCATACTGTATCAAGCATTTAAGGCAGCCATACTTCAAATAATTCCAGGGATAAAGTAGAAAAAAGGTCCCAAATGTGTTACTAGAAAAAAAAAAAAAAAAAAAAAAAAAAAGAAAAGTCAAGAACACAGCATTGCAAAGTGTGAAGTGGTGTATTTAGGACTGAATATGCATTTAAACTGTAAAAATAAATAAAATTAATACTGCAGAATGAAGTTAACGTGTGAAAGAGTGCACACCTCATCAGTCTGATTTTTAGATTTTGAAATTGCTCAGACTATGGCTAATGTCTTGAATGTTGAAGAGGCCGACACTGTGCTTCGAATTGATAGCTGTTTCTAGTTTTTTAGTATTAATTTTAAGCCATTTAGACTTATCTTGTTTCTCTTGAGGTTTCATCACTGTTATTTTCTGCAGCAGCAAATCAGCTAGAGAGAGAAAGCTTGGAAAAAATTGTCAGTCTACGTAAACCAGTGTAAATTAATCTGTGGTTGTTACCTGCTGAACTTTATTTTTCATATTTTAGCTGGAGTAAGAAGTGTCTTTGATATTGCTGATTGTTGATATAGCTGACAGTTTTGATCATATATTTTGGAAAAAGTAAAAGAAATTATTGCTTAATGCAGAGAGAGATGGATGATGGAGTAGTCAAGACTGTCAGGGTATGAAAGGTGAATGCATCTGCCTCTTCCATGCGATCAGCTCTACAGAGACAATTCAACAGCAAGGCAGCAGTGTTGTGTGTAACACCTCAAACTGCTCATATTTCAGTGCTTCTGACATGAAATATACTCGAATAAGTTGCTAGTTATTATTCTGAAGGTGCTGAGCCTGAGTTATGAAAATGTTGTTATGAACCAAAGGGTGCTTCTCATAAGGTAGAAGTTTTCCTCTTCCTTTTTAGGCATGGCTTCCAACAGCTTGTTGTCCAGAAGAAGAAATATTGTTTGGTCACTGCCCACTAGCCTGCATGTAAGCATGAAATTTGTTTGTCTGAGACTTCTTAGCAGCTTTATTATGAAATACTGTGTAGTGCAAATTCTGTCCCTTAAAAAAAAAAAATTGTATATAAAGCTTACAGCTTTACAGAAGCTTTTTTTAAAAAAATCAAACCTTGTGCCTGATGGATAAATAGATTAAAAATAGCTTATCTGTGTATAAGTATTTTTGAATTTGATAAGCATATTACATCCTGAATTTTCTTCTCTTATTTTTCTTTTGGAAATGAAAATAATTACAAAAAGTTCTTACCTATTATGTATTTTTCCCTCAGTTTTTCTAGTGCTACAGCAGCACTCATACAGAACAATAAATCTTACAAACTGGATTTTGAAGGCTGCATAATGGATTATGGGAATTCAAAGCATCATGTGTAATAGCTGCATGAAGCACAATGCAGTGTTATATAGTAAAACTGATGTTATTTTTGGAAGAGGATCTTGGAGAAACAGGATATGTGACAAAAGTTAGGCAAGTCTGACATTTCATAAATCAGACTAGACTCTAGAATATCATAAAAATCCTGAAGTGTCAGCTGTATCCTGTCCTGAGGGCTGTGCATGAGGGCTCAGAGAAGACAACTTGTTTTTCCTTTAATCTTGCTTTTTTTTTACACTTGTCAGAACTAAGTTGGTTCAGCAAAAAAAATATATGCAATGTCTGTCTTTGCTCTAATTGAGCACTCCCAAAACAAATCTGAAGATGTCTACTGGGTCATCTTCAGATTGTACTGGTGGCTATTGAGTCCTCCTGGGGAAGAGAAAGCAAATACAGCAACTCCTCTGCCCTCTTCAAATGGCTTCCTAGAATGAGAAGGAAATATTGTTACAAGTAAGAGGTGTACAGATAGGATTTTTCTCTTTTGGAAAAAACAGACTTGGAAAGTGTGCCAGATCACTAAATATATATATTGCAGCAATCTTCCTCTACATTTTTTGGTAGCTAAGATAGTGAAATGGAAAAGCACTTATAGAAATTTCATTCATATTCCAGATGTATTTATGTATTTTTATTTTCACAGCTGTGGCCTCTATCAAGTTTTATTTTCTACAAAATTGGGGAATAGTTGTAAAAACTTTGCAGTTCTTTGGCAATGTACTCCTTAGTAATGAACCAGGAATATAAGAGACTGGGAATGTCCCTGTGCATTGCTGAGGGTCTTTGGTTTCTATGGGATTCCTCAGAAAGAATTATGAACTTCCAGCTGTCAGAAGCCTCTAGGTTTATGCTGGAACAAAACCAAGCCTCTCCCCTACCCAATCTACTGGTTTTTTGAACAAGATAATGGTAGGATGTGGAGACCAGGATCTCTTTTAAATCTTATTTGGTGTTAATGCTATGCAGGTTTCCATGCCTGAGCTTTACTCCTGTTGGTCCCTTTAGAAGACAAATGTTTTTCTGTTGTATTCAGTGACTTGTATTCAGTTACTAATGGAAAGGGTGGCTTGCTCTACAGAAATTTTCCGTTTTCAATTTGTTTTGATGCTTTTAAAAAAAAATTGCTCTGTAATGCAGAGTCCTTTTGCAATGTCATTATTCCTTTAGCTGCTTAAAAGTATAGCAGAATTTTTTCAGCTTGGCAAAATACAGACTTGTGGTACAATCACAGAAGTTTAGATAGCTGGGTTAAATAAGGTGATACTGTCAAATATTTTGCTCCTTCCAAAACAACAACACAATGTTAGCCATATATTGAATGGCAGCTGTTTTTCAAAGCCATTAATCTTTATAGTATCTTGCTTTAAAATATATGAATGTACTCAAATTAAGTGTGAATTTAGTGGTGATGAAGTGAAATCCTAAGTGATACTTTATGATATCTTTCAGTCTCTTTCTGCTTTCCCTGGGCTGTAGCAGCCTTTTTTCCCCAAAGATGCTAAATTTAATTCATAAATTGGAAATCTGTAAAGGAATGGTGTCTGCACTGACTCACTCTGGCATCTGGTCTTTATTCCAGGACTTACTGATGACAAAGTATGCAATGAATTTAGAAAATCTGCAACCTTGTAAAGGTGGCAAATTGCTTTCTGGTTTACCTCCAGTGTTTGTATGTGTCAAGCTTGCCTCTTGAACTTTTTTTTACACTGTTTCTATCACAAAGCAGAGCAGTGTCACAGGTGTGCTCTTTCAGGCAGGAATGCAGCTTTCTGGAATATCATTTTGTAGAAATCTCCTCTTTCCTCCCTTTGCATTCAAAAGTGAGTTAGCTATTTTTTTGTTTGGTTGGTTTTTCCCCCTCCACAATGATTCCATTAGCCCCAAGGGCTTATGTGGTTGATAAACTTGCGAAATGCCATCTGCAGACTGAAAAAAGAAGTGTTTGGAATATTTCTGAGCCTGCTTAATGAGCCTGCTTAAACTCTTTTGGATAATCAGAGCTCTCATTTGTTGAGCTAAGGAAGAATGTCTGCTAACTAGCTCTGTTTGTGCATTCTGAGTACAGTTCAAGAGGGAGCAAAGCAGAATTTAAGCTGAGTCAGGTGCATATTTCCAGTGCATTGTTAGGTACAATTCATGTGCCCTCAAGCCAGTTCAGTGCCTGTTGAATAATGATAGATTATGATGGTTGCTGGCTTTTCATGATCATCTCTGTTTTTCAGACCAATGAAGGTCCATGTATCTGCAGGCTGTGAAAAAGTCAGTTGCATCAGTGGACTGATTTATAATTTATTGGAAACCAGTGCATTCACTCCTGTGGGACCACAATGCTCTGTTGCAGTAGCAGTTCAGTTGTATCTTGAGTCTATGTCTGCAGAAACTGTTTTCTGTGTGTGAATGACAGTCATATTTGAGCATCCAGGGGTAAAAAAGGGTCATTACTACTGAACTGTAATGACTCATCCATTTTAAACTTTAAACTTTTCTTTTTGCATTTTCTTTACTAAATGGATGAGTGATGTTATCCTTAGCATCATGATGCCTCTGAGACTGCATGTGACTTGACTGAATACTGTATTTGTGCTGTGTTGTGGTTCTTGTGTGTATGACTTCATGTAATGGGAGTCAGCATTGGTCAAATTTTTTGATTATTTGCAGGGTTATTTGCAGCCATGTCTGACTAAATTGGTCTAGGCTGGTTTATGTATTTCTTTCCATTGGCAAACTACTGTACATAATGCTAACTCTGAGGAGTCACACAGCTCCCTGTCCTCTTGTAGAACATCCCAAATACTGATACCAGTTGAAAGGGGGAAGGAGACTTTCTGGGTCTGTCCCTTGATACACAGGCAGGTGTTCTGAAAGTCTGACAGCAAGGTTTCCTTCTCTACTCTGTAGTGTTGGATTTCCAGTTTGTGTAAATTACTGAGTTAATCAGCTCCCAAACTTGTGACCTACGTGCTAGACTCCAAGTAGGTCTGTGAAAAAATATTTTTTTTTTTGGTTGTGCACAGTAATGCATGTAAATGCTTCACAGATGGATTCAGGTTTTCCCAGAGAGTGTGTCAATGCCCTCAATGCCCCTGAGAGCTGTATAATTAATTTATTTTTGTTCTTTCCTTTCTTTTGACCAAGGCAACTAGACACCAGTTGCTTCACTGTCAATAGCAAGATTCAGTACTAAGTGAAACTCCTATGAAATGCCTGGGCCAGTAGTTGATTTCCACAGTTCTCTACTGTCTTTTGCAGAGGCCATGTAATGAGTGTAGGAAAGGGAAATTCCCCTGCAGAGGAGCAGCTACAACAGCCCTGATGCCCCTTATGCACCTTTAGGACGAATGCACTCACTGTAATAATGCTGTCAATCTTCACATGAAGATTTTTTTTCGTCACTACATAAATACAGGCTAGGTTTAAGTTCTTTTATCTTTGCTTTGGGTAATTATCTATGGATCTATCAAAAACCTAAAAATAGGAGCTGATAAGATACGGAACATACTTGTCATTGCTTATTTATCTGAGATGATGCCATCAAAGCTGTAATTAATTATATGTGATATAATTCTATGGAATTCAAATCTGGAGATTTTGTTTGTCTTTTACGTTCAACCATTTTCATACAAGAAATATATTCTGAAAACTTTTTAATAAATTCATTTTTTTTACTGCTATTTTTGGGACTAATTTCTGTGTATAATGTGTATCATTGTGTTTGAAAATATTTCTTATCTGCAGTATACACTTGAATTGTGTGACTTCCTACAAACTTTGTAGAAAGTGTTAGGAGGGTACTTGAGTATTTTTTCCAAAAGCTTTGTATATTTTTATCTTATAAACCATATATGTGGTATTGGAATATCATTATCTGTCATGTAATTATTCCGTACAATATTTTTGCTGGTCCAGTTCCACTATTTTAAGCTCAATTTCTCTTACTGATATGAAATTGTTGTTGGAGGAGTTGACAGGTTTCCAAGGTATAGCTGCAGAATGTGGGTTGGGGTCCCATTGGTGGTGGTTCCATCTCACAGGCTTTGTGTTCTCCAGCAGCCTGGATATTGGAGTATGGTTGTGACAGTTTTTTCTCTTGCCTGCTCTGCCCAGATTGGGTGCATATAGACGGGTAATTAAATGTTGAAACTATAAATAGATTTGAGAGGCTGGTGCTCTGAAGAACAGGAGATCACAAGAACAATTTCCTGTTGGTTGCTTTGCTTCAGACACAGCTTTTATTTGAAGGCTTGACCGTGTTAGCTTAGACTAAGCTCCCTCCTGGCATCCTGCAGCAACTTGATTACTGTGTGATGAGCAAATACAACACATAAACACACATTCTCATCCTTTTGTGACTAGAGTCAAATTCATTAAGGATTTTTCGTGAATTGAATGGAGTAATTTGTACTGCAGTGTAATAGATTCCTTTTTGCAATCATGTTTGGTTTATGTTGAACAAAGATTATGAAACAAAATTTGTATTATGCGATTAGGACTAAAACACCCCTCAACTCACAGCTAGTAGAAGAACCTGTACCCTTTCACAATTTTATCCTCAGAAAAAAATGGGAGAAAGACTAACAATATCAGAACGCAGTCTTATTTTTTTGATACTAATGTAACTACTTTATTCATACAAAGGAAGCTTCATATGTGAAAATGTAGCCTGACAGTCACTTAGCAGTCACTTACATCATGATCTTTGTCCAAGTAGACAGTCTACCATCCAAAACTCAAACACTATTAATGATCTCAAATCCTGTGATGGTAACAGAGTAATTGCACAGAAGTGATTCTCTGTTTCAGACAGTCAAGTATACTTTCAAACATACGTATATGTTGTCTGCACATATACATATATGCCTGTGTACACACATTTTGTAAGAACTCCTAAGTGCAGATATCACTCCCTAATGTGAGTCTGAGTACAAATGCACTGTAAAACATTTTTGGATACAAGTGGAGAATATTTCTTGCTCTTGTGAGCTTTGAGGTTACACCAAAGCTTTGTACTATTCATTATCAGGAAGATTTTCCTCCAAGGAATAAATAGATTTGGCAGAAAAATTTTTACATCCTTTAAAAATATGTTGTAGAAAGAAATGTCTTTATAGATGAACACATGCTTCCTGCTGATTTTGTGAAGGAGTTTGAGGAGACACAGTAAACTTTCATAAAAAATTTATAGTTTCCTGGCTCACATTTACTGTCTATAGATAAGAAAAATATCTGTTTTAGCAGAGCTCTATTAGCTTGAATTCTTTTCTCTTTTGCCTTCCATTGGTGGTTATCTTTAATGAATCAAAAAGCAACTATCCCAGGGGAAGGCTTGAGAGCAGAAGGTAAAGTTCAGAACCAGAAAATTTTCTTGCATGGGACAACACCTGGCTGACCCTTTGCTGTTTGAATGTCGCCTGAAATTCTTGTGGTTTAAGACCTGTGCCTGCCATTGCCCTGGGGCAATGAGCAGGTCAGAACTAGAGACTGAGATTTTCTGTCTCAGTGAGCAAGTGGGTGGTGGTGGCTGCCACCATCCTTAGTGTTATCCCTCTGGGTAGTAAAGAGGTGGTCAGAATCAAGCATCAAAGTGACAATGGGAACAGGGTGAGGTTGTACTTTAAGAGTTTTGTGCTCAAAAAGTGAGTACAGTTGTGCCTCCTTGCTGAGCTGCACCTTTGCAATGTTTCATTTAAAGGAATGAGTCAACTGAAAATACATATTATTGCATTGTTGAGATAACTGTCCAGTATCTAGGGTGGAATGGGAGAATTTCTTACCCAACTGAGGAGTTGTGTAGATTTTCTCTTTTGGTTTGGTTTTCCTTTTTGACTTCAAGGCAAGCTGTGACCACCTGAAGCATCTGAAGGCTTTTTAACCTCTGAGCACTTTTTCAGCTAAAAAGTAATTTACTGGCAAACAATAATTAACCTGAAGAGAAACACAACCTTAAGTTTTATTGTCTTTCAGTATATGCATTAAAATATCAATATTGCAAATCCATGACATTTGAAAATATCAGTAGAGAAGCAGACAGTTTAAATTTAATA
This sequence comes from Phaethornis superciliosus, assembly GCA_023637945.1. Classification (NCBI taxonomy): domain Eukaryota; kingdom Metazoa; phylum Chordata; class Aves; order Apodiformes; family Trochilidae; genus Phaethornis; species Phaethornis superciliosus. The sequence continues at coordinate 13,975,966 of JAJQWJ010000016.1, read as the reverse complement.
TGATCAAATATCCAAGTAAGCTGAGTCATTTAACAGAGTAGTGGGCTCTTGGATACTTAAACATATTGGAGGTTTTAAATACAGTTTTATTCTTTGAGATGACAGTAGACACTCAGATGGGGGGTTGGAGTTCTAGAGATTTTTGTTTGCTTAATCCGTATGTGATTTCTTTGCCAATTCTTTTGTTAATTTTAAGAGACACCCTGTAAGTCTAATATAAAAGAAAAAAAAAATTAATCATTGGGCATCTAAAGCCTAAGGCTTTCAAAGCCTGCTATTAAGTACTCAGAGGAACTAAAGTAATATCCTCTACCTGGCTTTGGACATGAGAAGATAGTCTTAGAAGGAAAAAAAATGTAAGTCAGAATTTAGAGATTCAGTGAAGCAGCATCTTAGGTTTTAAGATACCAGCTATTTAAGAACTTGAAATCAGGTACAGGATTTGTAAGACACAGAACTGGTGTCTCTGAGGGTGTGACTAATCTATCTGGTCTATTCTTGGGTCTTGCTCTTTGAAGTACTTTGAAATTACCTCTGGTCCACAAGCAGGGTGTCTTAAGATAGTAATGAATGTAACAACCAATCTTTTAAATGACCAGTCACCTTTTTAACACTGAGAACAAGAAGAAATAGATGGTGGGAGGGAAGGAAGAAATGTAAATTTCTCTTAGTGATTTTTACTACCTAAGAACTCTCTCCCAAGCTATTACTACTGTATTAGGTTTGCATTACACAGCTGAAGGAATTTGCAAGATATTTAAAGCTGTGACTGAAGGCTGCAAATTAGGTTTTTTCCCTTTGGTGCACACGAGAAATGGGGTTGAGGGAATTGACAATGGAACATGGCAAGTTTTCTGCAGGAACTAACTTAACTAAGAACTGATATTTGAAATGAGCCAGAAGGGCATTAAACCCAAACTACACTGTCATTGCCCAAATAAAATGTATGGCATGCAGATCTGTGGCAGAGCTCATTCCTTCATGCCACCCCCACCCCATTCTTGATTCCTGCTGCACTGCAGAGCTCAACTCAGAAAAGCTGGGAAAGATGGTAGGAAAAAGCCAGAGCTGGAAACTCTGAAGAAAGGCCTTTGAAAGGGGATCATATTAGTTCTCAAGGCCACACAGCAATAGAAATTTCCATAACAGTAAAAGAATTTACAATGTGCAGCCTATACATATACATACACTCTTGCAGCCTGTAAAACTCAGTGTGGTTTTCCAGCAGGGAAGTTTTTTCATGCTCTTGCAGGTATCCCTGCTCGCCCTCAGATGGTTGCTGGGATGTTGCCTGCCCATTACCCTGGCTCTCCAGTGCTGTGCAAAATCCTGGCTCGTGTACCCTGGTCGGAGTCCCTGTGTTTGTGCATGCATTTGGTAACTTGCTGTGGTGAGCTGTAAGAGATCAGTAAGGCTGGTGTGAAGTTGTGACCACACACACATAACCATGCTTCAACATCAGCCTCCATCTGAAGCTGAGCATGGAAATTATTATCCAAGTTCCCTGAGAAATGCAGACTTGGCTTCTTTTGTATCAATGCTTTGTTATTTTCTGATAACTAAAATATGTATTTCCTGAGACATCAAAGTAATTGTTGTAGACATGATAATAAATAGGGCTTCACTGCAGTGGAGTTTCCAAGAGTGAGTTAAATACACAAAATATAGATGTGAATGTGTCTGTCTAAATGGTTCTTCCAGGATTCTTTGTATTTGTGCCTCCTTGGTGTTTGTCTTTGTCTACAGAAGGCTCAGCACTTTGCCTAAAAGGTTCCAGAATATGGAAGCCAAGACAAGAAACACAAGAAATCATGTTTTCTGCTGGTGGGACCCAATTTTCCCCTCTCCTCTTTAGTAAGAACAATACAAACAGATGAAGAAAAGGCCATAGCCCCTTGTCATACACTTGTTATTTGAGAATGGCACAAGAAATGATCTTCATTAGTACAGGTGGAGGTGGTAACATACTGCAGAATTACCCATCCGTGGATTTTATTTGGTGGAAGTAGGTAAGGTTGCAATTAGAGATAAATAACTGCTCACCTTTTGGTTAAGCAGTCCAAAGTATTGTCCTTTTAAAGTCTATACATAACATGGGTAGGTCCAAAAGAAAAATGGTAATTATTTAATTTGGCAAAACACCAAAGTAGGAGGTTTTTTTTATTCCCTACAGTTCAGTTGCTTAAATGCTTTGTAGTAAGCTGTAAGTGGGGTTTCAGAACAGAGCAGTTATTCAGGTTTTGTAACATGAGAAGAGTTTTATGAGTTTGAGTCTAAGGAAGCTCTTTCAAATTATGCTAGGAAGGCATATATAGTTACTTTTGAGACTATTCCCGAAAACAATTCATTTGGAATATCAGATTGATAGAGAGATAATTTCTTTTCCTAAATAACAGCCTTCTGAAGTAAACGTGCAATCAGTTGTTTCAGTGATTAAATCTCTGAAACTGCTTAAAGGCTCTAGAATGGCTTCGTATGAGGAAAAATAAGTCATGCATGGCTAAGTTACTGCCTGTTCACAAAGCTTGTTTTGGATTGCTCACATTGATAGCTTCATTACCTTTAGTGTTGATAGTAATTTGACTACAGCATCTGCCAGTTTGAATGATGTTGAAACTCAGGACTGTAGCAGGTAGAGATGGCTGGAAGTATTAGATCAGTTGACAGATGGAAGTTTTGGTTGTCCAGAAGGTGAAAAACTGCTGTGTTTAAGAGCATTTCATAAATTTGAAGACACCAGTATGATGGCTATTATAAGTTAATGTATGAGTTTCAATTCAGATATGATATTAGTATTTTCAAAACATAGTTTTTAGTTATGATGTCATTGGAGATTTTCTAGGTGCAGGAACACATGTTGCTGTGCTTTTTTTTTTTTTTTTTTTTTTTTTTTTTTCCCCTTTTTGAGAAAGAAGAATTCATTGTTCATAGCAAACTTGACTTCAGATATATGACTTCTGTAATGAGACTATTTCTTTCTTAATTAATCTTGAGTTTCCCTGTTCTCTAATGAATTTTTAAAGGAACTGGAAGCTAAAAGTGGGTTATGTCTTGACACGTTTCCTTTTGGTGCTAAGAAATTCTAGGACATGTAAAAATAGTATATAATTCTATTTCAGCTTTTGGAGTTTAAATATGTAACAGGAATTAAAATCATTGCTTGGGAATTATCAGACTGTCTGATTGGAATCATAGTACTTTTATATGCAGTTACATGTATTCTGGGAAGAAAAAAGGGGATAAATCTCAGTTACAACAGAATTCTTTTAAATGTATTTAAGCTATGTGTTAATCTTGAGCATGGTCTTGTTTCTGATAGGTTTTGTTCTGTGGCTTCATTTTTAATTTCTAAAGCTATTCAAGATGCTAGAAGTGGCAAACAGACACAGCAGTGATTCTGATTGACTTAAATTCAAAGGATTGCTAAAAGGGGTAAATAGCATAAAAATGTTCCCTATTTAATGTGTGAATGGGCATATAAAGCCTTTGAGTGGCAATATTTTGGTGATGGACAAATATTTAACATGGGTTGAATTAAAAGTCTATCAGTTTATAAACTAAAGTAAGTAGAAGTTTTTAGGGATTGAATTAAAGGCTTCTGTGTACGGAATCACCTTAGCCAGGCCGTGTCAAAATACACCTCGTTCTGTAAGTATCTCTAGTCATATCTTTAACATTCCTAGGGGAAGTATTTTAACATGACAGGGAACTTGGTCTCTCAGTTGCATCCCCTGCAGAAATCCATAAAACTATGAGTATAATGGTTGAAGACCCCACTCCCACCACACACACCTTCAATTAAATCATTGCATTGTTTCCAGATGAGAGAAAAGATGACTCATTTGTGACTTGGAATGATCTCTATTTTGTCTTCAAAAATGAAAAATTCAAAAGAATTACTTAGAGCTGCACATTAGCACGTGCATTACAATTGCATGTACTATGTCACAGCTCAAGCTAAAATGTGTCAGGTTGATTTTTTTTTTGGTAAAGCTGTGTATCTAGAATCTGAACTTGATCTCCTTTTAGGTTAAATGAAATTCTAACCTAAAAGAAGGATTTGATTGTGGTAAAAGCCTGGCTTCCACCAGGGAGATGTACTTATACCCTCCAGTACCAATGTAGGCGGTCTTAGGAGCCATGAGTTTTAAACTATGAAGTAGGAAGCAACTGGAATCATTCTGGTGCACTGTACTGAGATTCAGAGAACTTTTGTTTATACATTTTGCTGGCTTTTAGCAGTCTGGTCGCAGGCAAAAAATCATTACTAGTACTCACTGTTGCACTACTATTTACTGTTTTGGGTTTTTTTGTGGTTTTTTTTTTTTTTCCTTTGTTTCCTTTGGTTTTTTTTTTTACTGAACACTGCAGCATAGAGCATTTTTTTGGCTTTCACAAATTTTAGTTGGGATTTCTACTGTTGGGAAAATAAAACTTGTGACCTCTGGCAACAACTTCTGAGCATGAAACATTGCAAGCTGCTGCAAAGCTGTAGCTTTTCTATTAGAGCACAAGGAAATATCTGGAAGCAAGGATTTGCTGATGTAAATAACAAGGAATTGGCTGTACACTCCAACCAAAACTCAAAAGTCGATGCTTTTGTTGTATGAAAGATGCAGTAGTTACTGATTTATTTTTTTCTTTTACTAGGAGCTAAGGAAAAATCTTAAATCAACTTTGGCTTTACAGCCTTTAAACTTTTGTGTTTAACCTTTGAGGGTGGTTAAACACCTACATGTAATTTGTTGAGTTATCAGACAGTTGCTTGTTTGTCAAGTGCAATAGAATGGCAAAGCATTCAAATAACCCCATTGATGTTTTCACTTTGATAGATGCAGGAAGGTGTCTGTCAAAATTACTTTAAAGGAGAGGCACATAAAGTGTTTACTGCACCTTGAAATGCATTTTTTGCATTAGTGATGGTATACTGAACTTTTCATGCTGTGAAAAGTTGCAATATTGCAACTGCTTGCAATTGCAATAAAATCTTTAAAACCTTTTGGTAAGTGTGGGGTTTTTTTGTGTGTAGCATGATTTTATTTTTTGACTCCTCTGGCTATGTTGCAGCTGAAGGAGCAGAGGAAACATTTTGAGTATTTTGAGGAAAATTATGAGTTTTTCCTGAGTAAAAATGAGATGATGTTGTGAATGTATAGAAAGTCAGACAACATATTTTTTGTTTCCAGCATACTGTCAGCTGGATTGATTGAGTAATAAGTTCTTCAGTCAACAGTAGTTCTGCAACTACTGAAAACAGAAATGTTAGTCTTGTACAGAGGGTAAAGACCAGAGATGTGTAAGTGAACTGAAAGGACTATGATATGTTAAAAAGTGAGTGAAATAGAGGCTCACAGGTGAGAACAATCTCCTCTTGTCATGTGCCCTTTCAGCACAGTGAAGTCATTCATCATTCTGCTCATTGCTCTAACCCCTGTTAGGAACTATATTTCTTTCCTATTCATCTTTTTCCCCGTATTTTTTTAAGCCCCACTCTAGCCCAAAATATCACTGAAATTTTTTCTCAGGTATTTGCTTCTACCTCATTTGTTTAATCCTCTGTAAATCTTTATCTGCCAGGTCCATTGCAAGTCTACTTAAAAAATGTTAAATTCTTATGGGCTTCAGTGAAGTTGATATTGATCAATTTTGAACACCTGTACACTGTTTTCTTTCTTGAAGTTTTCCTCCTGGCTAGCTCAGTGCTACTCATGGGCTGCTGGGGCTGGAAAAAAGCAGAGCTGAAGTGGTAGGGAAAGGTTTGGGTAATTTGTAAGTGACCCAGTTGTTGGGCATTTCTCTTCATGGCTAAGTTCAGCAAGCAAGTTTGAGTGCAGTGTATGTCTCTACATAATCCTAATTACACCTCTTCTATTTCTAATTCATTGACGCATAAAATAGAACAGAATCTTTTCCTGTCTGTTTTTCAAGTAGAAGGTTCCTTTAAAACAAAATTCATTGTGGGTTTACAGGCACAAAGGTGCTTCCCAGATGTACTGCTAGAAATTTTCCAAGTGTATAGGTCACTGTGACTTAATTTATGTGACTTAACAGGGAGGAAGAAACCATGACTCTTCATAAAGACTGTCTTTTAATTAGCTTTATAGTGGCTTCCCATTGACTTCCTCTGCACGACTACTATTGCATTAGCTCATTAGTATGATTTAAAAGATGCTAATTAAAATCACAGCAAATAATTGCATTCAGGTATTTCAGCACCTGTTGATTCTCACAGTGGCATTTTCAAGAAAATGCATCTCACTTGTCTGTCGTTTATAGCCTTTTTACAAATGAAATTATAGTAACTTAAATGTCTTCCTCTCTATAAAACAGAAGTGAAAAATCAATAATGTCATCCATAAAGATTATAAGTGTACTGTCATTGAAAATGATACAACACATATGAAATTTGCTCTTACCCATTTCTGAATGAGCATAAAATATTCTTCTACAGAAGAATATCTCCAGATTTACTGGAATGAAAACAAGAAACAAAAATACTTGGTACAGCTAAATGTCAGTCTCTTGACTCACAAAATCTGTATGGAGAAGGGCAAACCAAGACAGAGAAAATTACTCTGTTCATATATCAGACCACACATTGAAAATATTTCAGAAGTGGTGCTGATAACGTGATGAGTTTTTCCATTTTTTTTTTCTTGGCGTGATGGTTACTTAGAGTTCAATAACAGATGATCGTGTTTGTAAGACACAAGATAAATGAGCAAGAAATCTTTTCCTGTCCAGTTTGAGATTGCAAGAAAGTTTTTTGTTGATGTGGGGAGGATACTGATGCTTCATAGATTAGGTGTAAAAGCAGGAACAGGGTGTAATCATAGCTGTGGGAGGGTTGTTTGTTCCTGCTGTCCCTCTGTTGCTGTTGTTTTTCTATGCACATGAGCCCATGCAGAGCACCGACCTGAAGGGTGATTGCAGCTCTTAAACACATTGGGGCTAAACTTGTGTAGTCTGCACATTTTGAGAATCATTTCCTTGTGAGATTTTGTAGGTTCAATATCTGTTTGGATGGAAATTTTAATGCTGGTTACTGAAGGTTAATAAACTTCTCTGTATTCCAGCCTCCCTGGTGTGCCTGGATATAGTGTTCTTAGGTGCATATTGAGTGCTGGTGTTGACATAGTTTAAGTTTGTAGTTCTTTATGATAGTAGATGAGACAGTGATTTAAAATAAACTTGTCTGTTTTGTATTCTCCATAATCTTGGTATAGGAAGTTTTCCAGCATGAGTATATGGTGAACTTTCTGAAGGCTTAACTTGAAAAGACCCCAAGCCATAGCAAATTGATTTGAGTGACTTGGTATCAAAGGTTTAATATTAAGTACACATTTATAGCACACATTTTTGTTCTATGAATTTATTTGGAGACCTCATGCTTCTGAAAATCCATATATATCTGTATGCATTAGTGCTTTTGGGTTGATGTAAGGTAGATTCATAAATCTAAAACAAACTGCCTCTAGGTTGCAAGTGTGTCCTTGAATCATTTTCCAATTCTGCAGAAATAACAGTTGCTGTAACTGGGATCCTAACGCTGTACTGGAAATCATATAGACTTTTGTACAGATGACAGAGAGAGCAAAGGTTTATACAGTGACTTGTCTTCTGAGTGGCTAGAATGAGGCTGCACCTGCAGCCCCTTGCCCCTGTTGTCACCCAAAACCACTCTGAAATGCTTTAGAGCTCCGGCAGTAGTGCTGCAATCTTCAGCTCTCTTACCCAGCCTTCAAAATTGTGATTTATGTGGTTTGCTCTGACCAGAAACCCTATTACCTACCAAGAGAGGACAGGGTTTTGTATTTCTGGGAAAGATATTGCTAGATATCATCAATTGTAAATTCTCCCCTGAAGTCAAGATGATTTCAGGTACTGGGTGAGTGGCTTATGTTCCCTGGTTGTTATACTGACCAAACATTTTCTGCTGAAAGTTTGTTAGTAATTTCCCCCTCCAAAAGCTATGCTCTGGCAAGGCTTGCATGTAAGAAAGGAAGTACTAGAGGGAAAAGGAATGCAAATATTCTCCTTCAAGTGCTCTAGATATTAGAAGTTTAGTTATATGATGCACAGTAAGACTGATATTATAACTTGAACTTCCATAATAATTTAAGTAAAATGTTAATGATTAAATGCAGAATAGTTTGTGGTGTGTGCACAAGAGTTAACTTAAGCGTTCCATCCTTAGGCTCATCTCTGGAGTGCTCTGTTTCAATCCACTCCCCATTCAAACCTACTTTAAAGCCCTCCTGATCAGCCTTGCCAACTTACGGGCAATGATCCTTTTGCCTCTGCTAGATAGATGAAGCTCATCTGGTTTGAGGACACTAGGTACCAGGGAATTTGTCCCAAGGTGAAAGAACCCAAAACCCTGCCGTTGGAACCAGTCCCTGACCCATGAATTAACCTCCTGGATCTTCCTGCTAGTTCCCTCATCCATAGCTGTCACTAGAGGGATGGAGGAGAACACAACTTGGGCTCCTGATCCCTTCACCAGTTGCCCCAAGGCCCTGAAGTCTCCCTTAATTGAATCTGTGCTGCTCATTATTGCATCATCACTACCCACCAGCAAGACTCATCACTACCCACCAGAAGTGGGTAATAATCTGAAGGACTCAGAAGGGTGGAAAGCCTACAACATCCTTAACCCGGGCACCAGGAGACAGCAGCTGGGTTTGGTCTGCATATGAGGTCTTCTGCTCCCCTCAGCAGGGAGTCACTTACTACAATGACCTGTCAAGTTTTGTTTTCAGGGTCACTTTTGATGGTCATCCTATGTCAAGTTGTCCTTGGTGGTTTTTCTGGCCTTTGTGAGCCCTCGACCTTGCTTGCAACCAGATCCTCCTGCAGAGACCCATTCCTGTTCTGTGAGGGCTCTGCAGGTGGTGCACTTCCTAGATGAACACACTTGCTCCATTTTCATAGAATCATAGAATTGGCTGGGTTGGAAGGGACCTCAGAGATCATCAAGTTCAACCCTTGATCCACCCCCCCTGTGATTCCCAGCCCATGGCACTGAGTGCCACATCCAGGCTCTTTTTAAATATCTCCAGGGATGGAGAATCCACTACTTCCCTGGGCAGCCCATTCCAGTGTCTGATCACCCTCTCCGTAAAGAAATTCTTTCTAATATCCAACCTAAACCTCCCCTGGCACAACTTGAGACCATGCCCTCTTGTCTTGTTGAAAGTTGCCTGGGAAAAGAGCCCAACCCCCCCCTGGCTCCAGCCTCCTTTCAGGGAGTTGTAGAGAGTGATGAGGTCTCCCCTGAGCCTCCTCTTCTCCAGGCTGAACACCCCCAGCTCCCTCAGCCTCTCCTCACAGGACTTGTGCTGGATCCCTTCCCCAGCCTGGTTGCCCTCCTTTGGACCTGCTCCAGGACCTCAATCTCCTTCCTGAACTGAGGGGCCCAGAACTGGACACAGGACTCGAGCTGTGGCCTCACCAGTGCTGAGTACAGGGGCAGAATCCCTTCCCTGGACCTGCTGGCCACGCTGTTCCTGATCCAGGCCAGGATGCCATTGACCTTCTTGGCCACCTGGGCACACTGCTGGCTCCTGTTCAGCTTCCTGGCAATCCAGACTCCCAGGTCCCTCTCTGCCTGGCTGCTCTCAGCCACTCTGTGCCCAGCCTGGAGCTCCCCATGGGGTTGTTGTGGCCAAAGTGCAGGACCCGGCACTTGGCCGTGTTGAACCTCATCCCATTGGAATCAGCCCAACTCTCCAGTCTGTCCAGGTCCCTCTGCAGAGCCCTCCTGCCTTCCAGCTGATCCACACTCCCCCCCAGCTTAGTGTCATCTGCAAATTTGCTGATGATGGACTCAATCCCTTCATCTAAATCATCAATGAAGATATTAAACAGAACTGGGCCCAACACTGATCCCTGGGGGACACCACTGGTGAGCGGCTGCCAACTGGATCAGCACCGTTCAGCACCACTCTCTGGGCCCAGCCCTCCAGCCAGTCCCATTGACCCTCCTCCTGTGGGTTACTGTGGGAGGGCTGGGGGGTTTGCATATGAGAGGATTTGTGATTCTCTGCTCCCCTGAGAGTTACTTCCTGCTCCAATTTTGGAAAGAATATTTGGAGAAGGTAATCAATTCCCATCACAGCTGGAGTACATTGCAGCTCCCTGCTGCTCTCCCTATTCTCACGAACTGCGCAGTGCAAACTTCCCAGAAACTTTCCAGAAACTTCCTGGATACTTCCCTGTTTGCTGCACTCCTCATGGGCGTTGAAATCCCCTGCCCCTGCCTGGCCATGCCCCCTCCACGATGGACTGAGAGTAAGTGAGATTCTGGGTTTTTTCCTGCGGTTCTGGGCAGCGGTACCGAGTGTCCCAATCTCAGGAACCCCCCCGTACCGCTTGATCTCAGTTACCCCCTGGGTTTACCTCATATATTTTTTTGTATAAAACCTGAATAAATCATGTGTAACTTACTAAATTAATAGTGTCTTCTTGTAGGGGAATATTTAGTTTTAATATTTGTTTTAGCTGTGTCGTACTAGGAAACCTTACTTTCTTATAAACAGTTTATATTTTTATGTATTTAAATCTTGTATCTGTTTTCTTATTTACCTCTTGTGCACCTTTTTGGAATTTACAGAACAGATTGAAGTTAAACATCAATTTCTTATTAGTGTACTTTGGTTTTAGTTCTTTTACTCAAATCAGTAATCCCAGTGGGATTTATTTTTGCATACCCTTCAGTGGCATATGTGATAGGCAGTAAATAAATGAAGGTATTGCCTTTTGGTGATAGATAATAATTAAAAAGGTGCCTGAGAATATTTCTGGAATTAAATTTCAAGAGATTATCCTAATTTTAGCATGGAGTTTTCTATTTTTTTTTTTTATTTTTTTTTTTTAATGAGCTATGCAGCCCTGTTTTACTTACAACACTTAAAGAATGTGGTCTGCTAAGAACAGATGGTGTCATTTAAGTTTTATACTGATTCTACTTAAACCTTTAAATTAAGTCCTTATGCTTTTAAACATTTAGTTAAGACTTACTGATTGCTAGAAAACTGAAAGAAGTTGGTCACAACTGATTACCTGTTTAGAGAGTGAAAGAGGTAATGGTCTCAAGTTTAAAAAGTTTGTAGTCATTAAGATCATTAGTGGATTCCTGTTATCTTCCAAAGGAAGTAGTGAAGTTGGTTCATAAACTGGGAACCTAGGTAGACTTCAGCTTTTCCAAAGGGCAGGAAGTGGTAAAACAGGCATGTGGTTTGCTTTAGTTAGGAAATTAACTCTGATTCTCCACCAGGGAAGCTGATACAAATGAGAAATCACTGACGTATGTGTTCTACCGTGACACTGTCAAAACAGATTATTTTTAAGTACAGAAGTGATACTTTTCTGTCATTTCTTTCCCTTCTTTCATGCAACTACAGAAGCTGTTTTTTGTATAAATTTTCCCATATTTCCTAAGTTTCAAGATTTACTGAAGAGTATTGTTCACTGATTACACTCACTACTGGCTTAACAACTGCTGTCATACTGTTCTGTTTAGCTTTCATTTAGGTATCTTTGAATTTTTATTTAAAAAAAAACAACAAACAATCCCAAAACTCCAAATCCAACCCTTAAAAATCCTGAATATAGAATTCTGTGTAAAAAACTGTCTTCAAAGAGATGAAGAGATGATATAATACTATGAACTCTGTGTGTTCCCATAAGCAGTGCTGTATACACACTCCATTGCTTCATTTAGGAGGTTACTGGTCGCAAACCTGATGATGAAAAGCAGGTCTGCTTCCTGCTCTTCTGCTACAGCATTGCAAGAAAGTTTTGTTGTTTTTTCCCCTCAGAGTTTAGCCACCAGGATTAGGACACTGCAATTTCTGGTTTCTGTGTCATGCTCACCAGAGGCAGGACTTCTTGTCTGTTCCCTACTGTGCTTTGATGGAAAGTCAGCCAATAGAGAGGACTTTGCCAAGCTCAGTTGTCTGTGCAGTGGGAGGGATTACAGAGTGCTCCTGTGATTGTTTTTGCTGTCAGGGCTCTAATTTGCAGCAAAGGAAAAAAGAGATTATATGAAATTTCTGCAGATTATTTCCAAAGGGATCAGGTGGTCACTCTCTCCCATTATAGTGGTTATGTATTTTCAGTTTATTTCCTAACTCATAGAACTGCAGAAGAATTTATGGGTAGTGTTAAAGTTTCCTTGGTCAATGCAACATACTTGTCAGCACAGTTCTGTGTCCCCCAAAGTGCAAAGCTGCTGCCTAAAGGCTTTCTGGTTGCAAAACATGTCTCTATCATTTTTGCACAGTAAGAGGGCAATGTTATTTAGGAATGCTGCTGCCTGGTGTGGTCTCCATTGTTTGGGATAGTTTTGATGTTTTGAGACTTGGATGGAGAGGCATTAGCAAGGACCATGTATTTACACTGTGTTACTGAGTAGGAAACTGTGTGTTTTGAGGTGCTGAGAGGCTTGCAAATTGATCTGACCAAGGACTGTGTAACTATGGAGAATTTGCTCCCAGAGTCTTAAGTGGATTGCATCTGTAGTTGTAAATTGGATGTAGTATGGAGTTTGTTTCAGTAAGTGGTGGAAAAAAAAAGTATTTTGGGTGATGGGCCATGGCCCATTGCATTGCCATGGGTATTGTGTGGCTTTTCCTATTAAATGGCCTTGGGTTATATGAGTGTACTTGTACCCACTGGTGTGGTGTGCTAGCCTGTGGATTAAACTTTGCTCAGGCTGTTTGATGGGAATTGAAAGCTGTGCTGCTAATGAAGTGATTCCACTTAAAGAGATGCAGATGTTCCATGAAGTCTCTGAAGCAGCATGTTCTATGTTGTCTGTTTACATAGAGTGTGGTCTGCTTTTGAAATATCTAAATAAACTTAATCAGTTTCAGGAAACAAACTGACACTACGAAAGGGACAGAAATATTGAATCAACCACTAATAAGAAAAACTTAATAATGAAATGTGGCCTTCTATTAATGTGTAAATTGAAAGCAGATGCTAAACATGTATGAATGGATTAATATTGTTTTTTGTTGTCAGAATTTATGTTGATGGGAAATGGAGGAAATGTACCCTTGCAGAAATATTTTGTAGTGGTTGTTAACACCTTATATTCTTTCTAGTGCTTTACTGTTTCATGTACTGGAGTATAAATGTGTAAGCTGTTAGCAGCAGGATGAATGTTCAGCAAGTTAAAAAAACACCTGCTCCCATAACTGAATCATTATTTAAATTTCCTCTCCATTTCACAGGTTTAAGCAGTGACATGGATTCAGATTTACAATGCAAGAGATCACACACAACTTCAGTGCAGTACCCTCACTACTTGGGTGCACTTTCCAAGCTTGGCTGCAAGTGCATTTTTCTCCAAAACACGAAGTGTGAGGCAGCTTGTGACAGGGTTGGGCATCACATGGAGCAGAAAGTAACAATTACCTTCAAGGTATCAGTACTGAAGTACTTAAATACTGCGAAAAATTTTACCTCCTGCTTGCCCCAGGAAAGCATTTGTAGGAGCAAGAAAATGAAAGATCTTCAAGTGGTAGTAAGGAAAAGTCCTTCCAATTTCTGTTGTCTCCTAATATTTGCAGTTGACACTGGTGATCTTTTCAAACCAAAGCACTTTATACTCTTAAGCAAATGTGTTGTCTGTATAAGTAGTTTATTTTTGAAGAATAATAAATATGTGAAGTTCTTGAATAAAAATTAATTGTAGGCTGATTAAAAGCCAAACAATCAAACATAACAAACAAACCCCCCACCTCTACAAGGAAAAACTCAGCTCTCAACTGATTTAAAGTATTTCAATTTAAAGTGAGCTATTTAAAGCTTTGAAGTACTATAGTTAACAAACTTTCTTGGCAAGAGGCTCTTCGATACAGCAGTGGTTTCATGTATTTTACTGTGTATACCCACCTTTGCAGCAGGTGCCCCTCTGTCAAGAGTTTAGCTGTTTGGGACTTCTGTGGCCTCAAGCATTGAGCATTGTCTCTGTTTAATAGGCCCAGATTTGCTAGTCATTTTAGATTAGATATGATTAGTAGAGTAGATTCCATTTTGTCACACAAATATTTCCTCTTTAAGAATCACAATCTAACTCAAAGAAATAAAACAGCTTTTTTGGGGCTGTTTTAATGACATTTACCTTCAGCAGGTTTAGACTTTTTCCTCTTAAGGTTTCCAAGTGTTTTAGGTTGTTGTTTGGTGTCCCACTTAGCCTGCTGTGTCTTGCTTTTTAACTAACTCATTGTTCTTAAAATGATAAGGGCAGAGTAAGGCAGTGAGTAAAGTCTAGTATTTAATTGCATGTTGCCATGAATAAGCAGGTAGAGACATGAACGATTAATGTGATAGAGCTATAGGTAATAAGGTAATGATGTGTGCACAAGAATTCTGTGACTACTTAAGCCACTCTGAAAAATTGTTTGGTTTTTTTAATCTTCTTTCAGGCCTTTGCATCAAGGTAAGAGGAAGGCATCTGTTTTTGACTTGATGATGAGTATACCTGATAGGATCATTTTTCTCTTTTAGTTCCTTTTCAAAGGAATTAAAGAAAGTTTAATTATAGCAGTTTTGGCCAGGCAGCTTCTACAAGACACTTGAGTCTTGGCTCTAAGGGGGTTCTAATCCTGGTATTGGAGCTAAACTGTTTCTACCAGTAGTCCTAGGATGCTCTAAATCATGTTTTGCTATCAATCTGTCTTTCACAGAGAAAATGTGCATGTTCAAGTGAACACAACCTTTAATGTATTTTATTTCAGGCTGGCTGGACTTGGAGACTTTTTAGAGATAACAATCTCATATAATACAATATCTCAATATATAACTCTCTCTCAATATATATCTCATATAACACAAGATCACAATAACATCTCATTGTCATAGGGCAAGAATTTGTCTGATTTACTAATCCACAGGAGAAAAAACAGCATCCAAGCTAGGATTTGGCAGACCAAAGGCCTGTAGAAACTGGATTTGCCACATGCACGTAATTCTTTTTTGCCTGACAGTTCTCAAGTCTGCATTTCCAGCAGTTGGCTTTTCTGTCTCGTACAAAGTATTGACTTCCCCAGTCCTCCTGATGTCTGCAGGAAATATCTCCTAAGTGGGTGTGAGATGGCTGCTCTTTCCTTCAAATTTCCCCCAGACTCTTGCAGGAGCCAGAGCCTCAGTGTGTGGGCTGAAGCTGTCCTGGCCTGGGGATATAACCAAACCAGCCCAGGTTACAGAAGAAAGGTGATAAGCTACAATCTGATGTTACAGTGCTGGCAGATTTTCTCACTTTTCCTTTTCTTTACTAAGAATTGATGATTGAATTTAGGATTGGAATTCTAAATGCTGATGCCAAGCATTTGGTAGATCCATTGACTCAAAAGGCTTGAGCTCCCTATCTAGCTAATCCTAAATAGCTTTTTACATGAAATGTTGCTGTTCTCATCACTTCTTCCCACTGGACTCCCTGTTTGAGGAATGTAAAGTAACTTTTACTTGTAGAGATACTTTACCCTTCCCTGAAGACTGTTTTCTGATTCATACTGCTTGCCTGGCTGAGGAAATTTCTCTGACTTTTTTCTGTCTAGGCTGCTATCCCTTGCTGTTGTCTTGTGGAACATGATTTGTAGTTGTCACAGGAGATGAGGGTATAGATGTGTGGTGTGGCAGCCTGGTCTTTTCTGGACTGCCAGTGCATCGTGTTTCTGTTTAGCTTCAATTAATATGCCATAAAGGAAAAAATAATTCAAAGAAACTTCATCATCCAGTAAGACCTGAGGGTGGGACTTAATGAAAATACATCACACAAGCCTGAAATCCGGGCTGTACTTGACTGTAGGTTGTTTTACTTGTTGTTTTACTACTGCTGATATAAAAAGCAATTTTAAAAAGAGGAATTTAGGGCATGTGATCATTCTAATGCTGATGCACTGAAAATTTTAAGAATTCTAGCTGTGTACACTGAAATCCCTGGTAATCCTGTGCTTTGTAGCTCTTCATACTTGAGTGGCTTTCTTACAGATTTCAGAAGAACTACAGAAATAATATTAGATTTGTATTGCTTTTATTAAGGTAAAATATAGAGATTCCAGTGAAGAATGGAATATCTATCATATTTAGAAAAAATATGGTTCATCTCAAGGAAATAATTGGAAAAAATGCACAAAGTTCTCAAGTAAGCTTTTCATCAGCTGTTTTAATTCTTACTCTTTTCAGCTTTAGACCTTAGGCCTGTGTTTATTTTACTGATTAAAAAGGTAACATCATGATTTTTCTAGTGTCTCAGCTTGAATTAAATATGTATTCTTCTCCTTAGTGGAACCACTAAGTCATGATTGGCAATTTGCTGACATGATGCTAAGGACCAGCCCTCCTTATGCTTCTTCAGCAAATATCAGGTTCAGATATGCTCTTGCTTAAGAGTCTCTGCCCTTATTTATCTCAGATTTCTGTGTATGTGAAGTGAATTAAAATGGCTTCACTGACTTCTAATTAAATGTTTAATGTACTTTACATTAGCGACTGCTTGTACTGTTTTTAGTGTTAGAATTCTTCAGGTAACTGCTTTTGTTTGACCCCTTATGTCAGTAACAGTCTCAGTTCCTGCAGGATGAAACATCAATGCAGATACAGGCTAGAGATGCAAATGCCCCTTACCTTGGGAGAAACAGGCTTCATCCATCACTTAGAGGCATTTAACAGTTCCCAAGGTAATTTCAATGTCTGCAGCCAGTAATGACAGCTAATTCCCACTCTTCTAGTTCACAGGACATGGTGCTGCTTACCCCCATAAGTCTCTGCACAGCTCTCCAGGTGTCAGGACCAATAAGACTGACCTAGGCAGCCAAGGTGGATGCATTTAAACTTCATTTTGTTGGGACTAAGTTGTTCTGTTGTGCACAAAGCATTCAGTATTGAATTTGCCGCATTAATAAATGCTTCATGTTAATTCTTTCCAGTTAATGAATTATAGACATATTTCTAAGGGTTAGGTATGAAGCTTGAAGTATGATACAGCTAATATAAAAATGTATATGCTGTCAAAATGTGAGTTTTGATTGAAACCATAGTTTATGAGGGAAGATGATGATTCTTTACCATTTTCTGTAACTTGACAAATATCCCTGAAGTTCAAATGTCTCTTCTAGAAATGAACTGCAGTAGATTTCAGTTAGTGAAGTATGAAAATAATACAAAAAAGTATCCTATACTCACAGCATACAGAAGTTATGTTACATCTGTGTTTCCTCTATGTATGCTTCTAATAAAAGTATTACAAGTTGAGGAGTTAAATGCCCTAACGTGACTTGAGTCTTGATTTCTTTCATAAAAGCTCATTGCTGCAGAAGGTAGCTAAAATTGAAATTATGTATCTAATTTTTTACTTCTCAAGCTTTTAGGGCTGAGAGTGTATCACATTCAACTTGTATTCATTGCTGTGCTATGTCAACACTGATTTCTTGGTCTCTATTTCTAGTTTTATTGATATGGTTTGGAACTGTTCAAATAAAAGCGTTGAAAAAAGGTTTTTATAATTTTTGTGAACCTGATGCTTCTGCTGTGGGCTTGAATTCTTTGGAGATTTAAGCTAGATTCAGGCAGATATTCTCAGCTTTTACTTGATATTAAGTTGGCTCAACTTGTATTTTTTGGAAGTGAGCAAGCATGGGTCAGGGTTAGCAGTGTGTGGGATGAAGTGGGACCAGGGAGTTTGTGTTTCAGTGCATCACAACACTGGTGTAAATTTGGTGTGTCAGAGTTCTGCAGCTTCAGAATGGAAGCATGGCCACTGGTCAGCACAGGGGCTATCAGATGGTTTCAGGTATTAGACTCTCCTATGACCATAGAGTGCTCTTCACACCCAGGATGCCACATCTGCTGTAGGGATCTTGGCATGCTCACCATAGAGCAAGCCACTTGAATTTTTATACTTTGTTTGTTATGCTTTGCTTTGCTTGTCCCCAGGATAAAAGAAGGTCATAGGGTATAGGGTAGTGCTTTGCATGTCGTCCTGTTACAGTGAAATACCTGAAGATTACAATTTAATTAGCAAAAAAAAACCAACAAACAAACAAACAAACAAAAAGTGAAATCACTTCCTATATATGGAGAGGCTTGTGTTTTTTCCACCCAAAGGAATGCTACCAATATCAGTCCAGCTAGAACTTATCACATAAATTTTGTTTGAAACCACAGCATTTGCTGAAACCAATCCACCATTAATACTTGATTTAACCAGGGGGAAAAAAAATACCAATTATACCAGTGCTTTACAGTAGCCTTGAGAAGTGTCCAACTATCTGCTTTGTTTGCTGGAAGTTAAAGACTGCAGTGAGGTGATGAAATCCAGTCAATGTTGTTAGATTATACCCTGTACATTCAGTGCTATTATATAGCCTGTGTAGGCAAGTCTCTTGGTTTGACATCTGAGTCTTCTCTTGGCAAGTGATGATTCTGTCTGTTGTTGAAGTAGTTGATGTGGGATTATGAATAAAATTAAGCTAGATGCCCACAGAAATAAGGTGCTGTAATGTCTGTTTTACATTCAGATATTACTGTTGTGGGGACAGACCTTTATTTGTAAGATAGGTGTTAAGTATACCATTTCTTTTGAAGATAACAAAAAAGTATTCAGTTGGGTGTGGTAATTTGGTGGTTTTGTATACAAAGAAACTGAAAGTCAAGAGATAGTGTGGACTCTCACTGGATCATCTTGTGGGTTACTCTGGTCAGAGCACTCAGAAACTTGACATGAGGCCAGACAGCATCTAATACAGGCCTGGAAACCCTTTTTTGAGAAAGTTGTAGTGCAACTGCTCATGCGTGTTGGGCATGCACAGCCTCTGCCACACTTTGCGTTCATATTCTGAATGAAGATGATACCATTTTCAGGAAAAAAATGAGGCAAATACAATGATTCTAAAAAATAAAACCCACCAGATAACTTCCTAAGAGAAAGTTCAAGAACCCTAGGTAGCCCAACATTTGGTTGGACTGTCTCTCACATAGCTTGGCTCTGTCTCTGAAGACTGCTTTTCTGATACATAGATTTAGAGCAACACATGAGGCATTGATGCATGACCAGGGAATGTATTACTATATTACAAAATGCAGAGTGATAACAGTGGTCTTTGTAATTAATTTAAAGTAGGTTTTATGGCAATGTGCATGTGGCTTTGAGCCTGACAGCTTAAAAACCATCTCCGTTCCTTAGCAAACTGAACATGTCTCCTTCCCTTAATAACCCAGTGAGCTTATGGTGGAAGAAACACCACCATCATCTACAATAGCAGCACTGAGCTGCTCCATGATGTTATCAGGATTTTAGCAGTGACAGATGACAGAAACTCAGAAGGCATAACCTGTGCACTTTGAAGAGGAAATCATTGCATTTTATTCACTTAAGAGCTCTTTTAGCAACTTTGGGCTCTGTAAGATATGTTTATTTGCAGGGGTGATGACTAATTGATGTTGACAGCAAAGAATAGGATGCCCTTACTTCCTTTCTTTTTGTAACACTTTATAATGAATAAGGAAGCTGACAAAAAACCTCACACCTTGAAGGGCTTAGAGACTTTCACAAAGTCTTTATGTCTGAGGAACAAAAAAACCCAGTGATTTTAATCTATTCACTTAATTGACTTGGCTAGATTAAATTTAATTGGAAGGATGATAGTATGTAGATGGCTACAGATTTTACATAAATCTGTTAAATATTACTTGATGCCTTTGTAATAATTAAAATACCTTAATCCTGTCTTGAAGGTATTTGCTGTGGTTCAGAGTATGAAGCCATTGCAATAAAACATCTGGTATTCATTTCACTCCTTAAAGGAATAGAGGAAAGATACAAAAGTTTTTGGCCAAAGGTTAATTTACTCCCTTTTCTATAGTGTTGTTTAAAAGGCTAAGAAAATATTGGCCTGTAAAGTTCAAAATCAGTGGTATTTTTTTATTCTAAAAAAACCCCCAGTTTTTCTTACAGGTGCATTATTTGTCTTACTGGTGCATTGAAATTGAAATTAATTGAATTGAAACGGGTTTCACAACTTCTTCTGTAAGGCTATGGAACAGAGATGGACATGTGGTGTATCACACTCCTGTGCCAGTACCAGGCTGTGTTTTGAGGAATGGTAACTCATCTTGTTATGGACTGCACTATTTTTCTACAGGAAGTTTTGGTGGGATCCATCCAGGAGGCTTTTCTGTGTATGGTGCAACACTCGTGTGTCTTGTTGCAATAACCTATGTATCAGACATTTCAAATCATGTGCTTCCAGGTGAGGGATGTGGGCTGGGTTGCAGAGTGGGAGAAAGGAATGGTGCTAGGCTGTAGATGCAAGAGAGGTTTAGGATTTGGCTACCGTAATGTACCTCATTACTCATCTAAAGAGTAGAAAATACTTGGAATTTTATTCCCTTTTCATCTGATGATGTGTTACCACTTTTGAAACTGTGCATTGAATTCCAGCCTTAGGTGTACAATCAAATTGCAGCTGGGTATCATTGAAATAATCTATGTCAGGATTTTAAGACCTTAGCTTTATTCTGTGTAAAATTTGGATTGGGGATTTCCTATAAGCTTTTCTGGGAGCCTAATTTCTCATTTCACTACTTTTATTAATTTAACATCGATTTAATTTGTAATGACTGTTTCCTCTATTTCTAGATTGTAAGATAAGTGTTGCCCAATTATCTTTATCTGTGAGTTAAATTGGAATTTCAGAGATGCTTTGCATTCCTTTGGAGGGAAGGTTTGTCACATGCCACTGTAAGTTGTTAACAGAAAGCTTATTTTAAGAACTGATGGGCCTGTTGCCCTGCCCTGCCTGATTATCCCTGTGTCCCCTTAACTGCAGTGTATTGATTCCAATTAACATGACTGACATCCACCTCTGAGGGTGAAGTTAATCAACTAGAGGATCCCCTGTTGTTAATTCATTTCCTCCTTTGAGCTTGTGTTCAGTTGAGTGTTTAGGGACTAATACAGACACATCCAAATCTGCAAGAAGTATAAGCCTTGGAAACTGAAATAGTTTTTTTAGTGCTTTCCTAGCCAAAAAAAAGTGACACACTTCTGAAAGGTCAAACAAACCTCCTTTTTTCTTTCACTGTTGTTATTGTTTGCTGGAAGAGGTCAGTAGGTGTGAAATTTCAGCAAGTTTTTCACTGAAGTAGTAACCCAAATAAAACAACGGGAGGTTTGGTCAGTGATGGTGGCAACAAGTTTTGTACTTGCACTTTGGATGTGAAACAGCAAGGTCTTGGAAAACTATTTATGGCGTAGTAGAAACATAAAGGCTACTGAAGTGGAGACTTTGCTAAGTAAGCCATTAGTGTGTAAGATGGGCAGAATATTTATGTTCATAAGCTGAAGTTGGTGACTAGTTGGAACGACTGAATATCAGGGTACAAGGCAGAGATGCCTGGCAGCAATGTATGTTCAGCACGGGTTTAGGTTGTGTGACACAGCCTCCCTTCATTCAGATAAAAACAGAGGAGGAGTGGGAAACCTTGAATAGTAATAATAGTGAATTGGTAACTATCTTGATTTCCCATGTCAATCCAGCAATTTGTAGGTGTTATAATGTGAGCTACCATCTGGCTTCATAGATCTTTATGTCAGACTAAACTGCCACGGTGGGTCCAGTTCCTACTGAAAATTTGTAATTGTTACCAGAAGCAAATAAAGATAAAACTTTGCTAAGCCTGCAGATAAGGCTGATAATCCCCCCTAGAGGTAAAAATTGATGGATTTTAATAATTTCCTAGTTAAACACTTAGGAAGCTGAGCTCATTTTATAACCTACAAATCCTCTGTTTGTTTTTCTAACTGCATAGCCTTAGTGTGCTCATGTAAGGATGATGCTCACAGCTGTAGGACCTGATCTATCAACAAAAATGCTTCTTTCCAGTGATTTACTCAAGCTGTTTCGTGCATCTTTGAGCCAAACAGCACTATACAAGAAACAAATCCAGAAAGTACCACGAGCCTATTTTACCAGCAGTGTGATTTTCTTCATCTAGTTTGCTCTGACTGCTCTTTTTGTCTTCCCATCATTACAGCCATAGCAGCAACAAGCTGTAATGTTACTTGGCTTGTTTTTCTTTCTTGACCATACTTAGTATGTATAACAGGTATACAATAAACTATTGTGCAAGTATTAGGAGGGCCACATTACACAGTCTGAGTTTGTCTAACTAGTTCCTCTGCTCTGTCTCCTGGTTTCTGACAAAGTTGTTATAAATTATGAAAGCTCCTGTCTGCAAAAAAATAAATTATGGAATTGTCGCTTGTGTTTAAAGAGCTGGTAAAATTCAAGGTGAATTGTATATTTGGACTAAATGTGGCCTTGCATAAATTTAAAGTTTTGTTATTCCCAGTTGAAAACTGAAGTTAAATTGAACAAAGACATTTTTTATCTTGAAAGCAGATTTATGCCTAACCTTGAATGGTTGTGGCATCAGCATTGGTGAATTAAATGCTGTGATGAGAGAGAAAAAGCTTTCCTCCTCGTGAGTGTAGAACTCAATACCTAGATGCAAAAAGGTAGCACTGGTTGCTATTCAGCCACCAGGCATTGAAGGGATGAATCTTAAAGCATTTGAGGCTTTTGTGTGTTTAACTGGAAATCTTTATAGTCCAGCTGTTAATTGGTGTTTTGTGGCAGAAGGCACTGCACTGTAGCAGTTTATCCAAGCAGTGTATTTCAGTAGCAAATTGAGTATAGGGACTTTGCCTTTAATTTTCCTTTCCTCCTTATTTCTGGAGCATGACTGCAAGTATTATGGCTAGCAAACTTTAACATGTCAAATAAAGGCAGCCTTTATTAGAGGTTTCCAGTTCAAGGAATAGCTACCAGAGAACCAGAAGAAAGAAGGCTGCTAGCATTTGATGAAGGAGCTATTTTTTTAGTATGACCTTAGGAAAGCATTTAATTATAAATGAGTAGATATTAACAGATAGTTCCAGGTTTATCTCTGCATACTTACTTGAGGGTTTAAATTGCAGTTGAAATAATCCTTTGTTAAAACTTAGAAGTCATTGCTGCATTCCGTTTCACTTGTAGCTAGTTATTAGAAAACGGAATTACTGAAGTTAAAAACTTTATGCACACATTCAAATTAGTAAGCTTAAATTATGAAACTAGAGTAGCCATTTTGAGTAGCTCATTCTATTTTAAGAGATTATTGCACATTGCATTGCATTAGAAAGTTCATTTTAGTAGTTACTCCCTGTTAAACAACATACACAGCAGGGCTTACGGCAAACACTTGTTATTCTGTTTAGGAAGTACCAGTGGGCACTTTCTTCTAAATGGGAGGAGAAAGTCTTCTGTTTTGTGATTATTATATTGGACAGATGGTTGTTTTTATTTTCTACTTGTTTTTTGATTGCTTTCAGCAATCAATGCCTAACATTGTAATGGTGGGAAATGACATTGCCTATGTTCTGATGAATGGGTTCAGATGAGTGGGTTCTTGTATCCCATAGTTACTGGGAAGTGATAGCACAGTTAGTGAAGAAGCAAGGAGGATCCTCTGTTACTTATAGTTCATAGAGTATTTCAGGCCTCTAGCATTTACATCTTTTAAGCAGAGGCAAATGCAGATGGTGGGATAATAAAGGAGCTGGACAGTCGGTTGTTGAGGGTGTTTATAGCTGGGTGTGCTTTAAAAAGGAGGGAAAAAACTGCAGAAACAAATCATGACTGATGACTTTTTTTAAGCAGAGTCAGAGAAGAGATTTTGAGGCAGTGGAGTGTTACAAAATGAAGTTGCAGTTTTTGGTCATGTAGATTACATATAAAAAAAATCCATAGGCTGAGAGTGTCTATAGTAAACTTACAGACTAGTCATTTTTTCTAAAATTTGAACTTTTATTAGCGGAACTTGAGAAATGAGGGCAGAAAGAATCATGGTACTGAGAAGCAAAGCTCTTATGGCTTCTGATTTTTTGGTTTTTCATATGCCTTCTGATAAGATGTGTACAAATCAGCTTCAGTCCTTTATTATTCTCATTCTTACACCAGCATCGTTCAGAATGTGTGGTACATGTAGCATAAGCCTCCTTCCATGGAGAGAAATTGTTACAGGTAATGGGAGGAGTGATTTTTCATTTTCAGACCTACCTTCATGTTTAGTATTAGTCTTCTGGAACCTGAAATTGTTCAGGACTGTGTTGTGATTAAAGCTGTTGGTATGTAAAGGTTATTTTGTGTGCTTCAGGTTACAGTTTTTAGCTTACAATGGGGTCTAAATAGAAATTAATGGTGTATATCAAAAGTTTAAAGAAATATAAACATTGCTACAGTTAGGCAAGTCATCTCTTGGTGTTTTCAGTCCTGCTATTTTCTGTCTTTAGCAGGCTTTGCACCATCTTCTGTCTGCATTTAGATAAGAATAAACCCACAAATGCAAAAAATGAGGCCAAGCATTGCAATGCTAATACAGTTGCATTTCCAGCAGACAGGCACTGTGGTTGATAAAGACTCTTTTCAGATGGTGTGTGTTTGATAACTTCTAATACAGGGAGTTTACACTTTGAAATAAAGTGATCTTTTAAGCAATGATTTCAATAATGCAGCTGAGAAGATTTTTTTGTTATGTAGAACAGTTCATCTTAGTCTCAGCTTTGACGATTAAATTAATTTTTCATGAGTTCACACTGCTTCAGGCTCCTGTGAAACCTTGCTTAGCTTGTGAGGATTTTCTTTTATAACGTGTGACTTGAATTGTGTAAAGCTTTTCCATAATCAGAAAGGTAATTTAGGCCTTTTCTGACCCTTTTTTTATCCTTTCATCTGAAGAGGGAAGTTTGAAATAGAGTTGGAAATTCTCCAAAGGTTCTTATACAACTAGTACCTTCTGCTGTAACATAATGCAATCTTTCCACATTTTCTGTTTTTCCTAATCACCAGGTGGATGGAAGGGGTGTTAGATGTAGTTTCACAGAAGGATTTTATGCATCTGCACAAGGCAGACTGTGTGGGGGGAAAAAAAGAAAAAAAAAAAGGAGGAAAAAGAAAAAAGAAAAATGAAACTGTGAAGGCAATAGTATTTTAGAAAAGTTGAATGCATTGTTGTACAGTAGGTTGCTGCTGCAGTAAACAGCAGTAGGAAATCCTTCTGTGGCTTATTAAATAGGGTGTTCTCTACTGTGGAGTGGGATTTGGGCTGCCCCAGTCTCCACTGCTGGATTTAGGATGCTTCAGCTTTGGACACGACTTATGTAAGTAAGTGAACTGCCAGTTTTTGAGCTATAAACCCTTGAGCAGACAGATGTAAGTGTGGAACCTTTTTTGCAAGACATCTGTGCATAAATGGATAGCTTAGGTAGGAAGGTCTGCATATCTATAGCAGTGCATGGCCGCAAATGTACAGGAGTTAGTAAAGTTAGGAAGCATCAAAAAAGGAAATAACTGGCAGTTTTAACAGATACTGGCAATAGAGATGAAGCCGGGGGAAGAGAAAATCCAGACTGGATGAGTGAGCTTTTGAGCTCCCTGTTTTTTAAAGAAGCAGGTAGTTTAATTGGGGAATAGGAATGCTTGTCTGGGAGTCTTTGTGTTCTGCACACAGTCATAAAATAAATGTTGTCTAGATTACCACTAGCCTTCTTCCCTTGCAAGGCAGAAGCTTGTTGGTTGAATAAGTTGGTTGAATATGGGTGTTGCTAGATGTAGTTCTTATGTGTCTATAGCAGATATTCCTTCTACAGACAACTGGAAAATTTTTTTTAAAAAATCCCAGATGGAAGTGAGAAATGAAAGGAAAATTCTCAGCATAATTTTATTCTGGTGATTAAACTTGAGTGTTTATATGAGCCAGTTCAAGCTTAAGCAAATCTTTCATTTCTGTGAAAGAAATTCTGGTAGAGTTGAAGAGAAATATGTTGAGCTGTAGAGTACAGATTTACTTAAACAGAATATATCCCCTTAGTTCGTGCCTCTCTCTTTGCTTTAGCCTTCAAATTAAGAAGGTGAAAACTGAGATACAGAACTGAGAGGAGTGACTGATACACCAGATGGTTTACTACCATTAAGAGAGACTGTACCAGCCTAGAGAAATAGGCCAACATGTTCCTGAAGCTCAGCAACATCCTGCACCTGAGGAGGAATAACACCCTGCCCCACCAATCCATGCTGAGGGCTTGCCAGCAAGAGAGCATCTTTGCAGGAAAGGACCTGAGGCCTCTGGGGAACAAGAAGACCTTCATCCAGCAACGTGCCCTTGTAGCAAAAGCAGCCAGCAGCATCCTGGGCTGTCATCACCAGCTGGTTGAGGGAGGTGAGCCTTACCTTCTGTTGAGCAGTGGTCAGACAAATCTGGAGGGCTGTAACCAGTGCTGAGAGATGGCCAGTATGAGAGACATGAACTTACTGCAAAAATGCAGCCAAGGGTCATATGGTTAGCGAAGGACTGGAGCATTCGACACATGGGGAGAGGCTGAGAGAGATGGGAACGTCTATTCTGGAGCAGAGAAGACTCAGGGGATCTTATCAGTGTGTAAAATACCTGATAAAGGGGACTAAAGAAGGCACAGCTAGGCTCTTCTCAGTGGAGCCCAGTGACAGGAATGAAACATCATAGAATCATAGAATCATAGAATTAGCTGGGTTGGAAGGGACCTCAGAGATCATCAAGTCCAACCCTTGACCCACCGGAGCACAGTTGCTAGACCATGGCACTGAGTGCCACATCCAGTCTTTTTTTAAATGTCTCCAGGGACGGAGAATCTACCACCTCACTGGGCAGACCATTCCATTGCCTGATCACCCTCTCCGTGAAGAAATTCTTTCTAATATCCAACCTAAATCTCCCCTGACATCAATCAAATCTCAAGAAAATCCATATGAACACAAACCAAAAACTTCTTTACTGGCGAGGATGGTAGAAAACAGGAACAGGTTGTCCAGAGAAGTGGTGGAGGTCACCTTGGAAATATTCAAACCCCAACTGGACACAGTCCTAAGCAATACACTGCAGCTGCCCCTGGTACATCTCCAGATGTCCCTTCCATTGTCACCCATCCTGTGGAAATTGGAAGGATACCAGACG
The DNA here is from genome assembly GCA_023637945.1 of Phaethornis superciliosus. Classification (NCBI taxonomy): domain Eukaryota; kingdom Metazoa; phylum Chordata; class Aves; order Apodiformes; family Trochilidae; genus Phaethornis; species Phaethornis superciliosus. The sequence continues at coordinate 13,948,924 of JAJQWJ010000016.1, read as the reverse complement.
AAGGGAAGAGAGCAGATGAGGGGCACCACTTTTAGAAGGAAACCATTTGTTCAAAGTTGGAAATGTGTGGATGATGTGGAGATATTTGAGAAAAGGCTAGAGTTTTTCCTGGACACACAGAGATAGCTGAGACACTTTGCACTCGGGTACCCTTTGCCCTCAATGCAGGCAGCTGTGAAGATGATTGATCTCTTAGCTGTGGAATGTGCTAATTGCACAGCACAGGTTTAAATACATGCAGCTTTTTAAAAATTGAGGTTTTAATGTAATTTCTAATCCACCATGTGAGACTAAATGCTTCCACGAGACAGGATGAGCTGTTTTGTGCTGGAGAACTGTAGCTGGAACTTGTTTCTACTGGGCTGCTTAGAAAAACTGAGTAAATCCACCTTGCCTTTGGTACTCCTTACTGCCACCCAGTGATGGGGACATGGGAGAGCTGAGAGCTATCGGTTTGAAGATCTTTGTGCTGTGGTAGGGTAAATACTGACATAAAAAGAAACGGCTTCTTTGGGCTTTGCTGTGTTACTGCTGGGTTTGGCTTGAAGAGATGTGGCTTGTTGCCTGTTCCAGAGGATTTTATAGAGTTGGTAGAAAGCAGGGTTTTGTTTTCATCTTTCTAAGAACATATTTTACAGTTTCATAAAGTTCAGAGTGTTAATTTTTTTCAGCTATTAATTAAAAACCAAAGCATAACAAACACGTGAAAAGCTTATTTAGCTTATTTCCCTTTTATTGAGTTTTTCTGTAAAAGACAATTGCTGAGATTGAGCCTGGACCACATTTCACTTTTTATCCTTTAATAAGAAATAACATCTTGAGATCAAAAGTTTTGTAGGGGGCTGTGGGACTTTAAATCCAACACCTTTCCCCAACTTGTGTATATCAGTGAGAAACTTCTCTCGTAAGAGAATAAGGAGTAGTGGAGATGCTCTACCAGTTGGATCACAGATGAAGAGTGTGCTGGGAGGTTAATCACAGTCATGCTCTGCACTAGAGTTTCATCTTCTGTCTCAAAGTGTCTAGGAAATGAAAGTGTCAAGGGAAAGGAGGTTTTGTGTAGAGAGAAAGTATATAGCTACAAAACCAGTCTGTAGCTATATGAGGAGTATGAAACAACTTGGTTGCAAAGTATTTTTCCAGTTTCATTTATTTTGAAACTTGTAAATATTTGTGTCATTCATCACCCATATAAGTTCTAAAATTAGGGATTCCTGAAACTTGTGCATATTATTTTGAGACAGAAGGCTAACATTCATGTTTAGATTAACTACTCTTTTATTAAACCAATATATAGATATGGTGGATATGCATAAACTAAAAGAACTGTTCTTGTTGAACCAAGCTGACAGGCCACGATTACAGATCATCTATTTTGGGATGGAAACTGGAAATTAATATAAACAGTGTGGACCAAAGCAGGCTCATATTTTGCTTGGTTTTGATAGGAGCTGTGTGGAAGGGATGCCTCTCTAAATCATCTCCAAGATTTATTCACTGATATCCTGTGAAAATAGTCCAAGTCAAGTCAGTATTCATTTCTGAAAGTGTAATGTTTTGTTCTCTAGACTATAAAAGAGGGAATACTATAGCTGCTTGCATTAATTGTTTAATGTGACGGAGTGCATGATGCATCTAAAGTCCAGTGTTCCCTGAACATCATCTTATGGAGCAGATAGAATTCCATATATGTAAAGAGTGGGCAAATCTTCTGATAACAGTATAATATCCTGTGGTATTTAGAGCTAAAACAGGCTGCTAATATGCATCTGAGTTCAGGAGATATTAAACTATATATAGATTGTGCTATTCCTAACAGATTGTTGTTGAGATACCTGACACATTTTTTGATGTTACATGCATTCAGAAGAACTGAGCTTTACATAATTTCTGTTTAGCAGTAGTTGTGTGAAAACATATTAAAATGAGTGACCTAGTTAGGAAACTCTGTCATATAGACAAAAAAACACATTTGAAGTTTTCTGCCAAAGATGCAGAGACTCTCTATGCACATGATTTTTCTTCCCTTTCCATTTCTTTTTATTTCGGTATGGTTGTGCAAACTCTAGTGAGGGGTAACCTGTTACTACAGTGCTCCCTGGCACCAGAGCAGCAGCCCGAGTGTTCTGTCTTTGGCATCTATCCAGCTGACACTGCCAAAAGCTCTCATGGGTGCTGGAAAGGAGAGCAGAAAGACCAAGGGCCTGGTAGTTGAACGTCAGTCACAGGTGAAATTGTATTCATGTCAGCAGCCTTTGGCTGAAGCTGCCCAGTGTAGCCAGAATTCAGAGAATTCCTTGGCCAAACTCTGATAAAATGTGTGAACACATGTGCTCTGAAGTCTTTTTGAGGCTCCACTATTTCTTGTATTTGCTAAGTTTAAAGGTGAAAGGATGCTGCTGAGGCAGGGCTCCTCTCAGGTTTTCTGGTCTGGGTTCCAATGGGAGGATCAACTTGGAGAGGGCTGAGTGTGATGGGACATAGATGTGCACTGTTAATATGACTGATGGAGTGTGTACTCTTTCTTCTTGTGGCTCTGTTACTGCTGGAGGTGCACAGGTCTATTAGCTGCACGTGTGCAACTGGTCCAGATCAAAAGATCTGTAGAATAATGTGTAATGTGGCCAAACTATTTATCTCTAGAATCGCTTTTGCTGGAGGTCTTTTTGCTGTTTAGGAAAAAAAACCAACAACAACAAACTATTCTTCAAAATAATGGGTGCTGTCCTTTATCTGTTTTGTTGTCAACTTTGTCTCTCATTTCCAATATTTCCCAAAACATGGCTAATAAAGCTAAAGATGAATTTAATATTGACCTTCAAACAGTGTATTAGGATTGTTTTTACAGCCAAAAGATTACTTGGGATTTTCAACCCCTGAAATGTGTCTAAATTGACTTTCTTTTTCTCTTTGGATATTTAGTTGCGTGTCTCTGATAGGTGATGTAATAGGTCATATGCTGTTAAACTATTTCAAGGTCTTTGTTTATTATCTTCTAAATGCTAGCTTGGTGGTTCTTTTCTCTTTCTCAGGGACTATTAATCATAATAGCTTAGATCTAACCTTTACCATAGAGACAGGCATCTTCCATATATTATTTACTTGCAGGGAAATACCTGAGGCAAGTGCTCCTGGCCTCTAGAGGAGACATTGCTGAAGCAGATGGAAGTTTTGTTTTTCCTCTTGGGTATCTGTGTCTGATAGAACTGCTTTCAGAGAATGATTGCTATCTATTTCTTGTTTGCTTTGTCCATCCATTTACAATTTTGGGATGTTTGAGTTTCTAGTTTGTAACTGAGGCTTTACTTGCATTAACTAATGAAGTGTCCATTGTAATCTCCTATTTTTCACTCAGTAGAGTAGAATTAGTTAAGTTCTTCAACTCTTGAGAACCACTTGATTTCTAATCACAAAATTGTGATTTCATAATGATGCATTTGAGACAATTTTACTGTTGAAAATGTTCACTTTTAGCATGGTTTAAGATTGTCTTTTTAGAGAAAAACTTCTGCAAAAAATGCAGTGTAATTGTGAAACCATCAAATAGAGACCTACTCTGCTAGTCAGCTCCAGTCCTTTACTAGGAGAGCTTTACATGTGAGATTTTTTTGACTTTTAGGCACCAGAATAACTCATACACCAGAAAGTGGTGGTCACCCAAGGTAATTTTGACAGAGAATGCCTTCAGTTTGCTAACAGGCTTTTAAGCCAAAAAGCAGTAAACATTACCCTTGCATCTTAGAAATCATTTACCTTGGAAGTTTTCAAAAATGTTTCGGATTTGAGAGTGGAAGATGCTGAGATTGGGATGTTGCAATTTTTTGTCTGAGTTGTACATAACTGCTTAGGGCAGCCCGGGATACTACTTGTAAAGTGATGGTGAACAATCAGGGATGCTTGAAGAAGTGAAAAAATATATATTATAGCATAGTCCACAGGGAAACAAAACAAAACAGAAAAACCCAGCTGCTTGGTCAACTTGATGTTTGCAGTTAGTGGGAGTCTTGTTTGTTCTCCAGTAACAGCAAATTGCTGGAACTATTTTCATTTCAGTTTGTTGATGTGTTTTTGTGAGTTGCAAGCACAGGAATGGTTTGCAGTTGGGTTTGTTGGGATCAACTAGATGATATTCATGCTCAACACAGCCATAAATTTCTGCTTGGATGCATGCTTTTTGCAGAAAAGGCTCACATTGTTTTTGGTGTTGTATAGGGAATAACTTCTGAGAGTGTTTTATAAGAGAAAGAGAAGGAAGCCCTGTAAAGACTCGTGACTCGGGTGCCTCTATTAATATTAGGACTTGGAGTGTCTTATGGCACCCTTGGATCTTTTGTGAGAATGTGCCCATTAGCAATTCAAAGATGCAATTTTCACCATTTTTGAGTATTGTTTAATTGTACTTCAAGCAGCGTAAGAAAGACAGTAAGAAACTAAATTTTTTTTAATTACAAAGAGTGTATAATTAAAAGAACCTGATTTTGAGGAGACAATGAAGAAAAAACCCACTCATGTAAAATTTTTCTATAATGCTTCAAGAAAGCCAAACATAACTAAGGATTCAGTTATAACCTATTATACCTCTAATCCCTGCTTAACATGTCAATAAAAAGAACTTGTCTTATTGAGAAATTAAGTGCTCTACATTTACATTTTCTTTATGAAATAAGAAGGAATAAAGTAATTCCACTGCATTCTCTTCTGCTTGTCTTGTGTTTGATTTCACATTCTTTAGTAAACAAGTTATATTTTCTATAATAAAAAGAGATTCTTTTTCCCTTCTGTGTTTAAAAACCATAGCTTCCCTTGGATCTTCAGCCAAGGGTGGTTTGTTCTTTTATTTTCTTTTAAATTTCTGTTTTGTTTTTTTTACTGTTGCTGTTCAGCCAAGATTTTTTATTTTTTATTTTTTGTAGAATTTTTCATTCCATATGCTTTAACATTGTGTCAGACTGCACACTAAGTGGAGTTTGGAAGAGGGATTGATACTGCCACTCCTCCCTTGAATTTATCAGAGCACAAAGAGAGTATAAGGAAATGTTATAAAGCAGTTTTATATATGGTATGCTGAGAACTTTGGTATTGGTGATCTAGGCAGGGTCTCTGAAAGAACTAAAATGTTTTGAAATATTTTCAAGTCCAGAGTAGCACTTAAAGCACCAGAATCTGGGAGCCCCCACCTAATTCTTTTTTTAGCGTTTTTTCCCCCCAGGGAAGTGTTTTCAGTTTGAGATTTTTTTTCACCTACTTTAGATCAGAGCTGTCAGAACTGGGTGGCACAAGCAATGCAGAGCTCAAAATTTCTACATCATGGGGCATTTTTTTTGTTGTTAAGGATCCAAGGACTTTCCTGCTGAATATCTGAGCTGTTTTATTTCTTCACACAGATGAATCTGATATTTGTCAAGGTGTACCAGAGGTACAATCTGTAACACCCTGCATTTGATGCTTGAATGGTGAAGAGACCAGAAGTGAAAGCACTTAATTCTGCTCTAAGAACTCTTAATTCCTGTTGACATAAATGAGTATTGAGGGTTCTGGGCAGTACTGAGCTGACAACACCACAGCCAAGGGCCAGCTTTAAACAACTTTATTTCTACTTATGTCCCAAGCGTGGAATTTGGATAGAAGCCGTTGTTATTTCATAAAGCATATTTTAAAAAGGAGGCTTCCTTGCTTCATATTTATATATTCTCTGTGTCTGCTGTCTGCACTGGGGCCTCAGCAAACTGTTCTCAGAACAGATTGTAGAGAGTTTCAGAATATTTTATTTTGTTTTTCTCTTGTGAACTGGTAACACAAGATTCTTAGCCTCTTTGGAGGAACTTTATGGGGAGTAAATCATCTCTGTGGAATCAGCTTATTATTGTTTCTATTGCAGACTGTTACAATTTCCCTATTTTTAGAAATTACATACAGAAACTAAATCTGAAGCAGTTTTCGTAGAAGCATAAAAAAGAAATGGATAAAAGAACCAAGTTTCACATACTGGAAGGGTTGTATCTTTTTTCTTTTCTAAATTTAGATCCTGTGAATTATGTTGAGAACAAAGTGAGTAAGAAATCTTTTCCACTGTATTTCATGTGTTTCGGTTAGAGTGTAATAATTATCCACTTATTTATGTGCTCTGAGAAAGCAAAAATTCCTTCATACCATTGTGAATACAATTTATTGATTTGCTTCAATACATGAGTATTTGCAAAAACAGTCAGTAGGAGGGAGTCTGTGGCATGCCTCCAATTTTCATGGAGGAGGTTCATGTGGTCACATGTTTTTGTAGAGCTCATACAGAAATATAAGATCAGAAAAATGTGTTACTAGGGCTAATCTTCAGACAGAGTGGCAGAAGTGTAATGTAGCAGGATGACTGGAAGAAGCAGCTGAAAATGTTTCTCAGAGTCTTCTGGAGTGTCTGGGAGCAATGGGAAGAGATGCCCCAAGTACCATCAGCATGAAACCAGCTGTAAGCTGCTTGAATTTACAGCAGCTGAAAAAAGCACCTGGTTGTTGGATTTGGATCTCTCTGCTTATTTTAATAGCATTTGGCCAGATCAGAGGCTTCCTGTCAAAAACCAGTTGAATGTAGACTATCTGAGAATCTGAGTAACAGTGCTGTCTCTGCACAGATGAAAATATTTGCAGGGCACAGAAGTGTTCCTGCTAGAATGCTGATAAAAGCCTAATAAAGCTTTTATATCTTTCCCTCCTGAATGCTTCAGAATATTGTGGTTTGAACAGAATGAGAAGGAAATATATATGAAATACTGTGTTTGAATAGGAGCTTGTACTGGGGGAACTGTGGTTTGGGGTTTTTTTGTTTTGTTTTTGTTTTTTTTCTGCTGCACTAGTGCTGAGTATTGTCTTGAACTTCTTACTTCCTGGAGTATTTGAGGCAATTTCAGTGTTCATTGGGATTTTATATATTGTAGAAATTTCCATGAGTTGCTTATAGTTCTTATTTAACAGAGCCGTGAAACAATATGATAGATTATCATTTCTTTTGACCCAGTGCTATTATAACTGTGTGAGAGTATATATATAATATTAATAATAAAGAGCTATCCTCATTGCATGGATATAAAGAATGTGGATTTATGTAGCATCTGAATAATTCCGTTGGAACATATTCTAGAATGAGAAACATAATTTTGTTATTTAATCAGTAAGGGCCAGAAAGCTGGAAAAAATTGACTGCTCTGATATTGGAGGATATTTAGGAAATTCTGGATGCTTCTGGGAAACAGGGCAGAATGTGCACCTAGCTATTGTTTCTTGACTGTGAGAAGAATGTGATTAAAATGTTATGTGTATTTCCATTACTTGTAAAAGTACCAATGAAGAACCAGGGATGCTTGCAAGAGTATAACTGTATTTCTCACCATGGGATACAAGTAGGAAGTTGTCTTTGTCTCCCTTGTCAGAGCACACACCTTTAGTAATGAGAACTAAAGGGTAATTGTTTGATTATCCTGTTTGCTTTGTCCTTCTATAATATGTGAGGGATAAAATTTTTTCCTGTTATCAATATTAAAAACTCAACTGCGTATAGATGAACACTTAAGTGATGCCCTCAAGTTTTCCAGTGTGTTTATACATTGTAATGGGTTTTGCCTGTGCTAGCAGTCATAAAAATGTTCTGCATGCAAATGCCCAAACTTGGGTTGTCTTAGAAAGAAACCAATTTAACTCTTCCTTCTGCCCTTTGAATCAGAGTTCACAATTGTGTAGTAAATGGTTGCACTGGCAAACTCTGACTGTTGGTACTTTATTTTCTGGTACGTATACATCTAAAACACCTATTTGCAGTGATATTTTCTGATTGTGTTCCTCTTGTTGAGAGGTGGTGAGTGCCCTCCTTTCCTGTTCCTATTCCAGTTTTGTTTTTCATAGCCTGGGGCTTTCCTGAGTTAGATAGAATTGTCTCCTGGGAAACACTGACTCTGGCTCCAGTTTAGCTGCAAGTATTATCAGAAATTATGGAATACAATGCAGAGGTGCTGTTTATTATGTTTTTCAGATACTACACAAAGTCTACTTAACAGGTGATGTTTCAGACTGATCAGGAAACGCTGTCTTAAAATGCTTGGTAAGCCAGGAGGTCCCAGGGCCTGACAGAGCTGGGAAGCACCATTTTCCATGGGATGTCACCTAAGCAGGTTTCCATCATCTCTGGGAGTCTCTTAGGCCTTCAGAGACATATCCTGAGCTCAGTATTTCAAATCAAGAAGTTTGTAACTCAAGCCAGTACCTTTTCTTTGAACAAAGGCTTGTTTTACATGGAAATTTCTGATGAGCTGAGATGGAATGGTATGGCTGTTGGACAGCTGCCTGAACAAATAGTTTTTCTTCCACATCAGGCTGAAGTCCTGCTTTCCTTGCTTGTTCTCTCTGGCCTTACTGCAGAGGCTTTCCTTTGAGTCCTTTGCTGTCTTAGCCAAATGGTGTAGAGAGCTTCTAGTCTTGTAAAGCAGTCTTCTGCTATTCCTTCCTCCAAATACCACTTGTGACTGATGCATTAGAATATGTATTTGTATATGCTTTTGACTGAAAAATGCACGAAGTGTGTTTTGATTCTGCATTAAGAGATGTAAATGAGTTTAAGATGCTCAGGGTTTCTAATTTGACTGCCTGGAAGCATGACAGGGTACAAAGATCTTCGTTTCTGTGAGAAATGTCATGATGAAGATAATGCTTTGCATTATTGCATCTTTCTAAATCTATGGTAAGAGACTGGAAGTACGAGTATTCAGAGCAAGGTGAAATGGTGAGAGGGTGGACACCACAAGATGATAAGGAAGGTGTGTTTGGCAGAACTGGTGCAGCTGCACTTTGCAAAGCAGTAATGTTATGGGGTGTTCCCTACTTCATCTGGCTTTGAAATGAATCTTGCCTTTTCTTTCCCCTGACTATTTTCCATTGATCATTCCACAAAATTTAGGATCCATGTCCTGATCTCTTAACACAAACCCTTAGCTGCTTTGGTGTTGTCAAATGTCTGAATTCCTGTAAGCCTGGTTGCTCAGCCAAGCCACAATCTTATCGTTTTCTCTTATGCAATACAGTTACTCAGCTTACTTTAGTGGACCAGATCTGCCCTTCCTTAGCTCTGTGGTGACAAGAGCTGGAAGCAGTGTTTGGTAGGATGTCTCAGCAGTGTATTTATCACTGTGCTCTTGTGCACACCCAGGGGACTGTTGCAGAATCCATAGGTTGCTGCAAACAAAAGGGCAAGTTCACACCGTTTCTGTGCTGCAATACAAACATACGAACAACCACACTACAGCTGGAACTTCTGCTTAAGTGTTGAAAGAAGCTCATATGCAGTTTACACCTCTTTTTAGTGAGTTTGTAAACAGCAATTTCTCTTCTGAAACAGTTAAAGGTTGTATGTCCCCAGTGTTTCCTGAAATGTACTGTCACATCTGATGAATAGATTCTGTGTTCGTTTCACCTTTAAGAAAGGAAGATATTAAAAAAAAAAAAAAATCCAAGTAACATCTAACTTCCATTTATTTCAGAGGAAAAAATAGACTTCAGAAATTGAATTTAACTGGATACCTCAGTGTTTAGTAGGCAGAAGATACCCCATCCCTCTTCTGTTGTCCTCTCAGGGAGAGCAGCTGTGATGGAACAGATACTTCATTCATTTGGAGCCCTCCTTTGAGGGAAACACAATGATCATCATCATAGAATCATAGAATTGGCTGGGTTGGAAGGGACCTCAGAGATCATCAAGTCCAACCCTTGATCCACTCCCCCTGTGGTTCCCAGCCCATGGCACTGAGTGCCACATCCAGGCTCTTTTTAAATATCTCCAGGGATGGAGAATCCACTACTTCCCTGGGCAGCCCATTCCAATGGCTGATCACCCTCTCTGTAAAGAAATTCTTTCTAATATCCAACCTAAACTTCCCCTGGCACAACTTGAGACCATGCCCTCTTGTCTTGTTGAAAGTTGCCTGGGAAAAGAGCCCAACCCCCCCCTGGCTCCAGCCTCCTTTCAGGGAGTTGTAGAGAGTGATGAGGTCTCCCCTGAGCCTCCTCTTCTCCAGGCTGAACACCCCCAGCTCCCTCCTGTGATGTTGCACAGTAGCACACATTCAGACAGCAGTATATTGAATATGTTTGACTCTCAGAGCATTCAGGAGGCAGGCAGGGAAGGGTGAAGGCAGGCAGCAGAGCGGGCAGGACAGTAAGGTTTGTGGGTGAGTGTTGGGGAGCCCTGACCTGCTGAGGGCAGGGGCTGGTGTCAGGTCTTTACCCCTTGAGGTTGTGTTGGCCTGAATGCAGCAGGGAGAGCAGCTGAAGGACCTGCAGCACCTGCATGGGAGCTCTGGAGGACCAAGCAACCACAAACTGAAACCAAATTGAACCAGCTGCTCCCCTTTGGAGGGGCTGCCCCAGGGGGAGATAATGGAGCCAGGATTTCACGATGCAGCAGTTTGCAATATGTTCCACAGCTGGGCTTTTCACAATTCTTAATATATTTTCTTTACAGTCACAAATAATAGCTTGAGCTCAGCATTGACTCAGATTCACGTAGCTTAGCAAAGAAAGTTCATTTCTGAGAATCTCAGCAGGGTGAGTAGAGGTTTGCAGACATGAACTGAGAGGGCTTGGGGGGGAGAGAGGGGCTTTGGAATGTTTTTAGCTTTGGGCTGTGAAGTGCTGGAAGTGTTGCAGAATTATTTTTTTTTTCTTATTTTTATCTGTGCGCCAGGCACTCGTCCATGCTCTCTGCCCTGCCAAAAAGACTTCAGCATTAATGTGACAGACCACCCTGCCTGTGGGTGAGGTGTGTAATTCTTTCTCAGAGCAAAGATCTCGAGCAGAGTTGAAGTGCATGTGGTTTTTTGACAGGAGTTACTTGGCAGTCCAGAGAAAATATTAAACTACACTTAACTTGGAAAGATCAGGACGGCTTTAATGCATAGTAAAAAAATGTCTGTGGTGCATTTCTTTCCTTAAGTCTGTATTGGAAAGTCTTGGAGATGGTGAAGCAAGACCTTCCCTTCATCTGGAGTGTATCCTCTTGCACGAGTGGGCCAACTCCTCTGTGTCAGCAATAACTGCTGACTTCTGTTGTTTGGTTTGTTGTGTATTTTCTTTTTTCCCATTATTGCCTGTAGAATTTATAAATGGGAATTCAAATGACTGGTATTAAAAATGAAGTAAAACCTCAAGCACACGAATTTGGAGCTGAGAATTTTGGCAGTCTGTTCTCCATTTTTCTGATGGCTCTTGAGCATTGCTTGTGCCACACTAGTTTTAAATTTATTTTTTTTTTAAATGTATGGATTTTTTTCAGCATTAATATTTTTTATTATGAGAGGGTTATTTTTTCATTTAGTAACTTCAATCTAAGGTAGCAAATTAAGAGTTTTTAAAGCCTCTCTCCCATCAGAACAAACCCTTTTTGTACTTTAAAACACAATTACTGGAAGTCAGTACGTTTGCTTTCTTCTAAGGATTTAATTCCTTTAATCAAGTTTGCTCCTGTAATGAAATTTTTCTTCTTTTGTGGATAGCTGTGTAATATGAAACAAAAGCTGAATATTTACTTCTTAACTTTTTTACAAATAATATTAATATTAGAACCTTACTTGAAAAAGTGTTTGATTTAGCAGGGAATTATGCCATTGTGCTCTGATTACTTGTGAGAAAGCAATGAGTGCCTGTTGGGTCCTGTGGGATGGCAGTGGTCCTCTGATGGATGTGGAGGTGAGGGACACGGGCTTTATGTAGGAATTATAAAACACTAAAGCCAAGGAAGGTCCAGGACACAGGGTGGGCAGCTCCTGACTCTTCACTACACCAGCAGCTGCCAAGGAGTTCACAGCTGCTTAACACAAAATAATTACAGGGGCAATTCTGGCACATTCTTGCTAGTGTTGCATTGGTAAGCTTCCCTTCTGGGCAGCCTGGCAGCAACACCTGTGGCTGCAATTTAGAGAGGCCTTAAAGAAAAGAGAGCTCATGAGCAAACTGCTCTTGGATTTCTAAGTCCTTCAGAGGCAAACATAGCAGAGAACTGAATTCCAGATCTCAAGGAGAATGATAGGAAAACAACCTCAGATTTTCCTAGCAATGCATCTATAAGCATACATTTTTAAAATTAAAAATTACCATTTCATTGATGTGTCACAAAATTGGCTTATCAAGCCTGAAAACAAAATGTTATTTCTATTGCTCTTTCCTTTTATTTTTTTCATGATATTTTTTTCACGTGAATTCACAACTCCTGAAACTGAAGTTTTAAGTCACCAAATGCTGTGATATGGGCAGAAGGACTGCTACATGTGACGGGCAGATCTGGGTGCAGGCAGTCTGACTGTGGGCTCTTCCTACTCTCAATGATTCAAACCTAATTAATGTAAAATGTTAAAAAGCAAACAGCTTCAAAACACATTATAAAGCCAACACTACATAACACAGGAATTGACACGAGTAAATAGAAAGCAATTCAGCTTTGATGTACCTAGGGATGCCTCTGGGAATTTACAGCTGCCTCTGAGTTCAGTATTTAATCTACCTTGTGTGCTTGCACTTATTCAGCAGCCTATGTATTTTGGTGCTGCATTAAAACCACCCTATTTTCACTGAGGTTTGGAATATACATTTTCCTATCAGGTATTTGACTATAAAATTTAGTCATGTTCCTGCCATGTTGATTGGAAAATTAATTTATAATCTGGCATTGGAATAATGATGTGTCCAGATGCGAGTATCAAATACCGCATTGTACGGGCTCAAAACTGAAGCGCAGCTACGGAGAAGAAAGACATGTTTGTGAACAAGTTATTTTTTCCCCCGTGCCTGTACACATCCTGCTGCATCCTCATCCCTTGCTGCATTGCCCTGGCAACAGGACAAGACCACAGCTGCCACACAGTGCCCTTGGAGGGGGTGCAGGCTGGTCCCCAGGATGCGTGCAGCTGGGGATGTGTGGCCATGAGGCTGGACTGGGGCATGTCTGAGATCATGGATTGTCCACCCGAACACACCCCTGGAGTCAGCATTTAATGTTTTACCTCCTCCTCCTCCAAGCAAACAAAACCCTGTGTTTGGCTTTGGGGTATATGCATATAGAAAACCCCTTAATAAAATACATTCTCTCATAGGGAGCTTTAATACAGCCTGTTCCAGGGTGGCTTGATGCTTTTTAGGGAAGAGACAGATTAATGTAGGGCTGTTGATGATTTCTTGGGCAAAATTACAGTCTTGTGAAGAAGTACAATTCATGCACTGGGCAGAGTCTTAACTTCAGAGGATAAACCATGAGTTTTATCCCTGATGAGCCCCTCATCAGCCGTGGACTGCTGGAATGTCCTCATGGTGACACAAACCTGCCAAAATCAGTCCTGATCCGTTGCCATCAAAATGAATTCCTGAGGACTTGTTTGCCACCTTCTTCATATTAGTGTTGATGTGATTTTTATACAAGCTTTTCCAGAAAATAGGGAGTTGTTTAACAGTGGGTGGTCCAACACTGAGGCATGCAATTTTTAACTCTTCCTGGGTTTACTGAAGTTGGAAGTAATGCTGTTTGCTTTCATTTGGCAGAGGTATTGACTTTGTTATGGTTATACTGCTAAACAGTGTTAAAGAATTCCTGCCAACTGCTGTGTTTGTAGAGGTGCTTTTTTGCTAGAGTAGTATTTTATTAAATTTACAGAAAAAAAAAATTAAAACCTAGTGATTTCTAATATCCTATTTACACTGAGTATACATATTCATGCATTGATGACTTTGCATAGCTACTTGTCAATTTGCTAAAGTAATTTATTCTGTAATCATTGTGTGATTACTTACACTTTGGTGCCATGCCAATTTCTGTTAAGTTAAATTTTTATGGCTGGCTTGTTCACTCTCAGATCTTTGTACATGACAGTTCTTCATTCACATTGTCTCGACTTTGACTTTGTTTTAACTTCCTTTATTCTGCCTCTTGCCGATCAGTCTTGTGTGGCCAGCATAAGAGCAAAGATTTTGGTTCTTCAAGACAGACAAGTATATGATCTGTTCAGTGCACACTGTTTCTATGAGGTTTTTTACACAGAAATGGCATTGCCTATGCCATGTGTGCTTTCCAACCACATATAAAAAGTTTTTGCTCCCAGAGTGTTCCTAGTCTATGTGTTTAACAGAAGTGGAAAGGATGTCCAAATAGTTGAGTTATTTGAGTGATTCAAGGCACATGGTATGTCTATTATGTCTCCTTTTCCCCATGAAAAATGCTGTTCTTTAGTCTTTAACAATTAATTAATCTCATCTTAATTCCATGTGGATTTTTCACTTCAGTTCTGGGCTTTTTTATATCACAGCAGCTTCTGACTTAAGCCACAGTTGATATTGGATTGGACATTTTTTTGTTCCTGAAGAGAGAAGTGGTGGAAAGGCTTCCATGTGTGCTCTCAGGATAAAATGAAGCCTAGATGAAAAGTGAAGTAAAGCCAGATGGAAGTGCTGTTAAATATTCCTAGTAGCCCAAGTCTTAAAAGCTCTGTTTTCTTTGCAAAGCTTTCCTGCTATTCATTCATCTTGGGGAATGTATCCCACCGTATTATTTAGTGCAGTCACAAATAACAGATGATGTGTTTGAGGCCAGAGCCTGGTGTGGCCCACGGGGTTGTGTTCTGGTCCCTGGCAGTGAAATGTTTGTGCGAGCTTTTGGTGAAGACTTGTCTGCCTGGTTTGAGACAAATGGACAGTGTTATTTGGGCAACCCTTGGACTTTTCAGTGTGCTCCTTACCTCAGATAGCATTGGTGCTGCAGATCTGGGTTGGATTACGTTAGCTCACAGGGGGCTTTTCACTACTGTGCCTGCTCCTTGCCTTTTAAAGAAAACTTAAAGTGCCGTTCTTTGGGTTTTGTTTGTCTCTCACTTAATTCTTAGCCTTGTTATTCTTACACATGCTCCAGAAAGCTGCTATAGAAGATTTCTACAGATCTGAAATGGTTTTGGGGATTATCTGGGATGAAGATTTTAGTTAAGTATGTGAGATTTCTTCTTGCCCATTCACCGCTAGATCTTAAAGTTTGAGCTTGAAACCTACTGTTGGTAATGGCAAATTGTAACAACCCGTGTCCTGGAGTGTAATTTATGATGAAAAAAGCAGAGGATTTAGCAAATCTAAAGCTTTCCTGTCTGTTGCTCTGTTTTAAGCATTGTGGGATAACCTAGCATATACCTAGTTAGTCACTGCTTCAAATGTGGAAGTGTTTTAACTTTGATACCTAATATCTTTTGCAGACAGCCTAGATAATGTTGCCATGTGAGAAGCATGGTGTGTGCATACATTTGCCATGGCTGCAGAAGGAGAGAGAGATTACTGATGATAATTTTATTTTGTCTGTGGAATGTAGATTACTGTTTGGCTGGTTTTGCTTGGAAACAGGTACAGGAACTAGATTTAGTCATGTCTCCTGTCCAGCTTTTTGGTCACTGTGGACATCTCAGGGCTCACTTGTTACACCTCAGTAACAAGAGAGCCTTGCTAGTCTTCTGGCCTGGTAAAACAATGTCTGGGGTATATTGGGGTAAACCTGGGGTAGGTTTGGTAGCCTGGATCCTGCCAGGTTGCCATGACATTTTCTTTCTGCCCTGCTGCATTTTGTGCCTGCTCTAGGAGGAGTTGGCAGCTGAAGGGCAGGTCCTGGCATTGCTCTGTGTGACTGCAGCTTTGTCTCCTTGTTTCTGTGTACTTGTATTTCTTGTCTGTCTTTAGGAGTGCTCTGTGTCCCTCCCCAGGAACTCTGAATATTGCTTTGCTAGTGTCTTTGCAGAGCCTCTTGTGGTGTCATGACTGTGGGTAGAGAACTGGTTTTGCAGAAGTCCTTCCTTTGATAGGCTGAGAGAAAAGGAAACTGGTTTGCATCTCTTTGGTGATCACTGCTGCAGGGAACTGCTGACCCCTCTACATTAGCCCAGTTTACAATATTGAAATCTCATTCCATGGGTTATTGCTTTCCTTTCAATAACGTAGTAGTATATGAAACACAGAGCTGCTGTTGTGCTGATTTATGCTAAGGTAAATTGCTAGCATGATACGTGGGGATTTAGTCTCAGTTTATGCATTTGCTTATGCCCTGTACATTAAATTACTGCTTCCTCTGAATGGAAGCATATGAAATTTAATGTGTTCTATTATTTCTGCACCATTGTGACAGACTTATCAATGCAGTTCAAAGAGTGATTTAAATAATACAGATGTGTTTGTTCAACTTGACATTTAATAGACCTAGCTTCTTTCAAGTTTGTGACTGGCTTTGCCTTGCATATTGCCTTGTGTTTAAATATTTTGTTTTCCAGACATGGGGAGAGTGAGAGAAAGGATCTGCATTTAGAGAAGTCATGGGATAGAATGAGCTGACAGGAACAAAAACCTTGATAGTCCTGTACCAGGTTCCCCACAGTTTAAGAAACTTGTGAAGACAGCTGGATTTTTCTCAGTGCCTGTGCTTGCTCATCCACCCAACAGCTTGATGTTGGGAGAACAAAGTTCAATAAATAGTATAGCTATTAGGACATAAATGTTCTCTTTCTCTCTCTCTCTCTTTTTTTTAATTTTTTTTTATTTTTAATTTTTTTATTTACATTTTGAGGTGAAGAAGTCCTTTTATTCAGTTTGGATAATATTGTTCACAGTGCTAGGCCTGAGCTGAGATTTGAATTATAAAGATGCTCTGATAGAGTTCCCCAAATAGTTCCCCATTCTGTGAATTGTCTATTTTACTAGAATTGTCAACATCTTTCATTTTACCTTTCCTAGTATAAACATTTTAGTATGTGTACTTCTGCATAATAATTCCAAGGGTTTTTTCCTTGCCCACATTTTCCCGTACTTGTTTTCTTGATTTTTTTTTTTTTCCTGTTCGTGATCTTATTTCAGAATTAATGTGGCATGTGACTTCTTGGAAAGTTAAATGTCAGGTAAATGGAACTGCTTCGTAAATTAAAATTGAGTTAATAGAAAAGGACTGCATCAGGAACACTGAAGAGCTCAGCAGATCTCTGACTGGAGCTGGAAATTTTGTTCTAGAGTTTTAGGACCCTGGGTACCAAATGGATGCTTTTTTAAAATCCATTTTCAGTTAACCTTGATTTATTTAGTGTGTATGTACTTCATTTTAATGTCTTGTACTATTTTCTGTTCTATGTTTTTGCTATGACTTATGTGTCAGTGTTATCAGCAAAGCTACCAATGAGCTCAAGCTAGCTTTTAATTTGATTTAGAGCAAGACACTCAACATGTTAACTTGGATAACAACTGCAAGTATGGTTTTCATGCTCATGAGTATTAAATGCTTGCAAACCAGAGGACAGAAGAGTGATCTGGTCTGAGGGTATAAAATTGGGCAGTACCACACCTTTTCTTTGAGCATAGCTGTTGGTTTCTGCAGAGGAAAGAGAATCTAATGTGTGGCAGGATGTACCTTGTTGCAAGATGCCACAGTGGTCTGTGATTTTGGTCTGCTGCTGTAATAGCAGCTCCCTTTCTGTCTATTTTGGTGTGTAGCTACTGGTTCCTTTTTAAAGGCAGTTGAGGAATGGTTAAGGGTATAGATGACGTATGTGTTCTCACTTGAGGCAAGTGCAAGTCTGAGGGAAAAAAAGGTGAGTCAGTAGAGAAATATATTTCAGTTTATAATGTTGAGAGTGAAAAATAAGAACAGATAATGTGCATGAATAAATGAAGTATGCAAAAAAATGTCATTGAGGTGCAGAAATGGTATTTATCCATTTTAAAGGTTTAAAAGAAAAGTGTAGCACAGCTCTTAAGACTGAGGTGGATGAATAACAATATAAAATGCTAGGACTTGCCCTGAACCATTTTAATAGAAGCAGCTTAATAAAGCTGCTGATATATTCTGGAAGGTCTGATATTCAAGTTCTAGGTATTTCTGTCTGAAGGGTGCTAATATAATATCAAAATAACAAACCATACAGGTATGACAGTTAAATGTGTTCTAAGAGAAGCTGTTATGCTTTCCAGAAGTATTTTTCCCTTCTGCTTATTGTAATAATGTAATGCATGGTTTTATATCTCTTACAGAAAACCTTCTTTCTGTAAAGAAAACTGAATTCCTTATTTGCTGATCCCCAACAACATCTTTTGTAGCACAAAGCTCAGAACTGGCATAGATTTCTTCCCTGAGTCATGTATTTAGTAAACATTTAATTCAGTTTGGGTATTCACCTATGGAGGAGATTAAATAAGAGAGGTCAAGCAGCTGCTGAGTGTTGAGTAATTCAATACTTTGGACATATTGAGATTTTAATAAACATCAAGGTAAATGGTTTGAAATTGGATCTGGGAGTGGAGACTCCAGAAAGAAAGGGTGTCTTCTAGATTTAATTACAAAACCAAAGAGAGCTCTCTCCTTGAGTTTTGCAAGCTGTCAGGAGGTATAATAAACTGTTTTCAGCTTTGATTCTGTATGTGAGAATATCCTTCAGGTGCAGATTAAAAAGGCAAATATCTGAAGTTATTTTAAAATCATTGTTTTGGAGACTAATGACCTACTTGTTTAAAGAGCACCTGCTTTTAAGTAGTATTTTTTCAGGATTTCAAGTCTATGTTACCAAGTAAAAAGAGCAAACAATACTTGGGTGCTGTGTCTGCAATATCCTTAGGACAGATTATGTGTGGCTATTAATCCTAATTCAACATTTTATTTAAGTTTACATTGAGAAATGCTGGTTTGGAATGAGATTACTGTTTTTATTATTGCATAATTCATTTTTCTAGGGTTGAAGAATACAGTTTTGCTTTCTGGTGTCAATCCAAGATTCTGATGCAAAGGTTGATTTCAAAATCTTTTGCTTCACATGTGACAATTTGCTGGAACAGGGAGGTAGAATTCCTGGACATGAGTGATGCAGAAGATTTTTTTTTTTACCAGTTGCAAAACTCATCCTCAAAGCTGAGGGTGCAATCCATCATCCACTTAGAGTGTGATACAAGGCTTCGTCTCCTGTTTTGAAGTTTTAAAACAAGTTCCTCCTGCCTGTGTACTGGGAAAGACTGATTTCCTTATAAACATGTACTAAACCCTTCATTTTTGCTCCTTCACATCTTCCCTTTAAATTGCCATGTTTCTTGATTAAAATATGTCTGTAGTATTTTGCTAATATGCTAAAATACTTCCTGCACACTAAGCTTTATGAGTTTGTCGTTTCCTTAGAAATCCCTCAACTGTCTTCCTTGTATGCATTTGATCTGTCCTCTTTTTCAGCTGTGGCATGGGAAGACTTTTGCCACCTGGATATCATCCTTGTTTCCCCTTTTTATCTTTAGCTGCTTGGCACTTTCGTGTATAATTTAGAATTTTAAGCCACAGTGATGATGGATAGGTTTTCACCTCAGATCTAAGAGATCAGCATGGTGCTGTAATAAAAACTGATAGAAAAATCATTAATTCTCATTTTTCCCTCGCATCTTGAGATTTATGTGCACTTGTGAGGTGTAACAACATCTGCTCCAGGTGACTTTCAACTGGAAAGTGAGACTCCTTTGGTTCACAGTTCAACCTAGAATCTGTGTTTTATTCCATTCTGCAGTATCTAGGATAACTCATCCCATTATCAAAATATCCATTTTTGAAAGTGAGGTTCTGCTCTGGATTTTTTCTGCTTGTAAACCCACTGTGGAATACTTTTAAAGAAAAATCTTAGAGAAATTTGTCCTTCCTTTGTGTTATAAACAAAATATAAGCAGAAAATATGTTGCCTTGGTTAAGTCTTGGTGTATTTTGGTTTGTTAATAAAACTACTATGGGATTTCAAGAACAGCTGACTCAAAGGTAAAGCATTCAAATACAGTTACCTAAACTTCCAAAATATTTTTAAAGTGCTGATTTTGAAGTTTTAACCTCAATTACGTTTCAAAGCATGCAGTAATCAGCAAGCAATTTGAACTTCATCTTGGTTTGCTGAATTGATTCTGTTAAAATATAGTTATCAGGAATGATTTGTGTGGTTAAGGACTTATTGAGCAAACAGGAATCTAGACATTGTCCAACTGGTCAGGCCAGAGATTGTTCAGGTCCAGTGAGCTGAGTGTTGTGTTTACTGTGTCAGGATGGGGTAAGGGAGCCCCACACCAGCTTCACTGGCATCCACAAGCATGATGCTGAAGATACTCTGTGTTCACAAATGATAGCTACAAGTTTCATTGGTTTGGTTTTTTAATTATCCTTGGTATACTTGTTTCCCCACAAATGTTTGCATTCCTGGTTTTCAGAATAAGTGTTACTTTTTAAATTTTAACCTTCACAAGCTCTTCTGACAAGAAGTCCTATACTACTGTTTGCTATATCAAAAAGTGTATCTTTTTGTTTTCCAGTGCACTTCCTGGGAATTTCATTTGAGATGTGAGAAGCAGTACATTTTTTTTTTCTTGTCATTGTTTTACTATTTCATACAATTTCAGTACATCTACTCTTTAACTCTTTTCCTAGCTGGAAGTCCATAGGTGTCTCTGCCCTTGTCCAGACAGCATTCCATGATTCTGAGCTTTCTTTTCATTATCTTGTCATTTGATATATGGTACATGGCATTTCTACACTTAGATAGAAGCTTTGTCCTTAGTCACTTTGTACAAGGAGGCTTCCTGCTGCCCTTTGCAGTGAACTTGTTTTGACAGAATTGGAAAAAATTGAATCATCTATAAACTCTTTTGCCTCATATACTCTCTTCATTTCATTTCATTTCATTTCATTTCATTTCATTTCATTTCATTTCATTTCATTTCATTTCATTTAATACATTGATGGGCACCAGGGCCTTTGGAATCATGCTGCAAACTTCTTGTGGATATGAAAAGTGCCCATTGAGTCCCATCTTCTGTGCCTTGTCTTTTCTAATATTATTAATGCACACAGAGACCTTTCCTTTTATCCTGTGACTAGTTAGTCTTTGTAAGTGTCTTTGAAGGATCTTGCATAAAGTTTTTTAGAAATTAAAATATCCTGTAACACCAAGGTCACCCTGAATAATAGCTAGTTTGGCTACTGCAGATTATTTAGTTTGAGGTAGGACTGAACTCTATAGAAGCCATGCTAGCAAGTTTGCACCATATTAGAAGTCTCTTAACCCTGATTCACATTAATCCCAAATAAATAAGATTTTTAGGAGTACATCATCTTTTCTGATTGAAGCTGTTTCTGAATATTGTCTTTGCTTTTGTCACCTTTGGTTGTTTTCTGCTGAAATCAGTCTTGCTCCTTAGTTCTTTCTGGAGACATTATACTCTAGTTATAAAGAACTGAAAGCAGCTGGATAGATTAACATGTGAAGCTTATCCTGAGGAAGCACAAAAAACAAGAAGAAAATATATTTCTCAGTTTCAGAACTGCTTTTAGAATTACACCTCTTCCAGGTGATTATTCTGTGAATATTATGGCTTGTTGTTAAGCCTCTTTCTCTGCCTCTTATTTCTCAAAGTTCCTCTGACTCTCACCCAGTTTAAGGAAAAGCTCCAGAGTGGGAACTTACTGAGCTCCACTGTGAATATTTACACTTAATTTTTCTGCTGTAGCTGTAAGTCTTGGGCATATATATCTTTATCCTCTGCTTGCCCCTAATTGTCTATGGTGATATTCTTGCTTTGAAATCCATGAAAATAAATATAATACTACTTTTTATACCATTATCAGTTTGTTCCTCAGAATCTGTCTTGGCTTCAGAATGCAACAGAACTGTACTAGGATGATTTCTAATGCCAGTGTACATCTGAACATGGTTTTGATTTTTGTCTGGTTGCTTGTGGTAATTTTTCTCTTCTTAAAATGGCAATTAACTGATACTTGCCTCCAGTGTTCTCTACTGCTTATTTGTTTTGGTTATATGTGAAATTAGGATGCTACAGAATTATTAGTTCAAATGTCCATTGGCTAAATAAATAGTTTCAGTGATTGGAATTTTTTAGAGCTGTTAATTTGTGACGTTTAACATTTAGAATCAATTGAAGGGTGTGTAATTGTCTATTTAGATAATTTCATGATCATATCTTTCACTGAACTTTTTTCTTAAGAATATCTCCATGCAATCTAGTGGTATATGTAAAATAATACTTCAATGGGCTCTCTCAATAGAGCACATACAGGTTTGAGAATCATGTGCACATTACTGACCAGACCAGGTTACCTGTGAATTGCTAAGGTTCTGGAAAATATGTCTGTCAGAATCAGCTTTGTGCTAGTCTGCTGCTGAGCTCTGGTACCAAGATAAAATATTTTAAAGCAATTTGAATTATGTGCTGCCATTTAGTTCTATGCATCCTGTCGTTACGTTTGGTTTGAAAAGAAATTCCAGAAAAGAATTTTTAGCTGATTTTGCATTTCTCATCATGGAGCTGATGTAAACAAAATATGGGTATCCTTTTAGTAATGTTTCTTAATTTAAAAATTGCTTGTTGCTGCCTTGGTTTCTAGCTACAGCTTTCCTCATTCTAGTGCTACCTGATTATCTGTTGACTGTTGCTAAGGTCTAATTATCTGCTGTGCTGGAGGTTATGTTTGTGTAACACACAGGTAAAATTTCATTGCTATGTCAACAATTATTTTCAACTGTGCAAAAACTAGTTGTTTGCCTATCATGTAAAGGAGGTCAGCAACTGAGTTTCATAACTGAGTTCCAGTTCTGGGCCCCTCAGTTTAAGAAGGATGTCGAGGTCCTGGAGCAGGTCCAAAGGAGGGCAACCAGACTGGTGAAGGGACTCGAGCACAGGCCCTATGAAGAGAGACTGAGAGAGCTGGGGGTGTTCAGCCTGAAGAAGAGAAGGCTCAGGGGAGACCTCATTGCTCTCTACAACTACCTGAAAGGAGGCTGTAGCGAGGTGGGAGTTGGACTATTTTCCCAGATGACTTTCAACAAAACAAGAGGACACAGTCTTAAGTTGTGTCAGGGGAGATTTAGGTTGGATATTAGAAAGAATTTCTTCACGGAGAGGGTGATCAGGCAATGGAATGGTCTGCCCAGTGAGGTGGTAGATTCTCCGTCCCTAGAGACATTTAAAAAAAGACTGGATGTGGCACTCAGTGCCATGGTCTAGCAACTGTGCTCCGGTGGGTCAAGGGTTGGACTTGATGATCTCTGAGGTCCCTTCCAACCCGGCTAATTCTATGATTCTATGATAAGCAGCATAGTCACAATTTTCCTTTTTCCTTACTGAGCTCCGTGTGTTATTCCATGTGATGCTCAAAGCAGCTTCAAGGCACGTTTTAAAGTAGAAGGTTGTGCCTTCCTGTAGTTCCATTTTTGTTTTGACAAAGTACCAAAACCTGGAGATGTCTAAGAGCAATAGCCAGTTCTCTTTAATCTCAGGTGAGTGACTGGCTGAAATGAGACACAAAGCTGTTGTGTTGTTTTCACTACATGCATCTCCTGCACACACCACACGAAATGGCCTTAACACAGATGCCTGTGTTTTCATTCTAGAGAGAAAAGGTGTTCTCTGCTTCCTACAGCATTAGAAATTTCTGTTTCTGATACCCTGGAGTGCATATTGCAAATATCTGCTGTGATTGCTAAAACAGGTATACAAAGATTATAATTGCATAATTAGAATTCAGCAAGAAAACTTGTCAAGTGACTTTGATTCTCTTGCTGCAATTTTAACGTGCTGATGTGTTATGGTAGCAAGCCATAGCAAAAGCAGTAATTGAACCATCATACCACAGTTTCCTACTAACGTATATTCCATATAATTATATTTTTCCATGGCTTAAGAGAAAATTCACAAGGGAACAGTCTCACTCTTGCATGGCCTGCTGCTTCATAAATCAGTGACAGTTTTTATCTTAGGGGCTCATCAAGCAAGTGAGCTTAGTATCTCTTAGTGGGTGTCCGTGGTGAAACAGCCAAAAAAAAAAAAAAAAAAAAAAATAGTGCAGCAAGTCATGCTTCTTCCAGAAACAACAAGGAATGAAAATATTATAGGGTTTGTGCTGTTTTGAGGTTTATTTTGGTTTCTGATTCAGTCACCAAATTTGAAGAGTGAAGATGCTATACTAAGCTTTGCATAGCATCCCCAACTCTCAGGTTTCCTAAATTATAAATCTAATGGTAATGCTCTCAAGCTTAGATGTGCAGCCTATGTTAGCAAGAAAGTAGCAAACAGAGTCAAGAACTCAATTGGTTCTGGCCCATGTGAGGTATAGGATTGGTGCTGCTTTCTTGTTCAAAAGTCAAGTCTGCCAGTGGAGGCAGAACTATTATGTCCTCAGAATAAATAATGAAGGTGGTATAAGTTTGGTGCTGGGTGGGTAGAGGGTTCTCAGTAAAGACAGACAGGGAAGGTGTGAGTTTGTCCTTCCTGTGAAGAATAGGCTCCCATGTCTGGATCTCCTCTTTGGATTTGGGAAGGCTCACTGTGTGCAGAGGTCTGGGATGAGAGCTGAGGTCAGTCTTCTCCAGGTGGTTTTGGGCATGGGAAAGAAAACCAAGTGATTGGTAATAGCCACTGCAGGATCTCCAAGAGTAAACAGTGCTTGACCAGCCTCACCAACTTGTGTGCTTCAAGTGCTGAATCCATGGATGAATAGTGTGCAGTAGATATTGGCCACCTTGATTTTCTGCAGCTGAAATGGCAAAATGTCCTGCACAGGCTGAGATTGATACATATGAGAAGACAAGGGACACTGCCCAGCAAAACTAGAAAAGAGAAACTCCAAAAAACAGAGGCAGAACAAAGGAAAAAAAAACAGACAACAGGGGAAAAAAAGCTAAAAAACCTGTATTAAAAAAAAAAAAAGTGGATGCCATTTTTTTTTTTTAAACTTGTAACACAAATATCTAATGTCAAGTATTGGATATGTCAGTGAAAATATTTCATTGTCTGGTCAGTGATAAAAAATACCTCCTACTACAATTCATCTTTCTAGCCTCTTACAATACCATTAGTAAATATTTAATGCTGAAGGAGAGTTATTTCTCTAACTGGTGAATGTTTGTTTTCCCCTTCTTCCACTTATGGGAGTAGGTGAGCTGTACTGATCTCACACCAAAGATGAGAACTATTTAGGATTAAAAATAAATTTAGATTTTTTTCAATTTTTAATAGTACATTGGGGAAAACTGGGAGAAGAATATGCTGCATTTAAAGGGAAATCATGAGAGAAATCCATATATGTCCTGACCTAAAACAGTCCTTACTTTATTTGATGAAAAATCATTATAATATCTGTGATGCAAGTTATAAATTTAGCCTGTAAATTGCTGCCAATTTTGTGAATGATTCAGCATTTGGTACTCTAAATCTGAAAATTTGTATATGTAATCTCCCGTATCAAATCAATGGAAAAGCTATGGTGAATGAAGTCTTGTTTTTTTGTAGTTTGGTATTTATTAAGTATTTAGACCAGAGCCCTTTGCTTTGGCCATATGAACTTGTACCTTCCAGGAAATGTTTTTCTAAATACCATCTTAGACTTTTTTGCCTCAGCCAGATGAGTGTGGATGCTTTAATGGGAACACCAGGAATACAGGCAATGGTAGTTCCTCAGTTAGCAGTGCACTTTTTTAGTTACATGATATTAAGTCCTCTCAAAACACTTGTGCTGGGGGGGGCAGAAAGGATAATTTTCAGAATTTTTATGCAGGTTTGTCAAATAACCTTTAAGACTTAAATGAGGAAATGCACTGTGAAGTGTTTAGAAGCCAGTATGTCATCTGCCTTAAATGAAATCAGAATAGGATTCTTGAGAAGGCATTAATGGCAAGCAACATCTTGGCACTTATACCAATAAAACATTTAAATGCCAGGATACTCTCTTTGAATTAATGGGCAGGTTGTGATTTATGGAGCTGCTTTTGTGCTCCGTGCCTTATAAGCAGCAGAGAACTCCTGGGTCAGCAGTATGCCAGGCTTCTGAGCCTCAGGATCTTCTTGAGAAAAGGCAACAGCTCCACTTTTGGGCTGGCAGAAGGTCCTACTGTCTGCTTCCACAAGCCCTCCAGACAGCTGAGTTGTTTGTTTATAGCAGAGTCTCAAGCAGCTTTCATCAGCTGGTTTGCTCTCCTTTTTTAATGCAAATTTAATTTTTAAGCATTTAAGAATAATTCCATGTATTGTGCATTTTATATTTACTGAATAATTTATATTTACTGAATAATTGTCTTCTACCTCCATCGAGGTTCTGCAGTGCATCTTAGCTTGGCTCTGGTGGCAGAGCTTTCATCAGCATCTGCAGAAGATTTCGGTGTTGGGCCAGTGCAGGAGCCCATAGTGAAGTGTCTGCCTAGGTAATGGTGTGGAATTTGTAAAGCTCTTCATATTCTGCTAGAGAAAGAGGTTTTACACACCTTCTTTTATATATGAGGCTTGAAAGCTTATAGGTGATGTTAGGGATTGGACCATCCTATAATTGCTGTATAGTGTTAATCTTGCTTTTTATACAGTGTTAGTCTTTCCAGTAATGAGGTGCAAACACCCTTGGATAGACAATATATATATATATATATATTTTTTTTTTTTTTTTTACATCTGTTGGTAATTTCGTTGGCAATAGAGTTATTGCAATAAGACACCGTTTTGTTTTTCTAGCAAGAGATGGCCATTATTAAATCAGGAATCAGTTTCATGAACAAAAATAAAGGGTTTAGATATGAATGGAGAGAGAGAAAAATTATTTACAAGTATACTTCATCTTCCTTTTCTTTCCTGCTTCCAATGGGTCTTTTGCTTTATTAAAGAGACGAGTGATTCACTGAACATATGGCAACAAATATGTTGAGCCTGGTAATCCCTGTTAGATCAGTGGCAGTTTCGAAAAGTTAGGTACAGCGCTTTTACGAGGAAAAAAGTGTTTCTTTCCCCCTTTATCCAGATACTTTACATCAAATTGTATCTGCACAAGAATGCTTCATTTCATTTTCAACATTCTGAGCTGATCTTCCTGCATTTTGCAGGAATCAAGTCTGGCAGCACAGGCTTTGCATGGAGGTGAGCAATGTGCTTGTGGTTCAGGCAGGGAGGATGTTACCACTCACCCACAGCAAAGGTCAGCTAGGAGTCTGAGCTCTTCTCTTGCCTTATGCCCAAGGGGTCCCAGGCTTTTTTCTTTCCCATTTCTGAGCAGGTTGCTCAGTCTGGTGGTGGGAAAGGGCAGCAGCCTCTGCCCTTCACGTAAGAGAGAACCAAAAACCTTTTTATAAGTTCCTTTTGAAGTCAGCCCATCTAATTGCTAACTTAGGCTGATAAACATGGGTGAGCAGTGCTTGTGGTACACGTACCTAATGATCACGTTTTCAGAGCTGTGAATCCACACTACTCAATACCTTCATCACCCTGTCTCAGCTGAAGCAGATGTCTCTTCCAGCCACCAAGCTCCCACATAGCTTCATTTATTATAGCAGTACATCAGTGTCAGCATCTCCTGGGCAGCCTGCTCTCGGGGGCTCCAGCTGGTAAATGCTATTTACACAGAATGTAGCTTAGTTTTGTTTCTGGAACAAGACTTTCAGGATAGTAATAGAGAAACATATTGTCAAGTATTTGAATATAGGTATTATTAACAGCAGCTTGTGGTCCTTCAGAATGTGCTCTGAGGTATTCTGTTTTGTTTTGCTTTGTTTTGTTTTGTTTTTCATTCATTGGTAGTGATTGCAGCCTTTTAATGATAAACCATAAGTGCTAAGCTGCAAGACATGGCTTGTACTCTGATAATCCCATTAATGACCCTTGAAAATTACTATGTTAACATAGAATCCTATGTTAACATCATCTGTTTGTGTGCAGTTGAAGCAGTCTTGTAGTTAGAGTTGTGAGGTTGTAATTATTTCCAAGTGTAAACAAAGAAAAGCATCTGTGATACTGAAGCCAGGGTCAAAGTTCCAAATGTGATGACTCCCATAGAAAAGGGAGACGTGACCATGTTATCACAGTCCCATACCCTTGATTTCAGAAATAATCCTTGCTTTCTTGCCAGGAATGCAGCCAGGAGACAGGGGTGTTCCGTTCCTGGCCAGAGAAAGAAGAAAGAGATCAAAAGCTCCCCAGATGTTTAGGAGTGTTGGGGGGCAGCATTTCCTATGGCTCAAAGTCCATCCTGCTGCCCATGCATCAGCTTGAGGTTTAGACAACTCGCTCTGCATTAGAGTGGAAAGAGTGGATAGACATTACCAAAAGCCATTTGGCAGTCTTAATTTTAATCTCACAGAAGTAATTTTTCATAAAATTCTTGTTACTAGGATCAAGTCATTACTCATAAGTAAAGCTTTCATTTGGAAGAAATAAATAGAGCTTTAACGCTCTAATGGATGTAAGACGCTTGAAACCTCGAATGCTTACATGTGCCAAGGTTGAAAAATAATTTGAATAAAAGGATATAAAATCAGTAAGACTTTTTTTGAGAGGTATAATTAATAATTTGTCAGTCCTGTGTTTGATACTATTGAACTGTTAGCTCACTTGTTATCTTGGGAAATAATACACAAATCCAGGTCTCAGTTTGTGGGACCTTGGAAAGGAGAATCCTAAATCAGGATTTCACATCATTTGCCAAGACAGAGTTGGAAGAGTATCTAGGAAGAACATTTTCTACATATCAATGTGCAATTATCAGAGCTTTAAAACATAATTTTAACGCATCATTGGAATTCATTTTGGACTTCATTTCTCCTCTGCATCATTTGTGAAGTTTTATCTAAACAATTGATTGCTTGGCTTGCTGTACTAATTTTTGGGTTTATTTTTCCTATGTGGGATAAAGAGTAAAACTGACTTAATCCTGAAAGGCTCTAAGGAATGTTGGATCTGGCACTGAGGAAGGATACAGTTGGTTTACAGTGGGAATGATAGGGAAACCAAATACATCTAATGCTTCCGAAAAGGAGAAAAATGAGCAGCTGATGCTGATGACTCGTAACTCCCATCACAAGTGTGTTTATGTATTTTGTCAGCCATTTTTGCAACAGTTTTATGCTATTACTGAAGTAACGCATTGCCAGATGAGTTGACTTTTACACAGAGAGAACCCAATTTGGCAGACAATAAAAGCACAGCTAAAATTTGGCAGTGCTCAGCCTTGTGATCGTGTGTGATTCAGTGGGCATAATGGCACCAACATGTTGTCCAGTGACCCTGCTTTGTGTGCTGGGCTGGCAGCTGCTGCTCTGCAGGGCTGCAAGGTGCAAACCCCAGAACACACACGTTCTGTCTGCGAAAACACAGGGATTTTTCAGCTCCCTCAGTGGACTGAGGGAATTCGCTCTACTTTCAGTTAAGTTTCTATCAAGTGTAGTTCTTCCTTTACAGAGCTCCTTCAGACAGCATCACAGGTCATGTGAATTTGAGTTTTATAGAACACTGGGCTGGTTTACCCCAAGTTTTCATACAATTAAGATAGGATTCGGTTTGACTTAAACATATGTTTGACATTTGTGGTAAATCTAATTGATGGTTACTGTTTTTATGGTAGATATTCCAGCATGTTTTAGACCAAACTGTAATGCTAGCATATATACATCCTTTCTAATCTTGCTTTTCTACTCCTACAGTACTGTAAGGGCTATGATTAAGACACTTCCTGAAACTGGAACGCTTAAAGGTCATATAGGAAGAGATGGATCCCTGCTGTCCCTGCATTTTTTTCCAGGTTTCTACACCACTGACAGTGTAATGTCTTAAATCTTTTCCCTCCATAGTTGTGTATGATTTTTGTATTCCTACTCGAAAAGTAATGAAAATATTTTTAAAATATATTAAAGCAAATGATTAATGGTATCCTAGTTAAATCTGAGACTGGCAAGGTACTGGATATGTACTGGTTGCAAACTTGACACAGGTCATTCCTGGAATATTAAACTTATTTTCTCTTGTTATAGGCAAGAGGCCTTAAGAAGACTCTGTTGGTGCTGGTCAATTCCAATATCTTTATAGTTTCTTTGATTGATTTGACAGAGCATTCACAGGCCTAAAGCAGACTGGGATATTTTTCCAGCAGCAAAACATGAGACTAGGAAAAAAGATAGTTGCTTGCTTTTTTTTCTACTCACTATGTGTTGATGTGTAAATTAGTGTGCACTGCGCACATAAGGGTGGTATAAATCCCCACTAAATGTAAATCAAACAAATGTTCATTGTCAAAATTTCCTGCATATTTGTAAGTGGAACAAAAATTACACTTCTGCTATGTATGATGAAACGGTTTCAAGACAATATGCAGAAAAAAATGGATTGTGCTTGGACATTTAGTAATTTCCATAGAAAAATATGTATGTGTTCAGTTTTCAATCTCCCTTGCCTAAAAAGCAGATAGGATTTCCAGCATTTCCTTTCATGCAGCTCAAAAAATTTAGGAAATCGAATTGTGAAAGAGAGGAAGAATGAGAACTAAGTGACACATGCAGTTCTTGTCGCCCAGGTCATTTGGCAGGTCTGTATTTTCCTGTGTGCTCCACAGTGCCAGGTTTTTATAAGTATTGATTTGTCAGATGAGTTCCTGATGGATTTGCACCTGATGCTAGCTGCAAAGGTGTTTACAAAGAAATGGTGTTACCTCCATTGCATGTGTGGCTTGAGAAAAACCTTGCTGGGAAGAAAGAACACATCAGTCCGGTTTAAATAGGAGAAGAAATGCTCCCAAAACTCAAAATACTCATTCATGGTGGGAAAATATTTCTGGTTTGTCACTTTTCCATTGATTTTAGACAGTGAAACTCAAATATAAGTAATGTTGATTTGGAAGTAGAATAATTTGGCAATCCTGGGTTACAAAACCTGCAGGAAGATGTCATTAAAAGCAAAGCATATAATCAGTAAAAATCCAGCCAGCTGGGTTGCATTGACTTAGGTCAACTTCTCTGTATAAGAAGGAAGTTATTTTTCTTCTATTTTGCTTTTTTAAAAGTATGGCAAAATATGTACTGAGTGAGCTTTTAACTAATTAAAAAAGCCCAAACAAATAAAAAAACCCCAAACAAACAAAAAACCACCACACCAAACATTGTGACTTTTTTATTTCTGTGAAGTAAATGTAAAATTCAACAAATACTTCTTAGTCAATTGTCACCTAAACTGCCAGTTGTTTTAAGTATCTGAAGTGTAGTGATGCTGAACCTCCTTCACTTATACTTAAAATCTCCTTTATTTGGTTGAACCTGTTTCCAGCACAGTTTTCAGTTTCTTCTTCCCAGATTCTTCCAACTTTGTCTCTGTTCCATCTTCTCCTTGGATTTTCTGAGACAATTGCATATTAAAAGTATTTGGTACTTATCTACCAAATCATAAATGTTTCTTTGCCAGTCTGATCATGCTTTCCATTTGATGTATTCTCTATGAATTACTTCTCTTCTCTCTGGCTTGGTGAATCTGTCTTCTCTTACCATCACTTTGAATGGACTTCCCTCTTCCCACTCACCTATAAATATTGTGTGAAGACACTACTGAGAGCATCAGAGGGATTCCAAATGCAACCCCCTTTTGCACCTAAACGTCTTAGCTCTCATGAGGCTTCATATAGTCAATATGGTTTGGATGAAGTCAGACTTGTGCCCCTGGGTCTAAACTTCTAGTTACAATGAAGATACAACATGATTCTGCCAGGAAACTTGAGTAAGTGAGAATTGATTTTTGGGTTGTTTTTGTCTGCACCTCTTTTCACTATTTGGTTAGCCCTGTTGGAGTTGTTGTTGAGAATTAAGGAGGGACCTGTTACTTCATTCTAATACTCTGATGGAGCAGGTGATGTAGGGCAGTCTTTCTTAATACTACTTTGCTAACTAAGCCTCTGATGCAAAACATATCAGAGCAGACAGATGAGGCTCTGATGCTTTTAAGACTTTTTTTTGTTGTTGTTTGGCGTGTGTTTTTTTGGTTTTTGTGTTTTGTTTTGGGTTTTTTTGTTTTGTTTGTTTGTTTGTTTAAATAATATGACATTTTGCTGATGTTTCCATGGCTTTGGCTATTCAATCCAATCCTTGAAGCCATTTAGAATTTTAGGAAGTTAACCACTCATTCTGACAGCATTTAGCTGCTGAATTCATTGGTATCTTCTATAGTCTAATGATGCTTCTGAGGCATTCTCAAAACAGGTGTCCTGGAATGAAAACTTGCCTTCAGTAGGAGTATGCATTCAAAGGAATATTTCTGGTTTTGTTCTGGCATTATCTCTGAATGTTTCTTGCAAGCTATTACCATCTCATGGTGCTTTAGGCTTGTTGGCAGGCTTCTTGCTTTTCACTGAGCTACAACATTCTTGCTGTTCCTACGTGGATGTTGCATTTGAGTACGCCGTGGTGGCTCTTGCTCATTGCTGCTGATGTTTACTCATGTACTACATGCTGCTTGGGGCTAAGTGAGCTCTTGCTTTTCTGTTTTGTGGGTTTCCTGCCTAGCTGCTCAGTGAAGCTGCTGCTGGTGGTCTCCTTGGATGCAGGCTTTGCCATGCCTCCTGATGTGACATTATCTAGTTTCCATGGAGGTAACAGAAAGCTTCCATTACTGTTGTGTTTTCATCTTTTGCGGCATTTCTGCTTTCTTCCTGTATCTCCTTTCATGCTACTATTTCAGTGCTTGCTGTTGCTCCTGCTGGCACATCTATGTCATCTATTTAAAAAAATATCCAGAAGACAACATGTTGACTTGAACCTCTGGTGCGACCTCGGGTTGCATTTCAAGGAGCTTTTACAAGATTCAAATTTAAATAAGAGATGGTACATATTAGCTACTGCTCAACTACAGGACACATTCATGCATTCTCCCTAACACAGGAAAAGCAGAATTATCTGTTAACTCGTGTCTCAATAGTGACTGCTGCTGTGCTTATATATTAGATAGAATATTAGAAAGAATTTCTTTACGGAGAGGGTGATCAGCCATTGGAATGGGCTGCCCAGGGAAGTAGTGGATTCTCCATCCCTGGAGATATTTAAAAAGAGCCTGGATGTGGCACTCAGTGCCATGGGCTGGGAACCACAGGGGGAGTGGATCAAGGGTTGGACTTGATGATCTCTGAGGTCCCTTCCAACCCATCTTATTCTATGATTCTATGATTCCCCAAACTTGTTCAACTTTTGTTGCCTATCCATGTATGCCAGAATTTGGAAAGTGCTCATCACTCAGCATTATCCAACACTGCACTGTCAGTGTTTCCTGTACTCTGCAGTGGTGCTGTGGAGCATGGGTGTATTTGAGGGACTTCAGTCCCCTCCCTTTTTGGACTTGTGTTGGAAGCTGTGGGTGATGTGTCATCTGACTGGGTGGGAGCCACTAAATAAAGACACATTAGAAATCTACAAATAAATTGATTTGAAATTGTGATGCAGGGAAAATGAGTGTGGGGAGGTTGATTCTGATCATCTCTGATCACAAAGAGCCTGAGAACATGGAGATAGCTGTAAGATGGGCTTTCAGGACTGACCAGAGTAAGGAAAGGGTCGTATCACAAGTTTGGTTTTCTTAAGCAACAGGGAACCTACTTTTTAAATGCTACAACTGCTGAAAAAGGTTTGAGTCTGCCTGGCAAACACAGCAGAAAGTGTCTGTTGGTCAGGAGCCAGTCATGGCCAAGAGGTGTTTAGAACTTTTTGAGTCACAGAAATATGCCACCTTTGCTTCTTTTCTTTGTACTCCAGCTTAGAAGATAGGAACTGTAATTTCTTTGGCTTATTTTTGTCTGCCGTTTGTAAATCTTTCTAAAGTTGGACACACTTCAAGAGGGACAGACTAGGAAACACAGAA
Source organism: Phaethornis superciliosus (assembly GCA_023637945.1). Lineage (NCBI taxonomy): Eukaryota > Metazoa > Chordata > Aves > Apodiformes > Trochilidae > Phaethornis > Phaethornis superciliosus. Next base: position 13,915,240 of record JAJQWJ010000016.1, on the reverse strand, counting down.
TCTACACATAGATTTTCTTCCATGGACAGATGAAGGAACTGAAGAATGTAATTTGCAATTAAAATCAAAAACAATTTTCCAATTTCAGTTCCTGATGAATGAAGTATTTAATTTTGAAATTCTTCCTTTCCTTAGGGAAAAATTTCCTTAAAAAGAAAACAAAATGTGAAATTATATTTTCCTGTAGAGCATACTTTGAACTGATTTTGCAGAGGCTTCAGCCCTGTAGGGTGGCCTGGTCAGCACTGTCTGGTTCCTGCCTCTACACCTGTCTGTCTGTCCCTGTGGTATGAAGGGGAGGGTGCAGCAGTAAGAAGTTTCTTTGAGTTGTAAAATCCATACCATGAATCTTAAGTATAAGATCAAAGTTCTGTAAGGGAAGAAAAAGCTAGAGTCATGCTGGAATTGTCTGTACTTCTTATTCATCTTTATACTACAAAACAGTTAATTTTATACTGCAAAAAATGTTTCCCCTTTACCCCACTAATATGTTCTGCTCCTCTCTAATTATAAAATATTTTTTTATATAATGTTCTTTCATTCTTTTGATTTGTTGGGTAACTAGTGTGATGTAGTTTGTTTGATCTGTTGTGTCAAAAGCAAGATATGTGAAAGAAAGGTTTATATTTTAATCTTCTTTGCTACTGAATGCAACTTGCACTTTATTCTGCTTTTATTAAGAAAAGCTATAATGGAAAAAAATTCTAGTTTTGCAGATGACCTGGAACCTCCTTTCCCTCTTTTATTTCCTTTTTTTTCACTATTTAAAAGTAATAATAATTAGGTGTACACATCAGCACCTTTTGATCAACCCAACTAGAGAACTGATTTTAAAATTTTTACATACATTTGTAATAGTAGTTTCTTCTACTTCGATCTAAGATCTTTCTCTCTAAGTATATCAGTAAATTGAGACAGAAGAGCTGCTTCTGAAGTACTCAATATCTCCTTGTGTTATTTTTAACATCTGTAGGATATGACGAATGGTTCATCAGGGTATTTAGGAACAGTTGCCTGGGAGCATGTGTATTGAAGGAGGAAAAATGAAGAAAGAGCAGAACTAAGCATTATTTTTTTCTTGAGCTGCATACAGCATTTTCTGTGGAAAATATTTGTGTTTTTATTCATTCTTATTTGGATGTCTAGCTGATTTAAGTATGGAGAAATATATTTAATTAGGGATTAATGAAAGACAAATTTCAATTAGAAACATTCCTTCAAGCTAATTCCCTCTGTTTTAAAACTCAAAATTGCGGAGTTTTTAGTTTAAAAGTTGGAAATGACAAAAATAAGTAAATTAATTTCTTTCTGAAAAAACAGTGTATCTAATTATTAAATGGTACACATTACCTCCTCCTTACCATTACATTTTAGCAGAGGTAGTGTAGTAGTTCTTCAGTGAATTTGTGCTACATCTGAGTTTTCTTTTAACTCTCTGGAATAAAATGGAGAGACCTCTATCTTCCTGTTGAAATGATTCTCTAGTTTTATATAGTTATTACCCTAATCCCAGTTCCCAGTTTAGAAGTCAAACTGTGGTTTTGTTCCATGGTCTCCTCGCTGACCATGTGTACCTCAAATGGCCCTTTGGGGGGACCAAAAATGCCAGCTCACCCCCAACCCCTTACACTTCTTCAAATGAGAAAAGAGCAACCCAGGAATTAAAGCCACAGCAGTGAGTAACTGTGCATCAATTGCTATTTTTCCAACCTTTCCTTGAGATGACAAAAACAATTATTGGCAAGGGCTGTGTCATTGACTGTGCTGGCAGGCCAGCTGAAGCCAGATTTTCTGTTACACAAGTCTTTTTTATTCTCTGCCCCATATCTTTCTCTTTATTTGTTGTTGAGCAGCAAATGGGAATTGAGTTCCAGTGAATCCTGTATCACTGAGAAGGAATTCAAAAAGAATTTTTTTATGGTTGAAAGAGCATTCCACAGCCTGTGAGCTGTGATTGTACATATAGGCAAACACCGTTTCCAGCTTTGGTCTTCATAGGTCTCTGGAGGGAAATAAGTAAGCCTCAGCAAGCTCATTAGTTAATTCTCTCCATACAAGCATTTATTTTCCCTGCCCTCTTTTCTCTTTCTTTTTTGGTTGGTAGGAAAGCCCTAGGATCTCACAGAGAATTTTGGTCTCAATAAAGCAGTTATACAGGGGTTGGGTGGAATTGCTCTCAACTTCACGAAGAGGGAGAAAATGTGGAAAATGCTTCCTCCAAGCAAAATATGAACAAAATGTTGTGATTCATTAAACTCCTTCCTATTAGCCTGCAAGTGAGAACCTTACAGTTATTCAGCTGAATAGTGCGTGGCCCTGAGCGGGCAGAGCCAACAGATGGCATTAGTCCAAAGAGCAAAATGCATGTTTTCAGGAAAATTAGGAAATTTTGCTTCAGGCACATCCCTGCTTCCACAGTGAGTTTGTTATACTGGGGTTTATATGGCTTTTTACTTTGGTTTTAAATAAGAAACAAAAGCTAGTTTTTAGTGTCACATGATACCTGGAGGGTGCTCCGTAGAGCAAACTATCTCCTGTAATGGTTTCATATGCATTGAAGTTTCCTAATTGAAAGTGTTTCAAGTTATAGTGAATGGTCAAAGGCACAAAGACTCTGTCTGGTTTTGGACAAAGTTTTTATCAACTTTCTAGTGGTGCTGCATGTTTGTTTCTGAAAGACAGAACAATGGTTAAAATAACCTATAAATAACAGAATTTTTTTTCAGTCTGTTTAATATTACTTTAGCTTCCCCGTTTGTATACCATTGCTTGGAAAATTCAGCCTTTTGCCAATTTCAAAAGGAAAAAACGTTGAAGGCTGCTTGATAGAAGCAGTTGACTTGCAGTTGAGCTGCCTCCAGGAGAGGGCACTGGTGTCATACATAGCATTGGTGGGAGGTGGCCTTCCAGCACTTGGGGAGGCATCATGAGTTCTGGTGTCTGTGTCAGCCTCAGTGTACAGAAGAGGAGACCTGGATAGTCCCTTACTCCATATGGTCCTGTTCGTGACAAGCATGTGAAAACCAGCCCAGCACATCCTCTCTTCCAACTCTTCTGAGGGTAACATTTACCTGGGTACCTTGGAGTAGTTCCACAGAAGTGAGAGTACATTTTACATGAGAAAGGAACTTGAGTCCTGGTTAACATACAGGACTGGTGTTTGCATTTTCCTCTGTATTGTAACCTGTGTAGAAGTCCCTCCTGGCAGAACACAGTACTTGAGGTGTTAGTGGGGCAGTGGGGTGTCCCAAAAACTGGGAGTGCTTGACCAAGACACACACACCTGGTCTGTAGCCTGGAATAATTCCTGCAGTCTCTCTCTGCACATTGATTGCATGGATATTACTGTGTGGAGTGTGTTGCTTGCAGTCTACTAATGAACAGTATTTTCTTTTGAAGTGACTGTTGTCTGTTTGTAAATACAGATCTTGTTTTAGAAGTGAATTTGTGTCTGCTTTTGGCATACTGTGCTCAGATGTTCAGGTACTGGCACAGGTCCTCTCATTTCTAGCAGAACTTTGGGAGGAGAAGGCTGGGGGATGGTCTGATCTGTCCTGGCAAACAGAAAGGCTCTGGTGCCACATTACTGCCAACCTAAACACCCTGGAAGCTGCCTCTGCTCACTACCTCACTTTATCTGGTTACATGGCAAACATTGCTGAGCTCTAGCTACTTCTCAAACCACGCAGGATTTGATTGCTTGTGCTTGGAGCCATTCAGAGTATTTAAGAGCTGAGTATACAGAATATTTCACAAGATTTCTCATCTTGGTTCCTCATTGTTTATACCATCTGTATAATCTATCAGACAGACAACAGAAATGACAAAATTGTTCCTTCATTTCCCTTTCATTTAGTTGGGGTCACAACTGATTGAATGAAGTTGCAGACTAGACTGATGTGGTAAGAGGAAACCTGGGGAATGTGACATGGGGGAGAGATAAATGGATAAAAAGATGAACTGTGAGCGTAATACCTTTAAGTAGTCAACAAGAACAGGATTATAATAACCCTTCATATTCTCAGTTTTTCCTGGTGTGGGGTCTTGGTGCAGTAGCTGGGGAGCCTTGCTGGGGCACCCTCTGAGGACCCAGGCCTAACGAGATATGGCTTCTGGGGACACTTTATACCCTGACACTCACTGACTCCTTGTTACTTTTCTTAATTTTGTGCCACTACACTTGTAAGTGACGCATCTTAGAGCAGAGCAGTAGCATCCTTATTTTTATAGCCCTCCAAATGTATCAGCCATAGCATCTCCCCCTTTCTGGGCACCTGCTGAAAGATGTTTTCTGTCTACTAACAAGACAAAGGATTTTGTTAGAGTGAAGAACCAAAAAAAAACCCAACAAAACAACCAAGACTGGCCTTATCCTTATCTGAGGAAAGGCTGTTTCTTGAGGCTACCCACTTCTTTTATATTAAGTTCTCAGCTGTTCACAAGTTAAGCTTACTGCCTACAGCTGAATGTGGTAAATGCTAAGAGACACATGCAGTGAAACTCCTGCAGATAATCACATAGAGATTTTATATAAGAAGTTAGAAAGACAAAGTTATTGGTGGCCAAGAGGAAATGGAATAAGAAATACTCATGCCACGTGGATCAGCTGCATTGTGGGAAAAATATTGATTTAGCCCCAACTGGTCAGAAGAAAAAGCCATGAGGGCTCTAGGAGCTGTGGTGCACAACTTGCAGCCAACCCTGGGGAGGGAGGCAGGGGAAATCAGAGCAGCACTGAGCCCCAGGAAAGCTGAGCTGCTGTAGTTGAACTTATGGCTGTGAGGTGGGTGACAGTAATTTAAGCCCCCATGAGCCAGCTAGTAGTCTGAAAGTAAAAAAAATTGGCCAGTCTATAGCTGCACACAGTGAGTGATGGAATTTCTGTTGTCTCCCTTAGGTGGGAAATATGTGAGGGATGCTGTTTGCCTTTTACAGCTTCTTCAAGAAGTAAAGAAAAAAATTGTGTTTTTTCATCACTCCTTTGTCTTCAAATGCTGTCAGTTGAAACATCCATAGTGAGGTCATTGGATCACTCATAGTCCCAGGCCAATGGGAACTCTTAATTTATTTTAAGTTTTTGTTTTCCTAGATGAAAATAATCGTTCAGCTAGTTGAGTTTTAGAATGACTTGTCTTGAGTACATTACAGCACCCACATCCTATTGAATCACACTGTGTGTAGGCTCTTGGCAGGAGTGACTTCACATCTGTTTTAAAATTTTGGAATCTCTCTTAATATAATAAAGGTAATGTTTATGAGCCTTTAAAACTGTGGTATGGGAAGGGGTCGGCTGACTGCTGAAAAGCTGGTGTGGTGATGAAGTAACAAGAAGAGACATAGTCTATATTACAAAAACATGTCTGACCTGAAAACAATGGCTTGTTCTAATCCTTTAAGGCTCTGGCTGTGGTTTGTCCTGTAGATGCTGCCTTCAACTTCATTTAAAATTGGCTTGGTAAGGGAAAGGCTATAGAAACACACTAGGTTGATCTTTGGTGGGATAACTTGTGGTGCCATGCTGTTTGCAGAGGAAACAATCAACTGAGCTGAAGGGCAACTTCTCAGCACTGAAACTCTTTTGAGTGTGAATCTAGAATCTGCTGATTTAGCTGTTAATCAGGTAGAAGAGATGAGGACAATAACCTAGCCATTCAGTGGGGGTGAAATGGCAATTGTGCAATCAATTTAATGCAGCTTGTTCAATGCAATCTCCAATATTTGTGGATGAAGTACTATGAATTATCTAGGGCCTTCTGTGTTCCTGTGAATGAAGAAAATGTGAACTTGGTAATGCAAAACAGACAGGTGTGATGAGCATGGAACTAGACTTAGTTAAAACATACATGAAGTAGTTAATCAGCTTAGTACACAAAAAGAGTTCTTTGTTCAATAGCTATTTCATCAATCTTCCTTTATTAAAAAAAAAAAAAATCTGTTTCCCTTCTGTGTTACATTTTCAAGAAAAAATTGGGAAAACTTAATTTAAATTGATTCTTCTCTGTTGTTGGGCCTGTTTGCTGTAATTCACATGTCAAGTACAGCAAGGGGTTAGTAATGCTTGGCTTCCTAGGGAACTAATTCAGTAATAAGGTTAGTTAAACATATACTAAAGGAAAGACTTGAGATTAAAGTTCACATTTGGCAGAGGAAATGCCCTGTATTGATGAGATATTATACAAAAAGAAGGAGATTGTATGTTGTTACTGGGAAGAAACTTTCAGTAAAATTCTTTTAACATCTTAGTACTTCATTCTAGAGTCCATGTAGTGTTTCCAAGGTTTTTTCAATAGCAATTAAACTGAGTGTTGGCTTGTGGCACACTCAGCCATTGAATAATCACCTCCAGGCCTTGTTTTAAGGTTCAAAACTTTGAGTCTCAATCGTGATCAGTTACCAGGCTGCTAAAATTGTATCCCAGAGTGAGTTCAGGGGCAGTTCTTTACCTTCCTGTATCTAAGAATCTCTAAAATAATCTCAGATATGCAGAATAATCTAATAAAACATTTTAATCTGTTGAAGATTCCAGTCTCCTACTTGTGTAAACAGATTGGCAAATGAGTTCAAAGTTTTTTCCCTGAAAGAAGTGGAGCTCTTTACACTAGACTTTTGTATTATTTTCTTGAATTTTTTTATTTATGTTTCTCTCTGTCCAAAAAAGGTGTGACATCATTGCTTTGGTTTTAAGGAAAATAAGTCAGGAAATCTGTGGATTACCAGAATGGTTTCTTTGAGAATTATGTTTTAAAATTACATGTTTTTTCCTAAGGAAAAATAAAATGTGGTTCTGAATTTTAAAAATGGATGACACGGACAACAGAATCTTAACACTGATTTAATTCTCTGTGGCATTGCTGCTTGTGAAGCTTTTTGTTCGGTGCAGTCTTGGCTGTTTGCACAACCACATACTAGTGTGCATCAAGGAAGAAATGTGGCATACAAAAGTGTTGGGGGTTTTATTCTTTAAAAAACCCCAATATTGTGGAACCAGAGCAGAGCATGTTTAATATCAGGTGTTTTCTATGAATGTTAACCACTCTTAGATCTTATTTTTTTATCCTTTTCAGAATTTAAGGTAGAGTACTGTAATTATTGTAATTCTGTTATTATTATGGGGTACTGTAATTATCATAGGCTATAAAGTGTCAAAATCTATTATAAACATAATGCACTTAGAAAACATATTTGTTTTATAGCAAAGTATCATAAGAATTATCTTAGATGCATTTAAGGTAAACAAAAATACAGCTCTGAGGTTACTCTGAATTGGGGTCATGTTTTTTCCTTGGAATTGCCCCAGTTGTTTGGTAAGTTGAATGTTCTTTCATGTTATTGGCTCAATGGAAACGATGAGAAATGTAAAACTAGAAATACATTAATTTTCTAGACATAATATATGATATAACACAAAGGCCAAGCTCAGGAGTGCTCACGTCATTACCACTTGTTTTCTGTTGGACTTGTGAGCAGTTACTTGAGCATTTTACAGGTCAGTGGCAAGCACTGTGTTTTCTTGTGTAGCCTCTTAAGTGAGAGCATAAAAAAAGCCTCACTACTAATGTTTCAAGAATTTTGGTGGCAAAGTTATGTGTTTAAATCATTCTTTTAAGTATGTCTGTTTGCTACACCACAGTGTAAGCACCTGAATTAGCTGTCTTCAGGTCCCAACAGCAAGCTAGCAAGTCCAGTGTTTAAATACAGAATAAGAATTAAATGATCACCAGCTTCTGATTCTTATAGAGAAGACACTGTCTGGGTTTTCCATGCCAAAAATGGCATCTGTCAGGAGCAAGTTTGCTCCTTCCACAGGGGCTCCAGTAGAGAGAGATTCATAGCTGTCAAGTGTTAATATTACTAATTAAGAGGAGGCCTACAACATTTGTAGTCAGTACTGATCTGATGGGATACTGACTGCATTGTGTCATGGGCACCATGTGCTAGAACAAGGAGGTAAAACCAACAGAATTGAGTAATTTTTTGCCTTCACTGATGGCAAATAGCCCTCCTAAATAAATACTGTAAGAAATGAGACACCAATAGACTCTGTATGGAGACCAAAATTGATGGTTTTTTTGTTCAAATCAATAAATAGTTCTTGGTCAGTTAAGAATCGTAATTCCCTCGTGTTTGTAACAGAGGCTTCTCTGGGTACCTCTGTTTCAGTCGCAAACAAGAGATTTCCATTTTTGATGGACATTACTCATTTTTAGACATCAAACAGTTCCTTCAGAACATTATAAATGTGTAAATGATGGTGGTGGTGGGGATTGATTGTTCCCCTCAGCAGAGCAGGGATTAAGGAGTCCTGGACAGGACCATGGAACAGGGCAACAGAGCTGGCAGAAGGGTTGATGGTGGTGGCTTGAAAGGATTGAACACAGGAGCTGGTATGTTCTGAGCCTGTCCACCTGATCTGCACTGCCTGTTGATGCCTGCTCATCTTCAATTTTAGTGAGGCAAGAGTGACATCAACAATAAAAACAGATAGTTTGGCATCAACTTTCTACAATATTTCTAGTGAACTTTTTAATATTTTAAGCTGTGTTTCATTTATAGAAAATATTGTCTGGCATTAAATGATTTTTCTTTGTTAAAATGGGATATAATATCACTATGGGAGAATTTGTTTGATCTTTCAAGTTCAACTGAACAATTACTGTAAGACTATTTGTAAATTATGGTAGTGGCAGAAAAATCTATTTTTACACTTGCAAAAATCATTACATTGACTAAATTTTATTTTTTCTTTATTTTGTGTAATGCAGAATAGGGAAGACAAATAGAGAATGGGGATGATGAAAAAATCAGCTTTGCATTCTAGTACTTTTCTCTAGGAATAACAATTACATTTGTTATCAAATTTATTATAGAATTCACAGTTGTGTTATTTTATATTGAAATACATGCAAGTGAATGCAACAGGCAGGAGAATTGTGAACTTACAGTCAGTGTTTTTCAGGATCTTGCAATATTTTAATTATTTCATTTGTTCATTCCCAAACAGTTAATGTTTACAGGCTTTGGTGTAGCTACCAGGGGGAAGAAAGAAGAGCTGCCTCATAGTTCTTTTGTGCATTTAATATTGTAGCATCCCAAAAGAGTATGAAAAGAAACTCATGTTATTTAATCATATTTCAGATATATATACACAAGCATATATTAAATTTATAAACATCTGCATAATATAATGGGAATAATCACATACTCCTGAGTTTCCTTCCCCTTCCTTCTGCTTAGTGCTAGTTGTCACGGTTTAATACTGGCCTGGCAATTAAACCAAATAACAGATGCTCTCTATTAATGCCCCTCTCCTCCTTGATAAAGGAAGGAGAGAGAATAAGACAGAGAGACTGATGGGTTGGAAACTAAACTACACAACTTTAATGAAACAGTAATGATAAATAGGAAAAATTACTAAATATATACAAATATACAGGAAAATTGATCCCAGGTTCCTCCCCCTCTCCCCCAATAACTCTCAGGTCAGCACCGAGGCTGCAGGGCAGCCCTGGGAAAGTCCAGGCTGGAATCCTGGGGTCAGCAGCAGTTGGGAGCTGGAGGCAGGAACACAGGGATTCAGGCTGGGATGGATCAGGAGCACAGGCAGAGGAATGGATGGAATCCTCCCAGGATGCTGAAGCAAACAGGGAGAGGGGAAGCAGGGGAAGCAGGAAGGGGTTTAACCCTGGTGATCCCTCCAATTTATACCGAGTATGAGGTGTATGGGATGGAATACTCTGTTTGGTCAATTCTGACATCTATCTTGTGTGGTCGTCTTCAAAGGAGGGGTTCAGGTGGGACCTCCTTACTCCTTCTGGAAAGTAAAATGTTCCTCAGAGCTGAGCAGTGTCCTTGGCTCTGCATCCCAGGCTCTGGCAGTAACTATAAACATCCAGTGTTATCAGTCACTGTCTGAGAAACTTGCTGTTAATTTCAGCAAGTGCAACTACTTACAAGAGACTTAACTGAAAGGAAAAGTACAAGACAGATAAAGGTGAAAAATCACCTTTATCCTGGCCCAGACCAGGACACCAGTGAAGAGTTCTGGTGTTTTGGAATGACTGAACAGGATGTGATATTCATGAGGGAACCTGGTTACTCATGGTACCATTGCAATCATGTAGCTACACAGTGAATATTTCTTGTTCATGTGCTTAGGGATGGACAGATGGAACCGACGAAGGGGTTGTACTCCCCATTAAACCATGTGCAGAGGTCAAGTAGACCCAAATTAGTGCTAATTCAGCTCTTATTAGCACACCAACTGTTTCCAATACCAGATTGCTTCTGCCAAAGTCTGGCACCTAGGCATAGGCAGCTTTTTTTGATGTTACCTTCAAGAGACTAATAACAATAACTTTGTTAGCTACATAGCATTAATACTGTCAGATGTCATGCTTGGTCTTGAGTTTTAAAACTGGGTGGGAGGAGACAGAGACCCTATTTCTAGCCATTTTTGCTGCAGTATACACATGATGCTGCTACTGTGAAGACCCAGAGATTTTTTCTGGTGTAACTTCTTTTTCTACTGGTCCAAAATAATTTTCCCATGTAATTTCTTTTTTTTTTTTTTTTTTTTTTTTTTTTTTTTTTAATTTAGTGTTATTTCTGTTCCCATGAAATACCTGCAGTAGAAAGTCACACAATTAACTGAGTCATCCACATTAGTCACTCCATTTTTAGTGTATTAAGAGAATTCCTTACATTTTTCTTTCCTTATTTCTGAAATGACACACTGTCATTCTGAGAAACAGAGAAATGGCCAGCCAGCCTGGGTTTAGAACTCACCACAGCTTATGTTAGTTTTTTAAAATAATAAGTTTCTGAACTTAGACTAATTCCTAAAGCAATCTTTCTCACTAAGAATTTCTGTCTTGTCTTTTCAGACAAAGAAACATTTCATCGTTTTGCTTTCACGATGAAACGAGAAATCCAGATTTTAAATCCAAACCTAATAGGATGCTAACTTTTTTGGAATATACTTTCAAAATAATTTTCAATTTTTCTGTAAGCTGTCTAGATTTGTTCTCTCAAATTTTGTTCGAAGAATTACCCAAATACCTGATGATGATCTGTTTTGACTGCTTGAGGCATGGCATCAGATGTGCAGGCAGGTAATTCCAAGGAATGCTGGTGCTGGAGATGACAGAGTTGGAATGGCATGTTTGAACACTCACATGTGCCACTGCAAACTTTGTACATCATACCATGACCACTTTGGGGGGCAGTACAGTGTGTCTCAGAATATATCAGTCACTTGGAATTCAAATAAGTATCTAATGCAGTGATTGTGCTGAAGAGTGGGGAAACAGTAAATAACTCCAGGCATTCAAAACCTTTTGAAATTTCTTTACTTGTTTGTACACTCATAATTCCCAGTGAGATTAAAAGAGATGTCTGAATTTATGATACTTGGGGCACATTGCTTTTTGTGAATGAGTCTGCTTTGGTACTTCAATTGTAATTGCTTTCACTTATATAATGTTGTTGCTGTTCAGTATGTTGCAGTCTGGTGAATATCAAGAGGAGACAGTAAAATCAAGTTTTGCCTAATGAAAGGGGAGGAATGAGTGATATGAAAATGAGGTGTTACCAGAGTGGAGGCTTGTTTGATAGGGTTTTTTTGTTTTTTTCTTTTCATTTGTTTTTGCTTGGGGTGATAGGGGCAGTTCCACAGAAAATAACATTTTAGTAATGCTCACATGGCATGAAGACCTTGGCTTTAGTTCAAGCAGCTAGGTCAAATGATAGCTTAATACCTTTGAGAGGTATTAAGTCTGCTGAGAAAGCTTTCCATAGTTTAGATGCAGTTAATATTTCAAGCCCCCCTTGAACCCTGGTGCAATACTCTTTTGAGGGTAAAGTTTATTATAGCATAAAACCATCAGTGATTCTGCCTTGGATGAATTGTAGTGTTAATAGTTCATACAAATAAGTAGTATGTAAGCCTAGTCTGCATTATAAAAGAGATCAGACTCCTTGAACATAGTTCTCCATTCTGGTCCAAAATCTAAGGATTACTTACTAGATTTTTGGAGTTTTTGGAGTTCATGTATCTAGAGTTTGACTGAAGTACTATTAGCATTTGTTCTCCTTCCTCCTGCCCTTCTAATCAGAGAATTCTTGCATTAAAGGTTCATTTTAGCCAAATATTTAGAATGCAAGGGAGAAATAATTTCTTTGCTTCCATTAAATGAAGTAATGATTCCTTTCACATATTCTGCTATGAAATATGGGGCTGGGAGGCTCCATTCTGGGAGGTGCAGTCAAGCAGGCACTAGGAGTGCTGTCCTGTTTTGTCTTAACCTTTTATATAATTTTGAGATGATTCTTAGTATTCTTCTTCTAATTGACATGAAGAAATATCCCAGCCTTTTTCTAGTTCAGTCAGAACTGCTGGGTATGTCTGGCTAGTGACTGGCAGTGTCCTTGGTATTCTTCCCCTAGAGATCTCATTTGGGTAGTTTGCTTTAGATTTGTGTTAACGTCATCTTATTTACATAAACAATAGATGTCCTCAGGTTTTCCAGTGCTTGGAATACCCATGAATTTCTCTGGACAGAGCCTCTGTGGCTTTTTCCACTGAGTATAAGGCTTTTTGGAGGAAATTGGGTACCAGGAGAATCCTGAAGTTGCTCAGCTGATCACCCCACCAGCGCTGGCGCTTGCTCTGTCTGTGTGCACTTTTTTTGTATGTCCCCAGAAATGTTTCTGTACAGATGTAAACATCTCCTGTGTGTTGCATTGGGAGTAGTTTACAAATGTCTGGCAGATCAGTTTACTTTTGTAGCCCCCTGTTCTCTTTCATCAGATGACTTAAAGCCTGTGTTCAAAGTGATGCTGGAGAACACAAAACAGAGGGAAACTGCTCACTGAATGCCTTATGGTAACAGAAGGGAAGAACAAAAAACAACTAGTTTTTTTTATTTACTAATATGTAGTTATTTGAAGAATGATTTTTCCAAGAAAGGGAAAGTTGAAAATATATACATATATATACATATATAATGGGTTGAACAGGCTTCTGGCTGGAGAATTTTAGGCTTTAAGTTTATCTTCCTATTTCCATTCAGGCACAATGAGAAGAACAGAGCTTTCTTTTTCTAGAGAGTACTTTTAAAAGTTCATTGAAAATGAATCTTTGAGTAACTCATTATCTGTCTGTTTTAGGGAAAACATTAAATCTATTAAAAATCAGTAGAAACTTTAAAAAGAAGTAATGGAATCAACAAAAGCCAAAGCCACACAGAAAATAGAGCTGCATTATTTCCTTGAATGTTTTTTAGTAACCTGGGCTTGTTCCACAGTAGTTATTTTAGAAATAAATTTCAGTAATAAAAATTAGGACCTTGCTATCTTGTGAAAATACAGTGAACTGAAATGGTAGGGTGCAAGCTGAGGGAGTAACCATCTTAGACTTACTCAATTTTAGGGAAAAGTAGTCTATGTGAGGACACTTTTATTGCTAGGAATGGTTATCTTAACTACTGGTTATGTGCAGACTCACCAAATGTGTTGGTTCTGATTCCCATGCCTTGTTCACCCAGAATCTCAAGAGAAACACAAACCCCACAAGGTAAATAGAAGGGTTTGCAAAGAAACAGTTGCAGAGCCCAGGACTGGACATCATCAGCCTTGCCAGATGTAGCCAAGAAAGACATTCTGTAGCAGGTGCTGTGTAAATACCAACTGTTTTGAGCAAAGATAGCTCTTTAAGAATCTTTCTATAGAACTGAGTATTTGCAAGAGATCACCAGAGAAAGCAATTCTTTAAAAAAAAAGTGTTGTGCTCAAGTCAATAACAAACTGAGAGCACACTCTGTTGGTGACACCAGTTTTTGCTAAGCATCAATATGGCAAATCACAGTTCTGATACATGGAAACAGGGAAAACACCGTGGTTAAGTATCTGGTAGGAGTATTTTTTATACCATACTGTTAAAGGAAGAAAACACAAGTAATCTTACAGATTGAATCAGCCAGTGAGGAATATTGTGTTTGGCTTATGATTTTTGTGGAGTATTTGTCTTGGGGATAGAAACATCTTAGAGCCCAGACAGAATTATTTCCAACTCTTCCAGAGTGAGAGGTGCACCTGTCTGGAAGTGCATTGCCTTCCTGTTCTTTGGCTTTCTAATAGGGTGTGTCTCATGCATTGGAATCATAGAAATAAATTCCATGCAATTAGTGGGAGGGAAAAGGAAGATAAGGGCAAGGCTTCCTTTTTCGACTGGAATTTTTTGGGAATCAGTGTCTTTGCAAATAATTTCATGGAGTCTAAAGTTAGACTAAACAGTGTATTAGAAAAGTATAATTGTATGGAAGATTGCTTCTGCCTTGGTAAACAAAAAAGGGATAGAATTGCTCTTTGTTTGATGTGCTTTCTAGCTCCACATAGTACATTTAATTCTTCCCAGAAAGTACTCTCGTACAGCTCTTTTGAAGGTTTATTCAATGTCTGAATCCAAATTATGAAGTGGTTACTAGGCACACGCACAAACACACAAAGAGCTCGCCACCAAGCTTTCTGCTGTTGTTTAAAGCAAGCAAAACCTTTATCCTGCTTTTCTGCATAACAATTGAGAGCACAGCATGGTTTTATTAGTTGGTTGATAGCAGTTGAGTCCTTTCTCTTCTACTTCCAACACTTCTTGTTTTCCTATGAGGAGCACTTTCCATCAAAGTCCTTGAGGGAATGAGGACAGAGGGCAATGTTGTTGGGGAGCTTTGGGGTAGGGCTATACAGGGAAGGAAAGGCTATTTAAAACTGATAGGGAAGAGGATCTTGGGCAACAGTTTGGGGGGAGAGTTAAAAGATTAGATCATAAATTTACTTAAAAGAGACTAATCTGCTGGGACTGAACTTCATATCCTGTTTTGGGGTAATATATTTCCTTCTGTGCTCTGGAATGAATCTATCATCTCGAGTCTAATAATGAGAGACAGAGGATTTTTAATCTCTGACCCCTTCCCATATAGTTTAATAAAGGCTGCTTTCTTTATCTTATTTGGTAGCTGACTTATTAAACTGGTTCTCACTGCTCTTTTGAAAAAAAAAAAAAAAAAAGAATCCAAGAGTTTTCATTTCAAGGCTTTTATAATGGAATTGGGTTTTTATTTAATTGGAGACAATAATGTACTTTAAAAATATTTACAGTCCTCATGGAGCATGGTTGTTTATCTTCTAGCATCTCTGTTGAAATGCAGTGATGAGAAGCAGAGTCGGGCATGCTGCTTGTACATTCTTGGCTCCACATTATCACTGGATTCCATCCGACTGGGGTAGACAGAGGCAGGAGACCCAAAGCTGGCGTGGGACTTTCCATAGCAGGGGATGATGGCTATGTGGGAAGCTGAGTTGAGTTTCAAATGTGGTAACCACATGCATAATTAGCTCTAAAATCAACTAAATTCTCCTCCTCCTCCTCCCAACCGACTGCTTCTCATGAGGCAGTGATTACAGCTGTTGTGCAAGTGCCATACCACTGACCTGACACTTAGACTTTGCCAAGCCACTTGGTCCTCCTCAGTATGTTGGAAAAAGCTCTCATCGAGTCCTGGGGAGTTCCAAACCCCACACAGATTATAAAGCACCCAGTGAGCCTAAACATCAGTGGGAAAAGTTGTTGCTCTCAGGGAATGTGGTGCCAAGTCTTGATATACCTGATGGAGTCAGTGAAATACAGCAAAGTACAGAGCTGACCTTCTGATTGCAGTATCAGAAAAAAATACGAAAGGAAAATACCCAAACCCTTTCTTTAAAGGTCTGTTGGAAATGGGTTTTATATTAAGGACTGGCAAGCCCCAAAGGTCTCTGTCCAAAGGATGTCTCCTGCAGCAGCCAAGCTCTTTCAGTGCAAACTGATGAATCTCTGCTCATGACAGGCATGAATTTATGATATTCAAGGCACTTCTGAGATTGTTTTCTACATAAGCCTATTTACTTCTATAAAGAGCCTTTTCATGTAACTTATTTTTAGCTTCAGTTTTTACTTTGTTGGTTTTCTTATTTTGGCTCGGTTTCATGTTTTTTTTATATTACAAAATGACCAAACATGACAGGGGATGAATTTCAGATTTGTCACAGTGAATTTTAGAGACTGAATTAGAGAGACTAAGGCAGGCTTTGCAAGTAGGCATGCAATCAGATTTTTAGATTTCTGTCAAAAATAAAAGTGTAGTCTTCAAAGTGATTAAAAACTTATTTTGAAACTTCCCAGAAGCTCCAGTCTAAGCAAACATCTCTTGAAACTGGTAAGACTTGAAGTGATTTTATTTTTTTCATCTTCCAGATGGCTGTATTTTATGTTCAGTTCATGTTCTGAACACTTATGTTTGTGATGTAGGAGATGCTGAGGTGTGGGAACCTGGGTGCCTTGCAGTATGTTACTCAGTCCTTTCCAAAAAGGTACATTAGAAAACTTGGACATAGCTAGTATTAGCTGCTAGTATTAACATGGGGAACAGTCCTTTCTTTTGGAAAAAAATGGACTCAAAATTCAGCATCCTTCTGTGCTGGAGACCAGATGGTCAGCAAAGGTAGTGATGGGTTTGCAGTAGCTACCATGGAACTGTGCTGCCAGATCCTGGCTCTTCAGTCTGAACACTCTGTGTTGGGCAAGCATGGCCCTTCTGCCACTCTCTAGGTGCCTTTTTTTTTTTTTTTTTTTTTTTTTCTTTCTCTGTGATTAATATTGATTAGCAGATTAGCAAAATCTTGGTTTCAAAAATAGAATTAATTTAGAGATGTCAGTCCTCTAGGGAGCACGATTAACATGTGAATATTTTGTTATAATCACAGATTTCCATAGTAACAGCAAGTCATAGGCTCATCAGATTTCCCAATCTCTTTTCTCTCCTACTCTTGTTTTTGAACAGCTTTCCTCTTCAGAGCAAAACACAGTAACTCTTATTTCTATTAGCTGTAAGAGGTCCAATAATTAGAACAGTAAATTTTGTCCAGTTAATAGAACATGTGCTTAGATGTGATAGTTCTGGTTTTACAGAAGAAGAAAAATGGTTACGGTGGCACTTTTAGAACTGATTGTGATATTTTCATATAATTTTGACAGCAAATATGAAAAGAATGCTGTTTAGCTTCATCTTGATAAATTACATTTTATGGATATCTCTGCTATACAGAGTTTTTATCTTCAGAGAGGCTCACTGGAATGGCTTATATATAAAGTACACTTGCTCCTTCATGTTGATTGTAGATGTGGAAGAAACAAAAGATAGATGAAAATTGACTGTTCATGAGTTAAAATAAGAACACAAGTGCAGGTTGAAAGACAATATTTTTTCATCGGAAAAGGTGATTTTCTGTAGCATAGAGACAAGAACACTGGATTAGAACATCTGGAACATTTGATTTATCCTCCTTAATATTGAAAGTCAAACGTGTGACTTCTGTGGATTTTTTTCTCCCCTTTTGAGTCATTAAATTGTTTGCTTCATTATACATATTAGCACATCACACTCCATAAATCTAAACAGGAACTGCTGTTCTTGTGAATGTAGCTATTATTTCTGGGTTGGCTGTCTGTCCATGTGTATTAATAATCTGTTTTTTCTCCTGTTTTTCAAAGGTTCCAGAGATCTATTTGCTTAATAACAAAGACCCATGGGTGACCTCAAGGAGGTCTGATGCCTTATTGTAAGTAGGCAGACTTTCAGATCAGTCTTCTGAAGAATTCTTTGAACTGCTGCTAGATGGTAAAATTACTTTTCATGCACTCTGTCTTAAAAATGCAAAAAAAACCAACCCCAAACAAACCCAATAAAGGAAAAAAAAATCCCATGTGGTATGGGAAACGAGGCACCCTGTGTCACCCTGCAAGCTGTCTCTCCAGGTCAGGGTCTAAGGGGCTTTAACTGGGCTCCTGGGACAGGTGCTTTTATAGTTTGTGCTTGTTCTGTGAGTAAATAAATGACTTCAGCTTCCAGGGCTGTCTCCAGGGCCTTTCGCCAACACTATAAATTCTTATTATCCAGACAAAATCAAAACCCAGTCTTAATAGAAAAAGCAGGGTTCTTACTTTTTTTTTTTCTTTCTTTCTTAAATTCTCTTAAGGCAAAAGAAGCCAAGCAAAATTGCATAAAATATTAAAACATTCAAGCAGGTTTTCTTTGCTCCGCTGCTTAGTCTTCTGTAATTAATTAGTTAGGACACTAAAGCATGTGGGGTTTTTGAAGTGAGAAACAAATTCTAGTGATGCACCCTATAAATTCCATGAAGGGATTAAGTTTGCAGTGTATTTGGATAAGCTAGGATGACCTTTTAGCATTAAGAAAGCTTATTTGACTGATTTTACAGCAGGAGGGGAGAGCCAAGTGGTTTCTGCTTTACGGTTTCCCCCTGACTAGGAAGTTGAAGCAGGGTAGGCTGATGGCTTCCTGATGCTAGATGTCACTTTGCAAAGATTATCTCGGTCAGACAGAGTTTTTGGCTATTCTGTTGTAAATTTTTATGTTGGTGAACCTGTTTAAAGAGCAGTAAATCATTCTTCAGGCTGGATAGAATTATAAGAGGTCATGGACTAAACTGCAAGTACTGGAACGGTAAAATATTTTGAGTATCTTTACAATCATTTCCTTCCAAAGTTTATATTTGTTGTATTTTGGGTGTGTTACATCTGAAGAGCTTTTAACATTTTGATCTCTAAGTCTAGAGTTCTAAATAAATCTAAAAGTCTGGGAAAGATTTCATTTCACTAGTGCTGCTTGGAAAGGATTTTTTTTTCTTTCTTCGACAAGAATTCAAATATAAAAGTACTAATCAGTTTTACAGAAACTGACCTCCTTTAGAAGGTCTTTCAGCTTCTTCAGTGTCATGTATAGACCATGATCTGAAACCACATTCACAACATCATTGATTTGCATTGTGTCAGTTCCCATGTGCCTGCCACATCTCTAGTACTGTAAACATGAATGAAATCCAAACAGGGTCTTCAGAGTGAGATTTACCTAAATTATAGAATAAATAATGGTTTGTGGTTTTATTCAATAGATGAACAGGGACCATTAATTTTTGGGAACCATGAGTGTTGGATGCAACAGGCTGCTTAATCCTCTTGTTTTCTTTCTTGAATTGCATATCACAAGCTGAAGAGCTTTCTCAATAGCTAGGGTGGAAGCAGGTAAATTCAGGTTTAGAAAGTACAGACACCAGCATTATTCTTGCTAATCCTCTTAGCCATCCAGTTAGACTTAGCTTTCTTTACTGAATTTTTCTTACAGATCTCTCATGGGATGTCTTCATGGACTTGATTTAAATTTTTGTTAAAAGAATGTTCTGGGTTTATACTAATAGTGGGAAAGGTAGTACAGAGTGTAAGTAATAACTTATGGAAGGAAGGAAAGAAAAAACATGAAACTATGGCCAACAATGCAAAGCAGGCAGGGAATGACATACTTTCGGTGCAAAAAATAATTGAATCAGAAAGAGAAGTAAACACAACTAGTTTGTAACTTACTGGAGTTGTTACTGGTTTCAGTGGTCAAGATTATTGCTGTGGCAAAGACATTATGAACAGTGAAACTATGGTCACTGAGAACTTCCTGAAATATATTTCAGTTTTAACTGTGTATTTCAGTAGCATGAAAAAGATGCTTTAAGTTGCTTTAATATGGGAAAATATGCATTTGTTTCATTATGTCACAAGTACAGGACTCATTAAATTTCCCTGAAGTAAAACAGGTGAAGAACTTTGTATCAAGTTTCCCATTGTGGTTCCCCTTCAACTATATGAAATATAAATTTTTAACTGAGTAGTACTTTGCATCAGGTTTGAAGGATGTGATGTCTGTGCATTATAGAAAAAGTTGCAACATGTCTACTTGTGTTGCTCAGACTTCTCTGTGTAGCTTAATGTAGTCACAGTTAATCTATTCAAAATTTGCTGGAAAAGTTATGAAAACATTGGCTAATATTTTTCAGACTTGAGTTTAATTTCTGAAGGATTTTACCTTCCAGTTATCCCAGAACCTTTGTTGAACAAACTGGGTGGTTAAAATATCCTATTACATTTGAATGACAGTACATTGGACCCAGATTTCTCCAAATGTGTGATGTATAAAATGGCAGCGTGTCAGCCCAAAGTCCTAGAATAAGTCTGGATAAGCTTTGTTTGATGTCCTGACAGGTCTGCTGGAGCTGAGCTTCTGGCATTGCTGGGGAGCCAAGGGGCTGGAATTCTGCTTCCAAAACACCAAATGACTCAGTGACGGAAAGTTGATTGTGATGGTTTGGTAAAGCCTTTTCTGTAGTTAGATCTGAATCAAACATTAACTATGAGCTTTTAATTGGTGCCATATTTGTGTGAAGAACAGATTTTAATGCAAATCAGAAAATGCTTTAAGACAAATAAGGAATAATTTACTTGTTCTGAGAACCTACTTCTAAACAAGATGTTCCAGTTTTTGACCATGGAGTCATTCACAAGCTCCAGCCAGAATGATAATACGGATTTTTAATAGTTGATGCAGGTGATATGGTTTCAGCATTTAACAAGACCTGTGTCAAAGCAGTTATTCATTGGAATGTAATTGGCAATTCATTGCTGTTTGATTGTTTAGTCATGTATTTGCTGTCCGTGCTGCTGTCAACCTTTATAATGTCAGTGGTACAAACCATTTGTTCATGAGAATGAGAGTCCAGTCATTGCAGATCACAAGGTTTAAAGGAGTTTTCAGTTTGACACTGAATATGGTGTGTTTGGTTGTTTAGCCTCAGGAAGCACAACTATTTTTAGAGTAGAAGTAAGTTTTGGAAACAAATTCTTTCAATGGCTTTTGGATTTTATCTTAAATTTGCACCCTGGATGGCAGCAGGTGCTGTGAGTCGTGAAGCTGTCCAGATATCAGTAGTGGGTCAAAACTGAGAGCCCTGTGTTTGATTCTCCTCAGCAGTCTACAGTGTTTCAACAAGACTTTATTCTCCTTCCTCACCAGCGAGGGAGCCCCAGCATTTTAGTGGCAGAAAAGAAGTGGCAATATGACAGCAAGTCTAAGTTGTTCTTTCCCTAAGTGGCTGCAGGAGGCTCGTGCTTCTCCAGAAATAGGCTGCTGTGTCCCAGTAGTTGGAACTGGGCTGCTTTAATCTGCCTTTGCTCAGCAGTATCTGGAGGAGGGCTGGTGGAGACTCACTGGGTCATTGATCCAGTGCTGGCTCCATCTTTCTTGCTTTCTCACCCTGGAAGCAACAAGGTACAGAAGGCTTCATGGCACCCAGGTGATGGAGGGGCAAGCATCTGGATCACTCAGACTTTTTTTAGAAGCACCCCAATTCAAGTCCTGCATGCTTAAAACAACTGGAAAAACAAATTAGTGAAATGGGCACGGTTGTGGTTATTATTAGGCTGAGCTCTCAGTGATCAGCAAAGGGCATCATGTTTTATCCCTGCAGCTTACAATCTCTGTGGAAGAGAGCATGAGTTCAGGTTGGCCTCAGGACATGTTAAGAATTTTGTTATGGCATTGATTTTCAGCAGAAATTGAAGTTCGATTGTTTTAATCATTCCTAAATGCTTTATTAATAATGCTTTTGTACCATAAAGTGATTATTATTCACTCTTATCTTATATCGTTATAAAGAACATTTCAGGTGAGTAATTTGCCCCAGTATCTCCTTTCCAAAGGCTGGGGGACTCAGAGATGTGTGCTCATAGCATTTGGAAGCTCAGGTGCCTTTCTCTGTGACTTCAGAGTGAATAGGGTTATTATGATAGAATTCAAAAAACAAGAAGAAAAAGCATCGCTTTTTACAATTTTCTGCAGAGAAAGGTTGAAAAAGACCAATAGGGTGGTATTAATTTTATATTGTCAGAGCTGCTGTGTGAGGAAGGTTTTGTGAGAATTGAAGAAAAAAGTTTTTACAGACATCACAACCATTTCTGGCTTACTTTTCCATAGGAATCGCATAGGATATTGCCATTAAACCCTGAAAGAGCCAAAAAAAAAAAAAAAAAAAAAAAAAAAAGCCCAAAATACAACCAAGTAATTTGATTAGTAAGAGAAGTGTGAACTAGTGATGTGCTTATGCGCTTACTGGTTTTCTTGGAAGGTGCCAACCCTGCAGTGGCACAATCCTTCCATCCCTACCACTGTGTCAAAATGTCCTTGACTCCTTCTTACTGACCCTTAAAGATCATGCACATGTTTAAATGACAGAAATTACTGTTTTGGTGGAACAAATTGTTGGAGCTCTACTGAGAGAAGAAAGGAAGGGAAGAGCCTGCAGATAGCAACTGTGTTTTTCAACCTATACAGGTTAGATTTTATGATATTACCAGTGTGCACGCCCCTCCTTATTTCTCAATCTTTTTATGGCATTACTAATGATTTTTTATTTCTTCTATAATCTGTTGCTGGCCTACACATTGGATTCAGTGATGACTTTGCAGAAAATGTAGAATATATTGTCTGGGATTAAGTTTCTTGGAGGTATGAGATATTTGAGTTAGATGAGAGAGGGCAGCAAGTTTGCATTTTTTCCTGGCAGTGGTTCAGTGCATTTCTAAATTCGCTGTGACTCTGAAAAAGCCTTTTCCATAGTCTTTGCATTAAGTTCTTCTTGTCATTCTTTTCTGGAACTGGTGAGAGATGAGAGTATTTAATGTCCTCAGCGATGTTACATTTTTTGCTAGTTAATGTCAGTATGGCAGAAAATTTTGATTAAATAATATTTGTGGCATGGGTAATGCAGGGGATGAGTGATTTGCAGTATTTTTCTGGGAGAGCAAGATTAGGGTATCAATTGCTAATCTGGCTACTGCTACAAGAGCAATATATATGTAATTGACTTTTTCTAAGGTAGATGTGAGGAGGAAGAAATCATCTTATACCAGACAAATGTGAGTATGTTATTTTGATACATTGTCATGGAAATGTTTCAAGCGACCAAAGTTAATTAATAATAGATAATGCTGTAGGTAATGCATTAGTTAAATCAATGAGTTACACAGGTCAGTGAACTGAAACAGGTCTTAGAAGGAACTCCACAGTAAATTAATAATTTAAGATGTACTGTATGTATTTTCTAAAGCTGAATATAGGCTGAAGAGGTGGATAAATACAGTATGATAGAAGGAAATGGAGAGAGACAGATGATTTTTGTAATTTATCCAGCTGTCACTTATAGTAAATATGAAAATCCGTTTTCTGTCCTAGATCAGCTTTCTTTGCTTTAAGGTCAGCTTTTGCTCTATCTTTTATTCCTCTCAAAAGACTTTTCAGGAGGTTAAAGCCTCAGGTATCTAAAAATTCCCATATAAAGTAGGTGTTTTTAAATAACTTCTGTTTTCCACTGTGGGAAGTACATGTTGTCAGCTCCCCTCCCTTCACTGTTGTCACTTTAGGAAATATTTTTTAAGGAGAGTGACACTGATTGATACAGAATTGACTGAGCATCAGGCTGCATGCTGTGGTAGAGCAGGCTGGTTCCAGGCATGGGAGAGCATCCTTAATGTGGGTGACAGCCAGGCTGCAGAGGTGAGGCAAATTGAAGACTACAAAATGTTACCCTGTGTAATATTGGCTATTAAGTGACCCAGTATGCTGCAGCTGGAGAGCATCTAGATTTAGGCAAAACCAATTTTATTGGTTCTTTGCTGACTGCTTTAAACAGAAATAAGTCGGTGACTCAAGTATGTAAACTGTGTCAGATACCTGGAGGTAACATCCCCTATCCCATTATCTAAATGATAGTTAAAAATTAATATTTGCCTATCTACAATAGTCAGCCTATTGAAGTCTTTCCCAATGACATTAAACAATGATTTAAGTAACTGAGGGACCACAATATCCTTCAGGGTTTCTCATGAAACATCAGTGAAGTCACATGGAGCAGATCAGGTGCTAAATGCCCCCCTTCAAAAGAGTCCTGAGGAGCAGCTATGGGGGTGAAGTCTTGCAGACCTTTTTTAATGAACTGCTTGTCTAGGTAAGCACTGAGATCTGTTCTGCTGCACACTGATTCTGAATGCCAGAGATGAAATTAAAACCTACCTCTTGCCTTCCTAAAGAAACTACCTTCCTTAGAAACCTTATTTACCTTTGGGCTATCATTAGCATTTCTTTGGAAGAAGGGATTTTAGATAGCCTGAAAAGGGAATGCAGGAGTCTTGCATGTGCTTATGGTGTCAAAATGGAAAGAGAAAAATAAGAAAAAATAATTCTTAATTCTGTAATTAATTTTATTTTGAGTTCCATGAGTTCTTCAAAGTTTTCAGTTGCCTCTTACCTAGTAATGAATGAGATGAGAAAATATTCACACTGATTTTCAAGCACATTCTTTAATAAAGTGTTGTATTAAGTGCATTTAAAGACATTTGAGCTTCACTGGTCAGTTGAAGTTGGGTATAGTGAGTTTGGCATCTTCTCTTTCTCTGTTTAGACTATTACGATCTTTGCAGATCTGGACTCTCAAAACCAGTGAATACCTTCATGTTAAATATGTGATTGAAATGGAGGAGGGATCTTTTGTTTAGGATCCACCCAAATGGGTTGTATTTACTAAGAACCCTCCATTTAGATAGTTGAGATGGAATTAATCATAGAATAATCTACGTAGGGAATTCCAGTGACTCATTAGAAAGAAATTACATCAACAGCTCATAAGCTTGAGAGTACAGTTTAGTATCTGGTTTTGCTTATGGTTTCCCAATAAGGAGTGAGTATCAGCATCCAAGTTCAAAGGGTAAAGCAGAAGAGGAGTGAAAAGATCTCTGCTTAAAGGCAAGCATTTGAGATTTGGTCAAATGGAATTAATTATTGAGAGCACAACTTGTGTGTGTTACAGCATTTATGAAACTAAAAACTTATAGACAAGAAAGCAATGCTAACCTAGTGGTTTAGACTTAGTAGCTAGGCTAAAGGCTATTCAGAAGTAGTGTTTTTACCCTTCATTCTAATATGGCTGGCCCATATAAAATGAGAAAAAAACCAAAACATGAACAGGATAAAAATCAACACAGAATGACAAATGGGATGATGCTGTCTTTCTCATAACCAGATTCCAGAAAATAGAATACACTTGATTATTTGTTAACACTGTGCTCAAATTTTAAATGTAGATTCTAGAACCTTTCTACAGGTGTCACTTCAAAGCACCATGTTTTGTAGTCAGAAAGCCAAGTAGTTCTGCTGCATGTTTTTTCTATCATTTATGGTTCATGTGCATTTCAGTAATGTTAAAATATCTTGTGTAAACTGATAGGCCAGAACATGACTGCTGGGACCTGCAAGTCAACAGGCAAGTAGAGCAGTGCTTGAGCTTTTGGGAAAGGTTTAAAAAATTTGAAAGTTAGAGGAAATAGCATCTGCCAACTTTTTTATCGTAGTCTTGCTCTTCCTCATTTAGCAAGCTGTCAACCAGTAAATTGTCAGAAAATCAGGTAAATGTATTTTGTATACACGCCTTGTCAAGTGGTTGAGGCCTGTCTGTGTCTTTTCTTGGCAATGACATTGTAGGTTCATGCAAAAAATATAAGCATCCTATGGTAGACATCAAGTTAGGATAACTGAAAATACTTGCTTTCTGCTCTAATAAATATTTAATAACTCTGCTGTAAATAAGAACCAGCTGGAAAACAGAATTGAGTAGCAGGATACTTCAGATTTCTCTGAAGAGAGCTAAGTGCTCCTTTTAGCAGCTAAGCCTTTACAGATGTCAGCTGAAGAGAACAAACAACTTCATAATTTATTTATCACAAGTGAAAGTTCATTTGCTACTTTTTCATTTATATGTTACTTTAATTTAACTGTCTCCATCATGTCCACTTCAGAGAAAATAATAAGCTGAGATTCTAAAATAACTTTCTATAGATGCTTTTTTTCTCTCAAGGTAGACCTTATGCAAGAGAATCTAAGCAACAAAAGGACTCCATCCCTTAGAAAATCTTTTCCAGGAAATGTTCTTTATAATGAATTAACTTATCATCTTTTTATGTTAAAGTCACCATAAATATAGTAGAAAGTTGTTACATTTGTAGATATTTAAATTGTCCCTTAGAAATTTTAACCCCCCAATTATAGAGCTAGATGTTTGTAATAAATGTATTTAGACTGTTGAAGAGAAGCTACATCCCCAATCTTTTGAACTGACCATTATACTACATCTTTGAAAACTTTTTTTCACCACATGTGACCAAAAAGTATTTTTATATCCTGGGATTTTAAGTGTGAGTCAAGATTTCATCCTAACTACAGAAAGGGTCATAAGAAGACTGCTTAAAAATTAAAGGGGGGGGGGGGGGGGAAGGGTGAGCCACAAATTATTCCACACTCACATTTCTTCCTAAGATTCTGATTTGATACTGCAATGGTATTTTTCTTCTGAAGTTAATCTTTAGTTGAGGAAGTTGATGTTGAAGAAAAAAAATATCCCCACCTTTATTTTAGATCTAATGTTCTTAGGATCATTCAGCTGCTGGCTTGTGCTGTGAGCTGTTTGAAAAGAGGTAGAAATTGCAAGATAAGATCAACTGCTCACCTGGGGAGACTTAGAGAAATTTCATATTTGAAGCACATGTTCTAAATGCTAGTCAGGGATGGATAGCATTAAATTCTTCCATCTGGTGCAGAACTGCTTGCTTTTATATTGGTTTCTTTTGTTTTATTGCTTAGAAGGATAATAAAACCTCACAATAATATCTCATAATCAGTATAGCATATCTCCAGGCACCTTTTGCACTTTGTATTTGCCAAGAAGAACATACGTCGTAGTTTATTTTGCCTCCAGAAATGTTGAAGGTTTGCATCTGGATCCCTTTGGAAATAAATTGTTTTTTACCAGTGAAAAAAGAAATATTCTGCAGTGAATGAATATATGGTAATTCATTTTGGCTGAGTGGTAAACAGAATTAATTATCCAAGCAAGAGATAATCTTTTTGGCATGGCTTCAGCTGCTACATATTACTATAGATGTTTCAAAGACAAGGTTCCAGCCACTATCATTTGGTGTTGGTGTTTTTTCACTGACATTGTTAGCTTTGCATAAACTAAGGATGATACAGATAATAAACTCAAAATCCACCCAAAAATGAACAGTTATTCCAACTATTAATTTTTATTTTAAAGCATTTTTAAAGGTGCATTTTAAACCAAATCTTAGCTATTTTTTGTAGTGACTTTTCACTGCTGGTTTTTAGGATTGTCGGGAATACACTAAGAAAGAAGAGTCAAACAAGGAATGTTTGCTTCTCTTGAGCATTCTTATCAAAATATCTACTTTGGTAGATCTTAAATCTAGATAAATGAAATGTTGATGTCAATGGGCTATTAATTTTCTGACTTGTTTCTTACTGGCAAATGTGTGTTAACTGGGTAAATATGATACACATGCATGCTCTCTTCATGCACTCCTCTCTGATAACTACTGTAAGAGGCTGGTGTTTCAGCTCCCTGAGCTTTTCATTACTCCCTATTTTCTAGGATGTTCTATTTCTGCTTCTGTGGCTTCTGTTATCTGTTAAAATTCCTTTATAATTTTTGAACTCTTTCTGAAGGAATTAAAATCCATCCACTGAACCATCCTCTTCAGGTTGGTTCCTCTGTACCTTACATCCTCTGTAAGGAAAAAATTATTCTGAAGGTGTCAGACCCTTATCAAGTGAATGTCTGGATGGTGTTTTCAGTAAAGAGGAAAAGCTTTGGTTATGTTTCCATGTACTGATGTCTTTTGTACTAGAGTTAGAAACTGGGCAGTGATTACTCCTCTATCTTTAATGCTTTCTGAATATGCTGTTTTCTAACAGAGTTCTGTCTACTAAGCAGTCTATTTTTGTGTCATCAGCAAATGATTGTTTACTTACTAATATAATGAATAATGAATTGCTTTAAGAGAGTTTGGCTTGTTTGTATTCTTCTAATGTTGTTTATAATCAGCTGTCTGGTTCAGTTTCATAACTCCATGCAAATTATATTTTTAAACTATGACAATGCTAAATCCATTTAATTGGTCTGTAGTGTAGTTAGACAATTTTTATATGTCAAGTAGCTGTAACTAAGGCATACAGATTCATTAGTGCATAACTACATGTCAGAAATCATTAGTGTTGCTTTGAGAAGTTCTAGTCTCAGTTAAAGATGTCAGCAAATTTAAGGGAAAAAAATATTTTCTAATCTTGCTCTGGTTTATAAGTTAATGCTGAAAAATGTACAATTGAAATTTTATTTTCCTTATATTACATCCACTGGTGACTATCATGAGAGCAATAGGCTAGATATGGGATTAAAATTGTGTAAATTAAGTAATTTAGCAATTACTATAGTGTTATTCTCTTCTGTCTTGAGGCTGCTGGCTTGAACCTGACAACTTTTACACCTTTAAGACATTTTGCTAAACAAATTTTAATTTAATATTTGCAGTTACAGAATGGAAACTATAGGCTAGTCCAAGGACTGAATTTTAATATAAAATGCAACTTTTGATAGAAACAAATAAATGGAATCCTTAAAGAAATACTTTCCCACTAAATCTTCTTATATAGACAGGCATTTTCAGAATGCCTGTCATACTTTTGTCTTCTCAGCTTGTTCTATTACAAAACCAAACTGCTGTCTGGAGACTGAAAAGTTTATGCTTCAGCCTTGTAATCCTGTGTGTAATCCTTTGTGTCTCTGACATGTGAATCACGTGTGGGAAAGGGGAAAATTTTCCATCCTGATAAGGTACTTTTATTTGAAGTATTTTTCAGGTGGGGATTTTTTTTGGTCATTCTTTAGAAAAGTTAAACTCATTACCAAAGTCAGAAAATTTCCTTGTTATAAATTTCCTTGTTATTATATAAAAAGTAAGCTCCTCACATGCTTTATGTATTAATGGTTAACTATGGCTATCCCATCTGTCATAAAGAAATTTCTTAGAGAAATTGAGCAAATCCTGTGCCTGTGGCCATTAGGAACCTCTCAGTTGGATGGGGCAGTGTCCAGCTGCTGTGAGGGCTGAAGTACCAAGGTGTGCCTCCTGCATCAGAGGTAATGCTGCCCACAGTTTTGTGTCTGTATCCAAAGTGTCTTCAACAGTTGATCTTCCTTGTTTCTTAGGTGAAACTGTCTGTTGAAAGGAGAAGCCTTGTGGAGTATTTATTTTATTATGTATTTGAAATTTAAGAATTATCTTAGTCTGTCTTATTAAAAAAAAAAATCTTAGATCCACTTGATCTTCTGAAACTCAGCTGAAGAACAGAAAATTTTTCTAAGAAAATTTTTCTAATTTTTCTAAGCTGATATTTTTATTTTGCTCTTTATTTTGATGACTGGAGGTAAATATTTTAATCAATTTGCTATGACTACTCAATGCAGGGGGCTCTGAGGTATCTTTTACTTATCAGATGTGACCAACCAAAGCAAGGGTTCAACAGAGTCCAGGTTATGTAAAACCACCTGCCAACTGTTTTTAAAGTGTTTTAAAACACATCATAAATCACTGTGTCTCTAGAAGATGAAGTTTCTAGTATTTAATATTTACACACCTTTTTGAATTGCCAGCAATGAAGCTTCTTGTAGGGATAGAAACTGTAATTAGAGTGATAACATATTTGGAGCAGCCACACCCATCAGTGGGAAGAGAACAAGCATCTTGTTTATTATTTTCCAGACAGGAAGGTAAGTGTTTGTCTCATAGTAATTTCTATTTTATGGGTAACTATACATATAACATTGAAAAAAAAAAAAAATGAAGGAAAGGAAAGAGAAAAGGAGAGTTGTTCAAGTGCCATGATGTAGCAAACCCTTGGTACAGAATATTTGGTGTTAGGGATTCATTCTCTGCAAATTTACAGAAGTCTCCCATCTCCATCTAGTATGGCTCCCTTGTGACAGCACAGTTCCCATGAACTCTGTCAAAGATGAATGTGAAAGCACATGAACTGCAGTAAATCTGAGTAGCAGAAGACACGATGAATAGCTCCTGAGGGTGCACAACACGCAGGAAGACAAAGGAGATAGCACTTCAGCTCCCAGGGAAGAAGCATCATTTCTCAGCATGATTAAGTGCTTCCACAGAGCCATGGCAGCTCCAGCAGCAGTTACATCTGGTAGTGTAGCTTTTATAGAATTCTTTTGCCAGATTTTCCAGTTTTTCAATGAACATATCTATGTTTATATTGGAGAAAGGACTTTGCTTTAATGTCATCCCTTCCAAGACACGCTTGGTAATAAAAAACTCTAGATCATGCCTTACAACTCTGCATCAGGAATGAACCTGGTGTATGCTGAATTTCAGAACAGTGCTATTTATCAGCTTAGAATGCACCCAGGTTTTTGAAAAATCTATATCTGAATAGAGGATCAGTGTGGAAAATTCGGGCACCCTGACTTGGTTATTTTCTTAACAATTTTAGGTCCTGATGTCTATGGATTTTTGTCACGGAAGTGATCAAGAGTTGAATGAGGCTTCATGTGTACAGGTTAGGGAATGTGAAGAATTGCTAGCATGTGTTTTCCATTTTGGGAACCTTTATGATAATCATCATTGGGGAACATGCTCAATATGCCTTCCAGACTTGGCATGTTCTTTAGATTGCATGATTGGTTGTGTCTGTATCAGTACAATATTCATATTCCCTTGAGTGAACAAATATTAGATATTTAAAACATCTAATCCAGAAGAGGAAAGAATTTATTTTTATTTTTTTTAACAAAGCAACAAAGCAACCAAACAAAAAACGCAAACCCAAATGCTTTTATATTCCTGATGAATATGTATATGGCATCTCTCTTAACAACTTGACTTTCATTTACTGTGGGGACTGTAAGAAGCTTCCTATTCAGTGGACCTCTATTCATCTTTAGGTACTCACAGAAAAACATAATTTTGGTCCCAGTTACTAGAAACGAGGTCCTCCTTCTGTCAGTGTATGGATAACAGCTGTCACGATCACTAGCCAGTTCTATTGTCTTCTGTCCTAGTCCTTTATCTGTTCAGCTCCAGACACTACTTCAGAAAATAAGAATAAATATTCAAGGCATATGTAAAGGAGGCCAAGATTTTTTATTTACAACACCTGTTGCCTTTCATAGGTTGGCAAAGTTAGTCTAACCCACAATGGCTTGCTAGATTTCATGATAACTGGACTTCCTAAAAAGTCTTTGCAGTTTTTTGAGTAACTCTTACCTTTTTATTTTCATTAAAAGCAAACTAAAAAAATTTTCCTGTAAAGTGTCAGGGGAAAAAAGATTGAAGGGTTAAGAACTGTGCACATTTTTACATTACAAGTTGATTTATTGCAGTCAACTGTAGTACGTAGTTCCTCCATCTCTGTTGATGCCTGATGCCAAGGCAGAGAACTTTAAGGAAGTCATAGATAAAATAGTCCTGGCTGTCCTCTTCCTCCTTTTTTTGCTTTCCCTCTTTGACTGAGTTTTTTTCTAAATTCTTTAGTTGGGTTTTCTGGAGAAAGGAGAAAGGGAGAGAGAAAAAAGCCTTTCTTCCTATTCTGACAGATCTCTCAAAAGCTTGACTGGATTTGTTTTTCCATTTCTGCCTTATGAATCCATGTCAATTTGAGATGAATGGTGTTTTTTTATGTCTCAAAATAAGAGCTTGCCTGTTCAGTATTTGAACATAAGATCAGGCGAGCCTGGGCTGACTCCAGTCATGGATTTAGTGGGTTTGTCACCAGAGTTTTGAGGCATCTGGTCTTTGGTGTTTTGGGATTGTGCTGATCCAGAACTGCTTGGTATGGCCACGTACAGCTGTGCTTCTTTAGGTGTGATCTTCAAGGTAAATCCCTTATGTGAGTTCTTTTGAGGCACTCCTAAGTTTGTTATTTTTAGTTAAACTGGTAGGGCTGGAAGAAATCCATAGGGTATTGAGGATGCAGGCCCTTCTTCAGATCAGACCAATTACCTTGTTTTGATGGCTATGCTGATAGATTTAATGAATAATATTTTATGTGTTTAGATGAAACTCTGTCTTTCCTTAAACTGTCACTCAAATTAAAACTTGTTTATTTATGCTAGAAATTAAATCAGTTTTGCTTGTTGAAATTTAGGAAGTTAGAAAGAGGGGAGAAGAGTTTAACAGTCTTAATTAGAACTGTGGAATAATTTAGGCTGAAAGGTGGAGTACAATGCCCTTTCTAAAGCATAGTCCATTTTAAGAATTTTAGTACTTATCTCCCTTCTGTAAATGGAAAGCCATAAACTTGACCTCTGAAAAAGAAATCATGTTTCATTCAAATGCATGTATCTTGGTCTTAGTGTTCACTTCCAGGTTCTGGAGGACATGATGTTCCCTGTGTGGCATGGGTGGCTTCAGTACCTGGATCAACAGAGGTGAAAAATTACATACCTGACTTTTGAGTATCAGTGATTTTATTTGCTATTTTAAAAATAATAATAATTTGCCTTCATACAAGTGATTTTAGGTTTACTTGTACATAAGTAGGGACAGAAAGAAGAAATGGGAATGCATCCCCTTGATCACCTATATGCATATATTTAACTTAACTTTAAATAAATATTTTCTTCCTGACCTGCCAAATATTTCTCATTTCTCACAAGGAGATGCTGTGGCATCCAGATGGAGTAATTTTCTGTTCACCTTTCAAGATTTCCTCAAACATCCGTAATTTTAGCAGTTCTGTCTAAGGAGCCATACCTGTATTTTTCAGTGCCCCCAGAAATATTCATATTATTTGACCTATAAACACTGAGAGATTAGAGCAAAATGTATTAACTAAACTATTAACCTTTCAGTTGTTAAACGTTTTTCTTAATTTATGACCCTACCTCCCTTTAAGTAAATTTTCTGTAATGGGCAGCTCATGGGGGAGGTTGGCGTTGAAGTAAAATCCTTAAAAAACTCTGTGGGTTCAGTGACTGTTACCTTAACAGGATATATTTTTAGATGAGAATGTCTTTAGAACAGAGGCCTTTCGATTGGTGGTGTCCTGCTGTACCTCCACTGTGACATAATGGCTAGTCTTGTGATGGGATTACTGATTGCATGTGCTGATACTTTGATTTTATCCATTAGCCACTGAATCAAACTTTCTTCAACAGCTCCAAGTCCAGCCCAAAGTGCCAGTTCTCTTTAGATAGTGCCATAACAATTCCAGAAGAAAATATTTATTTTCTGTAGTCTTCCTAGAGAGCATTATCTGTTGTTTTTTGTTTTTTTTTTCCCCCTGCACAGTGTGTTTAACTAGATATATTTTCCCCTAACAGAGACAATATATATTAGATGCCAACAAAGAAAGTAGAAAAATAATATTTTCCCAAATTAGATCTGGTTTTTTTGCTTGATGGGAACATTTCTCATGCTCTGTCCTTGACAGTTCTTTTGGCAGTTTTCTAATTTTTGTTCTACTCTATAATATTTGATCTGATTTTCTTGTATAAATGCTAGTGTGAAACAAGTGTTTCCTGATCAGTTGAGGCAGTTTAGACCATTTTTTTTTTAACCCAGAAAGGTAACTATATTCTATTACAATGACAAATTTTACTCCTTCAACCCTAAATAAATCTAGAGCTTTCTTTTTCATTAACACCAGGAATGGAAGATTCCCTGAGGCTTTAAAACTATCTTTAAGATTAAAATGTATTTTGTATGGTCTCAATTAGTCTGAAAATGTGCAAATGTCACACATTGTTAATTATTTTAAAATAGAAACATGGAAGAAGAAAGCCCTGTACTTTTTCTTTCATGTGGACATGTTTCAGAGGACATCACCTTCCCCATAACTCAGTGCTGAATGAAGGAGGGAGGTGTCTCATAGGTGATAAATTTGCACTCTGCAGCCTGAAATTTATTTGAAGATGTGGAAGATGAGATATTGGCCATAGGATCAGGTTAGGAAAATGCTGCCAGCAAAACAGTTATCTGGGCCTGGTACTACCAGCATGATATAATTAAATATGTTATTTGGCTAGCAGATCAGAGTGGGAGCTGGAATTAGGGTTGTAAGAATAGAGCTTGCACAGCCAAACAGCCAGGCTGTCAAATCAACCCTTCTGTTTGTATTCATTCTTATTTGGCAGGGGGGGGGAGGAGGAAAAAGTAGAAAATATTTTTCATGTTGTCATTACCTCTTGAAAAAAGGTCTCAGGAAATGTGATGCTTACAGGAGAAGGTAGGAGGGCAAGACGGGGTGGAATGGCAAGGCAAGATTGATCCTTGAGAGGCTGAGGGAATGGGGGGAAACACATTACAAATGATAATAAGGCAAGTTAAGAAAAATGATACCAGATGTGGCTGTAATGCCAACAATCAGCAAAAAATGTAAACATATATAAAGCTGTAGTAATAAAGCTGTTACAGCTGTAATGTTCAGGATGGAAAGAAAAATGAGGTCTCTCTTTTCAACTTTAGTTATATCAGGCTCTGGACTCAACTTATATTTATTTTTCCCATTGTCATCCTTTTAGAACAGTGATCTGTCTTTGCTAGAATTTGTTAAAGACCGTTTCCAACATTTTGTATAAAAATAAAATACAATACTCCAACATCTTTCACAAAAAAATTATTTTATTCATGTCAAAGAACACTTCTAAACTGTTCAGCTTATTTCACAACCTTTTTAATTTCTAAGGGCATGGAAACATTTGAAAATTCATCCCATTCAATTCAAGAATATATATGGCTTAAGACTAGATCTGCCTTTCTGTGCACCCCTATGAACACATGTAGCTGCATAGCTGTCTCTCTTGCTCTATTTCTCACAAAATAGTTTCTTGATCTGCAGTGCCCACCAATGCTGGTACAGCAGACGTAGGATACCCAGGAGTCCACAAGGCTGCCCATGCCAGAAGTGGGTTTGTTGTTCCCATGGGCTACTTGGCTAAGATTTAAATCCCTTCTATTCAAAAGAAGCTGTACTCTGCCTTGACAACACTGTAAAACCAGTTGACAACAGGGTGACTGTTTTTAAGGGCAAAGATTCCTTTCTCATCAGCTCTAGGAATGGGGAGTCTTCATACTTAAAAAAAAAAATATATTGTTATATGCAGCTTTACCTTACAAATAGAATTTGCCAAAAATACTCTGGGGATTGGCATGTTCCCCAGAGTACAGCGTGATCCATACCCGCAGAAAGTTTTATTTTTCACTGGTTATGAAATCAGTGATTCAGTATTTGGTAACTGGAGTTTGTTTCCTGTTGATCAGTGACTTTCCCTAGCTTTAATAACAGAATAGCATTTAGGTAACTTTCAGGACTTTTGTTCCCTGGCAAATAGCTTTTCCCTGACAAATAGCTTTTTTGACTCCTGAATAATTATAACACATCAGCCTAGTGAGTTAGTGCAGTCCTAACACAACCTGAGTGTGAATGACTAAGAAGCCATCTGGCTGTTGTAATAGCTGTAATTCTTACATGTAACTGCTAAAAAAAATGCACATCTTTTTATGGTTTGAGGGGTTTGGTTCACTGAGTTTTCAAGAGTCTCACTTTATGAGACTCTTGTATATATGATTAAAAGGAAATTATTTTTAATAAATAATTTTGTAAAACTGTGCTAAGAACTTACAGGATACATTGTAACAGACCTTGGAATTTCCAGTCCTGGTTATTAAACAGGGTTGTTAAGTCCTTTTCTTACTTAGCAAGGAAGCTTGTAAGATTGTTATCTGACAGATGTTCCACTCAGCTTCAGCATTTCATTCATATGCATTCTTCCAGTCTTTATCATGGCATAAATATTACCTTATTTTGTTCTGATCGTTGACTGTTCTCTTTATTTGCATTCAGATGGGAATTAGCCTAATGGACAGGAAAAACATTGTGATCATTTCCCTCAGAAAGATTCAGTTTTGTGTTCAGATAGATAAGCTGAGGTGACTGTACTGTTAGTATGACTGCAGCAGGATTTCATTCTTGAAATATGTGTAAAGTGGTGAAGAAACATAGAGCCCAGTGACATCATGTCTGCTTACTTGGCTGTGTGTGTATGTTAGATGCTGCTTTTGCCTCTGACAGTTTGATTTGCTGCTACAAATAACCACATGCTCACCCTTTCTGAGAGGTATTCTTCTCCTAAGCATAACTCAGGTCTGAAATTTGTGACTTCTACAGGTATATCAGTGCACTAGTTCTTGTAGGTTTCTTTCTGTCTCCTCTACAGTGGGTGTGAAACAGGCTCAGTACTTCAAACTTTTGAGTTGTGCTTCAGAAACACTCAATTTCTTTCTTAGTAAATTTTAGATTCCTTGTTATTACTGCTTCATGCAGAATAAAATCACCAGTTCTGTCTGGGAAACATTTCAACTACATGTGTTGTTTCCTCCTTTCTGACTTTAAGTGTATAGAACAGTCAGTTTTAAAACAGGAGGAACAAAGGCTTTGCAAGCTCCTGCTACAGCAATAAGCAGCACTACTTGTCAGGTACTTCCTACTGTATGTAAACATCAATTTTTCAGCAATGTCCTCCTCAGACTTCTCTTTATCTTATGCAATCCTGTGCCATGAGAGGTCCTTTCTGTGCCATAAGCACCTGTGGTCTGGCTCACATCTCCTGGGTCTTCAGCTCATGTGGTTGTGAAGGGGCAGAGCTTCAGCATGGGCTGGTAGCTGTGTCTGCTGCTCTTGGAGGGCTACTCTACACAAATCCCTTCTCATATCGTGTGATGTAACTTGAGCACCTCCATAAAACTTTCCCCCAAGTGTTATCTCATGTGTTCATTTATAAAAAGTGATGTGAAATTGCAGAATAGTATTTTTTGCAGAGAAAGAATAGCAGTAGAAGGGTACTCATGTAACAGTATAATAGCAATACCAGGGAGAGGAAATAGGTGTTGGAGAGAAAAAAAAATGTTACAGGACTGTAATGAGCCACTTCTCTCAACTGCTTGTAAAAAAGTGTTCTCCAGAAGACTTTTAGTTGAAAACAATAATAGCTCCTCAGAGCCATTTGTTATTAACTTGAAAGTAGAAAAAAAATTAAAATGCATTGTGCAAAACCCCTGAAACAACATAGCTTTGAGCTATGGACAGCAAATTAAGTCAGAGAAAAGGAAACTGCTCTTGTCAAGTTAAATCACCACTGAGCAATTTCTGTGATTTTTAAAAACCAGATTTACAGTAACTCAAGATAAAAATCTGAGATTACAATGTGTTATCACAGGTATCTCTGCAATTTATAGGAATGCTGAAATAGTTTCTCAAGGTCTACAAGTTTATTTTCTGAGAATTAGACCTTGATAGCTAGGGCCACCCACGGAGCAAAGCAGTTTCAGTGACAAAAGCAAACTACCCATTGCCTTTTTTATTTCTAATGTGTGTAAGGCCATAGAAGCTGCCATGGCCCCACCAAGGTGCCCAGCCTGTACCAGCCACACAAATGCACTCTGGAGAGGGGTTGTTGCTGAGATTCCTCACTCCAAGTCCACTGCAGCATCATCTCTCCAGATATAACAGTGGAGGAAAGTGGGAGGATAATTCAGTGCAGGCAGGAACCCCTTGCCCTGAAGAAAAGAATGGATAAATAAATAGTGACCCCATGGTCAGGGAGGCAGGTTGTTCAGGAGAGACAAGAAGTCAAGCGTGGGAGTTGAGAAGGTGTTGCAGATGGTGAGGTGGGAAGGAGAAAACGTGGG
Source organism: Phaethornis superciliosus (assembly GCA_023637945.1). Classification (NCBI taxonomy): domain Eukaryota; kingdom Metazoa; phylum Chordata; class Aves; order Apodiformes; family Trochilidae; genus Phaethornis; species Phaethornis superciliosus. The sequence goes on along the minus strand of JAJQWJ010000016.1, from coordinate 13,877,703 downwards.
AGGCCATTTATTCTTTGTTGAGTGAACCATTAAGTTTGCATTTTTCCTCTGAGTTTAACACAATCTATAGTTGTTCATGGGGAGTTTTAAATCCCTCCCAAGAAACGTAAAAAAGCACTTAATTCTTTCTTTGTAAAATATTAATATTTCAGTTCGTGATGATAGTATAATTCTTCTCATGGCTCCTTCTTCGCTTTTAAGGAAATATAAATAGTTTAGGGACAGCATTCTTAGACATGTAATAAGCAGAGTTTAAATTTTTTGCTATCAAACATAGGAATATAAATATGTACATGTTTTTATTATTTTTTGGCTGTGAAACAGTGCTGGGTGACCTGACTGGCTCCTCAAGGCAAGTCAACATTGCTCTGTATTCTAGCACAAGATACTCAAGTTTATACCTGGATCCACTGGCAATAAAGGGAGAGACAGAGCTTAGCATATGAGAAGTTAGTTACTTTGCAAAAATGAGTTACGTTAATGAGGGGATACAAGAGATGGGGGTAGGGTGGGTACAGATGATCTGTTCAGCAGGTCCTGAGGGAGTGGAACAAGCTCTGCTGGTCCCACCTCTCTCTCCCCCAGGTGTCACTGTTGGTCCACAGGAGTGAGAACCAACCAACTCAGCTGGCTTCATCACCTCTGGGTGCCGGTGCATGGGGCATAGGCACAAGTGTTGGTCGAGATCTGAGGGCACTTCATCTGCAAATGTTTCAGTCGGCATTAGGTGTCAGCCATGGATATATTGCAGGCTTTTTTTATTCTTAATTTGAAACAACACTCTTCTTCACCCCAACAGAAGTGTTGTGTTCTGTTCCTAAACACCCCCTCTGTTCATCTGCTCCAGAAGTGAACCTCAGGCAAGAGTAGCAGGAGGATCAAGAAGCTCTGGAAAGCGTCTGAGATGGCTCTCGGGTCCGTGGCTGTGCCCGTGCGTGGTCACTCTCCTGTATCGGTGTCTGAGTGACAGGGAGCCATGGCTCAGCCTCGGCAGTGCCACGCGGCTGCTCCTCCCGCTAGGCAGTGTCTGAGGGGTGCAGGACCGAGCCCACAGCTGCTCCCCAGCCTCTGGGTCCCCGCGGCTGTCACCCCCAGGCCTATCTCCTCCTCCCCAGGGGGACCCTATTGCCACCCTAACCCCAATGGTGTGTCCGTTCCCTCCTTTGCAGAGGCAATACAGCTGAGAGGGAAGGTTCAACGGGGACCACTGGGGCTGCTGAGGAACCAGCGCTGAAAGAGTTGGCAGAAAACGTGATGTAAAAACATATGTTTTGGGATGTCGTGTGTTTCAAAACTCATGTGGTAAGATACTGGGCCCGTAGCTCGCAGAAACATAATGTAAATTTGATGAGTCCAAAATAGAGTTTTGATTTCTGTGAGGCAACCGGTGGCACTCAGATGGTCACCCTCAGGAGCTCAGGCCTGGAGTGTCCAAGGCCTGGCAGTGCTGGCAGGCATCCCCCGCTCTAAACAGCGTCTGCTGCCATAATGAAATAATTACAGAGTCTCAGGTTGTTATCCAATTACTCTGACATTTTGCCATTCTTTGCCGTTAACTGGATTAAGTTCATTCTAAGAAGATTAGCAGTGAAGCAGAGCTGAGCGTAAGGGAGCGAGGCGCCTGCAGGGGCCTGGTTGTGGGGATGTGCAACCCCTGCGGGCCAGGGCGCTGGGCACCCTGCAATGGCTGCCTGGACAAGTAACTAATTACAGAGTAACACTGAGTGTCAAAACCTGTGACAGTGGAAATGTTGTGCATCCTTGAGATGTGCTCTTCTATTAAGTAGTTCAGGGTGATGGAAGAGAGAAGTGTTTCTCTGACTGTTTTCTTTTTGCAATTGCTGCCTATTGCTGCTTATTGCCACAATAGTTAATGTCTTTTTTCTAGAGAAGCAAAACATCCTAAGTCTTTCTGTATTTAGAATCATGGAATTTTCAGGGTTGGAAGGGACCTTAAAGCTCCAAGCCCCCTGCCATGGGCAGGGACATCTCCTACTAGATCAGGTTGCTCAGAGCCCTGTCCAGCCTGACCTTAAAAACTTCCAGGAATGAGGCTTTTACCAGCTCACTAGGCAACCTGTTCCAGTGTCTAACCACCCTCATGGTGGAGAACTTCTAATCTAAACCTACCCTCCTCTAGTTTGAATACATTCCCCTTAGTCCTATGATTACTTGACATCCTAAAAAGTCCCTCACCAGCTTTCTTGTAGTCCCCCTTCAGATACTGGAAGGCTACAGTAAGGTCTCCTCAGGGACTTCTCCCCAGACTGAATAATCACACCTCTCACAGTCTTTTTTCATTTGAAGTGTTGGAATTAATTTTGTGTTCAATAATTGGTGCAATGATGTGTGTTCCCTCTGAAAGACCTGTTTTTAAAAACACTGACTGATTCATACTCATTTCAGTTATTTACCTCACAGCAGATGGTTTGATACTTCCACAACTTGTGTTTTTTCACTTGCATTTTTTCCCTGTTTCTGTTTCCTTTCTGATTTGAATCAACATAAACACTGAGTGGTAGTTTTTGTTACCCTGTCAGACTGTCCAGGTTTCCATTTCCAGTTTTACACTTCACTCCGATTAACCACGCTGTCACTAAATAAATTTTTACTTAGATTTCTGTGATCTTCCATGAGTGATGGGCTTTGGTGTGTTTTCTCTGCACAAAGTGTAGAATTTCAGAGGCTGCTGAAGAACCACTTTCTCTGTTGAAGTAAGTACAGGAACTGCAACAACAATCAAAAAACCAAAAAGTGGTGGGGGGCAGCAGAAATTGTCTTGTCAGAGCTGAGAAAGGAAAATAGTGCATTAAGATAGATTTGAAACTATTTAATTCTGCTTGTTTCTTTCCTGCCAGATCATACTCTGATTGAAGCCAATGAGATCTTTGTCACAGAATTAAATAAGGACATAATGGAGCATGGCTGATGTCACTGACCTCGCTTTTCCCCTCCTGTTCCTAAAATGATTTTCTTTCCTTCTTTCATTTTCATTTTTAAAATGAAAGCTGGCATGATGTTTATCTGGAGCCATATTTAGTGAGTGTAATTATAGTATCTTATTTTCAAATATATTTACTCTAAAACATTTCAGCATTTTATTAAGTAATCATTATACATTATTTTAAAGAAAATAAAACAACAAAACCCCAAAAATGAGGTTAGCAGCAGTGCATGGGATCTTTGTGCACATATCAGAGCCAGGGTTGCTAGTCCACAATCTACCTTCCTTTGCAAAAATGAAGCTATTGTTCTATCTGTGTTTGTTTTGATTTTTGATTTTTTTTTTTTTAATGGGAAGGTTGTCCTTTTAGGAAGATCTCATATCTATTGCATTTCATTTTCCAATTTCTACTGTGGAGACAGCTTTCTAGCTTAACTAAGAATAACCTTTTAGTCTTTCTAAATGGGGCTATAGTTCAGTAGTTCAAATTTTGGAATTTATAAAATCTTCTGTGAAAACTGCAACTCTTGGTTATGCTTTAGTAAAGCAAGTTCATTTCCTGATCAAAGCCAGCCAGCACTGAATTTATACATATTTCTTCTTTTTACTAGGTGAACTGCTAAAGGACTGAAATTGTACTGCCTTTTAACTGCTGTAATAGAATAGGTGTAGGAAGTAAGACATGCAGAAAGCTTTCTGTTGAAGTTTTCCCAGATTACAACAACTGATTTCTCTTTAAAGTACATAGTTTAAGGTGCTACATTTTTCCACTTCGTGCAAAATAACCCTGAAGTAAGGCAGATTTCAAAAAGTTCCTCTTCTCAGTGCCAGCCAGTGGCCAATAACTGTTTCCTTTCCAAGCAGGTTACGTGTGACCCTTTTGTAACTTTTTCCCAACCTTTCTCCCTACTTTTCCAACATCTCTTGATTTTATGGATCCTGTCTTCCCTATTTCCTAATTACGTCTGGGGTACTTGATCATTATTTGAGTAATTGGAGTTCTGCTACAGGCTTACAGCATGCATTGCAATGTAATATGAAATGTAGACACTTCTGCTCTAAGTGGAAGTGACAGATCAGAGCTTACAAATCACATTCATTCACTTAAGAACCGCTTGGGACCCCTAAATTGATCACATGTGTTGTATGGATTATGTAATATTAATTAGGGTGGTATCCAATAGTGCAGCTGTGGTCCTTTTGATGGTTCTATTAAATTTCTGTTTGCAGGGGCTTGTAATTCAGTTCTGCATGTCGTTCATTTCAAGGGAGGGAAACTTGCAGCATAAGTCTTTCTTCACTGAAATTGAGAAGGGTTAGCATAGGTGTATGTAATTTTAAGAGTGAATCAAAGAGAAACTCTCTTCGGGAGGTCTCAGAATTCCAGGTACTTTTGCACCTATCCTCAAATTCTGTAGCTTTACAATTAATGCTTTTCATCTCAAGAATGAATGTTTTCTGTTTCACTTAAAAATAAGGGACTTCATTTCTCTGTTGCTATAGCATTAAGTTTTTACATAAACTGATGGTACTTTTGCATTTCTTGAAGTATGATGACAATTGTTACTCTGTACTTCAACATACTATATTTGTGAATGATGTGATTGCTATTAGAGAAAATTTGAACTAAAGCATAGATGGCGCATAGTTTCTCCAAGGCAACTTTAAAAAGTTAAAATCTTTCAAAATAATACCAGATCTTCCTGGTACCTCTTCCCAATCTCCTTACCTTTAACTTGTCAGCAATATTTTATTGATGATAACCTATTTTTTATAAAGATGTGAACCAACTGTGATTAATACGTGCTTTTTCTTTTCTTTTTTTTTTAATTAGAATTGTTCACAAACTATTCTCTGGATGTTAATTTCTGCTAAGACTAAGCAGCAGCATTCCCATGCTGATTCAATTTGCAGTACAAATACTGTATCCTCTGATACCACACCTTTAAACTCCATTTTTTTAAACAAACTAGTACTGCACAGCCATAAAACAAAAGTTAAAGGAATGTGTTCTCTTCCTATAAAGAAGAAATAATAATTTATTTCTTCCATTAAGAAATAAAAAATTACATTCGAGCTATGTAGGCTAATGGTCTTAATTAGGAGTTGGTGATGTCACCTGCAGCATGACTGATACTGGTAAATTTTTATATGTTCCCTTTTTCCCTTTGTGTGTAACTTTCAGGTGAGAACAACAGCAAACTGCAGGAGGTGGCATGGTGACAGCACTCAGTGCAAGTGCAGTGTCCAAGCTTGGGCAGTACACTCTTACAATACGATTCCTTTGCTCCATTTCCCTCAGGCATTATATGCAAACCATATTATTTAAGGCCTATATAAATGCTTTTAGTATATTCAGAAGGTTTGTATTTTAGTACATAGTGATAAAAATCTCTCGATGTTGAGCTATTTGGGATTCTTTGTCGTGTTGGCTTTTTTCTCTCAAAACATATGAATGTTCATGGGATTACACGCTGTATGTAGGATGTCTTATTTTGTATCCTGTTGTAAAGGAATAGTGTCACTTTTGCATTTTTTTCAGTGTTTTGTTTGCTCTGAAGTTTGCTAAAACTCATAATAAAACATTTTTTTCCCTTCTAGTTACTTTCAGTATCTTTCAGTCCCTGGGTGCCACTACAGTCCAAGCCCCCATAGCTTTTCTCCTATGTGCACAACTGGTTATTTCCTCATAGCAAGAATGCCTTTTAAGTTTGCAAAAGCTTTGCAAAGCTAGGTTCCAAACTATCTGTATGATCTTTACTCTAGTGTCATGGAAATAGGTTCCTCCCCTGTTTTTTACCTTTTTGTATTCTGCTGTACTTTTCAGTATGTGCAATACTGGTTTAATATATACAATATCCTGGCAAGTAGTGGTTTTGTTTTGTTTTGTTTTTAAATATAATTTAAATATACTTCTGCTAAGAAAACTTTGGAATGATCCATTAAAGTAGGGAAAAGATGAACATTTTCCACTAGGATCACTCCATTTTCATCACATTCAGAGGTATTTTATCACAGTTTATAAAAAGTGATACATAATGTTGTAGATGCTTAATAATCAGATTTCTTGTTAGCTGCAAAATAAGAAAATTTAATACCTGTGCCATTTAAAAAGGGATTTTTTGTTGAGAGCACTGATTTTAGCTATTGATGCATACTTTTATACTGGCAATCTCTGATTGATAGAGGAAACTAATTTTGTTTCAATCTTATGCTGAATGCAAAACATTATCCTTGTGTTACAAGGAGTTCCTTGATTCTGAAGTGCAAATCTTATCACCTGCTGAATTAAATTTTATCTATATCACAAAAAAGTAATTGGAATTAGAACGAGTTCTTTCAGTCTTCATATGCTTCCACACTTATTTTGAACTAGCTGTATTTTAAATATGAACAAATACCACCTTTGGGGCTTAGAATATAACTTTTTAAAATTGCATACCCTTTGAAAATGCTTTTTAAAAGTCATCAAATTCTACAGCAGTGTTGTTGCCAGTAGGAAAATATAATTTCTGCCTACAAACAGTGTTTTACCTTAGGCTTATTCAAGAGAGCAGTGTCTCCAGGAGTGTTTTCACTCAAGGAAGTGTAGTTAGTGGACTTTATTTAATGGAGTCACTACAGCTCACTGCTTACCCAGCATTAGCTCTAAAAATCTGAATTCTATTTTTTATGTTGTGAATTTAAAACGTGCTTTTAATTTTTTTGAAATAATCATTTTTTCTGAAACAACAGAGAGTAGCTTCTATTATTCCTAAAAGAAATTATGAAGTGTTGTTTTGGCTAATCATATTTGAATATTTCAAGACTGTGGATTGCCAACCACTCAGAGCAGGATCTTTTCACCTTAAAAAAAAAAAAAAAGATGCTCTTTTCAGGAATGTAGTCAGGATGCTTCTAGGTCAGGTGTTTGGTAAAGGCTTCCTCCATCCCCACCCCAAGTCATGTAATTCTCTGACTGGTTTTTATCCTGTGATCTTATTGCTCTCATCTCTTCACTATAATAATAAAGAACAGTATAGGGGAATATAAAAAAGGGGAATATATATATATAAAGGGGAATGTAGCAGCCATGCTGATGGGTGATGGGGACCTGGGTAAAGATTTAAGCCTGGTGAGAAAGTTGCTCTGCTTCTTGCTGGCCTGCAGGACTCTGAAAGGAAGAGATGGTCATCCTTAGTAGATTTTGATGCAGAATTTCAGCTCTTATGTATTAGTTAATTTCCTGTTGTCTTGTAGACAAACTTTTCATTTTGATATTGAATTTTTGTTTCTGTGAGAAACCAGCCTTTCATTTATGTATCTGTTTTTCAGGTATTAGATAAAGAAGCTGGATGCCAGCAATTTGTTGTTATTTGTGTTCTGAATGATCTGCCAGTGTGCTGAGAGGACTTTTTCCACAGTAAAAGGAAAGGCTTTAGGAAAGAAGCCTCCCTATCTCACACAGTACTTGACCTCACCAGTTTTCTAGCATAAATTACTTCAGTATTTTCCATTACAACAGTGTAGTCCTCTTTTCTGTAACTTTTTCCAAAACTTCTGCGGGTCTGAAATTGCAGCATCATTGTGTGCACTTCTTTATCTTTTTCCACCCTTCTTTTTATTACTAATAAAATGATTTAAAGAAATTAAGCTGAAGGGCAACTTACCAATCTCCTGTTTATATGAAATCCAAATTTTTGGAAGAGTAAAGACTTTGTATTTGAAATGCTGAAATGAAAAAATTAATCTTTTATTATCCTTTCTGGTATCTCAGAAGTTTCATTTTCATAAACTTTTTGTTTATTGCTAAGCACTAAATTAAGCCATTTCGTGCTGTTTCTATATGATGGGCTTGCAATATGTTTCTGGAAGAAGAACTATGTTGATAGTGAGGTGACAATGGGATTTGCAATAAATTTCCCTGCTTTGTATGTATTTCCCTTCAAAATCAAATATTTTGAAGAATCCCAGAAGCATTTAATTACTTCAAGAGACACTTGTTGGTTTTTTTTAAGTTACAGTAACAAAGAAAACTTGATACATTTCATCAAAGTCAAGACTTCTTTGAGATAGTACTGTTTGTTTGGGTTTTTTTAACAGCAACAGTTTTGGTTCAAGATAGTTAAATTTTGTACATATTGAGAGTCCTGTTCCATGATCCAGCATATATTTAACAGCATGAGTTGTGTTCTTAAGCTATGATTTTTAGAGAATGACATAAATTATTATTTGTGTCCTAAAAGCAGCAAAGAGGATATGAAAGAACAGAAACACTATTAAATTTTATTAATTAAATATTAAATATTATTAATTAAATTACTATTAAGGAACAGAACACTATTAAATAATGAGACCACTGGTAGCTAATGAGCAAGAAGCAGTGGATTTTAATATGATAAAGCACCCTATTTTCTAAATATTGGTTTGTTGAATTTGGTTGAACAGTTTGAGTCTTTAATCCAGGACTTCAGAAACACTTGGATTCGTTCATAATATTTCACTATTGATAATTATACCCTTTCTTTTGCTGCCTCTTGTTCAATTGTTTGCAAGTCAGTTCTCCATATGCAGCTTTCTTCTGATTTTGTGTTCATAGTAATCTTAGGTCACTAACACTCAGATGAGTAATGAAAAAATAGACCAATGTTGGTGACTTTCCAGGTCCTTCCTTGCTTTCCTGATAGAACATATAGTTTTCTTTACCTTGCTCCTCCTGGCACTTACTATCCCACTCTCTTTCCACTTCCTGGAATGGCAGTCCCTAAGCCCAGTGATACGATGGATTCCCATACTGACAACTCCTACCTGTTCCAAACAGTATTAGAATCTGCCTTGTGGACTCTTAGTATCCAGACAACTGAAAAATAGTCTGAGATATTGGGAAATACTAAAGCTAATGTGTTTTCTGCTTGACCAGAGCCCTTAATTAGGCAGTGTTGTGTAAATTATTTTTTCAGATGCTACGCATGAAGACTACATAGATTACATATTCTGGCAGCAGAAGACTTCATCCATGTAGCAGCTAAATAATAATTCATATTTCAATATGAAACACAAATTTCTGTTAAAAAAATTGATCGTATTATGGCTATGTTACACTGTCAACAGGTCTATGAAAAAACATCTTTATAAGGTGAGTGGAGTTCACCTTACAGAGCTGGTACCTGATCAGTGATACACATTTTCCTTGGAAGGGCTTCACCTCTCTCTTGTGTACAGTTGTTCCAACAAATGTCAGTGTGCTACCATGGTGCCTCTCTAGTCACCAGCTTTATTCAGGCATTTGAAGCTACTTGAGAAGTTGGCTTCATGTTGGCAGAATTTTTCAGACTGGTTTTTCCTTGTAAGCAAAAGTCAACTGGCCTGGGCAGTAATGTAGAGAGTGGGACATGCACATCAGACCTGCCTTTGACTGAGAAAGTTTTAAAACTCATCTCCTACCACCAAGGAAAGTCATTCTGCAGGGAGGAACATCATATGTTCAAATATAGTCTTGTTATTTCATATCAAGTAACACTCATCAAAGATACATCCCAAGCAAATTCCTAGTTTTCTTTGTTCCAGGAATGATAGTGAGAAGACCTGAAATAGTTATGTATAAGTGAAAAGAAAATAAGTGAAGCATAAGTGAAAGAAAATCCAACTTTCTCCCTACAAGCATTTCTGTCATATAAGTACTTAAAATTACATGGAGATGCTGAACTGCAATAATGGATGGGTTTGCTCTCTTCATCTTCAGTATTAGGCAGAATCAACTTGTGTGGAAGGGGAATGGTAGTGTTCAAGAATTAATGTGGCAGTTCCAAAATGATTAGTGGTGTTCTGTTCTACCCTTTAGCCATATTTCTCAGCTTTAAGAAAATTCTGAAGCTATACATCTTTATTGGAACTCTGTGGAAATATGCTTTCCCCCAAAGTTTACTTAACCCGTGTTTTTAATAATTAGACTCTAAAAATAACATTTATTAACTTAGCCAATGATTATAGTATTTGTACTCAATAATACAAATATTCTTTATACTTATAATAGCAGTATAAATGGAAGTCTTCATCTTCAAAGGCATTGCCTTTTGTAAGTGGGAATCTCCCTGTTTATCTAAGTAGAATGAGTATTACATACTCTTCTGATAGGGTGAAATCCAAGCTTGGGTATTTGAAAACATGAGGACAACTTTACAATATAGGACTAGTGAAACATCTGAGCTTTTACTGTTATCTATACTTCAGGTTTAAACATTGCCTATTAAAGTAATTAAGAACAATAGCATTCAATTCTGAGTAGGGCATGCAGAGTCTTGCTTGTATCTCCAGTTGTCCAGTTTCAGGAATATTAAGGATATGCATGGATTTTCTTGTAATGAATGTGTGTAACATTATTAAATATGCTTTTGCTTCTTTTTGAGACATTTTTCTGAACAGCACATACTGTTTTAAATAACAGAAATTTACATGAAGGGCAGGATAGCACAAATGTATTAAGACTGAAAGATTTGTTTAGCAAGCTGTTTTGAAGGGCAGTTTTCATATATTAATATCTTTTTCTCTTTAGCAAACTGTCAAATGCCTGTTAACATGAGAATTTTGTACAGTTAAGGAGAACAGAAACCTGCAGAGGTGGAAGGTTTATTCATGCTTGTTAGCTAAAATTTTTCTTTTACCATGCATGGAAATGTGCAGGGTGTGACAAATTAAATGTATAGAAAATATCATGACCAGAAAGATGGAGAGATTACAGAAAAGTGGGTGGCATTTAACAAAAGTTGTAGTTAATAATTGAGGATGTATTTATGAAACATTGTTATGTGTAAACAGTATGTGTGTGTTAATGCTGATGTTAAAATTTCTGTAGTGTATTTTTACCTGGTTGTTGATGCTGTTCATGGGAAAGGGCTGTCGTGTTAGTAAAAATAGCTAGCTCGTCTCCTGGCTTCAGTAGGATTAAAAAATCCAATGGATTTTTCAAAATATGGTTTATTTCAAGTGCAAAAATGAGCATAAGACAGTGGCAAATATGATCCTTCTTTCCCAAGAAGCAAGTTTTGTGTTTTAAAGAGAGACAGATTAAGATTTTCACTGAAGAGTTTGGCAGTGTTTTTACAGATACATTATGGAGAGCATGTTTTGTCATTTAAGATTTATAACAACTGTCTAAGTGTTTAGTACAATTTGGGCCTGTTGGAGCTCAAGGGTAAATTCCAGCTCTAGCAGAGACAGACAGAGGGCATCTCTTCTCTCGGGGTTATGTTATAGCATCCAGAAGGCAAGAGGTGAATCTCCTTGTTCAGAACTGGCCAAAGAGTTCTTGGGACCAGAGCATCCAAAAATCCTTATTTATCCTATCTGCCAAGCATGCCCCATGTGAGGAGCCCTGCCTGCCATATGTTTCAGGGAGTCTTTGGGGAGCTGCTTATCATCTCTCAAAGTGAGAGCAGATATGGAACACCTCTTGTTTCACCCTCTTCACCAAGCTTGAAAAGCAGAGCCCCTATTTTATTATAACGATGCATTCATGCTCTTTTGAACTCAGAAAACAGCTTTTGTTTCAGAGCAGAGCTGCAGTTTTTCCAACATCTCCTCCGTTATAAGAGGTACTAATGGAAAGAAATTAAGAGTAGAAGTAAAGTGATGATAACTGAACAAATTGTTGGGCTCTGTACTCGCTTTCCCCTCATGTTCAGGCTATTACAAAGTCAATGTAAATGGAAAAGTAAGGATGTAGTCAATTGTTATGAACACTGAAAGAAAAGTGTGTGTGTATAATACGGATCACTGCAACAATGCTTTCCAATTTCTGGTGCTTTCAGGAGTGGAATTACGCTGTATATTTGCCCATGTTCCCAGCGAGTGCTGCAGAAGTCCTTGGTCAAAGAACAACCATGTAATTGTACTTTAGTGTGTTGGCTTTGTCGGCACCAATGCTTCAAAACTGTTTTCATTCTCCCCTCTGCCATGGTACATTGGCATTATAGGCTCTGCTGGATGTTTGAAATAAACTCCTTTTCCAGTATTGAGCTCACTCCATGGGACTTCATATTTTCTATCTGGTTGTCATACTTAATTATGACTGTACTAATAGGAGAAACCCACCTTATACCACAAAGAACTATTAAATGAATTTAATATATGGAGATGATTTTTTGCCTTGTATTCCTGTTCTGTGGGAACAGGTCACAGCACCATTTCTTCTTGGCAACTCAGAAAATTAAGCAGTGTTAGTAGCTTACATAGTTATTTGGACTCCTGAACTGAATCTTCCAATGTATGCAGTATTTTTTAATTAATGAAAAGAGTGGGGTGGAGTTTGAGAAAGTCAGTATTGGATCTTTGAAAGCCAAGACTGCAATATATTTTTCTGACCTCTGCCAGTGGTTTGGTGTGCTGTCACTGATAATACAGCATCAGTATCCATGATAGGTGAAGAACAATTCCCATGAATGCCATAAAGTTGATTTTAATATTATTATAATATCTGAATGCCTTAAATGAGCTGCCTAGGATGGAAGGGTATTATAAATATATTTTGGTTTTTGGATGCCCATACACTGAAGAAATCCCTATTAGCAGGCACGGCCTTGTAGTTAATAACGCCAGAGGACTGTTGAGAAAGTAGATATGCAGTCACAGGATGCCAGTGTAATTATATTTTGTTCTTGTGTACGGTTACTCCTAGGGGAGAAGGAAGTTAGTAACTGAAATGATTGGGTACCAATATTATGGTGATATTAGCAGGCACACAGGCAGTACTCCAAGCTTTGTCACTTTGTGGTGGAGCTTTCTGTAGGAGTCAGTTAAGGTAGAAGTATTTAGAGTAATTAAGGAAAATAAGACTTTAGGTGTTCGTATGTAATGGTGACTATAGAAGAAATGATAGTAATGACAATTCAAAACACCTGGGGTCAATCTGTTTTGTTTTGTTTTGTTTTTTTTCCTTCAAGGCTATAGTTAAGAGGCTTTGGTAGTTTTGAAGGGAACTGTATTATTTCTTTGACTGACAGATTTTATGCAATCAAGAGCCTTATGCTTAACCTCTGGTTGTATTTGCCCTCATTTTTCCTGACCTTGAGTAAATGACTGTCATTTTATGTTCTAGCCAAAGTCCTTGAAATGTTCCTCTCCAGAAAAGAACTCAATATCATTGTTCTGTTCCCAGAAGATTGCTGGGTACTGTGAGGGTAGAAACCATTTGCTATTACTTAATGAAAAAATGTCCTCCATAAATCACCTCTTCAAGTGGAGCCCACAGTGAAACAGCATGAGTCTTTAGCACTGCCAGCACTCTAATAGACTTGTATATCCTGGGTACTCATTATTTGCTGGCGGTTAATTATGGAGTGTTTAAGACAGGAAATCTGGTGTGCTTCTTAAGGAAAAAGTAGCATGCCCTATCCCAAACTTTAAAGAGGGAGCAGGCAGAGGCAGGGAGGCCAAATGACTTTTTTTTTTAGTTTAAAGGAATGGACTATGTACTTCACCTACAAGGAGACACAGTTGATGTTTTCAATACATGTCACTGGCTGTTTTTTAACTTTTTAAGCCTGAATAAAGGATTGATTCTAAAGGATTTAAAGAGGCAATTTGCTGAGGCAATTTGGATGTATGTGTGGGAGAACTTGTTTGAGGTTATGGTAAGAAGTCCCTTTGTGTGCCTGTGTGAAGGATGTCCCTGAGTGAGCAAAACTGGAGCCTTAAGATCTTTGTGCAGCTCCCTGAAAACTGGATCAGTTCATCTAATGGAGTGTTTTACTCTAACTATGCAGGTTTAAATAGGAAGCAATTAACTGTCTTGAAAGACAGTTGAATGAAGCCATTACAGTGGTGTGGGGAGATGAGCTAAACCTGATGCCTCTTCTTCTACTGTGCTTCTGCTCCAAGAGATCACTTTCATTCTCTACTTTTACACAGATGTCACTGGGTAAAGTATATATATAGCCTTCCAGGAAGACTTGGCAACACAAGGTTTCCTTCCTCCAGGCAATTCTTTCAGCTATTGTTCTCCACTTCCTGCTTCTTTCCCCTTCTCTCTTTCTGGTATGTTTCTTTTTCTTCCTGTCAATGGCACAACTTCAGAAGGGAGGCTGGAAGAAACTGTCCCCTAGCACAGACACTTGTTTGATGTTAATGAATCCCACTCTGATGGGGAAAGGTAGGTTTTGAACCCACTCAAACAGAAGAGAATGTTCAATGTTGGCCTCCTGCTTTCTAAGCTGTTTTACAGATAGGTAGAGTGGAAAGCTTCATCTGCCTTCTCCTTTGGCTGAAAGACTTCTTGCTGCTGCCTGAAATATAAAACTGTGAGGGTAAATGTGAAAGGGAGAGACAGAAAAGGTGGTGTGAAGGGGGAATTTGTAGCCATACTTTATTATTCACCTTTTTTGTTCAAAGCTTATCAATAACAGTAAAAGGCCAGGGACTGACTATAGATAAGCTCACTGGTGATCTTTGAAACACTGTTACATTCTGATACAGGGAATGGGAAGCTGACTGCTATATTTGAGATACTCTGTGTGAAGTTTTCACACCCATGGGAGCAAAGGAACTAATTGTAACAAGAATTCTCGATTTCTTGCTGCTAATGCTCCTCATTTGTCAAAATGTGAAATGAAGAGACAGCATTCTTTTCCTCACAATAAATCTTTTTTTATCTTAAATTCTAATAATTTATACACAGGTTGTTCAGTGCACATTGACGCTTAAAATTTTATTCTATATGTTTTTGGTTCCTTTCAAATATCACTGAGTATGAAAGGTGCTGAAAAACTATCTTCTGCTGCAGTTGGTTTTGCATCCTGTCCAATACATGTGTTTTGCCTTGTGGAAGAAAGAATCTGATATATAAAACATGACAGACTGCCTCTATGGACAGATTCTTGTCTTCCTGAAAGACAAGGCCTGTACACAGTCAAATTGTTTTATTAGCATAGGAAATCTTCTGTAAAAGTACAAGTTATAAATTAGCAGTGCTAAAGACACTTACGGTAGTGACTTCCTTTGTGTAACAGATTTACTGCACTATAGGTTTTAATAATGCTAATGGCATAGAATTTATATCAATAATCTGTCAGGATTAAAGACCAACAATATTAGAGAATCTGTAGCAGAAGCCTCTATTTTCTTAAGAACCTGTAGTGCCTTTGAAGACAAGGTTAGTAGCACGAGTGCCATATACTTACTGTGCTGTTCACTGTGGTGCATTGTGCTTGACATTTTAAGAGATGATTTCTCAGGCTGTACAAACTGGAAAATTGTGTCTGAAACTTATGGGACTTTTAGAGAAGGGGATTCCCAAAGAATATCAGGGTCACTTGAAATAACATATGCAATAAATTTTTGAGCATCAACTCTTTCTTGATATATAGAGTTGGATGCTTAGGTGGGCCTCCATACTTGCAGGAAGCATGTGTAACCAGACAACAGCAAAAATATCAGGGCTGTTAGTTGCTGGGAGGCTTATGAGACTTTACCCCAAGTTCAAAGACCCTAGCATAGGAAAATCAGGTGATGTCTGTACCAGTAACAGAACACTTTCTCTTATAACATCCTTGCAGGCAAACCAAAGAAATAAGGCTAAAGAACTGGATGCTGAGGTGGTTGAAAACTTGATGAACTGCCAGGCTCTCAAAGGTTTTTTACCAGCAGTATCAAAATTTTCTGGCAGTGCTAAGACTGAGATGGAACCCCATGCTTTATTACTGGATCCAGTAGTGTTTAATATCTCCATTAATGATCTTGGAGGTGGGACAGAGTGCACTCACAGCAATCTTGCAGGTGGTGCAAGGACTGGTGTGAAACTTCAGTCCTGGGTGGCCCTGTACAGGAGAGACAGGGACTTACTGGAGAGAGTTCATCAAAGGGCCACAAAAAGCATCTGACTTAAGAGGAGGGGCTGAGAGAGCTGGGATTGTTCAAGCTGGAGAACAGAAGGCTCAGAGGGGGATTTTATGATTGTGATTAAATACCCAGTGCAGATGAGTAATGACAAGGGAGCCAAGCTCTTCTCAGTGGAGCCTACAGCAATGGGCACAAATAAAAATACAGAAAATTTAGCAATTTGGAAACTGAGCAACCTGTTTTAGTTGACTCTTCATTGAGAAGGGAGATTAAACAAATTCTTCTGCAGAGGTTCTTTCCTGTGACTGAGATTATTTCCTGTTCTGCATTGTTTCTCCAGATCTTTGCAGTGACCAGGAGGACATTTGGTAATATTTCAGTGTTCCCTTGACACCTGCCTATCTCTTTAACTTCAGTGCTATTTTTAGACCGAAAAATTTATTGAGGTTGTGCTCTGGCTTAAGATTGTAATGACATCCTTATCTCAAAGGAGGCCTCATAGAAATATTTTTATTCCTTTGTGGCCTTTATGAAGAGTGGGAAGCTTGTTCTTCCAGTTCAAGAACAGTCTTGTGTAGTCCTTATTTTGTAGCAATATCATGACCTTTTCTTAGTCTTCACCTCAGAGTCTGTTTCCAGATGCATGTTATGATGCATTTGGGTCCACTGGTTAATGGAATTTTTCTGTTGCCTGATAGAGAAGCATTAGCTTAACCTGTATAAAGGCAGTGCTAATTTGGCCCATGTCAGTGGATGTGAGGGAGGGCTTACTTGTACCACCCTGATGACATTCCAGCAGAAGCAGAAAAACAGCTCCTTACCTGTCTCTTAACTAGAGGCAGCGGTTGTGGCAAATTTATGAAGGTCAGAATTGTCATAAGCAAGTTGGAAATTTTGACAAACCACAAAGGAAAGATCCTTAATGCTGAAGTTGGCAGCAGTCTGTGTTGTGTGTGCTGCTAATCAGTACCTCTGTAGTTGTTAAGTTTCAGTGGGAGTTACTCAGTCCTATGCCTTTGGGATGATCTTTTGTTGTATTTAAAGGCACAGCTTTAAGAAATGTGTCACTACACTTGCTGTGAGACATCAGTACGTGGTGCAAAGGAGGCTGCTTAAACCTGTGAGCTCCATCTGTGACTTTAACACAGTAGTTAATGCTGGGAGGTGGTGACAGCCCTGCAATGTTGTTGTTTGGCCAGGGCTGTGAGGGTCAGAGGCCACCCCTGTTTGGAAAGCTGTCTAATAGTTGGCTATCCATATCAGCCTCATAAAGCAATCCTTCTTGTGGGAGTTGTGAAGGGAATGTTGTTTGCACTCTGATTTCCTGAAGGCCTGTTGAAGATGAGGAGATGGGAATAATCAGATTGCATAGGGAACAGCAAAGAATGAAAACTCCTTTCCATTGGAATACGGAAAGAAGAAACCAAGTCAGGACTTGAAAATACATTGCAGGGGGAGAATACTGAGGTAAGCCCTGTAATCTGCAAACCCTGCTGGAGGAAAATCTCCTGGTTTAGATTGACTGTGGCTCCGTTTCCATCCAAGCAGCCAGAGAGGAGCTTGCATACCATCCCTAAGCAGTATGGTAGGAAGTTGAAGGGTTTAGATGAAGCATTTTCAACGTGCTTTGTGTCTACAAAAATAACATCTATGTAAGGGCTTGCAAAGATAATATAAGCCATCTTCTTCCAGTTCCCTGCCAATAAAGGAAGGTGTCTTGAAATGCTTAGGATCCAGCCAGTGAAGTACTGTGCTATCACCACAAGGAGGCTGAGCATCCTTCCATTTTCCTTTGTGCTTTGTGTTTGTCATGGTTTTTGGATAAGAATTGGGTACCCACGTATCTGTTGTGGCATATACTGCCTCTCTGCAAATACCTTCCTCAGAAAAATAGTTTTTCATGCCGAGTCTGCCCTGGAAAACTCACAATGAGCAGTTAATAAATGTCTATTTCCTAAGTAAAAGCAAATTGCACAGTAGCTACTGTGTCCAGCAGGCTCAAGTATTGATTCTCTTAAATTCTCGTCAGAAGAAAAAGATATGAATAATATAATGAATGATACCTCTTAATGTCTCCCAGTGAATCAGAGATTAGAGAAAAGTTCTCTTTTTTAATCCATTACAATATTCCTGAAACACACTTGAAGCACTGGAAAAATTAGTAGGCATGTGATAAATTGGGTCCAAGCTGCAGCTGCAGTAATCTGTGTGCCTTTCTGAAATAACTCTCTGGAGAACTTTTATGTCATTTCTTAGCTACTCTAGTTATCAGAATAGCTTTGCACAGTGGCATATATCATGCTTTTATTTTAATTAAATGTATCTCTAAGAAGAGCTTGTAAAAATGTAGCTAGAGGTATTTTATAGGATTTGAACTTGAGGTCATTTTCTTCTATCCATCTCATTTGCATTCAGTAGTTTCTTCACAGTCTCTGTGAGCAAAGGGTACCAGGGCAAGGGATGTTTGCCTGCCTAAAGACTGTGGGTTTTGCAAGGTAGCAATTTCTACTTAAGTGAACTTCTTTGTAATGTAGCTTCTACCTAATATTTACATGGTCTTTTTCAGAGGAAGTTCCATTTATTTAGGGACTTTTACCCCTTCATTTTCCAAAACAGGTTCATTTATTTTATCTCACGTTTGGTCTACATGGTGTGTCTATCTACATGACCTCCTCAGTTAGCATAAAGGGTAAGAGGTACTGCATGCTGAAAGGTGCACTTTGGGCTATGCTTAAACTTTAGTATTTCTTGAATGACGTTTTAAATTTTTCTGTTACATATTCCTTCATAGCAAAGAGGCAGATGAGCAAAATGCTCTGTTCCTAAGAATTATCTGTAAGGCAGAGCTGAGGGCAGTGCTTTTAGTACAAGGTAGTATTAGAATAGATTGGCATAACGGAGTCTTAGTGGAAAGAGCATGTGTAAAGAGACACATGAGAGAGCACATTAAATGGACCTGTGTCAGGATTAATTTGTTTTATTTACTAGGGATTTTTTTTTCCTTTTGATATAGAAGTACCCTTTATTACTGTATCAAATTTAAACGTCATCTGCTCCTTGGGAAGGTATCTTTTTTTTCCTGTTATGTGTTTGCAATTTAATTTTTATTATTTTCCATCTAGAATCCAAAACACAAATGATATAATTCATTAGCAGTGTTGCAGTGCTGTAGATTAAGAAGGTAACTGAGTCCCCAGAATATTGGTGATGTGTCTTTCACCCTTGGAGAAAACCTGGTAACATTTGACAGTGGGATTGTTGGCTGACATTTCTGGTATGTGTTTGCTAGAACTGAAGAGAGTGATTCCATGGGAGCTTTTACATGAATCTTCTACACCATCTGTATATTCCTTTACATAGGACAAACCATTGCTAAGTTATGTTATCTTTAACAGAGAAACTGCATGCAGACATTGCATTAGGTTTTTAAAAAAAAAGACACCAAGTGGTTAATGCAGAGATGGGAGCTTTGCAGTTTCCTCAAGGCAGCATTTCTACGTTTGCTTAAATACAGAGAAGAAATTGTTCAAACTACAGCACTGTGCAACCACTACTTCATTTCACTGGGCTTTTCTGGTAATGTCAAGGACCACTCAGTGAAAAAGAAGCTTCCTTCTGGAAAAGATATTTTAATGAATTTTAAAAAGCTTTTGGGGCGTTGGGTGTAGTTGAGTACAGGAAGCAAACTGATCTACATTTTTGTTCCATGAGAAACACTGATACCCTCACAACCCATATTATTTCACTTGCTTAGTATTACAAAATCCAAAAGAAATCTGAAAAAAAATGAATTAGTTTTACACATTAAACCTGATTAAAAGGAGATCGCTCAGGAATAAATATTCTGAATAACCTGGTGGTTCCAGTACAGCAGAGCTGAATATTTACATAAACAGTTATGTCTATTCTAAAATCTTAGAATAATGTGGTATGATTATTCTTTATTTTTAAAATTATTCTCTCAGAACTTTCATGACAACTTTATGCTCAGACTTGTGAAGTTAGCAATGGACTGTTAGTTTTTCTAAATAATGGTTGCTCCTTCATGAAATGCAGCTGTTCTGTGTTTAGTTTGCATGTGTTATGTGTATTTTAGAGCTTCTGCAAGTAATTAATCAAATGTCTGTGTTTTAGTGATAGCATTTTAAATATATATAATTTATGTTTATAATCTCATAGTTAATATTACGTTCATGTGTGCTAACACACACATCTATGCTCCAAGTAGAGAGAAGATGTGGGAGCTAGTGTTACTGAGATGATCCAATCCTGACCTCAATTTTCATCATCTTGTCACCATCTAATAGTGTTGTAAGATTCAGTGGAGGCTCATATTACCAAATTTTTTTGTGATTCTGGAGCAGTTTAAATTTTGCTTTCATCTTGTAAACCAGGTGGAAATTTTGTTATAACACAGATCACATCACTTACATTGTGGTGAGGTTCCTTTAGTTTCTGTTACCAACACAACTGGGCTCCTACATCACTTTTACCTTGTTTAAAAAAATAGAATAGAATTAGTTATTAAAGTGCATTAGCACCTGTAGGAAGCCCGGGCATCCTTTTTTTGCTCTTTTCTGTATTCAAGAAGACTCTGTAGTCCTGTTTGTTGCAAGCATTAACCACACAGCAATGTGGCTGGATGCAAAATGTTGCTCTAACAAACAATGTGATAAAATTTTAGTTAATCTTGTCATTGTTCTGAGCAGTCAACAGAAAATGAATCCTCTATCTGCAAAATTTATCAGTGTATGGATTTATTTCAAGTCCCAGTGCTCCTATGTTAAAATGAATTATTTTTTTTACCTACCAGTATGAGATGTGTAAGTATGACAAAGGCAGCAATAAATCAGTCCTCATGTTCAGAATCTCTCTACGGCTTGTATGTTGGTGGTTTTTTTTTTTTACCTATTTTAATATATCTGAGTTTTTCTGTCTTGCCATTACTTGATTTCATGTGAAAATTTCTTCACATGGTTCTCTTTTTTTTAATTCATTAGATTTGGCATGGCTGTTTATTGTATCAGCTTGGCATCTGGCTAATGTAGGTCCTTTGAAACAAGCAATATGCTTGAACAAACCTTGATATTGTTAACCCTTATGGTCTAAACAGATAGGTCCATATACAGTGTGAATGTAGTAGTAGTTCTTGGTCTGTAAAAATTAGCCAAATAAAAGCCTTTCTGTATTGCCATATCAACCTGTTTCCATCCAGTGTATGAAATGCTTAACAATATTTTAAAATGCAGTATATTTACATTTTCCACTACATTCTACTGTCAAAAGAAGTATCTCTTACAGTAAAGAAAACAGGAAAAACAAAACAAAACATTAAAAGAACTATGTAGATCTACAATATAAATACAGCAGTTTCAGTCTTGTTTGGAAAACTTGTAGATCCTTGTGCTATAAATTAGGTCTAGGGGAAGTTATAAATCCATATGCAATTACTGGTGTTGTATCACCCAGACTGGTCAGATTTCTGAATGTAATGTGGAGGACGATAGTATGTTAATGCAGAATTGACTAGTGTTATAAAAATTCAAGTATTTATATCTAGGATCAAAAGCCTAGAAGCACAAATATGCTAGTCTCTAATTCTAAGTTGTTATGTGTTCTGGACCTGGACCTCTATTACATTCTCTTCAGTGACTGACCTTGGGGTAAAAATGTATGAATAGTGAAGATAATGACTAGAAAAACATTACTTTGTTTGGTTAAAGCATCTGTCAGAAGGGCTGGAATTTGACAGAGGAGCATTTGGGAGCAATTTGAGATTATATATAATTCAGTATACATTTACAGCTTTCCTCTTCCATGTTGTCAGCTTGTGCCACTGTTCCAAGGCATTCTCACTCCTGTGCTGCAAGCTCTGCTAGCAGACTGCTGTTTGGCTTTCAAATGGGCAAAAAGAACTGGACTGGAAGCATCCTTATCCTATAGAGTGTGGACAGTATATGTGTAACCTCACACCCTTTTTATGGATGCATAAAGTAATGTGTCAGTGTAGGAATGGCCTACAGCTGGGCTGACCATCCCAGCAGATGTACAGATAGCATTTGGTTTATTCCCATGTAATTCTAGGACATGCCTCTTTTTTTCTTTTTGTTCAGTTTAGTGCTTTTGTAAGCCTGTCTTGTCTTCTAACCTTGTCTTCTGGGACTGGTAAGATATCTTAATGGTAAGATATCTTACCTGGTAATCTGTCTCTGCATTTGTTCTTGAATTTGCTGTCTGCTGGTATGGCCTGATGTGCACCATCAGAGGATCTACGATCAGATGCTTTCCCACTGCTCTGTTTCCTTCTTTCAGACTTTAAAGCCAACTTGTTACTAAAATGTTGTTCTTTTTGAAGGGATCTACTGGCCTGGCAACTTGTAGTTTTGTTCAGGTCTTCCTCTTTCTTCCTTTTCCAAAAAACCAGTTCCTTTCTGGAAAAAAAAACACAAACAAACAAACAAAAAAAAACAAACAAAAAAGATGTGAGACAGCAATTTGTTTTGAATTCCATCAAAATCAGTGCTTGCTGGGACAGTGGGATAAGTTTCCATGCTGCTTAGCACAGAAGACACAGTGCTGTATCACTCCTGATGCTCTCAGTCTATCCAGTGGGGCAGCTTTCTGATCACAAGAGTTAGGGAGATGGAAAAAAAAAAGTGGGGTGTTTTTTTGTGTGTATGGAGGTTTTTTCAATTGTTTTTGTGTTTCACTATCTCTCAGATTGTTGTCTTTTTACATTGTCTGTGATTCAAATATGTTATTAATCCTGCCCAATGAGGATTGTGGGGTTCTTCTTAATGACTTACAGTTCTGTGTGAGAAGGGAGAGACATGTAAACTAACCATACAAAAGACACATTTTTTTAATTGCAAAATGCTGAAGGGTGTTACAGCACTGTTATACCAGTACTCCCACCAGAGGCCTCATACATATGCATGATACAAGACCACCACGTGGGAGAAATACCATGACCATGGGGCAGAGAAAATGAATATTGATAAAACATGTTACAAACTGTGACTAGCCTGCAGGAAATATATAATCTCAGTGGATGCATGTAATTGAAACACATTAAAATCTGAATCCATGTGTCTGATAATGTTCATCTTGGAAAGTCAGCTGGGTTTTTGACACTCCTTGTCTCACTAGAAACCTGTGGAAAAGGAATTGAACAGGGTGTTTTCAATACGTTTTATTTAGAATGGATGTTTATGACTGGTCATTGACCTTGAGATTCCATTAGCAGTAATGAAGGGCAGTCAGTAATGCCTTGTGCAGAGTACACTAAATGATGCATACACACAGAGGAGAACATGTCCCCTGCTCCATGCTGTGCTGGGCACTGTCAGTGCATTCCTAGTTGCAGTAAGGTAAGGGACAGCTCTTGAATAATTCTTAGTTCCAGCTGTGTTGGAGTTCCACTTCTTTTTTACCGTCTTCTCCTTGGTTATACAAGCCATTTCTGTTCCTCTGTGGAAAAGAGGACATAGACTGTTTGCCTAATCACATAAGGAGTTCAGTTTACTTTTGTCCTAAGGAAGTATTGCCAAGAAGTTAAATACAATAAAATGTTTCTTTAGCACTTTTACATCACAGTACTTTAAAGTACAGCTAATAAAAACTTTCAGACTGGCTCTGGATGGCATTTAGTGTTCAAAAAGCATGATGTATGGGTTCAAGGATTGTCATCTCTAAGCTCAAGTCCATCCCAATAAGCAGGAACTCAAAGAAAGGTGGCAAGAAGGAACAAGTTGTTCCTGACAAAATGCAAATCTTAAAAAGCATAGAAGCAGCTCAAGATGACTAGAGGGGAATATATAGATACTGTCCAAGCATGTGGAATGGAACTAAGAGAGCCATCCCTGTGGGTTTTTTTAGATATTATTCTTGTTCCTCTGTGGTAGGACACAAGGCTGGTTAGAGCCCATAGAACTTTATAAGCAAAGGAAATACGTTGGTTTCTTTGACTCCTTGAGCCCAATTTTGTTGTATAGCTACTTATTCTAGTCTACAGGCTTTCAATCTATGATAGTGGTCATTGAGAATCAAATACTACATTCCTTTTAAGCCATCATAGTTGAATTCAACCAGGGAATTTTTAATCCTCTTGATTTTCTTCCCCATTGCCATAAATTATTAACGGGGCAGGTTTGTATGCATCTAGGGCATGTGTGTATTGTTGTTTTTACTGGTTTTTCATATAATGACATATTTCTAATTAGTGTGTTTCAGATCATAAAATTTTACTAATTTAATTTTAGTTTATTAAAAATGCATGTCTGTATAGCTGCATCTGCTTCAGAATGTATTGACCAGGTAACACCTCAGTATAATCTTATAATAAGGATATAAGGAGCAAACTGAATCATGTCAGCTGGTCTTAAATTATGAAGAACAGAGGAAGCTAGAGGTTTCTTTATTAATGATATTGTTTGCATATTTATTAATATATTTAAATATAATAATACTTTTATTAATTTTATTATTCTTGGATAAGATTTTCGTAGAGAAAATACTTTCAGCAACAATTTTTTTAATCCTAAAATACTAGGTAAATATATAGTGCTAACAAATTCGTCTAAACCACTGTCACTGTCAGCAAATTTAAACCATAAAGATGCGTGTTCACTTCATAAAATACATTGTTTTCTTTATAAAATAGATGGCAAATAAAACACTCAAAGGTGACCACAGAGATTTCACTTAGCCCTGAACACAGTGGCAAAAGGATGAACCTTTTTTGTAAATCTTGTTTTTAAATGGAAAATCACCTGAAAATCATCCAGTTTCTTGAAAAATGTAAGTTTGCTTTTGGAAATGAGGCTTAGCAACCTTTGTCATAACACCAAGCTGAAAAAGCAATTTTGAACCCCCTACAGACTCATATTTATACCTTTCATCATCATAAAATGGAGAGAGAGAAAAGAAAAGCTGCCACCACTCAAGCGTCAAACTTTACCCATGCTCTTTGCAGCAAAGCTCAGGACATTAAAAAAATTATCTTTAAACAAGGCCTGGAACATGGAGGTTTCTAACGTGATGGCTGCAGAATGGGAGAGAGAGCTATTGGCTAAGTTAACAAAACAGTAAAAGAAAGGGTGAGGAATCAGAAGGAAGGGCAAACGCTGACCTCCTCTTCCCCACTGACATGGAGCTTGGCAGTTCAACCCAGTAGAAAATTCTTGGGTTTAATAACATGCACTTTCTCTATGCCTTTTCTTATGGAAGGAAATGGACCTTTCCTAATTTAGTCCTGGCAGAGGTATCTAAAGAAATTTTTTCTGCTTATAACCAGGAGCTCAGGAAAAAAAGATGCTGTAACTGCTAGATGTATCTGTTTAGTACTTTGTTATATCCTTACTGTGTGTTGAAAAGATGATGTGTTGAATTTCAAGGTACCCTGATACGACAGCTCCAATGCAAGCTGAGTAGTACTGGGGTTGCATTTCTGACTCGTTCACATGCTAAGAGTTCCTATTTGAGTGGAAAATAAACACTATCCAGGTTTTAGATGGGTTGTGTTAACTGTTGTGCTGATAATGACAGATTGAAATTGGCTTTGGCACAGGTAGGCAGGAGTTGTACCTGTGTCACAAATGGAGAAATGCATACAAACTGTGACCAGAGCCACCAGAAGGGTGGAACATACTGGGGAATCTTTCTCACTTTGACATCAGTCAACAGTAAATCAATACCTTATCTGATAGACATTGACTGTATGGAACAGCAGTTCATTTGATCTTAGCTGATTTCATTAAAAATGAAGTATTTAGTATTACTGTGGCACATAGAAAATATTAGTTTTAGTTGGTACTTATGTTCTCACAGAACACTAATTAGGTGAAAGAATAGTAGAGCATTATATGCTTGCAGCCTTTGAATTACCACAATTTTCTGTATAACAGCATACTTAGTTTTGAAGAAACATCTTTATTATAAACAGAAATAATACACAAGATACATATTGACCCTTACCAAGTATGTTTTTAATATTGCATAAGTCAAATATACCTTTTCATCTTGTAAAGCATAAAGTAATAAGTAATTAAAGCAGTAGTTCTTTTTCATTTGAAGAACAGTTATTTATTTTGGAATGTCTTGCAAGCCTAGTTTTAAAGTAAATTAACCTCATTTATAAATTAAAGTGTTACTTCTGAGGTCTTAATTTCAAGCTTACAGCAGTAAAGTTAAGTGGCATGAGCCATGGTTTGCTGGGAAGCCAGGGGGGCAGTGAGACCCTGGGAGGTGGCTTGCAAATGCAGTATCATTTTCTTTTTGAAGAAATATGAATATGCTTTAATAGAGGTGGGTTAGTATTGTTTTTATTATATTTCTGATGCTTTCGATTTCAAGTTAGTGTGAACTGGCAAAGGACTGGAAGAACTTACCCAGAGAAGATTTCTGACAGTTCTGCACCAAGGACAGTTTATGCTGGTGTTTGAGCAAAACCATGTGGCCTACAATTTGTCATATGCAGAGAATACTGTCTTTGAGATGCTGGCCTACAATATTAAATATTATGACATCTGAGTAGTTCACTTTCATGTTGCAGTCATGTCTGCCGCTTGAATTAAAAAAAAAAAAAAAGTTACAAAAACCTCTGTAACTTCTTTTTTTTATTTAAAACAAAATCCAAAATAATAAAACAAAAAAACCCCATAGTCCTGAAAAACTTCTTTACTAGTGAAAAAATTTAGTCATTAGAGCATTCCAGCTTTGATTCTTTAGTTTATGTGATTTGGAGTCAGCTACCCAAATCCTAGTTCTCATTAATACTGAGGCAAAAAAAAATCTGTCTTACAAATGAATAGGTATAATTAGACAAGCGTTCAAGTAGTTTCATATGACTTTTCTATTAAAATGACTGTGGGTTTGTTCTTGCATAAGGTCTTTTGATTAGATGATTTTCTTTTCTTTGAGTACATATGCCTCTCTGTACATCCTTTTCCAAGAAAAGCACAGCATATTTTATAAAAAAAAATGTATAGCTGGTTTAGAGCAAATACTATGAAGAAAAATTAATTTTACTCTCTCATAACCAATCAAATCCCTTCCCATTATTCTGGAAATGTGAAACACTTTGGTAATTATAAGGGGGCTTTCATCTTTGCTTCCTAGTATTGGCTACACTGAAACTAGTCCTTCTTTTCCTTTTTAGTGGATTAAAAACTAGGGAAATAAATACCTGTTTAAAAGTTTCATATAAACTCTCTTTTTTTATATTCTATTTCTTTCTTTCTTGGGTTCTGACCTAAGAAAAGCTTGAAAATTCAAGTTCTGATAATCACATAGATACTGCTACCTCCTAATAGCAAGACAGAGTTGTTGCATCTGTCAGCCATTTTTATGTAAAATGAAATTTAGTCTTAAATGAAGTCAGAAGTAAAACTGTAGTAGTTTTTATTATTTAAGTTAAAAATATTACCCTTTTATCTGCAGTGTCACAAATGACCATGAGAATTAGATGCAGGCATAAATGACAGAGAGGAGATATCTCATGAAGCTATCAGGGGATAACAAACCAATTTAGTGCCATCAGTGCAGAAAAAGAAAGGAAAAAAACAAAAAGCAGTTCTGGGTATTGAGAAAAGAACCCATTCAGCATTATTTTAGTTTTGGAAGCTGCATTAAAAATAGTATGCTATGCTTGAAGTCAACCACTAAAGAAAAGAATGGACTTTTTTTCTTTAGAAATATGAATTCCATGGTATGCAAATATATGTGGTTTTTTCATTCTCTAGCCCAAAGCCTTCAGCAAGGGTACAGCACATAAATTATTGCTGCTATTGACAAACCTAATGACAGGTGGCTCATTTGTCAAATTTTGAATTTAACTGAGCAAGCAGAGTATCACAAAGCTGCTCTTCATTTGCAGAGGAAGCAGACTCACCTTGCAAGTCAGGGACGGTATCAGACAGCAATTCTAAAACCCTGCTCTCTGATTTCTGGTCAGGTGTGAAGTGGTGGTGGGTATGGACACATGTACACAGTGCAGTGAAGAGATTCTGCTAATGGAGAGGTCACAGCTGATAAATCAGGTGGAAAAGCTTTGTCTTTTTTGTGTTACAACTTCATCTTGCTGCCATCAGCTGCCTGGAATGGATTATTTTTTTTTTCCTGAATGGTAATTGCATTAGATACAAATTCAGAAATTTACAATTAATTTACTTTTGGCGTTTCCTTGGCCTTACCTGTTGGCTACTGCAGTAAAAGGATAAAAAGCTACACTGAAACTGTTAGCTGTAATGTTCACAATGTGACTGCACAATCTATATGGAATAATAATGTAATTTCAACAGTTAACAATGAGTTGGAGTTCAACTATATTAAGTAAACACCTTAATCAAACAATTTCTTATTTTCTGTTTTATTTAAACAATGATACTTTACTATATGAGAAACAGTGCCTGAAAGACAGCAAGTTCTGCGTGTGTTAATTAACTGAAAGTCAGTTTAACTCTTCAATATTTGTAAAAATAGTGGAGAAAGGTAGGATGAAGCTTATATAAATAATTAGTTCTCTTTCTTCCTGACATTTCAGCCATCATTCTTAGGACTTCTAACATAACAAGCTCATATATGAAGGAGTTTATCTTTCACTGTCACAGAAAATGCTGCCATGGAATTCAGCTAAATCATTCAATTTAATGGATTGACAAAGGAGAAAAATTAGATTTGCATTACAGAGAAACATTTAATAAGGATCAGAAATAAAGTCAGAGCAGTTGTGTGAGTCTCTCACTGTTTTTCAAGTGTATCATTTTACCATACAATTGGCAACTTGGAAGTGGGGCAGATCTGGAATAGATGATCAGAAGGTGCTGATTGACATAAAAAGCATATAAATGTTACAGTTCTTTAGTGCTGAGTGACCATTGTAAGGCTATACTTGGCTTTTAATTATAGTTTACTAAGGCTTTTCACAGCAACCTGTACAGGTCACAGAATGACCATAAAATACTTGTTTGAAGTATTTTCAGGCAAAGACCTTGCAGCTGGAGTGTAATATATAACAATTTAAATTATACAAAAGTTTGAGCTGGACATTTTTTTTCTAATAAAATTCAGTAGATTGTTCATCTGCAAGACAAGATGAAGGGGAAAAATGAATGCTCTTATTTTACTTAGGTTTTTCCTATGTGAATCCCCCCCCAGATGATTTTTGTTACCTTCAGTATTTCTGTATTTGTTACCAGGCAATGAGAGAGAGAGAATCACAAGAAGAACTTTTTCCTTAGTCTGTTTTTGGCACAGGAAAAGGCACTTTGTGTACTCTGGTCACCTGGAGTCCTGGTGAGGGAGTCTGCCAGCACTCACAAGGAAGGCACTTGTGTAACACTTCTCACTTTAGAATACCTACATGTTTGTACCTAGGAGTTAGGGACTTCCCACCTAGAAAAAACACAGGTCCCTTCAGATGTATAAAAAACTGAGACAATGACTTTGTAAAGGTTGCAACATTAATTTAGGATGAAATCAGTAATTTACGCCAGGAAAGGTGTCATCCAACACTAAGCCTAGATGAGTGTTGTCCATACTGCAGAAGACATTTGTTTTGGTTCTGTCTTTTTTTAAGGCTGGATTGCATATTTTGTACTTCTGAGTTGGCAAAATTTGGATTCATTATGCTGAAGTTTCCAATATATCAGGTGTTTCTGATCAATGTTAGTTAAATTCACCTTTCACTGGGAAGCTAGTGAGGCCAGTGTGACCTCAGGTTGTACCTTACAAATTAAATAGCTTTGTTTTTTTGAGAGGGAGATGTTTTAATAGTACTAGGTAATTTTAAAAAATATTCATTTACTTATTTAAATAATACTTGTATTAGCAAGTTCCAGTACTGTGAAACATTGAAGGACTGGAAATGCTTATTCTCCAAAATACATTTTCTGACACTTCTGCACAGCTTCCTCAGATGTGGTCTAGATTTTGGAAAGTGATGTTTGGCTGGAGTTGGTGGATAGAATATTGAAGCAAGACCAGCTTAGGAATTGAATTCCCCATTTCTGGTGAGGAAAAATCCATGCACCTCTATACACTATGCTAACACAGTCTGATACAGAACTTGCTACAGTAGCTACATGTCTGCAGAGGAAACTTTTCCTTCTTTTTTACTTGGATGAAAAGCATAATAGTGAGCCTCAAAGAGAAAAAAAGCCTATAATAATTTATGTTGAAGTGCTTCTTAATTCAAATGGTGTGCTACTCAGCGAATTTGATAAGAAGGATTAGAACTGGAAAAGAAAGACATTTTTAAAAGCAAAGCTATTACAGAGTTCATTACTGTATTTGTATGTTCTCCAAAATCACATGAATGAACGAAAAAAATGAGAGAAAAAAATACTGGCTTCAGTTCAGAATGTCAATTACTACTTTTTTAATCCTCTTTTCACAATTTATTTGACAACTTGAACTGTAGCCAAAAAAGCTATTATAACTATAAAACATATTCATTGGTATAAATCTCATTAAGTTGAGCAATTTAATTAAGGTATTGACATGCTTAATTGATACGTGCAAGGAGAGGCCATTTTCATATCTAATTTCCATATGCTTTCTGCTTTTAAAAAAACTAGCTCTGTAAAAATGTTATAGATTCAGCTAAGCCCTGTCATCCCCAAGGAGCACTTGCTACCATTTACCTTGATTTAGAGCCAACTACTCTTCTAAGTGGAGCTCTACTAAATGGATCTGATGTATGCCTGACTCAAACGTGCGTTAGCTTTCTCATATGATCAATAGTGGAATATTTATATTAATAAAGCACCAAGTTAATTAAATAAAATAGTCTTCTGGGTAAACTTAAGATATACTAGGGGATGGGCAGAGAATCAATATATTCTGCCATTTGAACATTAACTATGTGCTCTGAAATTTTATGTTACCTAAGCAAAGATGCTTGCCTTGTGGAAGTCAGGGCTGCACAGAAACTCCCAGTGCAGAGAGCTCCTCTGTGTTTTGGGCAGGATTTGCTTAGGGAGGTAGAGAAAACCAAAAAACCTGGGATCTGTTTGGCAGCTGTGATTACCCTCTTCATTCCTACAAACACACTGGAAATCCTTTCTTTTGGGTTGCAACTATAGGCTGAAGACTGTTACCAAGTGCCTCATGACCATAACCTAGGGTCTGTATCTGAATGGAAGATTTCAATGAGTCCCTTCTTTGCTGACCTCTCTGTGAGAGATGCTGGCTCTCATACAAACTGAACAAAATCATCACATAAACCATAGGGATTAATGTATAGAACTTAGTAAAATAATCAGTAGGAGTAGTTCTGGGCAAACAAATGGTGCTGTGATGTATGATTTTAACCTGATTAGACCAGGCATGGTGAAAAAGCTGAAAGAATAATCCCCCCTCTGTCTTACAGTGAATTCTGTTTTCTGGCAGCCAGTATCAGCGTTTCAGCATTCACTGTTTGTTTTTATTTTTTATTCTATTTTTTTATTATTTTATTGTACTTTTTAATTATTATTATTTTTGTATTAATCTAGAACCTTCTGCAGAAGGTTTACATTTGGTCTGTTTAATATTTGCAAATATGCTTCACGTATGGCGAAGTAACTGCAGGTCATGGAAAATTAGTAATTAAAGCATGGATGTTACATGTGAAAATCAAAAATACGTAAAACATGTAAAACTATACTTGTTCTGTATTACTGTTTTCAGTAGTGTTGGTAAGGCATCCCAACCCTACCACTTAGTATTTGTTTTACCTTTCTTTTTTTATGTCTTATTATATGCCATGATTTGGAAAGAGTGAAGAAAGAGTGCAGACTAGAAGCAACATTGGAACCATATGTGTTATACTTGTGTATAACCTATAGAATAATCATATAAATTTAATAGAGTGGGAGAGGTTTAGTTAGAAAACCACTTTCCTGGGTTAGATATAGATCCCCAGTATTTTGAGTTTCCAGAAATTAGGTGCTCAAAGAAAGGGCAAGTGATTGCATCTGAGATGGGATAAAGACAGATTCCACCAAGCAATATTTTCTAGAACAAAAATAACTCCCTTGTGTACAAAACTTCAATGCAGAAATTGTTTTATTTTTTTGACTGTTTCTTAGTTTCTGCCTTTTGATTGTTGGTTTCCTATAAGTACATCTGTAATTAATGATGTGAATAAATAATATCACAATGTAAACTTTCAAATTTTACAATGAAGTTAAATTTGTTTTTCTGATAAGATAGTACTCTTTGTGTTGTATGAAAATGTTTTGAATTTGATATCAAAGCCAAGATTTAAGGTGAAATCATTTTAAAATTGTGTGTAAATGTGTAATGGAGAACAAACACTTGGAGCTGTGTTTAGTTTCAGTTTTCTTGGGCAATCAGTTTACTTTTGAGTTGTTTTGTTGGTTTTTTTTAATATTTTTTTTCAACCTTGTTAGTGCTCATTGACTTTATTTAAAAAAAACATTCTGGCTGCCAATTTCCTATTCAAATCAGTGCCAGGGAGCAGGGGAGAACCTGTGAGCTTCCATTATAGCTTGCATTGGTTGTTGTCCTTTAATACATCACCTAAAGCTGCAAGTACAGAGGTTTTCACTGTCTGGGTGATGTGAGTTATCTCTCCCTTTGCATTTGTATGTATTTTTTCTAAGTGTAGGTATTTTTTCTAAACTGTATTTTGGAAGTGTAAAGCCAAGCATTTTTACTGTCAGAAGCTTTCAATAATTTTGTATTTAGTGCTAGAAACACATGTCATCCTTTATCTGTTTTTTCAAAAGATTGCTGAAGGAGTTGAACAGATGTGTCATAAATCGAGGAAACTTAGATTTGGGCTAGCTGAAAGCCAAGTGTTGCTGTCAGGCATAGTTTCTTCTGCAGACTAGCATAGCTGTAGTGAACTCTAAGAGAAAGTCACCACCCTTCCCAGCAGTGTTGAAATCACATCCCTCTGGAATTTGATATTCTTTGATTTGAGAGAGCTTCAGCAATGAAACAGCAATGTGTAGACTTATTGCTGCTTTACTTCAGAATCTCTTTTGTAGGAGGCCCTCTTTCCCTCTCCTCGGTCAGCTGTCACCTTTTTTACATTTAATTTGATTTTCTGAGTTGACATTGTCAATTTGAAAGTCAGCAGCATGCTTGACAGTGAGTCAGAAGAAAGCTGAGTTCATTTTTGGAAGTGGCTTTATGCAAATAAGTCCACTTGCTGATCGCTGAAGCAAGGCATTTGCTGATGAATCAAAGTAGTGCCCTTGTTTCCTTGTCTTCTTCAAAAATAAAGCTGGAAATATGCCTCAAGAATCTCTGAGAGATCCTGGGAACAATTCACACATGCCCACCTCTCTCTATGAGTTTTTTGTGTGTTTGGGGATAAAAACATATGAAGTAGAATCTGGGCAGTTTTCATTGTGCTGTGTTTGGTTGGTTTTAGGGAAACTTAATTCAGCTTGTGATGTACTAGGGCCAGGCTTGGTTGAAAGTGCCAGTGAAGTCTTAGGGTTAATTCTTGTGAATTGTTTTGGTTTTAGCTCCATGTTCAATAAAGCTTTAGCTCCTTTGTTAGGTTATCTACCAAGGCATCAAAATAACAAAAAACTCAGCAGGCTGAATGACATGATTACAATCCTCTTTTTTGGAGGAACTTATCATTTTGTATGCATGTTAGCAGACGGGTAATTTAGGTTTAGGTTTATGTTATATTAGCATGTTTCTTCTATTAGCATACTTTATTTTAATTTTTTTTTATTTAACACTCCTATCCTCCACTTCAGATGCATTTTTTAAAATCATAGTACTGTTGAATGATGAGCTTTCTGTGTGTGAAGTGGTATGCTTGAAGCTGCTTTGCCTGTCTGGATAGTCACTGAAAAAAAAAAAATTAAAAAAATTAACAAATTATTTGGTTAAGCTTCAGTGAATCTTTTCTTTTATGTTTAGGTTTGGTAGAGAATGAGGTTTGTAGGTATCAGTCTGCTGTAATGGCCAGGGAGGACCTGCTCTGGAATAACTGAATAGCTTGTGGGTTTGTGGAACTTATGATATGAAGGAGAAGCTACTGTTACTTAAACAGTTGTGTTTTGCATGAGTATCCCCAATAGAGTTAACCACTTTGTGGCATTACATCTTGGTCTAATAAATCTACATGTCATATCCACAAGGAAAAATTAAATAAGGCTACAAACCAGTCTGAGCAGTATCCACAGTGTTTCACGGAGGCTTTCAGGGACTATGCAGTTCATAGTAGGAAAGATATTAAGCTAAGTTGTTGAATAAAAGCAGAAGCTAAAATAATGTAAAAGAAAAAAAGGGACAAGATGCATTGATCTCTTGTCCTTTTATCTCTGGCTTCAGTAACTGTTCATGGAGTACAGACTGCTGAATCTCACTGTAATTGATATTACTGATCCAGTATTATGATTTATTTTTAAAACTTCTCTTACAGCCAGAGCAATAGTATGCCCCTTTAACACTGGTGTACTTTTTACCACAGAATAATAGCCTCTTGATAACTGGGCTTAGCTATATCCAGAATGTTGGTTTTCTCATTACAGTGCATTCAAATAATTTGCATTTAATTTCTGCCTCACTAGAGTAAATTGAATGTCTTTTAGTAGGTTTTGCCATCCATGGATTCTGTATGATTTTGTTACTTTAATATAGCCACAGAAAGGCCTACAGTGATCATGCAAACAAATGAAATAATTGGCCTCTTTCAGGAGAACTTTGGAAAAAATAAAGCCTAGATCTTTACAGATGCTATTGCTACTTACTCCTATGAAAATAGTCTATTTTCATAGCTAAAGTACAAGATCAGTGCCTAAATTACATAAATACTATGTTACTATTGTTTTCATTCTACTGACTGATGATTATGTGTACAATACAGTTGATCAGGGAGGTATTTTTCTAAATACATCAGTGAAGTGCAATAATTTTTCCTTACAAAAATACTCATCACTAGCAGAGGCAGAGTTATGTCAAGCAATATCATTCAAGAGTGAGATTTCCTCCAGAATGTTCAGTTATCCAATGACTCAGCCATTTATTAGCTTATGCTTCAGACTTTATGATTTTGCATAACTATATCTTAAAATAGAAATGGACCTTATTATTTAAATGATATAACAAATTCCAAATATCTTTTGATCTATAAGTGATCAGGCTGGCTTTAAACAGGGGTTTGTTATTTGTCTGTGGAGATAGGAGGGTAACATTGCTTACTGGTTTTTAGAATTTGCAAATGGATAACATTTCTTTCCAGTACAACTGACTAGTACAGAAGTGTAAAACAGATAACAGGTCAGCAGTATAACACTTACTGGGTTTTGCTTTCGTTGGTTTTTGAATCAACTTTAAAGGAGCCTCCACACAGCTGAATTTCCCTTTTAGAAAGTATTATTGTTAATAAGCATCAAGAGAGCTTTTTGAAATCACAATGTTTTAGTAGCAACCAAATATTTGCAAAATCATGGAATCTTTGGGAGGTTAATTTCTTGCCATTGATGTCAGTTCCCCACTTCTACCTCTCTGAGGTGTATGTTGTTCCTACAAAATAATTTTTAGTGCCTCTGTTGTAATCTCACCTGGCTGGAGGACAGTGTGATAGAAATGCATTGGTAGAATTTGGAATTGCAGAGGAACAATTGGATCACAGAAGGTTCACTTTGTTTTGTCAGTGATCCAGCAGCAAATGTATACTAGTTCTAGATAATTCCACAGTAAAGGAGATTTTTCTATGAAAATTTATCATTCTCATAAACATTATCAGTACTGTGCATACTGCTGCTCTTCTGGCTGGTCAATCCACAAGTGGTAAGGCTTGGTGTACAAATTGCATAGAATGGCATACATCATGTGTGTAACTTTGAGGGGTTGTTTTGGCCTCTTCCCTCACCCTATTTGAGTACTTCACTCGAATCACATACACACGAGACTCTTATTGTGTCTCATTGTCCTCTCTAGAAAAGGATCAATTATGTTTTCACCATTCTGTAAAGAGATGAAGACTTATGTTAAATACTGCTAAGAAAGAACCCATATTGTCATTTATTAGCCAGAAGCTTGATTTATTGAGAGGTCTTCGCTTCCAGTTTGGGTCTACTGTCAGTAACTTGCCAGTTCCTGCTCTTAGACATATCCAAAGTACAAAGACATGGTGGTAAAATTTTATTCTTATGCTTATGTTTCAAAAGACAAAACAGATGCTTCTTTCTAAAATGAAAACTTTGATCTGTCTCAAGATGGTTGGTTTAAAGTAAGAGTCACCTAAGTGCTGTCTGATCAGTGTTTGCTTGGCATTATGGAAATGGCAGGAGGAGGGGAAAAGAATCATAAAAGTCAGAAGGGTAAATGTTGCATTTAATTGGGCATTGACACACAGGTTATTTCTACAGTTCATTTAAAATAATATTAAAATAGTTACTAATCTTGTGAGAGATGTGCTTGTACATTTTTTTCTGGTTTTCTGTTGGGTGCCTTGGCAGCCTAATGTTATAGCACTGTGTCTCATTTTGTGAAACAGTGGGGGTTTTTTGTGGTTTGTTTTTGTTTGGGTTTTTTATTGGGTTTTGGGTTTTTTTTTGATGTGACTAAGAAAGTTTAAAAAAATTTATGAAGCATGTGCAACATTATAGCCTCTGTTCTTTAAAACATTTAGAAAGATTTCACCATGTACTGAGTGATCCCTGTAGTTGTGTCAGGACGTAAGCCATGAATCTGTCCAAGTCCATGCAGGTTGTGTTTTTTGAAGGGTCTTTATTATCAGATAGATTGAAATTTGGCCTTGGAGGAGGCAGAAGATGATGCTAAAATAATTATCTATTTGACTGCTTAGCAAATACCCTTCCCCAGCTCAGCCTCTGTTCATTCTCTTGTTTTTCAGAAACAGAGTTTGTGCGTGTAACTTGGCTTAATGAGCCAACTGGCTTAACTTGGCTGTGTGAGTGAATATTGGAATGTATAGGGTTAGCATCTCTGACCTCACAATAAAACCAGATCAAGAAAGAAATCATAATTATTATCTTCTGAATAAAGCAGTAGTATTCCTGCAGCCGTGCCTGACTGTGAAAGCAATGCGGATGGCTTTAATCAGAATTTTTGAGCTAAATTCCTTTCCTTAAACCAAACCAAACCAGAGTTTCTCAGTGAATGGAGAGCCAGCTGTATTATATTTACCAAAAACACAATCACCTTGCATACTCAGGGAATAAACCAGCTGTAGGACCTGCTCTTGTTTTGCAGAACTCTGATGCTTTCAACATCTATAGCTTTATTGTAGTATGAGCAAGAAGAATTTTGAGAAAATTATCAGTGATGCTAAGATTCCACAGACTAAATGTTGTACAATCCTGTTGAGCATAAGCTCTTGCCTTGTAGCCTGTGGGCAGCAACCATTACCCATTTATCCTTCTAGACAGAGCTGTAACTGCTCTTTATGGTAAATACCCTAATAACACACTGAACACAGAGAAAAAACATTGTGTAAGGCTCCTCCTGAGTACAGAGGTGCTGATGGGAGTGTCAGCCTTGCCATACCTTGTTCCTGTTGCTACTGCAGTGACCTGATTTGGTCCATGGATTTCCTACCTGGAGGATGATAAATATACTGAATTTCCCTTGCGTATTTACAAGGCTTGAAGTAACCAAATTCTAGCAACTGGAAGGGAGTTGATGCTGTAGCTGTACTGCTGATGTTTTTATGATTCTGGTTATACCATGCTTGAGGTTAAGCACTTTTGAGATATTCCAAGTTGTTGTGGATTCTAATAGAAACTCTATGAGATAACAAAGTCCCTTGGGAGTGCCAGGCCATTAATTAAATAAAAAGACACTGAGAGTATTAATGCTCTGTGATGGAATTGTTAATGTTATGGTTGAATAAACTACTTTTTCTCCCTATGGATTTCATTTGGCTTTCTCTCTCACGTGCATTGCTCCATTTTATCTTGCAAACTCTTCCTTAATAAGCATTGGTCCATTTGCCCTTTCCTTTCACAATCTGTAGAAATTATCTTTCCTCCAGCTCTTGTGCTGTGAAAAAGCTGACTTGCTTCACTTCTCAATTCAGACTTTTGCTTATCTTTTATTATATGTTACTTAGAGATACCTGTTCTCTTTGGATTATACTCTCTCATTTTCCTCCATCTGTTACTCTTTAACTTAATTGTTTTCTTTAAATCAGTAAAATATTGTAGGATAGGCTTTCTGTGTAACATATTGTATAAATTAAAACTAATTCTAATGAGACAAATTGCAGTGACCAGGTTGGGTTACGTATGTTACCTTTTGCAGGGTAGTTCAGACTATTTTTTTTTGTAAGGAAATGGGTTAAAGAACAGTCACTACATTTTATTAGTGACCAAACTGTCTAACTTTTTATTTTATTTTATTTTGGTAAATGCATAAGACTGAAATGTTCTTAACCCCAAAATCATATTTGGTAAAAATGTAAATAATCTACTAACATAGATTAACAAAATTTCATTTTTTTCAGCTGCACGTTCTGTAGCTGGAGTGGAGCTAGGAGTTAAAATACTTGTTAGCACTGGTGGCCATTGTCACCCTTTTAAAAAACAGCTTTCATACCTTTCTGTTGTTTGCTTTGCAGAGTAAAGCTTTTCAGCATGACTGTGGCAGAAAGGGAGGGGAAACAATTGGTTGTTTTATGCTGCCAAGCCATATAGAGTTGAATCACCAGTGCCTGTCTCACAGTTTTGTATCAGCTGCTGCAAGACTTCTGTGGGATTTCTTTTTTCTTATGCCAAGAAGCGATTGAATTGTGGATAAACTAGAAGGTACTTGCAGCAATCAGAGTAGTTATTCTGGATTTTCCTTATTTTTAACTGACCATTGGTTCTGTGTATTACCAGTTAACTCTGACTTTACTGTTCTGTGCTCAACATACAGAAACATACTGAGAGATACATGTTTGGCTGTGAAGCATTGGCTCTTGGTGACCAGTTCAAGTCCTCATATTGAACTTTTTGGGAATAAAAGGCAAGGCTAGTTCTTTGGATTACAGAATTGTGATCTTTCATTAGGCTCATTTGAGCAGAGGAAATAATGAAAGAGTAGTGTTCATCCACAATAAATACTTCTTAATCAGGCTGCTTTTCAGGAAGTTTTTTGTTTAAAAGTAGTCTTTCTGAATTTTGAAATCTGTATGCCAAAAAAGATTTGGAAATTCACTGGAGATTTCCAAAGGGTGAAAGGGATTTTTGGGGGGATTTGGTTTCTTGTGGTTTTGTGTTTTGATATTGCTTATCAGTTTTGATTTCCATACAATACATCATATTTTAGGTACCACTGTAGTTGAACAGCTGTATTGTAATAGCTATTTTTTATTTTGAACTGATGTTCAAGTAAAGACTCTCATTCTATGTATGTTAGTTGAAATTTCACTTAGGATGCAAGGCTCAGCATTAAAGAAGGAAGGAAGCTAAAACCATCATTATAGCAAAGATTGCAGAGGCACTTAGGAAACGTCAGCAATTTTGAATGTTTTTTTTTTTCCTTTCCAATCCTTTTATCAGTAAGGATCCTGCAATTGGTATTTATTTGAAGATCAGGAAAGCAACATTATACTTGCAGAGTGAGTTAATGTGTGTCCAGATCATTTTAGTTCAATAACAATAAGCACTAAAAAAACCCCAAAATATTGACGTGTGCTAATTCTTGTTTGAGTCTTGGCTAGACTAACACATTCTTTACTGTACTGTGAGATGTGAGCCACATGTGAGCTGGAGGCTGCTAGCTCCTGCATCTCTACTCTATGCAAACTTGATGTCAAAGTTCTGCTGGCTGCAGAAGTTGTGGTTGAACATATCTGGTATCAAAAAGATGCTTTTCACCTAGTGGGCTTCTCTCTGATCTGCTGCTGAGGCCCTTTCAAGCAAGTGTCCAGCAGATAGGACAACTGTGAGGAGGCCAGGGGACACTTTCTAAGAGACTGAACACTATCTGGGCAGTGGCTTCTTGCAGAATCTCTGTGCCATTTACTCTGCTTGAAAGCTTTGTGGTAAACAGAAATGGATGCATCTTCCTTGTTTTTATTTAACTTTTATTTAGCTCAACACACTTGTTTTATCAGGATGCTAATGCAAGTGTGTCCATAGGTGTTGGTCTTGCTGCTTTCTGTCCAGAGGAACCTTTGTGAAGGAGGGTGGTGCTGATGCACTGGCACATTTTGGGTTGTCTGTAGGTCAAACACTTTTGGTCAGGTCTCTAACATGGCGTATTAGGGCGAGGATTTTTCTAAGTGTATGCTTTGGAAGTGATGACTGTTAAACAAATTGTGAAGGTTATGAAGAATTTTAATCTGTCTTGAAAAAGATACTTGTATCCAGCAGCACATTTTTGTTTGTGGTGGCCTAAACGGACCATTGTGGCTACTTGGAGAATTTGGTGTAGACTGCATGACTGTTACAAATTGAATTAGTCTCATGACAAGGACAACGTCCCCTTTTTTCTTTTCTATCTGCCTGATGGAAAGCAGAAGAAAGCCCTGTGTGACACACTTGACCTGCAGTGTCACTGTGGGCTTTTGTGACAGGCTTTGATTTCTGGCCTCTCATTTGATAAAGCCAATTTGGTGGAGACTAGAAAGGAAGCTTGCTGCAACACAAAATGTACTTAGGAAATGTATCTGGTGGTGAGTACAGATGACTGCCATTCAGTCTTAATAATCATTAGAAAGCCAGGGTTTCTTTCTGAAAACGGGGCAATGCCTTGGTCTTCTATAACGTAGGGACACAGACACACTCAGTGCAGTCTTTTATCTCCTGTGTTCTGGCATCATTTTTCTTTGTCCTTTTACCCAGCTATCCCTGTACTTTCCATTAACTTATTTCTTCTATTTTTCTTTCCCCCTCTTCTACCTTTCATCTTCCTACAGTTCTTTTCTCCACCCCTATTTGGTACCCTGAACCACAGTGAAATAGCTCTCTTCCATCCTGACAGGGCACCAGCAAAGAACTCATTGGACATGCTGCCTCTCCTTAGTCTGAAATCCTGCAGCATTCTGACTTTTTATCCATTTCCCTCCCATTCCCCATGACTTCCTGCCTGCCTACACTGTCACAGGGAGAGAAGTGCAACCTTGGGAAAGTCTAGTGGGAGTATTTGTAGTGCATCAAAGGGAAAAGGAGCAGGATGCAGAACAGAAAAGCATAACTTGCAATTCTTATTGCTCTGCTGCACTCACAATGCAGTTGTAGTAATTTAAACTGATACATTTCTTAATGTTTTAAGTACTAGAAAAAGATTTTGAATTGTTGTTTTCAATTGGGTTTTGTTTGTTTTTTAAACAAGATTGAAATTTATGTCTTTTGCATTGAGACACAGTGTTTTTCTTTTAATGCTGTGGATCAAGATTTTTTGACTGTAAATTTACAAAACTCACACAAGAATGACTGTCATGTTTTCAATGAATATTAATTTCAATTAAGGAGCTGTAGTCTGAGCAGAGGCAGCCAAGTATTCTTGCAGCCAGTAAACAAACGGGTGAGAAAATTACCTTTACACTACAGGGTTGCAATTTTAAGGTGCAAGATTTGGCTGCAGGTACTCTGACAGTGAATCATGGCATTGTGCCCCCATCGTGAGTGCATTTGAATGATGTTTTCTGGAAGTTATGTCATTTGTATCACGAGTTCTGGTGGTTTTTGTCAGAGAGTCATTTCAGCTCATGCCACAGACCACTGGAGGAGATAAAGAAAATTGAAAACATCGTGTGGTGTAACAAATCTGGAAATACCTACTTTTCTAAGCGTGTTTATATTATATTATCTCACATGTATTGGAGAAATCTGTTCTCTTTGTTAACACAATTTTTTTTCTTCTTCTTTTATTCAGAGACCTAAGTGAAAACCAGATAAAAGGAATCCCAAGAAAGGCCTTTCGAGGAATCACTGATGTGAAGAACTTGTAAGTGACAACTTCATTAATGTTTGTGGTGAGAATAGTCTCCACAGGTTACATCTGGCTGTCACAATTTGAGTACCATGTAGTTAGCTCTGTGTAACACAAAAGAAAGCTGTGGGCCCTGCTGCATGCAGCAGATTATTGTCAAGGGTGTTATGTGTTTGAGCAAGCAACAGTGTGTACTTGAAGATTTTT
The DNA here is from genome assembly GCA_023637945.1 of Phaethornis superciliosus. Taxonomy (NCBI): domain Eukaryota; kingdom Metazoa; phylum Chordata; class Aves; order Apodiformes; family Trochilidae; genus Phaethornis; species Phaethornis superciliosus. The sequence continues at coordinate 13,835,879 of JAJQWJ010000016.1, read as the reverse complement.
CCTCTCCCTTTAGTATTGTCCTGCAAATTTTGTCCTGCAAAATCCAGTGAAATCACAATCCAAGTGTTGAAGAAAAATGGACATAGAAAAAGAACTGCTTTTGAGGAGAGTTTGGGGTGAACTTCAGGTACTTCACCTAGATTAAATTTTCTGTCCCATCACCTAGGTGGGAAGTTAATATGGCAAAATGTGGGACACAGGCACAGTAGTTAAGCAGAAATACCAGAAAATGAAAAGATAATATGGGAAGTTAACTGTGTGTGCTTTGATCGGCTGTAATGAAAATGAAAATAATTTTAAAATCCATCATAGAGAGAAATGTGGGGGAGTCTGATGTTTGTGCTACTCTGTTTTAGCCATTTTCTATAACATACAATCTGAGTTATCTGTAAAGAAAGATTTTCAGTACTTTATTTCCAGAGATGCTAGAGGCAATTTATATGTACCAGAAATGCATTTTTGTGCATTTCTACACAAAATGTACACTCTAACACACTGTTGGCATCATTAGAATCAACACGAGGTGAAATGAAAAGGGGTATAACAGCCAGCAAGTTGGCAGAGAGTCAGATTTTCCTGGGAAAACATGCAGCCACTCTCAGAACCATTTCAGAGCCTTTAATATTAGCACTTTGTTACCACACCAGTAGCTGAAATCTCATACCCCACTGTGAAAGCAGCATAAATAGTCTGAATGTTTTTAGTTCATTTAGTAGAAGAAGCAGCTGAAGGGATGGAAAAAGCAGCACTTTCTATGAACAGTCTTGCAACATAGCTGTGCTTGGTTCTCATCTCTTGCCCCAATGAACCTCTTTCACTTTTGTCCTCTTTAGCTCCTGGACTAATTTTTTTCTGTGCAAGGGACTCAGTACTGCAAAAGACAGTACCCAGGCAGAGGAGCAATGCTGTGAGATGCTCTCAGCTCACTCTGAGCACTGTTCAATGTAACTTGGGAGACTTTGGGATAGACAGGACAAGTAGATTTTTGCACATCATATTTTTTATGCACATAACATTTACAACTGTTTGGTATTCAGCACACTAAGCTTGTTTATTTTCAGTTACTTACTTTGTGTACATTTGTGACTGTAGCTTTTCAGGGAAGAAGGCTTTTTTACCTGAATGTCAGTCTCAGAACACACATCTTGAGACGGCAGTTAAGTTTGTGAATTTTAGGGAGGAATGGCTTTTTTGTATTGTTATTTACTTCAATTGTGTAATCAATAGATGGTGTTTTGTTTCAGAAAATCTACCTTTCCCAGCTATAATTCACTGTCAAACTTCATTTCAAATAGCAAAGTTTGCATTCAGAGCTGATTTCACCTCTGACAAGCTGTCAGAAAAGTCATGGGTGTTCTTTGATTCACGCAACCAATCTCAGAGCAGGAGCCAGTCTCACCTTCACATGAGCTGGTACCAAGGAATGGATTGATGGACTGCCTACAGGAACACTACATGTTGGGACCTAAAGCATTAACAAAAAATTCTGACTGTCAAGTTTTGCTATAAGAGTATCAGAAGTGCTTCTCTGTAGCCATTCATTCTGTCTTTCAGGAATACTGATGTTATCACAGAATCATAAAATAATTCTGGTTGGAAGTGACTTAGAGGAGATATTTCACTCAGAAATTTAGCCATTTGTTCTTGATAAAGAATAGATTAATAGATGTGTATCCAGAGTGGCTCTTTGGATCAGGTGGCTGTTGCTTTGGGACACAGACCAGTGACCCGTGAGTTGTTGAGAAAAATGCGACAAATTCTGGAGCCAACTTGCTGCTAGGAACACATTAGAATTTTTGCAGCAGTAAGGGTAAGAGTGTGATGCAAGTTGAACCAAGTTAATATTTCAGGCTCTTAAAGCTTTTAACAGTCAGCTTAAACATGCCAGTTCCCATTCTCAGTCTAGATTTGGCAGCCACATTGCTCCCTTTTGAGTCACAGATTAACCATGCCAGCCAGAGTGAGTGTTCAAGCACCCAGAGGAAGAGGAGTCTGCCTCTCAGTGCTGTTCAGCTGCTTGAGCACCTGTACTGCTCATCCCCTGGTGACTTGCTGACATGTATAAGCTAACATGATAGCAGCAGGGTTGGCTGTTTCTGGGGTTATCACTTTGCAGATTTATTGTAGTGTCTCAGAGTTCTTCCACCTTAAAAGCATGGTTTTGAGGCATGTTGGACACTTTTAGACATAAGAAATGAAGTTATATGTTCTCCCAAACTCCTCAACCCTTTCCAGTTTATCTTTAAAATTCTTATAGGGGAATGCTGGCGTGGGAATATTCTCTTTTTTTCATGGCCTGCTTTTCACATGGCCTTGAATTCCTCCATTTTCTACATGAAGTGTCCAAATGTTGTGACAAAAATAATTGTAGATATTGCAATAGGGACACGAGTCCCTGTTACAATAGGGACTATTAATAGTGCAAGTGCTAGACCACATGAGTCTCCTGATTAATGCTGTCTTTAAGAGCAGCTTGGAAAGATTCCTTCAGGAGAAAATGTGGATAAGCTGATGCAATAGATTAAGCCTGAGCATGAGTTCCTTTTGGATACAGTCTCTGACAAATACAACCTAAGGTTTTATTGTAAATCATAGCGGGTGCCAATTGGAAATCTTGAGAACTGCCCTATCTCTTCATGGCAGTAGCAGTAAGCAACACAAAGTGGCAGGCTGTGTCTGGTTGGAGCATACTGGCTTGGTACTACTAAGATTTTGGCAATTCAAAAACTGTTACAGTAATAGGAATGAAAAAAAAAACAACAGAAGTTGTTACGGGAAAGCAATGTTTCAGGATATTTTTCACCAAGCTTTTTCGATGGTAAAAGCTTTCTATCTTTTCCTATGCCCTTAGCAGAGCAATGAGCCTGTGAAAATGGCCTTATAGGAGGGAAGTACTAAGAAGAGCTTTTAAATGTCAGGGTGACAAATTTTTTTCCTGGCAAGATGAAGTTTTAAAACTCTTAAGCGGGGGAGATTTTGATACATGAATTATTTTGATATTGAACTGTTTTCTGCTCTTTGACTATAAAATCAAGGGAAGAATCTGCACACAAAGAAGAAATTAGTCTATTTCTAATTAAAATATGGAAATAATTGTACAGCTTTTAGCAATTTTCATGAGCACGTAATATGCATTACCACAAGTAAACTTTGATGGGAGTTTATAATAAGTAACACTGTGAATGTATTGTAGAATAAACGCCAGTTTCAGAATAAAAAGCAAGAGAGGGTCAGTTTGCAGAGTGTACCTGTATTCAATTTCTGTTACTTATTACTTAGAGAACAGGAAATGTTTCTTGGAGGAATCTAGCCCCAAGTAAACATGTTTATTTCATGAATGAAAGTATATGGATTTGGGTATTGCTGAGCTTTGGGCTAACTCAGCACTGTCAGCTGAGGCCTTCCATCATAAAAATATATAGAGCCACTACTTGGATTTCTGCATGTTTACCCTGCTTGTGTCACATCTTGGCTTTTGGATGAGCGTTTCTCTGGTGTGGTATTCCTGCAGTTTCTATTGAATTAGCCTGTCCAGCCTACCTCATTGAGAAAAGCCAGATTCCCAGAATAGGGCTATGCAGAGGTTGACCCAAATAAAGATCCTTGAACATCAGCAGTGAATCTTTCAGGGTGTTGCTTGCAGTTCTTGGCAGTATGGTCCCATCTCTGCTCACTGTGTTCACATCAGGACTGTGAAGCTGAACATAACCACTCATCACAAAGCACTATTGGAATCTGATTCTTAGAGACATGATGATACTGAGGCTGCTTGTGTTGCAGGGATCAGTGACCTCTACAACAAATGCACAGGAGACATTTCAAAGAATTACTGCTTCTCCTAACCAGTTTCTGCCCTGTGTGCTTTTGCCATCCTTATTCTTTTTTTTTTTGCAGTGTTGCAGAAAGGAAAATCAATAGCTTTAGACCTACCATCAAGCAGAGTTGCCTTAGGACTCTGGTTTTTTGTGTTTCCCTAAGTCTTTGCTCCTTTGGCACCCATTCCCACCTTTCACCTTTCAGACTGAAGGAAAACTACTTCTGTAAGCAGTGAGAATGCAAACATACATCTCATCTCTCCAGAGTGCCCAGGTTTGGTGTCAGTGTCTGTGTCCATGCAGCCTCCATGACCCACATCAAGGAGTCAAGTGCTGGCAGTAGAGCTGAGTGGTAGGATCTGGACCACAGCCATCCTCTCAACAGTGCTCACCCTCTGTGGTGGTCCTCTCTCCCACACCAGTGTGTCTCAGCCAAAGAAACAAAATGATTGACTGGAAAGACTAACATGAGTACCTGTGGAGTGTTGATCTGTGGGGAGAACAGAGCTGCCTTTTCCCTGTTTTGTTTTTTTCTTTTCCTCTGGAACTCAGTGCATTCTCAGTCACCTTCTGCTGCTTTCCCTCTGTAGGATTTGACTATAAGAGTGTTTCATAGCATTGGGATTCAAAAAAGCATAAGCTAGCAGATTCATCTGTCACGATAATACAGGCTCATTGCACTTCTGCCTAAATATTTCTCAGCATAAGATAATAGCTGATATTACTAGACCTGCAAGCTGCTTTCCTTGCATCCTGGGGCCACTTAGGCAATTGTGCATTATATCCTTCTTTATATTCCTAAAGGTTCCTTTGGAGGAAGAAATTAAGCATTGAGATTTTTTTGAAAATGCAGAAATACATCACATGTGTAGCATTTACCAGTTCTCTGAGTCTACCAGTAGACATTTTCTTTCCTCGTGGCTAATTTAAATGCAGTGTAAAAAAATCACCTCTCCACAAATACTGTAAAATGTTTTTGTGACTATTAGTTCCAGTTTCTTATTTGTTAAATGACTTTCCTGGAAGATACTCTTACTTTTTCTGTATGCAGCTACTACTGGCATCAATCCATGTGACTTTTACAAAAATTAAACATCAGGATTGCACATTCAGGTTTTGGAAAAAAGCTGAGCTTGCTCTTTACATACAAAGGTATTTTGCATTGACCTACACAAAAAATACAAATGTTCTCATGTCCATTCTTTATCCATCACAACCAGCAATGCAGAGCATATTTCTAACATTTGCCATTCAGCCACAGAATAGAAATAATTAAAAATAGATGTCAAAATAATTAATAAATCCAAGGCATTAAAGATTGATTTGTGTGTAGCCAGTTCACTAGCAGGAACCAAGTGACTGTGGGTTATTTGCTCTCTCTATATATGCAGTATCTTGTAGTGAAATGTTGGACTAGGAAACTCTTGTAGTTTGGGTTCTCAGAGCAAGCTGTTACTCAGAGCCCTCTGAAATACTGGGCTTTAGTTTCTTGAGATTTGTGTACAGTATTCAAGTGATGCTTTTGCAGTTTACAGTAAAAGAAAACAAAAGGAGGAAGATCAATGATTGGGCAGATTTTCCACTTGTTTGGTGCAGAATCTGCAATAAGTCTTCTGAAGTCAGCAGTTGCCCTCAAATAAAAGCAATGACAGGGCTAGAGGAGAATTCATTACCACATGTTGGTTTGTGTGTTTACTTATCTGTCTTTCAGTGAGCTGAACAACATGTGTCTGCCTTTGATGATGTGTGTGAAAGGCACCACATATTTTTAATATCAGTGTATGAGATCTTAAAGGCTAAATTTATATTATTGAAGAGATTTCAGGTTGCTTTTTTTTTTTCAGCTGGCATTTTTGAGTGGTTTTAGAGTGGGCAAAGCAGATCAGAGGTATCAAAACAGTCAGCTATTTGAAAATACTCATTAGAGACAAGCCTTTAGCACTGTTTAGGGGGTAAAAGATCATATTACTTCACCTTAAAAATTTTTATGTATTTTTCCTCCTCCTTATCCATAAAATCATACTGCATTCAGTGTATTTCAAGTATATTCCTTTCTATCTTCTATAGTTAGTATTCATTGTGGTAGTGTCCATAATGAATTCAAGAGAGATATGGGTGCCATCACATTTACTTTCCTAGACATTCCATTGCAATACAACATTATTATAATAATAAAATATTACTAACCTACCACCTTCTATGGACAATCAGCTGCAGTGTAAGTTAATTTTAAGTTAACATATTAGTTTGAGCTTTTGCCATCTGTTCTGTCCCTTATAATAAATGCAAAAAGCATATATTTCATAATTAACTCATTAAGAAGATATGATTGAAAGAAATGTGTGTGCACGTTCCCCACACAATGCAGGCTGCAATTAATGTCAGTGAGATATGCAAAACCAACCAAGCAGAGAGTCTGGGTCTTAGCAGTGGAAATTTTGTGATTCAGTGGTGTTTATTCACATCTTCAGCTGGCCTTCTACAAAGGACAAACACTGAGTGACACAAGTTGGTTGCTTTATTTGCCTCTCGAGAGTCATGAACCACCTTTCAGGTACTGGCTGGCTATATCACTGTCTTGCTGGGGTAGCTGCTGCTGGCTGCACTCCCTGAGGACAGTTTGGCATTTATTACCCCTTTGCTTTTCTCTGTTCTAGTTTGTTCAGTTCTCAATTACTAACCTTTAAAATCTGTGAGCCCTGATTTTTCGAAATAACATCTCTTGTCTGTCTTATAGTAAAAATCTGAAGACAAGCAAGAAAGCAGAAACTGTATCCTTTTAATCAGTTTCTTCTCTGCCTCTGTGATCAGGCGTAGCCTTTTTTCTTGTTAGTTTTGCTGCAGTGAGGACGGTGAGCAAAATGTACACTGGTCCTACCTGCCATGGAATGGTGAAGTACAGCATCTGGGCCACGAGGGAGCCTTTGGAAGGCTGACACTAATTCCTTCCCATGAGGAAGAGCCTTTTGCAGGACGGGTGAGGGGAAAGAAAGTGTTTAGAATAAGGAGTTAATTCTGCAATTTTCCTAGACTATGGTATCTGTAAGCTGTGCCTTTTGAGTAGCTGTGCTCTTTACCAGTTTGTCCTGACTGTCAAGAAATATTCTGTTTTTCAAGTGTCATTACATTCCTAAAAAATTTGCATATATCTCTTTTGTCTTTGTAAGGAGCAATCATTATTCAAAATTACTTTCTTAGAACGGAAGTTTTGTCAGATTTTTGTGTTGTCCACTAATGCAAAAAGATGGCAGTCAATTCTTCACAATGGTCTGGTCCCAGCCTGCAGGATATTCCCCTATTTTATGAGAAGAACTGCTAGAGGGAATCCCACTTTCTTATTTTATTCCTGAGCAGCTTGGGATGGTCCCAAATGCATAAGAGAACAATGACAGAAACACGTGCATTCTAATAACCTGCAAATTCTGCAACACACATGATAAATACTGGGAAACTCCAGAACTGTTTCATGACGTATTTAAATGTATGTCTTATTGGGTAATGTGGTTAGACTATACACTCATATTTTTAAACATCTTTTTTGGTTTATTTAATCCCCTTTCCCATGTCCCTTACTAATAAATAAAACACCAGATGGACTGACCAGCACAGAATGATTTTAAACCTGTTGAATGTCCTAAACTACCACTTGGATCTCACTTGAGATTGGTTTCACAGATCAAAAATGCACGTCTGGTTTTACATGTTATTTTAAATGAAAACATCTGCATTAAGTAGAGAGCATGTCTTCTCTGTTGTCCTGTCCAGTTGAGTTTCAGGAGCTTTTTGTTTCATGGATGCCTGCAGTTGTGAGTTCAGCTAGCCACAAGGGATCTGTCACTGACAACTCATTAAAAGCCAAACCATCACCCCTGAGAAATAAATTTCCTTGCTGGAAAGGTTGCTTTCTCCTGAGTGAAACATCAGATAAATGAAAGCTGAAATATCTCTTAAGTGTGCTCTACCTATTAAATAGAAGTACATAAGCCAGCACTATTTAGTAGTGGAGGATGTCTTTTTGGTGACATTTAATATAGCGGCATTTAAAGTTTTAAAATTTTCATTTATCTGGTGTGAATCAGTGAATCAGAGCTGACTACCTCCATAATAAGCTTATACAAACTTATGTTTTACCCAGTTTCTCTGTTCAGAATATTCACTGCAATATGTATTGTTTTCAGTATCGATTTTAGGGTAAACTGTAGATCTCTAAAAGTTTCCTGTAGGTGTAAAGCAAGCATAAACACCAATTATGTTTTCTTCTTATGGAAATGTATTTCAAGCATCTTTTAAAGGCTGCACTTATGTTGTTGTTCTGATAAAATCCTAATGCTGGTGACAAGAAAGACAAAGTGTACTACATAGGCCTAAGTCATCCTTTCTATTTAATCCAAATTATGTTATGATCTTCCCCATGCTTTAGATTTTGTGTAATTTTGTTCCTTCTCCTGCCTGAAAGGGCTTCTTCTGTAGCTGTTAGTAGTAAAGCTCTGTAAGCTGGGGATCAGTGAAGGTTTTGGAAAGTGATAGCAACGTGCTGTATCCCATCAGGAAAACAGCACATCCCGTGTGAGCTGTTTGCACAGGAGACAAAGTAGTTCAGTACTTGGGTGTGAGAACCCCAGGCTTGATGGTTACTTTTAAAATCTATAATGAGTAATTTTTTGTTTGCTAATGTGGAGAATAGGTTAAAAAATCAGTTTAAGGCTTAAGTAGATAATTCACTTGTCTCCATGTGGCATTGGTGTAAATTTTTACATGTGGCAACAAACTGCATGTCCAGAGCTTGACAAAGGAAAATTTCATGCTAAATTCAAATGAGATCAATTATCTGGGGTTGGAAATCTGCTACAAAAGCTCAGGGCAGCTATTGATATTTCCAGATAGCATAGATAAATTTTGATGCCGCATCCATGCTGCAGCACTGCTTTTGTGCAGAGAGTAATGAATAGCAGATTTGGCCCTTTTCCCTTTTAATAGTCTTATAAAAGTCTCTGACAGAAACAAACTCCAGAAAATACCATGATTTAAAACCAGGCTATGTGGTATTCTTCATATCTTTTGATATAAAACTTGATTAAAATAGGATGTGACTTCAGTTGAAAAAGTATGAAAATAACATTTTCTTTATTTTGTACTTTTTTAGCCTAGCCTATGCCTACAGTTTATCTTTGGACAACTTGTGCTGTCTTTGTGCCATATCTTAATTCTGAATACATTTGTTGAAAATTTCCTGTAGTATTCATCTCCGATTGTCAAAAGGAGCTTTTATTCTGAAAAAAAAGTAGTGCTGGTTTTAATTATAATGCTAAATAGCTTCATAACCACGGTGAACTCTGAATTTACATCATTTTTATGATAGCCACACCATTCCAGGTTTATTGATTTTGTCATTTGCTTTATTACATTTAATGCAAACCTTTTGTATGGAATTATTCTGGTGCTATGCTGGGCACGGAGGGGTCAGCATATGCAGTCTCTAGCCAAAACAGCACAGCAATATCATTTCAGCACAGACTCCATGAATAAATGAGGGTTGTAAATACTGTCCACCAGCAGAACAAAATTTGGCTTCTCATCCTGACCTTTCCAGCTGGGCAAAGTTAAAACCATAACTTGAGATTACTTTTTTTTTTTTCTGTTTTGGGTTGGTTTTTTCTCTCTTGTCCTCTCCCCCTGTGTTTCAGCTCAGATCTTCAGTCAGTGCAACACATGGCTTTTAGCTAGAGAGAAAAAGGGTCTTTTAGCATGAAAGCAGAAGCCAGGCAGTGCCTACTCATTGCTCTGTGGTACCTTTGCTGTGGAACTTGTCTAGCAGGACCAGTTTGGTGCAAAATGGAAGCCTTGCCCCAGCAAAGGGTTTTGCAGGGGGTGCTGACCCACTGCTCTGAGAGCTTTTGAAGAGCCAGGGGCCTTTTTGGCTTTGAAGATAGAGATACTGAGGGGCTCTCAAGCTTCTAGTTGTTCTATTGTTTCACTGGGATTAAGTTTTGATACTTCATTTTGTAAGTAGGCAACAGTGTTCCTGGATTTGATGTGTTTTTAAAATGAACAAAACTTCCTCAGTTCTTAATTAATACTACATCACTTTTTTCTGGATAACACAATTACTATTTTTATTCTAACTTCATTTAAAAAAAACGATCAAAACATTGGTCAAAAGAGGTAAGTAAATGGATTCTTGTTTTCTCCAGAAGTCAAATGACTTAGGCTCAAAAATTAATTTTGATAATTGACTGGGGGACTAGATTTCCAGCACTGCTCTTCCTTGACCACATAATAAGATGGATGTTCCCCCTTCTTGACCCCACCTCAGCAAGGCTTGGCTATTGTCAGGCCTCAACTCAGCTGCAGCTTTCTGTGAGGGCGTAGAACAAGACATTTAAAACATCAATGAGGATGACAAAGCCTGTACAGTTCCTTGCCACATGCAGGGAACAGAAGAGAATGATTATGTGTCTCATTCAGTGATGCAAGGATGCTTCACTACCTTGCAGTTGAGTGGCTCCAGGAGGTAAAACAGTTGCAGGGAAAAAATAGCCACCCGCAATTCAGTTCAACTCAAAACTGTTTTGCCTTGAAAGGAAAACATTTTTGGAGGGAAAAAAGAATTAAACTGTAATGGTATAATTGTCTTTTACAGTCTTTTAATCATAAATTGTTTTTATATGAACACATGTTCACTGTGTTTCTGCAGCAAGGGGTGTTATACAGTCCTTTTAAACAGCTAGATTGCTGCATAATTTCAAAATATCCTCAAAAAAGCTCATGTAAACCCTACATGGATATTAAGAAGACCCTCTGGAGGATCTTCATTTACTTGAATTTTGAAACATTGTGTTTCTTCTTGGTTAAGTAGTGTTTTCTTTCAATGTAAAGTAAGGATCTAACTGTAAATGATGTGCTGAGGGAATCCTCAGGTACACAAAATAGCTGTTATGAGATCAACAGAAATAGTATAAAGTTGATTATCTAGGTACAAAAGTGAGAATAGCTCTAGTAAAGTAGTTTGGATATAGACAGGAATAAAAACCATTCTGTTTAAGACTAGATGGCATAGGGCAAACGCAAGATGGCAACATTGGAAAGGGCTCTTGGATGATGGTATCATTTGTACAACTGATTTTTGATACAGAATAAAAATTTCCTCCACTTTTTTAGCTACTGAAAGACTTTGGGATATAATTTTGCTTTTGTTTACCCTTTGGTAGACCCATAAATGTCAAAAAATTCAATGAGCGAATGTGGAAGTATCCTCTGTTCCAGAATTCTGTGGTGTTTGGTTGGTTTGGGTTTTTTTAAGCTCTTTTTGGAGTTTTCCAGGTCATTGGATATTAGTACAGTAATGCTATGATAATATGCATATGCAGCTTGTAGAAGATGCTATTCTCATAGTACTAATTGTTTTTTTACTGGGCCAAGTGAGGATTTCTTAATCGTTCTTCTGAAGGAATATGAGATTTTCAAAAATGATCAAGAACATTTCCCTGTATAACGCTGTTTCACTATCCTGTCAACCAAAAGTTCCTTAGAAGGCAGTCATGATAGTCCTGGAATATAGAATGATGCTTAAAAACCAAAAACAGACCCCACCCCAAAAGAAAAAAAAAAAAAAAAAAAAAAAAAAAAGGAAAACCAACAAACCCCCAAAGCCAGAATTTAATTCATTTATCATTTCAAGAACTAAGCTCCTGGGCTATATAGAATGGTGACATGGATCACAAAAATTTCCAAGGTGAATGATTTTCTTTACAATACAAACCCCATAAGCATTTCTTGCTGCATTTCCAGGTGAACAGCATACCAGTCACCCCACACGATTGTTTCTCGATGCAATGAAACATTCTGCTTTTTTCATACACCTTAAAAATTGCTATGTGTTGGGGAATAGATCCTTCAGGTGTGAAAATCAGTTATAGCAATCAGATTGATTTTTATTTCTTTTCTTCTTCTTCCTTCTACTTTCTTTGTGACCCCTCAGTAGACATGTATGAGTTTCACCCTTGAACCTGATTATTTTTATTTAATTTATATGCTTAAGCTCAGGTTGGATCCAGCATCAGCTGTTGAATAGGTCCTACTTTTAAGACCAGTTTTATAAGACTGCAAGGAGGTCAAGTGGTTTGCCTGGAATGATCCATAGAATAAAGGGGCTCACAGTTACCTGAACTATTTTGGTGGTGGTGTGTTTATTTGGTTTTCAGCTCTCTGTCTTGAATTCACATTGTTTTTTGAAAGATGTGGCTCTCTTTCTTCTTGTGGATCATCTGGAAAGCATAATCAAGGGTTAATGTTCAGGCAGGGGGATAAGCAGCAAGCTCTTGCCAGTAAGTTAGGCAAGCAGCACTCTCAGGAGAACAACTGGAGACTGGAGAAATGTGCTGTGAAGCAAATTGTGCAGGTATCTGCTTTACCTACTTAACAACGATTTGTTGCTTTGAGTGCAAGAAGGAAAACTTCAGGGCAGGGCTTTTTTCTAACCATTTTATTTAAGTGCTGTCCCATTTCAGTATGAATTAGATGTCTGAGATTTTGTTTAAAAGGGTCAGGTAAGGTAACTGGTACACTCCTTTGATCCAAACTTGCCCCGAATCCTGCTAGGGAGTAAAGGTTTTCTTGCACAAGACTGTTTTGTTGTTGTCACAATGCTGGCAGAGGAAGGAGCTTTCCCTGCTATGACTATTTTTATAGACTAATGTCAGTAAAAAATACTAGTAAAAATACCACCTAGCAAGAAAATTTAAAAGTCATATGGATTAAGTTACCTTTTAAGATTCTTTGTTAATGGCTTCAATTTTATAAGGGTTGTAGAATCATAATTCAGTGGCTAGTAAGTAAACACAAATGAGTATCTTAGACATGTTAACTGTTTGCTTTTTAGAAATCACAATGTTTAAGATGACCTGGAAGTTGATGTTGTTAATTTCAAAATGAAATATTTTTCTTAAAAAAAAACCAAATTCCTTCCCTATAAGAATGATTTCCTAGTGACTTGGGGTCACTGTGACAAACAAAGGTGTTTTTTTTATATCACTGCTCTCCTGGCTCCTGGGTAAGGCAGTGACCCAGCACCCCCTGGTCCTGGAGCTTTTCCACTGAAGGATCTGCCTGCATTTGGAAATAACACTTGCTTTTTTATTCTCTTCAGTGTTTTCTGAGGATGCCCCACTTTGTAATACTAACAAAATGGCAGATGTTAGTGCTTATTGAACCCTAGGCCAGTCTTCTTAGAGTAACAGGAGTGTTATTTGCTTACTTACATATAAGTATTTGGATGTATACTTACATGAGTAAGCAAATGTACTTATGTAACTACATATGCTAGATATATAATCACAGTGTCCAAAAAAGTGTGGAGTCCTATTTATATGAACCAAATATATGAACCAAATGTAAATAAATATATAAAAGCATAGAGCAAGACCTCTCCAAGTTTTTTATAGTGTAAGCAGGTAATGCAGAAATCCAAAGTATGTGTTATATGAACTTATTTCTTTGAAATCACATAGAACAAGCAAATCTGGGGCAATGAAGTATAGATTCAGAGCTGTAACCAAAAGAAGTAATTCCAGTGGGGATTTGGATATGGAGTTTGAATTCCTTGCCTTGAGTAGCAAGAATGAAGTTTCATCTAAATGCTTTAAAAGCTCAGAAGTTTCCATTGCTGGCTTTGTTTTATATTGTAGGTGGGCAACAACCTTGGGAGCGTAGTTATGTGATATAGATGGGTCTGCTGCTCTTTTCCAGTAGGCCTGAGAAGTCACCTATGCTGAAAGCAGAGAAACAGGTAATCAATGAGGAGTAAAAATTTGGAGCTCAACATGCACCTCAGCCCTTTAGCAGTTAAAAAAAAAAAAAAAAAAAAAACCAAAACCAACCTAAAACTAAATCTCTGGTTTTGATACAATATTACAATTAAAATTACTAGAATATTTTAAATTTCATGTCTCAAAGGTCAGTTCCTGTTGCCAGATCTGTATGAGAGAAAAGGAGTAAAAGTAATCAAAAAAACCTACCAGCACCCCCAGCCTACAGCTTCCATCATTTGGAGTGTCACTTGCCCATGCTAAAATCAGAGCACACAACTGTGTTCAAGATGCACTGTTCTGCTTGTGAGCCTGTGCTATGCAGGATCAGTACTGGAAACCTATATTAGAGTAATTTGAAATTGATGCAGCATCTTGAAATATGTAGTGTTCGTGAACTGTGCTTCAGTGGCTATGGGTTTTCATTTCTGGATATTGAGGAAAAAAATACAACAATGTTAAAAAAAGAAAAAAGCCCTAAAACCAAAACGGGACAATAAAATATTCAGAACTGTTCTCCCGTCTCTAGCATCATCTGGCTGTATTTTTCTTAAAGCACTGTGATAGCCAAGATCTGATCGAAAAAAATTACTGGTTCATAAGTGCAAGGTGTTAATTTCTTGTGTATTTGTTCACTAGATAGTAATATTTTTCTAATTTTAAAAAAGATCACCAAAACACATGAATCTCTACTGATCTGCCCATCTTTGTTACTTAGATAACAAGATTGACACTGCTGTGACTTTACTTACCATTTTTACTGTTCTGTTAGTATTTCCTCCTAATTTTTGTCTTTAGAGCTAGCAAAACATCTATCAAGTCATTGTATGACTGTGGGCGGTAGAATTAACCTAATGTAATATGTGATTTCAAAGGGGACAGATGTCTGGAGATCAAATGTCAAGATTCCTTTTTGCTCTGTCATCTCCCTAACTGTGTAAGGAGAGGTGCTTCTGCTGGATGGCCCTGGGCACATTTACCTTCTCCCAGCTGCAGAGGTCTATTGCGTTTGCTCTCTGCAACAGCCTCCATCTCATCATCTCATTTTCATGTTTGCTGCAAAAGTCGAAGCCTCTTAAAGACCCAAGAGCCCTTGTTTCCTCTAGAAACTGATTTTAGGAAATGATTAATCATAAAAATGTGTAAGCAGTGAAACACTAGAATCCTCAGGGTTTTGGCTAAGCAACCCTTTTAAATAACCACTTTTCTTATCCAGGCAGGGCACATGGGCACCTTCAGCCCCTTCTCCCAGTGAGCTCTGCACAGCCCTGGGCTCTGCTGCAGGAGATGGGCATGGGGCCAGCCCCATGGCAGCCCTTGAAGAACACCTTTTAGAACCACTGTTAGCTCCAGATGAACTTTGTCTTTGACAAGAAACAGCTGATACAAATTTTAATATTAAGGAATGAAGCATTCAGTGTCTGTCTTTTTCAAGTTTTGGATCTATAATGAATTTGTTAGCTAATGGAACAGACACAGAATCTTTTTGAAGGAAAAAAACCCACACCCCAGTTGCATGCTGCTCCACTGATCTGCTGTAACAGCTAGGCTGCAGAGGCTTACTTGTTTCTCCTTCAAAGTGAGCACAAATTACTTGCTCTCCATCCCATGTAAGTAATCCCATGATAGGACACGAGCCTATGCAAACATTGACCTCCCTTACAGTGTGTGTATCTTCACACATGCCTTGGGCAGCTGGGCCATCACAGGCTGCCCATGGGGCAAGTTCTGTGGTACTACTGTCCTCAAGATCGGTGTTGGGCCCAGTTCTGTTCAATATCTTTATCGACGACCTAGATGAAGGGATTGAGTCCATCATCAGCAAATTTGCAGATGACACCAAGCTGGGAGGAAGTGTGGATCAGCTGGAAGGCAGGAGGGCTCTGCAGAGGGACCTGGACAGACTGGAGAGTTGGGCTGATTCCAATGGGATGAGGTTCAACACGGCCAAGTGCCGGGTCCTGCACTTTGGCCACAACAACCCCATGGGGAGCTCCAGGCTGGGCACAGAGTGGCTGAGAGCAGCCAGGCAGAGAGGGACCTGGGAGTCTGGATTGCCAGGAAGCTGAACAGGAGCCAGCAGTGTGCCCAGGTGGCCAAGAAGGCCAATGGCATCCTGGCCTGGATCAGGAACAGCGTGGCCAGCAGGTCCAGGGAAGGGATTCTGCCCCTGTACTCAGCCCTGGTGAGGCCACAGCTCGAGTCCTGTGTCCAGTTCTGGGCCCCTCAGTTCAGGAAGGAGATTGAGGTCCTGGAACAGGTCCAAAGGAGGGCAACCAGGCTGGTGAAGGGACTCGAGCCCTATGAAGAGAGACTGAGAGAGCTGGGGCTGTTCAGCCTGAAGAAGAGGAGGCTCAGGGGAGACCTCATTGCTCTCTACAACTCCCTGAAAGGAGGCTGTAGCGAGGTGGGAGTTGGACTCTTTTCCCAGACGACTTTCAACAAGACAAGAGGACACAGTCTTAAGTTGTGTCAGGGGAGATTTAGGTTGGATATTAGAAAGAATTTCTTCACGGAGAGGGTGATCAGGCAATGGAATGGTCTGCTCGGTGAGGTGGTAGATTCTCCGTCCCTGGAGACATTTAAAAAAAGACTGGATGTGGCACTCAGTGCCATGGTCTAGCAACTGCTCCGGTGGGTCAAGGGTTGGACTTGATGATCTCTGAGGTCCCTTTCAACCTGGCTAATTCTATGATTCTATTCTAAGAAAGGATGTGGGCACGGGGAGCATGGTCCCTGCAGACATGCTTTCCCTCTGCCTCCCCCAGAGAACCACAAAGGCACGCTGAAGAGGAGGAAGGGACCCAAATTTGATGGAAGTGATGGCCACAAACATGTAAGCAGAGGTAACTTCCAGCCCTTGGGGCAGGTCAGGGGTAGAGAACAGGAGGTACTTAGAGATCCTGAAGCAAGGTAGATGCTAACCTTCTGCACCTTCTTCCCCCCCATGCTCTTTTTTAATTACAAATTTCTAGTCATTATTTAGAACATATTATCTGCATAGTTTTTCTATATAAGCGCCTCAGTTTCAGATTTTCCACAATCTCATAGTAACCTCCATAATTATGATTTCCTATTTGAACGCATAGTAATGTTTTGCAATTTAAACTTTTCTCTATGTGTGGTGTTTGATACATGTCAACTGAAAATAACTATAAATAAAACAAAGATTTAAGTAAGTGCTAAGGTGAAAATGTAAAATACACAAAAGTAAATAACTTTCCTGATCTCTAACACCGATTTTATCTCCCTCATTTCTTCCCCTTTTCCCCTTTGGGCAGAGGACAACGACAGATGGTTATCAGTCAAGGGTAACTAGGAAACGGCAAAGCCTGCCCCAATTGCTATGGAGACAGCCATTTCTGTGCTTGGTATGCACAATTTGTTACATCAGCAAGCAGAGAGAGTTAAAAAAAGAAAAAAAAAATGTCCTAACCACTGTGATAGTGAAAGAAATTTGGGTTTGTGTGTGTTTCTCCGTGTGGGAAGAGGCAGGAGTGCTCTACTTGTTCATATTCTGCTTAAGCTTTGCAGTAAGCCAGTTTGGTATCTTTATTTTGAATTGTAAGTTAATGTAATAAGAAAACTTAGAGCAAATACTTCATACTTTTGAACAGTCTGCAGAGTAATAATTTATAAGCAACTCTTTCTCCCTTCTCCCCCCAAATCAGATATGCCTCCCTCCTTGGCAACATAGGTTGTATATGAAAACTGAAGGCAGAGAATATGAATGTGCCCAATTATTTGATGCAGAAGAGCTCTCTGTACACCACACTTTAACCGTAGCTGTTGGCAAAAACATGTTTGTAGGGAAAAAAATTGTGAAAATCCCAGAGGGAGATTTCAGCTTCATCACAGATCATAATAGCTTTGTCATTGGTGTTTTGCACCACCAGCTTCCTCCACTTGAGAATTATTTTACTGTTGAATTTAAGATATCAATTTTTTAATGTTCTAATACAAGCTAGCTCTTATACAATGATGTAAGTAAAGCATCAATGAGTAAAAATTAAACATGAAAACTGCATTAAAAGCTTTGAAAAAAATTATATTATTCCTGTTTAATTCACTGTAGTATTACTTCAAAGTATGATCTGTTGCTGTTTATGGTGCTTCTTATACATTTATACTTTCTTATGTTTTATTTATACTTTCTTATACTTTACTTTATGGATAAGAACTTCAGTTTGTTATTTGGAAATTTTACATAGGTGTATTGGCATCACTTTCCTTTGAAAGTGAATTTTAACATTCTCAGTTATATAAAGACTGTCTTGGAGGCTGGACCATATATGTTATAGAAAGGCTCTTTAATTCTTCCAGTTTATTGGAAAGCTTCAGTAGTGGGTGTAAACTTTACAGGAAAGAGATGGCATAGACCCTACAATTTGTATTAGAAAAAACAGAGAAAATGCTTCTTAAAAATATTGTCCAAACTGAGGCTTTTCTGGAGATGGAATTAATAAAATGTGAGGTTTTTTAACCTTCCTGTGAAATTGCTATTGAAAATTCCTTAAAAAACTTAAGTAAAACAATACTTCTAATATGGATACATCTGGTTAAATATGCAAGTTTTTTATTAATGAGGAAATGGCTTGGGTCTATACCAGCAGATTTCTGTAACAATAGGTGAGTAATTTCACAACTGTAACGATTGAACTTTCTTATATATGCATTCTTACACTTCTTTTTATGCTAAGCATGCAAAATATGAGAAACAAATCTGAAAAGTATTTATTACAGTATTTTTTAAATACAGACCCAATTTAAATATCTAACTAGGTTCTGGATAAAGTATACAAAGAAGTTACAGTAATTACGGGTACAGTATAATAAAAAACCAGATTCACACTTGAGCTCTGCAGTGGCCTTGCTTATGCTTGTAAATGGAAAAAAAAAAATCCCTCATTGAAACAAATAAAGGACAAAGCACTGATTATAGAGTTCATTATTGTGAAATGTTGATGCTTGAAGAACCTCTTCATGAAAATGAGTTTGGCTAATTGAAGGAAAACTAGTGAAAACTCTTCTATATAGTGCCAAGTTAGCTGGTATACTATGAAGAAGAATTGCTAGGGATGTAAATATATGGTTTTAATCATTAACTAATCATTAATGTTAGTAGAAGATTATTTTGTTTTCAGAAAACTTCACCTTGGTTGAAATAAATTCTTTAATATTTTAGTACAGTTTTGGAGTATTGTTTAAAATCTTAAAAATTGTAACATGATAAAAATTATATCAGATATATTCCTTGGAATTTCTATGTCTTAAATGCATGTGAAAACTGACTAGTGTTTACTGTGATGAGTAAAACCTCCAAGCCTCAGTATTTAAAGGCTTGAAATGTAACTGTCCTGGATAGTAGATAATACACAAATCTAAACGGAGAATCCGGAGTTATATTCTACCAGGGGAATTGTGTTTTAAACAGTCAAAGTGCTTTCTGGGCCAAACCATAGACTTTCCAGTCATACAGATCTACTAGAATACACTGTTATTTCTCATTTCGTAAAAGGCTGTTTATATCTAAGGTTTTTTTTCTTTCAGACATAGATTTTGAAGATAGACAATGATCAAGAAGTTGCATATAATTTAGTCATACAATTTTTCTTTTTAATAAAAACTGAGACTAGCTATTGATTCATGGTTAGAGTCAGATCATCATAATAAGGCATATTATGCATTATAGCTCTAGTGTGCAAAAGCTACCTTTTTCTCCAAATATTTTTATAGATTCTCACATTATTCACAAACATTCGTCTCTTCTACACATCACCCAAATCCCATAAACTCATTCAGTACCTCCCTTTCTCAAGGGTTTCTCTCCTTTCTCAAAGATGTCCTGGTACTGCTTTTTGTATCTGTTAGCATTGTCTGGTTGTTAATTGCCTGTCACAGAGATCTCTGATCCCTGGAGCCTCTTAGGTGAGGTCAGAGTAGGTAATTCAATCACACACAAGCTGCTGGGCTTCCGAGGCTGGGATCTGGGAGCAAGCACCCTTCTGACAGCATCACCAAGCCCAAGTCCACTGCTTTGTATGGAATGGATAAGAGATTCAGCATTTAACCCAAACACTGACTCAAATGCAAGTTAGAAAGCTAGCTAACTTAGGGAAAACTTGGAAGTTCAGAGTTTGGCAGAGTTATTTGTACATTGCCTTGTGGCTCTTATAATGTGCTATATGGATGGTATGGCTGCTTCACACAGCTCAGTTACTGGGGTTTCATTCATCCTGTAGCCTCCCCTTTTCTGCATGAGAACCCTTACATTCTTCAGAGGTGGCTGAATCACTTGGTAGTTTTAGATGAAGTCTGAACTTAGTGCTGTATTGCCTCGGAAAGCAGGAGTAAATAAAGGTATAAAAAGTGACATTCTCCATTCTAAAAATGTGTTTTAAATCTGAGCATGTGTTGTCTGACCCTTTTTTCACTATTACATGCATAAGATCCTGTTTGTGGTATTGAGAAGAAAGAGACCTTCTAGAAAGGGTATGAACACTGAAAAAATAGAGATATCATTTAAATCTGAATCTGTCTCAGACCATTTTTTAAATTTACTGATAAGCTTGGAGCAGCTGCTCTGTGTCTCAGGTAGCTCTGCTCTGTGTGTGTGTGAGTGCTCTGTTCAGAAGGTAGTGATGAAGACATGAGAGCAATGTCATGTTCAAGGAGAGCTGTGTGCCAGCTGTTCTGAAATACTGAAATTTTCTTCCTTTTTTTATCCAAGTTGAATTTTTACTTTCTCTGCATATGCTTGGTTTTCTTCAGGTAAGGTGCTCTTCTCAGCAAATGTTAGCTGGCTGCTAGCCCACATCACTGGGTTTTTATTTTATCTTCAGGGTGCAGAAGTATGTGTTGAATAAGTTTCTGTGCCTTTCTGTAAGGCTTTACCTGAAGTTTTCTCAAAACTTTAAACACATTTTCTTGAAAGGAAGGTGTTCTCAAGTCTCTGGTCTGTGCTTAGGCACTCGTCAGGGTGCTGTACAGATACAAAGAAATAGATTTTCCAGCTTCACACATTGAGAAATAAACAGGGAGGTGAAGGGTCTTAAAAACAGTCACACATAATTTTAAGACATCTAATAGTTTTAATACTTTTGGAAGAAATTCTCATGCTTAGAGTTAAACATAGATGTGAATGTTTTGCTGTGATAGATATCAGGAGATGTGAGCTCTGTTAAAAAGAAGCATTAAATGTGGAGTTGCCTCCCAGAGGCTGTACAGGCGTAGCTCATGAGACATGCAGAATCACAACGTATCTCTAATGAATATTTTCCTTTTTTACTGAGTGTCCTGCTAAGTGTGTGTCCTCTGGGCATCTAGAGGTTTCCCTTGCTGTGGTTTTAGGGATTAACAACATGGACTAAACTTGCTCATGAGTGCTAGCATAACTGGACCAAATATGATTAAGGTTGTCTTTATGCTTTTTCAACAAAAAAAAATCAGTCTATGAGTAGCCTGTTCCAAAAACTAACAAACAAAAACCACCCACAAAAAAACAAAAACAAAACCAAAAACAAAACAACACAGAAAAAACCCTCAAACAACAAATCATACAACATGTATGAAGCCCCTTAATCAGAAGGTTTTGCGCCTAGCACACTGGGTTTATTAACTTATTTTAGTGTATTTGGCATAAAAATCAATATTATAGTATTAATAAAAAAAATATAGGTAATATATAGTACTTCTGTACAAAGAAAAAGAGAGATGATTCTCATGTACCTGCTTTCCATTCATCATGCTACTATGTGCCAACTTCATGCTTTATGAAAACAGCTGAAGTGTAAATTAGCCATGCAACTAGCATTATATTTAGCTCATTTAAGTTTATTCCTCCAGAAATGCACCATCCTTTCTGTTTGAGCAACAGATTTTTAACAACTGCAATCAAGCAACAATTAACAACAATCAAGCAGGGATCTTGGAAAAAGCCTTTCAGTGGCCGCTGGTTCTCTCAGCAGTCAAAAAAAAGTGTAGTTTAAGCATCTTTCCTAGGTGGTTGGAGATACAGAACATAAAGAAATATTTATATGTACTCTATATGAATTTTTCTGATACAGAAAAATCCATTTTTAAATTTTTTAAATTTTTTTTTTACATCCCAGTGTCTGTCAGCCATAGGAGACATCACTGCAGTTTTGACAAATTCAGTACCATAGCTATGAGAGCTATGAGTAACCTTAGCTGGGCCTTATACTTGCTAAGCTTTTTAGTAGACCTTGTGGTGTGTATCGTTTTCCTGCACTTTAAATCAAAAAACCCCTTATGTTCACTAGACATTAGGAAGGGTAAGTTTCCCATAGTCTTCAAATATATATATGTATATCTTCAAGAGGTTTAATGTTAATAGATTGAATTCAATCTTTAATGGGGTGCATAAAGATTATTTTCTGTTGCTGCTTTTATACCTTTATATTACCTTCTGCTCTTTACCCCAAAGAGACTATGGTTTGTGATTCTTTCTTTGTAATTACACTGTAGCACTCGGTGCTTTATTGCTCTATGCTGACAAGGTTGGGACAAATGTGTATTTAGACCAAAAATTAGGTTCAGCAAATAACTGGAAGGAAGTTGGTAAAACTATACAAATCTATTATATGCGGGTGTAATATACTTGCTACCTCTGCATATATATTCAGTATTTCGTAATAGTAAACAGAAACAGCAATGCAATCTTGGAATCTTTGTTCATGACACTTTACACACAACACAAATGGTCCCTGCCTCACCAAATCTAAATACAATGCTATGGAAAGGGCAGTATAATACAGAGTAGGGAACCTGCATCTATATTTTTAGGAAATGCAAATAGTGTATTGACACATGGGTAAGTATATAATTTTAGTTCTCTAAGTTTAGAATTTAAAGGATCAGATGTCAGAAGATGTAATTACTAAATTTTAAATTGCAACTTATAACTTTAATTTTGTAAGTGCGAGAGAGATGTAGCTGTGCTGCACTATCCACAAATATTGTAAAATGTATTTAAATCATGTGTATGAAGGGATACAAACGAGAGAACTCCAGTATCCAAATATTAAATTACACATTTAGATACAAAATAGCGTTTAAGTGTATGTGTGTATAATCCTTTCTGTCCTTGGATTGCTCTGCCTGATGCAGTTAGACAGAAACTGTATTTAGTCAGAAATCTTTCAATTGAACGGGCTACCAGATGGGACCAGTAACAATGCAGAGAGGCATCGAACCACCACAGACATTTGGTGCTTAGAATAATAAAAAGACTATAAAATTAGATTAGTTGAGTCTAATTTGGAATTGGTATATTCCCTATGCACTCTCACAGCTCTTGGGCAGATAAAGCCTGGAGATTTAGTACTGTCAGGACAGAGGACTCCAACTTCCAGTAAAAGAAAAAAAGGCATTGTGGGAGGTCACGGAGGGCAGCACAGTGACCTCCAATGATTTACAGGCCTTTAACTTAATGAAATTGTTTCAGTGACATGACGGTAAAAGCTCATAATGGATTGGATGCCCTAATGTAATGAAATTACTCCTTTCTGCCTTTAATAAAAAAAAAGAAAGGGGGGGGGGAGAAAAAAAAAAAAAAAAAAAGGAAAAAAAAGCCGCAATTAATATTTACTGAGACCTGCCAGGCTTCAGAGCGCGGTAGCGTGCAGCACTGCCAGACAGCAGTGAGCAGAGCTGAGCAGCGTGGCAGCCGAGCAGCCCTGCACTGCCAGGGGGTGGAGGGACACCTCAGGGACAGGGAAGCCCCCCCAGCCTGGCACTCCGAAGCATCGCTCCCAGTCCCCACCAGCCTTCATCCTCTTCCTTCCTTCCTGCAGGCAGCTGGACAACAACCACATCAGCTGCATCGAAGATGGAGCCTTCCGAGCCCTGCGTGACCTGGAGATCCTGTGAGTTGACTAGGTTCTGTGCTGGGGTGGGGGTGGGAGGGGTGTCTTCCTCTGCTGCAGTCAGTGCTGGGCACATCTGAGGGATCAGCATCCTACCTTCCCACCTCAGATCGCTGGTGTGGCTAGCAGTGTCATCTCCCGTTTCCCCCAGGCTGGGTTACTGCTAATTAAACCACAATAGACAACTTCTCTGCTGCCTGGAACAGATGGGGTTCAGCAGTATTCAGAATGCATCCGATGTCTGCTCTGCAGCCAGAAACCTGGCCAGGTCTGTGTAATGTGGAGGAGCGGATGGGTAACAGGTTTGTAGGGAACAGTATTACGATATATTTGAAAATTGCCTTAGACAAAAAGCTGTTTAAAGGGTGTTTGGTATGTAAGAGGGAGGAGAGACAGGCGTTTGGCAGGCTTGTTCAGTGCAGTCATTGGCTTTTGGGAAGGATCCTGCTCTGAGGGCTGAAATAACACCACATTGTGTTCTTCCCATACCACAAACTTTACACATCAGCGATTAACACAGCCCAAAGAAAGAAAAAAGGGAATTTATAGTGAAAGCTGACTCTTAGCATAGGAAAAGCACATTAAATTTAGAGCACTGTCATTATAACGAAAAATTCAATATTACCTAGGACTCATTATCTGAGGAGATAATTTGTTTATTACTGATAGTTACTTGTTCACTTAAAGACCTTTTCTGGAACAGGTTTTGATTATATGAACTGGTGCAAAGCTCTCCCTGTGACTTTAAAGTTCATACTGCAAAGCTGAAAGCGAAAGTACTTGTGAAATTCTTGTGAAAGCACACAGTCCTAAGCTGAAATAAAGAGAGAGCCAGGTGTGTGTGTGAAATTTGAACTCTCAGTATCTGAACTGGGGTTGATACTGGTCCAGCACTGAAATAGAATATGCTTGACTGCTGAAGAGGTTGTCTTTAAATTACATGATATGGAGCAGCAAATGGTAGATGGCTGAAGTAAGCATCTGCCTCACCTGGTCCTGGCACCTGGAGGTGTAGCAGACTCAAGGTGTTGCCTTTTTTTCCAAGAAGCAGCAATACAATGAGGTAAAGGAACAGTACTATGCCACACCACAGTGGTTTTGAATATGCATGTGATACTGTTGGGAATTCTTTCCCAAGGGCTCTGTCCACCTTGTGCTGATGCTCCAAGGAGTTTTGCTATCAATTTCAGCAGAAGCAAGTTCTGCTTTCAGAGAGACCTGGGACTGCTGGCTGTGTATGTTTGTCTCATCATCTGAAATACCCGTGGTCCTTTTCTTTCCTGAGCTGGGATATCAATATTGATCTCAGGTGCTGCTCATATTGAGCTAACAGTAGGTATCTGCAGAGTTTCTTATCTGGGAACTTATGTCATCAAGAATATTGTTTGAATTCTATACTAATAGCATATTTCAGGAAAAATAATGTGTTACCACTATAAACTTTCATTTGTCTGTCAGATTGAAAAGTCTGCTGTCTGATGAATGGAAGAAATAAATAATGAACTATAAAAAAACTGACTATTTTTTTAAAAAAACTGATTTTCCATATCTGCAGAGAGTGATTCAGTCCTCCACTGACAATAGACTGTGCTATAACTTTCACAAAAATCGGAGCTTTTCTTAAAATATACCAAGTTTTGCAGGATCTGAGAAAATTACTAGGAATGCATTTATTCTTCACAGGATGTAGTAAATGTTGAGTTAGTTCATTTCCCTCTCTACTTTTAATTGGTTGACTCTATACCAGTTATTTGTGGGTAGACAAAGAGAGGGGTATATAAAATAAATTGTAATCAATTCTTGAACGCATTGTTTATTTTCAGCACAGACATACTGCTACAGGAAAAATCAGTTCTAAAAGATGGGTAAATAGATTGATAATATCTATTTTTTGAAGGTATTTTTCTTGTAGTCACGAAATGTGAGGTTTATATTTCCAACTTAATTTTAATTTTTCTAAGTTTTTCTTCATAGAGAGTTTAAGCATTTAGATTTCACTATCAAAATTAATTTGCTTAATGCCCCAGAGAATTACTATATCTTCTTTTTAAAGTCATAAATGTGAAGTCATAAATCTGAAGCAATTTGAAGCATCAAAGAATATTAACAAGTGAAACCAAAGTTCATCTTTTCAGAGCCACTATGTATTTTATGCAGATACAATTAAACCTGCAATGTTGCATATTTAATGCTTCTTACAAAAATTAATCTACTTATCTGTTTGAACAGTTTGCAATGGTACAAAAGAGTGTATTTCTTTTCATCTTACTGAAATATTGTCATGTTCCTAATATCAAACATTTACATTTCTGCATCTTTTCTCAGCATACCCATCTGTCTACAGAATTCCAGATTCTGTACATCATTTGAGGCAGAGACAAAATGCTTAATGTTACATTTTTAAAAAGATTCTTTAAAAACACTTTGGTTTCTGGTGTACACTTTTCATTCACCTTGAAATCCTCAAACACCATTAGTGCCAGGACTTTGGTGATTTGGTAGATGTAGGGTTAGGGTTAGATCTGCACAGAAGTGTGCAGTTTTCGTTCCAAATGAAGACCACTCTTTGCTTTGTTTTGCTTATGTTTGCTTGTCAAACAAATATTTATTTTCTATTTTCTGTGTTATGAGTATGTTCCTGTACCAGCAAATAGCACAGAGGTAAAGATGATAAGACTGAAAATTTTGACTAATGCCAGGATGTGATTTGATGCAATGAGTTGCTAACTCCACTGAAGCTTGGATCAGACCAAGGCACTGATGGTTGCTCCCAGTACAAACACTGCCTTTTGATCACTGTTTTATTCATGAGCTTCAGATGTTCCAAAAGGAGTCCCTGACCATACGATCTGACTGATGTAGACTGTAATGCAAGTGCCAAGTGTCACCAGTGACTCTGAAGTTGAGTTTAAAAAGCTGTAAAAATATTGAGTAAAAAGTACTTTGGTGCCTTCCGTTGATCTTCTTTGCCTCTGCAACAAGTTGAAAATAATTTCTGAGAAATCATATGCAGAAGTGACATGCCTACTTAAACATCTTTTCTTG
Organism: Phaethornis superciliosus; assembly: GCA_023637945.1. Taxonomy (NCBI): domain Eukaryota; kingdom Metazoa; phylum Chordata; class Aves; order Apodiformes; family Trochilidae; genus Phaethornis; species Phaethornis superciliosus. The sequence goes on along the minus strand of JAJQWJ010000016.1, from coordinate 13,809,329 downwards.
GTAGTTTTGCACTGGAGCTACTTTTATTTGGTTTGGTGTCAAATTTTCTGTACAGCTTCCTGTAAAGGTTTTGATTTTAAAGGAATTTTTCTTGTGGACGTACTTCCTTTCCCCTTTTTATAAGATGATAAAGTATATTTCAGTCAGCTTTGTGACTATTTCAGTCAGTTTGGTGTGAAACTCGCTAACTAAAGTGTCGTTTTTAGTACAAGGAGGTTTTTTGCTCTGCCTAATTTTTAGTTATGTCCTGTGGCAATATCTGGCAATCATAGTTTCACTGAGAAATATCTACTGGGTAGCTGTAAGGACATCTAAAGAATATTGAAAAAACATCACAAACCAAACAAAAGTTTTAAAAAAAATCAAAGAATTCTTCAAAATAATTGTATGGTATTCCTTATGGTGTGTGGCAGTATGGTTTTCTGTAGATTAGAAACTAGTCCATAGCTTTATTGCTTAATGCCCAAAATTATAAAGTATAGGACATAAAAATCAGAATTTCACCTTTAGTCTCTTAGGGTACGTGAATAAAAGGAAGTAACTTCAAGGTGATTCAAGAAGCTCAGTCGTTCTGGCTTAACTAGTAACACTGAAAGATCATACTATGATCATTAGTCTGGAAGTGCTGTACAATACTTGTATTTATAAGATCTGTATCTCGGGAAGATACACAACTCAATTTACCAAAAAAAACCACCAACCCTTTTAGTTTATTTCTTATTGCTCTGTCTCTCTGTGGTAGCTTGAAAACTGTGGGTGAAATGGCAGCTGTGCCATGTGGACAGGACAGAAAAAAATACAGTCACTGTTGGCAACTGAGGTGGACCATTTTCCTTGTTTTCCATTGCAAAAACTGATTTTCCTTGTACTTTGCAATGGTAGCCAAAGGGAGTGGATCTTGAACATATTTTCTTGCTTGCAAATTTCCTGTCCAAAAAATTCCCAGATTTTATCACACCAAGAGCTGCTCTTAGGAGGACTGTGAGTAGTACTCTATTAAAGTAGGAAAATGAGTTCTTGCTGTACAGAGCTAGGACGGAGTGAGTTGGGGTTTTGTTTGTTGTTAGTCATGTTATTTTTTGTAGTTCTTGCATTTAATAGCTCTGAGCTTGAAAATCCTCTTTCCTGAATTTCACTTGATTTTTGAAATGAATGAGGACTGACGCTGTAGCAATAAACTACACAAGTGGGAACCCACCATTCGAGTGTGAGTTCTTGGGTGTGAAAAACAGTGATAATTCACTCACAAGTAATACTTAAGGCAGGCAAGTACAGTGAACCCGATGACCAAAGCAATTTTAAGTTGTTATTCCAGTTCCAAATAATCCCTAAATATTTGATAAAAAAAAAAAAATAATTTTTTTTCGCGTAACCGTGAATGTAAGCACACCACCCTTCCATTCCTAAAGTCTTTAAATTAAAAGGAGTCTTAGAAATTAAAATTGATCTATGACTGTATATACAGTCTTTTCTCTCCAAGCATTTCTGCCTCAAACTTGTTCCTGCTTCACAACAACTGCCCAGGCACACACCACTACAAACCGTGTCCTGGTTTCTTTCCAACTCTGATTTGACACCAAGTTTTGGCTGGACAGAGCATGATCTGTCAGACAAGGTGTGGTCTGCATCCCCCAGTGCTTCTCTGCATTGTCTGACAAATCCAGTCACTGAAAGCATTTTGGAAGTGCCATAGAGATGAATTCAAGTTTTCCTTTTTTTTCAGTCCAATACTTCTCTGTTACGAAGGATTTGGTTTCATAAATGAGTAATTTGGGCAATTTCTGCTGGAGATGTCATGCATGAGTGTGCTTATGATGCACACTACATTTTGTCCTAGCAGACTTTTGAGAACTTTTCTGAACATTAATCTTCATTTTGTGCTGCAGTCAGGATTTAAGTGTTCCTGGGGTTGTCTTCTGTGTCCTGAACACGCAGCTACAAATTCAGTTTTACTTAATTGTGAAATGCTATTCTGGGCATGTCTTAACTAGATAGAAGGTTTTTATTTATTTGTCCAACCTGGAGGGTCAGGGAGTGAAAGTCATGACATATGAGATGTCAGTGCTGAATGAAAGCCTGAAAATGCCATGCAAATGGGATTTCTTCTTCTATTTTGCTGGAAATTATGATCAGTTGAGGCAATACATATCAGATTTGACATCTATAAATTGTGTTCCTATAACTGATACTAAAATACCTAAATACAATAATGAAAATGAGATTTCTATTTAAAATTTTGTCCATAGCTGTCTTGTTCATTCTTCAGTGCAATAATAGTAAAATGATTGGGTTTTGTGGTTGCTTGGGTTTGGCTTTTTTTACCCAAGGGTGTATGTTAGCTCAAATGTATGTAAGTGAAAAAAATTAATGTAAAACCTTTAGTTATTTCATCAGTGAGCAGGTAAATGTTTTGGGTTTAGGGCATATAATTTTAGGGAGTAACTATTTCTACTAAAGGAGTACTTGAAATATCTACCAGTTAGATGAAAAACAAGTAACTTGGCTTTTCTAAGATTATCCTCAGTTTTCTGTGTTGAGTTTGTATAACAGATGATCAAGTTACTCCAGAGGAAGAACAAAAGTTGGTTTAACAATTCAGAAATGGTGCACAGAGGTATCAGTGGACAAATGATCGTTTCCATTTTCTTTACTCCATTACTTATGAGACTGTCCTGCAGTTTATACTTTTCCTATTCTTCCTGCCTGCTGTATCACTGTGTGTCTAAGGAAAGGAGAAATGCTCCTGAAGACCTCAGCTGCTGTTACTACAAGATTTCAGGTATATAAATCAGCTGAAGATAAGATTAATAACAGAAATGCCTTTTTCTGCAGAACTTTTAGAAAGGTACCGCACTGCTGCCTGATAAGCAATGTTTTGTTTGCTGATGGATGTCAGTGGGAGATCTGGTGTCATTGCTGAAGATAGGGAAATGAAATCTGAGATAACCTCTGTTCTGTAACATTACAAAATGTGAGGTTGGAAGTACAACGTAGAGAAAGAAACACTAACCAGATGGCACCTTGGTGACAGGCTTTTTGTCAAAGACCAGCTGAGATAAAATAAGAGCCGGCAAGAGAGGGCCTCTGTAAATCATTGATGCCTGTTATAGATGTAATGTAACTCTCTCTTTATGGGGAGAATATATTTGCATAAATTCATTGATCAATGATTTTGTTAATCCTGCAGTATTCCAGGCATGTCCCAGCAAATTGATGAACATTTCTATCAGTCCTCTTTGTGGCTGCCTAATTATATTACATCTTCAGAAAAATGGATTTTTTCCCCTCCTGGAGCATATGTAGCAGTTGAATGCTGTGCTCATTCTCCTTTCCTGCTCCCATTAGGTTGCAGGTTTTTTCCCCTTTAAGAATAGCCCGGAGCTGTGCAGGCTGCAGAATTTATGAAGATTAAGAGCAGTGCCAGGTTAGAATTACTTGTTTCATGAATCCCTGACCAATATGCTTTTCAAGGGTGCCCAGTTTTATGGCTTGTCAAGTGAAAGCCCTGCATGGGTGCTGCAGTGGCTGCTCCCAGGGACTCCGAAGTCAAAATTCCAGGAGACACACAGATTTCTGGCAAACCTTGCCCATGGTATTAGTTGTTTCATTTGCATGCTCTGCTCATCTTATGACCTGCCCTTCCTTTCGTTTCACTAGTGCAGTTTCTTCATCAGTAATATAAAAGATGTTGAACAAGAATTTTGACTGTTGAAAGTCAAGTGAATGTGAACGCTTTAATCCAGAGGACACTCAACTGTGCATATTACGTAGCTGTGCAGCTCACCACCTTAACCAAAAGCTGAGCTGAAGACTGTGGTGGGAATAAAACTGCTTGCAGATAAAGTTGAGATGACGACAGAGTTCTGAGGGAAAAGAAAATGTTAAGGTAGATGAGCAGACATTTTATGCTGTAATTTGCAATTCCTTGTTTGTATGACTCCCCACAGCAGCTTGATGACAATCCTGTGGTATTGGACTTAATCCTGTTGGCATTTGCAATGCCTTTTTGGCTGGGGAAGGAGGCTGCATGCCCGTGTGACACAGGCGTCCGTGGTGTCATTGTCAAAATTACCAGAATGTCCTCAGCTCTTCTCTGTCACTGTTCAGGATCCAGAGCTTGTGGTGGATACAGGAACTGCTGCTTGTTCTGGAGTCAGTCACCGCAACAGCAACAAAATTACTGATTGCAAAAAGTGTTTTAAAACACATAACGGTTACCTCCTTCTTTTCTGTGTACAATTAAAGGTATTGTTTGTGACCTACAGGGGTGTAAATGGTTTCACTTTTTCAGAGGTAATTTTTATCCCTCTGCTGTGCTGACAGAACACTGTATACAAAGGCTCTGAGCTGTAGGTTCTTTATACAAGAGATGTTTCAAAAGCCTGGTTTCTCTGAAAAGACAGAGCAAAATCATGGTGGGAGCTCTGTGTACTAATGTTGTTGGTCTACCACTTCAGCACGGTGTGAAATAATTAACCTTAAACTGTAGCTGCTGGGTCATGCATTACTACTTCTTAGTGTTACCCAATATTTTTAGCTGGGATAATAATAATATTGTACCTATAGTAAATAAGCAATCAAAACAGAGAGCTTGCATGTGAAGTAGATAATTACATTTGCACCTGAAAAAAAAAGCACAGGTTGAAGCTTTGATCTAAAAATCAAATAGTGGCATTTTTTCCTGTTGTTCACAAGATTATGCATATAATGTAAGTATATATGTGTTTAAGTATATATGGTGAAAGAAACCATGTATGTTATAGTCAAATAATTAAAAATAATTTTTATTGCCTTTCAAAGAAAGGCGTATGAATCATATAGACTTTCTTTATGTAGCATATCCTGTTTTGTGCTTATAAAAAAAGAAAATGTTGCAATGAAGATGTAAGTATGAAACAATTTTGAAGAAATTGGAAGCCAACTAGTCACAATTTCTATGTGTAAGTTTATTTACCATAAGTGAAACGATTTCATGTTAAATGATTTGATACTTTTGAACTGGAATGAAATTTCTTATGCTTCTGGTTTGGGGTGAATACTCTGAAGGTATTATTTTAGTATGCACGAGTGAAGAATAGCCATGCTTAGAACATCTGCAGATTCCTAGAAACAGAATTTAAAGCACTGTAAGGTCATCCAGAAACCCTTTTTTTTTGAGAGATATCATGTTATTCTTGAGTATTTTAGAGATACTTCAGGAAATAGCTCGGTCACTTGAAAGAGCCTCAAATGGGGTGGCTACTTAAGCCATTGAAGGAAACAATGAACAGTAGTGCCATTAATTTTTAAAAATTGCTCCCATCCTTCTTGTTGTCCCTATGCTAGGTGAGATATCTGTGGTTTCAAATGCCAAGCTGTGGCTGAGATTGGGATATATTTGGGAGTAAAAAAGAACAGAACATTGTGGAAGACAAGTTGATGACTGTGATGGAGGGATGTAGAAGCATAAACTGAATAAGGTCTTTTGTTCACCAGACTGGTAATTTAGATTTGTTTGCATCTTTTGCCATCAGAATCTTAGATTTCGTCTGTCACCAGAAGGGCTTTCTGGGGAGAAGGGAGGGTGAGAAGGCAGATCTTGTTCATGGCTTTCAGCTTTGGATTTGGCTACGGTGATCGATAAATTGCCGCAATGCAGCAACTCTGCGACGGTGCTTGAAGGCCGCCGAGAAGCCCCCGTTGGTGCAAAAGGAGCTTGCGGGCTGGGCGGGCTCTGGGGAGGGGGATAGCCCACTCCACGAGCACCCGAGCATCTTACTGGCTCCTTGGGCAATTTCAGTGATGTCTTAAAAGGGTTGGGTCCATTTTATCTGTGAGACACCCCATCTTCTCCTCCACGGATGGGCATTAGAAGGCAGGCGAGGCACTTCAGCTAATACTTAGGCTGAAACAGTTAGGGCATGCCATCCACAATGGCAGTTATTTTTTATTTTGCATGCGTGCAGATATTACAGAGAAATCGCCATGTATGGAGGACAATTGCCTCCTTTTATTTAGCTACCTCTTGCACCTGTAGAATATTCCTTAACAGATCATGAGTGCTTTGATTTTTTTTCCATGTATCTTTTATTTTCCACTCTTTCACTCTGTGGACTGAACGCAAATGAAACACTGTGAGTATTTGCTATTCAAATTGTTATGCTTTCTGAGCTCTGTTGCATACGCATGCATGAATGAATATAGCAGATATTGCAGCTTCTCATGGGCAGGTGGTGTTTGGGGAAAATTTTGAAATTGGACAGATAAGTGGTTTTTAACCTATTGACCTTTTTCTTGTGTGTTTCACACAAGCACTGTCTAAACTTTTATTAAAAGTAAAACTCGATGTTTAATTCCAGATGGAAAGCAGATCCCTTTCCAACCTCACCAAGAAACACGTAATTGCCCTTGTCTAGGAACTAAGCGTTGTCTTGTTCTTTCAAAGCATTTCTTTCCTCTATAGATGTAACTTTTCCTTAGTAGCTGCTCATACATGCAAGTCTAAATCACAGAATGTGTATATCACACATTACCTATGTCATTCATGCGGATTTATGTTAGCCTTATTTATTGGCCTTAATTTCCAGCATGTATGAAGTGCTAGCAGGGGCATCGCATACTGTTAGAATATAAAATTCTATTATAAAATTCAAATATGGTTTGTGTCTCTCACATTTTTGTAAAGTCTTTTGACAGCTGTTCCCTCTTTAAAACACTTATTTCTTCCCCTTCCCCAGCTGACAGAAGTTGCGAATTGTCTTTGTGGTTCTATGCTGCATCATGCCCCTTGTCATGCTGCTGGCACTATGAAAGGTCTCTTCCCAATGTCCTCTCCCAGTAGGAATGTCATGAGTCTTGAGAGCTGAGGGCTGGCTGAGGCACTGGGCTCCTGAAATCAGGGGGGCTGCTCTGGCAAGAAGAGTAATTTTGCTTATGGGACCTGGTACTTCTGCCATGGGAGGGAAATGGAAACCAGGGGTTCTGGCAGCCAATGGCAGCTCCATGGATGCTGATTGCCTGCTCCCTCAAAGGGTTTCTATAAAACCTTGGGCACTGGCACCTGGACACTGAGGCTGAACTTCTGCCAGGGCCCTTTCTAATCAGTGTTATATTTGTGCTTCTGACAGAGCTGCCTACCTGGGCATGCAGCTCATCCCTCCTTTGGTTCTAGTGGTCAGGATGGGACTTGCAGCAGCCCGGCAGGCGGTGCCGCAATGCGGCAGTTGATGAGGTGACAAGGGGTGGCACAATAACCATCCCAAAGAGATTGAATATTGTCACATAACCCCTTACAATGGATGCAGAAGTCCTTTTTTTGCCACCTTCTCTGAAAAGACAACTAATTTGTATCTGTCACTTGGAATGGCTTTTCTGTTACTGTGTGTGCTACACCAAGTATGAAAAGGATCTGTTCATTGTGGTAGGGAAGTCTATCAAAATAGTGGGTTTTACCTTAAGGTTGTAGCATTAAGGTTGCAGTGTATTCAGGATTGGACAAGTGAAATCAGAGCTTTGGAGAATGATCCCTTTTTTTACCAATCCTCATTTAATCAGTTTCTTTAAAATGTCTTTTAGAGGGGTCCTGTAAGAAAACAATAGCACTAAGCTGACTGGATGCTGAAACCTTTTACCTTGGAAATCTCCATCATTAAATGCCTTCACCCTGAACAAACAGCAAAAGTTTCAAGTTATAGATTTGGACTGTGTTCTTTTGAGTTGGATTGTGTTTAGAAGACTGTTAGCTTCAGAAAGGACTAAACTGCAACTACTGTTTAGACAGGAACATGGGAAGCCATCTTATTTTTCTGAAGCATCAATCTTAAGGTTTGCATGATCAGACTCTGTCTTGTTGTTTCTTTTTCATCCTTCCCATAATTATACTTTAGTCGGTTTTTGGACCTCTGTATACATTGAGAACCCAATCCAGTTTCCATTGATTTTTGCAGGAGTAGCACAGAATCCATAAGCTGCATGTAGTTGTGTAATGCCAAGAGCAATATTCAGTGAGAGATAAAAAATTATCTTATTTTTAAATAACATATATAAATTTATGTGAAGTTAGTGTAATTATTTAGTTACATTGATCCACTAATAAAGATATTTTCAAATTAATCTATCTAGAAAAAAAAAATGTGAGTTGCAATTGAATGCAAGTATATTTTTTGACTGACTTGGAAGTTTGAGAATCACTCACCCGGACTCCGTTATTTTTCTTCTGCTCATACACATATGCTAATACAATCTTTGATTACACGGTCCCATACAATTTTATTTTTGTTCTCTATTACACATTTGCACTCATTGCTGATTTCAACCTCTTTACCCAGGTAGTTTGCCCAACCAGTTTCTCAGCTCCTGTCTTTCCCTCTTCTGCTCTGTCTCTCCCTCTCTGCTTCAGCTCCTGACCTTGCCAGTCCGAGACTCCAGCCAAGGCACAAACAGTCTCTAGGGTGAATTAATGAAGCAATTACAGGACTTAATATGTCCTCAAGTTATTGCTGTAGGCAAATGTCGTCACCCTGTTTCTTGCTGGGTAACAAAACAGGCATTTTGAACAAATAATTTGTATTATAGTAACACTTATTCCCTTCAGACTGATGGTTTTGAAAATAATCTCACTCCTTTAAGGGGGAAAAAAAAATCTGCAGTACAGATCTGGCCTTCAGATAAGCTTAAATAGTTAGAATCTGACACTTTTATTCAAATTAAAATCAGCCACAGAATGGGACAGATCAGGTAACAATAGCAATAAACACTGCTGGTGATTTTGCATAACTCAACAGTAGGCTTGTTAGTTTATTTTTTCATACATTTCTAAAAGAACTTTTTCTTTCCTCTGAATCATTTACACTCTTTGTACTTCTGATGTCATCTTCCCAAGTTAGCAGTTATGTTGATGTGACGAGAACATTTGTGAACACATTGGCAAAAGACTAGAACAGAAACCACAAATTGGCAACTAGGTATTTTTATTTCAGCATGTAATATCATATGTATATTTAATATATAAAATATATATATAATGTATCATAGCATATTATATCATATATATAATTTTTTTTTTTATTTCAGCATTTATTTTCAGTTTTACCTGTCACCTGTACACTATTTAGGAAATAATTTGCCTGTGCTAGCATTGTGTTTAAAAGTAGCATCTTGTAGACTCCCAAATCATTTGGGAGCTGGTTACAAACACTAAGACAAAACCCCATCTGTTACTGCTTTTGCTCTAATTTGAAGTGTCAGATTGAAGTTCCACCGCTGTCTGCTGCATGTCAGTGAATAGGGACCCCCTGTAAGATCTTTGTTTTTTAACAGGAGAGAGTACTGATTAATCAGTGTAGCATTAGTTACTCGTTACATGTTCACATGGTAGTTGTGGGCTTTAAAGTCTGGGATGCCTTGAAAATTGAGGGTGAAGACTGTGCTCTCAGTGTATAGGGGTAGAGCACCAAAGCCATTTTGTTTTTTCATCAGAAAAACATGAGAAATATTTAATTTGCTGCAAATTCCTTCAGATCAGTGTGAAAAATAGCTCTTTATAGCCATTGAAAGTATAGCTGCCTTTACCCTGCAATCTCAAAGTTAATTACAACCATTAATATATATAGTACCGTATAAATAAAATATAGTAGTGTATAAAATTCAAGTTTTGGTTTTAATACTAAGAATAGATTTAGATTCTGGGCTTGATAATGGTAAAATGCCTCTGGCATTAGTTGTATTAGGTGGTATATAAGGGCTGAAAGGGGACTTTGGTTGCCATCCCTTGTCCCAGACCACTGAGTCCCATGCCTTTCCTGATGGGGTTGCATTTGGTCTTTAGGCTTCTGCTGCTGATGGCTGTACTCTATAGCAGAAATTTGCTGTTTCTTTCCTGTTGTTATTATTATAAGAAAAAATTCTGAAATTTATACCTGTGAGTGCTTTGCTTAACCCTTTTTGAATGCAAGGAACAGAGAATTTATTTTCTCTTTACAGTGTTTTCTTATGTAGTTGGAGAGAGGTTTAAGAGTGATAGGAATCTGCTAACAAAGAGGTCTAAGGCTCTGTCAGTTTTAGTGCTAAATTTTGTGCTAATGCAGTCACTCAAATTGATGTTTCATCTCTAGTATTTCAGACAGGCATGAAGATCCTCTTCTTTATATATAGATACATATATATATAAAAATTCTGATGGGGGTGTCTAATCTTGCCCGGGTTCAACAGTTTCAGAGTACATGTACACTGGGAAAATATTCCTTCACATATTCTAATTGTTAAACATCCTTCTATCCTCCAGAGATTTCAGGTCCTGGAGAAGCTTTTTGTTTTTTTTTCATCAGTTCACCCACTTTTGAAGAGAAATAAATGAAGAAAACTATGAATGTAAGAGGTTTAATTATGCTTAGAGATGATTTAGTTAAGTCTTAATAGATTTTCCACTCTCATTCACTGGATGTATGATTGCACTGGGGATAGGAAGTCTGGAAACCATGGCAGTTGTGAGAGAAGTAGTAATCATGGAGTATGACAGTCTTGGGAATGTTACAAGCCTGCAGATGCAGCATTTTTAGCTATGCATTGTATGCACATAGATAATAATCTTGCATTAGGCCCAATTACATGGTATTATGGATGCACAACGTATGGATTACATACACAGCCAACAAGCATCCAGTGGTAAAGCAGTGGTGTAATTGAAGAAGACAAAAGGAAATAGACTTGTTAGCACTGCCAACACTGCAGTTTCTGATATGGCTGCTTCCTACCAGCCTTGCCTCTTTGCTTTTCTGCTCCATTTCAAAGTCTAACTTTGAATATATAGATTTATCACAGAGCAAGGTAACCCAGCATCTTGTTCTGTCCAGTGTGTTTAGAGAGATTAAAGCAGGAAAAGGAATTAAACATCACCGTTGAAGTTGGAGTGAGGGCCACAGACACACAGGAGTGTTGAAGCCTGTAAAGAATCTCTAGTGCTTGAATGTAAAAGGCATTCAAAACCAGAAATACAAGAAATGAGCTGGTGCTTTTACAAATCTTTTTCTCCATTTACCTATCAGTAAATGGGTCTGAGTCTTACTTTCTAGCTGAGAATTTGTAAATGCTGCCAAGTCTCATGATCAACCAAATGTGATACAAAGGAAACCTGGTGTATATTGAAAACTTGAATGGCCAGCACAGCAAACCTCTAGTAATTTATGGTAGATTTTTTTTTAAGGCTTGCAGAAAAGTGTTAATCAAAAATTTAATCTACTATAGAATTTCTCAGTTTGATTAGCTGCTTGTGCTAATCAGCTGCAGAAGTGGAATATGAAAGAAAATCAGTTGCTGTTGCCATCAAACACCAAAAGCTGTCTTCAGTATATGACAAGTTAGTTCCCTCCCCTTTCATTTTAATCCATTGTAAACAAGAAGCATCTCTGTGGGTATTGTAGTAATGCACAGCTAGTGATCTATGCATATTGTGAAAATGTCTTGTGCTTGGAAAAGTGGACAATGGTATAGTGGTTTGTCCTTTTTGCAAATGGTAAAATAGGCCAACATAACTCCTTTTTATTGTGGGATGTAATAGGCAGTAGTATCATAAAGCAGTGTTGTATGTTTAACAAAAAATCCAACCTTCCTACATGTTTTACTACTTGTAATGTGATTGGAAAATATTGGCTGTTACTATTTAACATTGAAATTATTGAAGTACTAATTGAAGCAGTGAATTAGTTCATATTTCAGCTAATCTGTTATGTATTTTAACTTTTTCTGAAATCACTGGTAGCAGATCCTATTGTTTCTTGTCTAGAACTTGAATGGAACAAAGTGGGTAGATGTGTTTTAAGGTATTATTATTTCTGAACAATAATAATCAGGCATATTGCTATTCATTATATGCTCTTAATTATACCATTAGTTGAATTCCTAGTAAGAGAAACAAACTGTCTATGTACTCTGTAATTTACAGAATTGAGAGTGTTTGACTATTCATTTTAACAGCCTGGGATTTCTGCTCTGTTAATTAGTCCAAGGATCATGAAGGAATGCTTAGAATTCTTGAGTTTTTAAAATAAAATGTGTCTATTAATTTTAGGGTTAAAAAATCAGATCTTTTCCTTTGTTTTTCAAAGGGTATTCCTAAAAGGTGTGTGATTCCTTCTAGCATTAGGATATAATTTTCTGACTCTCATCTAGTCCTGTACCTGTATTCTTATTCAAGAGCATGGAGAAAGGAGTAATGAATAATGCATAAATATTCCTTTAAAAAAACATTACATAGGACAGTTTCTACAGGTTAATGGTTTTGGTGTAATTACATTGAGTCTGGAATTAACAACTCTGTCGGGTAACTACAGTGGTAAAGATGTGGAGCAAGTCAGAAGAGAACAGAAAAGCAGCTGCCTGTATTTATGGATTTTCAGGAGAAGTTTGAAGGAGATAGGTAATTGTTTTCAAATCATGGCAGGATTTCAGGGTGAGCATTCTTTCCTTTAGGAAAATCCTCATGAGTAGGGGCTATAAATCAGCTTTATACTTCAGAAGGAAGACAGGAGCTCCATGCATGCCTCTGTCCAGTTTGGGCAACTGGCAGAGGGGTAAAGTAAGTAGAGCAGCTCCTCTGGAGTTTTAAATTGAAGTCAGTGGGATTGTGGCAGTTAATACCAATGGAGGATGTACCACCTTGAAGACTGCTGATCCCATGAGATGCATCTTCCAAGTAGTTAGTCCATGGAGGATCCCTTAGGACTGCTGCAGTCTGCTCCTTCTTAGCTTGCCAGATCTGATAAGGATCACGGCCCAAGGTGGGAAGTTTGCTGGCATGAATAATACTGTCTCTAAGCTCAGATTCCTGATTCAGCACTTGGGATGTGAATCCTTTACAGAGACCAGATTTTTACAAGAGGACAGTGGTTCTGGAAGAGGTGGGAGATACAAGGCTGGAGAGGGAACCCAGCAAAAGTTTCCCTTTGATGATGGATGAGTCAAAATATTCTAGAAGTGGGTTTTTTTGCTCACAGTTTTCTGATATTTGCATGTTTATTTCAATGGATTTTAATCTTAGTTCGATCAAAATGAGACTGGTGCCTTGAAGCAGCTAGCAGATGACTGGAGCAGAATTTGGTTTTCCCTTCCCATGTTAAATATCCCAATACACTGTATGCTTACCTCTGCTCGGGACACATACTTTTAAAAATCATTGGTGGGAAGACTTCATGTGTGTGACAGAAAGCTTTGCAAAAGGCCGTCAGAGCACACCTCTGCCTGAAAATGTCCCCATCCAAACCCCAGAGTGGTCTTACTGCATGGTAGCTGTGTGCCCTGCACAGCCACAGCAGCAGGGTTAAATTCTTGCTGCTAAAGCTGGGCTGCAATGCAGAGTTCACTGTAAATTAGTGCCCTTTGCAGTATTTGGCCTTCTTTGTCCTTAGGTAATTGCTATTATCATAGAAGTTTTATTGCCTTCATTATGGCTAACATTTAAATATCAATGAAATAGTGTGCTACTAAGTCATCTCTGCAATAGCTATCTGCTAGAGTTATCCTGGAAATTTGTGTTTCAGGAGTATATTAATTCAGCACTGATTTGGGATTCTTAGAAGGAGGATTATATGTTGATGAATTATGGGAAACATTCACATATTAGGGGCAAAATCTGAGCCACTCTCATAATATAGTTTGTGAGTAGAAATACTGTGTGGCTGGAATAATGCCTTGTCTGTTAAACAAATATTTTGAGAAATTAAAAAATATTTTTGAATCATTAAGTCAAAGAGTAAAGGCTGACCTTTCCACATCCAGATGAAGTATTGCACCAAGAGACAGGGATACGTTCTCTGCCCACAGTTACTGCAGAAAGAAAGTTGCTGTCATGTCCTGTTCTGCCTGAATCCAGTCCCTTGCCTTTGGAATTCAATAGAAATTCTCACTTCAATTCCTTTGGCTTCCATTAACTCTTCTGGTGTCATGGGTAACCTATTCAGACATTAACTGTTTATGTAATTTAATTTTTGTGATCTGACTTCTCATGTGGCTTTTATCAATGTATACTTAAAATTATCTGCCAAAGTGCAGATCTTGTTCTTATGTAAATCCACCTCATGCAGAGGGTAAGCACTATACTTACATTTACAGAACAATGATGGTGTGATTTGTTTGGACTTCCCAACACAGATGTGCAAATGCAAATAGCAAACAAATACAGATATTGAGAGGTGGGTGTGTTGATGTATATATGTATGCATCCTTATAATAGGCTGTTAATTTTCTGAATTTGTTGTATAGGATTTTTTTTTTCCCCCCAACAAAAGGCTTTGGTTTGCATCACTGGCTAAATAAGGGAATCAAGCAGTAGCAATTCTGTGACAGAGACATGAATTTTGCACTGTAGAAAAAACCACAGTGGGACATTGTGTTGTCATCATGACATTAGCAGGAATTCAAAGGTAGAACTTTGTAGCCTGCAGCTCTCCACTGATACTCATTGTATTCTCTTCCAGCTCTGAAGCCACAGTGAGGCACATGCAGACTGTGATGCAGGGCCATCAAAATGGTATTGTTGATAGCTGTGGGATCTTACTTTCAGGTTCATTTCTGAAGTTGACAGTATTTGTGTCTCCATCTTATCATCCACTAAATTTATAATAGACTGTGTTTGAGACTTTGCATCTTGAGAAACTGAACACAGAAGCCCACAACATTGCATACCCTTTGATCCCAACACTTAGCCATGTGTTTCTTGTCCAGTCTTTGGCATCATCACATTTTCCCAGAGACCTCTGGAATGAATACTATACATTTTACTCTAAGCCATGAGTCTCTAAGGCCTACAGCCTGGTGTGTCAACATGTATGACTTGACTGACACAAACCTCTAGCGATAGATTTCACATGCAGATTCCAAATTTCCGAAGCTTTTTTTTTTTCACTGACATAACTCACTCTGCTCAGACATTTGGAAAGGGAGGGTAATTTTGCTCTGCCAGTACAGTTTGCTCTCATTGGTATGTAAGCCCCCAAACTAGCTCCAGATCTAGTGCATCCATCTGGTACAGCACTATGCTGAAATACCAGCTCTGATCCTCACATCAGTGTGGTCATCTTCTGTCCTGCTGGGATGCAGTGCAGCAGCAATGCAAAGCACACTGCTGCCAGCCTCACAGCCTGCTCACACCCCTCTGCTGAGCAAGCCTGTTCAAAGCTGTGTTGCTCTGCAACCTCCTGGATTTGCTAGGATGCCTGTGTGTCTGTGCACCAAAAAAAAAACAACAAAAAAACCAAAAAAAAAACAGGCTTACTAAGGGTGTGAGCTAATTTTGCTTTAATCTGTTAATATTGCATCTTTGCCAGCAGATTTCTAGGCACAATTGTAAAAATGTTTGTAAGCTGGCAGATGACCAAGAGGGCTTGTTAACTTCTGTAAAACTCCTCAAGAGCTTTTGATTCAATGCCCTGTGTAAATACATAACATTGGAACAAATAAATTGTTCAGGGAAGAGAGTAATGTGCTCTTAGGTTTCTTCAACACATAGGCAATGCACAAGAGCACTACCTGGTAGAAGAGGGATCCTGTGGAGGGCTGTGCCCCTTGTGTGCAGCAGAGGTGCCATGATGCTGTGGGCACCACATGTTCCAGAGACACCTGCAGTCAGCAGCAGGACCAGCTACCCTGGGACATGGGCTCATCTCTGGGCCCATCAATTGTCCTGACAAACTGAGACACTTTTTGATGATTTGGTGTACTTGGACCATAGCAATTACACCCTGTTGGAGTGCTTTACGTTTCCTGTGCTATCTAACTTTATAGCTTCTAATTTGCTAGAGAGTCATTGATGTAATTAGGAGCTACATAAATGGGAGCAGCACACTCACCTGGTGATAATCTAGCTAGGTCATTTTTCATAACAAGTATTAAGGGGGTCCCTACCAGCAGCTAAGATGACTTTCTCTTTAAGCTCTGCTTTGATAGAGCAGCAGAAATACATGCCTGGGTCATGTCATGCTTTATTATGGTCTCTTCCACTATCCATATATTTTTTCATAAGGAAACAAAAGAAAGGGTACCCATCCATCTGTGTGTTTTCAAAAGGAGAATTTGATCAGTCTGCCCATGCAAGCTGGCTGTGTTAACAAGCCTATAAGAGACAATGTCTCTTTTTGTGTGAGAGTGAGCTCTTTAAATGTAAAGCTTTCATATCCCAGTATGTGAGGCTGATGTTCCTTTGCTCAAGTTGCACAAGATTTTCCAGCAAGGAGGCAGTTTAACCAAAAAGTCTGGATCTGTTCTAGCAGCTGATAAACACTTGTCACCTGTACACCTTGGTACTCAGATGTGATAACTGGTAACCTTCATTCATTCTTATACAGCTGTGGATTGCTTTGCCCTAAGAGGATCTTTCATGACATGCACTGGCTGAGGTATTGTTCAGCATGTCTTGCTGCTCACAGCCTGGCAGATTTATCACCAAGAATTTCAGCAGTGTTTCTAGAAATAGGGTGTTGGTGAATAAATGTAACTACTTGATCAATTATTCTCTTTTCTCCTTTTTTTTTTTTCTTTTTCTCCTAACAGTACTCTCAACAACAACAACATCAGCCGCATTCCTGTCACCAGTTTCAATCACATGCCAAAGATCAGGACTCTGTGAGTAGCATCTTTAAATATAAATGTAATAATAATAATAGTAATGGTCTAAAAAACTCTTTGGATATTTGTCATACTGTGATAATCCTATTTCTGTTGCTTCTGGAAATGCACAATTTCTCCATCTCCCTTGAGGAAGATGGTTACTGTGTAAGCCGTGTGAGGGCTGTGGCAGGCAGGGCCAGGACTCCCAGATGGGACTGTCCCATTAGTGACAGAAATCTGTTCACTAGATTTACCCAGGCTTAAATAACCTTCAGTTTTATCAAGATGTTGAATATAGCAGGAGCTGAAACTGGGAATTTTTTCCTATTCTGTACCAGGAGAATGTGTTCCAAGCTGGAACATCATGAAAAGTGTGAAGGCTTCTCAGATGGATCAAATTATTTAATTTTTCTAATATCCTGTTTTTAAATCCTATTTCTTCTTTTAAAATTCAGAATACTAATTTCTAAAGGAATAAATTTTTTAAAGAGCATAAAAAAGCATTTTTATCAGATGCTTTCTGAAACAAAATTTCACTCATTCTGAATCATTAATCAAAGCTTCTCTTACCTCATATTCATTTTTCTGTAGCTGGGCACTATTCCACTGAACAAGCTTTGATCAGCTTTAGTAGACCAAAATAGAAAGTTGTGATATTTGACCATGTGCATTTGTATAATTTAGCCATAGGCTAATAAAAACTTTTTTTTCAAAATTTATCATCTTTATTTATATTCTTCAAAATAAATACTATCCCTTAAAATTTCTTTAGGGTATTCACAGCTTCAGGGAAAATCATGTTTAAACAAAGTCTTTCTGGATTTTCCTCCAAAATTTAAAATTTAACTAAGACATAGTCAGCTAGCCTGAAAATTTTCTACAGCACTGAAAAAAAAATGTTTCAAGAATGGTACATATGCAAGTGTAAAATAATATTAAATAACAGAACTGAAGAAAAATTACTCTTACTCACATATGAGAACTTCTGATTTAAATTTACATTCTTCATTAAGTAGTGAGATCCATAGAACTTAATGCAAGTTAGTAAATAGAAATTAGATATTTGTCTTTAAGACGAGAATGGATAAAGATCCTAAATGTAAATATTCCTGGAGATTTGCCTGTTCTCATGCAGTCATAGTGATCCAGAAAATTTGCCTGGCTTCTTCAGACTAACCATTCTTGTCTGTTACCAGAGCTCAATGCATTCTGCTGTTTTCCTTCTAGTTTAATTTCAATTATTTTCAATTTTTCAATTTCAATTAAATTCAATTAATTTCAATTTTTGTATATAGCTCCCCGGAGGCTTACACTGACTAATCCCCCTCTGCCGTAATTAAGACTTTTTTAAAAAGGGGGAGAAGGAAATCATAAATAGAATTTATAAAGGGAAGCTTTTCTACTGAAGCTGAAGAAGCTTTTTCTACTGCGTGCCACATTTTATAGAAGGCTGACCCACTCTAAAACAATTTGCTGGAAATTTAATTTTGGTCCTATAGCTAAAAGGGCACCTTTGCAAACTTGTATTTGTATTCCTTCACCTCATGTTCTGTAAAGGTAGTGTCATCAATATCAAGTGTCACATTTCAGTCTCCAAAGACTGCTAAATAACAAATAAGACCTTTCTCAGTACTTCAATATGGGAATTAAAAAAATCGTACATAGACAGTCAGAAATACAGTAAAATTATTTGTTTTTCTATATTTCCTTATATCACTTTCAAAAGAGGCATAAAAGTCTTCAAAATAACAGTTAATAAAAGATAAATACAGGACCCAAATAGCATTCCATAATTTCTTATGTTGCTTCTTCCTATTAAAAATTCTTCCTCTGTCCCCAAGTCATCTTAGCACTTCTTGGAACTGCTACTTTGTTAATTATAATTATTAATAAAAGAAATTTTTATAGCTACATATCACTCAAGATTTTCCATATTTCTTCTCTGCAGAATTTAGGTAGTAATGTTTTGATTTAACCAAGTTCTGTGCAAATGTGTAGTAATACTCTTCACAGCTCTGCCTGAATGCATGTAAAACTGATCAATTTTTGTTTAGCTATGTAAAATGTTTATCTAAAGATGTTATTGGGTGGTAATACTATCTGTGGTTTTCTGAGCTTGATTTCACTTCATCACTCGTTTCTCCTGCATTAATAAACAAACTCATAGAATGAGAAAACTCTCTGAGGCATAATGGCTGTGTAACATCTACTGAATCATAACTGATGTTCACTACAGCTGGTTGACTACTGTTCTCTTTAAAAATTATCTTCTGTTTGAACACCTTCTCAAAGGCTCTTCTAGGGAATCCCTGATCTGAATGTTTCTGATCTGACCATTTTCCCATCCAGCTGAGTCCCAGTGGGGTATGGATAGTGTTTTCTCTATGTCTCCTTTACACACTAGTAAGATACATTCACAGGACATTTGGGGCTGCTTGTGCCACAGCTGCATCTGCTGTAATAGTCCTGTGGATAAATAACTTTTTCTACACAGGTCTTGAAACAATCTGCTCATTTACGTAGAATAGAGGACAAATAAATAGCATATTCAACTTGAACATGACCACTCAGGGAAAAAACAAAACAAAAAAACCCAGAAAACTGTTTATAAGACTAGAAACATTTTAAGAATTCTTTCTAAAAATCAGCTTCTCTCTGTTAATCTTTTTTTACTGAGCTGCCTTTTCTGTTGCTAAATTTCATTGATCTTTCAGCCTTGATTGAAAGTGACAGGAATTATTTTTTATTGATCTGCTTTCCTTTGCTTGAAACAGCTTTATTTGTGTTAAGGCATGTCCCACACACCTTTTTGCCTAATGGTAAGTGTCTTGTCTCTGCACGTGCGAGTAACTGCTGAGATAGGTAATTGCATGAATTCTTTTAAATTTTTATTTGAGTAAGTTAAGATTGTGCCAAATCACTTCAGTGCTTTTCATATGCATAAGGAAATAGTATATATGCTTATCAAGTATTGTGAAAAGTCTTTTTCTGTCTATATTCATCAACGTAATTACCAAAAAATAAATTCTGATAGGCTGTTTTATGAAGCTTGATTGGCTCTCTTAAGTGGTCTTCTCTCAAAAGCAAACTTCACAACATACATGAAAAAAAACTTAAAAAAATGACAAGGTAAGGACTCTGCTGAGCCAAGGGAGCTGGTGAAGAGCAGACAGTTGGAACTGGTAAAATGTCAAAACCCAGAAACCAACTATAGAAATTTAGCAATCAAAGAAAGCCTAGCAGAACTGGAAAGCTTCCCCTTTCTGTGAAATTCTGGTCTTATTACTCCTGCCTACCTACATCCATACGGGGAATGCAGGGAATGGCATGGGACAAGCTCTGTTTCAGTGAAGAAAGATGACTGTGAATACTGTTGTTGACTGGTGGTAGTGGAAGGGATAATGCTTTGAGAATTTAAATGGAATGCCTACTGTCTAAGGTAGAACAAAATCTTACTTTGGAAGATTTCTGGCTAGATTATATTTGTTGTCTTTCCTTTGTTAAATGTATATGTTCTTTCAGACAAGAGATCAGTGGTTCGTAATAACAAAACATTTTACTAGAAATCTAGCTTACTGCAGTGTCAATTGAATAGCTTCATAAACCCTGAAACTGAGGTCTTCTGGTCATCCTTTTAAACCAATTACATTTTACAGTGCTCCCAGGAGACCAGCATCTTCCATCTCTGCAGGATAAACTCTCAGTTGCAGATTTGCAGTCTTTCTCTGTGCCTGCCTAGCCCAGACGTACAAAGCTGGAGACTCTCAGCCTGGGCACCACTGCTGACTTGCACAGATAGACAGATTATTTCTTTGGTGGATGGATGAGGCTTAATCCTTGCATAGCCCAAGAATATGGCTCTTTTAAAATGCAATGCCTGTAATATTAGTGAATAATGCTTTTCTGAACCATTTCTGACAGGATTTTCAATATGTTTTATCATTTCAGCCTTGATATAGCACGGCAAATGTATGACTTAGTACAAGGAATTAAATAATTAATGTCCTGGGCTTTTGTTTTTGACCTGAAGTTTGATAGCTATTAAAATTACCAGATATTCTCCCTGAACACATCAACATTTTGCTGACTTGCCCTACAGTGTGAGGCAACTGTATTCTGCTTCTGCAAACTTCCAGCACCAAGTGGGAAATAGTGTGGAAAGATAGCTGTGTGGCTAGATCTTCCGCTGCAAAGAATGCCCCTTCATGACTATGAGGTCCCTTTCACAACCTAAAAATTCCTGTCTAGTAATTTTGCATTACATTGCTACAGTAAAAAGAGCATTGGTGAATTTGTACAGGCAATACAGGAAAGTATAAGGTACCAGTAATCTCTGGTGTGTGTGCTTTTCTTCCCTTTCTTTCCCCAAAGAAGCAGCTATCGTTTTTCAGCCTGTTCCTCCTGTTTATGTAAGCTGTCCTTTGAATTCACTCAAAGATATCACATTCATTTGATTTCTGATTTGAAATTACGGGCAAAGTGATTATTGGAGGACTCTTAAATTCTGCATATTCTTTTCATTAGAATAGCCAGCTCATAATTACCTGTAGATGGGACTAGCACTAATTTGTATGTGGAAATTTATGTGTTATGTGTCAACAGAGACATTCTGCTGTAACCAGTAGCCTGGAATGATCCTACTTAAATTGTAGTGAGGAGCTGGAGAGACTTGTGCTTGATTGCTCTGTTTTGTGTCTTCTGTTTAGAAGACTATTTCTAACTTCTGAGTTTTATCTGTCTCCTGTAGGCGGCTTCACTCCAACTTCTTGCACTGCGACTGCCACCTGGCATGGCTGTCGGACTGGCTGCGGCAGAGACGCACCATCGGGCAGTTCACCTTCTGCTTGGCACCTGTAAACCTGCGGGGTTTCCTTGTGGCAGAGGTTCAGAAGAAAGACTTTGTCTGCTCTGGTAATGATGCCAATTAGTCATTAATCTATCAGCCGAGGGTTTTCTATAGTCACATAAAAACAGCAAGATGCTATAATGTTGCGTTTGACCGTCATTCTGTTTGCTCTTATCATTGCTGAACTATATGGGAGTAGATCAAGTTGTTAATATTTTAATTTCTACAAGCTTATTGGACTCCAATTAACATTTGAGCTCTCAAATTATTCTACTTCAAGGTTGTCAGTGATATCAACATAAATCAATTAAGTATGGATAATTTGGTATTTCTCAAGGGAAGAGCTCTAGAGCTGACTGGAAAATGAAAGAAAGGAAATAGAAAATGCTACTCTGAGTCTGCAGATTAATTATGGTACTATAGAACAGGAGGAGGGACTTCTTTTTCATCCTGGGGACTGAAACAAGTTTCTTAAGGAGCAGCTGCACATCACTGTTCTACAGGTTTCTGCACTGATAAATGATACACAGCCTTTTCACAAACTGTGTGTCTGCATGTTGGGCCTGTTCATCATGTCTCTGGCATGACGCTTGACTTTGGTGACAGAAATGCATTTCTTAGCAGAAGAAGACAAAGAGAGGAAAAAAAATAAAAGAATTGGGAAAAGAGATCTCTGAATTTGGCCTAAAGGAAGAGATCTGGCAAAGGAGAAGCAAGGCAGTGTTTATGCTCTGGATTAAAACAAAGAAAAAGAAGATACCAGACACAGGTTTGGAAATAGTTTTTCAGGGCAAATGGTAACACAGGGAGTTTGTTATGAAGCAGATGAGAGTCCTAATCTGGAGAGACTCTGGGTGTTGTGGCATTGTTTTCTTTATCTCTAACAGCTTCTGCTCCAAAGTTTTATCCTTTTGCTACATGATTTAACTTAAAGAAATGCAGTACGAGTACTCCTGCTATGATGATTTTTTTTAATATTGCCTTTTATCTATAGTTTTATGTACATATGACAAAGAGAGAAAGAGTTCTACCTGGAGGAGAAGTTTTGGTCCCCTTAACTAGATGGTAAATTGATGCCCAGTCCTGAAGGTGTGTGCAGGAAGTATTATAGACACATGGAAAGTTAAGTTGTGCACCAGTGATAAGTGTGATGTGATTTTCAAGAGTGCTGAGTAGCTTATACACAGCTGTGGAAATTTGAGGATGCCCAGAATACCTGATAAATTATATCAAAAGTTTAGATAAAAGAGAAGTTTAGAAATGTAACACTCTTGGAAGAGGATGGCAAAAAGAAATGGATAAATGAATTAAGCTATTAAAAAAATCTTAATTTCACCAAAGTGGTAACCACAGCATTTTTTTGTTATGAAATTAAGTTTCAAATGGGGCAGGAATTCAACTGTTTGGATTTGTGGTATAGTGTAGTCAAGAGAAAGAGTTGTTTAAATTGGAGAAGAGATAATAATTCTGAATGAAAAATATAGCATGGACAGAATTCATCGAAATGGCATTTTCTGTGCAGACCATGACTTGCAAAAGAGAAAAGGTTTTTAACTGTTGTCTGTTAGACAAAAGGATACATGAGAGAATTCTCCAGATTGGACGGATTTTTTTAGAAACAGAAATTTATAGAAATCAGTGGAAAGAAGCTTCCAGTGGGACAGTCCATCAACTGGATCCCCTAACTGTCATGTGGGACATGAAACTACTGAAAAAGAAAGGCATTTGAAGAGCTCTTTTTAGTGGAGGATTTAGAAGAGAACTCAGCTTCATATGTTCAACAGAAACCTATATGGACAGCTAGTTTAACAAAGGTATAAATCTTCCTGGCACCTTATTACAGTTCTTATTCCTGATTTTACAGCATAATTTGTTCACGTTTGACTATGAAGTCAAACTAGAAAAGGAGGTGGATATTGAACTGGTCTTGTCCCTCTGCAAAGGGATTTTATACAATTTAAGCTTATATGAATCACTGGAACTAGCCCCAAGCTGGCAGTGAAAGCTGCCTTTGGGTTATAGTTATGAAGAGCTCAAACACAATTCAGAATACTGCTCTGTTTAAGTATATTCTTAGTATTTCAGTGTCTCATGTTATGACAACGGGAGTATCATCACAGAAAAAGAAAATGCAACTTTTCCTTCACTGTAAAATGGGCTTAATCAGAGCATTATGATTCAAAAGTCATACTGCTACATGCTTCAAAGAAGAAAGAAGAGAATCAAATAACTTGATGAGAGAACAGCATCCTTGAAAAAGTGACTTATGGTTATTCTTACAATCCTATGCAAAAGTGGGGGTGTGTAAGAATTTTATTACAAATGTTCTTTATGAAACAAGTTTTGAATGCTGCATACTAAGGACTAGCGTAAGTTAGAAAACAAGAAGTGAAATATGGATAAAGAAGTGCCATAACTGTAACCCATATTTCTTTATTTTTTCTGGGCACTATGCTACCCGTCCTGTACAGTGATGTTTGTAAGCTTTAGGTGCAAAGTATCCCAGGATAAAGTTGCTGTAGCCCGAGTTGAGCTAATATATCTGTGTAAGCTAACAGTCAGTTTTTCAAAAATACTGTTCACCTTGTGCACACAAATTATAAAAATGCTAATTCAAACAGCACTTGTAGCAAACTCTGAGCAGTGGAAAAGCTATGCCAGGTTTCACTTGTTCATGCCCATGACCATTTGGCTCAGAAATTTAGGTAAAAATAGGGTCTAATAGTGGGACATTGTCTGGAGAAAGGTTTACAAATACGTCTAATTAGATTTGTGTTGCTGGGCAGGACATTAACATCAGGTTAATGTCAGGTCATCAGGTTAATGACATCAGGTCATTAACAGAACTGAGCAGGGCTGGGACTATAGGGCCCCTAACCATCAGGGAAGAGCACCCAGCACTGCTGGCAGTCCTGTCACCCAGGAGAGCCTTCTGGCTGGCTCTTCAGCAAGCTGTCCCTTCCTTGCAGGAGAGTGTCTCTGACAGGACAGCCTTCCTGGGCCTTTGTCTTAATGCCATCTGTTCCCAAAGAAATCTCCAAGCAGACTCTTCCTCCTGCGCAGTTGCATATTGAGCTCTGGGGTCTGTTTGGTGAGGGAGGGTTTTGTATGTAGGGAAAGTGTGTCAGACCAGAGAATGACAGACCTGGCAGTGTGTTTCTCCTACCTCTCCACCACAGTCTTGCAATTCACTGCCACATTGCTGTGACAAGAGAAATGGTACACTAAGCAAATACTTAATGTCAGTTGAAATATTACATGCACTCCCTCCTTGGAAACTGTTAGCTAGAATCTGGAAGTTCTGGCTTGTGCTCAGTACCTCTTAAATCCTTTCAGCCTTTGCTTGCATCAAAACAGGTTTCTTCCCAGGTTCAGATGTTCACTTTTGGACTGTCTTATCTTTCTCTAGATCTCTCTAATCTACCTGTCAGTCTCACCCAAACACAGCACACTCTCTTCCTATTTGTCTGTCTCTTGTCCTCCTCTGACCTCTTTAGAGAATTTTATTTCATTTTCTTCTCATATAGGTTTAATTATGGTGCTTGGGTTTTTCTTCTATCCGATTTTAACTTAGTGAAGTTGAAATTAATCAATATACTGATAAGTTATGTCAAGTCCGAATATATTTTCTCACCTGAGTTGGTGTGGTTGTGAAGTTTGTAAATTGAAGCAATGGGTTCATGAAGTTAAACTATCAGCAGCTCCTTAGGCTCTTCAGTGCTCTCTGCAGGACCTAGTGATTGGTCTCATTGGGATTTTTTTACAGTGATGAATAATTCTGATTTTCCTAAGTATATACATAAGAAAATAAGGGATTCATCTGAACTGCTTGTCTATGAATAAAGCAGATGCAGTCAGGAGCATAGTATACTTCAATGTGTAAGTTCTCAGCTAGCTGCTCTTGGAACAACTCAAAAGTCATCAGTTCTCAACTGGTTGCTTGCTGAGGAGACTATCTGGTAGGTAAGCAGAATGTGAGTTGATTTGGGTGGTAGGAGGCAGGTGATTTTTCTCCTGTACTGTTGCTTCCAGCTCTGAGGCAGTGTGTTAGGACTTGGTGTTGATCCTGAAGGTGCAGGCTGATGCAGATTTGTTATAGTTTTGGCCAGTGGCTTTAGGTATTTTACAGTGGATAGTGTTTACAAAGGAGTGTGAAGATTGTATGAGATGGAATAGACCAGAGAGTGATATTTCTAACAGTTCATAGATCAATGCTTTTGTCATGAAAGCAGAATCAGATTCTAAAACCTTGACATTGATTTGGAGTTGATTTGTCCTGAAATACGAAATTTAGCAAGTGCAAAATGTGCAATTTTTAAGGACTTCTCTCAGGTAGTTTACTTTAATAATGAAGCAAACCTTGTACAGAAGGAAGTTGGATCTACATAGCATTCTCTTTTTCATTAGAAGCCATTTTCTCTACTTTTTAGTCCTTAGTTCCTTTTCAGAGGATCTGCAGGATCGTGAAGAAAAATAAGATGCACAACTTGGATTAAATAAGTTAAAATTCAGTCTGAAATTGTTGCAAGTGAGAAATCATTGCCAGAGCCAAGTTTCTGCTGCTTTCTAGCTAAATAAACTGATTCTGATTTTAAGAAAATAATGGCTTTATCTGAATCTCAGTTGGAGATCTAGAGCTTCTGATTCATATGGTGAGGCTGCAGCTGAGGTATAATAAAGAAGAAAATAATTTAGCTTCCTGCTGCTTAATGCAGACTAGAAGCACTAATGTGGAAGCAGATTTATTTTTTGGAGTGAGGTCAAACAGTCTTAAAATATAGCTGTTACTCCTTTGCCCAGATCAAAAAACTTAGTAGATTTTCTTGCTCCATTTTTCTCCTGGTAGCTTCATAGCATATTGTTGAGAAACTCAACAATGAGTAATTAATACGATAGCATTTCTCAAGCTTATTATATTAATAAGAACATTAAGAAGATGCCAAATGAAAAGTGTGTGGTGAAACAAATTCCCCCCATTTGCTCCTGTTTAAAAGATTCTGTGCAATGATGTATTTGCATAGCCAGCAGCAGGTCTGCTGTTTTCAACATGGGATTTTAGGGTACTGCCAGCAAGGAAGACTGATGCTCCCTATAAACAAGAGAGGAAGAAGGACAGGTTGCTAATAATGCAGATTTTGCTGGTTCTGGGCAGTAGCAGTCCCTCCTGAGGGAGCCAGGGCAGTTGCCCTCCATGCAGTCCAGCCCAGAGGAGGGCTGCTCATCACCCTTAGTTTGCAAGGCCACAGGAGAGCAGCAATTCTAAATACCCAAGAACAGGGCTGACTTTGAGTCTGTGACCATGCCTTTATATGAAATCTGTAGACTTTTCCTGTTCTGTACGTGTGTGATTGGCAACACACAGATACTCACTTAATGAGTAATTTTTTTAAAAACTCCATAGAGCTGCTCGTAAAATGGCTGCAGAATTTCATATGTGAATAGTTGGCAAGTACAAAGCTGCATAGGGGCAATACCAGGTTCATGTGAATTTGTGTTTTATTGAGGAATGTACTGATGTTACGTATTTGCACTAGAACTGTGGTGGGTAGACCCTGGCCAGATGCTCTCACTCTCCCTCCTCACCAATGTGGGGAGAGAACAAGATCTGCTCCAGCACCTCCACCTTCTCTTTATCCTCTGCTCTTGCTCTGCCAGGCTCTTTCTCACGTTTTTTTCCTTGCTTCTTATTGCTTGGTGCCATTTTGCCCTTTCTCAAATACTCTTTCACAGAGACACCAGCAGCTTTGCTGGTGTGCTCAGCTGTGCCTGCAGCAGTGCAACTCTGGAGCCAGCTCCTGCCTCTCCTCACAGAGCCCCCACACCCAGTACCAAAACTTGTAAGTATCTCCTGGTTCACTGGATTAATTCCTAGTAATTGCAGGCAAAGGTGTTCAGGTCAGAAAGTCTGTAAGAATTTTGTTCTCTAACTTCTACATACCTTAAACAGCTCAAATGTACCAGAGGTCTCTTGGAAAAGGCCAAAGGCAATAACCCCAGCCTGTCCCAGGAGGAAGGCAAGAAAGGTCACTATTACCCTCCTTGGTCTGTTCCAAATGCTAAAGAAGGGACTGCAAGGTCTGTGGAGGAGCCAATGCCTTGCTCTTCAGTCCTTTCCCAGTCACCTGGAAAAAGTTTCCTCACTCTAGATTTGGCTGTTGGGTGTGCTCATGACCAGGCTGGATCCCTCAAGTCATGATCAGGAGGAATGTCACATTCTGTTCGACACCCTCTGGTAGCTGTGTCAATCTCTAATGCTTCTGGCTGAAGTGAATCCCATCTTCCTCCTTTTCCTGAGGAGATCAGCTTTCGTGCTGAGGCAGGGAAAGTCCTGAGTTAGATGCAGCAGGACATGGCAGGGGGTGTGCAGGAGCATAGAAACAAAGACAAATGTACATGAAGAAAATCAGGTTGTGTTTAAAATTCCTTTTCAACTACCAACAAATCAAACCCCAGGGACTCGAAGCGTAGTCTTAAACTATTCCTGTCCCTTCCATACCTTTATCAAATTTCATCATGAAACAGTTCAGGTTCTGTGATGGATAACCCATTTAGACCATTCCAGAAGTATTCTCCCTTAATAGGCTTACAACTGATCATGCCCATTATCTGTCATTTAACCTTGTACAGGTGCTATCCTTCTACTTAAATAATTTGTCTTCCTCTTCATTTTTATGCTTCAATATATTTATAAGTTCACTGTATTAATTTGGGACCTATTTTTAAATGGCATTTCACATAAACCTTCCAGACTGCTGGTACAAATTACAGAATTGGCTTTAATGAAATTACTGTGCATAGATGCCATTGGAATTGCAGAAGCACTACATCGTTTAAGACTTTATAGTAGCATTATTTTTTTAGCCTTTTTTTGAAGAGCAAATAGTATAAAAACCCAGAGACCCAAATACAAACAGTCTTCCTTACAGTGCAATAGTACTGGCTACTTTTAGCAGAAAATGCCTGTTATCAAGGCTGGAGAAAGATATTTAAAGAAAGGCTCAGCACAGGCATAGGCATAGGACAAGTTTAAATTTGCTTTAGTCCTTCCTCTGAAAAACTTAAATGGAATAAATTTCCACGAGAGAAAAACGATTGTCATAGTTTTGAAAGCACTCAAAATGTCTCTCAGATTCTGTTTTATTAATCCTTCAGAAGAAAAAATTTACCAGTTAGACCTCAGTTGTTAAAGGTGAGCCTGCATTTTTGTTGTGTTTTCTTCCATTTTGTTTTGAAGTATTCCATGCAACTTGGGGTGTATTGGTGTTAAATAAATCATTGCAATATTACTCCTTTTAAGATAAGTCAATGTGAAGGTCTAATTTTCAGTAGTGTTACTTTACTCATATATTTTGAAACAGGCAAAGTAGGTTTTTGTACAAAAGCTTGTACAAGAGCTTGACCTGCCTCTCACTGCATCTGGAAATTTCCTATTTTATTCCTCAATATTTGTTTGTAACCCAGTAGGTGTTTTACTGTGCCTTCAGAACAGTTGTACTCATGCACTGTGAATTTTTAACAGACGAATTTACCTGTTCAGCAAAATTTTCAGCAAAACAATGAATTTCAAGCAAATAATGAATATTACTACCACATTTTTTCATATCATGAACTTGATGGTATTAGAATGGTCCCTAATCATAAATACTTAATGCTGGGCTCAGCAATAGCTATTGAACAGCCATAGATGAAAATATTTGCATAAACCATTTGCTGCACTTTCCCATAGAACAAACACATTTGTATAAGTTTTTATCCATTAGAGGTATATTTGCCATCAATAAGGATTGTTAAGGTTGCAGATAGTAATTTGCAATTGACTGGCCCATATCATAGAATCATAGAATCATAGAATAGGCTGGGTTGGAAGGGACCTCAGAGATCATCGAGTCCAACCCTTGATCAATTACCATCACAGTCACTAGACCACGGCACTGAGTGCCATATCGAGTCTCTTTTTAAATATCCCCAGGGACGAAGAGTCCACCACCTCCCCAGGCAGTCCGTTCCAATGTCTGATCACCCTTTCTGTGAAAAAATTCTTTCTAATATCCAGTCTGAACTTACCCCGGCACAATTTAAGACCATGCCCTCTTGTCTTACTGAGAGTTGCCTGGGAAAAGAGACCAACCCCCGCCTGGCTCCATCCTCCTTTCAGGTAGTTGTAGAGGGCAATGAGGTCTCCCCTGAGCCTCCTCTTCTCCAGGCTGAACAGCCCCAGCTCCCTCAGCCTCTCCTCGTAGGATCTGTGTTCGAGTCCCTTCACCAGCTTGGTTGCCCTCCTCTGGACCTGTTCGAGGACCTCAATATCCTTCTTGAACTGAGGGGCCCAGAACTGAACACAGTACTCGAGGTGTGGCCTCACCAGGGCTGAGTACAGGGGCAGAATCACCTCCTTGGACCTGCTGGTGACACTGTTTCTGATACAGGCCAGGATGCCATTGGCCTTCTTGGCCACCTGGGCACACTGCTGGCTCATGTTCAGCTTCCTGTCAATCCAGACTCCCAGGTCCCTTTCTGCCTGGCTGCTCTCCAACCACTCTGTCCCCAGTCTGTAGCGCTGCATGGGGTTGCTGTGGCCAAAGTGCAGGACCCGGCACTTGGCCTTGTTGAAGCTCATCCCATTGGAGTCAGCCCATCTCTCCAGTCTGTCTAGGTCTCTCTGCAGAATCCTCCTGCCTTCCAGCTGATCAACACTTCTCCCCAGCTTGGTGTCATCAGCAAACTTGCTGATGATGGACTCAATCCCCTCATCCAAGTCATCGATGAAGATATTGAACAGGACTGGGCCCAGCACTGATCCCTGGGGGACTCCGCTCGTGACCGGCCGCCAACCGGACGCAGCCCCATTCAGCACCACTCTCTGGGCCCGACCCTCCAGCCAATTCTTAACCCAGTGCAGAGTAGGCTTGTCCAAGCTGTGGGCAGCCAGCTTTCTCAGGAGGATGCTGTGGGAGACGGTGTCGAAAGCCTTGCTGAAATATCTCTCTGAAGGATTGTGCACACTCAAGTGTAGTTTAATACTGGGATGAATGCATCTCTGTTAGGTACCTTTTTGCAACCAACTTACTGGGAGTCTACTTAAAACTTGCTCATGTTGTAGTAACTGATTTCAGATGCCCCAGCATTGTTAGAAGTTCCAATGCATTATTTAATTAAAATGAAAAAAGGCCATAATATATCTACAGATCTGCAGTACTCGTACGGTTTTGTTTATTCATAGAATCATAGAATGGTAAAGGTTGGAAAGAACCTCAATAATTTCATGTCTGCTATACTTAAAATGATTTAAAGTCACCACAGATTTTTAACTGATAAATCCTGTCAGATTTTTATTAAAATATATGAATATTTTTTACAAAGAAATTATATTTTGCTGGAGGAAAAGAACCTCTGCAAGGTAATTGGATAGGCAGGAAGTTAATAAAGCACACGTAGTGTGCCATAATCAAGTGCCTGTGCAAATGGGAGTATATAATTTTTTTAGGAATTGGAAAATTTATTTAAATGCCTGAGACATTTAAACTCTTTATTACACCCTAGTAATTTTATTCTAATTGTGATATCAGTCTTATTTGCTGCTCTTAAAAGGCTAGAAACCAATGCAATGCTTATTTGAAAAAAAAACATGCAATTTGCTCTGTAAACTGCTGGCTCCCAAGACTCTTCCCTGTTTCCTCTCTTCCCCTAACCCCAAATCATCATGTATAACATTACATATAACATTAGTTGTATTAGTCCATTACATATAACTTACTGTCGTTCCATTGCAGAACGCACAAAAAGCATAATAGTTTTTGTTCATCATGTTCCTATCCTAGCTGCTGCATTTTGTTAATGATACTGTTAATAGCAAAAAGCATTATTTTTTCATCCCATTTTTGTTGCATCTGCACTGAGAATGAAGACATTAGATTAGTTTCTCTCTATTTTGACATCATATACCTCACTGGTTAACTGATTTCTTTTACTTACCTAGCCATAAATTAAAGCTCTATTCTACTAGTATTTTATTCATATAAAAAGTCCCTCTTTCCTAGAGGAAAGTCACAGGTAAATGGTTTTTGTCCAACCTGACCTAACCTTCTTTCAAACTGTTCTTTTGGTGCAGAGTGCCCTGCAACACCATGTCATGCAAAATGGGGAGGTGATGAGCTCAGTGCTGTGCAATCTTCTGCTGATGTTTTACTTGTAGTAGGATCAGGAACAGATTTAAAACACCAATTGGAAATATGTCAGGTTTTCAGATCCCTAATGAAAAGGGAGTGTATTACTGCTCTTCTAACCCACAGTTCTGTGTTGTAATGCTGTAACTGTGCAAAATGTATTTGCTGAAAAGTCTCTGCAGAAACCACACCAGATCTGTGGTGATAAATGACTTATGGAAGGTTTGACTTTTCCTGCCAAGTTTCTCTTACCTCATAGAGTTTAAGATTTCTTCCCAGCTTGATAATTTCTCCCTGTACCTAAAAGCTAATGGTAACTTGTTTACACTTCCCTTACCCCTCATTTTGTTTTGGGCATTGCACCATGAGGTAGGCAGATGAGAAAATACAAATATATGTTATCAGGTTGTAAGAAGAAACCTCTTGTTTTTATGCAGAAAAGGCCTGTGTACATTTTGAGGGAATATGAACTACTTTTGGAAGTAGTCGCAGTTAAAATCTAACAGAAACCTCAGACTCTGTGTAAGGCAAAGCTGCATTAATTTTGAAGGAATTCTATTAATGCACAGTGAGAGCATGATAGTATTTCTGCCCTGCGTTTCTGTAGCCAGAAGACTTGAGCCATAGATGTTTGGATTTCTATTTTAGTTACATTATTGAATTTTTTATTTTTAAATAGACTTTTTCCCCTGTTGAATCTGTACTGTGAAGCTGCTGTAGTACTGAAACTCTGCACTGAGATAGACTTGTTGGTAAACTCCTTACCTTCATCTGTCACAGAAAAGGGCAAGTGTACTATAGTGGACTATAAAAATGACAGGGTATTTCAGGAAAGAGAAAGGATCATTGAGATTATCTCATGAGAAAAGCTGCCCACTCTCATAAAGAAGGAATTTGATTCTTGCCCATGCAGCAAACGTCCTTTGAGTTCCATTTGCTCATGACAGTCATTATCTCTTAAAATCTAATTTCTGGATGCCTGAATTGGAGTACTGAAGTCTGTTACTCACAGCTCTGATTAGCATCAATGAAAGCTGTATTTAAAATAGAGTTCTATGAATCCCACATTTTTCTCTTGCTATCCTGACAGGACATCAATTGATGACTCACTGAAAAAAATTCAAACCCAATCCTTTATTTTGGCAACATTTTGTACACAATGATGTATACACAATGGTGATGTTATCTTGAACCTTGACAGCATACTTTATTATATGACACTTCTGTCATCCCTGGGTAAAAAATAGTATTTAAAGGGGCTTACTGCTTGCCTGGAACTAAGGAAAATTGAGACAAACAAATTAATTCACAGCAGAATCAAATACCTTTCTCATGGAAGTTATGATTTTGCAGTGATTGTACTCTGCTTTCCCCTCCAAGTGTAAAGCCAGCCTGTAGTAGTTTTCAGCTGACATCTTTTCCAACTGTATTTGCCTTTCAAAATAGTGATACTCAGAGGTGCCACTGAATGTCTTTCTGATGTTGAGTTTTCATTGCTGCTTATGAATCTTTGAAAATAGGAACCTGTGTAGGCTTTCTATACAAGCTGGCTTTGTTGTGCTTAATTAAGACTAAACCAGAAGGTATTTAGGAATAAATCAAGAGTTTTTACATTGATTTGTGGTTTGGCAATTACATGTTTTAATTTTTCCAACCAAAAGACCAATATTTTTTGTCATTATAATCTGCTGTAATCTATAAAACCAGTAGTTTTTCCTGCTTCTGCTATGATTTTGTCACTTCCTACCAACATACGCCTTCACATCCATCTCTCTGTGTCTGGTCAAAAATGTATTTACAGTTTCTTGTCCTACATGTACTTTGTAAATAAGACTCAACATTACAATAACTGCTACATCTTTGTAACCTCAATTAGGGTAGCAAAACCATTCTATCTGTGTCTAAGTATGTAACAAAATTTTAAATGTAAGAATCATAACTATCTGGGTAAAATTGACATAATTGCTAGTTTCAAAAAAAATTAATTACAATTAAACCTGACTGTAATGGAATCACTATAATGCGTATAGAGCAACATCCTTCTATGCTAAAGCTTTGCTCTCTAAGTGGCTTCTTGTCTTTCAGTGGAATTACTAGATTAAGAAAGGATTTGAGGGTTTGAACTCACATTTTTCATATGCTTTTTGTGGGTCCGTTAACTGCGTTGTCTGATAGTGGAAAAAAAAAACAAACCAGCTTTATATTTCTAGTTTTTATGTGATAACAGGTTTCCTCATTTCAAAAACATAACTCATTGATGGCAGTCATCTTTCAGTATGTGAAAATACTCCATGAGTGTTTGGATAATGGAAACCTTTAAGTAAAGATAACATTTGGAAATACTACTTGATCTTAAGGCTTAGCTTTTAAATCTTTGAATAAATTGTTCTGGCATATCCTGGAGGAGACCAAAGTAGAGTTTGTGAAGTAAAGAAACCAATAGGAGTGGAGACTGAGGAAGAATAAGGACACAGTTATCCTTTACACATTTTCCCTGCAATTAATTTGTAGCACATTAGTTGAATGCAAGTAAATTATTAAATAAATCTTACAAAAGGATCTGGGAAATGCAGAGGCTGATGTATTTTATTGTTGAAATCTCAGAGGGTCATTTCTTAGAACTAATATTTAATGTTTTCATTATGTCTCAGGTTCCCAGTCTGAACCTCCATCATGCAGTGCCAGTTCCATCACTTGCCCATCTGCCTGCACCTGCAGCAACAATGTAGTGGATTGTCGAGGAAGAGGCTTAACAGAAATTCCAGCTAACCTACCAGAAGACATTTGGGAAATGTAAGTGCCAGTGTAATTCACCATTCTTTTCCAAGTCTTTCTGGTTTTAGCCCATGTCGTAGCATTTTGTGGAGAAAAAAGGTCCATGTTTGGAAAACTGCATTCTGAGTAGTTGTCATGTTGAAGTTGTGTTACCCCAAGTCAAGATGAAGTTCTTGGCATATCATGTTCAGATTGTGCTTACATCTCATAAATCTAGGATGAACGTTTTATTGTCAGGAAAAGGAAATTCTGAGCCCAACAGAAATCCCCAGAGGGATTTTTTAGCTTGGCATGATGCATTTGTAATGAATATGGTATCAGAACACATTGACCCTGTTGAATTTACCTTCTATTTCTTGTCTCCCACATTTTGTTATTCCAAATCCTTTAACGCTTTTGTAACCTTTTATGTACTGTCAAATCACATGCTCATTTTACAGACTTGTTTGGCTTTATTACCGTTAGGAATTGTAATCTGTTTTTCTCTGTGACTTGAAATACTGTGACATTAAACCAGGCTGCTTTAGGTCAATAGGAAATTTAGGAAATTTCCTAATTTAGGAATTTAGGAAATTCAGATTTAGGAAATTTCAATTTAGGAAATACAGATCACTTATTCTCTTGTTTAGGTGATAGTTATACAAGACATCCACCCACCCTTTACAGTCTACATAGTATAGATTTAAATATTTGTATAATCAGTGGATTCATTCACCTTCTCATTGCTATAGAAATTTTGTTATACAGCAAAACTCAGTAGGCTAAAGCATATACTGAGCTGCTTATAGGTAGCCTGTCCCACTATAATGTCAGGAATGTGACAGTTCTTTCCAGTGGAGAGGTTTGCAGTCTCTTCATCAGTTGCTGTTATAATTTAAGAGTCATCTCAAATTTGTTTGGACAGCTTTCTCAGCAAAATAGTTTAGAGTTAGCTTATGCTTGATTTTGCTCTGGCACTCTTCTTACAGCAGTGCACCCAATGTGAGAAAGCGAGTGAAAATCCTCATCTTTATTGTGGTTATAAGAATACTGAGTGTCCCAGGCCTGTCTTCTTTTTGGTTACTCTGGCCCACAAACCTGTGACTGGTATTAAAAGCAACTTCAAGGATTTTCCTTCGTTGTCTGTTCTCTTAGAATGACTTGAGAGCCTTTAGGTTAGACTGTGAGGTAGCAAGTCAGGATGCATATAACATTGTGAGAGACTTTCATAACCTGGTGGCTCTAAACCTTCTAGATCCATAGAACACCACTTAAAGCTCTTAGTACACCACTTAATGATTCAGGTCTGTCAGGGATCTTGCATTTTAGGCAGTACTTGAGTCTGTGTCTGTAGGTAAAGCTCTTACAGCACTGCAATCCTGGACATATCCTTTGCAATTCAAAGGCACTTGAGGTGGGAGTAGTTCTGCAGAACTTCAGAATGTAACCTTCATGGAAACGTCTGTTACTCACTTTGCTGTGGGAATAAATACTGTGAAGGCTTTATTTTTATGGATATATATTAAGAAATTTAGGTAGTTCTATCAGAATAAGTCATAGCAAGTGGTAAAATGCTGTTTTCATCTTGTAAAAGTAGTGGCAAAATGAGCAATTAATCTTAAATCCAAGAGCAAAGTATTGTACATTGTTACACAGAGCAACGAAGATAGTCATATATAAAAATGTTTCTGGAAAGATGGAAGAAGCTGCCACAGTGTTTTCCTGGAAAAATCCAGACATAAATTCTTTTGATCAAGATAACCTTTGTGCCTTTATAACCTATATAATTTTTATGCTGAAGTCTGTCATTTGGCTCAGAAATCCAGTTTGTCTGAGGCTGCTCTGGGCTTATTCTATACAAAGTCCATCCAGAGGCCTGGTTCCAGCTACACACAGAATAATTACTGACTTTTGATCTTTATATTGTAGGCAGAATAATACTCTCTTGCTGTAATAGTATAGCAATGAGACCAAGTGAATTCTTTGTCCATGCTGGAACCCACATGTCATGCTCTCACAAATGCACTGCTGGTTTTTTTTCCCCTTGGGATTTATCCTCCATGGCTGGCATTTAGTGCATAAAAGGTGGCTATGTAGTGGTACGGCCTTGAACACTTCCTTCTGGGATCTGTAATCCTATGATCTGATCCTCATCCTCTTTGAGAGATCTAACTCTTACTAGAAATGAGTCCTTCTCTGGAATATGGGGTACTAATGAGTTGCATGCCTGGGTTGCCATTACATAACATCCTAAAGGATACTACTTTAGATGTTATATATTTTATTCAGGTGTTTCTACCTAGCACTGTAAATATTTCACCAAAATAGATTTGCATCTATAGGCAGTAGACCATTCGTAATATTTATACAATAATATTAAAAATCTGTACCTTCCTCAGTCTCCTTGGGGAGTTTCCAAGTTCATTTGCTTGGTTATTATTTGCACTCAGCTACAGCTTACTGGTTCTTTTATTTTGCCTTCAGTCAGTATTTCATCCCTTAAGAGCCCTTGACTGACTAACTGTTCTACAAAAATGAAACACACAGCTGTTACTCTAACATGGTTATTAAAGGTGACCTACATTTCACTCTGTGTTTTGGTATTAATTAAAGATTTTTTTTACTCTGCCTTCCTGTCTTTCTTCATTAACATGAATAGGCAGAAATTTCTCTGACAAAGCTGCCAACCAGTCCTGCATTTGTTTTTGTTGAAAAAAACCCTACTGCAAAGCAGGGAACTCACTCATCACAAAACATAAACCAGGTATCCTATGACACCATATTTTCCTTGTCACTGACCACTGATACATGTAACGGCAGTCGGTTGTGTTACTCAGTTACACCTCTCCCCAAGGCATTACCCTGAAGGCCCTTGTTGAAAGGATGTTTATTATTAAATAAAGGAATTTAGGAAGGCTAAATATGTATCCCAGTCTTGCTTTCTCAAAATTCTTAAAATAGGTAGCTTGAAAGTACAGAATGCACTTCATTTTTTAATAAAGCTTCTTATTCAGTGGGGAGATGACAGGAGCAGCTGAAATGATGGAGGAAAAATGAGTTACAAGAAATTGAAACTGAGGAATACAGACTCTTAGCTATATGTTATAAAAGATTCCCTGCTAACAAAGTAGATATCTTGAGTTTTTCAGAGGAGAAATGAACAGTGGTGGGTTTAGAGAAACTCATGAGAATAAGCACAGAAAAGTTTTGCAGAAATACTTGGTTGAAAACAAAAGTCATTAAGCACCTGGAGGCATTTGCTGAAAGAAGAAATACCAGAACAATGGCTTGATGTTTTGCTGGGAAATGATATAGTTATTTCATTACACTGGAAACACAACTACAATAAAAGGAGAGGTTTGCATTTATTTAGAAAGGGTGAGAGAAAATGCATGCAAGATAAACAGGGAATATAGTGTGAATAGAGTATGGAGTTGAGGGCTATAGGGAGGAAGGGAGGAATGACTTCACAAAGTAGTAGGAGACAAAGTCACCAAAGCATCTGTTTTTCTTGTCAGACTTGATGGCAACCTCACAACCGATGCCTGTCAGGCTGAATGACAGCTCAGCCCTTAAGGACACCAAAGCCAGGATGTAGTGGAGAGCTATTAAAGCCTGTGAGAGTGGCTACCCTGCAGGCTGTGGGGGCTTGGGGAGGTGTTGGGAGAAGCACACACCGGGTTTCACTCGGCGTGTGGCTGTTGTTGGCTCAGGCCATCGGGCTGGATGGATCAGAGTTATCTGCAGAGTTGTCTGCCTGTTCTCAGTCCTTAGTGTCTGACCTGGTTTATGCCTAGGAAAGGACAGCTTTCCTGCACTTGCAAATGTGGGACACTGGGAGTAATGGCCTTGCTAACCCTGTCTGTAGTGTTTCAAACAAGTATTTGCTTTAACACTCTGTCAGCCCTGGAGAGTGATCAAGAACTCCCTATAGATCTTTTCTTCACCTCACTTTCCTCTATCCCTTCTTTGGAATGAAGTTTTCATGCACTTTTTCTGTCTCAGACTGATATACTTCATTTGTTTTATCTATCATCATGAGCAGGGCTGCATTTTATGATGTTAATTATGGACAGCATTTGTCTGAGAGTTTTGTACATCTTAAAGCAGCAACAGTGCAGGGACTACTCTGAATAAGACATTGCAGAGTGGAAGCAGGGAACAGCCCCCCAAATTCTGGCCCCCCTGCTGCATTCTGCTCTGGAGTGCAGGGTAGAAGGTTCTGGATGCTGTGGGGCCCAGAGGCTCCTGGGCTGCCTGAGAAGCAGCCACTTGCACCAGCACTGCCGCCAGGTGCTGTGTCTCTGAAGGATCTTCAGATTCTGTAAAAGAAGGATTTGATTGATTGCTAGTGCTAAGGGCTGGGTTGTGGTCTCACACTTAAGAGAATAAAGGCTAGCAGGGCCCAGTATGGAAACTGTTGGAAAAAGAAGGCTGAAGTCAAGTAAGGAACCAGCAAAACATGGGATGGGAAAGTCTGGGGATGAAGGAAATGGGGACAGTTTGATAAAAGTGCTTTGAGAAAGGGGGGAATATTTGTTGATAAAGCCTGAAGGTTGGTGGGAGTGGGTCTGGGACACAAGCTCTGCATGGTGGGCTTTAGGGATGTTGCAGGAGGGCTAGGACACTGGGTGAGATGGATAGGGGCTGGTCAGGCTGGGGGGCCTGGACAGAGTAGTGCAGGTGAAGATGGAGCCAAGGAGGCTCTTCCCACCACGAAATACACACATATCTTCCTGAGCATTCCTGCCTTGTCACCATGTGCTTAAGAAACCAAACCACAGATTGCATATCTGCTTCCCTGTGCATTGGTGACCATCTACACAGAGACTCTTTGACTACACAAGCTTTCACTATTTTAGCTGCTGCTGTTCCAGTTAGACATCACTGCAGGGGGCTGGGTGGTGAACATTAGTTACATGAGTTTCCTCAGCATGGAATTAGTTATTGAAGCATTTGGTTTTTAATCCACTAAATTACATATATTATTTGTAAAGGGGGGAGGAGAAGGGAAGAGAAGAGACTGCCAAGGTTAATGTTTATAGCTGCAGTCTTCATTCAGTACTTTTATATATATTTGTTTTGGTACTTACTTTAATTAAAGTAAAGTCTTCTTTTGCTGTTGGAAGACTAAAGACTAGATTTGTTTCTTGTTGTCTAGGGATGCGTTGGAATTTTGTAGTGAGGGAGCCTGAATATATAGGCTCTGTTTATTTGTTGCAGAAACAGGAAAATCCTAAAATGGGGACTGTGGAGAAGATAATCTTATGAATGCTGTTCAGAGATTTGGGTTGTTTCTCTTCTTGCCAGTGGTTTTATTAACTGATCCTTGGCAAGTGATCAGCACAAACTTTTCATGGGTGGTCACTCGTGATGTAATCTTGGGTTTCTGGCTGACTCAGCTGGGATGTCCAGAAGTGGTGAGGACTCAGGTGCAGCAAAAGTCAATAGGAGCTGCACTTTAAACACATTGTGCTGTGCAATGTGCTAATTACTTTGAAGAGCCAAATCCCAGTCATTTGCAGACTTACAAATCAAACCCCATCGAACTCCAAGCTGATCCTAGATTTCAGACTTGTGCTTTTTCATATCAAGCTTGCTTTTTTCACTTTTATTTAACTCACGAGACAGAGTGCTGTCTTGTGAGATAAGTGAAGTATAGTTGTCTAAACCAAGAGTAACACTAGGTAGGATGTATCTAAGTCAGAAACGAGGACTTTTTGTTTAATTGCTGATGTCATTGTTCCTGATGGTGTAAAAAGCCTCAGAGTCCCTCAATGAGAAGTGCTGCTTAGGCACCCACAGTTGGTGAGATAATACCCACAGAGTCTCATTTCATCAGAGTAAGAGAATAAAATAGGGTGACAGTCCTTCTGCCAGCGTTAGGTTTGGCTTAAAGTCAGTTTTGAGTCACTTGTTCTATGTTGGTATACTTGATTTTCTCATTATTCTATTGATAACTGAACTGGTGAATGATATTTCTGTAGGGATGGGTAGTGCTTGATTTTGCAGACTTTTCACTGTTTGGAAAAATGCAGATTTTGAGCACTAAGGAAAAATCTAATGGACCTAACTGTTGGTTTTCTCATGGTTCTGTCAAAGTGAAAATGAACCTATTTTTATCAAGAAAATTACTTTTCCACTTGTTCTGCCTTTAAGTAATGCTTCTCTGACAAATGTAATATTTAGAGAATTGCTGTTGTGAGGTTACCACTGTGCTGGGCAGTGTTGTTGGATGGTAGACTGATCTGTAGATGGACGAGTTTGGTTTTGTTGCTTCAGTGATTCTCTTGAGAAGAAATTACCTTATCTGTTCTTCAGTACATGTAAGACTGTGTATTATAGGAGAGCTGGGACTTTAGTCATGAATCTTGACAAACCTTTTGCTATTTGAGGAAGCAGGCCAACAATTTCTGGGCATTATGAATTAGTGTTATGTTCAAAATCAATTTTCCACTGATTAAAAAAAAGTCAGGAAACCTATTATAAAAAGACTTAGCACTGGTAATGCTACTTATTGTAATATAATTCTTTCTTGTATAAATTATAAATTAACTGCTCCATAGCAATTTTGTGTATATTTAAAATTGGCTTTGAAGTTCTCATATTCTTAAAGGCAAGAGTTTTCTCTTTTTTCAAACATATAAGTATAGAGAAGCTATAAAGTTCGTGGACAGAGGAAGACAGTTCTGCATTTAACATTGTTTTCCTTCCTAAAAAAAATATTTTTAACAATCTTCCCAGGCTTCCAATAAATACTGAAGCCAGAACAGTATTTTTGAACACTGTTATAAATGTTCCACACTTACCTCTGGTGGCAAGTTCTCTGGCTGGGGAATCAGGTTGGCTCCTGTGGTTGAATCGTATGATGTGATATTAATTCACTGCTGTAAATTGGCTCTGGACAGCTTTACATGTCAAATTTGACTACTAGTTTCTGGCTCTCAATAGGCAAATTATGTAATTCACTCCTCGCATCCAGCAGAGAAAAGAGATTTCTATTGTCAGCTCAAAAATGTGTAGAAAAAAACTTATTCTGTGAGGGCAAGACACAAAAATAATAAAGCAATAATGAAGAAAATGTTTTAAATGGAGAATTAGTAGAGAAAGCATGAGTGTCTGGGAAATGTCAAGAATAAAGGCATTTTCTGTGTTGAGATAGACTGACCAAAGTAGGAAGCTTTGTTTTACTGGTTTAGAAACAAGTAGTAACAGCAGGGAGCTTCTGTAAGATCAGGGCAGGGTTTGTTTCTGACATTTTGCTTTTATTTGTAAAATTAAGTTTAACTGATGTCATCTGGAGGCAAGAAAAGACGTTTTTGTTTGGATAAATCTAGATACACATAATAACTTTCAAGGTTTGAAAGTTATAATAACTTTTACTTTTATAATAACTTTTACAAAGTTTGAAAGTTTTCAGTAATTATTTATTATTTTTTGTTTCTTTGTTTGTGGTTTATTGAATGTGTTCTTTTTTTTTCCAGAGACATTACTTCATTCCAGCAGAAACATAAATTCAGACTTGTTGATAAAAATGAATGGTCTGAACAGTACCTTTTTTAATCTTATAGAAATGTCACTCAAAAGCTCTTTTTTTTTTTTTGCCAATCAAAACTTGAAGACTGCAATGTGTAATGAGTATATGAGTATATACATCCTGAAAGCTGATTATCAAAGTGTAGAAAGAATCACAGAAAATAAAATAGGAAGCATAAAATCATAACTTTGAAATCAGATACCCTAATGAGATTTTTTTACAGCAGAAATACTAATTATCTTCAGGCTTAGATCTGTTGTTCTATTTATTTTGCTTTAAAAATTAGTTACAGAACAAAGAATTTGAGGAATGTTTGTATTCAAATGATAGAGTTCCTTTTGCTGACAAATTATTACAGGTGGCAGAATTTCAGCAACCAGAAAGCTATTTAATTTTCCTACATATTTCTTTTACCTTTTCCTTGATAATATTTGTAAATGTGTACCACAAATAGATGATACAGAATGTATGGAGCTCTTCACAATCAGTTAGATGAAACAATTACTGTTTTTCCATTCTCTCATTTTACTGTTTCAATTTCCACTAAGTCTAAAGATGTGTTGATGTATTGTGGAAGTCATTCAAGGACCGAGATGAAAGGCAGCAGTATAAATATTCATGAATAACCGCATATGTTTAGGGTTTTTATAGTGGTGGCAGGGCCTTTGGCTGAGGTAGGGGTTGAAGGCTTTAACTGTTAAAACAATCAGGAAGCCCAGCTCTTCAAAATGCTGAATGTCTGCCATCCTGCAGGACTTTGCTTTTTGCTGTCAGAAAAATTAGGGGTGAAAGAGCCACAAATAAGCTGTTCCTTGGTAACATAGGTTCATAAACACTTTCTGAAGCAATATGATTGCAGGTTTTTACCTTGCACATTGCAGCAATGTGCCCTGGGGTACAGGGCCACATGTGGCTTCTACGGTTTTCACAGCAGAAAGAGTCCCAGGTTCAGAGTTTGTAACTGTAGGGCAAGTTTCCTTCCTTCCCAGCAAGGGTGCCTCCTGTCCAGGGCTGTCCTTGGGTAAATACTTCAGTGCAGCTATCCAAACCTGTTGGACTTGGAAGAAATAAAACTTAATTTCATGAAGAGGCAAGAAAGCAGTTAGAACAAGGATCAGATACAGCCTATATCTGTAGTAAGACCAAATTTTAAGTATTATTTATTCCTCATAAATACTGAAAATATATCTGTGGACCTTCATCAGAGTCCAATGTACAGTAACATATTTAAGTCCAAAATATGACATAAATGTAAGGTAACAGTCCAAGCAGCTTTTAAAAAAGTCAGTCTTTCTCACTCATGGGCAAAGAAGAGCAGCATCTCTCTTGACTGCAATGTGCTCTAGAGGTTTCCTCCTTCCTAATATAAATGCTTTTTCTCACCCCTGGGCTTTGTTACAGGGGGCACTTTCATATGCCTCTTACTTCCCCCAAACAGTCCTTAACCAGATTGCTGCAAGTCCCTGTTTATAGGGCAGGAGAAAAGCAAGGGTTCTGCATTCACACAGGCTACAGGTTCCTGCATCACACTCATTTGATCTTATGCTTTCTCTCAGAGATTGCTTTTGGTTATTGGCTGCCCGAGTGATGCAAACCCAAAAGAGCCCCAGCAGTGCAAGCAGAATGACATGATCCAGGGAGCAATCTGGCTCATTCACTCATGCTCTATCTCTCTCCCAGCTGGGGAGCTTATGACTGCCCAGTTCAGAGGGATGTTTTTGACATGTCTCAGGCAAGAGCTAAATGACTCGGT
Source organism: Phaethornis superciliosus (assembly GCA_023637945.1). NCBI lineage: Eukaryota > Metazoa > Chordata > Aves > Apodiformes > Trochilidae > Phaethornis > Phaethornis superciliosus. The sequence continues at coordinate 13,765,701 of JAJQWJ010000016.1, read as the reverse complement.
TAGCAGAGCATGGCTGTCTCATTTGTAGGCTCTATTCATCTGACAGCTAAGAATTCTCAGTACTGGTGCCTCACTCCCTCTCTCTTTTTCTCCAAGCTAGTGATTTGTCTATGTTATGGGTAGGTAAGCTTGACAAAACATTACACATTAGCAGCTGAGGCCATGTTTGGAGTGAGAAAATTGCTTGCAAACTGGTGTATTAGAGATTGAAAGAACAAATTCATTCCCTCAATGGAAGAGAGGTAGTTAAAGCCCAAATTAATATGGCTGTCTCCCCCCATTCAGGGGGAATCAGTCTTCAAGATAAATGAGAATGAGAGTTGGCTTTAGGAAGGCTGAATTAGGCAGATTTTTCTATCTGGTGTGTTTGATGTCCTGGGTGTGAGCACTACAGGTGTCAGATGAGATGATGATGAAAAGATTTGCACCACAGTGAACTTTGAGGTGGATTAGCTGGAGAAATTGCAAGCTTCAACTTTTTTCTGGGATGATTTTACATATTTAATTGCTTTAGTTTCTCTGTGCTTGTTTTATTATTTTTTTTCTCTGATTTGTTCACTTTTGCTCTCACTGCTACAAATACATTTCAAGAGAGTGGAAAGGAGTACTGTCTAACATTGTTATAAGAAAAATGCATCTGAATCCATTGGACCATTATACTTTCCAATCTCTGATAATACATTGGAGCAGAGAAAGGAAATTTTTCTTGTCCTTTGTTGTTGTCAAAGACTAAAATAGAGCTTTGAGAGACAGACAGAGCCTTGCTACAAGTCAGAAGGGGGTAACTGTGCTTCAATCTATCAAAGCAATATAGGTGGCATCAGGTGACATGGCAGTGAAATGAGTAACTGAAAGGAGGAACAAAAGCCCCTGAGAGGTTTGAACGTGGCCAACTTATTTTATCAGTTTTGTGAATAGTACTTGTGGAGTCTTTTAAATAGATCTTCTTATGGAATATAAAAGGAAAATCAAGGAAAACTTAATAAAGTTGTAAGAAATCTTAAATGTGGCAAATAGTAGCTCACATTATCAACATTTACCCTTTTAGTACTGTGTCTATACTGTGTATTTTATAATATATTCTGGTGAAAAATGAACTCACTGATGTTGCTTTACACTTGCATGGGTCACTAAAATTTTCTTGGAATTTTAAGTGATGATAAAAAGGGGCTGTATTTCCCCCTGTCACTGTAATTGAGTTGCCCTGTAAGGGCTGCTATGCTGTACCTATATGTGGCATGTGTCAACCCCCAGTTTCTATCTGTGAGGCAAGAGAATTGGGCAGACGTGTCTTGCTTTTGTTCCTAGAAGTGTCTGCATGGAAACACTTGGGAGGAGTTACACACTAAACTGGCAAGCTGATAAAAGCCTTTATGGGAAGAGTATGTGTACTTCTAATTCTGGTGACAAACTCCCAACAATAGCAGCATGCTGAAGCTTACAGCAATTTGCATTTCACTGTGGACTTGCCAGGAATGGAGCTTACTATATTTAGACCAACTGGAAGGGAAATCTCAGACACTAATTCAAACCACAGAGTAAGGAATAACGTTAACTCCAATCACAACCTTTAAGACAGACCTCTGCTACAATAAAAGCACATTGGCTGTGCAAGTGTCACAATATTTGTGACTTAAATAGCTTCTTAGAATATAACTGAGCTACCAAAATATCTCATTTCAAGGGCATTTTTCTTTTGTCTGTTTAAAGCTTAGATCTACAGAAGGATACACTGTGCAATAGAGGGCTAATGGGTCTTACATGCTTTCTATAGTCTCAAGTCCTTTAAAAACCATTTTTTACTTCTCCCTTCATCTCATTTTCTCATTTCACCTCTGTCTCTTCTTTTAATTTTTTTTCTCCCCTCTGCATTGCTGCAGAAGATCTTAAATGACTGGAGTTACTCATTCAATTATAAATCATTTCCATCCACAGACTTTTACTATTTAACTGTTTCTTTTTATGAAATTTTTGAAAAAAAATACACATTATTGTAATAAGAAGAGCTAGGTAAAATCCTATTTTCCTTTTAGTTCCAGCTCTGACTGTGGAATTTTAGATGCTGCAGTCAATTGAATTTGTTTTTTGGTGGTCCACTTTGACATTTCTAATTAAGATTAATATTTAGCGTTCATCTAAGAAGACAGTCCACTTAGCAAGAATTTGGTGAACTTGCTGACAAGGACCTGAAAATACTTTGGAAAGAAACAGAAATTAATTTTGCTGGTTACTGTATCCAGTATCCTAAAGCTACTTATATTTTATGTTCATGCATTTATGATACTTCATAAAATGCTTCTTTCAAGCCAAATCTCAGAAATGAACATAACATTTTCCTGTAGTCTGGAGCATATTTTAGAACACCTTCAGCATTTGGAAAGTAAAATAGGCAGATAGTCTTCTGAATTCATATTGCAATGAGTTGCACTTGGTTTTGGAAAGTCTTACTAGTGCAAATGGTTCGTATAGGCAGGGGACTTCAGCATGTTTCCACAGATTGTTGCCCGTCAATTGCTCTGATAGTATGATTAATCTGCTTATTAAGCTGTCACAACATAGCTATGCTTTTAGTTTAGATAGCTGTGTTTTGTTCACAAAAGTTAGTCAAAGAAAGTATCTGTATTTTCTGCCTCAAAATTTGATTAAGTAGTAATGAAATATGCCTACTGCTTTTTATCACTTCCCTATCTTTAAAGATGCAATTTCTATAGTCTTTGACTTTTTTCTATACAGATTTAGTGTAACCACTGAGATTTTGTTTTCATGTTATTTCCTCACTGTTTTCTTCTTCTAGTGGTTTTAAAAAGAAAAAATTATTTTGCATAAAAACTCTTTAAAATTGTGTTGTATTTACTGGAAAATTTGCTATCGTGTTTAATGTCATTCTTGTCCTGTAATTGTGGAGCTAACAGGTATATTACTTTGTTTATTTTCAGACGTTTGGAACAAAATCTCATCAAAGTTATTCCCCCTGGAGCTTTTACCCAGTACAAGAAGCTCAAAAGAATGTAAGTTTTAATAACAAGACCAACATGCAAGAGCAATAATGAATTTTCTAGCTTCAAGTTCAGTATCTCTATTTTAGAAACATATTGGCAATTTTTATGTTGAAATCAGTGGGGATTGCGCAGATAATCTCTTCGAAGTGTAAGTAGCAATGAAATTTGGTTCAGGATGCCTAACAGTGCATGAAATCCTTAGTAATGTCTGATTTCATTTCCCATTATAAAAGAAAGTGAGCTAATTAGTTGTTAGTCTGTTCAAACTTCACATCTACTTCCTCAGGAAAAAAAAATAAAAAACAAAAGTGCTATTTTTTTCCTTCATTCTGGTATCTGTGCACAACTTCAACTTAGTTGACTCCAGTTATAGCAGGAGTGCATATTCTTGCAAAGTAGGTAGAATTTTTTTTTTAGTGCCTTCAATGTAGTGCATTGGAATCCGTGTTGGTCTTTATTTTCATTTTTAAGTGATATATGAAAGATGTGACAGCAGTACAGTGATACAGATGATGGTAAGACAAGGTACTTGTGCTTCACCATGAGATCAGAATGTTGAGGAGTGCCACTGGACCCAGCAGCTTCCAGCAGTCATTCAGGCTTTGTAGCTCAGTGATAACACTGCTTAAAAGGTACCTTTACAGTTTGTGTTTTCTGATGTAAACAATACTGGAATGTAGAAACTGTCAGCTCCTTTCAGAGAAGATACTGGATTATCAGAAGATGGTATCTACTTCACATAAGATACTGGAAACTGAAATGAGTTTGCTCTGTACCTTTGGACTTAGGGGTAGAATTACTGTGTTTGCCAGTCTAAACTTAGCAAGTTCCTGGAGCTGAAGAGATGTAAATATGGATCTTAATATTTAACAGGTCAAATCATCAATTTTACAGAGTCCCTATTCTTTTGTCTCGCTTTCAGTATAGCTGTATGTATTTTTAAAGAAGCACTGTATTAGATAGTAAGATGGTAATTTCAGTGAAAAATGACAGATCTGTTTTCAGCGGCCTAACCTGTAACTTTTTCATTACTAAAGTCACTACTTCATTCTTTCTGAGGTATGACTAATTTTAGATTTTGGCAATGTTCTACTGTCCTTTCATTTTTCATAACTGGTGAACTCTAGTTTTATGGAAGTCAACCAAAAAATGTTCTTTAACTTGACTAGCAGCTCAACCTGATGCTGCAGCTACTGTGTGAAATGATTAATGTTAGAATTTCACAGCAGAATTCCATTACCAAATTGTGTTCATGGCTTTCTGTATAATTGGCATACTCATTAAGATCTGGACTCATAGTTAAATAGTAAGTTATTGTGCCAGATGATCTGTGTCAAAGCTTAGTTAGCATGACAGCATTTTGTGAAAGAACTTGGGGTTGAGAGCTAGGCTGCAGAATAACCCCTAACATACATGGTGCTTTGCCATTTGGTGATTGACCTTTGTCCTTTCTAGAGTTTTATTCCTACAGGACAGTGAGGCTCTAAACTGAGCATTGTGACTTTTTCTCCTGGTGAATAAATATGAAAGAATGTTAGGGATAATAGACTGCTCGCTTGCAGTACTCTAAGTATTTTTATTTGTTTGCTGTGTATTTCCTGCAAGACACTGCAATTCCTTTTCTTAAATAATTGGAGAACTGGGTTTAATTTTTAGGTAATAGCCATTCCTCCAAGAAAATCTTGATAAGACTTGATAATAATAGATTATTATGCTAGCAGAAAATATATGTATATTAATTCAAGTTTTATATTTGCATCTAGCTGAACTATGCTATTTAGAATGCCTCTTCAATAGCTTCCAGCATATGCAAGTTTTTTTAGTCACTGTTTTTAGCAAAGGTGCTAAAAAACTTTATTTCCTAGGCTTTATCATAACTGTAGTAGCATCTGATGTTGTCAAATCCATTTTACTATATATTAGCAGAAAATGCATTGTGATTTCACAGTCTTCCCAGTAGCTGTGTGGCATTGGTACTTTTGTTAAGCAGCTCTAAAAACTAAACTATATATGATATGGATCTTTGTTGAGTACTCTAGTCCAATGAGAACAGTCCATTTTGCACCTTGGAGATAATCAAGTAATCTGTTTCTAATAATGTTAGTCAACAAAGAGCATATTCAGCCAATCCTGTTAATGTTTGCATTTGGCTCTAAAAATAAATCTGTTTTGTTTCAAAACCTTTTACAGTAAAGGCAATTAAGCTGTACAGTCTTATGTTATACAGTGACTCATAGGGTGTCCTTGCTCCCATGATACAAAGTCAAAACCAGTTTATGTCCATAACTGCTAACTAAGCACAGCTTCCCACCAAGCTGGGCTAAATGATCTTCTGAAAGAAGATCTCTACTGTACTGTCAGAGGTGCAGCAAGACTACTATTCCCTGCCCCTGTGGAATCCTGGTAAGTTTATTATGTTTCCAGCTAAAAAGCCACATTTCCACTGTGGCATTCAGAGATCCCTGAACTATGAAAATGAGACTTAATGTCATCTTAATTGACTTAGCTGTGCACATTAAAACAATCTGTATCTCTTTGTTTGGATGGAAATCAAGCATGGAATAGAATGATCTTACCAAAGCAGACCAAAGAAAGGGAAGAAAAATAAAAAAAATATAATTTAATCTTTTTGCCTTGGTCAAGTCAGAAGAGCATGGAGCCTCTTTGTACAACAGCAGTGGAGCTCGGGCTATAATCGAAAGGAAATAATGTTTCTAATTATCGTCTAATGCTGATTTTAGTGCATCTGCATGAAGTGAGTGAGTGTCATCACCCAGCATGGCATTTATGCATGTTCAGGCACCATTAGTTAGGCACTCATTAGCATCCAGACATGGGGAGAGAGAAAGCCTGGAAATGTTGAAATGCAGCAAATCAAGAGAATAGCACTGAAAATACTTGTTTCAGAAACTAGAGATCTCTTAGATAAAGGCAGCCTTGCTGCCATTCTCCTGGTGACTACATCACGTTGATGCTTTTGATTCCACCATCCTCTTTAATGAGTGTCTGCTGCCACTTTCCAGCTACCTTAGGACCTTTCCTCACCTTATCCATCTTGTCACATAATCAAAACATGATCTGTTCCATTATGAACATAATGCATTTAAACATTCAGACAATCTTTATGCTTTGTATGCTTGAGAACCAACCCACAGATTCAAAGTGCTTTCTCTATTATTAGTAGTTCTTAAGATCGTTTGATCAAAACTTTTTTTCAATGGGCTACCTCACTGTTGTTCTTCAAAGCTCTTCATTAGGAGTCTTTGTTTCCATATCTGTAAAATGAAAGAACTTATTAATGGAGGAGCTGCTGATTTATGGAAGCTATGGTCAGGTATACAGACTAATGGTTTCTGATGATTTCTGAAATCTGTCTCCTTATATAGTTCATAATTTCTCTCAGGTACTATGATCTTCTGGTTCTGTTTTCATATTGGGTATGTTCTTCCAATAAACTACAGCAAAAATCTTTTCTCAGATTCCTGTTTACAACTGTTTTTTTAATCCTCCCTTCTCTTTACAGAGACATCAGCAAGAATCAAATATCTGAAATTGCGCCTGATGCATTCAAAGGCTTGAAGTCTCTCATTTCATTGTAAGTAGTAAATGGAACTGAATGGGCATCTGGGGAGAGCTTGCATGTAAGAGAAATAAAAATGATAATGTGCTATCTAGAAGAACTTATGTGTCTGTGTGCAATTGCCAGTTTGAATGCCTGAAGCATCTGATCTTTTTAAAATCAGAAATTGGTCATGAAGGTTACAAGGAAGAATTGTTTACTAATCTCTAGTAAGTCCTTTTATAGATGAACTCCCTCAAGGTTAGTGACTTACCTCAAAGACATTGAATTAGTTGATCTGCTGTGCATGTGCACCTGAGGCTAATCCATGCCCCCCAACTCATCATGGTACACCAAGACCTCTTCATACCTTAGATACATTTTGATGATGTTACTCAGGGAGAAGTTAGTGAAAATATTTATACCAAATTTTCCTTCCATATTAAAGAATGGAGATTACACTCTTTTTTGAGTTTTTTTTGTTTGGTTGGTTTTGGTATTGGTTTTTTGTGTGTTGGTTTGGGTTTTTTTTTCAAACTAGTTAAGGAAGGCCCTGAGGACTGAAGAAAATGTTTATATTTCTTTGCTGTAATTACTAATGTATTAAGCTGGGAAGGGATGAAAATATTACTACATATAAAAGATAAAAGGAAGGTAGGATCTCTTGACAGTCATTCATTTCTCTTTATAGAACACAGAAACTGTTTTAGCACCAATTTGAATTTAAATACAGTTATATTTTAACCACAGCACTGTTAAAACAGAGGGGCTTTTATTGGTAAAAGGAACAATATAAGGTCAGAAGCTGCATAGGAAGAATGAACTAGAATGGAGTGCTAGAAAGAGTTCCATATGGAGAGAAGAGGGGAAGCTCAATTGCAATGGTACTTACCTGTGTTAATTTTAAAGCTTTTTGCTCATTAGTATTCATATAACACAATTTGATTTTTAAGACTGTAATTTATTTCTGAAAGCTGCCATATTTTATTCTCAGAATACTGGATAATTCGAACAACCTATATAACTTGTTTACTGTGCTAATATTTGAAGGTTACTCAGTACTAAAGTACATGTTGCTTTAGTTTTCTGAGCCAGAATGCAGAAGGATGGCCCTTTTTTGTGCCCTGAATCCAGCTGGGAGAATACCAGAAATATGTATTAAGTGTTGCTAGCCTTTGTTGTATATATTTAGGGCAGTGTTATGCAACATGCTGTGGAAATGGTTGAATCCCTCAGTGCTGTCTGGAAATGTTTCATTAAGAGAATGACATTTACTGAAAACTACAGTTTTGGCTTAGTATGAAACTACTGCTTGCTGCTGCTGCAATGCTGCAGCTTTCTGGCCTTGGCAAACCTCCTGACTTGGAGCAAGATGGACAGGAAAGACATTTCTACTGGGGTTGATTTCCCACATCAGAAGGTATTCAACCTTAGCTATAGCGAGTTTGGTTACCCCCAGGTGGCCTCAGGAGTGGGACAGAACACATCAGAGTGCAAATAAGAATATAAACAGGGTAAGAAGTGGTAGTGTTTTGGCTTGAACACAGAAGCAAGTGAAATGGCTGTGTATTCCTTGCCCAGTCATTCAAAAGTATTTTTCAAGGAAATGATGTTTAAATATGTTTGTATCTAAGTAGGTAAAATAGTGCTTACATTATAGTTAGGAGGTTACAAGGGGGTAGAGACAAGAGGTGCAGCACAGAAGGGGCTGTAGTAAGGGAGCTGCTCATGAACAGTCTTTCCTTTGTGCAGTGTTTGTCTGTCCCTCAGTTTCTTCCTGCCACGGCCAAAGCTGTTGTAGTACACAGTCTGTTTTCCTTGCTATGGCAGACTGGTTTCTAGGACAGTATCAACTTCAGCCTTGAAATTGTCAGCCTCCTCCTCTAGGTTCAGTTATCCATTGTGCTTGCCATTGGCTCTTACTTTCTTCATAAAGGTCTTACTTGTGCTGTTCACTGCAGGTAAGGTCTTGCAAACGTTTTTCCTATGGCTGATAGGCAAGAATTAGCTCCCTGATCTTTCATAACCTGTTACCCAGACCTCTGGAAAGTTCTTCCCTGCTGTTCACTTTGGTAGTTGTTTCAGTTTCTGAGCCTGGTCCACCTTTGTGGACCAAGATTGGCTGCTGTTCTGCAGAATCTGGGTTTCTCTGAAGAAACCTCCTGCAGTTTTCTACTTCTGAGAAGTACTGGATCTTCTTCTGTCTGATCTCTGCTATAGCCACCAGTCCAGTTCTCTCAACAGCAGAAAGGCAGCTAAGTGCAAGGAAGATGACCCCTTTGGAGTGCCAGCTCTCCCAGTGAATCTGCCAAAGGGGAAGGAGGAAAGAGGCAGAAATTAAGTGAGACAGTGTTTTCTCTTTTAAATGCCTCAGGTTTTTTGGTGCCTGAGGCTCTGATAACTTTAGTCAGCTGCATGCCCAAAAGAACACTGCTCTGCATACAATGCTTCAGCTCAGCTGAGAGTGACTTTTAATTCTAATATGTAAGTCAAATGTGATTGGTGGCATACATTTTAATGAGACACCATTGAGGTTTAATCTGCCCAGAGCAGCTGGACTTTGCAGCTGAGTTCAAACAAAAATAAAGGAGGGGAAAATGTTACTGTGCAAATGAAAGTAAACAACTTTTTTTCCATTAAAAATTAAGTACCTCTGTACTGCCTTGCTTTTCTTCCCTCTTCATTATTCCCATTTTTTGCTCCTCCCTTTATTCCCTGCTTGCATGCAATTGCAGTGCTCCCTCTGGGTCCAGGAGAGTGAAAGTGCTTGTCTGGAAGACAGCCAACATATTTAGTTTAGCTGGCTGATGGAGGGCTGTATATGGTGGGTTGCTAATCTGATTTCTTCTGAAGTTAACTTAGGTTTGTGTTTCTAGGCAGCACTGTTTCTCAGAGTGCTCTGCCTATTGTACCTTGGTAGAATGGTGTGTTACAGTTTTCAAAATGCAAGGATGTTTATTATAGAAGCAGTTTCCCCTGAAAGGAATCAAACTTTAATCTTTTAAAAGTGCTAGCTGATCCATATATTAGCAGATTGTGGATTTAATTTATGTGTTTTCTCTAACAAGAAATCCACCTATGGGAGTCAAAAATCTATCAGTTTAAATAAGCTGTTTCTGCCTTAGGTAGAAAGGCAAATTTGTTCTTGTAAGGAGACACGACTTCTCCATTCCTCACACGCAGGAAAAAAAATGTTTTCTCCATGGCTGTTTTTCAGTGGCAGTTTGTTTCCTGCTCATATAATGACTGTGTGGAACCAGGAATTTCTACTCCATTTCTCTTAGAAATAGTTGGAGCTGAACACAGTACTCCAGGTGGGATCTCAGAAGAGCAGAGCAAAGGGGCACAATCTCCTCCCCTGACCTGCTGGTCACTATTGCTTTGTTGCTTCCCAGGATATGGTTTGACTTTCTGGGCTGCATGTGCACATTGCATGTACATAACTTTTTTTCCCTGGTTGTGATAATACTTAAAGAATCAGAATTATTCCTCTTTAAGACTGCTTTGGTTTTTTTCCCAGAATTTTCTGACCTGTTTATGGGCAAAACTGAAGGTACAGTAAGATCCAGCATCTCATTTTGAGAGAACAGACTTGTGGAGAGCTTGCTGTAAAGCCATTGTATAGAATGGAGAGTGCTGTGCATCAGAGCATGAGAAAAAAGGTCTTTAGTCCCAAAGATTCTACTGTGGGATTTGAGAGGTAGAAGTTATGTTGCATAATTTCAGTGATACCTGAATAAACTGCTTGTCTCTACCAAAATACCCTCTCTTGAAAAAGAGGAATCAGTTCTTTGCATCAAAAAGATGAAACAAGGTTGTATACATTGAAGACTGCAAGATCTAGTGATACTGCTGTACTTGGGACCATATGAAATACCCCAAATGAGAAAAGAAATTGGAATTATTTGAATCTAAAAAACCCAGTAAGCAGCATAGATTTTGCAAGCCTTGGAAATGTAACCATGGCTTTTGTGTCTGAGGGATTAGTCTTGTCACCCAATACTTTTTATAAACATATAAACATGAGAGCAAATGGTACATGCGCATTGAGAACTGAGGCAAAATTGGTTTATTGCAAAACTGTCTGTTAGTTTGTTTTTTAAGCAAAAGCTTGCTACATGCTCTATTTGTAGTTTATTGTGTTTGTGTTACATAGTTAGAATTGCACCTTACTGGAGTTGGGGTCTTATAACCCAGTTATGCATAGTTTCATGTTTCAAGATTGTTGCATGCCCTTCTTTAGTAAACTAATATTTCACTTACTCGACTCAAAACGTGTCCAGTGTCAGAGAGAGGACTGTATCAGCACTTGACTGTAGTTAATAGTATCAAAGGTAAATGTTATTCTTTGGGTCAGTAAACTTTCCCCAAGCACACATTTGGAAGGCCATATCCAGACTGTCTGGGGACATTTTATGAGATATGACAAAACAGTCTAAGCCTTCAGTGTGTTAAACTGAATGAATAAATTTGAGACCACTGCAGAGCAGTGAATTCCTTTGCTTTTGTTCATATACTGAGTTAAGCTAGTGAACAATTTAAAAGCTTAGATCAGCCTGGCCAAAAAAACAAAAGATAGCTTAGACTTTGACATAGCAGTCCCATTTAGTCCATCATCTCCTGGGTGATGATGTATGTGGTGTCATTCATGGTGATTTGAAATCTTGAATAGAACACTGTCTGTTGCAATAACAGCCAAACTTATTTTAAGGTAGCAAATTGCTTTGGATATTTTTACTGTGTTTATTAAGCCTAACTTGTTCTGGAGAAACATGAATTAATGCAGGGGAAAAAGAAATTGCATGTGTAAGTTTCTTTCAGATATTAGAAATATATTGCTGTTTTTACCTCTATCAATTCCTCTTGAAAACTTGACTTTTTATTGAGCCTGTGCCATTGTATGTAGCTTGGGAAATAAAATTCTTCCTAGCAAGAATTGTTTTCACAATCTGAAGAAAAGTTAAAAGCATTTTTTACTGAAGAAGATGTTGCATGAAGTCAAAATTTGACACTTTGGTAAGAATGTTTCAGCCAAGCCAAAATAAAAGAACAGTTAGCTGGAAACCATATGGTGTAGAGTAAAAAGATTTTGTGCTAGGCCTTCATATCCCCAAAAAAGGTTCTGTGTCACCTTTCAGGGAATGAAATCTCAATATTTTGGATTTAACACCAAGCCTTTAGATTAATCTGTGCAGTGCCTATTTTCACTGTTTAATCTTTATTTTTAACTGTGTAGGTCATTATTTGGATTAATCTGCAAAATGGAAGTTTAGTAGCAGCAATTAGTTGTTAACTGGAAATATAATACTTAGTTATCTCTTGGAATAGGTATATTTTTAAAGAATATTAAATTATCATGCTAGGATTGGGCTGAAGAAGCACAGTGCCTCATTATGACTTTTATCTATTTGTATATTTTCTTATTGCAGATCCATAATAACTCTTCAGTGGAACAGGGTAATGCTTCCAGGGTTCTCCTCCAGTGCTTACAGTGCAGCCAGGGATCTGTGCTTTATGTGCCTTGTCCTTCCCAGTTTTTAGAAGGTTGATGGCAACCTGAAGATTGCTGCAAGTCGTGAGCAAATCTGTCAGATACATTTGAAGACCTGCAGCTTGTAGTTTTATGCTGAAAGCACTTATCTGTAAGCTGGTGAGCTGATGGTTCCACATGCTACAAGGAGTGGAGCCTTGCAATTGTTCAGCTGCACCTGTGCCTAACAGTAGGATGCCACCTGCAAAAAGACCTGAGAAAATTTTGCTTGAGTTAAAAAGAAATACAGTGATTGATACACAGGACATTGTGGTGATAGATAGACCTGTTTTACAGAATAGACAAGAATAAAGTTCATCGACTGGCAAGTCAGATGTGTTTACACATCTTTATGACTTGTCTCCCTTCAGATTGACTTCTGTCTTGCTAAAAGCCACTTCCATGTGTGGTGAGAAAAGAAAGGAACAGTAAACAAGGGGATATCCGTTGGTATCTTGAGCAGGTTTTGGCCTAACCTCTAGTTACTGCAGTTAAAATTAGCATTGTAAATATGGAATTAAACTACAGCTGACTTATCTCCTTATCCCAAAATGTACATCATTTTTAGGGTAATATCTTCTCCATGTCAGACACATAGCTAACTTTGTCTCCTGGCAAAGCTGATAAGTAACTGAACAACCAGGAGCACATAATAAAAATTAGTCGCTGTTTTTGCATTCTAATACATGCTGTTGTGATGCTCTGATTTGCTGTCTCTTGGCAGCGAATACTGAATTGATTTTATTTTTATTACATATTAGATTTTTGAGTGTATTTTTAATAAAAAATGTCTAGAATTTCAGGGGCTAGGGGATAGAAGGATACATGTTCCTGTGCCAGGTTTGCATGGTAGCCAGGACACCTGCATGTCCTGCAACAAATGTGAGGGATGTAACTGAACACACAATTTTAGAATTCCTAATGATATAGGCAAATCTCCTAAAATTCAGTTCTTCAATTGACTTACAATTTGCTGTTCTGTGGCCTTTTGAAAGTGTTATTTTGTTTGGGGCTTTTGTCTAGATTCTTTTTTCCCCAAAGCTGCTATTCTGGAAACACTGAAGTGCATGTCAGTGAGGACAGGAAGGTGACTGCACTACTGGAGTTTACTGAACCTGGCCAGTCTTTTCTGCAGGCTGGCACTGGTTAGGAGCACAGCAGTTGGCACATTTCAAACAAAACCATCTTGGATCAAGAACCTAACCAATATTCATATGGTCAGAACAATGTTTGTTGTTATGAGTATACTTTCCTATCCTAAACAAAAAATGAGAACACTGATTTTTCTGTGCTTTCTATTAGAGTAAATGGAAATAAAAAACTCAAAAAATTAGGTGCAATGCATTATGTATCCCCTCTGCCTTCCTTTTTACTTCTTTCTGGAGGACCATTTGACTTCATCCCTGGCATGGCAGGCAGATAATGGCATTAGCTAATTTGGCTCTGTGTAGTGCTGAACATGAATATGAATTAGAGATAAGTGCCTGAGCTCTCATGCTGACTTTTGTTTAGCTGTTAATTTGTTTGAATCTTAATGTGCCACATGAACATGAGCCCAATTAGGTTTGAAAATGCTTGTTTTCTTTTCATGGCTTCTAAAAATGGAAGCTTTGTTTCATCTTACAAGTTTTTTTTAATTGGTTTTATTTTGCTCAAAATAATAAAGAGATTGTATGAACACATCCAGAGTTTCAAAATCAGAGGAACACTGCACTATGACCTTGACTCTTAATTAAAAGTAAATGAAAAATTACTCTAATCATTTTGATATTTGCATTTAGTAGTAGCAACTCTGGGTATGAGTGTTGAAGTGTCTGTAAGTTTTACTTATCAAAAGTAAACAAGGACCTGTCTAAGCTCTTACCTCACTTCCTGATTGCAACAAATTTTATTAACTTGCACTTATAACATGAGTAAATACTTTAGTGATTGAAATTCAGGTGTTTGTCATACCTGAATGTGCTCTGATCCCTGGGTAACATATTGTAGCATAATGGTTTTGTCTGTTTTTCCCTTTAGTTCAATATCTGATTATAGTATTTGTGCATTTTTCCATTAAAGAGTTTTCCATTAAAACTAAATCATGGCCACCAGGTTATATATATCTCTGGTTGAATAATTATACATAGTGACTCTCATATCTGTTATTAAACCCGTTCTGATTTTTGTAACTATACCTAAATTATTTTTGAGTTTCTCAAATACATGTCTATTTCCAGTTCAGGCTAAATTTCTTTCTGCTAGCTAGTTGAAATTGTAACAGCAGCCGGTGAACCTGTACTACTTTATCCAAAGATGCCTGTGTCACATTTTATGCCTAATATTATATCTCAAGAGATTCAGTTTTATGAAATTTTATCTACAAGCAGCTTGTATGCCGTGGCTTTTAAGTTCAGTATCACTGAGTAGAATTCTAGTGTTTTGCATAAAGCAATATGCCTTTCAATGGTTAAAATCTTTCTCAAAAGGGTAGAAGAAAAGCCCTCAAAAAATAAAAGATATTTCAGATAGAGGTTTTGGATGATGTCCAGTTTCTACATTAAGGATTCTTTCCAACACCATACAAAGCCTGAATCATAACGACTCATTTAATACCATGTGCTTCTCTGAAAAGAAAATGAGATCAGTAGTTAACTGAAATGCCCACAGATCCCAAGCATGGTGCACAAGATCAATGAAGATAATAATGCAAAGATGTGGGAGGACACTAAACCAGTCTGCTACTTAAGATTTATTTTGTCTTCCTGTATCTTTCAGAGTGCTATATGGAAACAAGATCACAGAGATTCCCCAGGGCCTTCTTGATGATCTTGCATCTCTGCAGCTGCTGTAAGTATGATCCCTTCCTCTTCTTTATTTTACAGACTAGTGCAATTTATGGTTTTTTCAACTTCTGGCGTTAATATAATCACCTTTTTCACCAAAAACTCACTGAGACGTGCTTGTCTGTTGTTTCTGTATCAGGCAAGAGGGAGGCAAGAGCCTAATAAAAAAGAAAGGTGCCAACAGTTTTATAGCATACTGTGTATAATGGGTGATAGACACACCAAGGATTTAAGTGTGGGGAGGAAATGAGAGAGTCAGTGAAGCCCAAGAAAGGAAATTTGGTCACCAGCTGATGTGTGAGTGGGGTACTATCTGACTATTTTTATGCATATAGCATTTGTGGTTGAATATCTAGATCCTTAAGGGCTACTCTGTTGCAAGTACCTGCACACACAAGCAAAATGGCAGTATGAAAGATCTTACTGATGTGAGTCCTGTTCAGTTCTGTATTCTTATTATAACAAAAGTTGCAAGAGAAATTATTTCAGAATGTATTATGCTTTTGAAGTTTTGATGCCATGTGTGATTTAACACAGTCAGGGTCAGGGATAAGTTATATATTGAACACTTTTTGGTATTTATCAAAGTAGAACAAACAATTTCTGAAGCCAAATGTGAGACTGGAAATTCAGTCACTCTTGTCTCCATAATCACACTGGGAAGCAGTGACTCCTTCAAAAAGAAGGAAACCAGCTACTGTTTTAGCCAGTCAGTGGAGTGAGCAGAAGGGAAGAGAGTTTAATACGTGTTCCTAACAGTCTGGTTACCATCATGGATGATGCACTCAGAAAAGTAAGGTGATGTATGATAAACTGATCTATTCTGGTTTACATCACATACAACCCTCCACACCCAAACAATAAATTATACAAAATATAACATTAAAAAGTGCCTTTTACACATGTGTTTTAAAATCTTTCTGACTTGCCATAACCAGAAATGAATATCCAAAAGGTACCATTACGATTCAATTTTCCACTCTACGGTTGCAGTCTTTGCTGTGCATTATAGGCTATTTTAAAAATATGTAGAGATTTAGGTAAGAAATCCCTGAGCAAAGTCAAATCACTAATATGTGCAATGGTGGAAATTGCTCTATATTTTATGTGAAGGACCATTCAGATGTGTAATTTATCCATGAGATCTTAATTGCAAACATGGACCCACCTTATTCTAGAAAAGGACAAGCAGGAGCACATCTGGTTTGTTTATACAGTCCTTGAGCTGTGCCAGTGGAAGCTGTTCATCTCCTGCACACAGACAATTACATCTTCTTCACCTTTTGCACATACTTTTTCTGGCAGCTCCTCTTCTCTTTGCTGTGCCATGCCTCACCAGTTTGTTAGTACTTCAGTGTCTTCATGGCTAGCCTGTGCTATAAGAGAATGCTGTATTTAGAGGGGGAGGTAGATTGCCAGATTATGAGAACAATGAGCATGAAAGTGTTCAGAAGCTGGGACTCAGGAGGTGTGGGTAGAGCTGACGTGCTCCCCATTGTCAGACTCAGGCTGTGTGCAGGACAATGAAGATGCTGTGAGCAAAAGGCAAGATAAAACTTAACTTGTTACTTTCAGGAAGAAACTATCTTTAAAGTTTTATCATACTTATGCTCCACACCCCCCACACCCCCCATATTTGCCAGTTGAAATGATACATAGTTGTTCCATCTGATCTTTTCCACCAGAAAAAAAAAAAACAACAAAATATGCATGGCTGTGTTATAAAATGTGGGTCTAGAACTTTCATAGAAAGCATTACACAGGATCCAGTGCCTTTATACTATAGTCCTTGTGTGTAAGTAGTCCAGACTTTCAATGACTTAAATATCTAAGCCCAGATACAGTAATTTTCCAGTCTGAATTAGCTGAAGCAATGCTTTTTAAGGTGGCAAGACCTAAATACCAGACAAACATTAGGAAGTGTTTTACTCCAGGTATTTAAATATTCTTTGAGCTGAGATGTAAGCAGATTGCTCTGTTATTGGATTCCCAGAGTATTGTTTCTCTGGAGCATTACAGGGTCTCCTTCAAAGTGTTTGTAAAGCAGCTCTTGGCAAGAAGACTATTGAATGATCACACAATAAATGCAAACAACTGGATACTTTCCTTATCATGGCTTTGAAGCAGCTATTATGGGATTGCCTGTAGTACATTAATGGATCCAAACAAAAAAACCAAACCAAACCAAAAAAAGTATTCTCTGATTTTAAACCTGCTGCTGAACAGTTGGAAGAGTGCCCTGTGATTAGATCTAATTTAGTGTTCAGTGGGCTCTAGATTGGATTTCTTCTTATTAGTCTGGGGACATACTGATAAGGATGCTCTCATTAAGGTATCCTGGTAGCCAGTATAATTTCCTGAGCTCCAGCTGGAGCATTTTTGAAAATATACTGCTGTGTTGGAAAAGGAGTACACAATTAGAGAAAGGGAGTCATAGTGGGTCCTGTATAAAATTGTTGACATTGTATTTGGAAGAAAAAAAGTATTACTGGGAAATATCAGAGCAGATAATATTGTTATTTACTGTTTTGGATCGGGCTCATCAGAGTCTCAGAAATGTCATTATCTTACTGTTTAAATAGACAGTCACAATATAGGCTCAGCTTATTCTACTTCCATTCTGTCAGAATGGTTTTGTTGAAGTGTCTTACACCTGCAGACAGTACCACTGAGGTCAGAAACACTGTAGCTGGGTAAAATAATGTTCAGCTCAGGCATGAGGGCATCTTAAACTGTCCTGTTTAACTTCAGTATACTGGAAATGTAGAATCCAGGACAAGTTTTAGACCACCTGGCATTAGAATTCTGTATTTCTGTGGTACAGAAGGCAGAGGAAGATAAGCCAGTATTGCACTGTACTTGTCAAGTAAAGAAGTAGGCCTGGTTAAATAAAAGTTGCATCAGCTTTTTTTTGTTGTTTGTATTTTTTTTCAAACCCTACTGGTTTAATTTAAAGTTTTGTTTCTGAGGTCTTCATCATAATCAGACATCTTACATTTCACTGTTGGATTTCTGTTAAATTACTGATTTCACAAATCTTGTATCTTCCTAAATATGCAATTGTAACCAACACAGCAAGCAAACATTAGTGTACAAGTCCAACTATATATCTGTTCAATGGAACAGGAGCTTTTCTTGGACCATGTAATTTACCTTATCCTCTTTGAAGTTTCCAGGATAGAGGATGCTCTAAAGCTACTGTAGTTACTGTAACCTATCCTCATAGATTTTTTGGCAGACTGGATCAAGTGTCTTCTGAGAATTTTAGGTCATTTTGGATTAGAGAGCTATACTGTTTTCCAGAAGGGGATAGAAAGGGATAACTGGAGTCAGATGCCTTTTTAGGGTTTTAGGGAGTGTTTTTTGTCGGTTTTGGGGTTTTTTTGGGGGGGGGTTGGGGGGGGGGGTGTGGCGTTGTTTTTTCTACAATAAACTGAAAATTCCATTTCATTGGGCAACAATCTTCCCGTTCTGTGAAAAAGTGTTTGACTAATCATTGCTGCTTGTGTAACTTCTGCTTGAATATAAAAAAACTGGGAAGGAATTCAGTTTAGGGTGGAAGTTTTCAAATAACCATTAGCTGTGGCCAGTTTGAACTCCTGTCCAGGACACCTTAAACTAACCTTGGTTTATCTAGAAATTAGAATATATTAAAATACCCTTCTCACCTTTCTTTCAGTTTTCCTGGAATGTGGACAAGCTCTTTCAGGAGCCCTTGAGTTTGCCAAACTGTCTGCCACTCACTGCAAGGGGGGTACAGCATAACATTGCACAGCTCCTTTTTTTTCAGCAGCCTGTGACAGCTAAACCTGATTGTTCCCAAATGAGCACCATGCAGGGCTGGCTCTTCAGGGAAACTGAATCAAGTGGCACAAGCCAGTGAGCTGTGGACAATGGACACCAAGCTTGTTAACCCTTATTTTTCATAGCCAAGTAAAACACTTTCCTTTCTGCAACCATATTAAAACAAACCTTCTGGGAGCCTTTTTCTTACAGTTATCCACTGTGTGCTTCACAGTGCTTTATTTTCTGGAATAAGAAGGTTCCATAAAATCTCACTCACTCAGATTTTTCTTGGCGTGATTCTCCTTTTTAAGCTGCATTTTAGGCTATTTGTCCTTGGATGAAGTCAGATACCCTGTACTCCCATAGCTTTTCTACTGAGGTTACTTGGAAAGTATCTCTGTTGCAAATATGATAATTTTGAAGTGCTTATGTTGATTTGTAATTGTAAATTGAATTCCAGTACTTATGAGTTTAAGATAGGATCCACCAAATATTTATTGTATAATTTTGGACCTTGTTAGAATCTCAAAGAAGCTCCAGTGAAGCATAAACAAAGTAGTTAAAAAAATATGCAAAATTACTCTGAAGAATGTACATAAATTAAAATATTTTATATTGTGTACATTGTCGTATACATAAATATTATTAAACAGTGTTGAAAAAAGTATATAAATGCCCACATACAGAAATTACAATTTTCCATTTCCAAGTCCTTTAAAGCACAGTAGTCCCTCCTCCTTTCTGTAGCAATCTTTTGAGCTTTAATTGATACAT
The DNA here is from genome assembly GCA_023637945.1 of Phaethornis superciliosus. Lineage (NCBI taxonomy): Eukaryota > Metazoa > Chordata > Aves > Apodiformes > Trochilidae > Phaethornis > Phaethornis superciliosus. The sequence goes on along the minus strand of JAJQWJ010000016.1, from coordinate 13,746,228 downwards.
AAAATCTTGCTCCCTGGAGTTCATTATTTGTCTCATGGAGGCGAGAGAAGAGACATTAAAGAGACCTTCTGATTTGATATAAAGGGAAGCATGTTTACATTGATAAGTCAAGAGCTAGAGGAGCCTTCCCAGAGAAATTACACTTTCTCTGTCCTAGAAGATTTTAAAGACCAGACTGAATAAAACTAAGCAACCTGGTCTGACCTTATAGCTCCCCCATGTTTGTGCAGACTATCAAGACAAGAAACTCCTCAAGCTTCCTGCCATTCTGAATGTGATTCTGAGATTTGATGAAATAAATATTTCTTGGGTAAAGCAAATATCTGCATTAAACATCTATGATTTTGCCATGCTTTGAGTGGGGTTCAGACCAGATAACCTCTGGACATCCTTTGCAACCTATGTTGTTTCTGGGTTTGGTGATTCCAAATTCTTAGCAAAATGACACAGGAGCTTTTCCCTTGATTACTCAGAATTATTCCTGGCTGCAGCACAGATACAATAAACCCCTCATCTTTCTACTCTAGCACATAACACTGTCTGCATAGACCTGTTTAATAGCTTTAGAATTGTTTTCAATCTGTTTGCCTCAAGCTTTTTTCCTTCAGATTTCTTCATTTAGACTGCTATTGTGATAATATTGCTAAACTCAATAACTGCTGTTGAAGTGAGGGAGCAGCATCTGCCAGCCACAGAAATACAATTACAGTCAGGCACTAATGAAAGACTGCAACAGCATCTGCCTTTTCTGTGTCATTCCTGGAGCTTATTTGCACGCAGCTTCCCAAAACAACCGTTAGCTTTTACGTCAGTGTGGAATTGATTATCTCCTCTGATGCCAGTGCTCCAAGCTGGAGACACCTGGTAGAAACCCTCCAGGTTATTAGCACACGAGAAGCTAACACCCTGATAGTGGAGGAAGTGGAGGAAATGTGTTGATTTTGCTGTGCATCTGAATTATCACGTGGTTTTCTATAAGCAGCTGTGACCTTATCCGCAGACAAAAATTGGACAATAGTGAATTCTGAGTATCTGGACAGAAGTCCAGATGCTATGACAACACATGCTTACAATTCTCCAGGTAGTAACACGAGTGCTGCAGGATTGTTTAATGAATGGTGTTCAGCTGGAGTTGCAGTCTTTTGGTTCAGAAAAGAAAGGAGGCCTTTAAAATCTCTCCAAAATAGTAATTTCAGACTGTGATCTGGGCTTCCATCTTGACTCATTATGAGCACGTGACTTTTCAATTTTAATTTGTATTGAATAAATTTTTCATCACCATCACACAGTTTCCTGAACACGGAGAAATACTTGAAGCTGCTTCAAGCAAGCATGATGATGATTTCACACTGCTTATTATTAACTGAAGCACTGACAGACTGCAGTGGGTAGCCATCATATTAGAAAATGTAAATTTTAGTAGATGTCTAAATATCTTGACACAGTGAGAGGCATTCGAAGTCTACACTCTAGGCCATTAAAAAATGTTCCTGGAACCTAATATAATTATTTTGCCAATAAGTAAGTAGGGGCACTCACAATTCTGTCATTAGCTGTTGCTTGAAATTGACTGCTGGGAAGGCAAAGTACTTAACTAGATACTTATATATTGGCACTTGAGCTGTTCTCCTATGAATAGTTGTGTTAAAGGTGACACTTGATTGTCTACAAATATCAAGAGAAAATTCTAGAAAGAGAAAAAACAAGCAAACAAAAATGTTAAAAAATTCTTGGGCTTTTTGTAATGGGTATTTCATATTCTAAGGAATCTTTTCTTCTGAGCCTTGAAGGCAAAACCTTTAACTATTGATATTTTATACAAGTCATGTATATTCACTTTGTACTCTGCTGTTATTTGCTACCCATGCAGATAACTTCATTTCTCTTCTTTACAAGTCTCCTATGTATTTCACATCTGTGTTTTTCGGTGAGTTCTGATTTTTTCCCAGTGGAGCCTGGCATGTGGGATGTGCCAGCCAGTTCACAGAATTCCAAACATTTTCATTCTTACGGTCTTGTGGTTGCTATCAAAACACAAAGCTAGTAAAAAGAAAGACTTCCAGTGGCTCTGGGCAGCCTTTGTCCCTGACATTTTCATTTTGGCTCATTGACGTACCTAGGATGATTTCTGGTGCAATTTGTAGCAACAGAAATCAACCTGTCGTCTCCTGCAGTATGTGTTGCTAGGCTGCCATTTCATTCTCTGAGCTATGTTGTTATTTGCTGATAGTTTGATTTCCTGACTTCAAAGAGCTGAAAATACAAACATTTCTAAGGGTAAAAGCAATAGAAACACCCCCATTTGCTCTTAAAAAACTAGTTTTTCAATAGTTTGGGTTTGGAGTTCAAAATGTTATTTAAATGTTAATCACTTGAAACTGTGCTTGGGCATATAGTTCAATTATGGAACCACCTTAATTATGCAGATGGTACTTTTGAGTATCTGATACAATTACAGTGTCAATTCCGTACGCATTCATTCAGAAGCCTTAGATAAAATGCTACTATTTCAATGTCTATGAACAAACCTACTTTTTGAGGAAACACTCTCAATGATCTGCAAACCACAAAGTCTTTAACCATTCTGCTGTATTAGTGGAATTTACTTTCACCCTAAAGAGACACAAAATAAATACCATGTAATTCTTGTTAAATAAGACTCAGCTTCTAATATTGCCCATTCTGTTGGTGTGAGTCCAATGAAAAGGAACCCTTGGTATGTTTTTGTGTAGTATAGTTTAGTGTTTAAGGAAGATCACTCTTTCTGCTTCCTGGAATATGTTTTTCTCACCTGCCTTTGTGTTTAAATAAATAAATAAATAAATTGTTGTAACCACTTTTAACTCCATGTGAGGCCAGCCTTGAATATCTAATTAGTAATTAGATGTTATTGGGGAACTATGAGAGTGAAGAAAGATTAAGCAAAGTATTGGAATTTAGATAGGGGAATAACAGAGGGGATATTTTAAAAGAACTGAGAGTTTTGAAAGGAATGTAAACCTAAATTCTTCTGTCTAAAAGTCATCCTCTAACTCACAGTAACTATGAGGGAAAAAAATTATGAGTGATTTATTCTTCTTTCTCACAGGTTTTCACTTACCCCCAAACCCTACTCTTTTCTCACTGGTTCTTATCAGAAATAGGTAATTAATCTATCTCATGATCCACTGAGTACTGACACATCTGAATTTCTGTCAAGTACACTATAAGCCCTCTTTAGACTTAGGTACTGCAGTTATATTGTGTAGATGGTGAGTAGAATAGGTGTTGCCTCCTCAGAAAAGCTGTGTAGTACCTCTGAAGTCTCCCTTCTAAATAGGCTGCATGGGAACTTTCCTGTTTCAAATTACCTTCTCTTCTCTGATGTTTAAAGGAGAGAGCCCCTGCTTTTGTGGCTGTATATATAGGACCATTTTCTCTCATTTTCAGTATTTGGCTTTTACAGAAATGTCACAGATTGTATCACCATGAATCAGGTCATGGAAAATTGATGCCAGAAAAACTTGTCACATTTTGATTTCTAATGTCCAACAGTGGGTTTATTTGTGTTGTGTTGAAACTAATCAAAATTAATTCCAGTCATATGAATTCACTGCAGTTCTAGGTCAGCTTTGCTCTGAGTGTTTATTAAGTGGAATAACAAGGGCAGGTGGCAGAAGCCAAAGGATTTATAATGCCAAGGTGCATGTTAGGAGTTTTCAAAACTCAGTAGCTCATTCTGTGATTCTGCCTTCTAATGACTTGTTTTTTATGGAAAAGATAATGTACAAGCATAAAAGAGAAATGCTTAATGTAGAAGAACCAAGAAAGAGTGAAAGTTGCTTTGGGTTGAACATACAAATGGCTGTAAGAAGCAATTAATAAGAGATGACACTAATGTTTGCTGTTGGGGCAAAAATCACAGAAGTCAAATGCATGGGAGTAACTGTTCCTGTAGCCTAATATGAGCATTAATTACCCTGTTACTTCTGGTGGAGCCAACAGTGGTGTGGATTGGGTGTCAATACAGAAGTCCAGGTTACAGAGAAATCACACTAGAGCTGCTTATGATTTTGTAAAATTAATTTCTGTATTAGTTCATGTCAAAATGTAACCTCACTTGCCTATCATAGCCTTCTATGGGACTTTCTCATTTCTAAGGTCAATTTTTTTTTTCACAACATAAAAAGAAGAAAATTCAGGTATATTGATATTAGTTAGGTAGCAGTGTTGTATGTCTATATATTCCCCAGCTGTGAAAATGCTAGTCTATGACTATGATTTTTTTTATTATTATTATTAATGTAGCAGGCAAGTGAAGAGCATTAAATGTGTGTTGACTTTGGTGACTGTGTTAATGTTTTTTAGAATTATCCCCAAATTTCAGTCTATATTTATTTATTACAAGATTAATGAATTATAACCCTTTCCTCTGTTTTCAGGCTTCTCAATGCCAATAAAATCAACTGCCTGAGGGTAAACACATTCCAAGGTCTGCATAATCTCAAACTGCTATCTCTTTATGACAACAAACTGCAGACCATCAGCAAGGGGCTTTTTGCACCTCTCCGATCGATACAGACTCTGTGAGTATGCAGGCATATCATAAGTGACAGCTCTTTCTTTTTCCCTCAAAGATGTTGCCTAGCTTTGCAAAGGCTCTGCATCTGACATTAAGACAATTTGGAAGATACCCAGAGGTAGCAGCCCCTCCTCTTCTGACAGAAATAAAAGGAGGGTTTTTTTTTAAAAAAAAAAAAAAGTACTGCATAAATTCAGCACAGCCAGCTATAGATACAGCCTGCCTGTAGAGACATAAATGCCATAAATGTACTGCACTCCCAGAGTAAGTCATTCCTATTGTTTGTTGGGAACATAACACGGAAATTTTACTCTACTATATATAAACTTTGACCGTGCTGCTTCTCACCAAGACACTTTTTCAGAAGTGTTTTAATTCATTCTCCCATTTGCAGATTCTTTTAATACCATAGATTAACAGTTTTTATAATGAGCTAATGAGCAGGCATCTGCCCTTACTGGGGTTGTGACCTGATCTACAGATAGTGACTTCTGAAACCATATTTCAGCTGACATTCCACTTGACAAAAATGGTACATTGTATTACTTGGTCCATTATCAAAATCCTCTAAATATATTCTGTCAATTTTTGAATTGGAGGCGTTAGGAGAAGGCAGATCAGAAGAAAAAAATGATAGTGAAAATATAGACAAGACTCAATATTTTACAGCAAAATATTTCATCCTCAAGCTCTGAGTAGTAAGATAGTAAGGTAAATGGTACTCCCTCAGAGGTGGAGTTGGCAGCCTGATATAAATGAAAACCAAGGAAGAACCCTCTCCCTCATACCCTGTATTTGAATTCATATTATTTGTGTGTGCACGTAAGACTCTGTGTGTTTATGTAGTATGTAAGTATATGTAATTCCAATATTAAATATAAATATACGTGGATGTATGTGAATACATTCTGGAATATATATGCACATTTTATATGTATATATACATACACATACTAAAGTACTGAAAAAATATATACATGTACATACATGTATATATTATATATTGATACTGGACTTGCATTGGCCAAATTAGTTCTATAAATGTTTTAATTCATATAAAAATGAGCATGATTTTTAGCAGCAGGGATTCCTTCTACATCCTCAAGCACAACAGGTATCTGGCCAGTATGTATGGCTACAAATAATTAAGGCATTAGAATAATAATGTAGCCCCCTACCTTGGCTGTACTTTCTTCTGCTGTAGCATATTTGTGCACATAGATAGGGTTGACTGAGAAGGTTCATTTACAGAAGTATGTAAGATGTGTCATGTTTAACAACAAAACCACCTTTAAGGTATAAAAATTTCTCCTTTGTTTCCATGGGGTTTTATTGGTACTCCTGGTGGCTGTTACTTTGACCTTGGTGCTTCTCACCAAGACACTTTCTCAGAAGTGTTTTGATTCATTCTCCCATTTGTAGTACTCCAAGTAATTGCCATTGTCTGCCTTTTTTCTAGAGCTACAAAGCCAGTCCCATCTCCTGCCTTGAAATGCTTGTTTGTTCTTTCAACCTTTCATAGCAGAAAAGTCTCTTGTACAAAAATAATCTTTGGTTTCTTCAGGCACTTTCTGTTACGTGTGCTTTCACTTTCCACTCCTTGACAGACCTTGCCCTGCAGTATTTTATACTCCTTCTCTTAAGTGGGAGTTCATAAATATAACTTCATACTGAAAAGAAAAGATGTTTCTGGAGTTGGGAAAAACACATTAGCAGTAAGAGCGCACAGTTCTTCTGAGGCTGTAACATGATGCCTCTATCCAAACCAAATTAAAACGTTTGTCTTTTTCAACTGGTTTTGGAGTTATTGGAGAGCCACGTCCTGCTCACTTGGAAGGCAGAGGGACTGGTGTAAATCATTTTAGGTTAGATCAGAACCTGGCTTTGGGAAAGACCTGAAAGCACATTCTTGATACAGTGCTTAGCTTTGTCAACCAGATTGAATCATAACAGCAGTAAAGAGATGTTGTTTCTCCCTAAGATATTTCTATGAACAAAATCTAAGTGTCTGTTTCAAATCAATGCTATAATTTCCAGTTGTGTTGGAAATATGTTGTGCAAGTTTTTGTGAAGAATAGACTCAAGTTCTACCTTACATAAACAATTCAGTCTCAATAAAATTTTTTTGTTCAGGAAAAATACATAAGGGAAGTACTATTATGCATGATAAGTACATGTTAATATCAATTTCACTCTTGGGAAAAGACCTCTAGATTGCTGCTGGCTTTGCCCACAGATCCAAGACGCTTCACTAACTCACATTTTGAGCCCTAAGAAGTGGAGCTTGTCAATAAAATTTCTTTTACCAAGGATGCTAAATTATCTTCAGGTCAGTTGCATCTAAAAAGATGCATTTCTCTCGGAAGGCAGCATATCAAACTCTCAGGAGAAAACTGCACTTTGTAGGCAGGAAGTCTGTGTCCTTTAAGCAGGCTTCACTATCTTAATTTTTGTTTCCTCTGCAAAAGGACTTGCAGCAGGTTTAATGAGCTACAAAATGTGATTGCTACAGAATCCTCCCATTCATGTGCAGCTTTGTGTGGCTTCCGCCAGGCCTGGGTCTTTGGAAGCTCATTCAATTACTCTGCTCTTCAGGTTTGCGTTTGTGAGAAACAGTGATGGAGGCCAGTGTCACAGGTCACTTCTGATTAAACATCCCATCCTTCTTGCAGACATTTAGCTCAGAATCCATTTGTGTGCGACTGCCATTTGAAGTGGCTGGCTGATTACCTGCAGGATAATCCGATAGAAACCAGCGGCGCTCGGTGCAGCAATCCACGTCGCCTTGCCAACAAACGCATCAGCCAGATCAAGAGCAAGAAGTTCCGCTGCTCAGGTAATTCATTTATCCAGGCTGGACTGAGCTTTCAATTCAGAAATAAGCAGGTTCAGGGAGCCTGCTAATCAAATCTGCAGGACAGTGTTTGCTATAATGGGTATTACGGAGCATCTTTGAAAATTACATTTGGAAAATTCGGTTAGTTCTCCAGAAAGCAAATTACTTTATAGATTAAAAAATAAAAAGGAAACAAAACATGGGAGGGGGGGCAGTCTATAGCTGGCTTCTGCATGTCTCTTAAAAACACAGAAAAGAAAAAAGGAAAAGTTTGTGACATTTCATTTTAAAGAATTTACTAGGTTGCAAATGGTCTAAGGAAAACAATGAAGATGTATATGAATCCATGTGGCATATGTCATATCTTGAAGGGATGGAAGGTGGATGGATCATCATTTGTGATCACGCAGAACTCTTAAGGATCTTAATAGGAGATGAGCTCAAGTTCTCAGACCTAAAAGGCTGAGAGCAGTGTGAGATTTTTATGCAACTAGCAATGAGCATTGCTTGCCTAGGGTATAAGTGCAACTGGAGGTAAGGGGATGGCAACAGTTAATGTACTTCCATGGATTATTTTTTTAAAATCCACAAGTAACATGTACTAATTCAGGTAAAACTGCCATCGCAGCTGGTACGACTTTGGGGTTTGGTAAGTTTTGAATCAAAACTTGCTTCATAGCAAATATGATGTGTTGTGAACTAGATGGAAAAATGTTTCCACCTGAAAATAATCTCCAAAGTAAAATAAACACCATTTTCTCAGTCCTATCCATTACTGATTTATATGGTCCAGCTCTTAGTAAAAAGACATTTATTTCCTTATACACCACCACTAATCAGACTACTTGTTCATGTGTTTTTCTGTTGGTTATATATATTTTAGATATCTGTGTTTTTGTATACTGTGAAGACAAGCAGGTTTCAGTGAGCAAATCTATTAGTGTGTACTAAGAAGGAAAATGACTGTTATTGATGGAGTACTTTGCAGTATTCGCCACAGAAATTACTATGACTTTTGTCTTTTTCCTCTGGGGAAAAAAAAAAAAACAAACCAAACATGATTAATTGTGGTCCTTGTGATAAAAGATTAATGACTCTAGATGAGGATGCAGCATGAAACTAAGTGGCAGCCACCCAAAACCCACTGTTATGCTGTGTGTATCTCTGTGAACAATATGCTGAGCTAAACCTTTGCTTTGTGGGGAAAACAAAATAAATATAGCTAAATTTGCAGTTAGGTTTTCTTGGGCATGATTGTTAAAGTCTTCAATTGTTTGTGACTTAAGCCACAAAATTTATAACCAGAACTAAAATTATGTCATAATTCTCTTTAGGTGTTTGGTTTGTGTCCATCACAGTAACAAGATAATTAGCAAGTAATATTCATATTTAAAGAAACTGGAAATAAAAATTCATACATGTAATTTAGAAAGGAAAGCAGACTGCAGAAACAGAAGAGTATAAATCTGTACCAAATTTGACATTTTTATTTTCTTATGCTTTTATGAAGATGCTAGAGAAATTAATGTTATGTATGTGAATGCATGGCTTGAACAATGGTTCAGGCTGTTGGATAAGTCAAACAACATCTGATATCATTTATGAAAGGTCATAGCTAAGAAGCACAACAGTGCAGAGCCACAGTACCGGATGATGCTGAGAATAATATTTTCTATGAGTTCTTATCTTGGGGGTCCTTTTCTTGAGCATTAGGATGGTTTTTTCTTGGTCTCCAGTTCTGTGAGTATATCAAAACCACATGGAAAAAGCATCAGCCTGAATTATATGGGGGAAAGCACATGGGATTGTGCAGCTTCAGAACAAAGATTTCAGCTGGATAGAAACTTATTCTAATCAAAAGCCCAGTATAGAAGCTGTCCTTGCCTGTAGAGTTTCCAGATGGTGACTGCAGTCAACTCACTCTCTGCTCAGATGAGACAGAGGGAGTGTCTAATGGTTTAGAAAAATCTTAGTTTGTAAGTCACTCCAGAGAGCAGACATCTTTGGCACTTACTCTGTTCAAGTTGTCCCTTTGAATTATGGCTGTGTCAGACTTGGCATTTAGCAGAAATTTTCTATGTTTTAATCTTGAGGAATATCCCAGGTTTTAACCCAGCATGTCTGTGCAGCAAAGTCCATGAGGTATGAATCTTCATCATTCAAAGTCAGACTATTGCAATGCTGTGTGATATCCAGGGGTGACCATTCACAATCCTGCTGGGATGACAATTCTTACTAACTTGTCAGGATTCTTCCTGGCTGATGGGATTCTCCCTGTTTTTACATCTTTTGCTCAGTGAATCAGAAAAGCACTGTTATTTAAAATACTTTTGTACATCTGCATCTCTGTGCTCAAAGGGTTCTTGTTTCAGGATGATGGTATTTTCATGTAGTTTGTTTAATACACTTAGTACATGTCAATACTCAGAAAGTTGGTTTTCTGGGGGCCAAGCCCACTGAATATGAGGGATTGGTCAAGGAAGCAACTTGAGGGATTTTATCTTGACCTGGTCTTTCACCTTTGGGAAGTGAGTTATAGAAAAGTGAGAGTTCTGTGGGAGCCAGTTCTGTGGGAGGTACTCAGCCAATGTCAGGATCACACCCATGAGTAGTTCAACTTAGGTGACCTTAATATTTTGACATCAGGGAAAGGACTGGTTCTGAAATCTTAAATCCTGAGGTAGTCCTGAAGCAGTAGGTGTGTTTTCCACTTTCATTTGATTATACAAAGCATCATGGGGTGGATTGTTAGGAAGGACCTGGCACAAGAAAAAATAGGATTGTTCCATAAGAATGAGAAAAAAGGGAAGTGCTTCCCCTACAGGGATAGGAGAGAGGAGAAGTTAGCAGGAATAAGCAAGACAAGCTGAGATGTTAGAAGTGCCATCAGTTTTAAATGGTAGAGGAAGAGGAAGAAGGTTACGTCAAGAGGACATACTCAGAGATGCAGATAAGCTAAATAGAACAGTATTTGATTAAATAAATGAAATCAGGAGGACAGAATTATGCAGAATGGAAAGATAAAATAAAACTTTAAAAACTAGAAAAACTAGTTTTGCATTTTGTCTCCCTCAGTTTTATTCCAGCTCACCACCATCCATTTAGATAGTATTTAGCAAGAACTTTTTTTACTTCATTGTCTTCTGACATCAGAAACTTTTAGAATACAGTGAAATGGGAAAGATGTGTTTATTGTGCATAAGAATAATTGTCTGAATTGTCTGAATAATTGTCACTCTTCCCAGATGCTATTTCCTCCCTGAACTAAGTGACTCAAGCTATTACTGATAATGATGGAGCAATATCTGCAAAGATTATGAACGGCCATATGAAGGGGTTTCTGTGCAACAGGTAGATAATGTACATAACTTTTTTTTTAAAGGAGAATTGGAGGCATTATAGCATGAAATGAAGGAACAGCAGGGACATGAGCATGGTTTTGCCTGGAGCTGCAAGACAGGCAAAGCTGGTGCATGTACTGTCGAATATGCTTAAGCCTCAGATTGGAATGGGTACTGTTTCCTATGTTTTTCTGCTGCCCATTTAATGCAGTGCACCAAAATAATAATAAATCTCCCCTTTGCTCAACTCTCCCCACAGTTACAGCATCCAGCACCAAAAAAGGTTTCTCTTGAAAGAGAAATGGAAGGAACAGCCTGTGAGTAATTTTCTCACTTCTGTTTAGAAAAGGGAAATGTTGTCATTTTCAGTGGCAACAATAAAATCCTGATGATCATTTTCTTTTTGTCTGCATCTGCCCACTGTGACCACCAAATGATCAAATGGTACTTTCCAGCATTAGGTTGTGGGAGGCTCCCATACTTAAAATAGAGGGTGAAAAAAGAATGCCAAAATCTTCTGCCCAGTAGCATTTTAAGTTCATTACACAGCAGTTTTGTTTTCTAAGGCAGCGTCAGGTTTTAGAAGGAAGGGAAAGGAATCTGTGAACAGATTGTGTTGTCTCTGTGGTAGGCTTTTGTCACTTCAAGAGCTGTCAGGATCCGTGATGGCCATGTGATACTGTGTGTGAAATAGCTTTTGCAGAGAGGTGCCCTTCTATTTAGCTGTGGATATATTTTTTCTTGTGATATGTATTTGTTTTTCAGTATATTGTGTATTTGAAAAGTGATGAAGGTTCTACCTGCTCTACCTACACAAACCTTTTCTGATAATGATCAAGGTGTATGTATAGATATGAGTATCACAACATGAAAGCTTTTTATCTTCTAATTCTTAAAAATAAAAATCTTAGAAATTATTACTTACTTAAAGTACTACGAAGTAAACCTCTCTTCCTGCTTCTTCTTGAGTTGAGGCAACAGATTGTAATTTTTTGCTTGAGGTAGTGCTGTACAAATCAAAAGCATGGGAAATAACAGGAGGAGGACAGTGAACCATCTGCCAGCACAATTCTGTCCTTTTGGGACACTTGACTCTTGTAAACCCAACCCAAGCCAAAGTCAGACTGTGTGTTTTATATGTATGCAGAGCTTGCATGTTCAGGGCTTGTTTTGAACCTCTGGAACTGTCCCCTGTTACTACGTAGCAATGTATATGTTCTTTGTTCACTCAAAGACATTTAATAAAATGTCTCCTTTATAACTGCAGTTTTCCTCCTAATTCTTTATGTACCTTTTCCAGTCTTTGTTTTCCTATATGCTCACCTGTCTACTTTGGAACAGAATTCCTATTACTTGTGATCACCTTAAATTTCTTTTTCTCTTCCCTACATTGGCTTAGCCCCAGAAGCAGAGCAGAGCACTGGATGGAGTGTTCCCAGTCAGGAGAACGCAGGCTGTACACTGGGGCTTTTCATTTCAAACAAACTTTCATTTATTCCCATAATTTGTCAGTCACTCTGACAGATTTGCAAATTACTTCCATTTTTGTAAGTAAATAGATGAAAGTGGTGGGGGTTGGCAGTCCTGCATGGGATGCTCTAGCCCTGGCAAATTCTTGTGGCAAATTCTGTCCAAGGCCAAGCTCCAGCAATTGTGCTCACGAGTTCTTTTTCTTGAGCAGAGGTGAGGGAAAGTAATATGAAACATTGCCTATGATCTGTAAAACAGGAAAATTAACTGCATTCAAATTTTATTCTGTGGGGGTTTTTTTATGTGTTTTGGTTTTATTCAGTTAAATGCTGTGTCCTCTACTCTCCTACCCACCCTCTCCCCTCTCCAGAAGATGCAGGGACTTCAGAAACTTTCAGAGTACAGTGAAATTGTGAAGATGTGTGTTTGTTGTGCATAAGAATAATTCTGTCTGAATGGAAGGTTGTTTAACAGCAACAAATCACTTGCAGGTAAAATCCTAGACTAAATTAATAATTATGAACCTGAAGTCTTCACCACACATTGTGACTGAGTATGTTTGAGCTTTCATTTGCATTAAATCTCTCCGAAGCTGAAATCCATAGAGAGCACAACGTGGCTGCTATGACTGATAGTAATGAAGCTGAATTCACTTTTCCTGTAGAAATGTTCCTGTTCAAAAAGTAATTTGACTGTACTGTATACTGATGATAGCCTTCCTGTTTCTCTAAATCTTTGATATCAATTCAGTTTTTTATATTAATATTTGTGTCAGCTACTCTTAACCTTCACTAGCTCATGATGAATGTTGTTGGGAAGGTTTTCTGCACTGCAGTAGGGATAGAGTAGGCAGAAATGAAACCTTTTTGCTCAAGGAACAACAGAGCACATAGGTCGCTATTGGCAGAAATGATGCTTGTTAGTAAGAAAATATATTGCTCTGCCATAGTAAAAAAAGTTTATTTCAAGGCTGAGCCTCAATTTTAAGTTGAAGTAGCCTTCAAAAATACTAACCATCTGAACTGCTTTTTTTCCCATTGTTACTTGCAATTATAGTAAAGAAGCAAGGAAAAGAGAGGGAGTGAATGTTGAGTCACAGATGCATCCATATCCCTTAGGCATCCAGATAACATGGCTGTCCTAGATTCCCCATGCAGGCAGAGTACAGAGTAATTTAGATTCCTCACTTGAGGTCCAAGTTGTCCTCTGGAGGTGTCTTTATTAATTATGGCAGAAAGCTGAGTGATTACCCTTGTAACTCAGATGCCTCAAAAGCTAAAGTGTTCTCTTCTCTCACATTGCCATGGTGTGTACTGAGATTAAGCTGAGTAATGCTTACCAGAATTGCAAAGTTACCACTTTTTTTGTGCTTAAAAAAAAAAAAAAAGTTATGTTTTTGCAGTAGTCTGCAACAAGCAGAAAGGCCACAAGATTCCTGTGGAGTATTTTGCCACTCATGTATCCAGGGCACATAAATTAGGGTTTGGGAAGACTTTTCTTTGTGTGCTAGTACTTATTGTTCATTGTAGTTGATGATTAGCTTAGGCAGTTATTGTAAGGGATGTTTAATTAGTGTGGCAGAGGAATAGAGACTCATTCAAAATATTCTCTAGGGGTTTCTCAGGAAGAGCTCTGACTGTATTTGTTTCTGTAGGACTGAAAGAGTTCGTGGACACTGAACTGCTGAGTTTGTTACAGATTTTTTTCACTAAATACTGAAAACCAATATGTACTATGTATGTAATTCCAAGTAATCTTTGGCATATATGAACTAATACTTTTTGTTGCTAGATGCAGAGTACTGTGGATTAATTTACTTAAAGAGACAGAGTTGCTGCATTATTAAAACTCTGTAAGAATAAGTATATGTAATTCTGTATCTTTCTTTGCTAGATCCATGCAAAGTTATTGGCAGGAATGCAAGTTATTTGTATTATTTCTAAATAAATGAGGTGTGGATTCCAGAGTTATGCATACTTTGAATGCAACAGGGAAGAAAATTAATGTCTCTTTGTGCCACATTGCATGAGTCACAAAAAAAAATTAATAACTTAAGTTTTTTTATCAGTTAGGACTCTGGCTAGTTTCGCAGGTTGTGAGGATTGAAAGTTTATTGTGTTAGGTTCCCCTAAAAAACTGGCTTAGTTTTCCTTAGATTGTAAAGATAGACAATAAAGCAAGTTGTCTTACTTTCATTGCTTTACACAATCTCATGTTATGAGGTTACTAAGTTAATGCTGTACTTATTTCCTGGTGTTCCCAAGTAATTGTGTGCTTCCTTTTGGCATAATAATGATGGTTCACAGCAAAATGATGGCACATAACCCCTTGCTGTATTATCTGTCATTTCTTTTCAACTACTTGCATTGTTTTACACGTAGCTGATGAATAATGTGCTTGATGCTGACTTTGTTCTTTGGGCAACACAAACCCCTTACTAAGGAAATTGATATTTTTTTCTAAAAGCACAGGCACTGACCTTCACTGGAGTTCACCAAAACGTTCTGAGCACTTGCAGAGGACAGCCACTTCCTCTCTTGGTCATGAAGCCTGATAGATCTTTAGAGATAAGACTTTCAAAAGCACTGCCATAGCTCTGCTGACATTAAAGTCAATGGGAGTTTTATTTCAGTGTGAGCAGTCAAGCCAAAACTGAATGCCCTACTCTATACATCAAAATTGCAGGAATGAATTTCAAGAAATAATGCTGTTTGAAGTAATCCAGGATGTTAGAAAGAGGGAATGCTTCCCAGCAAAATTATGTACAAAACCCAGCAACTATGCCAAGAAGCAGACTAACAAATTTCTCCTGTTTGCCTTAATATGTCAGTAGCAGCATGTATGTGCTACCTTGCTGTAAAGTGCAGCTGATGGGGGAACCAAACACCAAAGAAATGAGAAAAAAACAGCCCAGTGGTAATTATAGATCACCACACAAAGTGCTACCAGCATGAAAGGCCACTGGGAGCTGAAATCAGTCTAAAAGGGAGCCTGGGGAGCCTTTAATGCCAGAGCTTGGCCATCAGCTCAGAGCCTACTATTATTAATAGGAGCTGCTAACTGATACTAATAACTAATATATTAAAGAATAGTACTATATTTCTAACATTGCATTTAAATAAATAGAGCAAACCAACATGGCATTTATACTGAAAGGAGACACCTGGAGAGAGTAAGTAGCTACTAAAGAACAGAAAGGTAGCTTGGGAATTCAATATCTGGTGGGAATTGCACATCCTTCCTGGAAGGAGCTGTTTGCAGTGCTTTGGTAGAATTTTCTATCAATTAGTTCTGTCTCTGAACTCATCTGGGCTCTGTTCTTGTACACTAACCCCAATTGCACTCCAGGGTGTTCCTGCAGTTTTAGCATAAAGGATGACCTCTTGTATCCATCACCTTTTTGCATGAGTGGAGTGGAGAGCAGCCCTCTGTGAATCCTCATCTTGTGCTTCTCCATGCTGCTTCCTCTCAACGCTCTCTTCTCTTTGGCGCTGCCTAACTCTGACTCTGGCTGTTCATGGGGTTTTCCTTTGTGCTTGATCTAACCATGTGGTAGAACAATACAAATTGAACATGGTTCTGTCAAGCACCATGGAAGGCTGCATACTCCCTGCCGCATGGCATGCTGGGATACTTCTGCTGGTTTCAGAAGCATCAAAAGGTGAGAGATTCCCCTTTACCCACAGGAAAACTGAAAAAGGTGAAGTGTTTGCTTAACCAGTCTCCTGGGCACTTCAGGATGGTGTAGTAGTGATGTTGGCAACAGACTTCCCAGAGGGCTTGCATGCAGAATAACCATTTTGAAGTAATTAATCTGTTTAATTGCTCTCAGACTGAAGAAGTTAGGCATCCTGTCGATTAATATGATCCAAGGGTGACTCCAGCCATACCTACAGAGATGAAAAATCCTTTTTGTCTTCTTACATTGTAAATAATGTAATCTGCATCTCTCTATTTGAGTTGTCCAGTGAGTCCTTCTACTTGAAGTACACTGGATACCACTTCTGTAACAAAGTGCCTGCTACTTAATGTAACTTTGGATTTGATCTGAGCCATCTGAATGTGTTGGCATTTGATTATGAAGAAGCACACTGCAGAAGAACTTCAGAAGTGTCTGCAAAATATTACATTTTATCTCTTAAAATGACATGAGTACCATGTCTTGTATGGAAACAGGATTATCCAGTGGTTGCATAGCATGAAACTGAGTCAGCATACCCAAAGGGGCAATTTTAGCTTTAAGAGCTTAGATAAGACCTTTAATATACTTCTGCCCAACTTTCCCCTTGTGTAAACTAGAGATAATTGCACCTAATCATAAAGGACTTTGAGAGCTTCAGGAGTTTTCATATATGGAAATACAGCCTTGTCTTGCAAATTTGTTATTTATCTGTTGTGGAGGCATCAGAAAAGTGACATCTGAGATTCCTAGATTTTTCTCTGTAACTACTGATAAGAATTAATACTACCAATGTGAATTTATGACAATGTGCTTCCTTTTATTCCTGAAAACCTGTGAGAACTGTGGTCTAGTGGTTATATGAAGAAGCGAGTGTCAGGATTCCTTTATTTCATCCAAGTTTTAGACCAAGTCATCTTTGTGATCACATTTTTGTTGCCAAATTTGAGACAGATCCATCTATTGTAGAACAAATATGTCAGGTCAGTATTCAAGCCCCTGCTGTGACAGTTTGATGTTTTTCCAGAAGAGATGATCCAGCAGTCCTTGTACATCCTTTGGGCAAAACTAAGCTTTAAAAACTGAAATCAGGTTTGCCAAACAAAGCCTTAGACAAAAAAGTACTTGTTACTTAATTTTTCCATGTGGATTTTAGAAAGTCACCCAAAATTTTTGAACACTTGGAAATGTGGTGGTTTATGTAGAATATCATGTGTGATTGTGTTATGATACTGAGGAATTACAATGCCCTGGTACCTGATAGTGGTAACACACAAGTTGTGAAATGAAAGTGTTATAAGCGTAACTAACAAATCAGATAAACAGTTGCCCCCAGTTAAACACAGGCCTTGGGAATTCATTTTACAGAATACTTCTTTGTAATTTTTGAAATTACTAGAAACCCAGTTTCACATTCAGCCAAGCTTCCGAGTTCTCAGCTACAGTGCACACATACTTTCAGGTATAGTAGAATGACCAAATGGCTGGTCTGGAATAGTAAAATGAAGCCAAGTGTTTCTTCTGAGCCTGTCCTTTCTTTTCCAGGGCTTTCCTAGGTGATTTTAGAGTATGCAAGAAGTACTATATGCAAGTGATGGCTGATTATACCTCCTGAATCCTGGGATGTTCCCTCAGATTCCTGCAGTAGTACACTGATAAAGCTCTGTGTGTAGAAAGAGATATAGGCACTTAAAAAGTTCTGCAAGAAAATGGCTGAATTTCACATTAGTATCCCACATGGGAATATCTTAATAGAGCAGACACCTGTCCAAATGATCTTAAGGCTCAGGTCAAATAGTAAATTTTATCTGGTATTTGGCAGGTGATTTCTGCTGTCTCACAGTTTAACAGATGACTGAGTACTGGCTGAGCATATACACACTATTGATTACTTTTGACTTGATGTTTACCTGAGTAACTCTTATTTAAACTCATTTGGAAGAAAAAAGAAAAGAGGAAAAGGAAAAAAAAAAAAAGAGAGAGAAAGAAAAGCAAAAGCATGAAGATGATGGTGGTTCCCTTCCTCTCCTGCTGAGCTGAGAGGGTTTCTCCTGCTGCAAGTGTGGAGGCAGTAGACTGATGCCCAGGCAAAATGAACTTCCTGTAACTGATGCAGTGTGCAAAGTTCTCTGACATTAAGATAGTGAGACTGCTAAGTAAAAATGTTATTAATATTCTTTGTCTACTTCTCCTGAAAGTGTGAAAGAAAACCACTGATTTTCACCTTCTAATCATATATATCCCCCTTCATTCTCCTCCATAAAGCATTCCACTTACTTTCTTATCCTTTTTTTTTTCTTCTTTTTCTATAGGGTGATGAATTTTGTATCTACCAGTAGACTGAAAATGATACTTAATAAATTTTTAACCTGTGTAACTTCATGACTTCTGTCATTTCTTTCAAGGAAAGCTTTCACAGTGAAAATTATAAGTTCTTCTTCAATGGTCAATTTGGGTATTTGCAAAATACTTTTTGATCACTGAAACAATCTGATGGATTTTTCACAGTGTACTGTTAGTTGTAGCAGGTCTAATAAACTCTGGTCCTGATAAGCTGTTCATCTTTGGCCTTATTTCCAAAAGTCTGTAAACAACCAAAGGTACAGTCTCATAGACCTAAGAAGGAAAAGCTGTAAGTTTTTGTAATCAAGCTATAATATCTCATCTCTTGACATTTTAGCCTGACTACCAAGCCTGAAATTTTTAGGACTGAAAATCAGGTCGTTTTTTTAAAGGTTAAGATTTTAACTGATGGTGGTGTGGGAAGGGATTACTGTGTATTTTTTACAAACTTTAAAATGCCCAGTGGTCCCTGTATTTTAAGTGCTGTGCTGTCAAGCTAAAAAACAGTGGCCAAGTCTCACTCTAGATGTATAATATCCAATAAGAAGGGTAATCTGCAAAGTATGTAACACCACAGAAGTGGCAACCTACAAAGCTGTGTGTAATGTTTCTCATAAACTAGTTTGTAATTACAAAACTAAACCAAAGTGTGTCTGTGGAATCAAAATATTAGATTGCCTGCAAAAATTAATGCTTTCACTGCAGGACCCTGTGGAGGTAACGTGTAACATAAGTTAAAATAATAGCGAGTTTAGGTGGCTTTTTGCTTAGTGAAAATAGGATGCAGACATATGATGAGCAGTGGTATGTTATCAGTCAGAGAGGGGGAAGCAGGTAAGGAGTGTCATCAAGGCTCTAAAAACAGATTTTAGCTCAGGTTTAAGTTTTCAGGATCTTCAAAACTGATTATCTTTTTTTTTTATTTTGAAGGTTAAAAAATACTTATTGGTAGTTATGATCACTGGATATTACACAAGGTTCCTGAGACAGTTTTGGTGCTTCCATTATGAAAAATGAAGTGAGTGGGCAGGTATTGCATGGCAGGGCCTTGGCAACACTTTGCTTACATACACATTTATTAATACTCCTGGTTTCTTGAAGCACAAAGATCAGGTTTCCAACCTCCTGTTATTAAAAAAGAAAAACCAAACCTGAAAAGGACAGATAGGTTCCCTGAGACTAATTGGAAAAGCATGTCATTAGAATAGGTCAAAAACCTAGTCAAAGAGGTCTGGCAGTCATGCTAGAATAGTACACTAGGGAGTGCTTCTCACTAAGTATGGTCTACTCATTGCTTAATTAAAATTAAAATTATTTAAACTGCTATTACTTTCCTCTGCTGTTTGTTTAACATAGGTAACAAAAATATCTAATTGTTGGAAAATTGATAAGGTTCTCTAGTGAGACATTGCTCACAAAAATACCTATAATAGCTCAGGTTTGTAAACTTTGGACTCCTTAATGTTAGCTTCAAAAATGCTTTGTCAGTTGCTGAGATAGCACCGAGATAGCTCCTGCTTTCATGGAACCCTTTTTCCTTGTTGATGGACTGAGTTCCAAACAGGAAAAGTTGACTTTGCTGAAATCTCCTTCGAAAAAGACTAAAACAGCTAATTAGACATGCTTCCAAAAATGCCTTCATATCTTAACAGGTAGGCTTGTTACACATGGAATTAATCTATTAAGAGAAGAGTGAAAAAAAAGGAGAGGCAAGTATTGGGAGTAATTTGAAAAAGCGTGGAAAAAAATCTTTGGCAAGTATTAAAATTGTGTGAGGGAGCTGGGATGTGACATAAGGCAGTGCTGAGAGTAGACACTATCTTAATTGCTGTACTTTTCAAGAGCTGTTTGCTGGACTATGTTTTCCTTTTATTGCAGGGTCAGAGGATTACAGAAGTAAATTCACCGGGAAATGTTTCATGGACCTTGTCTGTCCAGAGAAGTGTCGCTGCGAGGGAACAATCGTAGACTGCTCTAACCAAAAACTGAGCCGGTTACCCACACACCTTCCTGAGTACACTACTGATCTGTAAGTGCTGGCTCTCCATCCTGTGCTCAGAGGGGCATGTCAGGTTTCCTAGTTTATTCAAGACACCTTTCTCTTTAATCCCTGTGTGTAAAAGGGAACATTTTGTTGATTTCAAAGGAGCACCAGAAAACTCTTATTTCCTTAGCATTTGTGCCAGTTGTAGGGATGAGAAAGGAGCTGTGGCTCTGTGCATGAGCTGCCTGTCTTTGTCTTCCTGAAGTTCTGACATACATACATACATATGTACATACAAGCTGTATGGTTCCTTTCCATCCTATCTTTGAGGTCTTTGTCTTTTCACAGAATCACAGAATTTTAGGGATTGGAAGGGACCTCTAGAGATAATCAAGTCCAACCTGCTTGTAAAAGCAGAATCACCTAGTGCAGGCCACACAGGAATGCACCCAGGCAGGTGTTGTATGTCTCCTGAGAAGGACACTTCACAACCTCCCTGGTCATCGTGTTCCAGTGCTCTGTCACCCTCACAGAGGAAAAGCTTCTCCTTATGTTTACACAGAACCTCCTATGCCCTAGCTTGCACCTGTTACCCCTTGTCCTATCATTGAACATCACTGAGAAGAGCCTGGCTCCATCCTGACACTCTCCCTTTAAATGTTTATAAACATTACTGAGGTTGCTCCATAGTCTCCTCCAATCTAAAGAGACCCAACTCCCTCAGCCTTTCCTCATAAGGGAGATGTTCCACTCCCTTCATCATCTTTGTGTCTCTGTGCTGGACTCTCCATGCACTTCTCTGTTAGTAATTTTTATTTAAGAAATGGATTAAGCCTTTGAATTATATCTGTGATCAGGAACTCTTTCCATTTCAGAAGGGCCTGGTACTTTGATGAAATGGCTCTCACTAAAACTAATGTATTGTTAAGCTCTAAGTAATTTTATAAAATTTATTTGCTTTTAGAGATTCTTAGAAATTATAAACATCATATACTGCTAAAGACAGTGTGAGAAAACGTGTTTATTACTTAGGAATTTAAGAATCATGGTTTTTTTTTTTTATATTAGTAGCTGCTTTAGTCACAAGTCTCTTTTTGTGTTAGTGTTTTATTTATTGTACTTGAGGTATTCTGTTTAAACTCCCATAAAAATTGTTTAGCTGAAGTTAAGATAGAAGAAATATGATCCAGACATACAAAACACAGCAAAGTCTTTACAAAGAAAATTGGAGCTACATGTAATCAGAATTTTGTATCCCAAGCCTGCCCAGACAGGGATACAATTTTTGAAGACAAGTGGACTGATGGGAAAGAATCTTCTGTTCTTTCTGAAGAAAGATCTGAAGAAAGTTCTGATCTGAACCATGGATCACACCTCCAGTATCATATTTTCTGTAGCAGAACACGTGAAGACAGCTTACTCCCAAAAACAGGCTTTTTAATGATTAGGCTTAGTAATCCCTTACTTACCCTGTGCATTGGAAGAAGCCATTCTGACACTGTCCTTTGGCATCACAGCCTTAAAAGCACCCTAAGTTTTGACTACAGTCTTCTGTGTTCCCTTTCCTTCAAAGCTGAACTCTTTTCATTCTAGGAGTCTTGAAAGAGATGGCAGAGAGTGTCTTGCTTTATAAAGGTCATAGTCATCTGTGTGGAAGCCCTGTATGTCATGGATCTATTTCTACAGGCATCAGTGAAGTCTTAAGTGTCTTTTTGTTTGTTCCTATCAGGCGTTTGAATGACAATGATATTTCTGTGCTGGAAGCTATTGGACTCTTCAAGAAATTGCCCAACCTCAGAAAAATGTA
Organism: Phaethornis superciliosus; assembly: GCA_023637945.1. Lineage (NCBI taxonomy): Eukaryota > Metazoa > Chordata > Aves > Apodiformes > Trochilidae > Phaethornis > Phaethornis superciliosus. The sequence continues at coordinate 13,724,207 of JAJQWJ010000016.1, read as the reverse complement.
AGTTTGAGTCACTTGCTTGTTAGAATACACGCTGTCATGGATTACAAGGAGAAGGGAATGATTTATATATATATATATATATAATATTTTCTTTTTTATATAGTTTAGTACCACAGTAGCAGAAATAGCTTATTTTAATGTGAATTTAAAGAAACTGAATGGGCTGCCTATTAGATGGACAAGCCCAGTTAAACCACAGTGAAGATTCATAGGCTGATATTCAGTGTTCTTTAGGCTGAAGTCTCTGACTCATGGAGACAGAAGGGAGTTCTGTCCCAGAATTTATTCACAGATATTGTTACAGTCTGTATTTAAAATGGAGGGGCAGCTTTTCCCCTTTTTTATGCAAAGTGCACCTTTTTCTTACATTATTTCTTATTCCCCCTCATCCATTGTATATTCAAAAGCAGATGGGGCATGCTCTAGCATTGGATTAGGGTTAGAGCAGATTTCAAAATTTTGCTCTCTACACTCCTCGAATTAATACAAATTAATTTTTATTAATTCTTCTGATCTTCATATTCTTCTGATGTGCCACTTTCTATATTTTCCAGTTTCTGGCAAAATGCTTCTTTCTCCTGCCAAATTGCAACAGACAGGGGGGAAAAAAAAAAGGCACATTTATTAAAATAATCAGTACCAAGTTTTTTCACTTATTTTTTTGATTCTTTATCAAGAATGGTATGATCATCTGAAGATTTTAAAGATTTAACCATGGCATCAGATTCTCCATTTCTATAGTTTTTGTAAATTATATCATAAAATGTTTCTTTTGGCGTACATTTATGGACTTTAAGGTACTCCTAGAAGGGCCTTCTCTTCTAAGAGCACAATCACTGAATTCTTCCTTATGTTATAAGGGGGAGAAGTCCTTTCCTGAACCCCATTAGCACTGGCAAAAACAGCCTTAGAGTTAATTTTGGTTTGTTCCTGTTTTAAAAGTAATTTGAATTTTAAAATTTTAAATTTCTTTAAGAGTTAGTTTTGCAATCTGGGTGCGAGATTATTCTGTGCCAACTGCACCAATTCAAGGTGTGAGGGTCGGCACACTATGATTTTATATTTTGTTGCAAGGATATATTAGCCTTTGCTCATATATGCATTGCACAAATTTGGAAAAATAACATGTTTTATAACTTAAGCAACTTATAAAGAATTATTTCAGGGAAAGGATAAAAAAAAAAAAAAAAAAAAAGTGACGCCACCTTTAAAAGAGAGGTTTGTACTGCAAAAGGATTTACACGAATTAGTCACCCTGGGGAAAGGGTCATTAAGAAAAGAAAAAAGAGTAATTAGGTTTCTTTTCAGCCTCCATCTCCTCGGTGAAGGTCCTGGTCTGGTCTGTTGAGTGTGGATGGGGCTGCTTTGGCTCTTCCTCCTGAGATGTAATTTGAAGTTATGATCGAAGAAACAGCAGCATTATCTCTTTTTCTCCCTGAGTTTTTATACAGAAAAAAGGGTTCTGTCTTTCCCATTAATTATTGGCAGAGGCTTGCAGTTTTGGGGGACTTGTGAAATGCAGGAATTCTTTAGTTCTTAGAATCATAGAATCATCTGGGTTGGAAGGTTGAAAGGATGGAAGGATGAAATTGGTTTGCTTGCAATTGTGACACACTTTGCTATGCCAGAGTTCATTTTCTAAACCTTCCCTTCAAGCTGGGGTGGTAGCTGAGAAATAAATTCATGCGTCACCAATAATACAACAACAGTCTATTGACAAGGATCAAATAATTTGCAGCTTTCACCTCCTGAAAACTCGTTCTCATTTGAAACAGGGGAGCCTTCCCTTAGTGGGAGGCTGACCTGTTAGTGTATGAACCCTCTGAATGTCACCAAGATTGTTTTGAATCTCCTAGCTCTTGCTCCCGTTGATGCTCAGATATCATAGAATCATAGAATCATAGAATGGGCTGGGTTGGAAGGGACCTCAGAGATCATCAAGTCCAACCCTTGATCCACTCCCCCTGTGGTTCCCAGCCCATGGCACTGAGTGCCACATCCAGGCTCTTTTTAAATATCTCCAGGGATGGAGAATCCACTACTTCCCTGGGCAGCCCATTCCAATGTCTGATCACCCTCTCGGTAAAGAAATTCTTTCTAATATCCAACCTAAACTTCCCCTGGCACAACTTGAGACCATGCCCTCTTGTCTTGTTGAAAGTTGCCTGGGAAAAGAGCCCAACCCCCCCTGGCTCCAGGCTCCTTTCAGGGAGTTGTAGAGAGTGATGAGGTCTCCCCTGAGCCTCCTCTTCTCCAGGCTGAACACCCCCAGCTCCCTCAGCCTCTCCTCACAGGACTTGTGCTGGATCCCTTCCCCAGCCTGGTTGCCCTCCTTTGGACCTGCTCCAGGACCTCAATCTCCTTCCTGAACTGAGGGGCCCAGAACTGGACACAGGACTCGAGCTGTGGCCTCACCAGGGCTGAGTCCAGGGGCAGAATCCCTTCCCTGGACCTGCTGGCCACGCTGTTCCTGATCCAGGCCAGGATGCCATTGGCCTTCTTGGCCACCTGGGCACACTGCTGGCTCCTGTTCAGCTTCCTGGCAATCCAGACTCCCAGGTCCCTCTCTGCCTGGCTGCTCTCAGCCACTCTGTGCCCAGCCTGGAGCTCCCCATGGGGTTGTTGTTATCTGATACTAATTTACATTACCTGTTTGTCAGCTTATCAGGAGACATTCTTATTAGCATTTTTATCTTCATCAACCTGATGAGGTTTTGGTGGAATCAGGGGTTTTGATACATTGCAAACAGAAGCTGGCAGTGCAGGCTTTTGTTTGTTGATACATTTTAACTAAGGTGGCAAGAGAAAAAAAAGTTTTGCTACAGTTTAGCAAAAATAGGCCACGGCCGGGGTTTGGGGAAGGTGTGGAATTCTGTCCATAGGAAGTAGTTTCAATATATTTTAAGAGCAGAGAAATGCTGGACCAAGAGACAGTTCATAATTTCTATGTGTTCCACATCGGGTATGCTGAAGGTTAGAAATAGCTATAAGGTTTAGCATTTTGATTTTGTCTTTTCAATGTATTGCATGACTCCGACTAGTGAGATTTTTTTCACATAGTTGAAGGAAAATAATATTACAAGATATTACAAGGCAGTTTCTTTTGATCATTAGTATTTAGAGAGGAGAAACAATTAGCTAAAACAGAGCTCAGCCATTCAAATAAATCTGTATAATTATGCTAACAGTCATAGTCCTGACACTGTACAATGTATACCTTTAATAAGAGCTCTTTTGTTAGATACATGTTATACATGTTAGATATGTCCTGATAGTCTTCTAAATGAATGTTTCTAAAGCTATTTGAAATTTTAAACCTAAATTGCTTCCCTGTCTGTAGTATTTAAGACTTGCAGTGTTATCCTGCTTCCAAGAACAACTCATTCTCTAAAAGCAAGCCAGGCTATTGGTGAAAATTCTAAAACCTTAGCAGACAACTTCCCTGCAGAAGAATGCAACAATATGGGGATTTTCCTCCTAACAGATACTTAAAGATTCCAAACATGTCAACAAGAGCATATGCCTGATGGCATATTCTATGGAAAGCCACTCAGAACAGGCTGTTAGTGTGATAAAAGTACAAGGTTCAAGGTGAGACTGTGTTCTGGTGGTTGTTCTTGTGGATAGGTGTGTCTGAAGGGCAGAGATGAATAGCATACTGGAATGGTAACACTGACCCAGCAGGATGAATGGTTCTGTGAATTCTGAGTAGAATCCAGCTTGTTCAGTGATGGTTATAATATCAATTGAAATAATATTATTATAAACTTTAGCAATAAAGTAAATAAAATCTGACTGAAAAGTGAGCTGTGTGAACAATGCCACCTTGATTGCTTCTTAGAGCTCCTCACTTCCTTTTCACAGCCCCACATAAAGTAAACCCAGACTTCCTGAAAATTTCATTTGACCTTTTGCCCAAAATAGAAGTCTAGATATGGGATCAAACTTTATCACCAGAGTAAATCAGGTAGTCCTTACAGAAACAATAACCATCCGTGAGTGACCAGGTTGACTACAGGTTCCCATGTGGGTCCTTACAGAGCTTTCATGAAAACAATTGAAGAAATCCAGATTGGCAAAATGTCTGCTTTGACAATACTCCAAGTGGGATTGCAGAACAGAGTAACCTGCACCCATCTATTGTTGTACAGATTGTCTTTTCTCTGCCTTTCAAGTTTGATTTCACCATAGCATTTAGTCTTGGATTTGCACATGCTTTGGATGCAAAAGGTGTATGTAATCACTTTCCTCTGAAACTGCTAGCATAGTTGTGGATAATTTTATGTTGTGAAATGATCAGGTGTTATTAACTCAAATGAGTGAAGTTCCCTATCTGTACAAATTCTTTGGCATTAAAATTCAGATTATTTGGAATGTATAAAGGTGCCAATTCCTTTGCTAATTGTGGATAGCCTTATCTCCAATGTTTGCTGGTCTTGTCTTGAGTATCAGTCCATTAAAATTGCATCCACTTTTAAATATATATGACTTAAGTATCTTTTAGATGCTAAAAAACTATTAAAACTTTGTAACTAAAAGTATAGGTCAGTTTGCAATCTGAACTGAAAGACAAAGTCTTTGTATTCAAGATAGTAACTCACCTTCCCACCTCAAACATTTACTTATTAGTTTATTTTTTTGTAAATAAGCATCATGTATATGATCTTTACTAGGAAAGGGATCATTATGAGTTATTATTTATGCCAACATGCAAAAGAGATGCTGAGCAATAAGCATTTCCACTAGAGAATTAGCTGAGTCTCAAAATTAAATGCGTATGTCAGAATATCCTTCCTTGTCTTGCTTTGATGCTGAACATAAGCTCTTCATGTTAGTGTTAGCACAAAGTACTAAACATCTGGAAAGCAAAATCTGCATTTAAGCATTTCTATATGTTTTTATGTTATTTTTGGCTGATTACTGGCATGGTCCTATTCTTTCTGATCACAGAATGTGCATGAGGTGATGGGCTACATGCTGACATGAAACATATCTCCAAGACTCAACTTTTTCATTTTTTCTTTTTTTTCTCTTTTTCTCTCTCTTTTTTTTTTTTTTTTTATTTGTGTCCGAGGCCAAGCTGTCCTGTTGCCATGTCTCCTGTTGCCAATTTTTATCCCAACAAGACTGCCCTTTTTTTTGAGCAGAGCAGTCCAGTTGTTAATCTGATACCTTGTAATTTGTTCTATATCACCTGAAACTGGATGTTGAAACTATTACTCATGCTGCATGTATACTGGGATCATTTCTTGAATAATGTGCTATGCAGTAGGAGTAATAGTGTTGGAATTTGGCATCTTCTTGGGAGCAAGAGCATATCTTTTACTTTCTTTTTGTTGTTGTTGTAAAGAGTAAAAGAGTAGTGTTTCCTGTCTTTAACCTAAACAAATAGGACTATTCATCATAATCTATACCTGGTATCATATGAGATGCTTAAAGGATTGAGGCCCAAGGTTTTAATGGCCTATTTTAGAGATGTTTTAAATTATTAAATGCCATTTATTTTCATGCATCCCTGATGGCATTTTAACATTTAGAAGTTTTCTGTTTACAAAATATTTAAAAGATCACTTTTGCATTTCACCTGAACTTCATTTGACTTTATAGATTTAAGTTTTCCAATCTTAATATATAAGCAAACATCTTGATATTATATAGGCAAAGTAAATATTTAGAAAATAATGCTCTGTATTGCAGTATCTGTGAAATGAGAATTAAAGGATACCCATTTCCTTTTGCATGGTCACAAGCCTGGGAGCTCACGAGCGCACATATTGAAATTTGTATTAGACACATGCAGTCACACAGTTTTGTACATTTCTCCAGCACTGGAGTAACTTTCCAGATTAACATACACTGTATGAAAATGGTGAATATTTTGATATGTGGTATCTATTTCAATGGTAGTAACATTGCTTCCCAGATGAGCACCAACCCCAAGCATGGTTCCTAACTTCATGGACTTATATCAGATGTTAGAAACTGCCACTTCCTGTATTCCCAAGACCATATAAGCAGGAATGTCATGAAGCATAAGAGCTGGGAATCCCATTAATTCAAATACTCTTGATAGATCTGATATAATTGTGGGTTTGCTGAGTGAATAGGGAAGTTATTTGTAAGCACAGTAGGTATGCTATTGAATGTCTGTACCTGCTCCTTGGTGAATCAGTGTCCCACTAGAGAACCCTAAATGATACATATTTTTCCTATCTTCCTCCCCCCGGTGTAATGATGTATGCTTGGAGTAAAACACTAATAATTTTCTTATTGTGTCCGGTTGTGTCCTTCCAGAAATCTGAGCAACAATAAGATCAAGGAGATCCGAGAAGGCACATTTGATGGAGCTTCAGGAGTGCAGGAACTGATTCTGACAGAGAATCAACTGGAATCAGTGCATGGACGAATGTTTAGAGGCCTCACAGGGCTAAAAACCTTGTAAGTATGAAGGCCTGCCTTTCTCTGTTCCTCTGGGAGTTGAGTGGGAGCACTCAAGTTCAGCAGTGCCTGCTAACATATGTTATTAGCCAGCATGTTCTAAGAGAGGGTTTTGTACCACTGTCCTGAACTCCTTCTATGTGTTTCCCATCCTGGATAGGTTTGAAATTTACCTGCTGTCAAGAAGCAGGTTTTCAATAACTGGAGGAGTAAGATTATGGTAAACCTGTCAAGAGTCACATTTAGGCACTTTTAATCATGTTATACTTCAGTGTTACTTTTGTGCTTGGACAACTTTTCTAATTTATTTCTGAGAACTAATACTTACATGTAAACTGATAGTCTGTAACATTAATTTATTTTCATATTAAAAAGTTGGATTGGAAGAAGGATCACAGACAAGTTTTCAAAATTGTCTAATTCACTTTATCCACCATCTTGAGGTGCAGTCAGGCACTAGGATTCTGGTGACAGCAGACTCATGCCAGACCATATACATGATCTGTACGTGAAAAATCTCTCTTGCAGTCTTCCCTGCTATAGAAAGCAAGCACTTGACTAGGTAGATGCTGTCAGTAAACAGAATCTTAAGAATAAAAATGCAATTTAAATCTGCAGTTTATCCATTAGATTGCAAAGTATCATGGCTCTACAACTTCAGTCCTTACTCAAGTTTAAAAGGAAAACAAAATTTCTCTTCAAGGCCTTCGACCTGTTATGACCAATAGGGAACTTTTTGTTTAGTGTTGCTTTAATATTTTCTTTCCTGTGTTACAGGCATCTGTTATTTTATTTAATGGATTTATTTAAATCCACTTCACTAGGATTTGAAAATACTGTCCATGGATATGAAATTAATTTTTATATTGTAAAGCAGCCTATGGCATTGCTCCTAAACAAAATTCAGCATTTTTTAATAAAAAGATTCTTAACATTCAGGCTACTATCATGCTGACCTGACCTACATTTCTCCCTAGCTGATAAAGCAGTCTAAATATACACAGCATGATATGAGGATCTGTAAGTATTCCTTTAGGAAGGGCATACAAGTGAACCATCATACGAAACCAAAGCTTTTGGATTAAAGGAAATATTTCTATTGATTAATTGAGTTTCCTTGAAATTTTTATCTTTTACAAAGAGGCCACGTTGAGCAGGGTCATGGTCCAGTTTTTAAAAGACTGTATGTTACCTGAAATACAATAAATTGCTGCACAAGGTACACTGCCATCCAAATTCAGTCATCTCATCTTGCATTGCTAGTGCCTGATTCTCTAGGTATGGAATTGGGAAAATGTTTCCTCCTGCTACTAAGCCCCTAGGGGCCTTTTGCTTCTCTTACTGACTACCATATTCATTTTAGAGCTTGTGGCCTTGACCTGGCTTTCAGTCAGCTTAGTACTTCACAAGTAAGATGCATGCCCTGTGACTGACTCATTTTCATGCCAGTTGCAGTGCCAAAACTATTGACACTAGTGCCTCTGATGGTAACAGTATGTAAGAGGAGTGCAAAAGCAACATCATTTTCAGGTCTTAACACTGAGCCTTTGTGATTACACTGTGAATTTCTTCCCTGATATATCTAATGGCTCTGGTGTTTTTCAGTTGTCTTGGTGGTATGCTTTAATTACTGAATAATTTTTCACTTAGGAATATCCCAACTGCAGACCCAGATGTTGATTCTCCCACTGTGTAACAAATACAAATGGCCTTTTTGCAATACACTGAAACAGCATAGTATATTTTTTTGATTAATTGGGCTTTTTTTGTCCAGTTCATTGTTACCATAACAACTTTGAGATATATCTTCCAAACCACAACACTGATTCATCTGGTACAGGCACTGAGCAAACACCATTTCGTAGGATGGTTACTGTTGTCTTGTCAGTTAATTATTAAAATGACATTGCAGAGCTTGTGTTAAGTCTGGAAATCTTTCCTAAGCTGTTCCTTGTTTTCTGCTCAGGATGCTTTTTTCCTTCAATGATTTTGCAGTGTGCATTACAGAAAACACCCAGGATATAACTGTAATGCTGCTGGTATTGTTACTGTCACACATTTCTGGTAGACTTTCTCAACTGATCCCTAAAGTACATCTCCACTTTCTCTCAGAAATTGATTGAGTTAAAGCTTAAGGTTTTATTTCAAGTTTTCCACTAAACATAACTTTAATTGCATCCTACTTTCAGATGTGGTGCATCTCTGAAACCTCTAATGTGTGGAAGAAATTTTGAATTCATGAGATGTTTATGAGATGTTTACATGAACCTATTTCCTCTATAGCTGTGTTGTACTTCAGCAATCAATAAAAAGAGTACAGTGCTTGCCAAAGTATCTGTCAGTGCCCTAGATAAAGGACATTCTATTTTGAAATTATACCCCTTCCCAGTAGTTCCTAATTCCCTGTTTTAATCCTTTCAGGATGCTGAGGAGCAACTCTATCAGCTGCATAAACAACGACACCTTTGCAGGACTAAGCTCAGTAAGGCTGCTTTCTCTGTATGACAATCACATCAGCACTATCACCCCTGGAGCCTTCAGCACGTTGGTCTCTTTGTCCACAATGTAAGTTATCTTTTTTGGGTGTGAAGCTGTCATGATGCTTTTATTCTGTGCTCTCCTTTTAAGAAAATAACATTTGAGTTTCAAAATCAAACTACTTTTCCTATGTGGAAAATCTCATTTAGGGAAAACAAAACAAAATAAAACAAAACAAAACAAAAAAACACAAGTATCCCACTGATATTGCAGGTTTGGTGGATCTAAGGTGTGATGTAGAAAAGCATTTGAATTTCTTCACCTGGAGTGGCTGGAAGAACCTTTGAGGTTGCCAGCCCCAGAGAGGATGGCTGTCTGCCTGGTCATGGGCTAGTGCAGTGCACAGAAGTTATGTAAAACAATATCTGCACATTCAGAAATGCACAGCTTATCATACACTTTAGCTTCCTGAAGCTGCTTTAGTTTCAGTAGAGTCTACTTTTTTTAAGAGCTGGTTTTTTTTATTTGAGTTACATTAGTTAAGTATCAGAAGACACTAGCTAATGCTTAGATTTTCAGCAGAGCCAAAGAGGACAAAATACTCAAGTCCTATGGAATATCAATTTGCAAGTCCCAGCCAAAGCTTTTCTGGTAATTTTCTGGTAATATTCTTGTATTTCTCATGCTCCTTAAATATTTTTCCATGCTTTTTGTAGCATGCCCATTTTAATAAAGTACAGACTGATAAATATGGAAAAAAAGTCTGCTCTTTGTTTCCAGCTGTGAATGGGAACCTTGATGTTGCTGTTAACGGAAGCTGTCTGCTTCATGCTGCCCTGAAAATACATCCTAATTGTCCAGTCAAAATAAACCATTGGTGCTATTGTATTTCAGGTTTTGCAAACATTCTCCATCATGTGTGGGGAAAAAGAGAAGTGTTGAATCTCAGCTGTTTTTGTTGCTCACACTTCAGTTTTGTTGTTATAACATTTTTCCAACAAATCACATGGAAGCTTGTTCTCCCTGTGCTGCCTGCTTCTCCTGCAGTTGTCTCTGTGCTTCCTTCCATGCATCCCCTAAGGTCTGCAACTCTCTGGATCAGTCTGTACAGTTCCTGCCTTGTTAACATAGAAGAATCTGTATGTTTTGCTAAAAGATGGCTCATTTTCTTCTTTTTTCAGTTATGAATAAAGATTATTACATTTAAAGCAATTAAAGCTGCTGCTAATAAGAATGCATTGCTTTGGCACCAAATTATAATCCTGTTGGTCATGGCAGGATCTTGACTGTGTCTTGATGAAATAAGTTTATTCTTTACACGTTTGATTCTTTGTTTGATCTACAGACAGGAGCAGGTGCACTTTTGACTTTTTTTAGGCATTGACTTTGGTCATAGTGATATTTCACATACAAATGCAAAATTCAGATGTGTTCATTTCCTTGCAGTGCTGCATTGTAGGTGGGTATGTTAGATGACACTACTGAAGAAAGATAGTGTGATGGTGTAACTGCTTTTCCTGTTCAGCCCACACTTTGTGATTTAATCGGGTATTGTAGTGAAGTATTTTTGCATCTGTTAATGTGAGCCAAAAATTAATACGAAGTTTAACATTTCCATTTTTATCTTGGTGTATCCACAATGCTAAGAAAAAATTGCTCCTTTTGTTATTCCTCTTTGTGAGTCAGCCTTATTGACAGTACCAAAATGCTCTGAAAATAATGCCATGACTAATGGTTTTTCAATAGAGGAAGAACATCTATTTTGTAAGCTACTGTTTAAAAAGGAGTAATTAATCATTTGTTACTAATCAAACTAAGTACTATAGCAGCCTGATTTGAAGTGTGCTTGCACAGAGTTCAGTCATGCCTTTCAGTCCTTACACAGCCAAGTGGGCATGTTTGCAAACAGAACTGTTTTTCTGTGAATCAGTATTATAATAGCTGTATGGAACTAATGCCAGGATGATAACTTCCTTCATCAGAATGACATGCAACTATTCTAGTATAAACTTAAGCTCACTTCCAGGATGTATTTTCAACCTCAGTTCAACAATATCCAGAATAATTTCATCATGTTTTTCTAAGTGGTTGCTGGAATCCATTTAAATAGTTAATATTCAATGACTTTTGTGCAGTTTTTAAGACACTTGTAGCAAAATATGCATATTTCATTTCCCAAGACTTCTGTTAGCTCTTAATTTTAAAAATATGTTTATGTCCTTGAGTAAACACTTCTGAGTCCAATATTAATGCAACATCTTTGCTAAAAGCATGATTGCTTTGTTTCTGTTTTAGTGGCTAAACTACTATCCTAGGTATAAGAACTCTGATTACTGATTTTGATTCTGTATAACAATTTGCCTGCCCATCATTACTCTTCATAATTTGACATCCACTTTGATAGCCAGGTTCCAAAATAAAGCTTTAGAAATAACGTCTTTCCAAACGTTCAGTTTTTCTTCAACTGCAATAGAGAATCTCTTGTCCCCCAAGATACTCTTGCAGCAAGCCTCCATCTTACATTTTTTCCAAAAGTTGCATCAGTCTTGCCATGGAAAGACCTTAGATATAGGAGCATGTGTGAACATCATACTACATTACAGCAAAAAATCACTGCTCTGATATTGGATGAAGGGCAGATTTTAGGTGTTGCAAGAGGACATGTGTAATGTGTGAGAAGTTAAATTTGTCCTTTTTCTGTTCAGAGTTATTTGAATTTCAAACCAGTACATTTGTTTCATTACTTATTAATCTTATGTGTAACAACTTATTTCTTTCTTAGTTCCTAAGAAAAGCATATTCCAAATTCTAATCCAAAGATTTAAGAAATTGTAAGTCATAAATTAACTTATGCTTGCTAAGAACAAAGTGAGGGTTGGCAGATAGTTACTGCTGCTCAGCTAGTGAGCAGTAACATGTTAAGTCAAATCAACCTCTCCTCTCTAGAATGGCTTAATTACAATTTTGATGGTAGACATTTTGTAGGTTGAGTGAATGCTTCTGGAAGTGTTTGATATGGTCCAATATTTTGCTCTCTATACGTGCAAAATGTTCTTTACATGCAGAGCTGCTGGTTTTCCAGAAACCTGCTTATATACACCTGCTGCTTGTTTCCAGTTGTGGATTATTTTATTCCAAGGATTTGTGTCATGGAAGTTGTTCTGTGAATATGATCTCTCAGTCTTCCATCAGTGGAACAAATGACCTTTCAAGTGTTGTTTGGCTTAGCAGTGGAGGTTTAAATACTTGGCTTAAAGACTCTGTTTGTGCCAGAGTATGTCAGTGTGGAAAATACACAAGGCATCCTGCATGTGGTCCCATTATGGATTAAAGGAAATAGAAAACTATTCAGAGGGAAAGTAACTAGCATAAGGGTAATGCTTTCAATGCTGCCTGAAAGCTCCCATGTAACCTGTTCAGTTTCTCACTCTTATACAGCAAGTTAGCCTTGCCTTTGAATCCTAGTCAGCAGGAAGTTGGTGAAGTATTTTTATTACTGAACATTATGCTTTGGTTTTCCCTCTACTTACTTCTCCCTTTACATAATATACAAAAGTCTTTGCTAGATCTACATGTAATTACATACATATTGCTCCAGGATAGTGCAGTGATTGAAGGATGCCATTTTACAGCGCAGAGAGCAGCTGTAAATCATCTTGTGGGTTTGTGATGTTGGCCTGAAACCTATGTAATTTAGGAATTGGTTTGGGTTAATTTTCTTACTGCCACACCTCAGTTGTGCCTTATGTTTTTGTCTGCAGCATGATTGTTTTCTGAAGGAATTGCTTGCCTGGAAACCTAATACAATTTTGACTATGTGTTTAGGTTTGTAAAAGCGAAGTGAAAACTTTAAAGTTCTTCGGCTATCATACCTGCATGTAGCTGGATCTTTAGGGCCTTCAATTTTTTTTGCTTTTAAGATATGCTATATTTTAGATGTTGTCTTTTTTATGTTCTACTAAACCAATAATTCATGACAGCTCACTTTTATTCAATGAGGCCACCTTAGACTGAGGCCATTGATTCTCCCTGCCTTTGTACACGAGATGATCAGCCTTTTTTTTTTTTACCTCTTTCTCTCATAAAAGAAGGTTACAGACAAGTTAGGAATGGGCATTCAGTACAGCACTGGTAAAAAGATTTTTTTCCAAGACTTTCATCACTGATTCTAATAAGCTTAGAAAGAAGGTTGCTTAAAATAACGGTCACCTTACACTCCTTTCATTCAAAGGATCACAACCTATTAAAAAATAGGAATTGATAATACCTTTTCTACATAAAGTCACAGGTGCTCAACCGATAAATTTTTTTGACATCTTTGTTTTTATAGCTTGACAACAGGATGGATCGGGCTTTCCTTTTTTCAACACTGCTAACCTAAACTACATTAAGAATCCATCCCTTTCATGGAGGGATGTTGTCATGGTTGATTTGGGTACTACACACTGGAGTCCAGCAGCAAAGCTCTATGGGAAAGATATTTTGGGAGCTGTAGCAAGATTTGATACAGGTCTCACAAACGTCACCAGGCAGTCAAGCAGATGCTTTCACTACAGATGTATACTGAACTTAGAAAGCTTCATAAGAAGTGGCTCAAGCTGACATTGCTGCTTTAACACATGTGTACATGCACATACTGAGTGCTATCCTTACTACTTCATCAAGAAACCCAAATTTAATATCCCCTTTGCTTCTACCTGGCACTGGTTTTATGGGCTGTAACACAGGTGAGTGGGGCAACAAACAGTGTGCTATCAGCTTGGATGTAGGCAGGGAGGTGGTAAAGGTGGGCTGTGGAATGGGCTAGCAGTGCTGAACCTTGTGGCATCACCTGAAGTAGTGATGTTGAAGATCATGTATGTCTGAGTGCAGCGTGTGAGCTGAGTTTAGATTTGGGTGGGAGCTGTACCTTGTGTTGAAATACAGCCCTTGGGATATAAATACAGCCCTAGCAGTCATGTAAGTATGTCTAAATAATAGTTGTAGCGGTAAGTACTTTAGTTTATAAACATATATATGCGCATATATATATATTTTTTAAGTACAACTTTAGTCCTAGTATAAAACCAGCATAGAACTTTCCTCGAATGTGGAATAGAGGAAGTTCTCACAGAAACAGATGGCAAGAAAGAGCTTGGACTTGGAACCCATCATCTTTCTGTAGTTATTTCAGTATTTCTGCATGTTTGTGTTTGATGCAATTATGTCTTTTTCTGTTACAGTAATTTGCTGGCTAACTCCTTTAATTGTAACTGCCATTTGGCCTGGCTGGGAAAATGGTTAAGGAAGAAGAGAATTGTCAGTGGAAATCCACGCTGCTTGAAACCCTTTTTCTTAAAGGATATTCCAATCCAAGATGTAGATGTCCAAGACTTCACCTGCGAGGGTAAGAAAATCCAATTTGCTTTGACATTTATGGTAATGTTGGCACTTCTTTGAGGACCTCCTTCCCTATCTAGTGATACTCCATGGTAAACATTTCAGTTCAGTGATGAGAAAGCCATCTAGAGCCAAAGATCATTGTTCCCTGCCAGGAGTTTATTTTTATTCTTGATTTCCAGTTTCTGAATTTCTACTATCTACACCTAAATCTGAGAATGAATTTATTATAGAACGATGCTCTGCTTTGTATAATCCTAGTGCAATCCTAGCCTGCCTTTATAGTGTTAACTAAGTATATGAATACAGAAACGGGACGAAGGGCTAGGATTGCACTAGGTGTTTGCTTTGAAAGCCTTTTATTTTTGGATACTATTCAGTTCCACCAATAAAAGATGGGGAAAAAAATGTAGATATTATTTGAAAATCCTTGGTGATGCTTAATGCTTTGCCACGTCCATGCAGGTCCAAAAAAAAATGTGTATCTTCACATTTTGTTCACAAAGACATTCTCCATGAAGGTCTTTGTCTTCTGATCAAGTGGATTTTAGAGAAAATAGTACAGACAAAAATTGACTGATGAGTGCTCTGCTAAATTGACTTGTAGGCTGTGATTGCCTGTTAAGACCAGAAATGCTGGATCTTTAGTTAATCATACCTCTAAAGTGACCATAAGAGTGCTGGAAGTTTCCTACTTAGGGAAGAAATTAATTCCTGTCCTAGTCAAGCAATCTGGCAATAGGCCCAGGTGCTTGGGGTCAGAGCTCAAGGGACCTAGGTTTAGTCATTAAAGAAAAATTCAGTTTTAGACTGGGAGAAAAGAAAAAAAAAATCCTGGTCCACAAAATGACATTCCACACTTGGGAGGTTTCTTATCATGCAGTCACTCAGACAGCTGTGGTGACTGGAATGTAGGTGGTGGCATGGTGTAAAGCACAGGACACAGGAAAATGGAATGTGCTGAAGAAGCACACTTTTCCTGCAGGTTTATGAAATACTTAGAATTTTATTGCCAGTCATTAAGCTCAGCTGGGGAGGAAAAAAAGACAAAAATGTTCCCTGTTCTGTAGACTGGTCATGTTTCTCCATCCCTCTGAATACAGATGATCCCTACCCACACATTTTTGGGTAACCTGATTATCTTCTTTTGGGACTTGTAGTCTCTTCCTTTCATCTCAGTGCTTATGGGTACATCCAGTGGAGAGAACAAAGAAACACATCTGCCTCAATGAGTCCCTGCATCATTCTTTTTGGTTGGTTGGTTTTTTGTGTTTTGTTTTGTTTTAATTTTGGTTTTTTTGTGGGGTTTTTTGTGGTTTTTTTTTTTTTTTAAAGGCACGTAATGACAGCTGGCTGTGTGCTCTTGGACTGGAACATTTTGTCTCTGTGCTGGTCAGCACAGGTTGCCTGTACTCACAAACATTTGTGTGGTTCCCCTTACTGTCAGGTAGAGAATATGCCACTAAGTATTTCTTTTCAGACACACCAGTACTGCAGGCATTTACCTTATGTTTTGCAGTCTGTTGCTTGTGTAGAAAATCCATGTTTTAATGTTCTTAACTTCAAAGAGTTGATTACTTCTGCAGAAACCCCATTGTTCTTCAATTACAAGATGTAATCTGCTGTTTATGGACCTTTGAAACCATTTTTGGAGAAAGTAGATATTTTTATGTCTGCACAGATGGATCACCAGCAGTTGGAAGTATGATGCTTAGATTGTTGTTTGCCTGGTTATGCTTGTCAAAACCAATGAGTTTTTCAAAATTCAGATGATAAGTGAAGTGCCAGGAAGACTTTAAAAAGTAAAAAATTAACACCCAAAAGCTGAATTTAAAAAAAGAGAATCTTCCCAAGGCAGAGTAGATAGTGAATATAATCTGTTCAGATGAATTTGGGGGCAATCAATATTCTGGTCAAGTTCTCCATTTCAGCTAGTACAGTGAGAGTAGGGGAAGAGTTTGGGATTCACATAACTGATTGTACTGTAATTTGTGAAATTACAGTGATGTAAATAGTCTGTAGAAAAAAAAATAAATTTTTTTTAAAAAATATTTTAAAATATTGTATTTCACTTTTTGAACTGTTGATCATGTTGCCTAAAGAACTTCTATGAAGGCAAGGTGACCACTGGATCTACTTTAAAATATTGCCATGGTTACCATAGATGCAAGGATGTCCCCCCTTGGTCCTCATAAGCAGTTATCTTCAAAATGCCTGACTTTGGGCTGTGAAGCTGACTTCCTGATATTCCATTTCTCTCCCTCTGCAGGTAATGATGAAAGCAGCTGCTTGCTTCCACCTCCTTGT
This sequence comes from Phaethornis superciliosus, assembly GCA_023637945.1. Taxonomy (NCBI): domain Eukaryota; kingdom Metazoa; phylum Chordata; class Aves; order Apodiformes; family Trochilidae; genus Phaethornis; species Phaethornis superciliosus. The sequence goes on along the minus strand of JAJQWJ010000016.1, from coordinate 13,707,605 downwards.
CCTTCCCAGTGTACCTGTGTGGACTCAGTGGTACGTTGCAGCAATAAAGGACTGAGGACATTGCCCAAAGGCATTCCCAAAGACATGACAGAGCTGTAAGTTACCTCTTACATAGCTTCTTTCATGAGAAGTTCATGAAATTAAGTCACAGTGTGGCTTTGTGTAGGTCCTTGAATGTTTTGCCTTTGACCTCAGTAACTGCTATTTTGTGCTTTGGTGCTCTCCATACCTTTTGACTGATATTTTTGTACTTGCTTGTGCTTTGACTGAATACATAGCTCTGTAATGGGAATGGAGTTTATCTACCCTTGTACCCATTAATTCTGTGTGTAGGGAACAAATGCATATATTACTATCAATTAATCCTGTCATGCTTCTGAGAAGCTTAAGCTCACAACAGGCATAAAAGGATGGTAAAAATGTGTTCCTGACTTACACAGCTGTGAGCTAATTATCCTCTGAGAAAAGAAAAAAAGAAAGAGAAATTGACTGCTGGAATCAAACAATGAATTCTTTCCTCCAAACCTCATGAAGTGGCTAGCATAACAGATAATTAGATTAAATTGTAAAGTAAATTCATTCTAGTTCAGAACCATCTTCCTACTTGTCTTTTCATCTGCCCTTTGCTATGTCTTTTGACTGGATTTTGTTTCTTTCTGTGGAAAGAACATATACTGGTAGAACTTCCTGGCTTAAACTGTTGGCGGTAGAAATATTGAGCTTTTCCCCTCTAAATCCTTACTCAAATCTATGCCAGGTGAGTCATAACTTAGGCTTGTTACAATCTCATCAACATTCCTATGTGAAAATAATCAGCTGAGTTCATTGGTACATTCAATGAATTAAAATCTGATTCTGCTATTTTTTTAGTATCTCGTATTTTTATTTACCATTTAGTAACAAGGCAGCTGATGAATGAGATTCACATCTTTTTACTCCCATCACATTGTGAGAATGGGGTTTGCTCTGTTTTTCCAGTGTTGTAGTCAAATACAAGAGTTTGTTGCTGAGTGGAGAGTGTACTGAAATCGTATATGGGAACTCAAATTAACTTGGAAATGTTGCATTAATGAAAACATCCTTGGAACACTGCTAACCACAGCATAGTTGATAGTGGTTTGAATTAAAAGCCAAGTTCTGGCCTGTACATTGCATATTGCCATGAGTGATAAAAAGTCTGCAAGGTCGTTTCTGTTCTGTTCTTGTTCAAGTTTCAATGTCTTGCCAGTAATAAGGTATCACAAGTGTTACTTTCATTTCCACTGCCACACTGAAGAATTTTTATGTTTAAATTTTGCACATTGAGTTATACTGATAACTATCTGATACACTGATGACATAAGTTTCACAATAAGAGTGAAAGTAATCTCACATTCTCAAAAACTGCTGTATTTCTGAAGTTATTTCCTGGCAAATGAAGCAACAGCCTGGAACTGAGGAGTTTGAGGTAATAGGTGTTTAAATGACTGTCTTCTTCAGTAGGAGCCCTTTGGCTATGCAAGCCTCTACTTTGACTTTCTGCTTTCAATCCAGAAATGTGTCAGCACAGTCAGCCATGGACTGGCTGGCTTTGAATATGTCATGTTCTGCAAATATAGCCTTGAATCTCTCCCAACTGTCTCAAAATTTGATCCTGATCTTGCTCTCCCTCAAACAACATAAACTGAGCTCCTTAGCTGTAGCTGTACCGAAAGATGAGCTGCAGATACTTAAATTAAAAATTCGTGTGTTTGTGGAAGCTGTGATAATACATAAATAAATCTTACTTGCCTTCCTTCTTCCAGATTGAGATACTGATTTTGTTCAGAACATAGAAGGAACTATGTCGTCTAGGTCCCATGTTGCCAGTGTGAGCCTTAGTGTTTTTATTGGTCTGTGTTTGAGAGCTGTCCTTGCTGCCATGGTAAATAGCATCCCCTGTGGAACCCCACATGTTGCATCATTTTGAAGAGAGCTAAAACTTGGCAGAGAGAACCCAATAGCTTTCTAGGTACAGGGTGTCAGAGATTTATCTTGTTCAATCTATTGCCACTTCTGACACCAAAATACTCCTATGTCCCAAGGACAGTCCTAGGTCCCTTGACATATGTCTGCAGGCTGGAACATCTTCTTAAAGCTGTTTTGTTTGTGTTGTAGCAGTGGCTATCTGTTTAGCACTGGAAGCCAGGAAGCACATAAGTTGCTTGCTGCAGAAGATACCACAGCTTTTGCATAGCTAAAGGGAACAACAGCAGTCTCCAGGGCAGGGATGCCTTCACTTGTCTCCCTGGTATAGTGCTCACAGGTGCTCAGATCAATTCAAACCCTTCCCACATGTCACCACCACCTATCCCCTCCCACACTCTCAGTGTGCTGGGGTCTCTGTGCTCCCACCAGGCACTCCCACAAAACAGTGGTCACTAAAAACAGAGGACATCTCAAGGAGAGGACAAGAGCCTCTTGTCCTGGTAGCCCACAGCTCCCTTCTTGCAGGAGGCCTCTGCTGTGATACAATGTGCAGCATTTCAGTGAAATTTTTAGGAATGCACCAGTCTGACATACATAAACTTCCCTTTATTGGTGTGCCTATTTACAAGCACATTAGCTGCAGTGCTTCTTATTGAACTGCAGTGGATTTTTATGCAGTAGGGTTTAAGAAAAGGAGAACTGCCTTGTATGTAGATAAATCAGTCTTACATCTGAATACAGCCTTCTCAGAAGTTCTTTTGAATTCTTTTGGAAGTCTTAAAATAATCCTAAACCAGGAATTATTTAATTGTAGCAGGTATTAAATAGCAATGTGCAAAAATGAATATACATCTTGCACAGGCACATAGGGAAAATGTGACCCTTTGCTGGGTGAAATTTCACTGTACCTCAGCTCAGCAGAAAAGAACACCAGAACTGTTTTATTACACAGTGGACTGGAGACATTGTCTGTCTCCTTCCAGATTTCTTCCTGAGTTTTTCTTTTGGACATGTATATAGACAAAACATGTGAAAACCATTATCTCCTTCATATGTAGAGTTTGGAGTGACAGGAAACATCCCTGTGGTTAGTTTGCACCACCCTTGGGAGGAGGGATTACTCTGGCAGGGAAGCTTCCATCTAGAATAGAGTTGAAAAGATTACTAAGAATGCTGTTTTTTTAGAGTGATGGTGATGCAAGAAATTTCTGATTCCCAGCTATTCCTTCACAAAACCCCGTCATCATGGGCAAGCCTTCTTTCAGTTTCTTGGAAACAGGGAAACACTATGTTGTTTCTTGTAAATTCCTTTGTTGTATAATTTCTAACTGTCTATGTTTTTTCCCACTGTTTGCTTGGTCTGAAGAGAGGCCTTGGTTTTTTTAACATACTCAGTTTTCTAGTCCAGATGTTCAGAAGTAAAATGTTCATGCAATAAGCTAGTTTGGAATTTAGCCTCCCTTGCTGCTTAGTGTTTTAAGCTTTCCTTCTCTATTTTTTTCACAAATCTGTTTGAATTAGGTTTCCCATACTCTTTTTCCTTTTACATGTAACTCAGTGTATAAGCACTATTTTTTTTTAGTAGTATAGTATAGTCTATTTCTAATAACGTCTTATCTGACAACATCCAGCTGCCTTTATGGACCTACAGGAAATAGTATTTTGCAACAGGGAAAAACATTGGAAGCAATTATGTGGTCAGCATGTGCGTAAGCTGTAACATAATGAGGCATTTTGGAATAAATATATACTCATCATGTCTTCTCTAGTCTCCAAATGTTGTCATGACACTGAGCTGTACAATAGCACTAGCAGGATTCTTTGGAAAACCTGCATCATTGTGCTTATTTTTCTTTCCATTTATATTAATACATATTAATATTTGCATTAGTTTTGCTACTCATCACAAACCTCCTCTCTGCCATTTGCATGTTTTTTCTGTGTGTTAAGTTCATGTAGCTCATTCAGTACTTGGCACAGCAGTTTCCACAAGTGACTGACCTGCTTACTATCAGAGGGATCCCAATGAATTGCCTTCCAGCTCTTTATTTCCTACCTCCGGTCTGCTGCCCCTTCTGTCTCAGCCTTAATATGGTACTTTTGTTCAGCTCAATCTACAGCTGCCAAGATGATTTTGACTATTGCTTCTCATATATTTACTGACACATCTACTTGGAGGTATTTACCACCAATCTCAGCCCACTCTTCAGTGAAGAATATTGTAACAGTTCTGTGCCATTTTTCAGTATGCCTGTATTGCTGGTGATCAAAAGGATAGCTCTGAAGTGAGGTATCTGATGAAAATCATCTGCTTGAGAATGTAAATACTTGTCTGGCAACCTGCACTATTTTATATGCTGACCCTTAACACAGACTTCAGTGAATTTTCCTTTGATAACAAAGGAGACAAACAATATAGATCAAAGCTTAGGTTTACATTGTCCTGTGTCATAAAAGGTTTTACAGCCTGCTTAATTCAGTGCAGAGGAAAATTCTCCCATTGTGAAAATCAATAGTTATATGGATATTGTATTTATAGCTGAAATAGAGGACTTAAATCTTCATTTCATATCTGATAAGTTTAGAAAAAGTAAATAGCAGTGATAGTATGAAACAATGGATTCAATGACTGTTTGAGTACATATTGGAGAGGTGACTTTAGTGTTGAGACTACAGGTAAGTTTAACTTTACAGCCTTCAGTTTTATCTCAAACACAAATATGTTTCTGGGTGTCAAACCTGTAAGTTGTGGCCTGACATATAAATGTAGCAAAATCCAGAAACTTAAGAAAGTTCAAGATCCAGATTTGTACCTAACCTCATGCTTGAATTTTGTTTCTTGTTGAGAAACTATAATTGATGCTTTTAAAATTCTTGCTTTGTGAAGATTTCATCTTTCACAGTCCAGTTCTCTTATAGACCACCATTTTTAGGAAATGAAACTTGCCCCAAAAATTAGGATATTTTGTACCAGCATTAAACAGTTTAGACTATGAATTAACTTTAGAGCTGCATAAAATTGTCAGGTGTAATATCTTTCATAATGTATTATAACATAAAATATTCTATGTGGAATATTTAAAGAAGTTAAAGGAAAGGCTTTGTACCTTTTCAGTTACTGCCTGAGAACTGATTTCTCTCTCTGCTCTTTTAGCACAGATTGACACTATGAGCTTGACTTTATGGCTGAATAGTCATTTCAGTACAAAAAGGGTTCCAAGTGACTCAAATTGTTACATGATGTTTTGGCACTTTGTGCTGGTTATATCCCCTCCAGTCCAAGTTGTTTCATTATAAAAATAGACGGAATGGAAAAAGAACAGCTGTCATCTTTTATGCATAGTTTTAAATTTTTCATATGTGATGGTAGTGTGTGTGGAAGGTGCTGGGTGAGCCCTGGGGCTGCTGAAGGCACTGGGATCTGAGAGCTGGTGTGGCTGGTGCAGGCACAAAACACGGCTGTGACTGCAGTGCCAGCCATCCCAGCCAATCTCTTGCCTCTTCCCAGCACTTGTTCATGTTTTAAAATAAGCCTTTCCTGGTAGGCAGTTGATTGTATTTGATGAGAACACAAAGGTTTGGGGGTTTTCCCCCAGTTTTGGCTCTGTTAATTGCTTGTTGGTTACAAGTCATTATTGAGACTTCAGGATTACCAGTAGCATTCATGGGGTAAAAAACTATCTCCAATCTGATATTTAAACTGCAGAGACTACAGACTCGAAGAAGCAAATGAAGTTGGTTTGGATACTAGTCAGTGTGTTTATATTAAGGCAGCTGACACACGCCCTCTGGACTCTGTATTAGTAACTGGAATCTGAGCATTAAAATTACACATACATTTTTTCATTCATATCAGTATGTCTAGCAGATATACATCACCTTCCTTTGGCAAAGGATTGGAAAGAAATTAATATACAATCTTCCTCTACATCATTGCAATATGGCTTCTTTTGTTTTGTTTAGGCAGGGGGGCTGTAGCTTCAGCTTTTTTTTTTTAATTATTATTTATACATAAAAATATATAAATATGCAGGGTATTTTAACTTAGCTCTGCCCCCTCACCCTCAGGAACAATGCTGTTATTAACTATGTCCAGCTTTCAGCCCTCTTGCAGCCCCTGTACATCATCTGCAGCCCAGCAAGGTGCAGAGCTCCTGCCCCATCACCTCCTCCTGGCACCGATAGAAACCTGGCCTGTGGTGAGCCACAGCTCACCTGGAGCAGTTGGTTTCTTCAAATGTGGCATCTTAGATCTCTCTGATTCCTGGCATGCTCTTATACCCTGAAAAGCTCTGGTTATTTCAAACTCAGTGCTCTTAAATGTGCTTTCTAAGCCTTTCGCTTAGAAAATACTGCCATTCTTTGTACTACGTGGTAAGAAGTTAGTGCTCAATTGTTCTTCTGCATGAAAAGTATTTTATCAATGATTTTTCAGTGTAAAATTGTGATATCACTGATCTAAGTATTGCAGCTTTCTGCTAGTACTTTTATATAATCATCCAATTGCTTGCAGTACAAATCTAAAGCTATTCAATGCAGATCTGTTGTAGGAATTTACCTCCAAGGGTCTGCATCTCTCTGTTAGTCCTAATAAGAAAGCACTGGATTAAAATTTGCATCCTTGACTTGAGGTTGCACAAGGAAGCAGAACAGGTAGGAAAAACTTTGACTACCTATTACATTGGGATCAACAAGAGAATATCCTGAAAACAGATTTCTGAGGATTTCAGCATATTGTCAGGGCTGAGTCTCTTTTCGTTAAAAAATATCACTTCCAAACACATAATACATGACCTGCTTTTAGTTTCTGTTGAAAAAGCTTTGAATTTTACATTGTGAGTAATTAGTGGAGCGTCCTTATGTATAGATTTAACCTTTATGACTGTCTGGGATGAAAGAGAAGGAACAGATTCCCAACAGGCTGCTGAATCCATAGCAGGCCATAGCTTGGGAAATGAGAGATGATTTGCCCTGTTTAAACAGTAACATACGTGTTTGAATTCTGAGGATCTTCTCCATAACATTTTATGGTGTGAAATCACCAAGGAACTCCGTTTTCAAAATACTGTATAAGAAATGTAGTCAAAATTAAGCAAATTGACTTTACACTTGCTGAATATGAATATTCATGGGGGCTGTAGATGTGGCATAGCTAAACTATGCTCTGGTTTGAGATAATCTGCCTCAAGAGAGGCAAGGGCTAACTGGTAACTGTACAATACTGCCAAGCAATGATCGTCATCTTTGTGAATGGAGAGATTGAACTGTTAATTTTTTTTTTTTCATTAAGGCAGGATTTTGCTTGTGGTTAAAAAATCAAAAGCCCATTGTCCTCCTTGACCATCCTAATCCTAGCAGTAGTTAGGTCAGGTCCACTACATGCTCTAAGCTAACTCTGCCTTGGTGGGATCCTGGGCACAGGTAAAATGGATAACCATGTGGCTGAGAACTGAAGCAGCAGAAAATGGGAATTATGCTGAAATAGAAGGAGGAGAGAAATTCTGCTAGTGTTTATGGATTTTATTTTTAAATGATGTAAAAATAAAGTTTGTGGGAAAATTTTCTTGGATTTAGTTTACACAAATGTCTCTTGTTACAGTTAATGTGGAGAGGGAACACACAGCATAGGAATAAACTATTATCATCTTTGAGTGAAGAGTGAAGAAAGCTGTTGCGAAGAACAAGGAAATTGTATGTGTAGGATAAAAATTCTTAACATGATTATCAGATTATATTTTCAGCAGTTGAGTCAGCACATTAAGTGTTCTGGTGGCTATGAGCTGCCTTTCCTGACTACAGTTGATAATTTTTCAAAATACACCCCTTCATTTGCACTGAAGGGAAATACCTTTTCATCTTTTACCCTCTCCTGTAGCTGGAGAAATGCCTTCCCCCTACATGTTACTCTCTGAGAAGGCTGATGTGTTTCCCAGGTAGATATGGCTTCTGGCAGGTGTCTGGAGGACCACCCTGACAGTGCAATGGCACCACAGTGGTCAATTCCTGTTGGAGCCTTTTTACTTTGTTGTCTTCCAGGCATGCAGTTTCATCCAAAAGACAGGGTAATGGAAAAGAACTCCAGCTCTGTCTCTATTATTTTGTAATGAATAAGAAAAGCCCCACATCCTATTGCTGGCAGAGGTCAGCTGTGAAATAATGAGTATCAGTGCTCTCTTCTGAGCAAACTTTTGAAAAGTAATATTTTCATTATGGGGTATTCCCTTGATTACTGAAAGTTCATGGGTTTTTCAGTGGAGAAAAACTGCAAAATACAGGCACTGCATGCCAGGAAAATGAGAACATAGCCTTATCTCAAAATGCCTTAGCACTGCTGGGCATGTGTCTGAACAGAGACACATTCAGTGATGGTCTCCTACAACTTCCACTCTGGAAACACAACCTGTTTTATCAAATACACTTAGTGTGTGGAGGAGAAGCCTGTGTTCAGAGAGAACTTGGTCACTGGTCTTCAATTTGTACCAAGAGTTCCTTCTGTACAAGCATACTTAGCGCAGGAAAGGCTGAGGAGGTGGTATATGCCGTGGTAGGAATTGCTATAATTGATACGGAGTCAAACTGAGCAAAGTTTGTGTTGATGCTGGCGTGAGAGAGTCTGTTTGCAAGACAGAAACCTGGCAGTGCACCTCCCCTTGCACTTCTGGTTGTACCTTCTTACATGCATAAGACAAAAACTTTCCTGACAAGGTCAGTCAGCACTCCATGTTCTTATAAAAACTTCTGAAAGGTAACTTTTACGTTCAGAGCACAAGCCATACAATTTTTCTCCCATTCTTCAGTTGCTGTCGTAGAAGAACCAAATGGTCACATATGTTTGCTGTAGGCCAGTGAGCCTTTATTCATTTCCAAGTCTTAAAAAAAAATAAAATCAATAAGCTACTGTCATGCTTTGTATGTTGGATGATTCACTTATATAAAGCAGAAACTGTTACTATTTCAGAACAATGAATCAAAGGTACTTTCCTTAGTGAATGACTTTTTATTTTTCTCATTCATGCTTTGGATTGGAGTGACAGAAGTTCTTGTTAACATGTTTGTGTAACTGTAAAATCCAACTTTTTTTCAGATACCTGGAAGGAAACCACCTGACAGCTGTGCCAAAGGGGCTCTCCAACTTCAGACACCTGACACTCATGTAAGAAACACGTGTTTCAATGTCAAGAAAATTACATGACACTTTCTGCTCTGCTTTGGGGGTGGGAATAACTAATGAGTATTTGGGGGCGGGGGGGTGCAATGACAGAAAAAAATGAAAAACATTCTGTAATTTGAATTTGAAAATAATTTCACAGTGGCCACTGCTGCTATTAAGTGTTGATAAGGACTGGAGAAAGGGTGAGGTGACTGAGAGCACCAGAGACCATCTTCTGCAGGATCTTCCAGCCTCTGTGAGAGTAGTAAGTTCTCATGCAGGCTGCTACAGTTGCACTTGGCAGATTTATCTGTGCAAAGCAATGAAAGTCATTAACAGAGGAGATGGCATTAATTTGTCTGGGTGAGGCAGTATTTATAATGCTAAGGAAATGAAATTTGCATACTTGGTTCTGCCATAAACAGTCAAACAGAGAGAGACAGATCTAGACTTTTTTCTAGACTTTTCATCTAGATTTTTTTTCGTTAAATTGCTCCCTGAAATACACAGGAGTGAAATGTTCAAATGCTATTTGAATCAGATGTACATAGTTAGATCAAATGGGTGGAACAACCTCAGACAAAAACAACATGGAGGAAAAACTGGAATCCTTTCTTTTGAAACAGTGTTTTAGTTGGAAACGTCTCTTGTTTTATTTTTCAAGAGAGTGCAAAAACATAGCAAAGTGTACTGGTTTAGCCTAAAAGACTCTTTTTTAATGAAATACAAAATTTTTTTCAAGGAGCTGTCAATGTGAAGAGCATATGGAAATGGTATACCTGTAATTACAAACCAAGTTGGTACAGTAAATGTTTGCTTTTGGTTTTATCATCTGTTGATCCTTCTTCAACAATTTTGTTCATATTAGCTTATTTATTTTTGGTTTAGTGTTAAGTGCTGGAAATGCACCTTAATGCACCTTTCTGAGACTGAAACTTTTTAGGGAAAACTGATGGGCTTTGATTTTATGGTTTATTCAAATTGGCTAGAAAATATTATATACATTGACAATATGTGACCTTTCAAGTATTTTGCTGTGCAGATACTATGTCATCTTTCAAAAAGACATTTCTCAGTTGATACCTATAAATTGTGTTTTCTCTGTGTGTATTTCCTCAGTGATTTGAGCAACAACAGCATAAGCATATTGGCAAATTACACCTTCAGCAACATGACTCAATTATCAACACTGTAAGTAATCTGAAGTTATGAAACAGTTTTAATTTCTTTTCAGACACCATCTTGGATGTTGAACTATTAGTATAAATCTTGCTACTTAAGCACGTGGCTTTTTTGTGGTTGAATTATGAGTTATATGATCCCAAAAAAAAAGTGCTGTAACTGTTCACTCTTTCTCCCAGCATCCTGAGTTACAATCGGCTTCGGTGCATTCCCATCCACGCATTCAATGGGCTCAGGTCTCTCCGAGTGCTGTAAGTACAAGTGCTGCTGCTTCAGTGCTGCTGAGGTGCAATTTATTAGAATGCTGTTGGTGGCAGGGAGGTTTTTATTGAGCAGATGGCTTTCACTTGATCCAGTAGTCATAAATATTTTCACACAATTAGTTTCAATGGATTTGCACTTAGGTGCAATATGTCTAACAATGATTAGAGCAGGTGAATGCTAAACTTTGAAAAGAAGCAATTGCATATTTGCAGGATGAATGACTTTCCCCTTGGTAGTTCAGGGACAAGAACTGTCATGAAAGCAGGCCTCCAAGAGGCTGCCCTGTTTGTCCCTTCTACTTGAGCAAGGTTAGGATGATCCAAAGCAAAGGACTTTTCTCTTTGTCTAGAATAAACTTGATCCTATTTTAGAGTGAAAGTTTCCATTGGGTCCTTTAGAATATTTTCTATTAATTTAGATTTCTGTAGGCTGAAATACATAAGAGAATGTGATCTCAAGGGAAGTAGTTTAGAAGTCTCTGTAGTAAAACAATGAATAAGCAAAGCCAAGTGGGTGCCTGCAGTGCTGAGTTGCCTCTCTCAAATGTCTTCAAGTTGTGAATAAAATTTCACCTTGTGTTGATTCACACATTCACACATTCAGAGGTGTCCACATGGTTTCTTTCTTTGAAGATCCTTTTCTGCACTCTTTTTCATTCCATCATCTTCCTCTATCAAATAATTTTCTTATGACCTCTTGTGAAAGTCTTCTTTATATTGTCTTGGAGTGTAGCCTGTGAGCCTGCTTCTTGCAGCAAGCAGCTTTTCCCCAGCTTTTCTTAGGCGTCTGCTAGACTGACTCCTTCTTCAGGCTTGCATGTAAAATCTTTCACTCCCTATGTGCCCCATCAGAAACAAACTCTGAGTTAGGGTAGCTGAGATGTTTATGCAGATGCATCAATCCACGTGCATCTGTCAAGTCAGAGAAGGCACCTTCCTCCCCAGGGCCCAGCAACAGGACTTGCTCATCATTCTTAGCACAGTAAACTGAAAGCAGATAAACAAAATAGCTTATCTGTGCTGAGATTATTCAGTGTGCTGAAGGAGAAAGACCTTTGAACACTAAAGGGTCAGGACAGAGAACATGTCCTGGGTGCTTTGAAACTTGACAGTGGTATTACCTATTTTTTTTTTTTTTTTTTAGAGAGCAGTGGTTGCTGTGTTCCAGACTCCAAAAGTCTGGAGTTAAGATGCTGACACAAGCAGCTTCCACTTCAACTGTGGAAGCAGCAAAGCAATGCTGTTTGGCCCAGCTCTTGTACTGAGGTTTGAGTGGTAAAATAGATATGTAGGTTTCAGTCCCCCAACTTACCGGACAGCTTTAGATTCCTAGTTTTCATTATTAAAAACAAGATAGAAATGTGATTTGGATCTGTTGTTTCAAGTTTGGCCTGGGACTCTGATTTCTAGTGTGCTCACATTTGAGCTGTTTCACAAGTCCTGAAATACAGCCACAGATTAATATATTCTGTTTCATGGCCAAATAAATTATTCCATATGGAACTGTCTTCTGGCCTGCTTCTGATAGGCAAGTCAGCTTGATTAGAACTAGTTTGGGACTGTCTACTCTGAGTTAGTGTAGGTACAGCATGCCTCACTCTTTCCAGTTGCTACAATTTGTCACTTCTGTTCTTGTGGGACACATATGGCCAGAATCAAAGGGCAATATTTTAATAACAATAGCTTTTGGCTTTTTTAAATGTTCTACTAAGCAAATTGAAGTTAAAAAAATACCCTTCTTTGAAAGAGAAGCCCTCCCTGTCTTGCAGAGAGCAGCATGAGTGAAATGAAGCCTAAATGGGAATCTCTGCCTCTGTTTCATGCATTTGGAAGTCTCCAGACTGATTTGATTTATTATGGCACACAAAACTCTGGTATCAGGTACAATTTTTGCCACATGTCATCTATGTTGTTATTAAAAATCACTTCTCCAGAAAGAAAATGGCTTCTGAGTGACAGTGTGCAATCTGTTATTGTCAGTTATTTAGTATCCATATTCTTAAGGGAATTTAAAAGGAAAACATCAGCACAACAATTTCCACTTTTTCTTTTTTCTTTCAGTTTTGGTTTGGTTTGTTTCTTATACAAAGAATATAGAGATCTCATTACCTGTAGCTGTTCATTCCTTTGAAGATAGCAAACCCTTCTCATATAGGCTTCTGTCTTCCAAATTCCACTTTTTCTTTAATTTTTACTTCTCCATAGTAAGTCAATAAAGTAAATGTGTTTGTGATGAAGCTGATCTTAGATATCTGGTTCTGTTCTCTTTCAAGGACTTTTCAACACAAGCTCAACTGAAAAACTTCAGAGTAAACATGCTTATGTTTATACATAGATGAATATATATCAGTATTTACACAATCAGGTCTTAAATCTTGAGTCCTCATGTAGCTTATCCATAGTGGCAGCCAAAGTGTGCTGGAAAGCAATTTCAGCAGTCTTAAGAATTTGTTTAATAAGCAACAGTTGATATCAGTAGGTTTTTGCAACAAAGCTATTGCAGTAGAAAATTGTGGGTTTGGGTTTTGGTTTGGTTTTGGATTTTTTTTGTCCAAAACTAGTCATTCTAGAAGGTAAATTTAAAGACATTTTAAAAGCTGAGATTAAGACAAATTACTTACAAATACTGGAACTCTCTGTTAGACCTGAATGGACTGTTTTCATGATTATTTTTATTGTGTGACAATATTGTAACTTCTCCTAATTTAAATAGGAGGCTAAGTCCAAAATTAAAAATACTTTACTAGATCACTACAATTTTTCCATATTATAGTTATGAAAAAAAAAAGGTTAAAATGTGCTACAAGACATTTTACTACTATGAGATATCCCAGTTTTACTGAAAACTGACCTGTATTTACTGCAGTTCAAAGCTTGCACATACATAATAGTATGTGTGATGATAGAACTGACGTTCATACTTGCCAGGCACAATTTTGGAAGCAGTTTTTACAATGTACTTTCAATGATGCTGCACTAATTTGACCTCACCATTATTTAGCTTTGTTTCTTTTCTTTCTTTTGCATGGCAGAACAACTACTTGCACAGTTCTAGAAACTGTAACAGGTGCTGCTGTTAGCATTGAGCTTTGAGCATTGAACCACACTGTGGCTTCCCACTTTCTTGGACATCTGAGTTGTGCTGGTTCCTCTGGGGTTCGTTCTAGGTGTTTGCCCTTGATAGGATGTGGCTCTGTACCACATTTCTGTCTCTACAGCACTGATCATTGTTACTAAAAAAAGTATCCCTTTTGTGCCTATGCTAACCTTACCTTACGAGACAATGGGCTAGGAGGACTTAGGAACAGTTAGTAAACAGGTAGCTAAAGGAAAAAACAACCAAAACACTCAAAACCAAACCAAACACTCCAAAAGGATGTTTAATTATATTCTTACCTGATAAATATGCGAGATGACAAGTAAAAGAAATTTTTTATTTCAAGAATTCAGCTGTGGTTTTTTCCTGCTCTGAGAGGAGATCCACATCACCTTAAATTCACAGCCCTGCTGTTTACCTGTGTTTATAGAAGAAGATACCTGGAAATTGTGCTTTTGAGGGAGAACACACACACATCAGTGTGCGTGATTTAACTGACCAAATGTTTTAAGATTTTGCTTGACCGGTTGTTTAAAATTATTTTTGTTATAAAGATATGTTGCTGTTGTTGATCCAGGACGGAAAAGATTTTATTGCACTGTTGAACTATCTTGTCACTATTCATTATTGTGCGTTTTAAGTTTTTTAGCATTTATCATTTCATTCATGCATAGGTGATGATGTTGCTGACATGATTTTTTTTTGCAGACATTTGCATCCTGGAAACATATTTCAGTGTTTGAGATACGTAGTCAAGCCATTCATTCCAAGTGGTTTTACATTTTTTGATGGTTTTACTTTCTTATATATAAATGGCTTTGTCATTCTTGAGCTTCTCTTCGAATAAGGTTTCAGGGCATCTTGGAGGGATGATGCACCCCTTCACAGAATAAACACAACTGATAGGGCAGAAAGACATATATATATAAATTCTGTTGTCTGTTCAGAATCATCTTAGTGATCTTTAAGTAGTTTTAAAGTTCAGAATATCAGCTCATTATGAGAGGCTGCTATTTTAAATATCCTCATTTCATTGCAAGAGGGAACATATTGATAAAGAGTTGTTGACCAGTCCTAATCTTGAATCCTCAAGACAAAAATTCTCATTGTGTAGTATCTGTGGGGTATGAGTCAATTGGAGATTCTGTGTAGAATTAGTGAGTGTTCTTTATCTGGAGTTACTTTGTGGGAGCTCCTATCCTTCCTTTGAAATATTTGAAAATCCTTCCTATATTCCTTTGAAATAATTGCTTGGAGATCCATCCTTGTATGCCAAGTTTTATTATTAGTGGCCAAAAGCTAGGTATGCTTTAAACACAATTACAGAATAAGGATATTGGAAGGGGTTTTGGTATCAAGAACTGGAGAGAGGTGCCAGCAGGATATCTCAGCTGTAATTTTTGTGGTTTCATGCTCTGTAGAAAAACTTGGCAGTACAATGAGACAGAAAATGCAGCTGTGATGAGTAGCTGTAAAACATGATAGTGATAACATTGCTTATGTTTACATAGTTCTCAGCCATGGTAGGGCCCAGCCTTGAGGGAGACAGGATAAGGTACATCTTCCCCTGCTTTTCCTTGCTGTTTGTATGCTGGTATAAGGTCAGGGCTAAAAGTAGAATTCATAAGAATTACAAGGCATCATATAGATCATGGTGAAGCTTGTAAGTGGTGTTAGGGAAGAAAGGATGCAAGAAGCAATGCTTTTATTTTTGTCTGGGGCTCTTGTGTATTTCCGTGGGCCCAGGTGTTTGGTTGGTTTCACATAAACTCACTGTGCACCATTTCAAGAATCTGAACAGTGATGGAAATAAAAAAATAAGATGTGGTTGCTGTGTTCTGCAAATCACCAGGTAAATTAGAAAAGAAATTACTCAAGGGAAAGTGCTACTCCAAAAGCAACACACAGTGGGTTTCTTTTTTCTCTGCAATGTCTGGAACACTGACAGTAATTCCTAGACCTGGGAAAGAGGACATAAAGAATTCAGAAGTTTTTTATAACTGAACCACCTCAGGAGAGATGTGCAAAAGAAATTACGAATTTAAAATGCTACTGCTCTTTTCCTTTGGAAGTTTTCTACTAACTTTTGTTTAAGAAATGGCTGAGATCCAGCAGAATTTACTCCTAATTGGCTCCTTACGAGACCTTTCTGTCTATTATTATTTGACTTAGTAACCTAGTCCTCATTGACATGCAAACTAGAAAAGTTATAATAAACCATAAATACTTTTCTCTGTCTTGGGGGTTTTGTTTTTATTCTTTTTGCCAGATAATTATTTAGTGAGGCAGGGAATACAGAAGCTGAATAGCTGACTTTATTTCTTTATAAAATAAAATCTTACATGATTGTGTATCTTCTCTGGTGCATTTTCTGGATAGCTGCTCTGCACTTACCACCACAAGCATCCTGTGCCCTCCCACACACTCATTCCTTGCTGTGTTTTTTCCTGGCTCATTGTAGCCCTGGTGCTGCAAAAAACACTCTTCCTCTCTATTTGTCTGTCACAGCCTCTGGTGGTGGTACCCTACTTTTTAGCAGTGTCTTCAGTTGAAATTGCAATGAAGACCACAGGTAATATTATTAACACAGAAAATACTATTTTTACTCTTGTGTCTGCCACTTTGAATACAAGTGTTGCCAGGTTCAAGCAGCAAGAAAAATCTTCCTGTTTATACTTACCTATGTAACGCACACATAAATGTCTGCCTTAGAGTGGTAAAATCTCTGAAAACCCTGCTAGGAAAATTTGAGTTTCTTTGTGCAGTGCATATAATGCTTTAAAATAACTAATTACAAGTATTTTTTCTTCATAAACTTATTTGTAAAACAGATTTTTAAAAAATCACATGTTTTTCCTACTGTAAGAATGGGAAACCAGAATGTAAAGCACATCTGTGTTTGCCCCTGTGGACCCTTGTTCCCTCCTACCACCTCTGAAGTCGATACTTAATTTAACTTTCACAGTTCCTATTTTCCCTCTTCTTCTTTTTCTGTGTTTCTCACTAATGGGATTCTATAAAAGAATATAGGTACAGATGTGAAGGTCTGCTTGTCTCAATACATTTGTAATAATACAAACAGTATGTCACCTTTTGAATTCAAAACATTAGTCACTGACTGTTCTGATCAAGAAGCAGAGGTAATGAAGCATGGAAGCTCAGGAGTTGTGAAGCTCATAGAAACTCTCAAAGAAACAAAATTAAATATTCTTCTTATCCACCAATTGCTATTCTAATCCACACCACTTGTGGGGAACAGATGAAATACTGTTGTTTGATACCTGCCTGCTTCTCCTCTCTTCTAGGACGCTTCATGGAAATGATATTTCCAGTGTTCCTGAAGGTTCTTTCAATGACCTGGTGTCCTTGTCCCATCTGTAAGTACTTCTGTCTGGGTTTGTGTGTTTGCTCAATGGTTTCAGATTTATACAACAGTATATATTATTACAAATTTAAGATTGTATAGCTTTTCTGGTTTTCCTGCTCACTTTCCTTATTCTGCTCTGGATATTGATAATGTCTTTGTTTGAAGGAAATTAAAAAGTACTAGAACCTGTTGTTATTAGTAACCTAAATATTTTCTTAAGGAAAATCAAATGAGCAAACGTGACAGTTTCCTCTTCTTTGCACTTGCTGTTTCAGTCTTCTTTCAACATTGTCTATGTAAAATGCAGGGAGTGTTATGGTCTGAGGGTGAGACAGGAAACCTCCCACAAAGAGCAAATATTAAGCAAATGTGAATTCTTTGCCTAATAAGTATCATATGTTTTGCATACTGAAATGTTGTCAATATATGAACTTGCTGATGAATCACTGCTTCAAGCATGTGTATTTAATCATATGGAATTTGATCATTTCACAACATTAATACTTTATTCCATAATTTGAAAAAATTATCAAATGTTTCAGATGTTTCAGAATATTACTGGTATGTTGGTGGAGCTTCAGGATGTTTTTCAGTGCAGTTCAGTTCCTCTAAGAGCTTCAAAGACAAAGAGCTGCAGTTGTTACAAAATAAACTGAAAGTGTAACAGTGCCAAAAGAGTGAAGAGAAAATGTTTTTTCCCTGAGATAATGTGTGGTACTTTGCTTCATTGGAGAACAGATGTAAAGCAAAAACAAGTTTGGGAAGCATGTTTCTTCATTACTGCCCTCAAGTAACCAGAGGATTGGGTAATATCTTGGTCCTTTTGGGAACTGACAAGTTTCACAAGCTGGAATGGATACTTTCTCTCTGATGCTGATCTCATGCACATGAATTGATGTGGATGTATGCACATGCCAGGACAGGCAAATATATAGATATGCTTTAACATAGGTTTTATATCTCTGATTCTCTCTTTGCAACCTTAAAGATGCCCTTCATTTGCCTGGATGCAAGGTTCAGTTCATATTTACGTATTTTCTGATTAGCAAATATGTCCTTTGACTATTGCTGTCTGTTTAACAGCTTTCTGCCTCAGTTTCTCTCTGGACAATAAATAGTAATTACAAGTCATATTGGTAGGGACAGAAATAATATGTAAGCAACTTAGGCAATTTCATCTTCAGCTGAGAAATAACCTTCTCTGTTTCAAGCTTAGGCCTTGGTATGTAAGTCAGAGTAAATACTCATTTTCCACAAAATCTATTTCTTCATCCTGTTCACAATATAGTCAGATCAATTTGTATATTGTTTTGTAATGAAAGTCCAACTGAGCTGAAGCCCTGTACCTCCTTTTAGAAGCAGTGACACCTTTCATACCGGGAATCTGGCTTCCAAAGCTATTTTTAGAACTCAAGAGGTAAACATATCATGCCCCATTTGTTTGGATTTTCCTCTGAGTTTTAAATGGAGTGCAGATACAATTTTCCTGGGTAAACTATTCACCTTAGAGAGTGATAAAAACCCCTTTGGCCCAATACAATCACTGCAGTCTGTCCGTTTAGATCTATGTGCTGCCAGAAATGTAAAATACACAAAGCTCAGATGAACAGTAATAAATAGGATCCATAAAATAAATAAGGCCTATCTGGGGTGTAATTTGCACGGATGAACAATTGAATTTTACAGTCTGGTTCTGCTCTCCAGTTCCTTAAAGAGGATTCTGAAACTTTGAGCAACCACAGTGGTTTTGCTTTTCACTTGCCAGAGTAGGCTGTGCTTATTCAAACAGAGTCACACATAATTGAAAATAAATTCCTTTTTAGCTCTTCTTGATATATAGATCTTCAAGGAGAAAGCATTCATTGGAATGATTTTGAAAATGATACAAGGGGTTGCTATTCATGGGAGGAAAAAAACTGTTAAATTTACAAGCTAAGAGCAGAATAGGTATTATGGCTGGAGAAATCTGACTAGCAAGCTGTTGAGCAAGATGATCAGCCAGGGCCTTCAGCATCACTACAGTGTGGGGCTTGATGAGGCAGAGTATCAAATTCACCTTTAGAATTGCAAAGAAATATTTGTGTAGCATAGACAAGACTGCTGATTGTAGTCAGTCTTTTGTAATAGCTTTAAATTGGTCTGTGATTGGAAGAGCAAAACTGAGATGCAGATACTTCAGTCACTTTTTCCATAGGTGCTTAAAGCCTGCAAGATAATCTTCACCAGATTTCTTTTACATTGTAAACATCAGTGGTTCTAAAGTAACTATTCTGTGTAGCTGATATGTCTTACTAGAGGCAGAGAAAGGTATACACATGCTGTTTTCTTTGCTGCTTATTACTTTATTCACTTGAATAATATAATTGGCTGTTTAAACCCTGAATCTGCTAATTGGTTTAGTCCAATGCCAGGGATAAAAATGTTGCATCACTACTTAAGGGTGACATACATTACTAACTAAAAACCCACAATCTGAGAGGGTAGAACTGAAACCTTCTTAAATCAGTTCCTGCATTTTCTTTCAATAATACACACAACTCTGTAACTGACTCAGTTTCCAAACACTGCCCAGGCATCAACTGAGCCCTCAGCACCCCAAGGACTCCCCAAAGAACCCCCTGGGTATGGGTGCTGTGTACAGCAGGGGGTTCTCTCTGACAAGTTTTCAATAAAGAGCTCAGATTCCTAACCTTACTCAAAATTATGTTAATTATGTAACCAACTATAAAAAAATAAGCTTGCCTCTCCTCTGCTTCTCCACATCATTATGCCTACTTTAAGTGATTTTATTCTTAGTTGCCAAAAAAAAAACTATGTCTGAACAGAAATAGCTGCACAACATTTTGAAAATGCTGCTGATGGTATTTCATTACAGCACAAGATATTTTTACCTTCTTGAAACATTTTGCTATAATGGGCAAAGAAATAGAGTGTATTAGAACTCATGAATGAAAATACAAGAATTCAATATAGTTGCTAGAAAATAAAGAAAAAGAAAGGGAAAAAGAACAAGAAAAACCATAAACCACCTCAAACAAAAGAACAGAAAAGATAAATGTGGTCATTTCTACAGCTGTATAACAGTGTTCCTGGTAATCATTTCTAGTATCTGTAAATCAGCTTTATTTCTAATGTAGTTTGTAAAGATAAATTAAAATAGTAACAAGCTTTCCACTGTCCTCCCACTCCTATTTTATATATGGCAGTTGCTCAACACTGAAGTTAATTTCTCGGTACAGCTTTCACTGTTGCATTTTGTTTAACCTTGGACAAGTGAGCCAGTTGATCACAGTTACAGGGTCAAAAAATCAACACAGAAGTTTTTTTCCATTGTAAGCAATGGATTTACAAAAGGAATGGATGGAGATTTTTTAATACTGTGCTGCAGTATACATTTAATTTTGATGAATGAGCCCTAGACAGGGTTTGAACCCATGAACTTTCATTATGAATCTGTCTAGGGCACAGTGGGTTCATTAGTCAGTCGTGTAGCAATGTATCAACAAATTTACCAAGGTTTCTGTCTTACTACTCTGTCTGATATGTTTTTATTTGAAAGAAGCTTAAGTTTAAAACACCATCTTAAAAATAGCAGAAATGCATCATTTGAATTATTCTTTACTATTAAATAAATACTTTACTAATAGTAAAGAATGCATTCTTTACTATTGCTTTCCTATGCTAATCTTCAGTTAGTTGATTTTCTTCCCATAAAAATTCAGGTTTTGTGCATAAGTCTTAAATTCAGAATAGTTAATTGAGACTTTTCACATGTGTTTCCTCATACTTTCAAAAACTAGTTGTTTTTAAGCTGACTCTTCTGAAGCCTGAACTTTACTTGTAATTGACTGATTGCATGAAAAGACACTTTCTTTAAGGGAAAAAACAGTATAAATAAGTCAAGGCAGCACCTATCTTGAAGGTAAAAAGGTTTGTTTTCTTTTGGTAGGTATTCATGAATAATGAAAAAGTTCTGTGAATTATAATTGCACAGTGTGAGTGCATCTAATTCAACCATACAACCAAACTCAAGTGATGGGATAACCAGCAAATGTGCTTTCAAAGCCATAAACAAACTTAGCAGACACCAAGTTGCAGGTGTGAAAACAGGGGTATGTTTCACGTAGCGAGAAAGTATTAAAGTGATCATCAGATACAAATGAAATCACACAATTAACTGTTAGAATATGTTCTGAAGGCCACAGACCTAAATAAAAGAGAGCAATGTGATAAATTTGATGAAAGCAGTATGTCTGGCAGCACTGCTCAAGCACAATTTCCAGACAAAGTGACTTATTATTTGGAAAAAAAAATTATTTGTTGTTTGGTATTTATGCAGCCTAATTAATGATGGGAAGAAGGAAAGATAGGGAATACTAGAGGAGATAAATCTGTAAAATTTCCTGAATACTCAGAAGACCTTTCCCACATTTTGAAGTTAAAGCATTCCTGTAAAAGTGGAGAATAATATGCTCTTTGATGGGATGAATGGTGTTATCTTTGCTTGTAAGCTAAAATACCTGCTCTTGATTTTTTTACACCACTAGGGCTCTAGGTACCAACCCCTTGCACTGTGACTGCAACCTCCGCTGGCTCTCTGAGTGGGTGAAGGCAGGGTACAAAGAGCCCGGGATAGCTCGCTGCAGTGGGCCAGACACCATGGTGGACAGGCTGCTGCTCACAACACCGACTCACCACTTCCAGTGCAAAGGTAGGAGCAAGCTGGGAGGCTCTCTGTTCTCCCCTGCTGCTTTTCCTCCTGTACTGTGCTTTGGTTTGCCCAGGGAAGCAGTGGATTCTCCGTCCCTGGAGATGTTTAAAAAGAGCCTGGATGTGGCACTCAGTGCCATAGTCTGGTAACTGCAGCGGTAGTGGTCAAGGGTTGGACTTGATGATCTCTGAGGTCCCTTCCAGCCCAGCCAATTCTATGATTCTATGATGCTATTGGAAGCTGTTTGGTTTTGAAGCAAGATTGCAGGGTTTGGCTTTCACTTTCTGAGCCATCACAGTCCGTTTCATTTGCATTATCAACAGTTCTTCCATAAAGTGGAGTTGACTGCCCCACTGAATGGAAAACCAGCAAACCTCACAGGGGTTAGTATTCCTGTTGCTCACACCGTATTATAGTGGCAAGTTAGCATATAGGATGTTGTTAGAACTTATTTGAGCAAGTAAGTTGGTTTTGGCCTTCTACCTACCCCAGAAAACTTCAGTAAGATAGCGGTTATTTTTCAAATATAGAGTGCTCTAGTTATTATGTACATTTTCTTAAAAACTGAGAATTCTTCCAGAAAGCAAGTATTTACCAAAACTACATTTCAATTGAAGATATGCAAATAGTCCTCACCAGCTCCTCATCAGAACTGGAAATTATCAAAGGTGTTTGATGTCTGAATACAGGAGACATGCATTCAGGAGAGGGTTGAGGTGCAGTTATTGATAATTAGAGAAGGTCAATGCTGCATTAGGGTCCACTTAGACAGAGCACACTTTTTTTTGTGGGTGGCTTATTAGTGAATATAGCATATACCTATATGTTCCTAATGTAGAAAAAATTTGGAGGTTCACTTACGTTACCAGCACACAGGAGAAGATGTAGTTATATTTATAGTGGAAAAGATGGGTCAGTAGCTTCTCCTGGAAATGGAAATGAGGGCATAAAGACTGGTTTTATGTCTCTCAGAGTGACGGGCACATTTACAGTACTGCTTGGAAGCATAATTTTATAGAGGCTGTGATTAAACTGCTGAACAAACAAATGATGGTGTTGAGGTGCGTTAAGAACACAGCTTCCCAAATCTTAGCTGAAATTTATGTCCCTTCAAATATATATTTAATAACTAACCTTATAATTTAATTACTTTGAAATGTCAGCTTCAAGACTATCAGAACTCCATAATAGTCTCTCAAATGTGAAGTAAAAATACACCTTAAATAATAAAAATATCAAATACTCATTCAAACAAAGTAAAACAAAGGAAACAAGTGTATTTATATGTTAAACATGGTCTGAAATTTAATCCAGAAAGATAGGCTAAACAAGACATTTTGTTCTGAAACTGTGATATATCAATAGGTAAGCTCAATATCTCTCAAAAATAAATGACAATTTTTATGCAAGAAGTAGGTAAACCTGTGATCCAGACTATTAAAGACAGCTGTATATTTTAAATGTAAATCTTAGTTGATGGGCTTTCTACTATCCTAACTGTATCCATGGCTTGCTTTATCTGTGTAGAAAAGGAGAAAAAAAAGTATTGATTCAGAGGTGGTCTTCAGACAAGCAGAAAGTCTGGGCAAGTGGCACTAAACTCCAAGAAGCTCCAGAGCCTAGTCCCCTTTTCTTATCTCAATACATATATTTTGAAAACCAACACATGAACCCATTTCTCATGCTCAGTTAAGATCCAATGCCTCACGCTGCTCTGTCTGGACATCAGTGATGCTCTTCTATGGGAAAGCAACAAAAGGATTTGTTACAACGTAAAGTTCAGGCATGTGCATGTGAGAGAGCTCAGGGTGGGCTGAACCCCTTGTTCCCCTAAAAACCTGAGCAGCCCATGCTGAACATGGTACGTTGAGGTGCTTGTGTAAAGGGAGTGCCTGAAGGTGCTCTCTGGCCTCCCATTACTTTTACATTAAAAAAACAAAAAACAAGCAAAAAAAAAAAGTTTACCTTACTGTTTTTTTTAAATATGTTTTTAGCCTGTGATTGAGCAGAAGGTTATGTCTCAGCAAAGCCAAGAAAATGAAAGTATGTGATGTGCAAATCATGCAAACTCAGCTCAGCTCTGCTTTTTATTAAATTGCCCTCCTAGCTATGCAGTACAGGAAAAGAATGTTTTGGGCTGAGGGCATTTTGCTGTATAAATCAAATCCACAAAGGCAAACTGATGAATTACTTAAATGCCAGGAACTAACACTGTTCTTATTAACTCCTACATTGATTAGCTTTGATCTTTGCCATAGGAATAAATGGAAAATGTATGCCTGTGTACTAATAAATAAATAAATAAAAGAACAAATCCTGGCTTAGTGACCCCTAAATCTAGAAGAGCTGCATTGCTGGCTGTCTTATGAGCTCTCCAAGGAGCTACCTTCATATATTCTCTACCTCAAAAGTAACTCAGAGGTTTGCCACATTCCACCCCCTGCCGTTGCCTGAAATGTTATTTCCTCTTGCTGTCCTAACTCCAAGCTAAAAACATATATGACATTTGGTTAGACATAAATACAAAGATGGAAGAGGATGACAACAGTCTTTTGGTTCATTTTTTGGATTTGTTACTTCTTGTGTGTTTTTAATTAATTATCACATTACTCTCTGCAATCAGCTGTGCCCTGTTACCAGACCTTTGTGTTTAGCTCTCTGGCCCTGATAACACCACCATCAGTATAAGATCAAGATGTCACCTTGATGCTGCCATTGCTTTTCAGCTGAAACTCCTTGGTAGCCATTTCTGTCATATTCTTACCCCCTTTGGTGATGTAAAGGTTTTCAAAGTTAATTAAAAAAGGTTTATATCTCATACAGAACGGTCCAAAGAAAATCCTTCACTAGAAGGGGTTTTTTTGTGGCTAGTTTTGGTAACATTCAAGAGCTCCACTTTTCAATATCAAGTATAAGTTTCTTTTCTTCCAGGATGTTTCATAATTTTCTCCTCCTTATTATCTGTAATGTAGCAGGAGCTCCATGCCCACTTCTGATTAATATGGGACCACTATTAAGTTAATTTAAAATCTGTGTCCTTCAAAAATGAAATGAAGTTCTTTAGGGTCTTTACTGCTGAACATGATTGAAGTCCTTTTAAAGTATTAGGTTTTATTTTTTACATGTAAAAGCCTCTAAGTTACTAATATCTGAAATAGTCATTTCAAAATAACCATATCTTAAGCTGTAAATGTAACTGTCTAAATTAGCTTTCTGTAAAGTCTCAACAGTAAAATATTAACTGATTTATGTATTTAGTATTGTTTCGATCTGTTCTCATTTTCCTGGTCACTCACAATCACTGCTTCCTAGAGTTCGGTTAAAATTAATTGTTTCCTGGCTTAAGCATGGCCATGCATATATTTACACATTTGTGTATTTGTTTGTGTTGCATTTTGCCCAGATAGCTGATGCTGTTAATCACTCTTCTGGGCAGAACAGGATAAATTTTGAACTCTGTTAACACTGAGCATGGTAGAACACTTTGCAGCTAAATATTAACGTAAGCCTCTAACTAAATCTTATGCTTATTTTTTATTTCTACTGTTGCATCTGCACTTTCATTCTTATAACCAGCCATAGAAATGTCATGTTATAGTTCCCTAGGGGTTTCTGTTGCAGAATTTCCAGCTCTGAGTGAAGGAGAAATTGCTGAAAGCAAATTTCCACTTTCTGGAAATTCCCAACATGTTTTTTCAGAGCTAGTTTTTTCAGAGCTATATTCTGGGAGAATATATGCATCATTGAAGCTTGCGTAGCACTTGATTTAAGTACTTAAAACCTCTCTGGTCTGTGGGAATCTTGTGCGAAGATGCACCCACGGCATGTTCATTTGTGCCAATGTAGGGTGAATACTATGTTAGGGAAAAATGTGTGTGTGAATACAGGAAGTATTAATTTTTTAATCCAGTCCTCTATTAATACACTGTGTTTTGCCTTTCCAGAGCCAGCAGATATCAGTGTTGTGTCCAAGTGTAACCCCTGCCTCTCCAATCCGTGTAAGAACAATGCGATGTGCAGCAATGATCCAGTGGAATTTTATCAATGCACTTGCCCGTTTGGCTTCAAGGTATGACTACAAATGAACTACATGCAAGGCACAAAGTGTTTCCCTTCTGTGTTCTTAATTGTTGCACCAGGAGAGGTCAATTTTTGCAGACAACTGATATCAGAATGTCCCCTAGTCACGCAAATCGTGTGTGAGCCTTCAGCTACACCTTGCTACAAATTTTATCCTGTGTAATCAGAAAGACATTTGTTTTCTACCTGTCCTATGGCTAAACAGATCACCCTGAGCAGCTTGCTTTTGTTGACCCTGCTTTGGGCAGGGTGGTTGGAGTCGACCATCTCTGGAGGTCAGGTCCAACCTTGGGAATTGTCTGTTTCTGTGATGTAGAAATGAGCAAGTTGATTTATCTTCCTTTTAACTTATTTCCTTTTGCCAGCAACTTGATAACCATTTCATAGACTGCCAAGCCAAAGAGGAGGCAGTTCATATGGGAATTAAGGGCCACTTTAGTCCACAGTGACACAAAGTTGATACCTGCTGCTTTACATCTGTTGTACACAGACTTATTAGCAGAAAGATATCTCATCAGAACAACCACTAGCTGACCTGTGTCTGAGTTCTGAACAGGAATGCCCACAGAATCATCTGCAAGCCTGAAGTCCAGTAGAGGCCAAGCAATGCATGCTTGCAGTGTCAATTTCTTGGTAACACATTTAAAAATCAGAAGATCTTGTAATTGAGTAACGCAGTTTCTTTGGTAGTGATACTTAACTCCCATTCTTAACACTGCATCACAATCCCTTAAGGCTACCAAGGGTTTGTTTCAGAGTTGATATAACTGGAAACCTAGCTCAGTAGTCAGTAGCTGAAGGATTAAGTGTAAGTAATAAATGAGGCATATGATCTGTTCACAGCCTGGGGAGAATTGGATGTTATGGCCAAAGAAGTGGGTTGCATCATATAGACTATGATTTTATTTGCCTCATTGGATACTTCTAACAGAGTCTTGGTCAGCTGAAGGAGTTGCTCATAAAACACAGATTATTGAGAGCTATGGAGAAACAAAACAAAAACAAGAGCAAAACCAGACGTGTGAGAAGTAAGCACAAGTATCCAT
The DNA here is from genome assembly GCA_023637945.1 of Phaethornis superciliosus. NCBI lineage: Eukaryota > Metazoa > Chordata > Aves > Apodiformes > Trochilidae > Phaethornis > Phaethornis superciliosus. Next base: position 13,680,762 of record JAJQWJ010000016.1, on the reverse strand, counting down.
GTCTTACATTTCAGGAAGGATTTAGCAATTAGTTTGATCTGATGATACCACTGTTTCCTTTCTCTATTTGCCTAGGTTATATCCCTCCCCAAAAAATAGAGGAATTGTGGAAGATGTCTGAAATATTGGAAAGAGATGTAAAGTTTATTTTTGCTATCTTACCTCAGTGCCTCCATATCTAGTACTCAAGAATACTAACAATTCTCCTAAGTAATTGAAAAGCCCATTGAAAATTTCCTCTCATTAAAAACCCTTCTGCACATGGGTATATAAACCAGTAGGATCTTAAAAGACTACATTGTCAAAAATCCATTTAACTATAACTAAATACTTGGTAGTTAGTTGATTTGTCTTTGCAATGAAGGAAACTGTGGGTGTTCATCTCCTCAAGTTGACTGAGGAGTTTTAATGTGATGTTTAATACAAACTACATTGAGTTCTTAGGATGGGACTGCCCCTAAGGGTTGCCCTGAGGATAACTTGAAAAGTAATTGATTTCAAAACTTGCAGGAAAATACATAGGTTTTTGTTTATCTGTTACTCTATAAGGCATGTGTCATTGAACGGATATCCAGATTATTATAAGTAAAAATTATAGGTAAAAATAAGCATACCCTTTTTTTAACCCTGTGGTGTTTAGTTTGGGGTTTTTTACAGCATTTCTGTATTAGCAAATGCATTAGTACAGATACCTTTAGAAGACATTAAAAAGGTAGGAACAGTAATCTAAAAGAATCCTTTAGTTGTATTAGCAGTCACTAAGTGTGCATCATATTACTTAGAAAGCTTTTGATAAACTTTTGAAGTGATTCAGTTGAAACATCTTGAACATCCAGTTTTTCTCCTCTTACATGCTTGGCCAGGTAACATTCAATGTGTGAATGTGCAACCTAAAACCACTTGTGAGTCTCTAAGCACCAAGCTGTCATCCAAGCATGGCAAAGAGCAAACAGGCCAGGGCATGGCACTTAGTGCAAAGTTTAAAAATACTGACTGGATAACAGTGCAGGGATAATTGGTGGAAATTTAATAAGCAAAAGAGCTGTGTGTCTTTACCACAGGTTTTTTGAATAAAAATGAAATATGACAGGTCCAAATGCAAACCATATGAAATGAGCACTCTATATACCACACAGTTCTCCACCAGAGATTCATGCTAATTCAATAACAATACCTTACTTCCTTCTCACCAGCCAGCACCAAACAGCTCTATCCATCTGGAAGTTATTTCCTCGACCTTGATAAATTGCCCTAAATCTGCCCTCTCAGCATTTGTTTTTTCTTGTTTGATGTAGATTTTTAAAAAAATATGTGGAAGAGTGCATCAATAAAGTGGAAAACCCACACTTTTTTCAAATGTAAGCTCATTCAAATGAGCTGACAGCTTTATAGAGTTCCCTGGAAAGGGACAGACAGTTACAGACCACTTTTTGGGGTTCCCATGCTCATGCTGGCCTTCAGGAAAACAGTAGGCCAACTAGCAGAAGGCCACCCAAGTTACCAGTTGCCAAACTGGTTGCTACCAGTTAACTGTAGTCGCAAAAACCTATAGTCTTATTTTTCACTATCACGTTGACCATGAATCCATCTCTTATTTTTCATGATCACAGAAATGATTGTGCTCTTGAATGTGTACCTTAAGGGTCACCTTTCAGCAGCATGTAATGCTTCCCACAGTGCTTCTGAGTAAACTTTTACAGTGAGGTAACTCATGGCCCTCCTGAGCTGAGAGGCCCATGGGCCAAGCAGTTGTGTTTGATGAGAACAGAAAGGAAACTTGTGTTATTATATTAAACATAGACATAGGTGTAATTATGCAAAGGGCTTGTGGGCTCTTTTTTCTTCTTCATAGCATTCTTTGAATGATTATTTAAATAATATATGTGGTAGTGAAGTATGTGAAACGTGATTGCAAGTAGAGAAATGAAGCTTTCTTCTGCTGTAAATGCTGCTGGCCACCTGCAGAGCAAGTGTGTGTGAGTACAGCTGGTGGCTGGTAAATAGATAACAGTACCATACTAATTCATTTATTCAGCAGAGTGTGTGGCTTTTGTGCATTCCCACTGATACGGCAAAATCGAGTCTATGTATGTTAGAATTCAAGGCAATAATCAAACTTTCAATCAATAAGCCATTGATAGATGGTTTGCTTGAAAAGCTGTAGTGAAGGTGAATGAAACACACTCCACACTCAATGTGTTTTGCCATTGCTGTATACTGAAATGCCCCTTAAGATTTTTTTTTTGGCTCCTTTGTGTCCTTCATAATTTTTCCATAAAATGAGGTAACAACAAAGTAAGGAGAAAAAAATTCTTTCATCCAAATACAGTTATTTGCAGAACTGGGAAAAGGGAGTTTAAAATACAGCTGTGTTTTATCAGAAATGAAAGAACATTTCCAGCCCAAAATATGAAATGCAGCACCTGCCTCAGCGTTGCCACAGCCTCTTGGATTGCTCAGATAGGTGGGAGCCTGAGTTGTTGAGCTGATGTTTGTCAACACTGGGTTCTGCTGTAATCTGTCTGAAATGGAAAATGAAGATAGGGGAAATTAGTGTAGCACGTATCCCCACACTTCAGGCCCCAGGTGCTAATGCATGTCTGTAGCAGGGTTGCTCTGTTGATTTTAATGAACTATTCACCTCCTTATTCAGGAGTTCAGACAGCATCCTGACTGAAATCACACAATTTCACCAGTCATCCAGAATGACAGATGCAATTGGAAAAATCTCTTGGGCTTCAGAGAGCCAGGATTCTTTGCAGCCAGACTCTTGTGGTGGGAGACATTATAGTGAAGCCAGATTGATATTTAATGAGGAAGCTGGCTCCAAAGTTGTGCTATAAGTTTTGCCCTTCCTCCTCCCTGCCCATTGTGCCAGGATTTCATCCCTGGAAATAGGGTTAGACAGAGAGAATCTCAGAGCAGAGTGTCTGTGGGGTATGCAGGGTTCCTGTCTGTCACGTTGTATGGGGGCACAACTGATGTCCCAGCAGCTGAGCAGAAGCTGTGGCTGCTCTGGAGGGTGCACATGGCCTTGCACTTAGTTTGAGCATGGGCAGATGAAATTTGCTGTGTTTGCACTTTGCTGTGTGGATGTACTTCTGCACCCTTACATGAACAATCTGTCAGAGTCCTAGAGCAGTGGCTGAGAAGTATTCAAAGTAGAAGTGACCTTAAGCATGGATATGGTCGTTTTTGCTCATGTACAAATGTTCTGGCCAGCTCCTACAGCTCAAGGCCAAGACACTGGGCCAATGCCTCAGCTATTCTGAACTGGGTGGGATTGTATGAATGTAACCCAGTGTAGAGCCTGGCTAATGATAAATGCCAGCTGCATGAACGTTGTGCCTAGCTTGTTAGGTTCATACTGTTTGGAAATGTATCTTCAGGCTTTTGCTTCTTTGGATCTTTTAACATAGGCATATAAGTCCCAGTATACATTGCACAAATAAATCCCTGAGCTGAAATTGCAAAAGGAGGAGAAATTGAAAGGAACTCCTAAACCAGCCTGCCTTCAGTCCACATGAGACAGGAGAGCAAATGTCCCTGCTTGCATATCTTACTCTGGCTTGGCCTCTTTCCTCTCCTGGTGTCAGGGTCAGGGGAGGCAGAGAGAGGAATGTAAGCTCATTGACAGGCTTTTCATATGAAGAAATTAGTGCACCAAAATACTGTTTGTGAGAGGGGAGTCTTCCTTGAACTTTAATTCTAATAAATTCTCCTGAAGCCTGTGTTTATGTGATCTGGGGTGGTTTATTTTTTTGATTCTTTATTTTAACTGTACTTAACATATTCATTAATTTATATTGAAGAAGCATTTTCCCCTCTTAGTAAAATAAAGTAGAAAGCCTTTTAGGGATGAGTGCTAATGGATGACATGTAAAATGAGTAGACCTATATTTATGGATGAATTTTTAAAGCAAACACCAGTGTCAGCAGTAGGTGGTTATAATTTCATATAATGTTCCTAAGGCAAAAAAAAACCTGCAGAAATCACAAAATTTTCCTGTGTGTGCTAATTCTGCAAAACTTACCATGCATCAGTCAGGATTGTGTTTCTTTCTTTTTGCCCTTTCTGTTATGGTAGGTTTAAAGAAAACAGAGATTTACATCTCAAAGAGTATAAAAATGAAAGGTTTAGGGAAGGATTACCTCCAGAGTTGCTGGCTGAAGGTGGTGAGACGTGCATGCACCCACCACAAGCCCTGTAAAAAGCATAGTCATGTATCCTAGCATGGCCTAATAAGGGCTCTTAACAATAAAGCCAACTCTGAAGAAGTATTTCCAATTTTTTTAGGCCAGCAAGAAAGCAAATCTTGAGCAGCTTCAGACATTTGCTCTGCTTGTTCAGTGATGCATCAGGAGAAGCAGCTGAGCAGTTAAAGTGGACAGTAAGCCTCACCCACAGGTGGGCACTGTCATATTCATTCTTTGGTCAATGTGGATTATTCCACTCTGCTTTGTTTTTACTACTGTTTTGTTGGTCTAGTTCTAAATGCCTTAAAAGACCAAACTTCCAGTCTTTCTTTCCCCAGGGTAAAGAAGAAGTTTTTATTGGCATTTAGGCCAAATTTCAGACTCTTGGTCTTATGTTTGCCTGCTCCTATTACACTAATAGTGCTTCCTCTGTGGTTTGTCTGTCTTTGAGGTGATTGCTGGTTTCTGTAACTCTGCTTAATCAAGTTCTGTTCAACCAGCTCTTCATTTTCTGCATCCAACCATCTCCACGTAATTGAAGTAGTTTGTCACAGCTGAAAATCCATATTGTTAGATTTTCTTGTGATTGCCTGTCATCTGTTATGTTTGAGGCTTTCTTGGCCTTGACTGTTCTTGATGATATGGCTTTTGGGTTTCTTTTCTGTTCAAGAACATGAACAGAGATTATCATAGGAGGTTAATTGCCTTCTTTTTCCCTTTCCTTTGGGGATGATGGAATCGATGAAGTTCCTGTAAGCAAGCTAAGCTGAGGAGAAGACTTTTCTTCATGTGAAAGTAAACTCCTCTTTCATAGAAATTATCTAATACCAGTCTAGCTCGAGAATGAAGAGATTGCTGTATAGGGGTAGGTGCACAAACACTGCAGGTGAAGCTGTACCAAAGCTCTCTGCACTCCTTTGGTGATAATGCCAGGTTCCAACACTGACCTGGGGCAAGGCTGGCACGTAGCTCCACATCCCCCAAACCCCTCCTGGTACTTCTGAGTGCCTCTGCAATGCATGTTTGTTTTCTTGATAATTATCATAGTGGACAGGTTTGATTTCTTTAATAGCCTGAAACATTTATTTGTATGTTTAATTTGGAAAACATTGCTGCCTGTCTGGATTACCTGTCACAGCTCTGCCTACTACCAGATTGCAGCCTTGGTTGCAGAAAAGATTGCTGGTGTCTCTGAACTGGCAAACCTTGTCGGGGAAGCTTTACAGAGCTTACATGAGCAAAAGAGATTATACGGGCATTTTTGCTGATATAACATAACTGAGTGTGAGACCTTTTATCAGTGCAGAACTGTTCCAAACCAAAAGCTTGCATCCTTAACATACAGGGATGCACCAGCAGGAATTTCTTTAAATGGACTATGGCTCTTCCAGAATCTTCAGCTCTTTTTATTTCAGAAATCTAGAATCTAGTGCTTTGGAGAAATTTCTTTAATCACGTAAGCCCTGCCTCCCGTTAGGTTTCATAGGGTTTCCTGCATGTAAAGCTTCCCTCCCCTGTCATGCAGGCTGCATGAAATAGTTTAAGTGTTAGGCACAGGTTGATTATATTTATTGCTTTCAGCAATAAATCTAAAATACAAAAGTTGCATTTTATTTTATTTATTACAAATAGGAATTCTGTTTTCTATAACTTTTTTTACACTGTTCATATTACAAAAAGAGACACTGGCTTTAGCGAGCTTGAGAGGGAAAGTTTTGTTGTCACTGTAACATGTATTTTAAAATAAATAGGCCCATGTTTTGAAGGTACTGAAAAAATGAATTAGAGACTACATATAAAATATTTGATGTCTTTTTTACATGAAATATTTTTTTATTTTATATACAGTGGCAACTTCAGGCAAAATCATCTATTTTCCTTGTATCTAATTTTCTTCTACATCTCCCAAAGTATTCATGCAGTAATTTGCATTAGCCAGTTGATCAAGTAACCTTGGGAGCTCTAGAGCACCTGCCCCATCCAGTTTGGCACCTTTGGACTCAGTTCAGAGATATGCTGTCTGAACTGACTCCATGATGGATTAATGACATATCTTCTGTCATTGATTAAAAGCCCAAAAGACCACTGAAACCCAAAGTGCTTATGTAAGGAGAGGTCTAGAAGGAAAATCAGGATTTACATGGTAATGAGTATAATTACAAAATAAACCTCAGATGTCCACTGAGAATTAAATTTCATAATCCTAGGAGAAGAACCAGAGTTTTTAAAATATAATATGATGAATCCTTGCATTTTGACTTTGACAGGCATATTCTTGATTACCAGCTACAGAGGTAATGGAAGGTGTAGTATACCCTGGAGAATCATAAATCTTCCTGATTTAAATAAAATGAGGCTTAAGAGACCAGAGTTCACCTAATTTGCTGTAAATTGACAATTGTGATTTATTAACAAGGACAAGGAAGTCACTAAGAAGTTCTGCTGCCATGCCCAATTATTCTTTAATCAGGTGCCAGATGAAGCTAGACTGGCATAGAAACTAACTGTATAGTGCCTAAGATGGTGGGGTATAAATAACTATTCTCTGTATTTGCTTCAGACACTAATGCTGTGAAAGTTTTCAGAGGGAGTTAAATCAGCCAAATGATGGAGTGGGGGGGCAGGACAGCAACAAAAGCAATATCAATGTATCTTGTCTTCATAATGTGGCTTCTGTGCTAATAATATTTCTCTTGATGCCTGTGAGCAGCGGGCAACTTCCTTTGTTTTGTTGCTGTGTCAGTGGAAGTACAGTTGTATAAATGGCAATACTGAACTAAAACCAGAATTGTCTAACTAAATTCAAATTTATATTTAAAGATTTTTCAAAACTAGAAGTGAGCAAAAGTAATTACTTTTTCATGTTAAATTAATTGGTTTCTGAGCAACAATCCTCAGAGGGTATGTATTTATTACCCTTTTGGGATACATGACTGAAGATAAATAGTTCATCAGCTCTGTGAGTACCATAACCTAGAGGTCTCCAAGGTGTGGATGGCTGTAGCAAAGCCCACTTGCAGAAGGAGTCACAGCATTTTTTCTGAACAAGAGATTATCAAAACCCTCCACCTTCCACCTGGCAATATAAAAACACTCTGATCCAAAATTACTGTGATACTCTCCATACCTTGCCAAATAATTTGTATGTATGCCTAAGCAGATGGATCTCACATACACCCTGCCAGCTCTTGTAGTTGTTTGACCTTGCCAGTGAGCATCACCTATTTCTTTTCAAGACTGAGGCTCCACCATTATGTCCATGGCCACAAAGAGCATAAACAAAGAAACATTATCATGTGGATCTACTAAAGAACTCCAGATATAGATATTAGTGTGTAAGCTTTCTACATATATATTAATATCAGTGCTATCAGTCAGGGAAACCTGTTTCAAACTGTTCCATTGGTAAAATAAAAATAGAGTAATTCCCAATACTGTATTTTTTAGCCCCTGCAGCAAAATAATTTAGATTCATTTTATATTTTAGTTCTGTCCTTCACTCGGTTTGCAACATCTCTAATTATCTGATAACTAAGTATTCCCTTCACAAAGCTTAGTAGCTGTTTGTGTAAGTGCTGAGGTGTCCGTCAAGTCCTTCATGCTGCAGAAGTAAAATAAGAAAAAAAATCCATTCAGGAGTTCCAACTGAATTCTTTCTCTGTGCTGAGTGTGTCTTCTGTTACTTGCGAATGTTTTTTCCGTATCTCCTTTTGTTTTACCTCATTTTTTTTTTCTGAAACATCAGGAATTGTGACTTGTGTATGTGAGACTGGGCGTTGGATGTGGATGCATCACTTCCACTCTTAGGGATGTAGAGAGCTAGGTTTGCAATACAGTATCTTTATTGGCGGTAATTTTGCCCAATTTCCATAAGAACTTCAGCTGCATTTAGAGCTTGATAATTGTTTATGAAAACTTGCTAGTTCTTAAAGTGTCTATCAACTCTGTCTTCATCTAGTATTTTTACTAAACACATGAACATTGCCATATGTTGTCTATGTACGCCATCTAAATAAAATTTAGTATGAACACTTTGTATATTGTGAACAACTCACATAAACCTTGTTGTTTCTTTGTACAGCTCATTTTTTTCAGCATGGTTTAAAACACGCTAATCTTTCACCCGATCTGTAGTTAGTTGGAAGGACATCTCCCTATTCACAAACAACTGAAGTTGGGTAGACTTCTGCCTGTCTGCAGGTGTCTTTCTCACTGGCTGGATTGTGTTTCTTTTGCAGTCAGCAATGATAGTTTTGTATACCAGGAGGTTTCTGCTCCACTCTTGTGGTGAGCTGCATGCTGCTGCCTCCTGTCTGTGCCCACTGCTCTCAGAAACGGGTCAAGCAGCACATTAAAATGGACCAAGGTCAAATCTCTGCCATGTGATCTTCACTGAAGCTTTCAGTCTCCATAGACAAAACTAATCTGTGAAAATTCATTAAAAAAAAAAAAAAATCATTGCAGTTGTGAAAACAGTGTCAAAGCAAATGAGTGCTTTTTTTATCATATTATCTTTTCTCCTTCCTGCTGAGGTCCTTAGTTTTTGCTGCTTGCTCTCGGGTGATGTAATGTTTTCTGGTACTGGATACTTGTAAAGGCTAGAATTTGGCACAGCAGTACTAAGGAACAGCTTGTGTATACACTAATGGCCAGTATGCTTAATTACTGTTGAGTATAAAATGAGGAACTGACACTTTTAAGTATGGTGGATAGTTGCCCTGAAATATGGAGCAGCCCAGATAAAAATTGGACCAGCTGAGGTACTGCAGGTTTAAAAAGGCAGCTGGACCCTGAATACGTCTTCTCATTAGTTGCAGAAATTTTATATTTCAACACATAATCCTTTCCTACAGAAAATGAAAGAAATTACATAGAAGTGTTTTGGATCTGATGCTTTCCTACCAGACTAGACAAAAATTGCAGCTTAAGAAAGCTCTAGAAATAAAATAGTGCACACAAAGGGACCTTCATCCTCTTTCTGCGAATTCCTGAGACAGTCATATCTTCTTGCCTGTCCTTGAAACAAAGTCTGTGCCTCTTTTTCTGATTCAGACTTCATTAAAAAGCTCTTTAGTCTTGAGGAAAATATACAGTACTCTCCTCTAACAATAGTTACTTCCAGTGAATATAATTCAAAGTGGTTTTTTTTCCCAACTCACAGATAAATTAACCTTAGTGATGCTTGACAGCAATTCCATTTTTCCAGTAAGAACTGTCTTACTGTAGATTGAGACTAGAGAATTGCATTATTTATTTGAAAGATGTTTCTAGAATGTCTTTAGACTCTTCTGGGTACTGACAATCTTATATAGAAATAAAACGGCCTTGCTTTGCTGTAGATTTATTGGTGCCAATATTTTCTGCACCTTCTCTCCTTTCAGAATTCTATTTTTCACAGTCTTCTGTGTCAGAGAAATTTTGATTGTTTTTGAGCTTTCAATCTGCTATTCATAAAGTCACCTCAGAAGAAAATCCTCAGATGAGGATTAAGTGTTGTTGGCCCATTTATTACAATAGGTAAAATGAGTCACTAGGACTCTCATTTTCCTAAAGTCACATGTCAACTTAGTGTAGTAATTAGGTCTGATTCAGCATCATATCCTAATTGGTTTCCATGGTGCCTGAGGCCCAAGAAGGCAATAATTCAGCCATGTTCAGTACAGAAATGAGAGTTAAGTCATGAGTAATTTCATGTGCCAATGAGAGACTGAAAATGCTTTGCTCTCTTTGTAACATTTATCTTTATTAAATTTTTACTAGAACATTCAAAATAATGTGGCTAATTACAGAAGAAGTGATGGGACTGTTTTACATGATATTTATCTATGACAAAATAGATTTTCTTCAGAAAAATCGGATGCTGTGGTATATGTTTTGCATCTTCCTATGCTTAGCTGCAAAAGGTTTGTTAGTGATACAGGGATGAAGAGTTCATATGGACAGAAGTAACCGATCTTATTGAACTATGTATAAAATAGTCTACTTTTCTGTGACACAGGAAAAGTATTTATTATCTTAGAAATATTAAAAAATGGCATCTTGCAGCTTCACTAGGATAATGTGGTAAATACCCAGGACTCATAACACAGATGGACAAAACCCAGGCAGTACTGCAGAAGGGTGGCAGTGGTTTACTGTTAATGCTGCACAGCTCACATCCATGATGTCTTGCAGACTTCATGGTGCCAAAATTAAACCTGGATGAGCTTCCCTCGGCAGTTTCCCAAGTCTTCCATGAGACATTTGGGAGACTGGGATTTCAAATGGAGAAGGACAGGCTGTTTGGCAAATGCAGGATGGATAAACCTTCTCTTGGCAGGTCTTGTGTGAGGTCTTGTGCAAGGTCTTTGCACAAAAGACAATAAACTCAGAGTGGCAAGGTGTTGGCCAGGTCTTTCTGTTGGTCTTTGGAAATGTTTGATTTCTGATTCAACCAATAGAAAGGATGTCTCAATTTCCTTGTATTTGCACAAACTGTAAAATGCAAAGCTGCTCCTTCTCTCTCTGGGGACAGAGCCTCAAGAAACGCAGCATTGTGTCCTGTTTCTGTGACAAAGCTCCTTTGTAGTGTTGGATGATAACATAATTTGTGGTTGGATGATAGTATAGTTACTGTGTGTTTCAGTTTCTTCTCACAGTTCAATGGCAGTATGTCCTACCTGACAAAATACTGCAGATTTCAGTAGTATTTGGAGAACTGAACTGTGTAACATGTAAATAGGAGAACCTAGCACCAGGAAAAACGAAATCCTGTAGAACAGTTAACACTTGTAAGCTGGTTTGGATTTTTAAGTGTCTTGATTAGGTTTAATTAAGACTATATCAATTTCAAAATAAGCACTCTGGAGAAAATTGGAATCACTACTATTATTTATGCAGTACTTCAAGTATGAATGGAGCTTGAGCTGTGACAGAACCAGCACAAGAATCTCAGATGGGGTTTAGTGCTCACTGTGTGGCTTTCTGCTGACCTAATCATGATTCAAAAAATTAAAAAAAATTAATCATGATTAATTCTTGTCATCGTAACTAACATTAGAGACTGAAGTGTGTTAGGGTAACCATGAAACCAGCTGTTTCATTAAAACAGCCAAATGAAAGAGTGGAAGTTGGAAGTGAAACAATACCAAGCTACCCACCAGTCCCATTGATCAGAACAGTTGCCGGGCCCAAATTCTCACTTATATGATAAGTACATCTGACCATCAGTTAAGAACATTAGCTCATGTGATGGTCTGAAGACAACAGGTCTCCTGTAAATGGTGCCATACGTAGGGAGAGGGAGCAAGAGACATTGCTTCAGATGACATGAATCTTACTAATCATGCCTTCTTTTGAATTTTCCCAAATAGGGTCAAGACTGCAGTGTGCCCATCAATTCTTGCATTCAAAATCCATGTCAGAATGGAGGGACCTGCCACCTCACCGAGGCAAACAAAGATGGATTCAGGTAGTAAAACAAAGTTCATTTAAAATGAGATGATAAAATTAAACATGTTTTCATTTGCATTAGTGAACTGTAATGTCTACTTTAGTAGAGCTTCTGCGTGTGTCCCTTTGCCATACAAAATAATCTGGTTTCACTGGTGTGGGGTTGTGGCATACTGTTTCCTCTGAAACAGGCCTGCTTATTTTCTCATAATGGAATGTACTCCTAAGTGTTCTTTTGAGCAGTTTCCCTGATCTGCATTGTGCTGTCTGTATGCTAATTTTCCTTGGGGCCTTTCAAACCCACATATACCCTTTTTTGTGTGATGAAGTAAGCATCTGTTGCTTGACAGCCACATGCAAAATGTTTTCATACTGAAGAATGTTGAAGAATGTTTGTTGTAGACAAAAAGGCTTTAAAGAAAAAATTTAAAAATGTGGAGATACTGCCACATCATGAGTATTGTGCCTGCAAAAGAAAAATCTTTACAGCTGGATATGAGAGATTTCAGGTTTCTTATGTAAGAAAGTTGTAGAATAAGTAGGGGTAATTGTAGAGAAGCCCAGAAACTTTCAGGAGGTAACTGAGTTTTGTGCCACTACAGGCACTGTTTTACAGTTAGGAGAATACAGGTTTGAGGCTTTGGCCCCTATTTCTCAATAAAGTTGATAGAAGTATATTTTTTTTAAGAGAAGAGTTACTTAAATATTCATAGATTTGGTCCTCAGTGTTTGTGCTATTTCTTGCACAAAATATCTACAGCAGTACTCCATGCTGCCCTTTCCATAGCATATATGAAAGCCTCACTTCCAAATGCTTTTATATATTACTGAGGCTGTTGTTTTATCTTATTCTGTATATAGTGTCCTATTGATGACAGCTGGAGGGAGACAGAGGATTGCTAGGTTTCTGAATGGTTTCAGCAGGGAGTTGAAACAGCACTTTTTTTTGTTTGGGTTGATTCCAGTTGGTTTCAGCTGTGATTAAGACTGCTCCAGCTGAGGTTAATTGTTAACCTAGTCAGCAAGCCCACATCATCTTAGGTCAGAAAATAGAGTTGGTTTTTTTCAAAATATAAAGGACTTGGTGAAGGTTTGAGTGACTGACAGGATTTGGGTGCAATGGGAGAGTTAACACTGCCCTCTTGTTCATAGGTTGTATTTCATACAAATGATAGGTTGTATTTCATATTCCCAGAAAATTATCATGGCTTCTTTTTGATTCTTCAATGTGGCACAGTATAGCTTCCATTTTGCCCTGTGGAATGTTTGAATGGGGAAACAGAAAGTGGAAGAAATGCCTCAAAGCTTCCCTCTCTCTCTCTGTGCCTCCCCACCCTCAAGATTTCCCCCCATTTACAGAAACAGACCTAGCACATGCTGGTCATGGTAGGACACTGCTAATGTTATAATGTATGAGTGCAGGTTGATGGGGATGAAGGGACACTGCTGGGCTCTGTTACAAATAAAAACCTGAGGCTTACCAGCATGGGAAATGAGGAATAAAACATGGGCCACATCTCCATGAGTGGAGCTCAGCTTGAGCACCTTTGACAAGGCCCTGGGCAGAGCAGAAAAGTGCATCTCCTCCTGGGCAGAGATGAGTCTGTAGGCTCAGGGACTAGAGAATGGCAGTGGCAGAGGATGAGGAGGTTCTACATATCACAACACATGCAAATGATCATGCTGCCAGACAGACCCCCTAGATTCTGGTGAAACCACTACTCTGATCATGATTCTTTGTGACTGACATTTCTGCAGGCCCAGCAGTTCTTGGAGTAAAAGTTCAAGTTCAGTTTCTGCTTGAGAGAAGTAAGGGCTGGTGGTCTTTGGTTCGGGTTCCCCTCTAGTCACCATCATGTTATATATTGTTTAGATAGACTTCCCAGCTTGTGCCAAAGCAAAATCTAACTGTATTAGAATATCTTTTTTCTGTCATGGAGTACTCATTTTTCAAAAATCTAGCTGGTACTTAAAATGTACTAGTAAAACTTTTTATAATATCCATAATCCTAGAAGGAAAGGCTTCATCTTATATTTTAGATCAGCTTTTCCTTTAGCATTTTTGTTTTGTTCTATGGTTGAAAGTAAAAAGTTTTGAATGAAATGAAAGGCCTGAAATGAAAGCTACTTCTGAATTTTTCTCATGAAGAATTTTACAATTTCAGGGGCTTTGCTTCAGTTCCAAATGAAGCATTTTTGAGATCCTTTGTAAAACTGCAGGAGTGGTTTTGTTGCTTAAAAACATTTGAGGCTTTTTAGGGAAGGTTTCTGCTTTTATAGTTAGTTATATAGTTTCAGTTGGTCTAATAAAACACACATAAAACTGTATTTCTTCAAAATATTGCTTCATGATATTGAATGATCATCTTATTCCTTCCTCTGTTTTCTCTTCTTTTTTATTTCTGTCAGTCCATAGCCCTAGTTGATCTGGAGGAGTGTCGAGATTTCACATATTGTAGAGAAATGTGGTGTGAGGATGGAACAGTCAGGGATGGGGAAGAGAGAAGCATTTTGAGATTGAATTTAGTTGGTGGGTTTGGGTTTATTTTGTGGGAAAGCTCCTCTCCAGTGGATGGCAGCAGTCAGAGTTATGTGCATATAAATTGTGTTAATCAAGATGGGAAAACGTTGCCTCAGATTATATGCTGTGAGAAAGTGGATGTCAAAACCATTTTTGTGAGAGGCCTCCTTGGATTTTTCTGTTGTGTGGCCTGTAAAAGAAATTATATCTTCTGTATATTCTTTCCCCTAGGGAAATATATTCATATACAAGCTCTGATGCCAAACTTGTCAAATCTTTACTCTTGTAAAAAGGAAACTTAAGCCAAAGCACTCTCCCTATGAAATGCCAAGCAGTTTAACTCTCAAGTTTCTGTAGTCTTAGACAAGAAAATTACCTTTTAAATAATATTACAGCAGTGATGTTCCCCAGGCAAAGGCAGGAAACTCATAGTTATGACTGAGATTCCAGCCTGCCTCACCCACTGTGCCTGGTACCCACAAGGGTTCACAGCAGCAGGGGACTGAGACACTCAGATTTGCTGTAATAACCAGTGCAGGGGGGGCAGCTGAAGGACAAAGGTTCAGCTGTAGACCTTCAGTCCTTCTTTGCATCTTTTATTATTTCACTTTTGCAGTTCTGAGTAATTTCCACATTCTCTTTTTTCAAGTAGGGACAACTTCTATGTAAAAGAACACTTAAGTGACATTCCATGTTCTGGAGGATTAGAACATGTAGTTCTTCCCTTTGAATTGCTCATTCTAATCTAATCTAATCTATGTCGTCTTTGACCAAAGGTTGCCAAAAAATGGTTCTTATTGAGGCTGTTCTGAAAAGATGATCAATCAGACCAGAACTGCTCAGTTGCATGCCTACAAGAGCCTTTGACAAAGGCAGAGCTGTCAGCTCTGCTTCAGTTCACCACAGGCAGCAGGCTGATTTTCAGTACCATATGGTATACCTCTGGATTATTTTAACTTTTCTACACATAAACCTTTCTCCATTTTCCAGAGAGTTTTCTTCAGGATTTTCCACAAACTTTAAGTTCTCCCATAAATGTAAAGTCCTGGAACTGATTAACTCCCTAGTGTTAATCTTGCCTACTTCAAGGAAAGCATTGCATATCCAGACTTACAGGCTACTCCACTGGGATACAGATGTAAAAATTTCTTTACCAAGAAACCATAATATTTCTGAAAGAATTTACTATTTCTATTTCAAAGTTGATTTTTTGGAAACATGATGCATGCCTATTTTAATAAATAGATGCTAAACTGTTTCATTAGAGCTTATAGAAAAAATATTGAATAGTGAGTTTTGGATAAAGTAAACTTTAAAAATTGCCAGTATGCCTGAACTACAAAAGTTTACTCCCAAAATGTGGTCATTAAGTTCTGTGTTCCCTTGCGCCTTCCTGAGAATAATGAGGTTTTATTTAGTTCTTCATTTTTAGGAAAATACAACACTATCAGAATACCCCTAAAGTTTAAGGAAACCCCTAAAGCATAGGGAAGTTGGACCTTTATGCAGTCACAGCATTGTAGAAAATAGGACTTTCTTGCATGGTTCCATTGTTTCCAAGATCCAAATGGAATGCTGTCTTACAGTGCTTCACTATTTAGTCAATACAAAGTTTTCATCATTGTCTCTGGAATTAATTTTCTCCCTCTGTCAGCTGGACCCCAAGTTTGATGACCTTCCAGTCACTCCACAAACTTCATTTTTCTTCTAAGCTTTCCCTGGGAAAATACATACAAGCAGTCCCAAACTGCAGGTCTTTCAACATATGGTTCAATCCGGGTCCTAAACTGTATGTTTTATCTTTTCATGTCAGTCCTTGTATAAGGCACATTTGAATGCAATTCAAACTGAAGAATCATATGTAAGCAGTAATGTAAAGGCTCCCTATAAGATATAGGCACCAGTAGCCAACTGTCATCAATTATGTTGACATTTCCTTCAGTATGGAATGTGTCCTAATGATGAACAATTGCATGTTAACAATCCCGTATGTATTGTTCCTAATGGTAACTGTGCTGAGCTGAACCATTCCTGTGCTAGTATTTAAGAATGTCATTTTTAATTGCATGCATCCAAGCTGTCTCAATCCTTTTGTGGAAGGAAAATGGTGTTAACATTCACATAAAAATAACCATCACAGAGCCACTCTTGTTGCTTTTCTTTAAATGGGAAGAAAAAACTATGCTCTCAAACTGAGAGCCTGGATGCCAAGTTGCAGCCTGGAGCATATTTTTATTACTGAGTTTTAAGCCTCTGAAAATGGGGTTTTGTAATTGAAAAAGGAGACATGATGAATGTGCCTCTGTATTTAATGAGGTGTCTTTAGCCCCCTCCCCAGCTCTTGCATTGCCACAGAAGATGGTGTTGCCAGATGCTCTTTCTTGTCCACCTCGTGTGATCCTCTGGATCATTGCAGGGTCAGCAAGAGGACATATTTTATTAGCAATAGTGAGCTTGAAACAGGAAAAGAAAATATTTCTTATTGATTTAGTGTGTCCTAAATTGGATTCATTTGAGCAGTTTGGTTTTGGTTATTCATGGTGAAGGTTTTCTAACTCTCATTACCTGTGAATGGTCCCTGTGGAACTGAATGAAGATGTGATAGCATGTGACATGTGACCTATATGTCTGCCCTGCACTCATCTAGATCTTACAGTTGTGGTGCCTCAAGACACGTTCCCTACTCTTTTTTCATTATCTTTGTCATTCCCTTAGTTTCTGAGGCTGCCTTTTTCATGAAGAATCCAATCTTATCCTCAGAGTCCAACCTAGGACCTACTGAAGCTGGAGGAAGAGCTCTGAGCCATCCCTGCCCTGGAAGTCCCTGTGCTCTGAGAAGCCTGTGGCACACAGGAAGAAGAGAAGCAAGTGTCATGCTGAGAATAATCAGACCAAAAATGCTGCAATTTTCTTCATAGATCCTGAAGATCTATTTCTTCAGGGCATTCCCTACCTCAACCCCATGACATCTATATAAAGCAGGATAACCATCCCATGTCCATGCTGCCCATCTGAGCTGAAAAAATGTACCCTGCAGCAATCTCTGCATGTGAAATTCTCCTAGTTTCAGAAAGCAGTGGATGGCAATTAGTGTGACTGCTCTTTCTGGTGCTTTGTGGTTTTCATCCCCATGAATTAGTAGTACCTTATATTTGCTCAGTTCCTTTTCTGCCACCGGAACTTTCATGGGAAAAGAAAACAAACAGCTGACTGAATGCATGGTTTGGACTGGGACTTGAAAGAACCCTTCCATTCCACACACACATTCTGCGACAAGTGAACAGCAATACTGACACTTCAGAAATCGTCACTGGCTTCTTAGAAGCCACTGAAATAACTGGAGCACAGAACACATGTTCCTTTTTTAGGAAACTGTGACCTCTATCTCTTCATCACTTAGAGCTGGTTTAAAATATAGAAGTTTTCTTAACAACCATAACTTTCAGATCTAGAGAGGAAATGGAGATTAAAGAAAGTTAAAGTCCTTCTTCAGCTACTTGGTTTCTTACATGCATTCTAGGGACTATACATCACAGTCTTGTGAGATAAAATATTTACTTCAGTTATTCTTCAATTGTGTCCACATCCTTACAGAAACATTCCTAGTGCTTCCATTATTTGTGTTTTGACTGAACTATCTAGACATCAACAGCTCTTCTAGAAATAGACATTGGAGGGGCTGTACAAGTATTGAAGCCTTCCTACACTTGTAAAAGCAATCATCTCCCAACATTTCTTCTTTGGACAAATGACAGAGTGGTAATGAGAAGAAAATATTCATGTCTGTAAACTCAATTCAAGTGGCTATACTTTACAGAGAGTGAGCTATCTAAAAGTTGCCAAGCTGCCCTGTGCAGTCCTCAGCAAGTAGCTACATACCCACCCAATCATCAACAGAGAAGCAAGGGATGAGTGTTCACTCTCCTGCCCTGGAGCTGCTTGCTTCAGTTCAAGGCTAGGTTTATCAACAAAGCAAAGGGAAACCTGAGAGAAACTATCTCCTGCTAATGCTTTTTTTGTGTCCTATAAATAATCAATAGACTCCCTGAATTGTCAGACAGCCTCCTTTACCAAACACACAGGGTTAAAGTGCTCTGTACGTAAAAGCAGCAGTGACTTTGACTCTAGCATCTCACATATGTATGTTTTAATTTCAGTTTTATACCTCAAACCTCCTGCCCCTTCAGATCTATGCTAATTTATTTTTATTTTTTAATTTCTCCAAAGCTGTTCCTGTGTCCTTGGGTATGAGGGCGAGAGGTGTGAAATCAACCCAGATGACTGCGAAGATAATGACTGTGAGAATAACTCTACATGTGTGGATGGGATCAACAACTATGTCTGTCTCTGCCCTCCTAATTACACAGGTAAGACCCACGAGCAAAGAACAGGAATCCATGAGGACTTTCCTCACTTCTTGAAGGGAAGGGTCCAAATGTACTTTTACTTTGTTCATGAGTAAACTAAGTAAAACCTAGTTAACCAAGGTTTAGACCTATTTTAAAGCAACCTGTATGTCTTACTGTAAAGGTTCTACTGATATAGGAGTACACTTGCTCACAAACATGGCCATTTTTCTTAGTCAAAATACTGACACTTCATGGTGAATCCATTAAAAATATTGAAGATGAAGGTGTCAAAGAAATCTGTGCTTCTGCATGCTCATTCTCTAAATAAATTTCAGAAATATTCCCAGTACTGAGCTGAGTCCCATATACATCTGTTCTGACTCTTGCAAAATAAAAATAGTTCCTTTTGAAACTATGGTAGAAAAATAGCTTTTGGGGCATGACTTTCATCTGAGATCTCAGAGGTCCATATTTTTTAAATAAAATGAGCCTGATAATGTACTGTTTAAATTCATTATCTCCATTTCACAAGTGTTGAAAGGCTGTGTAAGAAACTGTAGGCTCAGTTGTAGTGGTCAGTGTGCACCCATGGCATTTAGCCCAGCATAGCAGATGTGCAGTCACCTGCTAAGTCTACGGTAACTGAGTTAGAAATGGAATATTATCTCCAGCAGCCATCCTACATTTCAGAAATGGTCCCTGCAAGATGAGAAACCCTCGTAACTGGAATCTAAAAATGCCTTTTCACAAGTCATCACTGGAGTGTACCATTTACTCATCCAACCTGCTTTTGCAGGATCTTCCTGGCTCAGCATGGAGCAGTAAGGAAACACCTGCAACAGTTCCTACTTCCATCCTCTGAAATGGGTTTATTGCCTTCTAAGCATAGAGAAGTAGTGAAGGGCTTCTTGTACACTGGAATATATTACATGTCAGGGGATTTAATGAGGATCAAGCTTGAGTGGCTGAGTAAGGCAGGAGGAAATTCTAGAATTTCCAAACTCTTAAAATACTTTTGTGGCTGATAGAAAGGGAGCCCATGTAAATCTTTAGCTGAGAAAAGCCTTATGACTTGAACGTACATTTACTGGAGGTCTAAACTGCTCTTTCTGCCAAAAACTCAAAAACTTCAGTTTAGCAGAGTAAAGAGTTTTGCTTATAGGATGTTGAGCCCATTGTGTTTAATTGTGCACTATTTATGTGAGCTATTCTTGGGTGGTTTCAAACATAACTCTCTACAAGCAGGCAGAGTCTTTACATTTACGAGAGGAAATATATTTTCCCAGCCAAGAAAAGGCAAATCTAGTAAGGAACTGAATCCAGTATGTATGCAGATGTGCTCTCCTTTTCATAGGCATATTGCAGACTTTTGGTTTTCCAAACAAAAAAGGTGGGAAAGAATTAGACTGGGATTTTGTCTTAAGGGCAGTCTGGATCTACCACATGATAAGCACTTCCTATCACAGGGCAGGCAACAGCTTTGGCTGGAGCTGAAACAGACTGAATTTTTGAAGAAGAGCAGGACATCCTTCTGGAAAATATAATACGAATGTGAAGTGGAAAGGTTTGCAAAAATGGAGGCATGGCTTAAATTAGAAAACCAAAGGGTTATGATAGTTCATGTTGCATCAAAATAGGAAAGGTTTAGTGAGCTGTGACAAAAGAATTCCCTTAACCTGCTTTGCCTCCTGTTTCAGAGGAGGATATTTCATCAAACCTAATCAGTTACCTGGAAGGGCTTGCTGCAATGCAGCTGGCTATGCTGAAATATCCCTCAGTGATACACCTGGCTCTCTCAGAATAAAAAGGCAGGGAGCAGCTTAAAATGGCTGGAAGAATTGAAGCCAGCATCCAAAGAAAAGTCACATACAAGCCAAGCAAATCTGAGCCATGGTTTTGAAGGTCCTCTGAGAGTTGAATCCCAACACAAGACATTGGAGTTTGACTGAGGTCTCCTGTGACATCCATTTTATATTCTCTTTAAATAAACCTTTTTATACTGAAGCAATACATGATGCTATGGCAGTAGGATGACATAATACTGGTGAGTATGACTGCGATGATATTACACTAAACATTGCATGCATGAAGTGTATGTTGTAATGCAAAATAATAGTCTGAATACAGGAAGGAAAAAGATCCAAGAGTGTGTACATGTGTTGTTCTGTAAGAAATATTGAGGATCACCCTTGATTTAGTTGACTAATGGTAAATCACACTAGAAAGTCTTATGTTCCTAGATTAAACACAATTTAAAATTCGTGTGTTGGAAATGTTGCCTATTGATAGAGCTACACTATCCCAGGTTTAGGTGTTTCAATACTTCTTTTTTCCTACTTTATCTTCTGCCTAGTTTTACTCATTTTAGCCCTTTTAGAAAAAAAAAAATGTCCCAAATAAAGATATATAAAGTTTGCTTTCATTGGTTGGAATATGAAGGGCCAAAGATCTTTCTCCAGTTAATGACTTTTTGCAATGTTTTCCTTTAAAATTCTTTAACAGTCTTTTCCCTGAATCAAAGTAGATGAAAAATGGCTGGTTTATTAAGTGACTGTTGAGGGAAGGAATTTCCCATACTCCAGCCCCATTTCCCTTACATTTGAAAAAATCAAACCAAAACAAAACCCCACACTAAAGGCTTAAAAGCTCTTCCCTGCACCACCAGGTTTCCTCATCTTTCTTCAAGTCCATATTTGCAATGTTTGTTGGCTGTATTTACATAACCAAATGAAAACTCATGCTGTGTAGAAGAGTCCTAATGGCTTTTGTTGTTAGCTGATGTCTTATTTTTCTGCTCCCTAGCTGACTAGTCTGATCCTGAAGATAAATTATAAACAAGTACTTCCTCTAGTATAACTGTGTACCCAAAGTTCAGCCAATTTTGAATTTTGAGCAGTTTGTGGGCTGGTTTTCAACCTGGTCAAACCCCTTCATGGATAACAGTTCTCAGCAGATAGCCACACTTATTTGTTCTAAAATACATGACATCCCAGTGTGGGGAGAAGGGGAAGCAAGTGTTTTAAAACAGTTTGTTTCCCTGGGAAAAAGCTACAAGCAGGGTTTATCACAGAAAAAATAGTTTCACCACCCACCCACCCCCAAAAAAAAGAAAAACCACACCACAAAAAAACCCCAACATACAAAAACACAAACAAAAACAAAGCAAAACAAAAAAACCCTCAGGGGACCTTGTGGTGTCCTGTGGTAGATGGTATCTGAAATGTTTGCCATTATTCTGATTTTAGACAGAACACCATTCACTGTAAGTGATTATGGTCCCTTTTGCTGGTGTATCTGATTGTGGTAACACTGCATGACCAAAACCAAGCACTTAGTCAAGCCAAAGAATTCTGGCAAAAAGGATTTGTGTGATGACTTGTGGCTGACACTCTTTGCTGGAGCCTTACAGCCCATTTCCCATCATTAACCATTGTAAGGCTGATTTGCAGCAGTCCCAAGATGGGCAGCAGTGACAGATGAATGATGCTGAGGTGGCTCATTACACTATAGGCTCTTTTTTTCCTCTTGCAAGTTTTTTAACTATGTGTTTGCTATAAGAACAGGAAGGTTTTAGATAGCTTGGTTTAGCCTTGAGGGCCTTTACTGCCTAATAAGCATAAGTACTTAACTATCAGCCTATTTTAGAACTTTGGAACTTTAGCCATAAGTTTCCTCGATACAAACAGAAAATTGTGGTCCAAGTTTGGTGTTGTTTCTTCCATTTATTTCAAGGAGTACTGCCTTACGTGGACATTTCTCAGTTTCTATTTCTTGGCAAACGTGAAGCATGTTTTCTGTGCAAAAACTTAAAAAGACACCCACATTTCCCTCTCGTTTAACTATCAATGCAAAGTGCTGGAAGAGTTAGAAATTTTTAGCATTGTTCAAGAGGCTGAATCCCCAAGCCCTGTTATATTGAGTGAGATCCACATATCATGGCTAACAGATTGGACCTTCCTGTCTGATTGTAGTGGGACTGAAGGAAACAGGAACTGGCAGTGCTGCAGCCTGTCTTTAGTCTTGTTATGTCGGAGCTTTCAGCTCCAGGATTTCTTCTGAAGTTCCCGAAGAAGCATATCCCATGGAAAGGACTCAAGCTGGACCAGTTTTTGAAGAACTGCAGCCTGTGGGAAGGACCCATGTGGGAGAAGTTGATGAATGACAGTATTCCAGGGAGGGAGCCCATGCTGGAGCAGGGAAACAGTGTGAGGACAAAGGAGTGGCAAAGGCAGAGCATTATGAATGAACAACAACCCATCCCACCATTCAGACATGCACTAAGTGTGTCTAGTGTCCTATCTGCCCACCCTGAAGGGATGGCTCAAAAAATGTGTGGCATCTCAGCTATGACTGGATGCACTAGTTTGTGTGAATAACCTAACTGATCCCTAATAGATTCCAGACAAATCACATAACTGGAAAGCAGCCATATGAAGTAATAGAGCTCAAAAATGTAGGGGGTCCAGCAAAATCAGGACCTTTTCCAGACACAGTGGTCTTAGTAATAATGATATGTGCAGACTTTCCCTGTATAAGAGCAATGGAAATTGTCTGGTTTAGTTGTGTTGTGGCATTTGTGATGTTGAAAATAATTTTTCACACTTCAGCAGTGCATAGAACTGGACCATTTTCCTTTTTCAAGATTCATAAATAGTGAAAGGATCATTATCTCTCTACCCATACCTTGTTGTTCAATCAGTTATGCCTTTTCTTAACTGCAAAATTAGAGATTTAAGCCTTTTTTAAGGCTTGCCCCTTAAAAACAAGCCACTTTGAGAATCTCACTGTGGAGCCTTAACTTCAGGTTCCCACCTAACAGGCCAAAACCCAACTCATGAAAACTCAGACATGAGTTTTTAAAGCATTAACAACACAGAATAAAAAGCATAAAGTGAGTTCCAGTTCTTTGCCTGTTTAGTATTGAGGGCAGTGTTTGTCAAGCAAGAGCAAACTTCATTAGTAATACAGAAAGAGATTTGTGCTACAATGCATTCCAGG
The DNA here is from genome assembly GCA_023637945.1 of Phaethornis superciliosus. Taxonomy (NCBI): domain Eukaryota; kingdom Metazoa; phylum Chordata; class Aves; order Apodiformes; family Trochilidae; genus Phaethornis; species Phaethornis superciliosus. The sequence continues at coordinate 13,657,266 of JAJQWJ010000016.1, read as the reverse complement.
TAATTTCTTTCATGTTTTGGTATCTAACAGGGCAACCAAGTGCATTTGCTACAGAAGGATTTTCACAGGACTTCTCTTCATTGCAATTTGAAACAGTCTGGAAGTAAAAATATTTTTTTTATTTTCTAAGATGAGCCTTAAATCTTTTTCATCAAATATCAGTAACATTCCTAGCTGAATTATTTTCTTGGAGGAACATCCTAGTTCTGTTGCACTCCACCATTTTTAGTTTCTGTGTTCTCCCCAAATTTCCAACTGGCACTGACTTCTTATTAATAACTGAAAAGAGAGAAGGGGGGCAAATACAAAAAAACATTTCTTCTGATACAAGTGATTAGATATAAAAAGAATAATCTCTTTTGTGAAGAACAGTACATTATTTTTTATTGGCAGTAAAGAGAAGAGTTTCATTCTAACTTAGCTGGCAAAGCTCAGAATATTTCAACATAATATTTAACCTCTCAAATATAAATCTCCCCCCTGTGCAGCCTATAAAAGTTTTCCCCATGGTTAAAGAGGGCTTGCTTCATTCTTTCTTCACTGTAAGCATTTTCCTTTTATCAAGCACTGTTGTGAAATTCTTGACAGCATTTTGGCTTTTAGTCTTTCAGGCCCTGTAAAAACTCCTCTCACATTAAGGCTGAGACTATTCTCTATGTTGCATTATCAATTGTTTCGTGATTATTCTGAATTGAGAGAAAAAGTATTAACAACCAACATATGAAACAAATGAAAAATTATCATATTCACTGGTTTCAAATTGTTCATCTAGATTTTCTATTCAAAACTGCACTTTTACTTACAGGTAAGTAAAATACTACTACTGCATGCAATCTCCCTTTCACCAATGAAGGAGAAATAGTGTAACTTGTATCCTGGTTTTAGAAGTCTCACGTGGCATAAAATAAATAGTTCTCGTTACAGCACAGAACAGAAAAAAAAAAAAGATGGTTATTGACCTATGTGTAGAAGTCATCTTTATTCTCTGTTGATTTTTGTTGCTCTGTTGTGAGCACTGTGAAAAGTGAATGTCGAAAGCCTTGTGAAATTTGTGATTTTGCTGAGAAAGTAAGACCAGGAAAATGGTCCATAAGGAAAAAAAAAAACAAAAAAACCCAAAGACTTTTGTTGTGTTTCTTTCAAAAGCAACAAGCCATGTGTTGGTGAAGGGGACTAGGGAAGTAGCTTTGTAGGGGCAGAATATCTTCCCTGTTGTTTGGGGATTTTACGTGAGTTTTCCTTTTGTAAATCTAACATCATCTTAACGTGTTCTTCATAGGGGTGTGCATTGCATGTTGGTCTATTCTCTTCTGATTTGATGAAAGAGACCAATTGTGCCTTGATGAAACAAAAAAATGTGATTTGAGTTAAAAAAATGCTTAACTGACTTAAAAAAAAAAAAAAAAGCAAAAAAAGAGCCTTTCTTTAATAGAAGCACTTCAGAAACGCTTACGTATCCAAATTGGATCTCCAATTTGAGAATACTTAAGAGAGGGGAAAATAAGGAAGTTGGATTCTACGTTTGGGAAAACATTGCATTTCTGTTGTTTTAGGATGATCAAATATCTTCCCCAAAGAGAATGAATACTGCTCAAAGTTGGCCTAAGATGAACATCCAGTTTGGTTTTAGGGTCACATAGTTATCCATTGAGAAATTTGGAGTAGACCTTTAATTGCTGCACAGAGAAGCAGCCCCGTGTCACTCCAAACAGAAAGAGGATCACATGTTTCCTCTGATACTGACACTAAAGCATTCAATGAATATTGCACTCTAAGGTCTGAGGGCAGATTTTTTTGGCCCATGTATTCTCATAGAGACTAAAATATGAGAAAGTTGTTGTGTAACTGGTGTCTTGGGTTTTGCTTTTCAGAAAGTGCTTGATTTCCCTGGCATGCTTTCTGCAACATGGAGTGAATATTGGTGGAGCCTGAAATAATGTATCAAGAAGAATTTTCTTCTGAGATGAGGCTGCTCTAGTTGCAAAGCATTCCCTAGTGAGCTCCATAATGAGTGGTAGTTGGGAAAAATAACAGGAAGGATCCTTAAACCTTCCAAGTTTTGCATGAAAAATGATACGGTTTTTGGATGCTATGTTTGGTACCTCGCCTAGAATTCTCCTACATTTTGATAGAGGTGCCTTCAGCATGATACAGTGAGTCATAATATTTGAAATTTGGGAAATCTTTACTGGATGTCTAAGCACTTGTCAAGACTTTTAAGAAGAACAGTTGCAGAAGAATTGTTATTTCCTTTTTATGAAAATGTTCTTATCATTTAAAAGGCTGTTTCTTTTTCCTCAAAACAAACAAAAAGAACTGGAATCTTCAAAAGTATATATTGATGATTTTTAGTGATAGTTGAAAGCATCTATCCACACTGTATTCAGTTATTAAATGATGAAATAGTCCTCCAGAAATATTTCCAGCTCTAGATTGTGTTATTCTAATGTGTCAAAGCAGGTTTTTTTATGTTTATTTTCAAACAAGATTCATAGGAAGGAGACAAGGGACATGGGACATGGGTAATATGGAGACAAACTGGCTGTTGTCCAGATGTTGGAGCAAGTTCTGACCTGCTCGTGTTCGTGTCTGCCCAAAGGTCAAGGGCTTTGCTTTGCTTGTAGTTGGGAGGGTTGGTGGGTTGTGGACTTGAGGATTGCTTAGTAGGCAGACCTACCTCCAGTTCTGCCACCTCAAAAATGAGTCAATTGGTGTCTCTAGTGACAGCTGTGCTCATATTTGTAAGACTGGAGTATTTCCACTTCCTTTTGAGGAGTAACAAAGTGCAATGGCAACCCTCAAGTCCAGTGAATGATCTACTTCCCTGGTTCCCATGGATCTGCAGCATTGTTTCATTGGTGTGTTCTCCTTCCTGAACTGTACATATTAATTACATTTGCCCAAGCTTTGTCCAGACTTGGTAGTATTTAATAGTGCTGGCTTCCTGGGATTCCTTGGCTCCAGATAGAATTGGCTGTCTGGTACTATGAGCAATAAACTGTCCAGTGCAGGTTGCTGTGCCAGACTACTCTGGTATTTCCAGACCCAGCCCACTAGAAGTTGTGAGGGTATGTATGGCACATGAATGAAGGGTTTATACTGGTAGCACCCTATCTCGTGCCTCCAGAGCTTGCATTCTTTCTCCCTTAGATCTCTCAAAGGCAGACATATTAAATGTTCCATGTCTGAAGCAAACAAAACAACAGAGTAATTTTTTTTGCCCATGTGTATTGCACTTCCATTCTAATATGAAGAGTCAAATAAAGAATTACATAGCTTGTACTATAGAGAGGCTGGAGATGTGGGAGAAATAATCTGAAGGAGTGAGCTGGTGGTGTTAACAGCTTAAACCATACCTGTCACAGCCAGAACCATCCTTAAAATTGTGTTCTCGCCCATCCCTGCAAAATTGCAAGACTGATAAAAGACAAATGGTTCTAATTTGCATTTTCCATCTGAATTGTGATTTTTGCTTCGCTTGTGTTTTCAAGTTTCTCAGTAGCCACTAAATTAAAGAATTTTTGAAAACGGAATTTCTCCCAGAACAGGTGGGGCTTGCAGTTTCATGAAAATACAGCTGAGACACTGCCAGCCCACTAGTGCCTCCCATGTTATCCTTTTTCCCACACTATCCACATGGCTTGTTGCTCATGTGATTGATTGTATGTATCCTGTACAGGCACACAAAATATCCATAACCTTGAAACCCTGCAGATGTGGTCCTCTGATGTAGCTGCACAGGAGACTCTGGGACTGTACTTTTGGGGAGTTTCTGTGTTGAGAGTACCTGACCCTTGCTTTTTCTGCAAGGCTTTGGGAGGTGTGGAGGAGGTTTCTGTTAGTTCCTTGGGAAGGCAAAGATTTCTGTGGTCTTTGGATGGATCTCAAATCCTGGGGTACTGAAGTGTAACCTAATAATTTAAGACTGAGAGAAGGGTGGTATTTAAATAAAATATCTGGTTTTGAACATTCTAGGACTATTAATTATTAAAATTTGTACAAATCCAGGAAGGATTTGTGCATGGCACATCATACCTAGAAACAGCTGAGCTGAGCTTCCACATGAGGATTTTTTTTCTGAAAAGACAGCATCTCGTGTGAGCACAATACAGCTAGTACTTTTCTTATAAATAGTGAATGTTTTATAATTACATGCAGTCCTAAAGCTGGTTCTTATTATTGAAAGTCACAGAGGTTTTGTGGGGAGGACTTGTGGGTTGTTGTTCTTTTTCCAGAATGGTGTCCAATCACCTTCTTTGGCAGAGTTTTAACTCCATCTAAAACATGTTTCAGTGTGAAAATGTTACGGTCTAATGAGCAACTTCACTTTTTTGTCACTTTCTTGCTTTGATATACGAGGTTCTGGGTCAGGAACTGCCCATTTGATCCTTAGTCTGTCTCCAGGTGGAGTTCATATGTCAGCACTTTTTATGCCAGTCTTTCAAATTCCTGTGATAGGAACAGTAAAGTCACTACAGGTCAGAGGAGCTCAGTTTGATGAAGTCTCACGTGCACTCACAAGCAGTATGGTCACTTCTTGCTGAGTACCAAGCTGTCTCCATTTAGGGAGATTTGCCACCACTGAACATCATGGCTGAAGCTGCTTCAGGATTGTGTAAATTGTGTTACAGCTTTATTGCTTTTTTTTTTTTTTTGCCTCAGGTGAACTGTGTGATGAGGTGATCAACCACTGTGTTCCTGAGCTAAATCCATGTAAACATGAATCCAAATGTCTTCCCCATGACAAAGGAACCAGGTAAGCATGTGTGTATGATGGTCTCCACACACTGGGCAGATCCATCCATTGTCTTGACTAGGGCTGCACCAGCAATGAGTTTGGGGTAAAAAACATCAGAATTAATGCAAATAGGGCGAGACTATGTATTCTTGAGACTTTATTACAGTTTGATGCAAACATACATACTCTCATAGCTTTCTGTGATTTACTTGTAAATAAGGAATGTACCCCAAGAGCAGAAAAATTATGCTAGAACAGAGCATGGTAAAGGCAGTACTTCTGGAGCAGTTACTGTCAGATATCTTATGCTGCATCAGAAACTAAGGACAGGTTCTTTATGTGTTCCTGAAGGCATCCATCACTTCAAGCAGCATAACAGGAGCCTTACCAGATGTAACTCAGGTCTCCTCAGCCCATGCAAGCTCAGTGTTTAAAATCCAGTCCCCACTCCAATTGCTGGGAAGGGAAAGACAGACTTGGCCAGAGCATAAAGCCACAGGTTAGGAGCTTTCTATTGTATTCCCACTTAGGCTGTTGCCTTCCAGGATGGCTGGTTTTCTCCAGGTGCACTGGCACAGGCTGGCCTTGGCTGCAGTGGGGCTCCTCTCCCTACACTTCCACACCTGGGCAACAACAGAAAACAATTGGCCAGTTTCATTCTGCACTTTCCACTATGGCTGTTTCACAGCCAAGGTGCAATCCTGGGAAGGAGGATTGGGGTTTGGTGCATGCCACAGGGAAGAGACAGTAGCACTCTTTGGTATTCCTGGTAATTTGCCATTATGGTCAGATTGTGTCCAGTGAAGCAGCCATCACATCAAAGTCTAAAGTGATAAACAGAACATTCCAGGATATTTAAAAGGAAGTGAACCAAAATTTTAGAGAAGCTGGCTATATCAAGGGCAGCTGAGTCTGTGCTAGACAGTCAGTCTATAGAGCTTAAGCCTTTCTTTGTGATGAAAAATCTCCAGACAGAAAGATTTCCAACTCTTGCAAAAAGTCAAACTCTTATATTATAAATATGGTTCCTGAAATGATTTTCAGGGACTGGATAAGGAGGTGTGTACTGGTATATAATTAGTCCCTGATGTTCTTTCCAGCTTTCATTCTCAGTTAATCCATCATTCAGCTAATTCAGTAGCTACATCATGTTACGAGGCAAAGGCTTGTAACTCGAATTACCTGATGTTGCTAGATGTATGAAGGGATGGAGATGGTTCTGATCCTGAGTGGTTTTGCCCTTGCTGGAAACATTTTCATGCCACCCAAAATGATTTGAGAGATGACACCTTTTCTTGCATGTTTGTTAGAAAAGCATTCTTCTCCATGGGGCCATTAGCCCTTGAGGGGAGCCTAAATAACTATTTGTATTTTCTACTACTGTTAGTTGTGTTCTTACTACTATTCATGGGATGCTGCACAAAAATTCAGATTTTTTTGCTACTTTTGTCCCATTTTGCTTCCTTGGAGGCCAAACTTGAGAGATGAAGGAGCCTGCCCAGTCTTGAATGTAGATTTGTCCCCATCCTGCTTTTTCTTTCACACTTCAGTTGCACCAAAGTATTGCACCAAACTATTCAGAAATATATCAAGCAACCTCAGCACCTTTTGCAGTGAAGTCTGGTTGCTGCTGGCTCAACGCTGACAACAACAACCTTCAGTCCTCTGGTGCTGCTGATCCCATGAGGAAGGAGTTTGATCTCCTGACCTGTGATGTGCCATACATTTAGCATGTAATGGTGCAGTGTAATGCCACAGTCAGAATGAGTCAGACTCATAGAAGAGTGCAGGGAATGCTGTTGGCAGGATTCAGGTTTGTTCCTGAGCTGGTCATCCACTGGTCAGGCTTGTGTCCTGGGCATGTGAGAAGGACACATCACTGACAGCTGTCAGCAGCAAGGACACCAGTCTGTCTGTCCTGCCTTTAGCTGTAGTCAGTCTGCAACTCTGCAGAGAAAGAAAAGGTGACAAAGACAAGGAAAAAGAAAAGAAAAGAAAAGAAAAGAAAAGAAAAGAAAAGAAAAGAAAAGAAAAGAAAAGAAAAGAAAAGAAAAGAAAAGAAAAGAAAAGAAAAGAAAAGAAAAGAAAAGAAAAGAAAAGAGAAAAGAAAAGAAAAGAGAAAAGAAAAGAAAAGAGAAAAGAAAAAAGTTATGTATTGATTTGGGAGGGAAATTCCATGCTGGCTCTGCAGTAGAAGCCATGATTCAATGATTCACAGCTCGAATAGCCATTGAGTGCATGCAGATGCAAGTCCCCTTGGATAGGCCAGCATTTTAAATACCAGGAAACATGTCTTGAGGCTTCCTCTGATACTGGGAAAGTCACCGTCACGACCAGAATGTAGCAGAAAGCAGGAATTCAACTGTACTGGTGTCATATGGTCACTGGGAAATGAGATAACTGATCTAATCACATAAATTACTCCTACCAGGATTTGCATATGCAAGTTTCTTTGCCTTCTCTCTTGCATCATACTTTTTCTGATACTCAGTCTCTTGCTGGCACTGTGTGATCTAGGAATGGAGCTAATGTGCCATCGTTCCCTGGTGGGGGAGACCTTGGGTTTCAGGGAGGAGGCTGAGGGAGGACTGGTGTGGCTAAGTTTCTCACCTGCTACACTCCAGACACGGATTTTTTGGTAGCTTCAGCCTAGATGTGAGACACTAAGAGCTCAGAGATGACTGAACCAAAAGGAATTCTGTGTTTCTATAGGTAAAGCCAAGCTTGGAAGCAAACTTGACTATTTCTGTGTGTGCTTGGCTGCACAGAGCTTTCTGCTTTCTAAGCTAAAATTGCAGATGGCTTTCCTCACTTCCACCCTCCACATCTTTATTGCTGTTACTATAAAAGAAGAGTAGCTTTCTGTATCCGAGAAAACATAACAAAACAAAAATCAACAAAAAAAAGAACATTTAACAAAACAAAAGCACTTCTAAAAAAATAACTTCAGGAAAGGAGTGTGGTTTTCCATTTGCTGTATTGATGTTGGAGCATGGTATAAATATACTTTATTATTATAAAGCTTGGAATTATTACCTGACAGCTTAAAATGCTGATTTAATGCAGCCCTGCAGAGAAAAGTAGTGGTTCTGTCATTACTGAGATAGCCAATACACATCATAAAATTGATGCATGGCAGCCCTGAATAAGGAACTGCACATCATTCATTATTACATCATTTTATATTAGGACTGCAGGGATCAATAAAAAGCAACCGGATTAAGTCCTGCCAATTCTCCCACAAAGTCTTTTGATTGACATTTTTTTCTTGCAGGTGTGACTAAAGTGTTGCCAAAAAATGTTGCCCACTTCTTAAGGTCTGGGGAAGGAACCCATTTTGTTAATTGCAGTGTTCCCTGAGCCACCAAGGTGTAAAAAAGCAACTCTGGCATGCAGAGCTGGAACATCAATCATCCTGTGGCTGCACAGGGTCATGATGGGGGCCTCTTCTGATGGAGAAAGAAAGTATATGCTTCTACATAATGTATCCATCCTACAGCCTGCAGGTTAATTGGCTTTACCTCAGTTCCTTCTTTTTTTTAGCTAGTCACAAGCCATGTTTTGAAATGGAGACTGAAGGACACGTTCTCAGTGTTTCAGCTAGATAGTTGCTGAAGTCCTGATGCTGTGGCAGCCATTCACTGGTCAGTAGCAAACACAGGACCCAACACTGTACTGATGAGATAGGCCAGGATCCAAAACATTCTGTCATTTTGGAACCAGATTCAGCATGATGACTGCCACCTGGAAATATTTCATTATCGGCTCCCTTGTGTCCAATTCCTCGGAAGAGGTTTTGCACAAGGAGCCTTCTCCTGAGCTTACCCCATCAGGCTGCTGGCAGGCAGGAGGCTGAGGAGGCCAGCAGAAGATGGAGCAGTGATTCCTCTCCTGATGCTGCCTCCCTTGGCTTTGTGCAATCTCTCCTCTTCTCTTGGTGGCTAGCACACTGGAGCCAAACAAGGGGCTTCAGCAAGAGCTCATTCCTCTTTTTTATTGTTGAAGTTAACTGTAGCTCTTTCCTTGTTTTGGTTTAAAAGATGTGCAGTTTGTTTTCCAGATGTGCAGTAACATCCAGCTGGGAGGTGTAACACACGTTTTATGGACTAAAGTGCATTCATGACTAAACATTGTCTACACTATAGATTCAAAAAGAGGCTGTTCAGCAATCCCAAAAGATCAGTTCAAAGTCAGAGGCTTTGGAATGCATTTTCTATTGTCAGGCTACAAACTCTTGCAAGGCTTATCATAGAAATGCTGAGTCTTTTTACATTAAACTTGAAAATAGCTTAAAATAAAATAATGAGCCAATGTCTTCAGGTTTGGGTGCATCTTGTGTTGCTCCTACAAATGGTGTTACCCCATAGCAGCAGATACACGCTTTACCTGAGTGTAATCACTAGGAGGGACAAGCTTCAAAAGCAACTTTCTAGAGGTGAAACATTTGCTATGCCTCATGAATGACTGACAGACAAGTCGTGGTTTCAAAACTGGTGAACTTTTTCTTTAAATTTGCTGAGTTTTATGGGTTGCTTGCAGATTGCTTCCATTTGGAAGGTGGAACCTTTCTGTGCTCTGTGTAGCCACACAGGGCCAACCTCAGACACTCAACAGTGTGCAGACATTGGAAAAATGGTAGTCTGAGACATCAGAGCAACTGCCCTTACACAATATTGCCCTTTGAGTCTGTGTGGTTAGGGAAGATGTTGTCATCTTTAGTATAAGTGAGAGGCCACTATATGATCACCCTTCTCCACAGACTTGGCTGAGGAAAAGCTGTAGTGTGGTATTGCTTTGCTCAGCTTAAATTTGAGCAGATTGCAGAAGCTCAACTGCAGGCAGACAGCAGGGACCTGAGCACTTCTGATGTCAGGAATTGTGCTTGATGCTTCCAGGAATATTTGCTAACACCTTTCCATCTCCAGTCAGGTTGGTGCTAGGCAGCCTTTGTGTGCTATTGTTGGGAATGTTGAAATGAGCTAATAACAGTGATCTTCTTGTGTTTCAGATGTGAATGCTTGCCGGGTTACAGTGGCAAACACTGTGAAATAGATGATGATGACTGTGTGGGCCATAAATGTCACCATGGAGCTGTCTGCATAGATGCAGTCAATGGCTACACCTGCATCTGCCCTCAGGGCTTCAGGTACGTGAGAGTCACCTCCTCCCCTGGACTGTCTTCTCTACATAGTGTTGGGGCACTTCTCTTTAATTGCCTTCATCCTCAGAGCTAATCAACCTTTATATAGGGTATTGATCTGTCATTCTTATGTGAATGGACAGCTCCAATCTTGTACCTTATATAGGTCTTAAGGAGTTAACTGAATTGAGAGGATTGACAATTATTGCTTTGAAATCAGTAATTTGCATTTTGTGAAGTGCTGTGCTTGCCTGCCCAGCCTTTCCTGGTAAAACACTGGGTAATGCACTCACACAGATTAGCTGGAGATAAACCCCATGTGCATGAGAGTGAGCAAAGGAGAATAAAATTACATATATGAACCCTCCCACCTGGCTGCAGGAAAACAGAAGTCAGAAAACACTGTGCCAGTATATCTGTGCCTGCTGGTGGATGAGCTCAAGATAATTTGGGCTGTAAATTTCCAGTCTGATTCTGACAGCTGCCAATGTATCTGACTTCTGGAAGTCTCACTGCCTGTCAAAGATAAGTGTGCTACTCCAAATGGATTCACTAATCATTGCCTGAGGCTGGATACTGGCTTCCATCCCGTTAAGTCTTTTCTATGTTTGAAATACACACATGAGACAAAGAAGGACTACCTGAAAAGATCAGTCTTGACAAAGCAGAAATTGCACGAGCGCTTATAAATCATTTTCTCTGCTTTGTATCTGCAACTGTTATCATTCTTCTTTCTTTCATCCTTGCAGGTTTTGTGGGTTTTTTCCCTCTCAACACACGTTTTTATTGCAAAGCAGACAGGCTTCCCTGAATAGGCATTGATATAACATGATGTCAGCCCATGGTTTCACAGAATCAGATTTGTTGTTTAGAGGATATCTGATACCATCTGAATTTCAAATTCAACCCTTTTCTCCATGTTTCACTCTCTGATTCAGTCCCTTTGAGGGCCTTAGGGATCTTGCAAATTGATGGCTGGTAAGGATAACAAGTGGCTGTCTCACAGAGGTATTGTAAATACTCAGTATTATCTAATTGTTGGAGCTGAGAAATGAGATTGCACAGCCTTATCTGGATTCCAGGGTGACTGGAGCCTGTCATCAGATGGCACTGACTGGGACTTTTTTGCTGCAGTCTCTTGATTTTTCAGACTTGTTAGTATTAGGGTGTGATGAATGCAAGGGGTTTTTGACAGGAAAGCAAAGTCACAGTGTTTGGCAGAGGTGGTTTGTGTTTTCACACACTTGAGTGGAGCAGCTGTGTTAGGTGGGAAACTGGTCTGGGTCCCTTCCTGTGTACTGAGCAGCTCTACCAGCAATTTGGGCAGTGTCACAGGCTGGCTGATCTTGCATCAAGAATTTCAAGAGCAGAACCTGGAACATCCCAGCCTGCTCCCTCACTCAGACAAGGGGGTTTAATCCCACTGAAAGTCCTCCAAGAAGAGGAAACATCTTTCTACACTATGTTCCCAGACTCTGCTACTAGCTTAGACAGCACTTCATAGACCAAAGCAGTTAGACTTGGGTGAGCAAAGTAAGATCCAGGATTAACCTGAGGTCTCCTGGGTTTTTTGGGGGGTTTTTTGGTTTGTTTTGTTTTTGGGATTTTTTGGCACTTGTCCTAAATTTACTGTGCAAGATGCAAGGGAACAAGTGCCTTTTTGGAGAAAAATTTCACAGTGGTCACTAACAGAGTCCTTCTGCCAAGGAAGAGCAAGCTGAAGTTTCTTGTGTTCTCCATGGAGAACAGTCCCTGATCCTCTTTGATTTCAGAATCAAAAACCTGCTAGTAAAATACAATCTGTTCATTATTCTTTCCATGACTCCAACCTTTTGCAGTTTAAAGGCCTGCAGCTGTGAAGGGGGTTTTGATGTTTTTTCCCCCTCTTAAAATTGCAGTTGCAAAGAGGGTGATTGACAGAGTTCAGCTTTCTGATGTTCAGGGTTATAAACTCAAGTGTTCATAGTGTCCCTCAGGTGCTGGGCAGTGAGGCAAGGAGATAGTTTGCAAGTATTTGAAGGCTGCAAGTGTTGATGAAAAGACCACACAAGAGCAGGTCCAACAAAGGTAACTGGGAGACCTGGGGTACTGATTAATCAAGTTTTTTGGCTAAGTATCAACAATCCTTTCACAGCAGTGAGTTTGCAGAGTTACTTCCCAGTTATCTGGACCTTAGGCTGTTGTAATAAATGCACAGACCTATAAAAATTTTATGATTGTTACCATGCTGTATGTCAAAGCCACTTGGAGTCACACATTAATGATGTTAAAACTTACCTCTTCTCATGGCTGAACAAATGGTACTCTGGTAATTCTTAACAATGTAGAGCATCATGTGCACCATGACAGACTTCTGATGACAGCCCCAAACAGCTTTAGTTCCCACATGCACACACCTGTTTTCCCATCTTAGCATTTCCTAATGTCATGTGTATTTGGGCTCCACGCACCTTTCCTTATCACTCAGCAACTTTTTGGAATTACATAATACACCTTCTTCCTGAAAGTTTTCCAGGGTTTTCTTCCCAAAATAACATTTTTTTACCCCCTGCAGATGAAAACACTTTTGATGCTTTGTGAACCCCACTGGATGGAACCTAGCTTATCAACCTTTCCTTCCAGCAATCAGCCTCATAGCTGTCCTGATAAATGTTGCTCTCTCTCGTGGCAAAGCACACATTTAGGCTGCTGAGCTCGATAGAAAGCAGTGTTCCTCTGTTGTGTAGATGTTTCAGGGTTCCCCACTGAGAAAGTTTTCTGCAAAACACTCAGCAGTGATTATTTAAACAAATGAGATTGTACCAGGAAGGCATGGACTTGGCCAAGCTAGGCAAGTCAGGCTGTGCTCCATATTCCACCACAGGGGAAATAAATAGTATTAATTATTTCTAAAAATGTATTTCTAAAAATATTTTAAAATAAAAAAGGCCTTGACACATACTGTTGCTAGTGTAACTTCTAGATGCCAGTAGCAGGAGAGCTGCATTTGTAAAGCCACCCACTGAAGGGCTTTCACAGCAAGGAAGAGTTGTGCAGGATCCATAATGGGACTACAGGGAGTCTTTCAGAGCTTCACTGAGCACAGACACACTGGCTTCTTGCAACATTTGCTTTCTGCTAGTGGATGCTATTGTGGATCGCGTGGATTTACTATGTTTTTTAATTTCCATGAAATTAGAATTATATACGCTGACTTTCTGCTTTCCAGTTGTTTCTCACAGGCAAAATGATTGTCATTAGGTAGAACAAAGTTAATGGTGTGGGTTAGCAATGCTCCTTTCTGCTAAGTCATCTCTGGAAAACAAATTGCGCCTAATATCAGGCCAGGGGTGAGAGCCATCTGTGGGGTTGACCCTCATTTGATCCCATTGCTGGCTCTCCTGACATATTTGTCAGCCAGCCACAAAGCCCTGCACTGGAGGGGGGAGATCACACACTTAATGAAAGCAGGCTTTGAACAGGAAAGTGGTCCTGGCCAGCAATGAGGACATGGCACTGATGTGTCTGCAGCTCCTCAACTCAGGCTGGGTCTGACTGCTGGGCTGGTAGGCAGCTACTACAATAACTGCCTTAAAATGGCAAGAATTGCTTTCTGTCTATCTATTTTGCCATGCATTTGTTGCTGTTTTTTTGAATGTTCCCTCATTTTCTTGGCAAGGGGGATCCAACCCATCTCTTGTTGAGTGGTGCTGTGCCCCCTAAAGTGCTGCACTCACCCTCAAGGAATGGGGTGGCCTGGACAGTTCCACCAAGAAGCAGCAGCAAAAGGTCTTGTTCAGGAAAAAAAAAAAAAAGCTTCTTGGTCTATAACTAATTCCTAGCTCAGTGTATACACAATGAAATGTTCCCAAGAACAAATTTACTTTAAGAAACATATCAGACAGAGCAAAGGTCACCATTTTCCATACAGAGCTGTTCCCCCCCACTGTACTGCCATGCTTCCATTTCTGCTGCTGACCACTGGGCTAACCATATACGTCTCCTCCAAATTGTCCATGGAGTAAATGGAGTTTATTGATTGCTGGATGTATTGCATGCCAGATTACACTTCTGAGGATATGTTTGTTTCAGTTAATGTATTGGTTGTCCCTGTTATGGTTTTCTGGTAAAGGGTATTTACTACTTGGCTGATGGGGTTTGGACTCACTGGTGCAAAAGGGGGTTGTTGGGTTTGGACAATGTTTGTAATGGGAACTTTAGGTTGTGGGTGGGGAGCATATTGCATGCAACCAACCAGCCAAAGAGCCTGGACCTGCCCCTTTGCAGCACCAACTGACTGCACAGGCTGGGTACAGGTTTTTCATTTATGTTTTGCAGTTTAGTCTGACATGTGACATCACTATGAAGGACTGCCCCAGCTTTTTGCACTTTCTTCCTTTTCTGTGCTCTTTCTATGCTGGTGTTGGTGTTTCACTGTAGCTAAGTCATTCCAGCAGATACCCTGGGAAGGGCACAGCCATGCTGAATCCAGGATGGCAGCCTAGGGACTGAGACATTCCTGCTCCTGGGAATGGAAGCCTCAGAGGTTCCTACGCGTGGCTTTTGCTCAGCTTCTCATGTAGTTAAGACTGAACCACAGCACTTCCCTCCAAATTTGAATGAACAAATACTCAGATCTGGAATTTGCTTTTCAGCTGCCTCCAACTCTGGGAGAGCTTCCCTTTCCTCTGCATTCTTCTGATCCATGACACTGCCAACCACAAACCCAGCTAAAACACAGTTGATGAACATGATGCTGTTAGAAGCAACCAATTCAGAGAAGCTGCTCAGCAAGTAGTGTGCTATGAATGCACATCTGAGACTTTTTAGCAGTTGCCCACCTGCTGATGATACAATCTCTGGTACACAGTGAAGCAAATGAGGAGTCAGTAAAAAATATTTAAAATAGAGAGTTTCTTTCCCTTTGCTTACCACTGACAACAACAGAGGTGGACTCAAGTCACAAAGCCTAGGGCAGGAAAAATCTCGGGTTTGGGCTTAAATGGCTCCCAGATTTTTTTTTGTTTTCCATCCACAGAACGGGATGGAAACTTTTACACAGACTGCTGTACCTTGTGGAGCTAAATAACCAGTGAAAAGTGCAGTGCAAATGGCTCCTTCAGACCCAGCATGGGAATTTCTGTACAGCTCTATGCTGTGCAGCTTTCACACAGTAAAGCAGGCATGCATTAGCTGAATCTCAGAGTCACTGTACCCCAGGAGTGTAACATCAGCATTAGAAAATGCTTTCTTCCTCAAAAAAAAAAGGTCATAATTGAGGCCTTTGAACACTTTTTGTTCCCTTCACCTTCTACAGTGGTCTTTTCTGTGAAACTCCTCCCCCAATGGTTCTGCTCCAGACTAGCCCATGTGACAACTACGAGTGCCAGAATGGGGCCCAGTGCATCGTGGCACACCAGGAGCCAGTCTGCCGCTGCCTTGCCGGCTTTGCCGGGCAGAAGTGTGAGAAGCTCATCACTGTCAACTTTGTTGGGAAGGATTCCTATGTGGAGTTGCCATCAGCCAAAATTCGCCCTCAGGCAAACATCTCCCTTCAGGTATGTCAGGCAGAACATCAGTTTCCAGCCCTGTGCTCTTTTAAGCAATATTACTTACACGTGTATATATGTTTTCATTCTGAAGGAACAGGGTCTGGTGGTCAAGAGGCTGACAAAGTTAGAATCACCTTGGGAGCCCGTTGTCTGTTCTAGAATTAATTAAATGTTAAGGAGGAATTAAGGCATTACGTGGACACATATCCTGCCTGAATCACTCAGTCAATGATCTCATCATTGATCTCATCACTCTGTAAATGTAACTAGAGGATATTCATGAAATAGTCTCCCTGTCTTCTTACTGATTTACAGGATTGTGTTTCAGCTTGTAGAAATCAGTGCTAAGTGTTAGTGCTTAGTATTAGCTAAGGAAGCTGCTCTGAATGGCCTTTCCAGACAGTATTTTGCCTGCTCATTTACCATGCACATTCAGTAGATGAAAGGCCTGGGATTTAGTTACAGTCCTGTGGTTACATCTATATTTGGATTAAGGTCTAAGATTCAGAAGGCAATGGAAAATAGCTACCAAAGTGCCATGCCACTACTGTCATCTTTGTGGTCATTAATCAAAGTTATCATATAGGTGATTTGGAAGTTGCTCATATTCACAAAGTAGTGAATTAAACTGATCTAACTGTTTTGTTGTTTTGTCTTTTTTTTTTCTAGCATCCCAAAGTAAGAGAGTGATTCATTTATAACTTTTTATGTTTTCTAATGAAGAGGTGTGTGGAGCACATGTATCACATTATAGATAGCCTTCTTAGTTCACTGATTGTTAATCTGGACTGTTTCTATGCTAGATTCACCCTGCAAATGAAGGATAACTTTTTGAAATATTGGGTTGCAGAGAGGTGGATGTTGATCTCCCAACAAGTTACAAATAATAGAACAAGACGAAATGGGTTCAAGTTTTGCCAGGGAAGGTTTAGATTGGATGTTAGAAAAAGTGTCTTAATTGAAAGGGCTCTCAGGCACTGGCACAGGATGCCCAGGGCAGTGGTGGAGTCACCATCTCTGAAAGAATTTAAAAGCTGTGTATGTGAGGGACATGGTTTAGGGGTGGATTTGGCAGTACTGGGTTAACAATTGGACCTGATGATCCTAAAGGTCTTTTACAATTCTATGACTCTAAAAGATGTGCAAAAAAAAAACCATCCTTGTATGTCTAGTTTATTACATTTATTTTCTATTGGAAAATTTATATTCCACCATTGAAAATCATATTCTAAATGTACTTGTTGGAGTTTGGCTGCAATTGAAATACCAATGTCAAGACATGGGAAAGAGGGACAAATTTCCACATTAGGAATAGATTTTTAAGGAATGGTACTTGCAAAGTTTATTCTAATGAAAAAATCCTTAGTTCATATTTTTCTTTAAAATTTGTCTTTTCTTTCTTCATGTGTATTTGAAAAACCATTTTTTCTTCAAGATCACTCTTCAATTAGGTGAATTTAGGAGATCCTAGAATACGGACAGTCTAAAATATGCATGCACACAAGCACACACAAAGGCTCCAAATGCTACAGCTTAACTTTAAAGCTGAAAATCTGGACACTATCTTTTTAAGCATGCAAAAAATGTTAGATTACCCATAGCTTGAAGAATAAAATAGATTATTACAGAAAGCACATGCCAATGAAGGTCTCCCTTCTTGTTCCCTGGCCAAGTAATACTCTTGCATCCAGTATTCATCACTAGTGAGTTAAAATTAGAATACAACATTGAATATTAAGAACAGATAGAGGAAATCCTACGAAAAAGTGCTCAAGATGAAAAAACTCTTCCAAGAGCAAAAGGATAGTCTTTAAATATATATCTAAATGCAAACAGAATTTTAAATGCACTATTTAGCTTTGGCATTTAAAATCCATTATAAAAATTAAAAAAAATTAAATATCAAGAAATACGTACTGTGAAAATAAAAGGCAGATTTGATCCAAAAGTCCCATTTTGTCTCTTTGGATTTCTTTTATTTTGTGCTACACGTATATTTGAGAGATAGAGACTAGGAAAGGGGAATCTTTGTTTATTGATTCATTGTTCAAAATTTTTGATTGCTTGATGTACTTCAAACCAAGATGGACAAGGGCTACTCTAGTCTTCCTGACTGTCTAAATGCCCCATTTGAAATCAGCATAACTTGCTAATAGCTTGGAATTTGTGAATAACTATCAGTTATACTAGATGGGAGGACAGGTCCTTCTTTCTGCCTTTCTCTTCATAGAAAGTCTGTGAACAGATCAGCACAGGATGAAATTGGTTTGCTTGTAATTTTGACACACTTTGCTATGCCAGAGTTCATTTTCTAAACCTTCCCTTCAAGCTGGGGTGGTAGCTGAGAAATAAATTCATGCGTCACCAATAATACAACAACAGTCTATTGACAGGGATCAAATAATTTGCAGCTTTCACCTCCTGAAAACTCGTTCTCATTTGAAACAGGGGAGCCTTCCCTTAGTGGGAGGCTGACCTGTTAGTGTATGAGCCCTGTGAATGTCACCAAGATTGTTTTGAGTCTCCAGCTCTTGCTCCCGTTGATGCTCAGATATCATAGAATCATAGAATCATAGAATTGGCTGTGTTGGAAGGGACCTCAGAGATCATCAGGTCCAACCCTTGATCCACTCCCCCTGTGGTTCCCAGCCCATGGCACTGAGTGCCACATCCAGGCTCTTTTTAAATATCTCCAGGGATGGAGAATCCACTACTTCCCTGGGCAGCCCATTCCAATGTCTGATCACCCTCTCCATAAAGAAATTCTTTCTAATATCCAACCTAAACTTCCCCTGGCACAACTTGAGACCATGCCCTCTTGTCTTGTTGAAAGTTGCCTGGGAAAAGAGCCCAACCTCCCCCTGGCTCCAGCCTCCTTTCAGGGAGTTGTAGAGAGTGATGAGGTCTCCCCTGAGCCTCCTCTTCTCCAGGCTGAACACCCCCAGCTCCCTCAGCCTCTCCTCACAGGACTTGTGCTGGATCCCTTCACCAGCCTGGTTGCCCTCCTTTGGACCTGCTCCAGGACCTCAATCTCCTTCCTGAACTGAGGGGCCCAGAACTGGACACAGGACTCGAGCTGTGGCCTCACCAGGGCTGAGTACAGGGGCAGAATCCCTTCCCTGGACCTGCTGGCCACGCTGTTCCTGATCCAGGCCAGGATGCCATTGGCCTTCTTGGCCACCTGGGCACACTGCTGGCTCCTGTTCAGCTTCCTGGCAATCCAGACTCCCAGGCCCCTCTCTCCCTGGCTGTGGTTTATATATATATATGATATGTGGTTTATTAAATCATATTTTCATTGCATACCTGATTTTGGTATTATTTTTTGCCTTGGTTTATTTCTTTTTCTGATATAGTCGAGCAATTTTTAATTTTTTTTTTCATGGTTATTTTTACCTGATTATTAATGTTTAACAGGTAGCAACTGACAAGGACAATGGCATCCTACTATACAAAGGAGACAACGATCCTTTGGCTCTGGAATTGTACCAAGGACATGTGAGGCTCATCTACAACACACTGAATTCTCCACCCACCACAGTATACAGGTAATAGCTAAACTTTACCAAGACAACCCTGTCCTTAGGTTAATTCCATTTGGATTATTTTTAAGATCTGTTCCTCTAGTTTGTTCTGTGTAAACACACAGCTGTGACTAGATGGAGCCCTTTCTGGTTCAGTGCAACTTCCTGGCACTGTGGATGTAGAAGAGCTGGATTTCCCAACTTGCTCTTTAAAGAAGAGTGTCCTGTTAGAGCAGGTGAAAGGACACCACCCACTATCACTAGTCAGGGCATGCTGTGTAGTTTTTCTGAAAAGTTTTCTGGTGAAACTTGAGTCTTGCAGGAGCATGGTGGCTGTGCAGAACTTTAAGGGTAATGAAGACTTGTTTAAGAAAATGAGAAAATTATTTCTAAATAAAAGCAAATAGGATAATACCAATGCAGGGGTACCATCAGGAAGACCAATGGTTTGTCCACCATAGGACTGAAGAAAGGAGTAGGTTAGTAATTTTCACTAGCTGGATAGGTGTGAAAAATTACCCTGTGTGTGACTGCTAATCCTAATTGATTTCATGTTAGAGCAAAACTGAGGTTGTTAAACGTTTTCACACCACTAATTAGAACATAGGGAAAGGCTCATTATGTGTGGGCAGCACACTGGGGAGGTGGGTGGGTGTGGATACTTGCTCTCTGTTGTCAAGGGCAGAGTGGTGTGGTGACAAGAGCTGTTGCCACCATTGCAACAACAGTTTATGGATCTGCTGCCTTCTGGCAGAGAGTTACCAGAGATGGTGACCATCAATGTCCTCATTATTCCATGCCCTTCATATCGATCAAGGAGGAGGAGGTCTCCATTCAGACTGACACCTCATTACCATAAGATTAATGGCCTGTTCCCTAGCTTTTGTACTGTGTGATCTGTTGAGAAAGGAAAGAAGGTGCTTAATACAATGCCCTTTCTGAAATGTCACTCTAATCTTTTATTAGTTTAAGGAGCGGAGCAAAATGGGATTAGCATGGAGCTGGGTGGGAGAAGATTAGGTTGACTGATAAAAACTGGAGCTAAAGAATGTCAAAAAGGGCTGAAATAGGGGAAGGAAACCCACTTCTCTCCTTACAATTGTAGGATATAGGGGTGGAAGGTGTGAGTGAATCTGTTTGATATCCTTGAATATCCTGTTCAACTCTTAGGCATAAACTCTGTTTAGCTAATGCATGACTTCTAGCTTGGCGCTGAGTTTTGGCAGGAAAATACCAAACAATGGAAAATCCCACATTTTCTGTAGTAGATTGGGCAATGGTCAATCATTTCCATTATTCAGGCATTGGCTGTTATTTCTAAGTTGTGTGGATAATACCTTCTGGATGATTTAGAAGCTTTATCCTGGAAAATGAAAGGGCTTTTGTCCCAGGTTCTGGCTCCTGTGATTTTATCTATACTTTTAATTACATTGTTTCCTAACTTGTATTTTGATGAAATGAGTACCTGATGCAGTGTGATGCATTTTACATAAACCTAAAAATTTTGGGAACTCTTCTTTGCTACTTCTGTAATTTTTCATTTTTCAATGAAAATGTTACTAGGAGAACCTGAAAATTCCAACCTCAGCTTCACTATTGGTAAAAAGCATTTGCCTTCCCTATTGCTGACTCCTTGCTGCCTTGTTTAGATGCCTCATTTAAATTTTGATTTAAGCAAAAGTGGTATATTTTCTTTTGAGAAGCTCTGTTGAAAAAACATCAGATTAATTTTCACAGGGAGTCTCAAGCCCTGCTGTCCTCCAAAAGGAGTGCACTTCATGGAAGAGATGAGCAGTGCTTTGGCTCTTGTTTTGTCTTGATAGAGTCTGCTAAAAGAGGAGAAGGCCAAGTACTGCTTGGTGGGAATTTTGTCAGCTACAGCTGCAAGAAATCTCTAACTGACCTGGTCCTGTGTTGTAACTCAGATGGTTTGCTGGCTATTTCAGGTACTCCCATGGTGGGATGTGGGAAGTCCCTGGCAAACCACATTATCCATAATTCTTCATCAGAGTCTCCATGATAAGTTTTATTAATAGTACTTAAGGACAATAAAATTAGCAAAATATTTGGCTAGTGCAAGTAATATCCTTTGGGATATCCCTATTGGGATAAGATAAAACCTGTTGTCAGAGAGGAAGCCAGCAGCAAATAAGGTATACTTGATGGTGGTGTTCAGTAGTACTCAGCAGAAGGGTGCTGGAAGAGTATGTTACCTTGCAAAGGTAAAAACATTCAGCTGTTGGAACTGGCTAAACTGTAGGGAGAGCTTCCTGCTTGCAGTCTTTTTTCCTAACATCTGTTCCATATTTGTAATTAATTTTTTTTCTGGTAGGTTCTATGCTATTAGACACATCGTATTGATTTGGATGCTAAATTAATCCTTCCTAATAGAAATGGAAAACAGAAATTTGACAGAAACTGCTGATGTGATTCCCTCCAGAGTCACCAGGTTGCAATGTTGCATACATACTGTCATATCTGGTACAGAGCAAGATGCAGACATCATTGGTATAAAATCATGTTTTTCTGCAGGCTTTCTGACAGCAGTGAAAAAGGAGGCAGTTAAGAAAGCAGAAATTAATTGTATTTGTATTTCTGCAGAGCCTACAGTCAAATTACATTACAATTCCTTTTAAAAGTATCCTTGCATAATAAGTTTTCAAAAATTTTATGTCATGTAAAATATTTTTCATAGATCATATCATACACTTCTTATGGTCTGTCTAATTCTTACATAGCAGAGATGGATGTTCTTGTGGTTAAAGCACAAGGCCTGAAATAAGGGAGTTTAAATTCTTACCCTATCTGCCTTATATGCTCTGACTGTGGGATGACAAATGTGGTTCTCTGTGCACAAAAAGTACACAAATTTACAAAAAAATAGAAAAGCTGTTTCAGAAATGTCCTGTGGGTCTCCAGAGAGTAAGGTTCCTTCTCCCTCCAGGCTTCTGAGCAGCACGATTCTATTACCCCAGCAGCATCTGCAGACTTTCTGTTCCTCATCATTGGGCCTCTGCCCATGGTGGCTGGAACCCAGAGCAGCCCCTGTGGCCAGGGGTTCTCCTTGTGGAACAAGAGGTCCCAGTTCAAAGAACCAAACTTGGTAGCACAAGGGTTTTGGTCCTCTGCTCAGATCACCTTTACTTCTCTGTGCTTCTGGTGCTGAGGTTGAAGAGTTGCTTTTTGGTGCTGGCAGAATTTCCAATTCACTGCTTTCTAGGGAGGAACGTGGTGGAGGAGTGAAAGATTAATTAATCTTAGGATCAATATTAGAGTCTGTCAAACTAAATTTTTGCCAAAACTATCTGCAGAGTTCACAGCAGGACTGCTGCTTTCTTTCCTGATACTTTCATAGTCTGCAACTTGTGCTGTTCCTGTTTCTGGTGGGATTCCTGGTTGATACTTATGGATAGTTTCTAAATAAACTGTTTTTCAGAGCTGTTCTCTCTCAGAGACCTCATTGAGCTCTTAACAATTCTGTATATTTGCAAATCATTTTACACACACTTTTTTTCAGGTACTCCTTAGGGATTTTGCATCAAATATGATGAAATAAAGTGGTATTAATCTCTGACCTGCACAGTAAAAGTTGTAAAATTTGAATGTACTTACACATTTTGCATGAGCCCAGGCAAAGGACAGATGAATTGGTTTCTGCCTTTATAGAGGACTCTGGTGTATTTGAATGGGACAGAAAAAGACAACTGCGTGTGAGTTCATGTCAAACTACAAATACCACATTTCCCTAGTTTTTCTTGGATTTTTGTGTAGTAGGACAGTGAAAATATAAGGCTAAGACCTTGAAATGTCATCTAATTTTTATTATTAGGTTCAGAATCATCAAATATTTGCTTTCATGAAATTCAGAAATGTTCTTCTACTGAAACGAAGTTTAAGGAGGGTAAAGTTTGTCCTTTGGGCTGCTGGAGGACTTAGCAGGCAAAATTTTGCTAAGCTGAACTGATTTTTTTTTCTTTGTAAATCTCCTCTGCATCTCTTGCAAGAATGAGAATCTTTCCTCTCTTCTCTCTCTCCTTGCCTCTGCCTAGTTCATTCTCTTTAGTTTAATATCTGAGTACCCAGAAATACTGTGCTGCAGGCCTGCAGCTTTATTTCTAACCTTACACATATGTGCAGAGAGTTTCAGAGTGAGAAGTTTTATTAGAATCACAGAATTACCTTGGTTGGAAAAGATTGTCAAGATCATTGAATCCAACTATTAACCTAACACTAACTAAACCATATCCCTAAGCACAATGTCTGTATGATTCTTAAATATCTCCAGAGATGGTGACTCAACCCTGAGCATCCTGTTCCAATACCTGATAACCCTTTCAGTGAAGAAAATCCTCCTAACATCCAAGCTAAACCTCTCCTGTTGCAACTTCAGCTCATTACCTCCTCTCCTATCAAGGTAGCAAAGATGGCAGCAAAGGCAGCAGCAAAACCTTTCACAAAGTCAGTCAGCATTGGCATGTCTGTGCACCAGGGATGGGAATTTACAATAGGTCATCCACAGCCACTTGCCCATTGGCAGCGACAGAAACTGAAGTTTCTTTTTTTGAGTCCTACATCACCATCTTCAGGGCCCAGAATCTGGAGCTCTTTGTCTGTGTTGCACTCAGTTGTTCCTTGTCAGCAGCAGTGGGGCTGTACCAGTACACCCTGATGCTGACAGCCTGCAGGAGCTGCTGACTTGCCCAAAGACCTGTAATCAAGGCAGAGACATGCTTGGCTTCCCCTCAGCACCCACCACTGAACTCTGGAAAACTTAAGACAAAGTCTGTGAAGGCAATAAACTCACTAGCTGCCCCACCGCCCCAAGGGTTTTCATGCCCTTTTTAAATAATTTTTGAATTTTCTTGTATTATGACTGCTTAAGTGAAAGCAGAGATGCTATTTGTATCCTTTTGATTAAGAATGTGGCCATCTACACCATCATTGTCACCTTTGTCACTAAAAAAGAATACTTCTGCAAATACTCCAAATCAGCTTCAGAGAGGTGGCAGGAGACTGTCCTGCTCCTCCCAAATCACTTTATCAGTGGACTGTGCTACCTTTAATGCATAGACAACATATAAGCAAGTGGTAGATAGTCTGTGTATTTTATTAAGCCCATTGTTTTGATGTTGTCTTCTAAAATGAACACCCATAAGCTGGTCAGTACCTTGCAGACTTTAATCACTATAGTCCTGTCCAAAGAAATAAGAGATGATGAGACAGAGGTAATCCATAACTGAACAAAAAGAGAGGGGACAAACACACCCAAAATGAGTCAATGTTTTAAAAACCCTGAATTCAGCCTCTAGTTAAGAGTCTAACTTTCTCTCTGACTGTATGGGACACTTCAGAGGATTATGCCTACAGATAGAAAGCAATTCATTCAGTAACATTTTTCTTTGCAGTGGAGAGTACTGTCCATCCAAAATTATCTTCAGTAGGATCAAGAAGGAAGATGTTTGCTCTGGGAAGCTTGCTGAGGTCTAGAAGTAGATCAGTGCCTTGCAGGTACTTGCCAGTTTTCATGTTCAAAGTAGTCTTGGGTTTATGTAAAAATAAATGGTCAAGCCAAAAATTGGTCTCTACAGTGATTTATCTACAACTAAAAATAGTGTAGCTCTATAATCAAAAGAAAATTGATGCTGAAAATGCAGAAACTCACATTATAAATGAAGGTTTTCCCCTATTAAAGTCAGTAGCTTTGATTGAGTTGTAGCCAGTTAAGTTCAAGCCTTAAAAATAACCAGCCAAACCAAAACTAATTGTGAAACAAGAACTATTTCTCCCACCCCAGCCCATAACCTGTTTCAGTCATTAATCAGTCCATAACGCAGCCTCACTCTTTCTTCTAGTGAGAGCACCAGTGAAACCATGACAGTGGTCGGGGCAGTTCCTGAGCCCTCATAAATTAGTGCCCGTGTTAGTCCACCTTCTGAGCACTCAGTTTGGTTTCTGCATCTTGAAAACAAGCTTTGTGCTGAACTGTCTTTCCAGTAAGTGGGAGAAAGGTGTGCAAAAGTATTTAAAAAGGTATTTCCTTGATGTATTACAGGTTGTTAGTCCAGTATTATATTGCCCAAGATGGTTAATAGTGATTACATCAGAGGAAGGTTGAAATATTCTTGTAACAATGATGAAATAAACCTAACCATAGTCAAATGACTTTGTAAATTTCCTATGCACTAATGACTGTCTCATGGCTTGAGTTGTGAGGATGTTGTTTTGCAACAAAATGTAGCAAGTTAATATAACATGTTTATTTTTTTCTGCCTGTAAATGTCTTGTAAACATGATGATTAACACAAATTTTAGATGTATACAATGTGTGATAGATTTCTGTCCCATTTATACTAAGCACCAGGCTCTGGATTCAATTGCTGAGGTGTCAGGAGTGTGTAAGGCCTGGCACTGAGGGTGGTCATGGAGGTGTGATGTGGTTCTGAGCACAATTCTGGCAATGCTGCTTCCCTCTACAGAGAAGCAACCACAGCTCTGCATTTGCCAGTATGCCCCAGTGCTGCTGGAAGAGGTGGGTGTGGCATCTGCTTCTCAATTTTTCAAATGTGGATTTTAGTTATTTTTATAGAAGGTGGAGCATACAACTGTACATATGTTGCCATGGATGAGGAGGAAACAATTTGATTTCCTGGCTACTCATCAGGTTTCTAAATAGACACCATTTTGCCTTTTTCTTGGGGCTTAGCCTCCAGTTTCAGATAAAACTTCTCATTCTCTGTCTGTCATTGTAATAGGAAGTACTTGTATTCTGTTGTATTCTGTAGAGGCACTGGTCCCTGCTTTTCAGGACCTTAGGTGTGCCCCACACGCAGCAATCACTGTCATGGTTTCACTGGTGCTCTCACTAGAAGAAAGAGTGAGGCTGCCTTATGGACTGATTAATGACTGAAACAGGTTATGGGCTGGGGTGGAAGAAATAGTTCTTGTTTCACAATTAGTTTTGGTTTGGCTGGTTATTTTTAAGGCTTGAACTTAACTGGCTACAACTCAATCCAGCTACTGACTTTAATAGGGGAAAACCTTCACTTATAATGTGAGTTTCTGCATTTTCAGCATCAATAAGCAATCAATAAGCACAGCATCACTTCTGCTGGTGGAGTGGTGCCAGTGCCCCACCATTCTCTTCTATGGGTAACTGGTTTAATGAGTGCCAGTAGCACTGCGGAATCTGTGTGTTTTTTCACACTGCATTTACTGGGTTTGTTATTTTATATGATGCCTGTTACAGTAGAGACACTGAGACACAGTTGCTTGTTGCACTGCATTGTGCTGTGTGCCACGATGTGCAAACTTGTGGTGGGGCAAGGAGGGAAGGCAGTGACACTGTTGTCTCTCATGCTGGGGAGGCCTTGCACTTGAAGAGTTTGCACAAGCTAGTTTTACTCCTACTACACTCACATTTAACAACTGCTCAGTTAGCAGCATGAAGTGTGCAGCTCTGCAGAGGCATGGTGATACTCTAGGAGGCTGTGTGAGCTTCAACTCCTCAGCAGTGGTACTGGGGGAAAGTGTCAGACCTCTTGTCCATGTCAAGGAAACTGTGAGAATTCACTGCGATCAAGGTGTGTTTACCCTGGCCATGAATCTGACACTTTTATGAATAATTGATGGAGAGGGGTCAGGATTGTGTTAATTGCATGTTGCAGGGGTATAAAAAAGGTCCTTGCTTTTCCCTCAGAAGGTCTGTAACACAATAACTTTCACTGCTGGCAGGGGTGCTGCAGCAATTGAATTATGGCTGGGAATTAGATATGCATAGCCTGGCCAAATGATCATTGAGGGAGATAGGGTAATCACCTGCCAGTGTTTAAGAGCTGTAAACACCAAGAAGAGAAAGATGGTTTATTTGAGTGGTCTACAGAGTTGTAAGTAGGAGAAAAGGTATAAAATAAGCAAATTAAAATGGAAGTATCAAGAAAAGAAAAATTCATCTTAATTTTGAATGTTCTCAGCCTAGGAGACCTAACACTTAGTCATGTAAAACAGGATTGAACAGAACAAAAGAGAGCATATTATAAGATGGAAATGGAGGTTTTAATACCTTTCTTTCACCTCATATTTCCCTAACCTTGTTTTTTGGTAGCATTTTTTATACTTTTTTGTCAATGTGTTTTTTTCTTTAGGTTCTGAAGAGGATAGTGCTTGAAGTGATGTATTCTTGTAGAGGTAGCACAACCACTTATGATTTTGCTTTTGTTGTCATGG
Source organism: Phaethornis superciliosus (assembly GCA_023637945.1). Classification (NCBI taxonomy): domain Eukaryota; kingdom Metazoa; phylum Chordata; class Aves; order Apodiformes; family Trochilidae; genus Phaethornis; species Phaethornis superciliosus. The sequence goes on along the minus strand of JAJQWJ010000016.1, from coordinate 13,630,110 downwards.
AGAAGTTTAATGACTGATTATAACTTGAAAAAAGGGCAGGAGGTAAATGTAGCTTGGAAAGGTAAAAAGCTGAAGACAGCCTGGCTGATTATGAGTTTCACAGCTAAAATCTTTCTGGTCTCACCTTGGGTTTCTTGATCTAGGTACCTCTTCCCTGATGCCTGCTATTCACATATGTTGTAAGCTCCTTAAATTCTCCTGGGCACAGATTTCTGGCTATTCTCTTCTATTTCAGATGTTTTTAAAGATTATCTAAATTCAGCATTCCCCATGTCCTTCACTCTCTCAGTCACCATCCTTGTGTTTGCTGTGTTCTGCACTTCACTTGAGGCATGTCCCCATCAAGACAGAGGTCAGGAAAATCTGGAGACTGTGGCTAATGAATTGATGTCCTCATTTGCATAATTGATGGTTATACGTTTCCTCAGTTACATGGTTTGCTGTGATACTTAAAGCTATTTTTGTTTTTGACTTATCTGCCCTGCTGTTTTCTGCTGTCAGCACTGAAGGTACATTACATGTCAGTGTAAAAACTAACCCCAAAGCCCAGATTTACAAGTTTGAATTGAATACTGTAATTCTTTAACACGTTTCTTTTCACCAGCATATTTACAGTTTCTCAGCTCTACATGTCTCATGGGTATCAGAGCAAGGGGACACAGTGTTTATGATATCTTTGTGTGTGCTTGGGGTTGGATTAGAGGCGAAAGAAAATATAGAAGGGAGAAGAGAAACAGGTGAAAAATGAATGTGGAGATCAATTTCTTCACATATTTCCTGGGGGTTTATGTTTAATACCTTTCCCTTCATTTCTTTGTTTTCTAGAGTTTTAAGCCCTTGGCAGAGGCTGTGTCCATGGTCTGTGTGCAGTGCCCTGTGCAATGGGTCCATTGGCTAGAATTGCTGTAACAGATGAGGCCCAGATCCCTGATACAGAATTTTAGTAACTCCTTTTCAGAGTCCTCTCTAGTGGCCTCTCTTCCCTGGAAGGGCAGTTGCAAAATTTCCAGTAGCACACAGAGGAAACAGAAGGTGCTGGACCCAGGGCCTTCTCATGAGCTTTAGAAGCTGGGCTCTCCCCACATGCCCAGTATTTTCCTCCTCTTTTCTTGGCCAGATCAGGTCAGATGCCATGGCTAGTTCACAGTGAGGCCAATGAAAGGGTAACCATGACAAAAACAGCGTACAATGCAAGACCTCACCTGGGTTAAGAGCAGATGAGTGTAATGGAGCAGGGAAAAGTGAGGGAGGGGTGCTGCTGGTTGAGGAGCAGCAAGCATTACCCCTTGGGTGGGAATCAGGGCAGCTGCCCCCCCCTCAGCACCAGGGAACTCCCGGGCCAGCCAGCTCCAACTGGGATCTGTCCACTGCGCCAGTGATCCAGAGGAATGCTCCTGCCAGCCCTCAGCATTTGGCTGTGCATTACTTCCTTTCCCTCAGCATGGGTATTTAAGGCACCAGCAGTGATTACAACTGGAAGAGAACTGGAATGGTTTCTCAGCATTAAATTTGTCACAAGACTGAGTGAAGGTTGTGCTGGGCAGTGACAGCAGCCTGTGCGGTGTCTGACAACCCTCACCAGGCTGAGTGCAGTGCAAAAACAATTCATGGGTCCTGAGGAATCCTTCAGTTGTCCTTAAAACTGGTCTTTTGGTTCCTTTTGCTGTTTACTTTTTAGCAAGTTTAATTATTGAATACCTGAAAATCCTTACTTGCATTTCAAATGTTTACATTTCAAACAGATTTCCTCCCCTTTTTTCAGCATATACTGAAATATATATTCAGAATATACTGTAACTCTGTAATATGTAATAGCCGATGGTGGTGGCCCAGAATACTGCAGCTGGAAGTTGACTAAAAAGTCATGACTGTGTTTTCAATAGCTCAGGAATATCTCAAAAGCCAGAACTTGGTTTGTTAGTGCCCTTGAGCAAAGCAGTTGGCTCAAATCTAGCACTCCTTTGGCTTCTTCCTGCAGTCCTGACTTCTCTCTCCCTTGCTATGCTCATGCACATTTTTGTAATTTTACCATACAGCAGGGAAGATGTTGGGTAAGAACGTCACGTCAGCTGTCAGGTAGGGGACCTGGTGAAAATCTGCCTCAGTAAATAAATTTGGAAAAACAAAGCTGCCGTAGCAGCTTCCAGCACTTCCACTGATTCAGTACCCGAGTGGGTGCCAGGCGGGGCTGTGCCTGAGGGTTTGAGGGGTGAGAGTGTGAGGGTTTGAGGGGTGAGAGTGTGAGGGTCTGAGGGGTGAGGGTGTGAGGGTCTGAGGGGTGAGGATGTGAGGGTTTGAGGGGTGAGAGTGTGAGGGTCTGAGGGGTGAGGGTGTGAGGGTCTGAAGGGTGAGGGTGTGAGGGTTTGAGGGGTGAGAGTGTGAGGGTCTGAGGGGTGAGGGTGTGAGGGTCTGAAGGGTGAGGGTGTGAGGGTTTGAGGGGTGAGGGTCTGAGGGGTGAGGGTCTGAGGGGTGGGGGGTGAGGGTCTGAGGGGTGAGGGTCTGAGGGGTGAGGGTGTGAGGGTCTGAGGGGTGAGGGTGTGAGGGTCTGAAGGGTGAGGGTGTGAGGGTTTGAGGGGTGAGGGTCTGAGGGGTGAGGGTCTGAGGGTGTGAGGGGTGAGGGTCTGAGGTAAGGTGTCAGGCGTCAGGCGAGGCTCTCCCGGCACGAGAGGAGCGCGGGAAGGGCGAGCGCAGCCTCGAGCCGGCCTCTCCGCGGTGCTGTGTCGCCCCCTCGCGGTCACCCGTGGGGCTGCCCGTGAACCGGTCCCGCACCTCCCCTACCCGCACCCTGCAGCTCTGCTGGCCACACGGCTGCTGGTGCCCGCACGGTGCAGTCCCCCTACCCTCCGTCAACGCTGCAGCCCGGGATTGCCGATGAGCCGCACTAAATCCCTGACTGCCAGGCAGGTATTTACATACCTACCGCAGGCTGTTTCAGAAGGAAGAGCTCTTCTGTAAGGCCACCTGATCCCCAGTAAGAGTTGAGTTAAGATTTTAATAAAACCCTTGCAGAGAGCTGGGTCAGGAAGAGGCCCCTTGAAAAAAAAAAAAAAAAAGCCGAGCACAGCAAGTCTGTGCTGCGAGCTGCGTTGTGATGCGCTGTGCAGAGTCTGTGGCTTTCTTCCCTTCATCTCCAGCCAAGCCACTGTCTCCAACTGTCTCAGACAATTGCTGAGTCTCCTAAAGGCCCAGCTACATAAGAGGCTCTGAGGAGAGTTCATGTAGCATTTCTCTCACCACTCTTTTCTCTCCCCAGTGTTGTCTCCATCTCGCTCAAAATCCAAAGGCATCTTAATGTCCTTCTGTCAGCAACAGCAGTTACTGCTTTAACACAAATGTCTCCTGGCTGGGAGATTTCTGCCATCCTGGCTGTCCACATCCAGCTTTTCTGTCATGCATTTGTACCTTCTCAAAAAGCAAGTGCGTGCTTCGCCTGTTTGGAGATTTTACAAAACTGCAGGATTGGGTGATGGCTGTAAATTACTTTGTTTCTCAAAATACAGGCACAGATTATTTAAATTTAGAGTTAGAAAGGGAAGGAGTCACAACTGAACACTACTCAGCCACTTCACCCACAGACAGGGCCCTCTTACTCTCTTTCCAGCAAAAATGCCAGCCCTGGGCATGGTGAAAGGTGTGAGCACCACATAGAGCAGCTGCTTTCGTTTCCGGGACGCATAGACTTTTGTTTGCCTGTTAGTCAAGGCATAATCCGGAAAAAGCACTGGTGATTAATGCCTGTGAAATCCTGGCCCAGGGAAGAGGCAGCCCTGCCAGACGTGATAATGTTGTGCTCTGACAAATGGTCATAGCTTGGCCTTCTTCAGATAGCGATGTAGTTTTGTGTATTAGCATCAGATACTGATCCCAGCAGGGAAGGGTTCCCTGTCGTACAGCTCTCCATCCCACCTTAGTGCTCGCCTGTCAGGGCTGATGGGTTCTGCCTGTACTTCTTCCTTGTGTTGGCACCTCTGCACAGCCTAGCAATGACAAGTCTGCATTTCTGTTTATCTTGCACCTTTCAGCTGGAAGACTGGGTCCCATGTAAATTAAGCATTGCAACACAACAGTTAGATATGCAGGGAGCACACAGGCATCACTCAGCTGGCACGTTGCCATAACACAGCTGTTTCTTGTAACGTGGCAGATACTTAGCAGAATTCCAGAATATCTAAACAGAAAGTTTGGACCAGCTGCTTTCAAACTTGGTTGAGTTGTCAATCCATAAAGTAGGCTGCTGGAGGTGTGGGACTCAATAGAGCATACTCGGGTACTGTGATGACAGGCTCTCTTTTCTGAGGTTAAGGCACTACATCACCTTTGGCAATGAGTTCAGCATAAATCCTCAGACTCTGGATTATCCCAGCCCATTTTGTAGAATCATCCCACCCATTCTGTACAATCTCTAATGTTTTGGGTTTTTTTTTCTGAAAGCGACTTCACATAGTGCCTTCAGGCCCAGGTTCTCACAACCTTGCTCCCTGTGACACTCTTGCCACCCCAAGGATGGGCAGCAGCTGCAGCCCAGACACTTTCTTGCAGGTAAAGGACAAGCAGCTCAGCCAGCACAGCTTTCCCAGGAGCTGGTGTGTGACAGAACTAATTTACTTCATGCTTATGTACAGCCACACAGTGAAAGCGCTCATATATTGCTGTCATCTTACAATCATCCTTATTTAAGATGTATGTGTAAACTTTTAAAGGCATATACGTTTTTACCCCAAAATCCTGTGGGGACAGCAGCAATGTAGAGGCATGTAAGCTCAGTTCAGAAACAGCAGTGTGCTCTTCTTAAACAAGCACATCCTCAGAAACCCCAGTAGGGCTGACTTTCTGTCTAACATTGCTCATTTATAATTGGTTATGTCAGGTTTAGTGTAAAACACTATAAAAATGTAACTTCTTCCAGGAACAATTCAGATAATTTCTAAGCCATGCAATTTGTTTCTGAAATTGAAGTCTGATTTCCATGCCACATTGTCCTCATACATCAGTTATGCAGGGCTGGGTGCTGAAGGTGGGCAGCAAGTCATGTGGGTTGAGAGGTAAATACATCTAAAAGGTGATTCTGCTTTGGAGATGTGTCACTCGTTAAGTATGCCTGTTTGTCACTACTGATAGTAAAGCAAACCTGGGTAAATAGATCAGAGAATTCTGTGCATTGCAGCTATAGAAAACACCTGAAGGGCTCTGACCTTACTTTGTAACTTACTTGAGAGACCTTATCAAGCTTTGGGGCATTTGAATGAGCTCAAATCTATTCTTAAAACTAAGATTTTATGCTTTAATTTACCACTTGTGCAGCAATACCAAATCCAGTTGTTGGCTAATCAGTATCTCAGGACGCCTGAATCCCACAGCCTGTGCTTTTTGCCTTTATACATACGTAACAGAACCACCACACAGCTAGTGAGCTTGCCAGGAGGAATTTGGAAGGGTGCTTGCAAGCCAAGCTTAAGATATGTTGGCACACTGGTGTGTGGGTGGTTTACACAGACCACAGTCTAATTCTGGCTGCAACCTCTACTGCTGTTAGGTTCTTGTTATGCAGTGGTGTTTGCATGCATGGGGAACAGAGGCTGCATCTACAGCAGTCAAAAATTTCCATCCCCTCCCTAACTACCAGCCTCATTTGAAATCCTCATTGCTCAAGAGAGGCAATCCCAGCTTTGTCCCTCCTGCCTTTTAGGAGTGCATGAAACTATCAAGTTGTTTTGGAGAATTTCAACGTACAGCATACGGGCTTGAGAGCTGAAGCTGCCCTGAAAATGAGAAATGATAGTGCAATGTAAATTGAACTGTACCTCTGTGTCTTAGTTTCTGGGAGACTGAACTAAAGATGAAGTTGAAAACTGATGTAGTGCAGGCTAGCAAAGAGCTATTGCATTACCTGACTCACTGCAGGCTTCATTCACTTTAAAATTCAGCGTTCATCATGCCCAAGCAAAGAATACTTGGTGCCTTTAATATCTTGTTTGCTTAGATGGCTATGTGCTCCCTGTCCTTCACCTCCACCCCCAAATTCCTGCTGTCTTAGTCTCAAGCTTCATTCTACACCTAAATGTGTTGCTAAGCATAGCAATTTTTCACTTTCACATGTATTCAGGCAGGACTGTATCGTATTAAGCAAAGTATCTTGGTCATTTATAAGCCAAAAACTCCTGCATGCCTTCTCTGGCTTTAAGAAAGTCAGCGTCTCTTCGTGCCTCAGCATATAGTTAGGAGATACTTCTGCTATGAGGAAATGCTGGTTTCAGAGGCCCCTGCTGTCTCTTGCCCCAAACTACAGTCCCTCCCTGCCTCTGGGAAATTGGGTTCAAACTAACTATACAATAAGAAATCACTTAAGTGCTGCAGCTTGTAACATGGGGTCCAATAGTGTGACAAAGGGGCAGCAAATTGGCTGAGAGCACAGAACTGGGGATTTAAAGTAATTTTGTCACCAAAGCCAGTATAACATGTAGCTACATCCTTGCTTTTCTGCCCTGGGAAACACAACTGAAATAGCTACTCTCCTGGTCAGCTGTCCTGTATGTGTAGGCACTGCCTGCACAGCCATCAGCAATGTTTAAATTTGTACCTAGGATGCTCACATTATGAGAAATGTAGAGAACAAGTGGCTGTAAAGGAGCATGGAATGGGAGCAGTGCCTTGCAAGGTGTGGTACCAAGACCTAGGTAGTCACAGAAGCACAGGCAGTTCATTGGTAACATCATTTTCTGTCTTTTTTTCCCCTTCATTTTTAGTGTGGAAACAGTGAATGATGGGCAGTTCCATAGTGTGGAACTCGTGATGCTGAATCAAACTCTGAACCTGGTGGTGGACAAGGGAACTCCCAAGAGCCTAGGAAAACTCCAGAAACAGTCTTCTGCCAGTCTCAACACTCCCCTCTACATTGGAGGTATAGTGAGTTGCTCTTGGGCTTGAGATTTTCACAAGTCCTCTCAGAAGCAAATAATCTTCCATACTATGAAGAGAGCTCTCTCCAGGGAACAGAAACTAGAAGGAAGCTTTCCCCTCTTCCAGGGGCTGCTTCCCTGAACACTAGAGTTACTTACGGATTAGCCTGGTCTCCTGCAAAACTGTTCTGGCCCTGGAGTTTCCCTGCACTAGTTTCACTGGAGTGCACTTTTACCACTCATTGTCTTAACAGAGGAGTCTAGTAATGCCAAACTTTGTTGCTGTGTACCAGAAGTGGTAGCTACCTGAGGGCAAGTAAAGGCATTATTAAGCCTTTCAGAAGGATAATTGCTATTAAACTATGGACAGAAGGAGTGTTAATCGTTATCTACAGGAAAGAAGCCATGGCCATTTGCCAAAAACCCTGAGCTTTTTTTTCTTTCTTTTGTTTGTCATATAATTCTTATGTAAGCTTGGGCAAGTGAGTATTTTTGTTTCTTTCCATTTCCAAAATGGGGACAATGAGACTGAGCTACCTTCCAAAGGGCCTATGCAAATTAATTCTTTAAACATTGTAAGGGACTGTGACAAAGGGGATTTTAGATGTTATAAGTTACGTACCATCATTGTAACTGTGAATAAACCTTCCCTTTTTTGTTTTTATCTGAAGGGATCCCGACCTCTACTGGATTATCTTCAATGCGCCAGGGTGCAGATATGACACCAAATGGTTTTCATGGATGTATTCACGACGTCCGCATCAATAATGAGCTGCAGGATTTCAAGGATTTACCACAGCAGTCACTGGGAGTCCTCCCTGGCTGCAAATCCTGTAACATCTGCAAGCACGGTATTTGCCGGTCCCTGGAGAAAACAAGTGTAATATGTGAATGTCACCCGGGCTGGACGGGCCCCCTGTGTGACCAGGAGATTGAAGACCCATGTCTTAACCACAAGTAAGTTTGAATGAATGCTGATGGCAGGGTGGAAGCTTACATCAAATGCATATTTCATGTTTCATCTTGTAAAACTGCATCTGACTATTTTTGAAGGTTCTCAATTCCAACATGAAATTAGTGGCAGTTGTGAGCCAGCATCCATGGCAACTCTCAGTTTCCACTTCTTGTTTTAAAGTCATTCAATCTCAAAATGAGCTGCTTCTCCTGGAGTAGCTAAGGTGTGAAAACTGTAGGTCATACTTGCAGCTGCAACTCTGCACTAGAAAGTACAAAAACTTCTGTTAATGGGTATGTGTTACCTCTGAAGTGAGTGCCTGCATTCACCCAGAGCAGAGCTACCTGTGAGTGGGGAGTACACCTTTCAGGGAAATGTTCACAACAGCACTGGACCCAGTATTCACACTAACTCCATCAAGACCATTACACATTCCAATGTGAACAGTTTTAAATTTCTCAAATAGCTGACTTAAATATTACCCACTGCAACACTCCTTTAATTAATCAGTGTAAAGTATAGCATGGAGTTGCATGCTAAGAAAACACAAGTGGAAAGCATCCACAGTTCAGAGGCTCAGTTACCCCATCTCCATCAGAAAAGCTGGGTCAATAGCTTATGGCATGTGCACATGAAAACAATCCAGTGCACAATCCAGACCAGCAGTCTACATAGGTCAATGTATTTTCATAAGCAGGTAGAAGTACTTTTGTTTTAGAAGCTACATTGATTGCACTAGCTGTGGAAGGGGAGTTTCACAAGCACATACTTTTGACAGGTAGACTGACCCAGTGAATAATCACTCTCTTAAAGGCAGAAATATAAGTTGGCTGAGGTACCATTTAAAACTTGCTTTTTGGTCTAGTTCTGCAAAGTAGCAAACCCTGGAAGGTGTTGAGAAGCACCTGACAAACCACAGGTATAAACACACAAGTGAAGAAACACTTCTAGCCCTAAATGTTTTTTTCAGTTTCTGATGCGATTATTTGTGCTTTTTAGTTCAAAGCTTAAAAATGAAATGTCCAAGGTTTCAACATAAGCAGGGATCAATTTTACCAGACCAGAAGGAAAAGAAATAAAAATAAGAGACAGACATGGGTTTATGTCAAATAGGACCTGATTTACCAAAGGTTTATAAGCCCTGGACAGCTTTTCCTTGGCTGGACAGTATTTCATTCCTCAGCCCATTCCAAGTCTATCCCTGTCCCGTAAGTAGGGACACTGTCAGAGAACCTGCTAAGGATCAACAGCCCTCCCTGTGGTATTCCTCAGAAATACCAAAGCTCACTGTAAACCACATGAGCCAGGCAACCCTTCAACCACAACTGCCTGTGAAGAAGCCTGTGCATAGTTTTTCCTCAAGCACCTTCCTTTATCACACTGTTTTTCATCACCTGATATTACTTGTAGAGTAATTCAGCCACGGAAGCTTGAGTGTTGGCATTTTGTTCTACATGCTGATGCTGCAAGTGTGAGCTGCCTTGTGTGCATGCCAAGCATTGGTCCCTGCTCATGGGGGAACCTGATGTTTTTCAAAGAGATGCAAATTCTACACGTATTCTCTGAACATTATCCAGCATCCACTGAAAACTCACAGTTTCTTCAGTGTTTGACACTGAACTGCTGGTTTTGGACTAGTACCCTGGAATAAAAAAGGCAGAAATGCCAAACCCAAACACCCCTGGGAAAAGGAACTCTCATGTCTAACATAGGCCAGCTCTAAAATGCTTCTCCTTCTCCAGGTGTCTGCATGGGAAGTGCATGGTGGCCAATGTTGCTTACACCTGTAAGTGCATGGAGAGCTACACAGGCATGTACTGTGACAAGAAGAACAATTCCTCAAATCCCTGCAGGATTTTGAAATGCAACCATGGGCAGTGTAAGATTTCTGAGCACGGGGAACCCTACTGTGAGTGTGATCCTAACTATGGTGGAGAACATTGTGACAGAGGTATGTGGGGCCCAGGACACTGCTCTGCTGCATTTCTGTTCTACACCTTTGTTTTTACCTCTCTTCCATGTGACTTGTATTTGGAGGTAAATGGTAAATAGCAGAGCTAGGTCAGTCTCTGCAGAGCAATGCAGGGAGCAGAAAAGACCCCCACAACAGCTAGCTAGCTACTATCCAAACACATGGGTAAAGGCAGCCATTTGTAGCAAAGGAGTTTATTCTATAGCTCCTGAATCCTCAGAGTTTGCTGCTCCCAGGATTCTGGTGACATAAAGGAGAAGTTGTTGTGGGGTTTACCCTCAGCAAGAAGTGGGGGAAGGAGGTCTTACCCTGCAAACCAAGGGCTGTTGTACATGACGTGAGCAGGAACTGAAAGGCAGGAGATGCTGCCCATCTACAGTGGCAATACAGGTTCTCAGCTTGCTCCCTCTGAGGCAACTGCACGTGTTTCCTGGGGTATCTCACAGATGATGATGGATTTTCTTGCCAGGGTTGGGGCCCAGCTCTTCCACCCTGACCTGAAAAGACTTACTGAAAGCTCATTTAGTTCTATGTTCATCCCTGCTGCCTTTTTTTTTTTGCTCCTGTACAGAAGGAAGGAGCTGGCTTGTATTATTTTTATTTAAGTTGTGCCTTTCCTGTGAATGAACCACAGACATTCAAAATTTCATGTATAGAGCCTCACAAAATGTTTCTCACTGCTGCAAAGTGCCTGCAGAACGACACTGACATTTTCAGGTATATCAGCTTGGTATTGCCAAGGAGAGAAGGCTGACCTTTGGCCCCAAGAGGCAGACAGAGCAAAACTAAGTCATATTTTGCAGGAGCATTGCAGGATTCAACACTCAGCATCCATTAGAGCCCTTCCAGAATGGCTCATCAAAGCTAGCAGGACAGCTTGGCTTCTGCCTTGTAGCAGGTATTCTGCCTTTGTGTAACACAAGTTCTGGTTTGATGGCAGGTACTGGGCAGTAAAAGATTAAGGTCCTGCTCATGCCATCTGTTTGTCTTGAGTATCATTTCACATGCAGGGCTGTCTGCTGATGTTTGGGGAATAGCTGGCAAAATATTTACCACAGTGTTGCTTTGTCTTTTTTTTTTTTTTCTTCCCTTCTCTGTTGTTTTACCAGAGAATCTCTGCCAAGGAAAGGTAATTCGAGAAGTAGTCCGGAAGCAGCAGGGCTACACCTCATGTGCCACTGCCTCCAAAGTCTCTCGCCTGGAGTGTCAGGGCAGCTGCAGCAATGGGCAGTGCTGCGTCCCTGTGCGGAGCAAGAGGCGGAAATATTTCTTCCAGTGCCTGGATGGCTCCACCTTCACGGAAGAACTGGAGAGACATGTGGAATGCGGTTGCTCAAAATGCTTATAAGACATTCTCCAGTCTCTTGCCACTTTAATCGACTCAGAAGCGCTATCAAAACGGGACCTGTTTACTTTCAGAGTGAAGAAGAAGAAAAGAATTATTAATTATATTGTAAAATAAACAAAAAATAGAACTTATTTTTGTTATGGAAAGTGACTATTTTCATCTTTTATTACATAAAGTATCGCACCACTTTGAGTATATGTATCATATAGTGAGTTATTTTTACCATGAAACTTTTTTAACAGTTGTAAGAAAAAAAAAATTCAAAAGGTAGAAGTTATATATATATATATATATATATATAAAGAAAACATAGCCTAACAGGAGAAATGTGGGGTGACTATATGTATGCGCAATGAATAAATGTAGAGGTGTTCCAAAGACCTGCCACAGAGCTGATATGGTCTGAAGCTATCTCCAAGGCTCTGGCTCAGTCTTCTCAGCAGATCCCCATGGATGACAGCACCTCTCCTGCTCAGGCACCCCGAGAAACATCCCCCCCCTCAGCTCCTGGTTCTGCCCAACACTGCCGACACTGGTTTGCTCCTCTGCAGTGGCTCCGTTTGCTGTTCTTGGACTGGTTCCCTGTAGCACGTAGGCACTGCTGTAGCTTGAGGCTGGCGACATTATTTGACTATTGTAATACTCTAATACATTTTTTTGCTGTGTATGTTGTATTTATCTGTATCCACATTATATTCTTCAGCAACTATCTAGAGAGCACAGGCAGCTGTATCCAAAAGAAGGGGATGAAGGGAAAGGATGTGGGGAAATATATGTTGCTTTGGGAAATTTGGGGGCAAAATGTGAAATAAGTGCTAAGTAATGCCTAATAAATGACACAGTACTTTAGTGTAAACTCCTCAGCTATGTTATTTGCCAAGTTTGTGCCTTCTTGCTCCCAGCCTTGAGCCTTTTTTTGCATATGAAATATAAGGAATGCACTACTACATAGTTTGTCATGCCTTGACACTTTAACTTGCAAATGTTGCAAAGAGCATTAAAATGCCATAAAGTACCTGCAACATACTGGCTTTTACTCCCACTCTCACTTGAGCAATGGGTGTAAGGTGGGCTGTAGCTGCCTGTTCTTCACCGAGCAGTAGGCTGCTTTTCTGCAGCTTTTTTAACTGAGCAGAAGTTGTACTATATCCATGTGAGGGTATTCAGCTGACTTGTGTCCACCTTGGCAGCACTCTTTTCTCTGCACAAGGAGAATTGTCACACCTCCATCCTGTCCTGCTCTGGCATTTGGTGCAAATTGATCAATTCAACCAAAGCTCTTGCATCTGCACCACTTCATGTCCTGCACTCATGTCTCCCAAATGACTCCCATTAACTGTAGCTGTGTTGGGAGCAAATGCTGAATAGGAAATGGAAATCAATGCAGGGATAAAAAATCTCACTGGGAATGTGAGGCAAGAATTGATTCTGGGAGTGAGTTTCATTTTTGGAGGTTTTTTGGCAGGGCTAGCTTTCAGGGTCAGTAAGTACATGCAGAAAGTACCATGGATGCATTGAAGTTTCTCTTACTCTGTTTCAAACATCCCATCAAGACCTATTCCATTATCTGTGTAACTTCTCTCTTTCCCTAATAATATAGCAAGTGTTTTCTTCAACTCTCTTTTCCTAAGAGAGGTGAAGTCAGAGATGATTCTGAGCAGCCATAAGCTCTGGTTATTAACACTCACTGCTCTCACCAAAGTATTTCAAACCAGGGGTTTCAGCAAAGGATGAGTAGGAAAGCTGAATCAAGTAAATGGGTCTTGGCTTTGACTGGAACTTTGGAGAGATGCACAGAATGTGACCCACTAAAGAGAAGTGACCATCTATGATGCACGCAGAAAGCTCTATTGTGCTTAGCATTCTTCTGCTACACCAATCTCTCCTTAGCTGCAGCAATGCTTTCATATTTCTTTGTTACTAGCAGGGCAATGCAAACAGAAGGGACATATCCAGTGTAATAGCTGTCTCACAAAATATTTATCAGTACGGGAAGCCTCCAATCGGTGCAACATCAATCACTGGTTAATGTGCCAAACTGATTGAAACAGTACAGCTCAAGAGACAGGGAAAAACAATCCTGGTTGCAAGGACTAGGGGCTGCTTTTTATTTTTAATATAACAGCAGAAGCTCATAAGAGCTGGAGTTTGTAGTGTACAACAGAAATCACCCAAACTCTAAACCTACGGGTTTTAAAAAAAAATCATGCAAATAACTGCAGACATTGTGTGAATACATGCCTGGCACACCACCACCATTAACATTTAACTCCTGCTTAAAACACTTGAATATTTGAAGAAGCAGCTGCTGTGTTGACAGGCAGCAGAAACCGACTGAGCAGTGGCTTACAAACCATTCTCCAGCCCTCCTCTACTGCACAATTTGTAGCCACTGACCAACCCAGCTCTGCAGACATAGGGCCCTTTTGACCAGCACCCAAACTCTTCACTTTGTCCTTCAAGCAGCAATGCGTATGAGAAAGCAGGGGATGGTCACTGGTGGCCCTGCACCTGCTGGAGGGTGCCTTAAAAAGCCATCAACGTCTTGTTAGGACATCACGCTGGGATTTATTTAAGTAAGGCATGGCAGTAAAGTGACCAGCAACACCTCAGCAAAACCAGCCCTGTTCCTGGCCCTTTTCTGTCTGTCAAGTGTTGGGGTGAAGAGTCGAATCTATTTTGTAACCAAATGATGCAATTTTTGTATGCTTTTAGGCAGCACTTGCCATTGGATAGTGATGCTTTATGTCAATGGTTCTCTGACTTGAGAATTATTTTATGTTAAGAAGAAAATAAAAAGCATTCAGATGTGCCAAAAATGTGAGCTTAACTGAAGTGTAATTAGCTCTGAAAGTTCCTCTGTAACCTGTAATCTTGCAACAGATTTCAAGAGCTGTGGGTACAATGCAGTAGTTTTTACCTCTATAAAGTTTTAATATAAAGTGAAGAAAGATGCTTACCCTTATAAAATAGCAATGCAGACTGTTGTGAACGGATGTATTTTATTAATAAATTCTCATTGTGATGTAAGTTTAAATAAATTGTTGGGTTATGGAAGATTGTGATGTGCCTTGTGATGCAGATTATTTCTGTGTGTAGCTGAGGTGTTATGACCTTTTAGACCTCATGAGGCAGCTCATAGCAAGCGATGGGGGAACTGTACACACTCCTCTTGGACAAACCTAACCAGAGAATGGCTGTAGGTACATGGAGTATGAATGGCAGTTACAGATTATTATGACATCCTAACTTCTTTTAGGAGTCTTACATACACGACTGAGTTAAGCCATATCGTTATGAGTCTCTGCATTTTCTTCGATAAAACAACTTATCTGCTGCTCTTTTTTGACCCGTTTAAGACAGGCCTGTACCAAAAGTGTATTCCTTGACTGATAATAGAATAAATGAAGAAATTTTGGGACGTAGGGTGAGAGGAGGTCTGACTGAGGAAATGGAAGTCACACAGAGAACACTGGATGACAGGACTCTTGCAATGTCCTACACATATATTCCAAACTTGCTGCCTCGCCTCTATATCTGTTTCATATTAGTGACCAGATGTAGCAGACCAGTTCTGGTCTTTGTTTTCCAGTTTTAGCATAGAATAAAACAAAGCTCCCACCTAGTCCTCAGCCTTCCCTCACCCATACCCCTAAGTAATGTCACACACATATTGCTAATTATGGTTCAAATCATGGTCCTTAGAGTTATCTTTGCAGTTCCATGCAAAACTGGTGACAGAACTCAGTCACTAAAAACCACTCAACCTTAATGAGCACCATTAAGCTTGAACTATGAAGGTTAATTATGTAACTGTAGCAGATGGCAGCAGTTTCACCTAAAGCAAACCCAGCTGAGCCCACTAAAAAAGCTAGCAGGAACTAGCACTAGTACTGTCTGAAGCAACTGGTTTGCACAACAGTTACTTCTGTTTCTCGTGGCTTTGCAGCATGTGGTTCCCTTAGTGAATGTTCAAGTGACTATAGCCCAAGGACAAACTGCTGTTGTTTGTGCATCTGCCTGAATGCCCTAGGTATTGTTTTTTTAGATATTGGTCTGAGGTAAGCAATGAGAAACTGTCTCACTGTGTTTCTTTAGCTTTTTTTTCTTTCTTTTTTTTTTTTTTTTCTAGTTTGAGGGGAAGAGTTGATGATGTTGCTGTTTTCAGGGTGTTTGGCCGTGGGTTTTGTGTTGCCATGAGGTTGCCCCTCAGCCTCCTTCTCTCCAAACTAAGTAAGCCTCAAGTCCATACTACTCCACACAGGAGATTACGTATTTGTGATATGGGGATTTTCTGGGGTGTTTTAAATAGTAATTTCTCATGTTTACTGATGCCACACCAAAATTTCCTCTCTCTAAAAGTAATACATGGGGAATTTCTGCAGTTATATGCAGCTTACAGGAGGAGAGAAGTTCTTCATCCTTGTTAAGAGAAACAACCTCCTTTAACAGTCAACAAGTAAACATTTAAGGAGACTTCCTTCCAAATGAGTTTTCCAAATGCATCCGTTTCAGAAAAGAAAAGAATAAATGGCCCATGGCATCTAATGGGACTTTCAGGGTTTTTTAAAATGTAAGTTTCTGGATGAAAACAGAGAAGAAATGCTTTTTTAGTATGAAACCCAGTGCTCAAGGAAGACAACCCTAAAATGAGACAACTAGGTTCTCTTGAGTGCACAAAGGTGGCCAGGGTAGGGACCAAAGCTTGGATGGACCTATTGAGTGGGAACTGAGGTCTACATCTGAGATGTTTTCTTGTAGTAGGGCTGTAAGTGAACACTGTCCTCTTCTGCAACGTGACATCCAGAATGCTTTCCTGAAGGGAGTAACCAATACCAACCAAAGGTCATTTGCTATGGGGTAAAAGTTTTTTCTTTTTTCTTGTATGTGTTTAGGGGCAGTGGAGGAATGGAGGAAGAAGAGGCACCTGTTTCTGAAACAGAGCTTCAACAGAGACTTTTGTCAAAGCAAAACTCCAGACACATCAGGGAGCTTTAGTTTCCTCGACAGAGCTGATGCCAAACTCCTCCTCGCCCATAGCTTTTAGATCCACCCTGTATCACAGTAACTGACTGACCATTACTTCATCACAAAGAAAGGGGAAAAAATGATTGCCTCTTCTAAGTTGCTGCTAGAAAATTAGATGTAAGCAGCAGGTTCAGGGCTTTGCTGTGACAATCCCTCCTGCTGCAGACTCCTCACAGCTCCTGCAATGGGACATGAAACGTCAGCCTATTCTTGTACTGTGTGAGGAAAAACTTCCTTAGGACTGAAGTCACTTGTGTAGTTATTGGGGTTCAGGCACCAGCAAATAAGAGGAGCAATTTCCTGAGCTGCTTCTGGTGCTTGCGTAATTGTGTGAGCACTTCAGCCACAGGCAGGGGAAACGGGAAAAAAAAGAAAAACAAAACAAAAAAACACACACAAAAAAACCCTAACAAAACCAAAACAAACAACGCACTAGCTTGCGTTTCCTTCTTCGTTTACTGAAAACGAGCGTTCATCTGCTGCTTTCACCTCAGGAGCCAGGCAGATGGGAGCTTTGGGGCGACCCCAGCTCAGTCTGACACCCCGGTTCCACACCGGCAGCTGTCCCGGCAGCGCAGGTCCCTCTTGCCCTGTCCCCTCATAGAGGGGTTGCCCTCCTGCGAGCCCCGCTTCCACAGGACCAGGCAGGGGGACGGGCGGTGTCAGTGGGGACCGGGTGGGGACCGGGAGGAGCGGGCAGTGTGTGAGGGAACGGGCGGTGTCAGTGGGGACCGGGTGGGTACCGGGAGGAGCGGGCAGTGTGTGAGGGAACGGGCGGTGTCAGTGGGGACCGGGTGGGTACCGGGAGGAGCGGGCAGTGTGTGAGGGAACGGGCGGTGTCAGTGGGGACCGGGTGGGTACCGGGAGGAGCGGGCAGTGTGTGAGGGAACGGGCGGTGTCAGTGGGGACCGGGTGGGTACCGGGAGGAGCGGGCAGTGTGTGAGGGAACGGGCGGTGTCAGTGGGGACCGGGTGGGTACCGGGAGGAGCGGGCAGTGTGTGAGGGAACGGAGCCGCTCCAGAGCCGCTGAGAGGAGTCCCCCACCCGCGCGCGACCCGCCCGATCCCGCCCTCCCGCGCCGAGCGGAGGCGCCTCCTGATTGGCGGAGGGGCGGTGGGGTGAGCGGCGCGCGGGGGCGGCGCAGGGCCCGCTGGGAGCTGTAGGCAGAGCGCGGCGGGGCCGTAGGGGCCGAACTGCGGATCCCGGCGTGCCTGGCGCGGCCCAGTGACGGGGCTGGGGGGCAGCGCTGCGGCAGCGGCGGGGCGGGAGCCTGGAGCCGCTGCGCTGCCTCGGCCCCATTGTGTAGCGCGGCCGCGGCTCCCCGGTGCCGGCCGCCATCTTGTGCCGGAGGGAACCAGCGCCGAGCTGCCGCGTCCGTGTCGGCAGAGGCCTCCGCAGGGAGCCTCCGAGGCTGCCCTTCTGCCCAGGGGGGCGGCGGCGGCGGCAGGGAGCCCCTGCGCGGCGGCCGCCTCCGAGAAGGGCCTGTCCTGCACTTCCGCCTCCAGCGACCTTCCCGGGCCGCTCTCCCCGGGCGCTGCCGTGCCCCGAGGCGGTGGGAAGAGCCGCTTTCCGCGGCACGACGAGGCGACTCTGGGGCTGATGCTCGGCGCCTCGCGGCGGGACACAGCGGCGGGGCCGGACCGGGAGTGAGAGCCTCCGCCTCCCGCCCCGACTCCCCGGCCCAGCCACGCAGCCGATGCCGCCTCTGGCCGAAGCGCTGCCCGGGCCGCGGGCGTAGCGGTGAGAGCTGCCAGCCCCGCTCCCCAGGAGGCGGGCGCCCGCCGCCCACTGGCCGCGGATCAGGCGACCGAGGACCGGCGCCGAGGAGCTGCCGGCGCTGCCCGCCCCATCAGGCGAGTGGCAGGAGACCCAGCCCGAGCGACGCAACGCAACGCGCCCCGCCCGCCCGCCCGCCCGCCTGCCCCCGCCGCCTGAGAGCCGGACCGGCACCGCCGCACCATGAAGATCAAGGATGCCAAGAAGCCGTGTAAGGCCGGGGGGATGCGGGGCTGCTCGGTGCCTTCGGGAATGGCTTGCGAGGCTCTTGCCGCTCCCGGCCTTCCCTGCTGAGTGAGGGGATGTGACAGCCCCGGGTGTGCCTCGGGAGGTGAAGCAACCGGTTTGGGGGGGGATGGGCGTCTCAGTGAAGTTGGCACCCAATGGGGGTACCGGGCACCTCCGCGGGCGGAGGCAGTGGGTACCGATTTTTTTTTTTAAGGACTAATCAACTTTTTTTGTTTGGTTGCTTTAGGGTTTTTTTTGGTTTTTTAAGAAGATTATTTATCAGTAGTTTGGTACAGGTCTTCCATTAAAATAAGGTGATCAATAAGCACAGCTGTAATAACAATACTGTTTGTCATTTTGGAGGGCAGAGACATGGGTCAGATGCAGGCGAATGCAACCAAAATCTCTAATTTTACCAATACCTTTTCGTGAGAAGAGAGAATGGGATTGAGTAGTAGAATTAGTCTGCATACAAGTGGGCTTTTCCAAGTGTAAGTGCTCCATAGCTGAAGGGGATGTATGCATGTCAATGTATTCACCTGGAAGGGGTGGATGTACCATTGCATGAGGCTGTTTCTTAAAACACTTTCAGGGTGAGTTACTGTGTGGAAGAAGTGTCTGGGCCTGTTGTCATATGACATGCCTGTTTAATGAAGAGCATACAACAGAGAGTCTATTGAAAGTGTGTATTTAAAATACATTGTTAGAGCAGCCCAACAAGAAGCAAATCACTAAATTTGTATTTAACACTGGTAGTATTAGTGTAGCTCTGGAAATAGTTACAAACAATGCAATTGACTTTGGCTGTGAAAATAATCTGTTTCTTCTGGTGTGTTAAGGAAACCCTAAATAAGCATGTTGCAGCACACAGTTATTATTAATATTAATTAGTATACCTCTATATAGGTATACTATTTAAAGAATGCTATCCCAGTTTGGAAGCAGTAATTGCCTGTGAGACATCGGTGTGGTTTGGTAATTTCAAGTGTTGAGGGTATAGCTGCTTCTGCTGTAGAAACCTGCTTGTGTCAGGAGTGTCTCTGCTGGGCTTCAAAGGCTGTAATGGCAGAGTTAAACCTCACAGTTAAATAACAGTGCCAAATGTTATCAAGAAGTTTTGACTGTTTAAATATGGTGAACGTGTAGTTGTACTCTTCCAGGTCTTGAACCTGAGCTTTGATGTCATGGTGGTAATCAGAAATAGTTGGAACTGTATTTAAGCAGTGGAGTGAAAGAATACAGTGTCAAACTACATTGTTGATTTCATCGTGACTCTTTAATGTATTTTGAAGCTGGTGGATTTTTAAAAGATAGTTACACTTAGCTTCCTAGGCAGTGACCTTTAGATTGCTGCTTCAGATCTCTGCTTCTCCTTAGTACCCCTGCTGGGAGAGCAGTTGGATGTTTGAAAAGGAGTAGATCCACCAAATCACAGAAGATGGAAAAATCCATTGATATTCATGGGCTTTGGTTCCCAGATACTACTTTTGATTTTATTTATATGCTCAAATTGACCTGAAAGCTAAGTTAGGTTCAAAGGCTAGACTGTCTAGGTCCAAATATGTTTGGCTAAGACACTTGTAGGCACTTGGCAATACAATTGCTGAGCAGGTATATGGTTTTTGGGCAAGAAAACACACCAAAAATTGTGCTGAAGCTGAATTTGATGCCGGGGAATAATGGTTAATCATTATTTAACTGGAGGTCATTAAGTCTCTTGTAAAAGGCTGCAAAATGGAATTGAGAAGACTGTTTTAGCCTACCTGTACTTTTGCCTGTGATGTTTAGCATCATGGAGGAAAGTGATTTCACTGTGAGAGTGTCATGTCTGGTGAGAGGTGAGGGCAAAATGGAGCAAGTTCAATTTTGTGGTGTGGATACACTGACTTGAAAGTTGCTAGTAAAGGTCCATTTGCATTTCTTTTGCAGGTGATGGGGGGTGATGGACATTTTAAAGGAGGATAATAGAAATTCAGGTTAGGAAACATATGGACTACCTTGTCCCTAAGTAGTTAGTGTAGCAGTGGAAGCTGAGGAAGCTGTGGACTCTCCATCTTCAGAGGATTCTTTGAAAAACCTCACCACTCTTCAAGTCTTGGCTGGACAAAGCTGTAGTTCACCTCACCTGGTGGTGGCAATTTTTCTGCTAGGGGGACTAGGTGGTGGACTAGATGCTCTCCCAGGGACCCTTCCAACCAGCAGCTGCATGATATCTCTTCTGAGGAAATGTCAATGGGAAAGAATGGCTGGCAATTTTAAGAGAAACTTCCAAAGTCTGAGGGTGGAGATGATGAATGTGAGAGCAGTGAGTCTTAGAGAGCCTCTGCTTAAGATCTGTCTACAGGAAAGAGGGGAGCCACTCATTCAGAGCTCTTCATCTTGGTAGGGGAAGGCTGGGCACCCAGCCAGTGTGCTCTGCTCCTCAGAGGAGGTGGAGTCCTTGGTCTTGCTTCTGGAGTGGGATCGACTGCTAAAGGAAAGCCAAAGACTTACTGTTATTTAGTACACAGTATATAATGCTTTTTACAGTTTGTTTCTTGTTTGTTAAAAATATTTTGAGAACAAATGCCTACTTTTCCCTTGAGGCAAGTTGAGGCATACTAATATATGTAAGTACATAGTACAGATTTGCAAAATGCTGTCTCAATATAAAGAAAAGATGAAAATCTTATTTTCTCCAACGTGGTTCTGCATACACGTTGTCATTATGGACTCAGTGATTCCATGCAGGATTTGTGCAGTAAAATTGGTGAAAAATCTATTTAGATTGCTATAAAATCTTTTAAAATTGATTTTTCTGTTCATAGGGCTTCATGCTTAGTCTGGTGGTATCCTAGCATTTTCTTAGTAGTCCTTTAAAGCTGTTTATTAGCCCATAGCAGAGGTTACAGGCTCTCATTTCATTGCAGTTGAACAATGTGTTTCTATTAATGGAACTGTACTGCCAGGCACACTTTATCCCATATTTGCATCTGTGTTAGATTATGCCTGCTGTATAATGCAATAAAAGCACCTATCCCCAAAGAGAATGCTGCTGAAATATCAACCAAATTAAGAGAATGAGAAAATGGAAGCAGCAATATTTTGCCTTAGATTAGCCATAGGTGGTATCCACTTGTGAGATAAAGCCTGTGAAGAGCAGTCACAGTAACTGCTGATCCTCTGTCCTCCCACTGGCAACCCTGGCCTTTCTGCTGTGGGATCAGAGGTGTCTGAGTGGGAATGTCTGGAGATCTTAGAGGTTAGTGGGGAAATTTTTCCATGAGGAAACCAGCAAGATGTGATAGTGCATTTCAGATGCTTTTAATTTGGGTGTTAATTCTATCAAGCCCAAATTTATTTTGAGCTCAACTTGGAATGTTTGAACCATTCTACAGAAAAACCTGCTATAGAATTAGTTAAGCAGAGAAACTCCAGTGTCTCCAGGGCTAGGAACTCTTGATGTACAGTTTTGCTCTGCCAAGGCTCAGAGGCACTACAGCAAAGGCCTGCAGAGCCATTAGGTTACTCTCATCTGATTTAGGAGTTCAACATTTGCCTTTGATGTGCTTTCCCTTAGGTTGTCCCATTGGACATGTCAGCTGCCTCAGACTGTTGACTGATAGAGGTGTTGTCATTAGTTTTGACTCCACTGTTTGCAGGTGCTTTATGGAAATCCTGTAAGTGCAAGAATGTATGCATGTACACAGAGGAAAATGCATTTGGAGAAACTGCAGGATACATTTGGTTTCACTTTCTCTGTTTATAAGCACTAGCAGTGTTGTTCACTATAACTTTTATGTAGGTAACTTGTCATTAGGTAAGAATGGGATCAAGGTTAGTTTTGTTGTCAAAGGCTGCATTAGAAGTTAAATTTTGTGCATCAGACCTGATAATAATGCATACTTTCCTAAAGAACTGTTGCAGTGCTGGCAGAAGTAAATCTAACTTTCCATGTGATTTCATGATCATTTTTCTTGTTTTTTTAAGCCAGTATTAGTTACAAGCTGCAGCATGGCTTGGCAGCTATTGCCCCAGCTTCATTAGCACTTGAAGTGAAACACTCTTAAAGTCTTATTAATATGTAAGCTTTCTTACAAAGATGACACAAAATCTTGTAGCTTGGTCTCTGCTGTCACTGGCAGCTGTGTTTATTTTTATATGATGCAAAGCTCTCTGCTTGAATTAGGGGTAGCTACTCTCCTTCAAAATTTAGTTCTTGTTAATTTAATGCAGGGTTAACCCAGACTGTTATTTTATCTTGCAGTGAGAAGGAAATATTTTCAACTTGTTTGTGTTTCAAATGTGTCATCACATTCATAAGAACTGTAATCTGTTTCTCCGTCTTTAAAAGCTAAATACAAATAGAGTGTTAGACTGGAGAATCTTACATTTGACTGAATAAGGGGAAGGTAGTGAAGTCTTGGAGCATGTGATCCAAAACAGGTATCAGTTTTGACTCCACTGTTTGCAGATAAGTCAAAATACTATTATGTGATCTGGGTGGAGATCTTAAAAGGTCTTCTCTGCTGAAGCAGAACCCCACTTCTACGTTTGTGCTTGTGTTGGCATTACCATAGTTATTTCCTTTTGGCATACAAAGACCTTTTTATGGTAAGATATAAGTACCCTTAAGATTGCTGTCAGGAACTATGTACACCAAGAACTTGGGAAGTGCAAACTCCAGAGAATGAGCCCTCCCACTCCAGCTCAACAGAGTTATTTAACAAACAGCCAAGAGCCATCAGTGTGGGTTTGCTTACTAGGCAGAATTGCTCCATCATTCTTTGAGCCCAGCACCTTGTGACAGCACTCTTCCCATGCAGGAAGTGATTTGCTGCATTGCAGGAAGCAGTCCTAGAAAATCCTGTTGAACACCATTATTATTTTAACTCTGAGCAGGTTGCCTCTCAAACCTCTATTAGCAGCATGTATGGAACAATCTGCTTTTTAGCAAAGGTTCCTGGTTGTTGTGTAGGGACCACAGGGGCTTCTGGCAGGGAAGGGAAGTGAAAGAATATCTGGGTTTGGAATTAAGGAGGTTGGATACTGTGATACCCTTCTTGCTGCCCCACTGAAGACAGTTCAGTTTGGTATCATATCATGTTATATCATATGGGGTTTGACTTCCCAAGTTTGGGTTCTCCTTTGCGTGTGTCTCTTCTCAAATAGTAAAAATGTATATTTTATGTATTCTCAAATAGAGCTTGGCTTGACTTCCTAAAAGCAGCAGAATGCATGTTTTAGAAGCAGTTTTATGTATTCTGTCCAAGGCAATTGGGCTTGTTGAGTAAAAGGCTTGACTCTCACCTTTCTTTTGTTAAATTGTAGTTTAACTGCGGAGAGGAGCTGCACTTTGAACAGATAGGGCACTGGATTTGTTCTGTGTATAGCAGCTAAATGCTCGCCAAGGGATACTTCTGAGCTTTGCATCACTTTGTATTGTCTTATGAAGAGGAAGAGCTGAGAAAAATATTTTAATGACCAAATCCCTGTAGAGCTGCAGAAAAAAACAGGTTTATTGCAGGTGCATTGACTGTCTTTGTGAACTGAAGCTGCAGAATGATGGTTGCAGCTGCACAAGACTTCAAAGTTGGTGTCTGCAGAGCTACAAACTTGTAACAAAAAGTGGTGCGATTTTTTTTTTTATTTTGGTCTCATCCAGGCACGTTTCTCTTAACTATGACAGGAATAAGGATCAAACTGATCTATCACCTATGTATTCTTAGTCCAAGGTACATGTCATGCTGCTTTTGTCTTGTTCCAAGGTAGCTTTCAAATATAAGACTGGCTCAATTAAATTTTGAAGGGATTTGAGAGACTATACCAATCATACATGCTGGTATATATCCTGCAGATACCATATGTAAGAGTGAAAACTCTTGTGCTTCCAGCATGCCTTAAAGAGTGGCAACATCCCCTTAAGCAGAGTGCACATATATGTGGTGTAAAGTAATGCAAAGGTTCCTTTTATATATGGCATGACTTACAATAGATTTGTCATCTTCAGCCATGATTAGCCTGGCTGCACTCTGGATGGGAAGTTTTGAGGAAAACCAGAGTGTGCTCTGCCAAGTGTATTTTCTGGATAGTCCTCCATCCTGAATCTCTGAGGCCTTCTTTTAACCCTACAAATGACATCACTTTTCCAGTACTTGAAAATGGAACTGGTGTTTTCACATGGGTTCCTGTTTTCTCCAGTTACCCTGCATACAGATAGAATGGGACTGAGTCAAGATCCACTCAAACCAAGCTGACTTGAAAATTTTGCACATAGGAGAGTTGACAGGGTTTCCATATCATGTCCATGTACAAGGAGATTCTAGCTCTGTAGTATCAGTGTATTTCTTAATACTTGAAGGAAATCTCAGGCATGGATAAGTGTTTTAACCTTACAGTCCCAAAATCTTAGTTACCATCCAACTTAGTGCTTTAATTTTCCTGGGTATACCCACATATAAATCCTATCAAGAGTGGCTGACATACAGAAGAGTCCTTGTGTAGTATCTTCTTCTGGGTTGCTTATACAAAGAGTAAGTTGTGTAAACAGAGTTGCTCACTTTTCCATTTTGACCTGTGGCCAGAGGGACGTTTAAGATCATGTAATGGAAATAAGTCTGAATTCTTTGTTCCTGTGAGGATTTTTGTTAATGTCTGTCTTGTTGAAGAGTCTTAGAGTTATGTATTGTTTTTGCTCTTTAACAAAGGTGATCAACCAAATCTTGTATCTTTACAGCTTTTCCATGGTTTGGCATGGACATTGGGGGAACTTTGGTGAAACTTGCATATTTTGAACCTATTGATATCACTGCAGAGGAGGAGCAGGAGGAAGTTGAAAGCTTGAAGAGTATTCGTAAATACCTGACTTCTAATATAGCCTATGGATCCACCGGCATTCGAGATGTCCACCTTGAGTTGAAAGACTTAACACTTTTTGCTCGAAGAGGAAATTTGCACTTTATTCGATTCCCAACTCATGATTTGCCTACTTTTATCCAAATGGGAAGAAATAAAAACTTCTCGACACTACACACGGTGCTCTGTGCCACTGGCGGTGGTGCTTACAAGTTTGAAGAAGACTTTCGCACAGTAGGTAGCCTGTCTTTCTGTAGAATGCTCAAAGATTAATAATTAATTTTTGTTCTAAGTATGATAATCTAGAAATATGCTTTCTGACAGCATGATAATTAATTTGGAGATCTAATGGTAGCAGCTAATAAGCAACTTGCATTGTTTCACAACCATTGAAATGCAGGACACCTTTGTGGGAGTTAACCATTTTTCTAATCTCAGTTTTCTCTGGTGGGAAATGCACTTAAACTTCTGAGGTGCAATTCTTCGAGTTGAATTTACTTCCCCAATCAGTCTTTGATGATAGGTTTTCAGTGCTTGTGGGCTATCCCCATTAGAGAAGTGCATTATTTAGAGGTATGTAACAAAATGCCTATGTTGAGGACAGTCTTTTTTTTCTGCAGCCGCAGTGGTTTGGGATTGCCTTGAGGTGTTTTGACTCTTCCCTTCCCAGTCAAAATCGATCATTTGTTTGGATTCAGTTTCTATCCAAAGTTTCTAACTGAGAATCTTATTGCACATCCTAGTTTTAAAGTGGCTGTGGATCTCATGTCACAAGACTTTCAGTAGCTCAGTTTGCTTTCCAAAATCTGCTTGTATTTTCATTCCCATACCAGTCTCACGTTGTGCTCATCCCACTGCTGATGGAATAGAGTAACAATTTGTGCAGCAAAATTAATTCATTATTTAAGACCCCACTGAAGTATTTTGTGTTGGAGTACTTCTCTGAAGCTTCACAGTTGTGCTATGGCAGGAAAAGCTGAAGGGCCCTGGGGGTGAGGAGGGGATGGTCAGTGCTATGATCTGGTACTGGTGTCACTCAGCAGTGTGCAGTCCAATCTCATTGTCCAGTTTGTTAATCCATGTGCACGCTGCTTTCTAAGTGGTAGCTCACTTGATTCATGGACAAACTTCACAGGTGCTCTTCTGAGGATTAGATGCCTAATTTAGACTTTCTAATGGTTGGAACACCCATCTGTGGTAACAGCACAAAAGCCCAGAGTTAAACTGGATTAATCATGGTGTGATATTGCAGCCTTCCCAGAATCCACAGCACCTGCTGAATTGTCCTGCTTTGTGAGAGAAGGGCAGTTGACATCTCATGTGCAAAACTGAGGAAGAACCATAAGGAGCCTGACAGTCCACAGAACTTCTGACTTGTGGCTTTCTTATGATCCTTGGAGTATTAGTGAAGTTGTAAGGGGAGTTAGTATGACATCAGAGAGGTTTTTATCTTGGGGTTTTATCTGCTGACATCTTAGAAATGTCTGAGTTCTAACGTGGGGGAGGAAACCCACAAACCTTGAAAAGTGTACAGTTGTGTGAGTTTTACTGAAATGACACTCAATGGGGTCTCCAGAGTATCTGGTGACCTTCTTTTTATTTATTATTTAGACTGATGAAAATGATTGCTAAGTTTTCCATGGAGTAATGTCTCAGTATCTCAAAAGTTTTTTCAGCTTGCTAAAGCTGAAATTAGTAAGCAAGAAATTTCAGTAAGCTGAAATTTAGCAAGCTGAAATTTCAGCTTGATAAAGCAGATATGTATACTGCCTGTGTGCTCTTGATTCAGTTCTGATATCTAGCTTTATAGTAAGAGTAACTTGCTAATTGCTATATTAAGAATTCACCTCAGAATTTTTTGTTGGGTTTATACAGGCTTTGAAGTTCCTGAACTAGCTGGCTGGCATAGCTCCTTAAAGTTAGGCAGTACAAATATACTCCTAAATTTGTGGTGTATTTGAGCCATGTTGGGACATGTTGACAATGTCTTTTTTCTTTTCTTAACACAGATTGGAAACCTCCAGCTGCACAAACTGGATGAGCTTGACTGCCTTGTCAAAGGCTTATTGTACATAGACTCTGTCAGCTTCAATGGCCAGGCAGAGTGCTATTATTTTGAAAATGCCTCAGATCCTGAGAGATGCCAAAAGATGCCTTTTAATCTGGATGATCCATACCCATTGCTCGTTGTTAACATTGGTTCAGGAGTCAGTATTTTATCAGTTCATTCCAAAGAAAACTATAAAAGAGTAACTGGAACAAGGTAATTAAAAAAACTTAAGGTGGGGTTGTTTCTTTATGGAACAATGATTTTCTGATTTAAAAGTGGTTCCTTTCCATAACTCTCCCCCCACCTATTGTTCTCTCACTCTCTGGTAGGGAGAAGTATTTTATCTTTCATTTACAGCTCTGTACATTGAAGACCATCCCCAAAATTCTGTTACTGAGGAGATTCAGCCACTATCATCTGTATCAATCTGCATGCTACAAGTGTTCCATAGTGATTGTTTCATTGGTTTTGTCTAAAGTTTTGATAATGTGTCCAGTGCTCACTGTGTTTTTCTTGTTACGTAAGAGCAAATATATCCATATAATTTACAGAAAATTATCAAGATTCAGAGTTAGTGGCATGGTGGAGGTATTTGGGGAGTTTGTCTCAATCTCCCAGCTGATGTTTTGAGAGCTTATAACTGTTTTAGTTCTTACTATATGGTTAGCTTTGTGTTTAAATATTAGCTTGACAGCTGTTAGCATAGTGAACCTCCAGCAAGAAACTGAAGAGAGTGGTATTTAAGATAGAGGGCTTTATTTTGTTCATAAAACATAGAATTGTTCAATGTGAAAGAATACTATTTAAAAGCAGCTAGTTTTCTTTCTTAGTCTAGGTGGAGGGACCTTTCTTGGTTTATGCAGTTTGTTGACTGGCTGTGAAAGTTTTGAAGAAGCTCTGGAAATGGCATCCAAAGGAGACAGCACACATGCTGACAAGTTGGTTCGAGACATTTATGGAGGAGACTATGAAAGATTTGGCTTGCCAGGTTGGGCTGTAGCATCCAGGTAAGCAAGAGATGTTTTTGTTGGTTCTCTTGCAGGCTGGGGGGGGGGCTTCAAAAACTACTAATACAGAGAAAACTTTTGTTGTAGTGAAGTTATGTTTTCATCCTAAACTTCTATACACACACTCGGTTTTCCAGATGTGAAGCCACATGCAGCTGTGGATGCTTGCTAGCCAGCTACTGAAGGCCTCATGGTCTCCTATATACAGTAATGGAAATGTCCTAATCAAGAGCTCTTCATTTATACAGCCTGAAGAGCAGTCTGTCAGCTGCTTATTTTCTGATTCAGAAGATTGTGTCCATTTATAAAACCATTCAGCTGATCCCTGTTTTCCCTCTACTTTGAGAATAGAGGCTTGAGTAGATGCTGAGTGTGAGGATGCAAGCATGAGGAGCTGGAGGATTCAGTTGTAGATACAGACTTAATTTACAGACCTGCACACCCACAGACTAGGTTTGCAGAGGAGTCTTGCCTAAAAATAAACCTACATTTAGCTGTAGACGTTTCTTCAGAGAAGTCAGCCATCTAAACAAAAATACTTTGTTGGAGATTGTTACTGTAACAAAATGACCTGTTTTTTGTGAAGGAATAAACACAGGCTTTAGTGCCAGTTGTCAAATTGCTGTATTAAATACAGACTTAATAAAGGAGCTCCTTAAGAACAAGCATGAGACAAGTTCTGTTTTAGCATAAAAATCATAATCTGAAAGTAGTTCAAATTCATGTGAATTGCCTAGTATTTAATGGAATTTTTTCCTCTTACAGTTTTGGGAATATGATCTACAAAGAGAAGAGAGAGTCTGTTAGTAAGGAAGATCTTGCAAGAGCCATATTGGTCACTATAACCAACAATATTGGGTCGATTGCCCGCATGTGTGCAGTTAATGAGGTAAAAACTTCTGGCAAGGAAATAATCTATCTGTAGGTCTATTTTCAGATTAATAGACTGCTAGAATGATGTATCATGTCTAACCTTTGAGTATGTTCTCAAACAAAATGAAGAAATTAATATTAAAAACTAGAAATTGGTTTAGAATGTTTTGGCTGTCTTTGGAGAAGTGGGACAGGATGTCTTTGGCCCTGGGCAGGGTAAACTTATGAGGAGGCCTTGAAAGTAGCTTTGTGAGGGAATGGAGCCCAAAGACTGAAGATAAGTGAGGGAGCAGGGGAGCACAGAATGTTGTGATAAAAGGACTTGAAGTCCCCTTGCAAAGCTAGGATTATTGTGGTCCCAACTTAAAGGCTCTGTACAGAAACACATGCAGCATGGGGTGCAAAAAGACCTCTAAGGCCAGGTTCTCATGAGGAGCTATCCCAACCCCTATTGGAAGGGTAATGTGGCAGATCACAAGCAGTCCATACTTCTCAGTGTGCTGGGGACAATTTTCTGACACAAATGCTATGCAGGCCGACTAGGCAAGCATAGTGCTGGACCTGCTATTCATGAGTGAAGAAATTGTTGGTGATTGCAGTGACAGCCTTGAAATAGCAAAGTTTAAGGTCCTGAGGCAAGTGAAGAGAGCAAGCAGTGAATCAGAGACTCCAGATGGACTTGAGTAGAACACGATTCTGGTTTTATGGAGACTTAGGAAGCAGGATCTTGCAGTAGCTTGTCCTCCTGCCATAAGGTATCCAGAACAGGTCATTGGATCTTCCAGCATAGCATCCTCACAACCAAAGGAAGAGGTGGGTTACAGACTGGCTGGGGAGGAGCATTGCAAAAGAGAGGAGGGTGTTAGAGACAAGGTGAACTGAATGTGTTTCAGCAGAGGTGAAGGCTGACCTTGAACTGAGATGCATTAGCAAGGACAGCCAGCAGGTGAGGAGGAGATGCTTTGCTCTTTTCACCTCCTCCATGACTGCCACTATTGCTGAGAGAGAAGCACTGGCAAGCTAGGACAAGTCTAGCAGGCAAGTTACCAAGGCAGGGCCCTGCTCTGCAGCAGCTCACCTGTGAGCAGACACAGAGAGATCTGAGTAAAGCTTGAAGAAACTGAAGCCTGAAATGTTTATCACTGTCTAGAGAGGGTTACAGAGAAGACACTGTCAGGTACAGCTACACACAGGAGAAGGATGGGAAGCAATGGAGACAGGCAAAGGGAATTCTGATTGGTATAAGGAGGAAAAATGCTCACAATGAGAATGGTTAAGCCCTGAAACATGGACCCAGAGACAAATTGTGGACTCTTTGTCCTTGGAGAGTTTCAAAACATTTGACTTAAGTAACTTAAGTTTTGGAACTTGATGCTTTGAGTAGCATGACCGATGGTCTCCAGCAGTTTCTTAAAGCCAAAATTATTCTTTGATTAAAGCTTGTAGAAAGCCTTGCTTCTACTTGTTATTTTAATTTTTTACCAACTCTTGAGACAAGATGGTAAAAAACAGTTGCATGTTAGTAAGTTAATACAGGTTGAACTGACATAGTAGTTTGTGGAGCAACTTATATACAAGTGTTCATCTAACATTAAATGGATATTTAAGCACTAAGTTAAGCACTAATAATTAAATTTTCTTTGGTTCTTGCTCTCATCTCATTGAACTAGTGTTTAACATTGCTTCCACTTAATGTTGAATTTATTTCTGTGAATGGGGAAAAATTAATGATTTTTCACTTGTTTATATTTGACTTGATTAAAATTCACAGCTCACTTGTAGTATTTAAGTCTTAGTCTTATTTTATACTGGTGTATTGAGGTCTGAAGATGGAAGGCACATCTGTTCTGTCTTACTGTCTTCGGCTTCTTTACAGTGCTGCCTTGTTGCATATGGATCAAGCAGCATTGTACAGGGCTATGAAGGCATTGAGTCTTCTCAACCAAGTAGAAGTATTTTTCATTTCAATTCACGTGTAGCTGGGATGTTTCTTTGTCATTATTACTGAAAATACTTGCTTAATTTGGAACACAAGTGGTACTTTTCTGTAAATTAGGTAAATTCTTGAGGGTTGTATGGTTTTTCTTTTACCCTAGTTATGCTGGTTTAAGTTTTGGAACCATGTTTTAATTGTGGGTTGTTTGGTTTGTGGGTTGTTTTTTTTTTCTTGCAGGAGACAGTCTGTTTTTTCATAGCTTAATTTTTCAAGGATGGGCTAAGCATTGAAAAGACTTAATCATTTCCTGGTTTTCTCTTTTTAGAAAATAAACAGAGTAGTGTTTGTTGGCAATTTTTTACGTGTGAATACCTTGTCCATGAAGCTTCTTGCATATGCACTGGATTACTGGTCAAAAGGCCAGCTGAAGGCCTTGTTCCTGGAACATGAGGTATGCTGTGGTTCATTTACCTGTCTGTGTTGTTTTATCCTAAAGCAAAACCACTTGTATTGACTAATTCTCATACCTAGATCTCATAACCTGAGGTACCAAGTACTCAGTAAACACTACAAAGGGAAGGAGGTCCATCAGACTGCATTGGTTCTCTGGGGACATCTCACTCTGCCAGTGAAGTACTCCAGGCAGTTTGGGTTATCTCAGTTCAAAGGATAAATTTTGGGAAGGGACAAGAACTTTAAAGCTCCACACTGAGTTT
The DNA here is from genome assembly GCA_023637945.1 of Phaethornis superciliosus. Lineage (NCBI taxonomy): Eukaryota > Metazoa > Chordata > Aves > Apodiformes > Trochilidae > Phaethornis > Phaethornis superciliosus. The sequence goes on along the minus strand of JAJQWJ010000016.1, from coordinate 13,598,491 downwards.
CAGCAGTCATTCCTTGGGTTCCGGTTGATGTGTGGAAACAAATTTCGCAACACAGGAGAAGTTATAAAGCAGGTACATTTATTATAGCACTGGGTGCAAGGGGGATCTCCTCCTCACATGCACACCACAGCTAAATGCAAGGAGCTATTAATCACACAAAATTATACATATGCATTACAGAACCATGCATATGCATACAAGAATTGAAGTTATTCAAATCAGCTATTAACATAAGTTTCCACCCATCTTCACATGGGCATGGTCATTTGGTGACTGTGGGTGAGGTTCTTTTGGAGGAAGGCTCCAAGTCTTCCTCAGGGTGTCCTTTTCACCTTTGCTGGGTTGGCAGGGCTCCAGACAACAAGCTGGTTTTCACTGGCTCTTTTCTCAGGAGTTTTCCTTACAGACAATACAGGTCCTGCTTAATGCTTACCTAGACAAAGTTCCTCTTATCTGTGACACAGACAAATGAATTTTTGCTCTACCCCTGGTTTTCTACATTTTAACCCTGTATTTTCTAAATCTGAATAAGGGTGACAGCAATAGTATGTTGTATTTCAAAAGATTAGAGAGATCTCAAGTGTGGGCTTCTGAAATGCTTGCTTTGTTCTCAAGTGAGTTTGAGCAACATCCTTAAAGTCAAAACTGCTTTCAACAAGGACTTTTCTACCACCACAGAGAAAACTTCCAAGTTCTTGTAATGATTTTATGCTCTGAGACCAACCTGCTGTTGGGTTGCTACTGCACTCTAGATCAGTGATGGATCCCAGTAGTGCTGAGGGAGCTGACCTGTTTTGGTTAAAATACAGGCAACCAGTATTCACTGCAGGTGCAGTAGTTGGGAGACTTGTAGCTTTTTGGCAGCAGGCTGGGAATTCTTGTCCTCAGTTTGTTGGTCTGCAGATATTACAGCATTACATCTATTCTCCTTCCATTGATTCTCAACTTTTTTACTTGCCCCAAGACTGACAGTAATATGTTTTGGTGCTAATGTCTGCAGTAATAGCAGAAGGATTCCTTCTGTTTCTAACCCCATCAGATTTTTCTTGGGCAGATTTTAAATTCTTGCATTTGTCAAAGTCTAGATTCCAAACACTTAATTCATAGTTATATAGAGGAAGAATATTTAATCTCCCCAGAGGGGAAAGTAATCCAACAGAGGTGAAAGTATTCCAAAAGGAGAATGTGGGGGGTTTTTTATTTCACACCAAAAAATATTTTGAAGCTCTGACATAATTTTTGAAATATGTGAGTTGCATGTAGTTTAAGGGATTTTTTTAGACCTTAGGAAGTCTTACTGAGGATCCCTTGACAATCAAAATACTAAGCTTCTGTGGGAAAATCAAACCAGACCTCATTTCCATGCTTTAGGAATCCTGCAGTATAGGGGCAGGCTTTGGGTGAAATCTGGTAAAGTTAAGCTAGTTCTTTCTGTAGCATTGGTCCACCAGATACTTTGTTGTAATGTGATCTGTGCAGTATTTAATACCCTATTTGAAGCTGAAATGATTTTTTTGTTGTTTTGTACAGGGATACTTTGGAGCTGTTGGTGCTCTTCTTGGGCTGCCAAATTTCAGTTGAGAATCTGGATGTTCCTACACTGAAGATTTTGTACCTGAATGAAAGTCATTTATGGCAATAGGAACCAAATCTGGGGAGGGGAGAAGAAAATAGCAGATTTTTCCTTAACTGTTTTTAAGAAGTGATGAGCTACTGAATTATTGCCATTATAAGGAAGGAGTTTTCACACTTTGGGGCATTGAAAAGTGAAATGTTTGGGGATTTTGTTTATCTTCCTTGGTACATGTAGCTGGTATTGAACTTCTAATATGCAATATATCCTCTGAAAACAAGCTTCCAGAAGAAGAAATGCCAATCCCTTAAGTGCTCAGTGTGAAAACAGCTGCAAGCTTACTCTTGAGGCTTTAGGCCCATCATTTTTTTTATAAATTGATGAATCAAAAATTTATTTAATTAGTTGTACTATATTATGAACACAGTTTACCCTGTGTACTTAGAGAAAACAACTGTAAGAACAATAAGGTATAATCTACAAGGTGAGGAGGCAGAGTAGTAATAATTTTATTTTTATGAGTCATGAAAATAAATTGTTAGCTTGCTTTTGGATTTGGAAGCTTGTTTTTGAAAGATAAGGGCAGCATCAATGGACCAGTATTTAGTGTACTTGCAGTATAAAACTGTTCATAAAATTGTGGCCTTGGGATAAAATCCTTACTCTGGAGAACTGATCATCTGGATTTTCTATATACTTTTAAAATTTGCAGTTGTGATCATTGTAATAAGTTTAGTCCTGAAGCCAGGGCATGTGATCTTAAACTTGTAAGAACAGTACCCACTCATTAGCTGTATGACTCTTTCTGGACTAAAGATTTAACCAATTTTATGATACTATTTTAATGTTGAATATTTCTTATAAGTGCATGAGGACCAACCACACTAAAACACATTAATATTTTGCATTTCAAGGTGTTATTAAAACTGATTGTTCAAGTTCCATGGCGTGGCTGTGTTGTATACACACACATTCACCTTGTGTGTTATGTATTACTTTCTGTTTGCTTTTTTTTTTGGTTTGTTTGTTTGTTTAATCAGAGCCCAATACTAACCTTGTATGTTTAAAAAAAAAACAACAAAAATTATATCATCCTTTTAGAGTACAGTAACTTAAAGCAGCCAATTCTTTAAGCCCAATGCCAAACACAGATGCAGTTTAACTTATTGTTGCTATTCCTGGTACTGAGACTGCAGTTCTGTTGTGCTTGTTTTGACGTTTCATTTTAGGCATTAAAAAAAAATGAAAAAGACTCAGCACAACTGATCCAATGTTAAATAACAGCACTTCAGAAAACAAGTCATTATGGTTTTTCTAAAATGTCTTTATAAGTGCTGTATTGTGTTTCCCTTCATGTTGACTATAGGAAGTAGCCTTTGCTTGTAAAACTTTGTAAAGCCTTAATTCTTTTCAAGGTTTTGACAGCCTCTTGAAACTTCTACAAATCAGCTGTGTATTTTTCCTGCACAAGTGAAGTACATTGATTACAGAGGATTAGCTGGATTAGAGAGGGTTCCTTTGGACCATAGTTGTTGCTATTTCACTTCTCATTTTTTAATTCTGTGAGAAGGCAGCTCTTGAAGCAGTATTTGGAAGTTGCTTGTATAAAATTTACCAGAAGCATATGTAAAAGATTGTTACCTAATGGCCATGGTTTATTTAAACTATTTGAAGTTGATAAGAGCTAAAATAAGATTTTCAAGGAAGTTGTATGGAGTTACCAAATAAATGAATGAAATAGTTCTTGAATAGCTGTACTGCAGAGAAACTACTGTGAGAATCAGAAAGTATGTCCTACATCTTCCCTTCAAGCTTCTAAAAAAACTTGATTTTTTAGCAAAACTTCCTCTTGATAATTTATTAGCACAATTTTTACTTCATTACAAGAGCAACCAGAGAAGTTTTCAAGCCCTACTGTCAAGCCCTGGGTTATTTTATTGAAGTGACATCAGGTTTCATCTCATTTTCTCTTAAGCTAGAACTTGTAACTAGGTAACTAGATAAACCTTAAAGCATTTTCATCTAAATTATCTTCTATATAGCTTGAAAAGGTTTCTTTCTTTTATACCAATCACAGAAGTAAATTGCTCTTCCCTGTTCCTCACTGGCTTTACTTTCACCCTTGCTGTTTCTTTTCCTCAAAGACTGAAGTGGTTTTAGGGAAAATTTGGGTTTTTCTCAGGGCTACTGTTGTCTCCTCAAGTGGAACTACTTCTCTAGAGAAAAGTCGTGTGATACTTCTAAAGCAAAATGTAAAGCTTATTTTTAATGTGTAATCATTTTCAGCTCAACCAGCCATGTGAGTGCCTTTTAATTTTTTCATCTAATGCCAATTTTCCTGGTATTGGGAGTTTATCCAGGAGGTTTCCTAACCAGCATTGCTTACCATAGAAATGGCAGATTATTTTATTGGCCATGGAGATGATCCCTTCAATCTGGCATAGATAGAGATGCCAGGACAGTTAACAGCATCAGGTTTCTAGTTTCCTATCTCTGTAGCCCTAAGCTAATGCTTTTGCTTTTCCTGGTCTCATCTCTCAGGCTTGGTCTAAGTGTTATGCACAGTTTTGGTGTAGCAGTATCTCCCTAAAAATCATACAAGTTTTAGTCAACTAAATACAGATAATGGCTTGCCAAAGATATTCCATTTTAGATGGATCTATTACAGGTTGGTGTGACTATTAAAATTCATCACTTTCACCTTTCTTATTCTACTAGGAGAACTGCAGTTGGAAGCTGAAGGGAAAAACTTCTTGAATATATTTTTAATATTTAGCAGGCTGGAATAAATACACCTGCATCACTCTTTACTGAAGCTAGCAGGGGTTTAAGTATAAACACTCTTTCATTCTTTTTTAGTAAAGCCCCAATAAATTTCACAATTTAGAGAGCATCAGCACAGATATACTTTCTTAATCTTATAATTTGGTCCAGATTTTCGAAGGTTGTTTAAGTGTGTGAGCTGCCTTTTGAAGATCTTTCTTTGTAGTGTTCTGCAGGCAATTACCTGTGTGGTTCTACCAACACCTTCATCATTTGAGTTATGGTGTAGAAAGAATACTGAGGCCCTACTGCCCCCCTTACTATCAGCCTGTCTGTTAAGAATAAAAGTTCAGCTCTGGCTTCTCATGATAGATTAAATATTACTTCAATACTACTGTGGTATTATGACATGGATTTGAGTTGTTGGTAGTTTTGCTTGCTTCACACGAGTCAAGCATACTAACTAACCATAAAAAAACCCCCACACTTTGGGAAAACATCACAAAAGATGCTGTGATCTCTTTGAAACTCTTCCTCTGCTAATGGAATACGTTTGAGCAGGGAGTTTTTGCACTGGGTTTGCCAACCTGAATGCAAAATCCTGCTCTCCTTAATTACTGGAGAAGATTGTTCTAAATGGGGGCTGTTCCAGACTGATGAGCAAGATTTGGCCTTGAGATCTTCTGCCTGGGGAACAGAGAGTAACCCTACTTTGCATATACTCCTGGTGGTACTATATCAGAATCTTTATTTTCAACAGATAAGTCGAAATTGTAAATAGACTATTTATGGCCTGGTCCTTCTGACAGACTAAAAATTTACCATCTTGCAGGGCTTTTTTTGACTTTATTTCGACTTTCCCTTTCAGGGAACGTGGGCTGCATTTGGGAAGGTAGGAAGTCATTGGCCAGCTTGGGCTCCTGGGCTGCATTCTGTGAGGCCTGTGCCATCCCTGTAGTGCATCATGGTACAGATGATTTTCATAGCTGGATTGAATTCAGTATTACCCATCATCTTATTTTGCCATTGTAGCTGTTGAAACAAATAATAAGTATAACATTGACATTTGTTCTCTGCTGTAACTCCAAGAACATCAGCTATTACAGTAAACATTTGGGGAAATTGTATAAATGCAAAAATACCCATTTAAAATAATTTTTAAAGCTAACCCTAAGTCTTGTCTTTCAGATAAACTGTAATATGATTTATCAGTTGCTGATCTATAAACTGCTAGCATTTCAGTTTTTCTAGCATCAATTTAAGGACATTGTAAATACAGGCTTTGAGAGGACTGATACTGATTTCTGATTTTACATTACAAAAGATTTTCCTTATAAGACTAGTGAGAATTTTGAGACATTAAATTATGACATCTAGAACATAGTATGTTGATGTGAGAGAGGATATGGAGAGCTTTTGATAATTGCACTACTTGTACATTTCTGAGTTTTGGCATAAATATTTAATTTTCTATTTGCTGTCTTGTCATGTGAAGCCTTCTAAGCACCAATTGCTGTCTTCAGATATTTGTTCTAGTTAGTTAGGAAAACAGACAGGCAAATTTATAAATTGTGAACCCTTCTAGGATGGAAGTTCTCCAAAGAGCCATTTGGTTAGGTTGCCTTTTGCCTATTGCATTGCACTCATGATATGTCTCCACTTTCTTGTTTACTGTTCAGACACTGAAAATGTCATGTAAAACTACGTGCTACAAATTTCAAATCACAAATTACTGATAAATACCTTTTAGTCATCTATTGTTACAGCTGTTGTAAATTATATCTTGATGCCATCTGTAATACAGCTCTTGTAAATTGTTTAAATTATTTTTCTTTTTATAGATTCTCATTGCTGAATGTACAGATTAGGTATCTTTAATATGTCCCTGAGTAATTTGATTGGGGTCCAAATATGGCCAAGACTGTAACTCATCCCATCAATACTGTAAATATTTCTTTACTGCTCATTTGCATGAATAAAGTTTGGATTTCATTTACTTTGTTGTAACCAAACTCCTCTCTGATGGGCCTACATTTTACAGGTTATTTTCCTGGTTTTATTACCATTTGTTACGTATGAATGTTGAGACAGTACTTTGTCTTTTCCTAATAAATGATTTGAGATTGTTCATCATTTGCCTACATTTTGGGAAGGAATTTGAGTATGTTTTTTCTTCAGTTGCTGTGGTTCTTGGTACTAGGAGCTGCTGAATAATATCTTAGACTGAGGAAACATGACTACTATAGTTTACACACTCCTGTCCTTTAATAAAAGCCAATACTTAACAGTTCTTAGATTCAGGTCCTGGTTTTTAAAACATCTGACATCCTGAAGACCATCAGCTTTGTCCTCTTGAAAGCATGGAGCCTACCATAAATGGAGCTACTGTAAGTTTTTACATACAAATTACACTTGAGAATATGTGCTGATTCTAGCACACAGGTGACTGAAGAGTGATCTGCATTATTGTATAAACTGCACATTGTATATAACCTAGATTTACTTCTCTGCTGGAATTGCTCTTTGCTTACTTTTTGGAAAAATCAAATTATGTTGTCCTGAAATTGTTCTGCCTGGATGCCTGATAGGCAAGGAATTGTCAGGAATGAAGTCAGTGCCACAACAGTCTTTTGTCAATGCCTGGTAGGCTCACTGTGTCAGGGACTGTTCTTCAGGGTTCACTGTACCAGTATTTCAGACACCCAAACTACAAATCTTTGTTTTAAAGGGCTCAAAGTGAAACCCAGAATATTCCTTTCTCTGCTGTATCTACATAGAGTCAAAGAGGAGTTGTGCACCACAGCACTTCTTACCTAGGGAAAATGAGCTTCTAAGAAATACCATTTTCTTTCCAAATTAATGGGTTGTTGATTTGTTTAGTTTGGCTTTTTTTTAGCATTCAGAAATATCTCTTTTCTTTGAATGGTAGTAGCCTTCTGTGGAAGCAAATTTGCATTTCATCTGGTATCCTTACTGCTCTGTGCAAGCTCAGGGGATGGGGGAAGCTATGTGAGTTCTATTTTGTTTGTGGAGCTGATTTATAAACAAAAAACAAACAAAAAAACCCACCAAACAAACAAAAACAAAAAAAAAAACCAAAACAAAACAAGACATAACAAAGTGCTTCAGCTCCTCAAGGTTCCTTTTCTTGTGAAGGACAAAGCTATGCTATGTTGAAAGGGAGTGTGTGCATTGAGGGTCTGCAGGGTCTTAAAAAAATCTTTAAAAAATCTTAAAAAAAAGATGCTTGAGCTGATGAGAAACCTGGCAAATTTTTAATGTGGGGACAGATTGCTCAGTGGGCTAAGAAAACTTGATCTTTTCAACTCTATGGGTTCTGGGTGAATGGTGTTGATTGAGAGAAACGTTTGATCGTAGCATTCCATATTGAATGTAATTTCCATAGAAATTGTAAATAGAATATTTATGGCCTGGTCCTACTGACAGACTAAAAATTTACCATTTTGCAGGGCTTTTTGACCTTATTCCAACTTTCCCTTTCATTAGAGTACGTGGACTGCCTTTGTAAATGTGCCAAGTCATTTGCAATTTTGGGCTCCTAACGCAAATAGTAAACCCTAACCATTAATAAAAAAAAAAATCCTAACAGTAAAACTACCCCTTCCCCTAATGCTGAACCCTAACCTTAGCCCTAATGCTGTCTCTAAACCCTAAACCTAACCCTAAAACATACCTATCCCTAACCCTAAAAATTAATCCTAACCCTAAATCAAGACCTGACCCTAAACCATGTCTAAACCTAAGCCAAAACCCTAATGCTAACCCTAACCCTTTCTCTAATGCTACACCCTAACCCTAGCCCAAACCGCAACAAAAAACTAACACTAAACTTAACAATAAAACTTCCCTAACCCTAAACCTAAGCCTAAACCCTAAGACTATTCCTAACCCTAACTGTAACGTTAAACCTAGCCCTAACTCCTAACCCCAAGCTAAACCCCTAACCATAACCCTAATAGTAAACCCTAACCAAAACCATAAACCTAACACAAACCCTAATCCTAACCATAGCACTAACTCCAATGTCTAACCCCTAATACTAACTCTTACCCTAAACTTAAACCTAATCCTTACCCTGATGCTATCTCTTACACTAACCCAGACCCAAACCCAAATGCTAGACCCTAACTCTTCACTTAACCCTTGTCCTAAACCCTCTAACCCTAAACTCTCAACTAAACCTTACCCTAACCTAACCTTATACCCTTACCCTAAAACTCACCCTAACGCAAACCCCTAATTGAAACCATAAACCCCAGCCCGAACCCTAAACCTAAGCCTGAACCCAAAGCCTAAAAACCTAACATAAATCCTGACCTAACCTAAACGTTAAACCTAAACTGTCTCTGATCCTAATCCTAAACCCTAACCCAAAACCTAATCCTAAAAAACCCTAACTGCAACCAAAACCCAACCCTAAACCTAACACTAACACTTCCCTAGCCCTAAATTAACCCTAAAGCTAACCCTTACCCTAATAATAAACCATAACCCTAACCACTAACGCTAAACTTAACCCTTACCCTAACTTTAACCTAGGCCTAACCCTAAAGCCTCTAACCCTAACAGTAACCTAACCCTAACCTATACCTAAACTAACCCCAACCCTAAACCTACACCCAAAACCCGAAACCAACCCTCTAACCCCCACCCCTCTAACCTTCTAACCCTAACCTAACAGTAACCTAAACCCAAGCCCTAACCCAACTGCAACCTTGAACACTAACCCTAACCCAACCCTGACCCTAAACACTATCCCTAACCCCAAACCCCCTAACCCTAACCCCTAACCACTCTCCCACTGTACCTCAATATCGCTCCAAAATTCCATACAAACAGGCCTGGCTAAGAACAAAAAAAATGCACAGAGTGACCACTGAAAACTTTTGCTGGCCCTAACCCTACCCACAGCACCCCAACAGCCAGGCTGCCATCTTCCTTTAGTCCCTAAAAGCACAAACACTTGATCTCTCAGCTGCTCGGCCATTTTTTCAAGATTTGGCTGATAAAGTCAAAACATTTACACTTGGCTTTCTAACACAATTAAAAATCATCTGCATTCATATATTTTTGTCGTAACATTATCACCAACTTTTCAAGAACATTTAAAATTGTGAACGGGCCGGGCCGGGCGCCCTCACCCTGAGGTGCCGGCAGAGGCCTCCCGCGTGCCGGCCCTGCCGCTCCATGGCGACGGAGCCCCGCCCCTTCCCGCCACTGCCACCCGGGACTGGGCTGGCTGTCACCCCGGGACTGGGCTGGCTGTCACCCCCGGGACTGGGCTGGCTGTCACCCCCGGGACTGGGCTGGCTGTCACCCCGGGACTGGGCTGGCTGTCACCCCCGGGACTGGGCTGGCTGTCACCCCGGGCCCCGGCACCAGGCGGGACGGGCTGGGCTGGGGTCCGCTCCGTGTTCAGACGCTGGTACCGCAGGTATCGGGTAGCGCTTAGGGTGACCTTACAGAGCTGCTGCGGTTGGCACCACGAGTCCCGCAGGCTCGGGGCTCTCCTCACGAAGGGAGAAGGTAAGGACATGGGGCCAGGCTGGGCTCTGCCGCGGGTGGGTTTGGGCTCCGCTTGGGCTTTTCCGCGCGTTGCCCGTCCTGTCTGTGGGGACGGAGGAGTCGCCCCGTCCCACGGGTGGAGCTGACGGATGTCTCGTCCTTCGGCGGAGCCCCCGAGGCGGCGAAGGACAAGTCCAGGCACGTCCCGTCCCCTCCGGCAGGGCTGCGGGGTGGGGTTACACGGGGTCTGGGTGCGGAGCCCCCTGGGCTGGTGCTGGCAGGGCTGTGGTGTCCCCCTGTCCCTGCGGCGGGTGTGTGACTGAGTGGAACGGTACCGGGGGGGCTGTGAGCAGGGACGGGACGGGACCCAGCCGGGCTGGAGCAGGTTCGGTGCCGGGTGCTGGGAGTGGCCGGGCCGCTGGGGAGAGCCCGAGCGGAGCCGTTCCCAGATCCACACGGGTTGGTAGTAGGAGAAGCACTTGGGCTTAGAGGAAGGAGTAGTTCCCATACCTGCCGGGAAGGTGAAGTTTCCATCGTTATTGTAGAGACAGCTGTAACTTGGTAATTTCCCCCTTTTTGTTGGGATAGAAAGAAAGTAAAAGAAATATATTCCAAATCTGATTATTTTAGGATTGATTGTTTTAGAGTTAGAGGTAGAAATAGAAGTGTGGAAACATGTAAAAGTTTTACCTTGTAAAGAATGGTATAGAAAACCATGTATTCAAGATTTATTGGTACCTCGTTAGGTAGCAAGATAAGGATGGGACTGTGCATACCAGAGTGAGCTAAGGAGAGATAAGAGAAAGTTGGCAGTAAAATTCACGTTAATCACATTGGAAGTTGCCCAACACCAGATGGACATTATCCAAGAGAAAGAGGTGAAAAGGGCACAGGAAGGAAGACTATTTACTTCATCAGAGGAAGACTATTTACTTCATCCTGACGACCACCTAACGACCACCAAAGGGAACCACGCAAGCGCAAAGGGACTGATGCTGTAATCCATCGATGAAGTAATCTACACATGAATATGTATTAAGAAATGTTGTAACCTGTTGAATATGTAATTAGACTGTGAAATTTTCAGGGATAAATTACGGCCGCATTGTATGGTTTCTGGGAGTCAGATTTGGGTGCGTACCCCTGGTTCCTGGGGCCTCAAATAAAGCACCACATAGAACCTCTCCCGAGTGGTTATGTGTTTGTCTTAATGCTGACAGTTTGACCTGTTTGATGCATCTAACACCGGTTTCTCGTTACAGATGACTGAAACTCTTGTAGCCGCTGATGCCCAGGAGCTGCTCTGCCGGCTCACAGCCCTGCTGGAACAGGAGCTGCGGTGTCTGCCCAAGGCCTCTGGCCTGAGACTGATGGAATCTGCTCACGATAACGGCCTCCGAGTGACTGCAAAGCTGAGAGACTTTGAAGTGAAAGATCTCCTCAGCTTAACTCAATTCTTTGGTTTCCCTACAGAGACATTTTCGCTAGCTGTGAATTTCTTGGATAGATTCTTGTCAAAAATGAAGGTAAGGCTTTTTAGAGTAAGGCTCTCAGTCATTAGCTTCTGCTCATGGCATGGTTTGTTTTATAAGTTAGAACATCTTGGATTTAGATGGCTGAAGTTTAAGCTCCTTTCACAGCCTTCGATTGTTCAAGAGCTAAAAACTTACTTTACTTGTTTAGACTAAGCTAAGAAAGCTATTTCCTCTGTAGAAGAGAAGGAAGAGGGCATCAGTTTCAACTTAAGGATGCCCAGAAGCTTGGCAATGAGGGCCATATTAACACAAATATTAACAGTCCATCTTGCCTGCTGCATGTACACAGTAACACACTGAATTACTTCTTGCCTCGTGTATATCAAAAGGCTTGATGCTGTTTAGCACTCAGAATCTAGTAAAATATTTAGTTAGCCCTCCATTCTATTGTGCATATGTGGCATGCTGAGCTGGGAAATTTTAAATTATCTAACAAGACAGGATTACCACTGTACTATTTGACCAAGAGCAAAAGCTTAATTTCTTTGTGTGTTAAAACAAAAATGAGACAGCTAGATGGATAGTAACTGATGACTTGAAACAATTCTGAGTCCAATATAAGCAGTAAAAATGGAAGTGTATAGAATTAAGTAAATCTGTTGATAGGTACATATATAGGTGTGTGTGTTTATAGAAAAGAGTAACCAAAAAAAGGGTGTTTTTTGTGTAAACCAGTATGTACCATACTTGAACAATATTATTAGATATGTACAATATTAAAAGCTTCTGATAAGGCTGTTACCTCATTAAGAAATGGGTTCTATCTCAAAATATATTTTTCTGTAATCTTGCTCTTTAGCTTAATGAGGCAGAACTTGTAGTGTATAACCATCCTCTCATTTAGTTAAATCAAAATAAGAATCTAAGTAGAAAGATCAGTGTCCCAGTCTTCAAAAAACCCCATAACAATTCCCCTCTATCCCTCATAATTTTTTCTTAGAATATATTTGTCCATATGTAATTTGGTTCTGACATGTTGAAATGTCTGATTAAAGGCCTTCCTCTGAGAATAATGAGAATTTGCTTTTATTTAGATACAGCCCAAACACTTGGGCTGTGTTGGACTCAGCTGCTTCTACTTGGCTGTGAAGGCATCAGAAGAAGAGAGAAATGTTCCATTAGCCACTGACTTAATTCGAATAAGTCAGTATAGGTTTACTGCTTCTGATATGATGAGAATGGAGAAAATTGTACTGGAGAAGCTGTGTTGGAAAGTCAAAGCTACAACAGCCTTCCAATTTCTACAACTGTATCATTCACTCATTAATGAGAATTTAAGCTGTGAAAGGTAAAATATCTAATGCTTATTTTGCTGTGACTGCATATGATCCAGAAGCCTTTCTGTATAGAAAGGGAAATTACTAGAGTAAATTACCTTTCTGTTTAAAAAAAAAAAAACAAAACCTCAGACTTTCCTCCTTATTGGTTAGTATCATAAATATAAATAGTTTTGGTTTAATATAATTTTAACTTTGAATGTCATTTGCATAAATTTATTTAAAAAGTGTTGCCCTCTGAGCAGAAAACCAAATTTGATCAATAGTGATGGTATAATCTCTACTGCACTAAGTATTGCCTCATTGCAAAAATTTGAACATCTGTCTTAGAAAGAGTTTCCTTTTGCTAGTAAGCACTCAGATTCTTTGTTGATAAGCCTATTTTGACAATGCACCTCTCCCCCTTTGTAACAAAAGGTTTATTATTGTCATTAGGAGGGCCCAAACTGAACACCTGTTTGATTGTAACCCTGGAGCTTCTGAGACATACAAGGCCTTTGTTGAGTTAATGAACATTCTACAGCTTCTCTGAGTTTCCAGGGTAGTGTTGCCTTGATTAAGCTTGCATCCTTCTATGTTCACTCATCTGTTTTTATTGTAGGAGAAAATATCTTAATCTTGAGAGACTTGAGACCCAGCTTAAGGCATGTCACTGCAGAATCATGTTTTCCAAAGCCAAGGTAAATGTCTTGTAAGCTCAAAGACAATGACACTACTGAAACTTCACAAAGCAGTGTTTAAAAATATTTTCTCTCACCTCCAGCCTTCTGTCTTGGCACTGTCTATTGTGGCACTGGAGACAGAAGAACAAAAACTGCTGGAATTGACAGAGGCATTGGAATTTCTGCAGCTGCATTCCAAGGTAAATATAAAGTTTCAGGGGAAGAAGAAAAATGCAACAGCCTACATAGGGGAAGAGGGACCTCCACTGGCATACTGCTGGTTTCTTTTGTGGCTTTGTTGTTTTGTTTGTTGTTCATTTGTTTTCTTTCCATTTGGCTTCCTGTCTAATGAAATTACATGTAGAAAATTAGTATTTAATGACTTATTAACATGAGATTCTCTTTGGGTATTTAGATAAACAGCAGAGATTTGACCTTCTGGAAGGAACTGGTGTTAAAGTGCCTTACAGAATATTCCTCAAGCAAATGCTCCAAACCAAATGTCCAGAAATTAAAATGGATTGTGTCTGGACGTACTGCATGGCAGCTTAAACATAGCTACTACAGAATAACACACCTTCCTACAATTCCAGAGACCAGCTCATAATAGGTAACTCCTTGCAAAATCTACTTCTGATAATGTAGAAGTAATCAGCACTTAACTACCTCGAAGTATCTTATTCTGTATAGGTAACCTCTTGAAGACATTTAAAATAAACGAAGCAGACCTGCCATACAGGCTGGTGCTTGAGCCAGAGCTGTACCTAAAGAAGTGGCACCCTAATATATGAACGCTGGAGACAGAACTGATCTTCTGGTGTGCTTGTGGGAGCAGAAATGTGGTCTACAGACATTCTGACCTCATTCAAAACTAAAATGTGGTAAAAAGGCAGAGAAACTTGGCTTGCTCTTATCCTATAAAGAATTGGCTAAGAGGAAACAGTTGCCTATTAGAATGAGTTTCTTGTGATCACATAAACCCTCTTAAAATGAAGACAGTTATAAAGTTTTATTTTTATAACTGCTTAGTAAAGTCTAAAAATTGTAATTCAGTTATTTACATTATTGTCCCTTTACTCTGTAGAAATAGTGAACTACTTCGTTATCTGGACTTTAATTCAAAAGGCTACATATTTTCTGTAATAGCTGTCATAACTGTCTTGCTATATTAAACTGTGACACTTTGGTTCTTGTAGAAAGCCCTTCAGTTGACTGGGTTTTTTGTTTGTTTTTTTTACAGGAGTCCAATTAAATGAGCAGAGAACCATCGTGTACCTTGTCAACAGAGACATGAGTATTTGAGAAACAATTTTAATAATGAAGAATGCAGCTCATGGAGAGAATATGTAATTCTCTACATAGTCTCCCCAAGAGACTAAAGATCCTTCCAGCAATTATGTTCTTTTCATGAAGATTTCAGCAATATTCAGTGTCAGTTTTCAGTCTTACTTGTTAGACTGTTTACCGTTGAGTAAAATACTACAGTAACAAAAGAAATTTTAACACCTTGTATTTTGTAGACCAGCTTACAAAGTCTAACTTTGGATTACTGTAACTGCAGGTTCATTTCCCAAAGATTACATGACACCAGGAAAACATCATGTGCAGTACTGTCTCTATCAAACTAAAGACTAACCCACCTGACATGCTGTTTGGGTAGTGTCATGGATCTCCATGTTCATGCTGTGTAAGGCACTGGCCTTCTACTGTAGACACCCAGTAGGTTTCACTAGGCTATGTGAAACTCACTGAACATGTCAAGCAGCAAGAGCAGGAGAAAAGAGAAACCTTATTTCATTGCCTTGTAAAGGTAGTCACTAACACAGCATCAGTAACTTGAATATTTTGTAAGAGGTGTAGCTAACTGGGATTATAAATTATTTCATTGAGATGCCAAATGAAAGCTGAGGGAAAGTACTGGGTCACCCACCACAAATCTGATTCAGTTTTCAAAAGTTTAACTGTACAAGAGGTAAATGCTGATGCTGAACTGGTACACTTTACAAGTACAGTAGGAGCAGGGCTGATGTCCTATCTTGGCCTGTACGTAGGAGCAATCTATTTGAGAAACACTGGAGATTGCTTCAACTCTGATGTCTTTAATGGCAAGTTTTGTAAAATGAAAGTTTTGTCAGAAGGCCAGATCAGTACTTGAGGCATATCAGGCTTCAGGTGCTAACAAGGAAGTGAATAAGAATGTATTGTACGTAAGATGAATGGACTTGGTGGAAGAATGCAGCTGCTGACCTCTTCAGTTCTGTGTCACTGTGGAACAGAGGCTTTCAGTGATAAACTGCTAGTAACCAGTGGTCATATGAACTGACTTAGTGGAGAAGATTGGAATGTTCTGAATACAATGTGGGCTTAGATGTTAGTTAACCAACCCTTACCCCTGAGGGAAGGGGTAGCTAAGGGGGGAGACCATTCTTTGCATATCTCAAGTTAGTTAAACCTTTCATTTAAGAGTTGGTACCAAAGCTCTATAATGGAGAAATCAAGCCTCCTCATGAACTCATGGGAGTGACTGCACTGTGTAGTAGGTAATGTGGTTTTGCATCTACCAGTGCTAGCTGTCCATTTTGCTGCCTCAAAAGCATACAAGCAATTTGAACAAGGGTGTGGTCAGCCTACAGGGGAGGATGGAGAAGATACAATGTGCAAATCTAATGGTATTGTCATCTATCAGTACAAAGATATGTCTCTTCCAGTTAAACATTGAAACGTGCTTTGCTGAGTAACTTTTTTCCTCTTTGTTATGAAACATCTTACAAAGGAAGCCTATAAAGTGTTTTGTGCCTGAACAGTACCTGGAAAACTTAAAGGCAGGAGGTAAGGAATCATGGAGATTTTTAAGTTGTTTTTTTTTTTTTTAAGAGATTGATGATGCATGGCAAAGGCTGGAGAATCAACAGGAAAACCTTGAGATGCTTGACTGAAATTATTTTTAATTACTCTAAATCCTGTGAGATGTGAAAGTGTAAAGAAGAGTGATCTAAGTATCTTAGACTTAGGAAAAGTGTAACTGTAGCCATCCCAATACTTTCCTGTTGCAAGTTATGAGAAGATATTTAATATCTTGTTCATACAATCTATTATTCAATAGTAAATAAGGTATTCTTGCATAAAGGCAACAGGTATATTCATAACTGAGTAGTTTACTGTGGTGTGTCAAAAAAACCCCAAGGAACCCAAACCCAACATTCTGCTTAAGTTGTTAATTCCCTGTGTCCAACTTTGTCTACACTTTTGTCCCTTAATATTACAAAGTTATGACAGCTTACAAATCAGCTGGTTAACACTTGAGTCTTCATTCTACTGGAAGAAATCTTCCTTATTTTCGCCAAAGTAATTACTTGACTACAGGCTGCTGAAGAGATCACTGAAGTCTTCACCAGTTATATTATTTCAGTCTTAAAGTACAATGTGTAAATTCTTCTCCAAGAACACAGATAAAAAAAAGTTTACTTTTCAAGACTAGAAAAGTCTGGTCCTCCTTTGCTGTAATTTCCAGAAATTTCTGCCCCACTGAAGTCAAATCCAGGGTTCTGATGGAGATAAAAGTTGAGTACATAGATTAATCTTAAAAATATTTACAAAAAAAAAAAACAAAAAAACCAAAACACAAAACCAACAAATAAATAAAAAGCCCCAAACTGTTTCTGCTAATGTTCTACCATTCTAACAACTATGTATAACAATCAACTTGTCATGGCACTGAAATTCTTGGAAAGTTCATTAACACATAAACCTTGGACTGTCGAAGAGTTTGGTTGCCTGCTGTGGCAGTGAATTTGTAATGCTGTTCTGAATTTGGAGGCAGTTGGAGCTTCCAGTAAAAAAATATTAAGGAAAGTTAAAGACAACTTTCTGTTTTCCATTTAAGTTACTCTAAAAATATAAGGAGCTGCCCTGCTGGATAACACATTTCATAAAAGTGATGTAGCTGCAGTATGGAGTTTGCTGATGAAGCTGTTAAATTGCAATTTTACTGCAGTTGCAATAAGTTGCGATTCTACAGCTCTGCAGGCACACGTGGAAATAACTGTTTGCTAAAAGTGTACCAGAACAATTTGAGCAATTTTACTAAAAGGGTAAGGAAAATATTTTCCAGTGAACTATTCTACAACATCTGATATTAAAAACAAACATATTCAATAGAGCATTATGTTAGAAGTATGTTGTAAATATGGCTCTCTGAGAATTCTAGATAAGAGAGACTGCGTGTAGGATACCTTAGATGAAAAGTGTCATGTAACAAACTCCCCCAAACTCAACTTTTCACAAAACCTACAGACAGAACAACTTCTTGAAAGTACTCTGATAAAGCCTCATGAGCATTTTATACATCTTACACTACAGTATCTGGTTCCATGGCACTGGACAGCAGAACAGCTTTGCTCAGCTTTTATGACCATAACATCTGTGTGCAAACACAAAATATAAGTAGTAGTAATATTCCTTTAACTTGCCTCTCTTTGGAACCGCTCCAGTGTGAGTTTTCTTTGCATCTGGTCCTGTACCCAAGGATCAGCAGCATATTCATTTTCTAACAGAGATGTCCAGCAATTCCCAGCATCTCGATTTGTCTTCATTAGAACAATTCTTATCAGCTTCCTGTCTTCTGTTGAATGAAAAGACACATAAAATAACCATTATATTCAGTAATTTAAGTTCCTAATGCTGATGCCAACAGGGTTATTGATAAATTAATAAATCTTAACAAGAAACAGGTAGCTATACAGCCACCCCTACCCCTTCTGGCTTCTAGTATGCTAACACAGCTTTATGGAACTAGAACTTGGTTCACAAGTACTTCTGTTGCAAACATAAACTGACCTTTTAGAGAGGTTCACAACAGAGAAAATATTTAATCTCTTAATATATACAACTGGGCTAAGGCAATAAAGGAAGGTTTGGGGGTAGGCTATAGAGAGAGTTATTCCTGATAAAGGGCAGAACTAAGTTTTATCAACATACGGAGGAATAATCAAGGATTCACACACAGACAGTACACCTATAGACAATATATTTGAGGTACATTTCAAAGTTAACATGTAGGAGGTTTAGTTCTGCTCAGTTGAGTAAGTACATCATTATAAAGTATTTTGAATATTCACATGCTTGGACAAAAGCAGGCATCACTTCATGTTGTTAAAACTTCTAGTTTTCATGTTCTGTAGCAGTAATAAAAATTTAGAATAAATAATAGAAAACAAAATTCATCCTAGGAAAACACTGAGAGGCACAGTTCACAGACATGACTACTAAACCCCAAAATATTCTGAACACTTTACAATATTTATGATGTAATGATTAGAGAAGCTTTTTTTGCTCATTATCTGTAGGCACCACAGTGTGATTTTTAGAGAGCTTTTTTATTCTATTGGACTGTAAGATTTTCCACTCATCCCAAAAATATAAGAGAAGGAGAAAACCAAGAAAAGTAACAATTATGGAGAGGCACAGACCACATTACTATACTATAATTGTCTAGCTTTATTGAGAGTTTACAAAAACTTCTCCCTATATGAAAGCATTTGGATGTAATCCATTGACTGTTAACTTCAAGATGAGGTATTTTTCAATTAATCTCTTGGGCTTTTGAACTACCTCAGTTCCTTCGTCTGGTAATAATGTTTGCCTTTTCCACAAAGCTATGTACAGTGAAGAAGGTAATATTTCCCATTAAAAAAAGGCAAACTCTTCTGCAGCATATTTTGAGACCTTCTGTTGCCCTCATAATGTTATTCCAGATGTAGGTGATTACCTAATGTCCACGTTCCTTCATCAGTTACTGTAGAGTCAAAAAGGTTACCCTGCAAAAGACATGTCCAATATTACAAAACAGGACAACAACTCCCCTATCCAGTAAAAACTAAATTATTAATTTTTACACCCACCTCACCTTGTCTTCTACTGATAATTAATAAGGTGATCTGGCGCTATATGTAGAGACTTGCACACAGTCAAAGAATTACATTTCCTTACACCATTTCTTTAAATATTTGCTTTGACTGAAGCATTGGGTAGAGTAAAACTATTTGTCAGGGTTTGGGTCTCCCAGCTGGCTGGCAGGGCGGGTGTTTCCCCGGGGAATGCCACCTCCAACAGTGCCCCTGCTCCTGCCCAGGCTCTGCTGCACTGCTCAGACCTTATGCTACCCATATGACCGAAACCTGCTTTTAGATGGCTTTGGGTTTGCTTGTTTTTTGGGTTTTTTGTTGGCGTTCAGCAGGGATGGAAGCTCTGCTCTGGAACCCGGCAAAGTCCCTGCGGAAGCAAGCAAAGCAAAACAAGCTGCCCGCAGCTTTCTCAAAGAGATTTCCGCTTTATTTATCAAAATCTAGATACTCAAAGGAGGGCAGGGGAGACACTCCAGAGAGGGAATTCCATCCCCCCCCCCCCTCCCGCCTCCCCCAGGCCCGCCGGTACCTGCAGCACCTCCCGGCCCGCCACGGAGAGCGCGATCTGCCGGCTCTGCAGGTTACAGCGGACGTCCTTCGCCCGGGTGCCCGGCGGTACCTGCACTTCGATGAACACCTCCTCCAGGGTCTGGTACCAGCGGCCCCAGGGCGTCCCGCAGGGCACCACCCCGCTCCGCTCCTCGAACGGAGCCGACATGGGGGACACCGTCCCCGGCACCCACCCCGCCGGCCGCCCCCGCGCATGCGCAGCGCGGACACCACCGCCCCCTCCCTGCTGCCTCCGGTGCGGCGGCGCGGCTGCTGCGTTGCAGCTCGCTGATTGGCTGAGCCGGCCCGGAACGGGAGGAGGTGATTGGCTGCCCGGGACGCGTCATCCCTTTGAATGCCGCAGCCGCGCACCCGACCCTCTCCCCAGCCATGGCCTCCTCCAGGGCTCCGCTGACGCGCCTCAAGGAGGCCCCCGGTACGTGGCCCCCGGTGCGTTCCCCGCCCCGGTGCGTTCCCCCCTCGGTGCGTGCCCCCCCCCCCCCGGTTCCGTGCCCCCCCCCCCCCCGGTCCCGTGCCCCCCGCCCCCCGGTCCCGTGCCTCCCCGGTCCCGTGCCCCGCCCCCCGGTGCGTGCTCCCCGGTACCGTGCCCCGCCCCCTAACGTGCCCCCCCGGTCTCCCGTCTGCGGTAGGGGAGGGGAGGGGAGGGATAGGATCCCGGGGCTTTCGTCGCGGTGCCCGGGGGAAGGGGAGCTGCCGGGCCGTTACCTCGGTGAGGAGAGGCTCCGGTAACTGCGGGCACAGGGCTGCCTCGGGGGAACAGAATCCGACTTGGAGTTGCAGCCTGGTTGTAGGGAAAAGCAATGAGCATGTTTGTATTAAATAAAATGGTGGCAAATTCTAGTTTCTTCTGGTATGGGGATAGAAAAGCTCCCAGGGCAAGCAGAGAGCAGGTGAGAAGGGAAATGGTGGTGAGAGAACCCCCGGTACCAGTTCCTGGCACTCAGCCCGTGGGGGCAGCTGAGCCCCTCTGTGCCCTCACCTCATCTCAGATGGAGCTGAAGCAAACAGACAAGTTCTGCCTGGGCTTGAGACCCCGTGAATGTAGTGATAACTGTATGAACAATCTGTAGCTTTCTTGTTTCTGTCTGCCCTTTCCCTGAAATTGTTGGGGTTGGGTTTTTTAAAGTAATATTCAAATAAGAGTTTAAGTTCTTTGGAGAAAACGTTTGTCATTCAGTAGCATTTACATAATAACTTCTAAACTAGAGAAAGATCCTGAAAAAAACCTCGGTTTGCTTTTTATCTTTCAACAGTTAAGACTGACTGGCTTGTTCACCAATTAGCATTAAGATCTTCTCACCATTTGAATTTTTTCTTTATGGCAGTTATTGTGCTGCTATCACTAATAAGATGCCTTGTGATAGTGTATGTATAAATCACAGTTTTAAATTTTATTGGCAGTTTAATAATTCAACCTTTTCCCTTGTTACTTGTGCTGTATACATTTTTTATATCTCTGGGTAGGAGGAGAAGAGCTGAGACTGGTTTTTGGTTATTTGGGTTTTGTTTTTAAATTGTTTTAACTTGCATGAGTTACCAGCCTCAGCTCGTTGAAGTGAAATCCCTGTCATTTACATTAACAGTTCTTTGCTGTTCTGAAATTTTTGTTTCCAGTGTGTACTCCCCTGCAAGCATCTTCTGATGTTAAAGCTTCTGATGCTCTGAAGAGTTCTCTGTCCTCTGAAACATGCCAACGGGTTAGGAAACAAAAGAGTAAGTCCTAACAGTTGCAAAGAACACAATGGTGTAATATCTTTGAAGACTACAACTGTTAGTTCCTACATGCTGTGACTGCCTTCTTCTTGCTTAGAAACTATTTTCTGTTGCAGGGGCTTACCTTACAGCCCAATGGGATAGTAGCTGTAAGAGCACATGCACCCAAATCTTCCAAAAATTTCTTTATATGGCGACTTCTGCTTAATTAGAGGGACCTCCGTAGAGCAAATAAATTATTTAACTACTGTTAACCTTGGTTTTAGTGATATTTCCGTGGGGTTTTCAGATCTCAAACATGCCTCAGTTGAAAACAGACAGCATGGATCTGGCTGGGGCAAGAAAATGTGGCAGAATTCTCAGAAAAGTTCTCAAAAAGTTTCTCTAAGCTCTGTCAAGTGCTCAGATGACTGCCTGATTGCAGCAAGAAAATAGCTGGCATTAGATTTGTCTTTGCTATAAGAAGTCAGTTAGCCTTATCTAGTTGGATTAAACTTCTCTCACATGCACATCTTCTTCCTTCACTGTTCATTTATATTTCCTTCTGCAGGTGAGACAAATCTGAACAGTGAGAAGAGTGCACATACTCCTGTAACTGGAAGGAGACTTGCATCTCTTGGATCAACAGTAAGGCTCTTCTGTGGTGTCTGCTGCACTGATAAATTCAAGCTAAAGCTTGTTAAATCATGTAGCTCCTTCATACAATTACTATTAAGCTTCTTAAGTCAACTGCAAAGCACATTACTGTGCCAGTGTTCCTTACTAACTAAAATGAAATTGCAGCATCTTTGGGAATCAAATGGTGGTTGCTTAGGAGTATGGAGTTGGCTTGTTGTCTTTGGCATTACAGTGTTAGATGTTTCTTGCTCACTATGTGATTATGGCTGTTTCTTTTTAGGAAGATGGAGGGCAGAGCAGTAATATTCCCTCCTTGTTTCTTTTACCAGTAGATTACTGCTCTGCCCTCCCCTCCATCTTACATCTGCTGGTAAAAGGAACAAGGAGGGAATGATACTGTATATGCAGGTTCTCAGTGTTATGTGTTGAGGACATGGATTTGAAGCTGTTCAGGTTAAGTTGAAAAATTATAATCCTAATTTAGTTTGCTAGACTGATGATGTAGGAAGGAATTCTTCAAACAAACCTGTGCTTAAGAGATGAAAATGTTTTTTAGGGGTAATAATGTCTCCTACTTAATATCCTTCCTGTCACAATGGTCATGATCTATCCACTCAGAGTAATGTCAGTGAGAAAGCACAGGGTGAAACCCATTGTAACATGAGAGGTTTTGGCTGGTGTAGGGAAAGAGATGTCTGGTATTTATTTTTTGTGTGTATCTTGCCTGTGTTGTGTATACAAAGGTGTCCACTTCTATATTTTATGGTCTTAAGCTAGTATGCAGCTAGAGATCAATTTAAATATTTCTAAACCATCTGTTTTCAAAAGCCAGCTACTTGGACCCTGAAGCCTAAAAAAGATGTTATCCTCATGAAAGAGAAAAAGAAACAGAAGGCACTGGAGAAGGAGGTATGAATACATTATGTGAATGCAATCCTGTAATAAATTTCCCCCTTGACATAATAAAAAATAGAAGCTGATAAAACTAGCCTCTTGTATACATAGTGAACAAGTAGTTTGCAAAGTGGTCTGTGTAGAGCTGAGCTTATCAAATGTTATGGGATGTAGAAAACATGGGGTTTGCTAATGGAATTACATTAATTCCTGCTGTTTATAGACAGCTATGCAACCATTTTGCTTGCCTTTGTTCAATTTAACTTTTTGCTGAAATTTTTGCATAATTTAAAAGTTTGTAGTAGTATTAAAGGTTTGGGGCTAATGTTTTTAAATTTAAGTTATGAAGCCTTTTTAAAATTTAAAAAGGCAATTAGCTTTTCCTTAGCAGTACATTTTGTTTCTGTTCCACAGCCAAACAGGACAGTTTCTGTTCTATGGTAACTATCATGTTGGATTGGCTCAACAGCATATAAGTCAGAACTGCAAAACTAATGTGTAGTAACAAAGTTGTAGTGATTCTTTTATCTCCTTTTCTGAGCAACAGAATTTAAGATATGTATTCTGAATGAAAATTATTGGAGTTTGGACACTCCAAAAAAACCAGACATAAACTAATGATGTTTTTAAGAAGAATAATAAAGAAAATCCCTCTGTTCTTAGATTCGTGTATTAGTGAGAGAGCGTGGAGAGCAGGATAAAAAACTTCAGGCTTTGAATGAGGATTTTGTTAAGACTGAAGCAAAGCTGAGTGCTGCAGTTCAGGAGAAAACCTCTCTTTTGGCAAATGTTGCATGCCTGAAGAAACAGCTTCTGGAACTAACAAGAACCAATGAACTGCTGAAGTCAAAGGTATTCAGAAAAATGCATCCTTGCTCTACCTTTGCTTTTGTTAATCTCCCTGGGTGAGAGAACACTTGAATTTCTGATCAGAATCTGTTTTCACATCCCCTGTGCCCCTTCACTGGCACAGGATAGAGCACACCTGATTTGGGATCTTGTGTTCTTCTGTCTGAAAACTGAACAGGACCTGCTAATATCCCTCTCAAGGATGGGTAGAGATCTGTGATGTGGGTGGGAGGTGACACTGCTAAAAGACTGAGGAGTAATTCTTATAAAGGAGTCATGCTTAGTTGTTTTGTATTAATCTCTAATAAGCTGTCTGAAGATGGCATACAGAAGAAAATGAGCAGCCTGTGCATGGAGTTAATGAAGCTGAGAAACAAGAGGGATGCTAAGGAAAAGGTATGACCATTTGCTGTACATGTGATAGTAATTATGAGCTGTTTGGAAACAGACAATAAAAGTTTTACAATGGAACTGAAGATTGTTGCTCTCTTTAACTTAGTCATTTCCTCTACTTTCTGTATACTGAAAATAGAGAAAGATGAAACAACAAGTGTTCTTGATTTTTCTATTGATGACTAAATCTGAGTTCAAGTAATGAAGCCTAGAAATAACTCTTGCAATGTCAGTCTTGGACAGACTATTAATTTCTCTGAAAGCCAGAGGTCCTAAGTACAGCTTGAAGATCTTATGCATGTTTGTATTTTTTGGGTGGTTGCTGTTTCAATAGATAGCTAATATTTTCATGGAGGGATACTTTGAATCACATTTAGCATACTAGCAAGTGCAATCATTAAATTGCTATTGATTTGTCTCTTAAATGATTATTTTTTAATTAAATCTCATTTTGGTGACAATACTTGTCTTTTTTTAAGACTGCACTTGCAAAACAGGAAAACATGGAAATGAAGCTGCAGGAAGTGCAAAGGAATCTAGAGCACTCAAAAGGAAAAGTGGCACAATTAGAAGAAAAACTGTAAGTAATAAGGAAAGGAATTGACTTAGATGACATTTTATAATATAGCTGTGCTTACATGCTTATGTCTAACTTATGCATGTAGTTTAAGGAAAACACAGGCTGTCTCCATCGTAAGAAGGAATGGAAATTATTCATATTGTGACTTGGAATACATCTGATGGAACAAAGCTTTAGGAGCTGCTGTATTCTTGTAAAATGAAAATATAAAATATTGTTCCTCTAGTGTGTCTGTCCTTCTTCCAAAAGGCAAACTGTATAATTTAAACCCTTTGTTTTCCACTGTGTTGGAGTTTCCTTTGTTGTGGGGTGAAGATGGAAGACACGAAAACAAATTGTACATCATGTAGATATTCATATAGATTGGATGCTTTGGTATCTGGTCCTTTAGGTGATTAAGCTGGGAGTGAGAATGGTAGAGTTACATCAGGAGCTGAGGTCCTAGTTGAAGTGCCAGGCACTTCACACAGACTTGATAAGTACCTGTGTTCTCCAGTCATGTGTATCAAACAGCAGTTGTGGTGCCTTTGAAGCTGCTTCACAGTAGCCACATTCCTTGAAGAACAGCAGCTGGGAAGTGTCTTGGTTGAGGCAGCAAAAGGTAGGGAGTTCCAAATGAGCCCTCTCACTTCTGCCCAAAAGATGTAACATGCTGCCCAGGAGCAGTGCACTAATGGATAGGCTATTTCTGGGTGGTGACTTAAAGTATATTTTACATCAGTTTTGCTTGTTCAGCACTGCAGCATCCTTCTTAGGAGTTATGCTTTTACTTGGCATCCAAGAGCTCAACTGTGAGTAAAAGTTTTATACTTGAAAGTAAAATACACAAAGCTAATAATGCAGGTACCACAATTCACAGAGGGAATGGTGCTTTGTCTACCTAATGCACCTGGTCTAGCATACTTTCTTGTGGCAGAATATGGCCTAGCTTTTTCACTGCCTATTGAGAAGACTATGTAGAACAAGTATCAAAAAAGGGTAATACCACCTCTTGGAGCTAACACCAGTTTGTCAGAGAAACTGTACTATGAGAAATATGTTTGATTACTAAGCAATGCTGTCTTATTTATACTTTCTTATCAGTAAACCAGTACCTTGGAAGTAGCTCTGAATTGTTTAAATATGACTGTAATGAAAAATTCCTGGGTTTAGGTCTGCTACTGAGAGAGAAAAAGTTGAAGATAAGTCTGACATTGAAAAACTTCTGGAATATATCACAGAGCTCAGGTAATAACTAAGCAGTGCTATGGAAGTGTTTTGTATCAGGGTCCTGAAATCATGTTTTTAGCCCGAGTGATTCATACATAAATAAAGCTAAATCCATTTCCTCTGAGGTACTGAGAGTAATGCCTTGTAGCCCTCCTTTGTAAAATAGTGTGCAGTAGGCCAAAAAAAAACAACCCACTTTTGGCTTCCCATGGACTTTGCAAAACTCTGATTTGCACTTATGAATTTTGATGAATTAATTACATATGAGCAGAAGTCTGATTATAGAATTACTAATCCAGTCCTCTGCAACTGATTGCAACTAACTAGTCTTCACAGTGGAAATATCAAAAATCTCATTTGTTAATATGTATGCTTTTTTGTCAAAACTCAAATTTGTAAAAAATTTGTATGTAGTAGTTATCTGTAAAGCAATTATAATGACTAATTCTGTTTTAATCAAGCCTTTATTTCTTGTGTGTGATTCTATAAGTTTCTTTTACAACAAAGCATCAGTGTCGAAATACACCACTTGTATTTTTAATTGGACTGTCTTAATGTGTAAAAGCTTGTCTGAGGAAGTAGGCAAAGGCAGTTTTTCTGCTCAAAACCCAGTCTTAAACATTCCTTGTGTTAAAGTGTAAGCTTTAAAAAAAAACTTAGTGATAACAAATACTTGTATTTTCTCCTACAGCAGTGTGGCAGATTCAGTTGAGAAATACAAATTAGATATTGCCCAGATGGAGAAGACAGTGATAAAGAAAGACCAAAATATCAAGCTCCTGATGGATACCCTCAGAATAAAAGAGGAAGAATCATCTAAACTAATAAAAGAACTTGATGAAAGGTGTCAATTGCTTGAACAAGAAAAAGGTAATTGTTAATTCCCATATGTGGCATCACTGGCATGTCTTAAAGCATCTCAGATAGGTTTGTTCTAAAATGTCAATTTAGATGAATTTGTTCCAAGTTAAGTCATGTCTGAGCTACAGCTGAAAAAGCTAGACATATTTCTAACAGTATGGAAAATAGTTTGCATCTGACATCTGCTTGGTCTAAATTTGCATTTCTGTGCAGGGTTATTAAGTAGATAGTATAGAAATGAAAATGGTGGCATGGCTTTAATCTGAAAGCTGAACACAAGTAACATTCCTTAATCTGCACTGAGAAGCAGTATGATACTGTCTCAGTCTGCTGTTAGCAGCCTGTGCACAAATTCATTGAGGTGCTGAGAATGTGTGTAAGGAATCCTTATTCACCTCATTTCCACTTTCTCTAGCAAAGACAGCAGTCCTGCAGCCTGAAACTAAGTCAGTTTTCTGTGTACCATTTGGCTTGTATGTGGTACTATTATGTAGAAAAAGGTTTGAAATAATTATAGTTCCTTTTCTTCAACCAGTGATACTGCTGCCCTAATGGAGGCTAATTCCTTCATCCAAAGATTCTTTAAGTTTTTTTTCAGCTGGTGTACTTTCAGCCAGTTTTGAGGAATTTCCAGATAGTTTAAAAATGGGGGGGGGTTGTGTTTTTTGTTTTTTCCCTTGCCTAACTAACTGGAAAGCTAGATTGGAAGTACTATGAAAAACATAATGTAGTTCTCTGAAGATAGAGAAGGGAATTTGTGTTGACAATTCCTCCATGCAGAGAAAGAGTTATCTGAGAGCAGAGGAAAATTCCTGTGTATGACAGCTGAAATAGAAGACCTGAAAAAAAAGTTGGGCTTACAAGAACAGGAACACCAAACGCTACTTCAAAAACATCATGACATGATCTGTCAGCTGCAGCAAGAGAAGGTAAATACAGACTGTAATATAGTATAAAAATAGACTCTAATCCAAATGACTGGAAGTAAAGGTTTTGATTTTGGTTATGCATGTCATGGCTGTGATAATAATGGTCTTGTCTGGGGAGTCTTCAAGTGGGTGCTGGCTAACAAACTGCATGACCAAACAGCTCTAAGAATCATAGCTGATGTGATGGGTGTTTTGGTTCTTCCTGTAGATATGATCTTATGCTTGTGCTTTTAAATTTGAACACTTCAAAGTAGTCTTTAATTTCTAGAAAAATACTAGTTTAAGTCTGTGATTCTCTGGGATGCAGGAGTCATCTTCATCCATGCACCAGAAGTTATTGGAGTTTCAAGATGAGGTAACACGTGAAAGATATCTTCTTGAAGAAGAACTGAATGTCACAATGAATGAGCTGAATAAATTACATGCTAAGGAGAAGAAAGCTGAAAAGCTGGTGAAGCACTTGGAACAAGAAATCAAATCTCAAGCTTTTGAACTTTCACAGATGGAAGTGAAGTTGAAAGGGTTTGTGAAAAACTTTGATGCTAAAAGCTCTGAAAGTAAAAATGTTAAATCAGTTGTGTAAGAGGCTTCTGAGCCTGGGGCTTCAGGTTTTGACCTGACCTGAGGCTTCAGGTTTTGACTTGAACAGATCTAAATTTGTTTCTGGGTGGCTGTTGATTGTTGATAGTGGTTACGTAACTCATCCAGCCAAGTGACTTGAATAATTTTTATATTGTCTTAATTTAAAGCTGTTTAATCAGAGTGCTAAGACTTGCTTGAAATGCTGGTACTTGCAGTACTATGATCTTGCTGAGAAGAGTAAGACACACATATCTTGTTGGATGTTTCTGTCATGGAGAGAGCAATCACTAGGGAAGATTTTCAAACAAGTTGTTTCTTGCTTTAATGGACTGAAAGTTTACTATTAGGTGTCCAGTCTATTCTACAGCTATCTTAGAAAGTAAGGGGAGGGAGAAATACTTAGTTAAATATGATATAAAGATTGTGCTTCCATATTTGAGAAGTCGTGGCAGAGAAGTTAGTTGTTTGTCACAATTAATTTGTTGCTCCCACTGCAAGCCTTCTGTAGCTGATAAAAGCACTTGCTTTGTCTTCAGACATCTTATCTCCAGAGCTGAATGCTCTATTTTTATTTCAGGAAGAATGCAGAGCTAGAGCAAATGAAAGAAACACACAGCAATGCTGTTTTGCAAATCCAAGAGGAGCACAGCAAGACATTGGGTAAACTTGGCAAGATTGTTGCAGAGTTTGAAAGGTATTTAAGTTTCATTAAATTCTAGGATAGGGATTACAGTGAAATGTGCTGGGTGTTCCTGTGCCTTGGTACTTAACACTGTATGAGTATTGGCACAGTGAGATGAGGATTTAGTCATGGAGTATTTGATAGCAGTAAGAAATAGGTTTATTCCTTTCAATTACTAGTCAAGGCTAAGGACATACTCAGTATCTTGTTCAGGAAACAATGTTTCTTCTTCCAAAGTGTAACCAATTAGAATACTAAAGTGCTCTTCAATCTCAGTAAGTTTTAGCTAGTAATGATGTTGCCTTTGCACTAAAATCTGTTGCAAGAAGACTTCTTGTTTAGGTTCAAAATTGGCACCAAACTGAGAATTTTCCTGCAGTTCTTGCATATCTCAAAATATTCATTTGTTAAAATATTTAAAAACTGATACTGTTATTGCTAAGTATGGAAGGCACCCTTGAAGGATCTAGTGGGATATTTGTCAATGCAGATCTACACATAGATTTTTTTTTTTTTTGTATTTCAAATAGGCTTTAGTTATAGAGGTATCTTGTGTTTAAAATCTACCAAAATGTAAAAGTATCTGTAATGCAGAATTTCACAGAATCAGAGTTGGAAGGGACCTCTAGAGATCATATAGTCCAACCAGATTGTTGTAGTCCTACTGCTTATGGTTTTATGCAAATGTGATTTGACTTCATCAACTCATGATTTCTGTGATAGAACACAGCCATATCTTCAGAAACTAAAAATTCTTCTACTTGTCAATGTGATGTTATATTGGTTTTATAAGCCCTGAATATGTCAATCTGAACTTTATCATATGTAACAAATTTTTCCTTATTTGCATTTAATACCAGCTACAAGAAGACAACAGCTGAAGAAATATGCAGTCTTCAATTAGAGAACACCACCCTGCAAGAAGAAGTTGCCAACCTAAAAAAAACAGGCCAAGAAAATCTACAGCTGCTTCAGGAAGCAGAATACACTAAAAATAAAGCAAAAGAAGAATGTGCAAGGTACTAGACAAACTTCTGCTTAAGCCAGAAAACACCAACTAAGGCTGCCTTCTTAACTGGAACTTAATGTGGTGCTTTACCAAATAGAATGAATATGTAAGCTTTAAGTTTCTTTCTTTGCACAAACCTTTATTTCAGCTCTTCTACTAACAGCTTTCCAATTGTGGTTACTTCAGGTTTAGAGAAGCGTTAAAAAAAAAATGTAAGTGCTCATGGATGCTATTTTCTTCAGGATGCTTTTAGAAGTCCAGACAAAGCTTGCATTGAAAGAAGCAGAAACTGAGAGAACAAAAGAGTCTTGCCTTGCAGAAATGACTAAACTTCAGGAAAAACTGGAAGAGCAAACTGAAGAGCTGAAAAGAAAGCTAGAAGTGGAAAGATCAAGGTGAATTTTCTCAAATTCAGCCTGCATATTTGTAGCACAAAGTTTTAGTGTGAAGGTATTGAGAGCTAACAATGAACATGTTACTCTGCTTCTTCTTAGGAAAACCATAAATGAAGATGTGACCTCTAACTTGAAGGAAGAGATAAAGATCTGGCGTAATCTGTATGAAGACTTGCATAACAAAACCAAACCTTTTCAGGTGTGTCAAGTAGATGCTGATTACTATCTGTTGACGTAAGACTTGTGCAGTCTACTCATGTTCTGCTCTTGAGTGCTGAACATGGTATTTGCCAGTTTAAGTTGGTTATCCTGCAATGGTTTCCTGAGCTGTTATCCCTTGAGTCAGCTATTCCCCTTCCCAAACCAGACTTTCTTTTGGGGATTGCAGTTCCGTAAAAACCTGTGTATAATTTCAAGGTTTCTAAAAGTTTGAGTATGTATTTCAGCAACAACTAGATGCATTTGAAGCAGAGAAGAATGCACTCTTAAATGAACATGGTGCAGCCCAAGAAGAACTGAATAAACTGAGTGATGCATATGCTAAACTACTTGGCCACCAGAATCAGAAGCAAAAAATCAAGCATGTTATGAAATTGAAGGAAGAGAATACCCACCTGAAGCAGGTTTGTGAAATGAAAAAGAAATCTCAAAGTTACAAATTCACTTGTCTCCTTGCTCCAAATATTTATAGACTAATCCTTCAAGTGACTTGCTTTCTTTGGTTCTTAAATTGTCTACAAGAGCTAATTAGCAGAAACCACTCACCTCTAGAAATAGTAAGAGAATCTGTTTCAGGTTTGACTGGATGTATGATATACAGAGGGATCACCAGTGCAAGTAGATACCTCTGCTCTTAGCTTGGTAGCTGTCTTTTAACCAGTTTTCAAGGTTCTAGACTTGTATACTATCTGCTGAAAGCAGCACCTGAAAGATTTGTGCTACCATCCTGCAACACTGCAACTGTACAATGGTGTACAGTTTGGTTTGTATGTTTGGTTTGTTGTTTTTTTTAATGCCACCAATAATTATGTATGGTTTTGTTCAGCATTAGTCAGAAGGGCTGCTTCAGTAAATGATGAAGCAGGCTTTTCTCCTGTTCTTAATCTGATTTCCAAGCATTATGCTTTCTTTAGGATGTCTCAAAACTGCGTGCACTGTTAGGAAAAGAAAAGCAAAGCAACAGAGATCTCCAGGAGCAACTGAATGCAATCCAGGGCATTAGGCGTTTTGATCCTTCCAAAGCTTTCCAGCATGATAGCAAGGAAAATATTCCTCCAAAAACTCCTTTTAAAGAAGGTAAGTTTAGATAGTGACGTAACTGTGTCCTTCTACCTCTTATCCAGAGCAGGTAAGATTGTCTTACAGTCTGCTGCATTTGGAGAAGGAAGGAGAATGGCATCTCGTGTGCTTAACAACAGATGTTGGAAAGATGTGTGGATGGGATGTAGTGTACTGTTCACTTGTTGCACATTTCAGTTTAGTATGTCAGGTCAGACAACTGTTTGTGGAAGGAGTGGGTTACAGAGAATCAACCAGCTGGTTTGCATGTGCTTGCAAGATGTGGAATTTGTTTTTCTGCTGTCTTATCACCTACAGATTTGCTTCTGTCATACAGTTTACACATTACAGCTAACCCAAGTGATGGGCAGTGTCTTGGTGACAGGGGTAGAAGTGGCTCAGGCAGAGGTTTGAGCCCTGCTGCTACCTGGCAGGACCTTAAACTGCTGTAGCAATGAAGCTAAGATGCAAAAAAGCCTGCAGGTGATTGTGGGATGGAGGTCAAGGTGGCAAGAGCAGAGGGGTACACAGAGGGAAGCGTTGTAGAAGAGAGTGTGGGGAGGGTATGGATCTCAGCCAGCCTTTCATTTTATGCTAAATTCCAGGGTCTGAAATTCTGGCTTGCCTTTCGTGGTAGTCTAGTACCTTCCTACCCCTGCAGACAAATAATTATTCAGTGTGGTAGAAGCAATAGTGAAAAGCCCAAATTTAGTAAACTTTTTCCATTGCAGGTAACAAAAACAAAATTTGATCTCTTCTTGGTATTAGGAAGAATACCATACATCACCAATAAATTTATTTACTGGAGGAGACTTCAACACACTGCTTGCTCAAGGTGAACTTGGATGCTGTATATAATACAGATTAGGGAGGATACTAGATAAACAGTCAGATTATATATTTGTAGAAAAAATATGCTTAGTCATGCTCTTAAGTGAGAAGCCACTTGAGTATGTTTGAGTAATGGTAACATGTTGCATTCTTGAACACAAGTGTTCACTGTTGAACTTTTTCCTAAGATGAGCAGCTGGGTTTGTTTCCACAGAGCAGTGTAAATTCAGAAAAGGTGAAAAGGAACTGGACAATAAGGATGAAAAATGAAATTGTATTTAAAGAACGATCTTCATCTCATATTTACAATTTTATGCTAAATTTACTTTTGGTTTTTATGGTTGTTATAATACCAATGATAAGAGTTCTGCAAAGACCCTTATTCCTCTGTGACCTATACAATATAGACCAATGTAGAAAATGGGAGTGTGCATTTAGCTTTATTATTAATGAAATTAATTCATGGCATGCTAATTTAAATCCTGGGGCTAGATAATGCAGCTGTTCAGAAGAGGATTTTCAGTTCAAACTCCAATTAATTGCATTTACCTAGATGCTTGCATACTGTGGCCAAGCTTAGTATCTTAGGAGAAATGTCTGGTCTGACTGCTGTGCTCACTAAATTGTCTTGGTATCTCTGTAGGCAGCTGTTGTAATTGATCAATACTATGTGAAGGGAAATAACCCTTAGGATACCCACTGTGCATGAATTCATTGTACATGAATTTTGGCAAGGTGGAAACAATCTGTTTAACTGCATCTAAAATTAAGAACATTTTAATTCAATAAATATTTTAATTTAAAGAATTTGTCTGCTTCCTTCCCAAAACAGAAAAAAACCAATATCCCAAATTGAATTACATAGTGTAACTGACTTTTTGTTCTAGTCTCAAATCTTCCCAACAAAGCCCCATGTCAGTCTTGCCTCAAAACCCTGTGTGTTCTGTAATTTTAATTAACCTAAATGATTTTGGTACAATACACAATATACAACCTGCACTTCCCCTTCCTCTTAATACAGAAGTAAACACTGGAACTTGAGTGAAACATGGAACTCAGTGGTGTTATTTTATTTACTGATATCCTGCATATGGATTCTGCAGAGAGACAGTACACAAAGCTTGGCATGTGGAGTGTTTCTCCATTTACAGTCACATTACAACCTTGCAGAATTGATAACATCTAGGAAACAAGGTACTAAAAGTGTGTGTTAAGTCCTAGGATAGAAATTGCCAGCTCTTGTGTCTTAATGTTACCTTTGTGTACCTCTTGAATTACTTGGCTTTCTGAAGACTGATGATGAGGTGTAACTTGAGGTATTTGAATTAAGAAGTATTTTGTGTTTGATTTAGCAGTTTGCTTATGGTATTGGGAGAGATATTTGTGTGGGGAAGCTGCTGAAAGATTTTACTCCTGTATTTCTCATTGTGGAGAAACAAGACAAAGGTTTTCATGTCTGAAAGATGTAAATGGGGTAAAAGAAAATTGTGGGCAAATTTACATTAGATTTATTTGATGAGAACATTCTACTGACAGAAATTCTGATGCTCCAGAGCCTGTGTGACCAGTAGTCAGCAGATGTGAAATGAGCAGTTAGACAAACCAAACACCATCTAGTGAGCAGCAGGGAGGAAAGAGCCATGGGGTGGTGGGGGAAATCTGTAAACAACTCAAGACATTGTACAGGTATCCTGTATACTGCTAAACTGGTCTAATAGCTGTAACCTATTTTTTGTAAGGCATTTATCTTGCATAGGTGGTTGCTGGAAGTTACACTCTTTCTGTGTTCTACTCAAACTGTTTTTTTTAAAGGCAAAATCACTATTCATAAATCAGAATGTCAACATCTGATGAAAAGCCTTCATGCCAAAAAAATGGAAGGCATCTTTACTTGTGTTTTTAAAAATGTTATATGGGCCTTTTATTTTATGAGTGAATATTAACAGAAGATTCCACAGAACTCAAGCATAGCAATGGGGATGCTGAGTGAAGGTGCATTTCTAACTGAACCTCACTTCTGGTGTTTGAAATATCCTGCCTCAAATTGGGAAATTCTTTTTTCAAATGGGTATACCAACTGAAGGAAATATTTCCAGCTATCACATGATTATGCTTTCATTATTGCCACACACTTGTTTCATACAGTTTTAATTCTTCAAACTTTCTAGCCTAATTAGCAGTTTTGTCTAGGTGTCATTTTAACACCTGACAATCAGAGGTAAGCTCTAATAATCCCTGCAGATAATTATGCTAGCCTTAAAGCAATGTTGATTTTTTGTTTACCTTTGAAATATAAATAAATAATATACAGCCAGGGGAGAATTAAAGGGGAAATTTTGAGTGCTTTGTGTTGGCTTCAGTCTAAGCAATTTTGCCAATTTCATGCTTTTGTGAAATGTGCATTAAAAATTGGAACCTTGAATAGTGGTAGCTTAACTTATCAGTGTTTACTGTAAGAATCAAATATTGTAGAACACTTTTTCACTTAAAAAAAAAAATTTCAATTATTTCTCTGATCATCCATCTCACTGTATTGTAGCAAGATCTGGGCTGTACTTATTTTAAATGTAAAATGAAGATTTGCTAGAACCCTCAACCTGGCTGACCTAATTAGAGGCCTCCTCTTGATTTCTGACAAAGGAAAACTGCTTAAGACCCGGTGCCAGTGCTTTGAATAAAGTTTATACACACAGTAGGCTGCACTTGCTCATTCTGGTTGTTATGAAGTAATAATTAAAGTTTATACTGAGCTGCTTAAATGGTACCACTGGGAATAAACTAAAAGCTCAACAGGATTCAGGGCCCCACGTGGTACAGGTTTTGGATTAGCACTTTGGTTCCAAAGGTCAACTGAGTTATTGCTTCTTCCAGTTCATGTGCTCTCTGCAGGCAAAAGCAGACACACCAATGTGTGTTGAACTCCAATAATTTTCTAGGCTGCTAGTTCCTTTGACAGTTTCAGGCAATGCTTGCAATGCTGATGGAAATGGAGCAGGTAAGGCTCTGGATATTTGCATTAATAGATTGCTGCCATGCTTTGAATACAGCATCTGGGGAAAAAGAAACAGGAGAGAGACAATTACACTTCAGTCACATTCTGAAATGTTAGTTTAGTGAGTGGTGCATGTAGTCACCCAGTGATGCATTATGCTTAATAACTGATATGAACTCTGCAGTAAGCTTTTATGTGTTCTGTCTAACCATAGTGATTCACAAAGTGCATGAAATGATAAATAATTTTAAAATAATGCTACTGAATTCAATGAAGTACTGAAGAAATTGCTATCTTATACTGGTGACCAAAGCATTGTACAGGCTAACTTAGGGTTCCAGCCTGAGAATCCCATGTTAACACTTTACCTGTTTTCCTTTTGCTCTAAGCCTGAAAGGGAAAACTTCTATTTCCACTTCATTTTCTTAGTTCTGTGGTACAGGGAGTTCTTCCAGCCTGTGTTGGGAGCTCGAGATGTGTACAGAGTTGTTACCTTAGTGCTGCAACCAGTTCAGCTTTCCTTTGTAGATTTTTCTTCTTAATTTCAGTTGTGAGTTACTGATTTTTAGTAGAATTGTGATATTAATGAGAATTGTCCATAGTTTGTCACAAGGAAAAGCAGCGCATCTGTGTTCCAAGCAGGTAGAAACTGGCTCAAGTGGTTTATATAGGTAGACTTCTTTGTCCTGTAAATCTCAGTTGTTTCTCACAGGTAAAAGCAATTTACAATTGCTTTCAATTTTTAGTAGATATTCTGATTTCTCTTCAGCTAGGTGTTAATTCCTGTAGTATCAGCTATTTTCCTCTTGGATACCAATTAAATGCTGTTTTAATCCAGTGAAACTGAAATTGATTCATCAGGTGAATATATGTGAAATCAGCCTTGGCTACTAATTCTTGTCATCTACTTTGAATCCCGTTAAAACCAACGTTAGGCAGCACACAGACTGTGGGTTTGTGTTGAAAGTATCACAGTTAAAAGCTTCTCTAAAGATTTGTGTGACTTGGGATACTTCCATTCAA
The DNA here is from genome assembly GCA_023637945.1 of Phaethornis superciliosus. Classification (NCBI taxonomy): domain Eukaryota; kingdom Metazoa; phylum Chordata; class Aves; order Apodiformes; family Trochilidae; genus Phaethornis; species Phaethornis superciliosus. The sequence goes on along the minus strand of JAJQWJ010000016.1, from coordinate 13,561,844 downwards.
AAAAACAAAAAAACCTGTCATTTTTTAAGTGCGAAATGCTGTGTGGATGGTTCCTGCAGGCAGTGATTGCTTCCCCCAGGGAGGTGCTGTGGAGTGGGGCAATCAAAACGTGTGCATTGCTTTCCCCCTTTCTGAAACATTCAAAAATGTAGTATGTGAACTTGTACTGCTGCTGTCTCTTCTCAGCCCAATAAGGTGTTCTGGTCCAATTGTGCTGTTTCATTTCACAAAGAGCAGGACCTGCTCCTTTGCCCCTGGACTCAGCCCTGGTGAGGCCACAGCTCGAGTCCTGTGTCCAGTTCTGGGCCCCTCAGTTCAGGAAGGAGATTGAGGTCCTGGAGCAGGTCCAAAGGAGGGCAACCAGGCTGGGGAAGGGATCCAGCACAAGTCCTGTGAGGAGAGGCTGAGGGAGCTGGGGGTGTTCAGCCTGGAGAAGAGGAGGCTCAGGGGAGACCTCATCACTCTCTACAACTCCCTGAAAGGAGGCTGGAGCCAGGGGGGGGTTGGGCTCTTTTCCCAGGCAACTTTCAACAAGACAAGAGGGCATGGTCTCAAGTTGTGCCAGGGGAATTTAGGTTGGATATTAGAAAGAATTTCTTCACGGAGAGGGTGATCAGCCATTGGAATGGGCTGCCCAGGGAAGTAGTGGATTCTCCATCCCTGGAGATATTTAAAAAGAGCCTGGATGTGGCACTCAGTGCCATGGGCTGGGAACCACAGGGGGAGTGGATCAAGGGTTGGACTTGATGAGCTCTGAGGTCCCTTCCAACACAGCCGATTCTGTGATTCTGTGATTCTGTGATTCTGTGATTCTGTGATTCTGTGATTCTGTGATTCTGTGATTCTGTGATTCTGTGATTCTGTGATTCTGTGATTCTGTGATTCTGTGATTCTGTGATTCTGTGATTCTGTGATTCTGTGATTCTGTGATTGATTGATTCTGTGATTCATTTCATAGAGGTGGAAGATCACGGGCCGGGTGGGCCGAGATGCCAGCGTTATAATGAGCGTTGTTGGATGATTTCCCTCACCCAGCCCCACACCAAACTCCTGACTCGGGGCAGCTGCCCCCGGCCCCCTCCAACCCGGAGCTGCCGCTGCCTGGGGAGCGGTACCAGGCCGGGGCCGCCAGGGGGCGCCTTTCCCGCCCACCGCCTTCAATCCCCGCCCCCGGAGCGCTCCTCAGCCAATCAGCGCGCGGCGGCAGCAGGCGCCTGCGTGGCTCCACCCCCTCACCGCCCAATGAGGGCCGGGACCTGGCGCGCGGCGCACGTCACGTCCCCCCTGGCGCCCTCCCCTCCCTCCCTCCCGCAGCGCCCCGCAGGCCGGGAGGCGGCAGAGCGGTGCCCGCCTCAGGCCCCGAGCACTCGGGCCCCCGCCCCGCTGCCGCCGCCGCCGCCATGGTCGGTCGGGAGAAGGAGCTCAAGATCCGCTTCGTGCCGGGGCGCTGCGAGCTGGTGGAGGTGAGCGGCGCCGGGGGCCCGCGGTCCGCAGGTTTTCCGCCGGTGCGCGACGCCCGTTCCGTCCGGGCAGGGCCGCTCCCCAGGGCCTGCTCCGCGCTGCCGGAGAGAGCCGAGCCACCGGGCTGCCGAGCGAGGCCCTGGGCCGGGCCGGCTGCCGGGAGCGGGGATCGTGTCTCTCCGGGGCGCTGCGCTCCCGCTGCTCCCGGCTGCCGGCGGAGGGGAAGCGGCTGAGCAGCGCTCGGGCCCGGGGTGCTCCCGCTGTAAGTTTCCTCCCCTATCCTTGTCCCGCTCCGGGGCCTCGCTTACCCCAGCAGCTTCTAACAGGGTCCTGTCACTGTACGGTACCGGGACAGCCATCTCCTGAGAGGCGGCGGTGGTGGAGCGGGAAGCTGTGCCCCTGGAGCCCGGCGGGCAGGTGGCAGAGCAGGGATTTAATATTGATTTACAGGTGGCACAGCAGGGATTTATTAATTATTGATTTACAGGTGGCAGAGCAGGGATTTATTATTGATTTACAGGTGGCAGAGTAGGGATTTAACATTGATTTACAGGTGGCACAGCAGGGATTTATTAATTATTGATTTACAGGTGGCAGAGCAGGGATTTATTATTGATTTACAGGTGGCAGAGCAGGGATTTATTAATTATTGATTTACAGGTGGCACAGCAGGGATTTATTAATTATTGATTTACAGGTGGCACAGCAGGGATTTATTATTGATTTACAGGTGGCAGAGCAGGGATTTATTATTGATTCACATAGCAGGGATCAGTGTGCAGGAATGGCACGGGTGAGAGCTTCTGTAGGTTTGTCGGGTTCGATTGTCACGTTTTATTGTAAGTAATGTTCAGCTGGTGTAGCTGCAGCCCTGGGTGTTTGACGTTAAGTGCAGAACAATGTTAATTTGAATTCGTTTGACGAGCTCTTGGGTTTGCTTTTCCTTTTTCTTACTGCAGCTGATATAAAAGCTGAGTAAAGGGTTCAGCCTTGTAGTGACTGCACTGTCCTGATTTTTTTATTACCATACTGTGTTGCAGATTTTGTGTGAACTGATTTTACACAACTGTTTTCAACACTGAAATACTTGGTAGCTTAAGTGAACTTGTAATATGTTGTATAGACTGAGAGTTTAAATGACTAAATGACTTCAACTGTGTTGAATAGCAAAGAATTATTGTTCTTTTTAATGATAAAATCCAAGTCTTCAGGTCTTACAGTCATTGTAGGTAGCCCCAAACAGGAACTGTCTGTCCAGAATTATTTGTTGTAGTATATGGACCCTAAGTGTTACAGGATTTAGGTCTACTTTCAAAAGAAGTTATTTCCCTTATTTCAAATTACACAGAAGTTATCAAAGTTTCAAAAGAAAAAATTCAGTCTTAATTAGCTGATATGTTTTTGTTTTACTCTCATGCTGTGGAAGTAAAATTTAAGTTTTATTTTCTTTATCTTCAAAACTATGTTTAAATACTTGGCTAGGTACAGTACCAGTGCTCCCAGAGGTTTGTGTGCCATGAGACACTCCCAAACTCATGTGGCAAGGAAAGCTACATAATACAGTAGCACAGACTATGGCCTTTCAGAATTTTAAAGAAAAAAAAGTAATAAACAATAGTAGGAAGCAAACTTTTTCTGCTCTTGTTTCCCTAGGAAGATGTTGATATTCCCAGTAGGCGAGTTTTGGTTACTGGTGCTACAGGACTTCTTGGCAGAGCTGTGTTTAAAGAATTCAATGAAAATAATTGGAATGCTGTTGGCTGTGGATTCAGGAGAGCTCAGCCCAGATTTCAACAGATAAATCTTCTGGACTGTATCGCTGTTCATGACATAATCCATGACTTTCAGGTAAGTTTGGGAGATGTGAAGTTGATGGGTTTGGTCCTTCATACATCTAGTAAATCAGTTAATAGTATGGTCCTGATAAAATCTGTCAGGGTTTAACACTGGCCCAGCAATTAAACCAAATAACAGATGCTCTCTGTTAATCCCCCTCTTCTCCCTCATAAAGAAAGGAGAGAGAATAAGGGAGAGAGACTGATGGGTTGGAAACTAAACTACACAGCTTTAATTAAACAGTAATGATAAATAGGAAAAATTACTAAATCTATACAAATATACAGGAAAATGGATCCCAGGTTCGTCCCCCTCTCCCCCAGTAACTCTCAGGTCAGCACCGAGGCTGCAGGGCAGCCCTGGGAAAGTCCAGGCTGGAATCCTGGGGTCAGCAGCAGTTGGGAGCTGGAGGCAGGAAGACAGGGATTCAGGCTGGGATGGATCAGGAGCACAGGCAGAGGAATGGATGGAATCCTCCCAGGATGTTGAAGCAAAAACCGGGAACAGGCGAGGAAGGGAGGGAAGGGGTTTGACCCTTGTGATCCCTCAAATTTATACTGAGTATGAGGTGTATGGGATGGAATACTCTGGTCAATTTTGGTCATTTATCTTGTCTGGTCCTCCCCAAAGGAGGGGTTCAGGTGGGACCTCCTTACTCCTTCTGGAAGGAGTTCGTGTGTCTCTAGTGGGGCTAATGCTTTGGCAGAAATGCAAAATTTATGTCTACCTTTTCTGCCAAATCTGGAGTGTATGTTTGCTCTCTAGATACAATAGTTGTGAACCTTCTGACTGCAGGTATCAGCACTACATGTCAGCATGCTTGCTTGAAAGAAAAAGACAAATGTGAGTTATTGGCATAGTAATTAGAAGCAGTTCTTTTGAAGTTCGAGCATACTTGAATAGAACACTAGTAACTGTATGTCTAGTTCATAGTGTGGCAAGAAGTTCACTGTTATTTCAATCTAACTTGCATGGGGAATATATAAAATGTGAAATATATTATGCTGGGTGCCATCCTGTGTTAATAGTCTGTCTCTGTCAAATAAGATATGGGTAAATGACTTACTAATAACAGTTTAGCTAATTTTTTAAGTGCCATTATGGGTGTAAGATGGCATTGTATTATTGTTGTATCTTAGATTATTATTCAGAGTTAAAAAACCCCCACAACTTCAATCTTTCTGTAAAATAAAAGCTACTGAAGATCATAATTGCAAAATTAATAACATTTTTTTAGTAGCTTGAAGCAGCATACTCCTCAGAATGCTATGATTGAAATGAATGCTACTACTTTTATTAATTCTCACAACTTAGTGAAATGCCTTTTTATATGAGGGAAATAATTACTAGAGTTAGGATGCAACTGCAATGTCCTGCCAATGTTTGTTGTTTAACATTACTCTTTAATTTCCAGCCTCATGTTATTGTGCATTGTGCTGCTGAGAGAAGGCCAGATGTTGTAGAAAGTCAACCAGATGCTGCTTCTCAGCTCAATGTGGCTGCTTCAGGGAACTTAGCAAAAGAGGCAGGTAAGGTGATCATGTATTGGATTTGGTTTCATGTTAAAATAATGCTATTTCTTTACTAGGACATAAATATGTGCTAGTTGAGGTGCTGAATGTTATTTTTTTTTGTCAGCATGCCATCCATTTTCCATAAGGGTAGCATATATGTCAATGTGAAGGAACAGTGAAGAGAAAAAGGAGAAAGAATGAATGGGGCTAGAAGATAAGGTCCTTTGTAGATTTATTTAAAGGTTTATTGGGATTGCAGGCAAGGAATTAGTTAAAAGTGGCTGTGTATAAATGTTTTATTTCTAGCTGGAGTTGGAGCATTCCTGATCTACATTAGTACAGACTATGTGTTTGATGGGACAAGCCCTCCTTATAAAGAGAATGATGTACCAAATCCCCTGAATTTATATGGTAAAACCAAACTGGAGGGTGAAAAGGCAGTCCTGGAAAATAATGAAGGTAAGAATACACTCACACAATTTTAATAGATGCTTATCATTTTTACTTAATGGTATAGTACTTTAAGAGATGCATAAGTGAGCAGTAAAGTTGCAAAACTACTGAAAGAAGAGTTCAATGCAAAGAATGTGACAGGGAGTCAGTCTCCTTGCTCCTAAAAGTCTGCTTTTTGTTACCAGCTGACTGAAGCTTTATTTCTTGTCCTGATCTCCAGTTGTGTTACTGGACTTTGCTGATGGACATGGACAAATCTTTGTCTGCTGGGAATCATCAGTTCATAAGGGAAGATCAGATACACTGTCAGTACATTGTAATGGTACAAGCTTTATCACCCTTAATATATAGTTGCTGTTCCTGAGGAGAATGTTTTGAAATTGTTCTAAATGCATGTTTTACCTGAAGGGAAAAACAGACTTGTGATTCTATAATAATGCAACTTTTGTAAATGTTGTAAAACAACAGCTTTGTTGTTACTCTTTTGGTTTCCTTGCTGATCTCCTCTTTTACTCTCATTACATCATCCACCAGGCCACCCATTCTATTTTTACACACCTAGCTTACCACACATATCAAGTTCCTTCTTGGCACACTTTCTAAAGCATTAGTAACATATTTTTGGTTTTAAACAAATACAATTTTTTTATTTATTATTTAAATCTTATTTAAAACCTGCATTCAAAATATGCAAATGTAATTTTTAAAATTCTATTTCATAAGGGAAAAAAGCTTGAGAACTGAACTTGTTCATGTAAAACTCTTTTCTTGTATAAAAGAGAGTCTTGGTTGTTTCTAGTTAGTACCCTGTCAGTTTCCATTCACAGATTCTAAGGAGAGTAGCACTTCATTTTCTCAGAGAATTTGAGGAAAACAGTCTCAGAACATTTGCACAAGAGTTTTGTGTTATGTCAATATGATAGCTGCCCTGTGATTCTGATCTGCCTAACCAGAGGCAGCAATAGATAAATTGGTGTGATAGTCTTTCAGTAAGCAAATACATACTGTATTTTTTAATTGATAGGCCTTAATATAGGTTTGCCATTACTAGCAAGATCTATCTTGCTAGTCTCTAGACTTTCTAAAAAAGACTTTTATAGGAAAACTCATAATTCAGAAAACAATTTAAATAAAAAGTTGTTCACTCCACTTCTCACTTAAATATCAGCTTTGAATTTGACTGTGATGCTGTTTGCTCCCTCTTCTAGAGTGGTAATGAAGATCAGACTGCACCACATTTGAGTATGTGTGGGTGTCTTGCTAAATCCTTCCCCCAGCTCAACACTACAGTTTTGTTTCATAATTTTTCTGAGCATGATCTGTCAGACACTAGTGGGTTTCAGCAGTGGTATTATTAGCAGAAGTAATTTCAAAGTGGTGCTGAGGAAGTTCCTAGAAAATGTCAATTCTACTGTTTCATACAAATAGAAGTATTTTAAATGTTTTAGTCTTCTAGCCACTAAATTGCTAGTATTGTATAGGTAGAATTGAAATGTCTGTAGTTGTGTGAAGGACTTCCCTATCTATCTCTGTTGTATAATGCAAGAATCTCCACTAATAATTAAGGGGTCTTGCATGGTTTTTAAAAACATTTTACTTTGGTTCGGAGGGGACACAGGCTATATTAAAAGAGTAATTTTAACTAATATTTCAAGAGAGCAAAAAGGCATTTGCAGAGTGACTAAGTGATTGCAGAGCAGCAGAATATCAGTGTGATGTTGGCATTTTTGTTGTGTTTGTTTTCCATGTGTAAGTGCATCTTTCAGTTTACTTTCCTGTGATAATTTTTGTGTTAGCTTTTCCTTTTTTTGGTCTTTCTAGTAACTATAGCACTTTCCTACAAATATTTAAGAATTGCTATGACCTGGTGACTTCCTCTTTTAATTTCAGGACTGATAGTAAATTTTTAAGTAAGAATGTCTGTATTACTTCTAATGGCTTTCATAGCCCTCTAGGATTTCCCCTCAAAGAGGCCCTTTGAGTCTTCATGACTGAGATAGACTAGTATAATATATTCCATCATAAAATACCCTCCTCTTTGCACCTGTTTAGTTTAATTTTTCCAATCAATATCTTGAAATCTAATGTTTGCTACTTTCTTCTGTCAACCAATTCCTCATTTGGCAAGATGTTATTCATTCCAAGGTTCATGTCTTATTTCTGGTAAATAATATTCTCCTTTATGCAGGAGGCTGAAAGAAAAACCTTTGTCTGTAATTGATATTTGAATATGGTGATTTGTGATGGGTGGGAATTTTTGTTCTTGCTCTTATCCAGGGATGATGGAGAGTGCTGGAGTGGGGAGTACAAAGTGCAGTTGCTCATTTTAATTGTAAAATTTTTGTTCTAGCCCAAACAGGTCTTTTTTTCTCTTGCAGTGTTAATGAAAGCTTGTTAACTTCCTGGAAATCAATGGCATAAATGAAAATATTTTCATATAAACTGAGTTTATAAATTTTAAATTTACATAAATTAAAATTCTGAAGGCAGCCATATTATTTGGATTTACATTGTGATTGGTAGATGCTTATTATCCCCAACATATTTCTTAAAACTTCCGTAGCTCTTTTCTTGTTACACTACATCATTTGTACCAATTCATAACAATGTTAATGCTTTTAAAATATTCTGTCTTTTAGATGCTGCAGTACTTAGGATTCCTGTCTTGTATGGAGAGGTAGAAAGACTGGATGAAAGTGCTGTGACTGTTATGTTTGATAAAGTGCAATTCAGTAATAAATCTGCCAACATGGACCACTGGCAACAAAGGTTTCCTACTAATGTCAAGGATGTAGCAGCTGTTTGCAGACAACTAGCAGAGAAGAGAATGCTGGTAAGACTTGAAAGAAACAAGCTGCTTCAAGGTAAAAAAAAGGTTCCAGTTCATGGCTTGTTTCTGAACAACTGACAACTGCATATAACCTGAATTATTCTTTACATTTCTGGAACACAGGGAGAGAGGAAAAAACTAGCTGTAATGCTACAGTATCTTTACATGACATTGCATTGATATTCTGGCATTTGAAACAAAAACAAGTGTGACAGATCTGGAAATTTGTAGTGTGTTCTCAAGTGTACAGGAAAGAAATGCAAATACCTTAATTATTCTGAGAAGCCTTTTACAAGTTGCCATTTTGGACTAGTGATGATTGAACATAGTTCTCAAAGATGCCCTTGTTTATTGTATCAAGAACACTGAAGGGGCCCAAACAAGCCACTAGACTTAAATATTTTGTTGTGTTTATGTACCACAGCACCTGCAGATGACTACCTTTGCCAGGTAACAAAGCCAGCCTACCATCTTTATTTTACATACATGTAACTTGATAAAGAATTGACATGCACATATAGTGGGCATGGTTCAGCCAATTTGATAGGACTTGTACATGGTTTTCAGTTTAACATTCAGAATGTGGAGTGGTTTGTATTTGCAGAGTAAGTGAATAGTAACAAATAGCCAAGTTCCTCCTCCCTGGCTATTTGACCTTGGTTGGCTGACTCACTCCTTCCCCTCCTGTTAGTTCTACAGAACATGAGGTGTTTATGAAAAATCAGGTCAGATACATGGAAAAACAGTTTTCAGTCTCAGTCCCTAGTCAAGTGTTCTCTGAAAATGTCTGAGACATTTCTAGAACATGAGTGAGACTCAGTAACATGCTTTTCAGGTTAGGATCTTGCTGGAAGATGAACCTGCACGTTTCTTACACAGGAATTAGTCTGAGGGCTACCTGGCTGCTTTTTTCATCTGTGCTTCCTGTTTCTTCTGCAGGACCCATCAGTAAAAGGAACATTTCACTGGTCTGGCAATGAACAGATGACTAAATATGAAATGGCATGTGCAATTGCAGATGCTTTCAACCTTCCCAGCAGCCACTTGAGACCAGTAAGTGATGTGGTGTTCAACGTGTAGAAAGATGGGTGTGTTTTATGATTTCAAGCAGTAGGTCTCACACTAGCTACACAAATAAGCTGCTGCTTACATCTAGCACAGCAGATGATGCTGCCAGGTATCTTAACACAGGGAAGCAACAGCTGCTTTTACCTGCTGAATTATGAGAATAGTCCATCAGTAACCAGTTAGCAATCTATAGTGTAATGGTACTTTTGTTTTGCAGAACAGTTCCCTTTAGTCATGAGTAAATGCATATTTTTTTGTTGTATTTTGGCCTTACACCCTCCTGGTTGAGAGAAAATTAACTTGAAGGTAGGAATCTGTAAAAACTTCTCAATAGCCAGATTGGTTTCTGAATACATACATTTAGGAACTTCAGATCATTTTTGCTTTGCTTAAAATACCTATCCTATAGTTATTATTAACACTGAAAACTAAGGCTACTCTTAAATACGTGCCAATAATGTTGGGAGGATATAACATGTAAAATTTTTATTTATGTCCATAGCAAATTCTAAGGTTTCTGAATTTAGTAAAGGCTGGAACTGAATTGTGGCTTGGAAGATGGAGAGAAAAAAATGGAGAACACTTAAGTCTGAATTTCTTCTGCCCAACTCTATTTTTCTTCAAGTATATTAATCAACATGTGGTTCTGGCAGCATTTTAGAGCATTTTTACCTTGTCATTATAGTCATAGGGTGAAAATGGGAATAAAACAGAAAAGCATAAGTGGTGAGCAGTAATTGAGTGAGACACCTCATGTTACACTGCCTGACATACCTAATGTTGAAATGAAAGTTAACCATAAAATAAGCAAACAAAGAAACACAAATAAAAAAAACCCAAACCAACAAACAATCAAACAAACCCCACACCTGCACAAAATAGCTGTACAGGAAGAGAAGCATGTACTGTATAGAAGGTTATGCAGAAAAATTCAAATTTAGTATATATAAGGACAAATATTTTTATTTCTGATTAACTTTTTGTTGTGTTGGTCTTTCTCTGTTTATTTCTTAGATTACTGACTGTCCAGTTGTGGGTGCTCTTCGTCCAAGGAATGCTCAGCTGGACTGCTCCAGGCTGGAAATGCTGGGGATAGGTCAGAGAACACCATTTCGAGCTGGGATCAAAGAATCACTTTGGCCTTTCCTTGTTGACAAGAGATGGAGGCAGACAGTCTTCCATTAGTTTATAACTTTTTTTAGTAAAAGTATGGTATGTGGCACTTTTTTAAAAGAAAAAAATTAGTTTTGTATGAGTGTTCTTAAATTGTGACATTTATGAGTTATCATTTAATCGGGTAAACATATGGTCTTGCACTAGTGGAATTGTTAGCCTACAAAAAGTTCAGTGACAAAAACTGAGCCTATTTGGTGTCATGGATTCTTCCTTTGATTTGTAGTAGTCTAATGTTTATTCCTAGTGGTTTATGCTTCTTAGTAATCAGTACCATTTGATGCTAAGAATGATTGATCACTTGTAGACTTACTTTTGGCTGAAGTATGCTGTTGATGCTTAAGATCTGTGCTATTTTTGTATATACCATTTCTCTTCATTAAAAGATGTGGTCAGTTACTTTATCACCAAAAAAACGAGTTTTCTGTTATTACCTTCTGAAGGTGGTGTTCTTACCAAGGTAAACTGAAGTTGGAATCTTTTGTTTTGCTTGAGCTCTAATCAAAGTGTTTTTTAAAAAGGTGAAATTATATTTTCAATTATCAAGTGTACTTTTTATGCTTGAAATATTTTCAGAATGTTCTGTAACTTGAATGCCTGCAGCTTCATATTTGTACCATAAGTGGTATGCATTTGTTTTAATGGTGATACATAAAAGTTAGGTGAGGGTTGGGATGGGTGGGGAACAAATAGTTTAACCTGGCTTGTCAGGGGTGGGGGGATTGGACTTGTAGGATTTTTATTTTGTTCAATGGGGGATTGTTTTGGGTTTTGTATTAAAGCATGAAGTATCTTTATCTTTTTCTTCTTTTTTGGCTGTATTTGGGGTTGTGGGAAGAAGGTGTTTCTTAGTTAACACATGGGAGAGGGAGAAGAAAGGTATTTCAAGAATTTGTGGTACTGTGTTGTCTTTTGCACCGACCATCAGATCTTGCACTGATGTAGCTTGTTCTGAAACAGCAAAGCACATATTTTGGAGGTTTGCACCATAATAATGTAACTACAGTAGTCTAATATAAGCAAATCTTTATTCTGCTTCAGCCTTGTCCTTAAAGTTGAAGTCAGTAGCCAGCTGAAGTGGAAGAAAAACATGGTTTGTAAAGGTTGACTTCATTCTGCAGTTGTAGAATCATTAATGTATGAAACTTGTGAGACTGCCAGATTATTAGTAAAATTAGGAAAAGCTGCATTTAGATGATTGTTCTGATGTTGAAATGAAGGTGGAGATGATGATGATGATCAGCTTTTAATTAAATAAATAAATAAATGAGGGGACATTGGAAGTTCTTCAGTTAGGCTGTTTTTCTAAGGTCAGCTTTACATTCAGCCCTTTGATTTCCAACTGGCATATGCTAAGAGTTTATAATCCTGATTTGTTTTCAGTCTGAAGTTCTGATATACACATGGTAACTACTCTCCAAAATGACAATAAATGTCTATTGCCATCATGAGAAAAAGTTGTTGATTCTTTCTTTACCATCAGGATATGTTCATCTTAATCATAAATACTTGCAATTATTTGTGAAATCTCTGTGCCGTGTCAGTGATTTTGTTTTTAATCCTCTCCCTCCCCTGTTAATTGGATAAATTACTTTGAGTTACACCAGGTTGGATCAGTTTTTCTATGTCAATGTGCTGCTGTCTTGGGCATGCACTAAATGTACACACCAGAGAAAGCCACAGAGGTTTGGAAATGGGAACCTGAAATATCCTGGGAAACCCAGAAGTTGAATGTTGCTGGCACTGCCAGTAGTCCAAGTAGTCCAAGCAAATTTATTTGGTCTGTTAAGGTTTTATGATTGTGCTGGAGCAGGCAGGCAATTAGAAGTATTAAAAGCTGACAAGACACAAGGTGAAGATCAAGTGTATATTTAAGTATTCTAGCAGAAGTGGGAAGAAATATTCTGAGCAGTACATGCTCTGCAGCAATGGAGCTTCAAAAGATGGGTGTAGGTCTGAAGAACTGAAACTGCACAAACATTTCTTTGTATACAACAGGGTTTTCAGTTCCCACAGGAATACCTCAAGAAAGGAAGAGTGTGAAAAGGGTCCAAATGAAACCAAAAGACTGTGTTCTTCTCAAAACAACTAGTGTGAATTGCATATCAGTGGTTCCATCCTGTGTCTGTTCTCTGCTTATGATAAAACAATTTCCTTGATAATAACTGTTATTGGATCCATTCTGGATTTTCTTTTTTAAATTTAAAAGCAGAAAAGCATCCAACATGAAGTTCTTGGTATCCTGGCCTTTGATGGAGAACGTGAGCATGTTAACTGTCTGCCAGAGCTCTTGGGTGGGGAGCAGCTTTCTGGAATCTGTGTGTTGTTCACATGCAGAAAGAAGGAATCTGGGGTGGGATGGGGGTTTGTCCCTTCAGAGTGTGTCACTGCTGCACTCCCAAGCTGCCTGGAAGTCCTGTGATCCACAGTACCAATGAGACTTCATTTTCAGACACTTGTCAAACAGACCTGGAGCAGCTCTTGCCCACTGCTGCTTCCAGCAGCCAAGTCTTCCAAGGAGATTCACTTTCCTTGCCACAACGTACTTACCTGTTTCTCATTATTTTCTCTCTTGTTACTTTTTGTGTGGAATGAACTGGAACGAAAATGCAGAGTTCACAGCAGCTTGGTGCTGACAGCTCAGATAAATAGTTGAGATAGGGAGGAAAGGATTCTTCTGTCACTCCAGGCTTGGTGTGCTGTGCAGTGGGGTGTTAGCAGCAATCCAGAGTGTTCAGCTGCCTGACTGCAGGTGGGCTGGGGGTTTCCCACCCAGAATTCAGCACTTTGCTTTCAGCATGGGAATTACTGGGGTCTTGGGATCCTTGCTCTGCTGTGGCTCTTTGTGGGGAGGGTGGGAGCTGGGTGCAGCAGGCCAGGGTGCAGGGCTTCCATTGGGTGGATGTCAGTCTTTTAGAAGTGTCCAAGTGGTTACAGATTCATTGTGTGTGGACCCAGGTCCTGTTTTTTTGTGGAGGGCAAGGCTGTATTTGTCACAGTAAGGTTGAAGTGCACTTGGGTGGTGTCCTGGTTTGGGCCAGGCTAAAGGTAATTTTCTGTCTTGTACTTTCGCTTTCAGCTCAGTCTCTTGTAAGTAGCTGCACTTACTGAAATTAACAGCAAGTTTCTCAGTCAGTGTCTGCTTCTGGGACTGATAATGCTAGATGTTTATAGTTACTGCTGGAGACTGGTATGCAGAACCAAGGACACTGCTCAGTTCTGAGGAACATTTTATGCTCCAGAAAGAGAAAAGGAGTAAAGACGTCACACCTGCAGCCCTCCTCTAGGTAGGAGCAGACAAGATAAATGACCAAAATTGACCAGAGTATTCCATTACATAAGCATCATACTCTGTATAAATTTGAGGAATCACAAGGGTCAAACCCCTTCCTTCCCTTCTTCCCTTTCCTCACCTGTCCCTGTTTGCTTCAACATCCTGGGAGGATTCCATCCATTCCTCTGCCTGTGCTCCTGATCCATCCCAGCCTGAATCCCTGTGTTCCTGCCTCCAGCTCCCAACTGCTCCTGACCCCAGGATTCCAGCCTGGACTTTCCCAGGGCTGCCCTGCAGCCTCGGTGCTGACCTGAGAGTTATTGGGGAGTGTGGGGGGAGAACATGGTATCAATTTTCGTGTATATTTGTATATATTTTATAAATTGTCCTTACTATTGTTCCATTAAAGCTGTGTAGTTTAGTTTCCAACCCATAAGTCTCTCTCCCTTATTCTCTATCAGAGAGAGGAGGGGGATTAATAAAGAGCATCTGTCATTTGGCTAACTGCCAGCCCAGCATTAAACCATGACAGGTGGTGTGACCCATGTAGATCCTGGGAAGTTCTGAGGAACCTTTGGCTGCAGATGTGTATGCTCCAGGTGTGCAATTGTGTATCTTGCATGTGACATTGCTTTGTCCTGTCACTGTACCCCTGCTCCTGGCATAGGTGTGGGTTGGGTAGAGGCAGGGAGAACTTGTCTGTGCACCTCCAAGAGGAATCTCCTTTAAAAACATGACTGTAACTTCTGTCCTGAATTTCTTTCTGCAGACACTCCTGTCAGATCCCTGTATAAAACTACAATGTGAAAAAGGAGGAATTATTGGGCAAAACAAGCTACATGTTTCAGCGCTGAAAGGAGACGTCCTTAAGTGAAACAGGTTCAAAATCCTGGAAGCTTTTCTTGCTGCCCCCATGCAGCTGCAGACAGATGTTGCTGCATCAGAGGCAGGGGTAGCCCAGGACAGCTCTGCTTCTGCTCCCATGCTCCTACCTCTGCTCAGGGCTTGCTGAGCCATCAGGCAATGGGTGGATCATCACCTCCAGCCTCCAGAGTCCTGAACGATTGATCAGGGTTGGCCTTTACTTCTTGAATGAATCATTTTCCCTGTCACAGTTCAAAGTCATCTTTCATAGATGTTCTTTATTTCCTCATGCACTGTTCTTAGCTCCTCCTTTATAAGCTTAATTATTGATTTGGGGAGGGGAAAGTGAAGTTAGGTGAAACATGTCCTGCTGACAACAGTTTCTTGCCAGGAAGGCAGGAGACCCATCAACAAGGTTGTTACTGCTTAAAAAAAGGAGTGACTCCTGTTCTGAGGAATTAATTGCTGCTGTCCCCCTGCTGGGCAAGTGTCTGTCAACTCATGGAAAGGATGTTTGGGGTTCACTGCCTGCTTTCATTCTCTATAAACTGGTGCTCATGTTCAGAAGCTTACAGGTGCTGCAACTCTGCAATAAATCACCATGGATGATCGTAATTAAGAAAAACTTTGCACATGGTGGAGTCTCTCCCCCTTCTCTGCCAGACAGTGGCTGCCAGAATGCTGAGAAAGGCAGAGCAGCTTTTAAAAATGCCTCTGTTTAAAATGCTGTCAGAGGTGGGTGCTGCTGGGCATCTGTGCAGCCAGACAGTGGGAATGCTGTGGGGGACCCATGGCACTGACTGTTGTGTTGGGGAGCCTGGAGCAGAAAGTGGCGTGGTAAAGTGGGGATGGGAGGTGGTAACTGGGGGGGTCTTTGGGAGCAGAGTCTTTGGACTAAATTGGAAGGATGGGATTGCCAGGGAGGCACAGGAGAAGTTGTCCACTTGTGTATGTTGTCTCTATCATAGCAGGTACAGAGAGGTCCATCTCAGCACACGATCTCCTAAAGCCAGGCATAATGCACTGTCTTACAGTTCTGAGGAGGATTATAGAGGCCTGAGTGGGACCAGAAGAGAAGGACCTAAAATCTACTTCAGAATTCACAGCCTCTCCATGACATGACCCTGTGGATAGAAAGAACCAGCTTCAGGCTTAGTCTCAGAACAGTTTGTGCTCAAGTGACTGACATGCCCAGCTCCCAGCATGGCTGCAGTGCTCCTTTTTTTTAAAAAAAAAAGAAACAAGCATATGGCTTCAGCACCATTTCAACACCATGTTTCCAGCTGGTCCCAGAGGACCAGGTTCTGCAGGGTTCCCCCAGGCTGCAAGGCCAGGCCGTGGGGCAGAGAGGGAGGCCCAGAGCCCCTTCCCAGCACAGGCCTACGGGGAACCCTTCCCCAGGCAGCAGCCACCACCTCTTCCTCTCTCCTTCTCCTCAATCTCTGGCTGGGCTGACTGCCCTCACCCCTTCCTGGTGCCTCCAGCAGCAGCCTGAGCTTGGCCAGGACCTCTGAGGCCACCACACACCCCTCCTGTCCCCAGGGAGCAGAAAGGTGACCTTCCCAGGGGAAGAACTACGTGATAACCCTGTGGCTCCATAAAATGTTCCCACATCCCCAACATCCCCTTTCCCGGTATCTCCTGCCCTGTTTGGCTTCCTTCAAGTGTTGACAACCAAGGCCAAGGAGGGACAAGGTGTTTTTGCGACGTGGCTGCAGGTTTGGGCTTTCTAAAAGGCGTGGAGGGAGGGGACAGGAGGGTGAACAGTTCTAAAGCTTCCAGAGGGGAGATGTAAATATCAGGAATTCTGTGTTGTGAGGGTGCCGAGCCCCCGGCCCAGCTTGCCCAGAGAAGCTGCGGCTTCCCCACACCTGGAAGTGTTGAAGGCCGTGTGGGATCGGGCTCGGAGCAACCTGGGCTGGTGGAATGTGTCCCTGCCCGGGGAGGAGGCAGAGAACTCCCCTTCTGTGAGGGGTGGCAGCATCAAGACAAGAGGGCATGGTCTCAAGTTGTGCCAGAGGAAGTTTAGGTTGGATATTAGAAAGAATTTCTTTACGGAGAGGGTGATCAGCCATTGGAATGGGCTGCCCAGGGAAGTAGTGGATTCTCCATCCCTGGAGATATTTCAAAAGAGCCTGGATGTGGCACTCAGTGCCATGGGCTGGGAACCACAGGGAGAGTGGATCAAGGGTTGGACTTGATGATCTCTGAGGTCCCTTCCAACCCAGCCCATTCTGTGATTCTGTGATTCCCCTGGGGGCAGCGACATCGGGGAGGAGGGTCCCGCTCTGCTCCCGTGCGGGAGGGCGGTCAGGAGCAGGGGGATGGGGGGAAGCACACCGCGGGTGACACCGCTCGGGGGGAGGCGATGCTGAAGCAGCCACAGAGCCCCGGGGGTGCTCCCGCGCGGCCCCTTTAAGCGGTGCCGACCTCGGCCCCTCCGCTCTCGCGAGACTTGTCCGCTCGGCCCCGCCCCGCGGCCGGGCTCCGTCGGGCCGAGGACTACAAGCCCCATAACCCCACGCGCGGGAGAGCGGCCAATGGCGGCTCGGTCAGGGGGCGGCACCGCTCCCGCCGCCGGCCTACGGCGTTGCGCTTCGCTCCGGCACGGGGCGGGGAGGATGCCCGCCCCCCGCCCCCCGCCCCCCGCCCCCCGCCCCGGTCCCCCGGAAATGATGTCACAGGCCCCATGTGAGCCGATTGCAACACATGCAGCGCGGCGAGGGGGAGCGCGAGCAGCCGGTGTCCGACGTCAGCGCCAGCCGCGCGCCGCCGGGGGGGACCGGGCCTGAGGTGAGGGCGGCGGCGGCAGCGGCAGCGGCGGGCGGGCGGCGGGGCCGGGCCGGGAGCGGGGTGTAACCGCTGTGTCTGTGCGCCCGCCCGCCGCAGGCCGCAGCCGCCGCAGCAGGAGGAGGAGGAGGAGGAGGAGGAGGAGGGAGAAGATGGCGGACGATCCCAGCGCTGCCGACCGCAACGTGGAGATCTGGAAGATCAAGAAGCTCATCAAGAGCCTGGAGGCGGCCCGCGGGTGAGCGCTGCGGCCTGCGGCGGGGACACGGGACGGGATGGGCCGGCGGGAGGAGGCCGCCCCGGGAGCGGGGACGGGACAGGGTGGGGGGGGGGGGGGGGAGTGGGGGTCCTGTCCGGGAGCGGAGCGAGGGAGCTGCTGTCCGGGCCGGGGCTGCTGCCGCGGGGAAGGGGGAGGGCGAGGGGGAACTCCGGCCTGGCCACCCCTGCCCGGGCCCCGCTGCCCTTTTGTCTCGGCGCATGGGGAAGCGGCGGCGGGGAAGCTCGGGCTGGGAGAGGGACGGGGGTTGGGGGCTCGCCGGAAGGTGCCGGGAGGGCCCCGTGCCCGCCGGGACAACGGGGGAGGCTCAGCCGCAGCGGGGAAGCGTCCCGGAGCTTCCCGTAGGGGCAGAGCAGCGCTGCCCCCCCTGCCTCCGCCTGACCGCGGCTCCTCCGCTCTGCCCCCTCCCCCGAGCGGCGGAATTCCCCGGGGGGTGTCCCAGGTGCGGGTCCCAGCTCCGGAGGAGAGAGGACGCCAGGCCTGGGCTGGCTGCGGAATTCCTCCCGGCCTCGCTGTGCTTTCCCCCGGGCCACCTCTTGCCAGCTGGCACCGGGGACCGGCGGATTCCAGGCGGAGGAGAGGGCTCTGCTGGCCCTGCTCAGGGCTGGACTCCTCCCCCGGGAGCAGCTGGCAGGGGGTGAGGGCAGGGAGGCAGCGGTGCCTGAATTCTGCTCTGAATGGCACTTACTCGATCTTTCTCTTCCCCTCCCAGTGCAAGTGTTTAACTCCGTTTCCCTAAAAGCAAAGCTTTTTCCAAGTTTGGATAAATTTGAAGTATTGTCCTCGTACTTCGTGTTTTGTTTTTTTTGTTTTTTTTTTTTTTTTCCCCTACTCCAGAAGTAAAACTGATGGATGTTCATGCAGCCTGTCCCATGCCAGAGGTGACATGGTGCCTGTATCTGTGGGTAACTCAGCAGTGGCTTGTTGCAGGGGTTGAGGAGCCACCTGGCCTTGAGTAATTGCAAGAACTATAGGTACCAAAGCTGGGAAATAGCAAAGAAAGAGTATATCTTGGTGTACAGTGCAATAAAATAAAAATGAAGGGTGACTTTATGACTGCCCTGGTGGCTCCAGTTTCCTCAGCTCATCTGAGCTTGTGTTCATCTTGCTGGGGCACTGCTGCCATCAGCATGTGGCCACCCAAAAGGCAGGTTGCCTTCAGGCAGCTCCTGTGAGCCAAGACCCTGTCTTATTCCTCTGTTACTGCTCGTGTTTGTTCTTGTGTGCAGAGGAGGTGGGGGAAAGCATTGGGCTGCAAACTAACCCAGGCAGGAGGGGAAAGAAAAGGAGAACCCAAGCCATGACTCTCCCTGTATTTTTTCTTATCTAACTTAGGATGTAGCTCTGCAGAAGATGGGACTAGGAAAAGGGAGCATGGGGGCCAGAGTTTTCCTTCCCTGCAGCAGAGTGGACTTTGGTTGCTTCACACGGTGCTGGCAGCATGTGCAGGGAGGTCCCAGCAAACATAGGAGCACATAAACAACTTCTGCCATGAAGTGACAAGGGCTGGGGAGCTGCAGGCAGCTGGTGCAGCTCAGGAAAACAGCACTGAGGTAGGAGAGAGCTTTGGAAATGTACAGTGAGCATTTTGGCTCTCCCTGATTCAAAATGTGTCAGCTTAGGCGTGTCTGCCTTTAGCCACAGCTCTGGTGTTGTTTGGAAGAGGTGAATGTTGCAGAGAGGAAGATGAAAAGTGGTGTCTGGGAGGTTGCTGGAGGGCTGGCTTGGAGCAGGTGGCTGCTGAGGTAGCAGCTTCTTGGGGCTGCAGCCCGAGTGTCTCCCCTCTTCCCCATCAGTGATCCCTGGCACAGCTTTACTGTGTGGTGAAGAAACTGTGAGTGCTATAGAATGTGTGCAGGAGGTTTATCCGAGCTCTCTGGATCCAGCATATCTCCTAGATCTTGTGAGACTGCCATTCCTGGATGTAATTATGGTCTTAAGCTCTGCCAGGGGTGGTTTAGGTTAGATATTAGGAAAAAAATCTTTACAGAGAGGGTGGTCAGGCATTGGAATGGGCTGCCCAGGCAGGTGGTAGATTCTCCATCCCTGGAGGTTTTTAAAGAGGCTGATGTGGCACTGAGTGCCATGGGCTGGGAACCATGGTGGTGGTGGAGTAAGGATTGGGCTTGATGATCTCAGAGCTCCTTTCCAACCCCGAAGATTCTGTGGTTCTGGAATATGGGTGCTGGCTGCTAAACCACCACAGGTGTGCTGGTTACTCCTAAAGGCATGTCATGCTTCCAGGGCAGCATAGCTAAAATTATCCCAGGCTGTTTGGGTCCAGTAAGAGGAAGAGATGCTGCAGCTTTTGCCACCAGAAGTGTTAGGCTCCCCAGCACAGGAGGTGTGAGGCAGTGGAACAGGATTTTCCGGCCTTTGGGAGAGTCATTTCCTCTTCCTGCCAAGTAGGAAGACCTGCTCTGTGGTGGGTTAGGGGGCAAAGCCTTTAAATAAGGTGATGTAGAGGGCTCCTTGGCGTCTCCAATCTTCCCTTACTCATGTCCTCCTCATAGTGACCCAGCAGCAGTGTCCCAGTTTCATGTGCTGCTTGTTCCTGCAGTGGATCAAAGGAAGGAAGCTGGAGCTGGACGTTCAGTTTGCCTTGAGAGCTGGGGCACCTCTGCTGTTACCCAGCCATTTGGGTAAAATCTCAATAGAATCTGCAGAACAGTACCAGAAGGTTCAGTGAACCTGAGAAGCAAGGAAATGCTTTCGTTGTGTCTGGGATAGGTGAGGTAAGTATTTTCTTTGGAAAACCAAAGGAAAATATTCCAGCTTCAGCTTTACCTGCAGCTGATCAGCCAGCGTGGGTGAGACTGATTCTCAAACTTGAAGGTAACATCCCTGCAAGAATGTTCTGTGTTATTTTTCCAGCCCTGTTTAGAAAGGCTTTCTCACTGATCTCTGGATAGTAAAAATCTGGCAAATCAAAACAATGAAAAATAAATCTTAAAACCTCCAAACCCACCCTGCAGGGAGTTGGAGTTTTTGTCTGTATCTTGCTTCCCGAACTAGAAGTGTCTGTTATCTCCTCCTAAGCTTTTCCAAAGTTGAGTTGCAGACTGTCTGATACTGTACCAAAGTTAATTAGTTGATCTTTCTGATTTGGAGGGAGGGAAAGGGCCAGTAGCTGGTGTCTACAGAGAATGTGTGAGAGCAGATGGGGCTCAAGTCCTGTGCTACAGGCAATTAACTTTTCTAGCCAGAAGAAGACGAGAGTAAAAGGCAATAAGCAAATTAAGCCCTTGTGAGAAGTTTAGCCTTTTCATTCATCTCTGGTAGCTTCTGCTTCTTCCCTACGAAGAGTTTCTGCTTTCAGTTGACAGCTTTTGTGTAGCAGACTCTTGATGAAAGACTGTGTCCCTGCAGAAGTTGCAGGCATGGTTTTCCATGAGGATGTTGCAGCAGCTCAGGTCAAGAAGTGGTATTAGCCACTGTGCTTTTCCCTTTTCCCCTCTGTTAGGGCTTTTCTGCTGTTGCTTCATGCAGTTTTCCAGTGTCAGTGTTAAGCTGACAATCCCTCTTTGTTCCTTGCAGTTCTGAATAGTTAGCAGAGCTGTGCTCTTTTTTTTTTTTTTTTTTTTTTTTTTCCTTTCTTTTCCTGCTAATCTAAGCTGTAAATGCTTGGCAAAATAGCATCAGCAACAACTAGCAGTCTCCTTGCAGGCTGAGACCTGAGCTGTCACATCAGAATCACATTTGCATAATGGTAAAACCTTCAGGAACTTGCTCTCTTGGGACATCTCTCCTTCCAAAGGCAGGGCTACACTTCTGTAGCCCTTCTGAGTTATTTTTCTGGAACAGGGAAAGAGGTGGTGTCTTTGAGGGCTTTGCCTGCAAGCAGAGCTAAGGCTGGCAATATAATGGAGAACACTTTCCAAAGAAAGTAGTTTGGAAGGTGATGGATGAACAGGGCAAATGTGGAAGCTGAGTCTGAACAGGTAACTTATTCTGGTTGTAACTGGAAGAAACATGTTGGTGGGAGAACAGGAAAATCTTGGGATCTCCAGAGCCATGGATGTTCTCCAGAGCAGTGATGCAGTTTCTTGCTAGGCTTTGGCTTCTGCTGAGATGAGACTTTCATATGTGGTATGGGTGAAACCAAATGTGAGACAAATAGCAAGTCACTGGCAAGGACAGAGGCCTTAAAATACGTGGCAATCCCTGCAAAGTGAAGCATACTAGTTCAGCTTGAGGGTGGAAAAGCTGACCTGTTGCTTGGATGTAAATGATTTGCCCAGCTTGTGTTGCACAAAGCCTCATTTGTGGCTGGATTCTCCTGCAGTCCATCTGGAGCATTGCTGGTCCTGGTGGAAGGGCTCAGCTTGGGAATCAAGGTGCTGCTGTTTCCCAGCCTCATGCAACAGGGTCAGGAGGCTGCTTGGGTGAAGGTGGCTGGTAGGCTGCACATCTCCACACCTTGTTCTGGGGTGTCCTGGGATGATGCCACTGATGAGCAAGTAAGTTGGCAAGGCTGAGATTTGTCTGGACAACCTGGTGGTTCTGGAGAAGCAGATGGTTTTGGTTTGTACTGTTAGTGGGGTGGGTCTTTTCAAAAGTGACCTGAAAGCTCACCTTCATCTGGGTTAACACTGCAGCAGCCCTAGCTGTTGGGATGCATTTTAGGGAATAACTGGGGTCACTTGCAACTCATTATCCTTTACAGGTTCATCTTCCTGTTTTGTTTTGACCAAATCTCTGAGAAACTGGTGGTCCTAGGGTTCCCTGGCTGCCCAGGTGAGCTGTGCTTCTCTCAGGAGTTGGGCAGTGCAAACCCTCAGTCACTCCTGGGAGCATCTGCAGCACTTGACTGTGGATGGGCTGTTCTGACAGCTGGAGCTGCAGAGCTTCACTGCATTGAAGTTGCAGCTCTTGGAATAAGTATCGAGCAGTTGAATGTGCTGGAATAGTTGATTCTGTTGTGAACTCCTCTGCTGCATTATATAGGCATGTAAGATCCAGTACACCATATATAATGTGTCCTAGGTGAGTGTAACACCACCACCATGTCTAGGCAAGTCTCAGTAGGAATATCTTGTCTTTTAAGTGCTGGCAAATGTCAGGAAAGAGGATTTGCTGTGGTCTTTCATCTCTGTGACTGGTTTCTGGCTACTCTGCCAGAGATGTGTCTGGTCAGAGGCTCCCTCCACTGCTGGCAGTGGATCTCTTTCCATAGAATCTTAGTTGGCATCTGGTTGTCATGGCTGTGCCTTTGGTCTGGGCTCTGGTAAACAGTTGAACCTTTCGTAGAATCATAGGATTTGTCTTTGCAGAGCTGAAGTTTTCACCTTAGAATGGTGGAGTATGATGGAGACGTGAGCTGGTTGGTATGTGAAGGGCAGTGCTGTGGCAAGGTACTTCTTGGCTTCCCAGCTTGTGCTGTGTTAAATGAGGTTTGCAGTGCTGGTATGTCAGGCTCTAGTGCCAGTTGTGGGGTAGCCTTGAGGATCTCTCCACAGCAAGCTGATGTCTCCAGTGGGCCTAACTTTGCTAAAAGTCTTCTGCTGAAACCTGGCTGGACCAGTGTTGGGTTAAATGGCTGTCTGTCCTCTGTGGGGAGTGTGAGACAGATGAGTGGGATGAGGACTGGAAGAGTAGCATCTGCAGGCTGGCATGTGGAATTTATCTTAACTGGCAATGAGTTTTCTGCCTTGGCTTTACAATCCATCCTTACAGTGAGGAGTGTTGGAGGAAGAGGTTATGATTTTAAGTTCATACCCAAGCCAAACAGCTTCCTCAGCCCATTTGTCTTAAGGGTGGCTTCTAAAGGAGGGTTGTTGTGACACCCTGTTTGTTGGTTGCTTCTGTCTAGTTGTTCTAAAACATTCCCTGGGCTTCCCCACTTGCCTGCTCTACCTGTTCCATTTGAATTACAGCAACAATTAGGAAGTGCTGTGTGGAGAGTATGCACTAGCAAGTGGCAGAAAATGACCTGATCTGGGAGAATGGTTACGTGTCACACCAGAACTTCAGTAAGTGTTTTATAGCCTTTGGTAGTTAGGCAGCCTGATACTCTCTTTTACAACTGTGTGAATCATTAGTGAGCAGTATGATTCATACACAGATCATCATTCACACAGAACTAATGAATGAGCCCCTGACTGCTGAAGAGAAATGACGTGGGAGAAGATGGGAAGGAGCACCTCAAAAGAGAACAAACTTTTTTTGGCTTTGTGGCAAATGGAATTTCTCCCCCTGCTCCCCCCCCCCATGTTTGCTCCCTATTCCCTTGTAGCTCTGAGGCATTAACATCTTAACAAGCAAATCTGGATTTGTTGCTTCAGTCCCTCAGTGTACATCTTGTACCCAACCGGCCCATTAGCATAATGCAACAAGTCTTTTTAACTTGGAGCATTAATAATTGGAGAGGGAGGAGGGAGAGCAGGGGAGCTGTGGCAAAACTGAGCCTCCCAGTGAGTCACAAATGTCTGAAGTGCAGAAATGTCTGTTCCACTTACCAGTAATTGGGTATCCGGGCTTTCTGCATGAGGTCAGATGCAGCCAATAAGGCCTATTCAAAACATGCCTACGCAGTGTGTTTTGGGATGTGTTGCCTTTGATCCAAGGATTTCAGAGTGGTATGGATTCTCCTTCCCTGTGGGGTGTGCTGTGTCCATGGGTTCTGGTTCAGTGCTCTTAGTTAGGCAGCACAGGATGAAGTCAGGATCTGCTCCTGGAGCAGCAGAACTGATGTTGTACCTGGCTCCTGGATGGTGTCCCAGCACCAACCAACTACAGCTTCAGAGCTGTCCCCAGGTGGGGACAGGAGGGAGCATGGAGTTGCTGAGCTTGACCTTAATGCAGGTAGCATCTCCTGGACCAACTGGACATCTCCTGGCTCGCTGTCACCTGGGCCAGGTGAGACCTGGCCAAATTCTCTGCTCTTCGGAGAAACAGAAGTCTGTGACCTGATTCTTCCTTCACCTCTTCTGTCCCGGGGGAGCATGCATGCTGAGCTGGGGAGGCAGGACCTGGCAGTGGGCCAGCCAGTGCTGGAGGGGAATGCACTGCCTTGCCTGACCCTTGGGGAGGCTCTCAGCCTTGCCTTGGCTGGAGCAGCCATCTGCTGCCTCCCTCTGGGAAGCTCTCCTCTGCTGCCTGAGCAGGGGGTGCACTGGGGGGAGCTGGCTCACTTCTCTCTTCCAGGGTGGGTTCTGGCTTGGTGCTTCTCTAGCTTGCTTGCACTCAGTAAGCTTGCTTGGCATCTGGAGGCTTTTCCTCTTGGAGAAGGTCAGTGGGGTAGGGTTAGAGGGCAGAATACCTTCTTAGGAGTGACTTAATGACCATGTTTGAGCTGTTTCTGGCTACCCTGAGTGCTTTTTGTTGATTATCTTCCTCTAATGCTGGCAGATGCAAGCAAAGGTTCCTGCCTAGGGCTCTGGGACATAACTGCAGTGGAGAGCCTGGCATTGTGTGAGCCATGGTGGCAATAGCTGCATGGCCCCATGCTGTAGAGCTAAGTGACTTTCCTTTGTCTATGGTGGAGGTGGCGTTCAAAGGCTGAGCAGGGAATGAGCTACCTGGAGTGCTTCTTTGACTCAGAAGAGGGGCTTGCTTTCTCCATTTAATGCCTATGCTTAGAAGTAATCTTGAGCAAAGAATTACTTGGATTTCCTGGCTCTGTGATCCTCCCTCCATATCCACCCAGCCTCCATGTTGTGCTTTTTCTGTGCTTCTGTAGTGGGACTGGACCCAGAGAGGTCATACCTGCCTTACTGAAGCCACCACTTCCTAGGAAAAAGTATTTTCATACACATCTTTAGATGTCTTGGAAACCACTGAGAAACAATTTGTATTCGTGCCACCTTTTAGTAGATGACCCAGAGTTCTGGTATATGCTGTGGTTCAGTGCCTCCAAGGTGGGGATGGTGAGGTTCTTGTTGAAACAATGCTGTAAAAAAATTATTGCCAAGAGCATAGACTTTCAGCTCAGCATGCCATTAAGCTTCAAAAGAGCTAAGGGTAGGTCCCTTTGTGGTGTGTGCTCTGTCTGGGTATCAGTGCAGCACTTCTGCTCAAGCTGTTCTTTGAGCCCATCATCTGAACAGGGTGTGGGAATTCATCTGTTTCTGATAGAGACCTCACAAAAAGCTGTTGCTTCTTCAAGCAGCAGTTAGGTTGAGGCATACTGGCTGTGTTTGTTGCAAAGCATTCAACCAGTGTTCCTGCAGGCAATCAGCCTTTGGGTAAGCTTCCAGATGACTTTGCTCAGAAGCACTCAGGGGATCCTGGGCTCTTCAGATTGTCTCTGCGTTTTCCTAGCAGGCTGATGGGGTTTCTAGGAAAAGTTACATAGCTTTTTGCATCTGCTGGTGTCTCTGTAGTTTTGGTGTCTCAAATGAACTTCAGCCACTTCTTATTTGACAAAGGCTTTGTCTTATTAAAAGATATCAAGTCTTTAAAGGGCACAGCCATGGCCAGCTCATGCACTTCACAGCCATAACTCATAAGGTTTGAGAGCTTGTACATAGGGCTTCCCTATGGCAAGGTCACTGCTATTGCACATAGGGCTTATATGAACAGGGAGTGTCTGTGTTTCGTAAGAGAACCCAAACCAGGCATTTTGCACTTCATTCAACGCTTCTGCTGAGATGCAGGATCAAAAAACCCTCAGATGTTCTTTGCTCACCTCGCTGCTTGTGTGGACTGTGCTCTGGACATTGTCCCTTGCTAGGACACCCTGGGCCTGCAGCACTGTGTGGGTCTTGCTTCAGAAGTAGTGCTCCTGGACCTTTGGTGACCTTCTGCCTTGGATTACACAGATACTGCTGACATCCCTCTTGCAGCTGGCTGTGGCTGTCAGTGTGGAACCAGTCTGGCCATTGGATAATTTCAGTGGTCTTGGCTGGCTGGGGGGCTTGGGCTCCTCTATCCATGTGGTGCCTGCACAGTAATCTGCTGTCCTCTTGGATGGAGACCCAGGGATGTTACCTTGGGAATGTAACATTGCTTGAGGTGATGTGTGGCAACAGTTATTTCATAGACAGCTTCCTGGCTGTGGTATGTGGTTAAGATCAGATCATCTGGAAGCTGTTTGCCAGTCTCTGGCAGTCACATACAGGCTTTGTGCTGCCCTTGGTTCCTAGGGAAAGCAAGATGTTCATGAAGCTGGTGTAAAAATAAGCTCATTTTGAGTCACAGAGAATCACTGACCTTCCTTGCTGAGTCCTTTTGTACTTTTGCTTTCAGCTCAGTCTCTTGTAAGTAGTTGCACTTGCTGAAATGAACAGCAAGTTTCTCAGACAGTGTCTGCTCCTAGGACTGATAACACTCCATGTTTATAGTTACTGCCAGAGACTGGGATGCAGAGCCAAGGACACTGCTCAGCTCTGAGGAACATTTTACCCTCCAGAAGGAGTAAGGAGGTCCCACCTGAACCCCTCCTTTGGGGAGGACCAGACAAGAGAGATGTCAGACTTGACCAAACAGAGTATTCCAACCCATACACCTCATACTCGGTATAAATTTGAGGGATCACAAGGGTCAAACCCTTCTTCCTGCTCTTCCTGCCCTTCCTCTGCCTGTGGTCCTGATCCATCCCAGCCTGAATCCCTGTGTTCCTGCCCCCACCTCCCAACTGCTGCTGACCCCAGGATTCCAGCCTGGACTTTCCCAGGGCTGCCCTGCAGCCTCGGTGCTGACCTGAGAGTTATTGGGGGAAAGGGGGGGGGGAACGTGGGATCAATTTTCCTGTATATTTGTATATATTTAGTAATTTTTCCTATTTATCATTACTGTTTCATTAAAGTTGTGTAGTTTAGTTTCCAACCCATCAGTCTCTCTCCCTTATTCTCTCTCCTTCCTCTGTCAGGGAGGGGAGGGGGATTAATAGAGAGCAATCTGTTACTCGGTTTAATTGCTGGGCCAGTGTTAAACCCTGACAGTCTCCATGTTACCCAGTGGGCAATTAGTGTGATATGTTTCATTGTGGAACAGTTTTACAGCTCAGCTACTGCTTGTCAAGTCTCCTCTGATGCCAGAGGATAGGCCAGTAAGTGCTATTTATACAGCATGTCTGCTAAATTAATGCTCTCCCTTGCCAGTGTGTACCCCAAATTCCAAGAGACAGGTTGAGTAACTGTTCTCCTCAGTCTTCTGGTTGGAATTGCTCGTCTGCCAAGTCAAGGTTGGTGCTTGATGTCATATTGTGGCCATGCAGGTAGGTGTTTTACTGACATGACACTGTGTCAGATGGTGTGGGAATTGTCTAGAAAACCACTTGACCTGCTTTTAGTTTTTGCTGAAAGTCTTAAGGATCTGCTCAGATGTTGTTCTGATGGGCAAAAGAGGAGAAACCAAATTCCTGCAGGTGAAGATGGCCACCCAGAACAGAAGCCTCAGCTGCCAGGTGTAATGAAAACCATCCTGGGGTTTTAGTTGGCAGCTTGTTTCCCATGTGACACACTGTGTGCTTTGTGCCTTCTCTCGTGGTGGCTTCCTCGTGCTGAGCTGTGCAACATGTATGCAGTGGGCACCCTGCCTGGTGCCAAACATGGCTTGGGGCTGGCACTGGTGTGGGTGTCCTCTCTGATATCCCTGCTCCTCTGTCAAGAACCCAGTGGTTCTCCTTGATCTGCAATGCCACAGCTGTGGGATGGTACCTCTTGGGCAGTGCAGGGAGATCTTGCAGGGAAAATGAGCTGCTTGGATGCCATAGTACCTGCTTACTGGAACAGTGGCAAAACTCTTTGGTTTTTCAGGGCTAGGTTAGCAATGACTTGGCACTGCACACACTGCCACTTACTGTGACAATTTGTTAACATTTGCTTTTATGTCTGTCTGTGACTGGGGAGGCTTTTTGTTTTGTGGTACAGTTGTCTGAAATTCAAACTGTAGAAACATTGATGTTTTAATAATAGAGCAGGCTGTCCTTCTCACAAACCTCAATTTTTAAAAGAACTTGCTGTCTCAAGAGCAAAATCTTTGCTTTTCCTTCCCTTCCTCCCCTAAACAGTCCTGTTGCAGGTTGTAGGAGCAAGGTTGGAGCCCACCTGCAGTGATTTAGGAGCAAAGTTGGAGCCCTGATTTTTTTTTATCCTAGAGATACCCAGTGGTACCCCCCAGGCCTCTCTAAATCTGAGGTAATTGCCAGGGATGCACAGGGTGATCAGTAACCATAGTGCCCAGGCAGAGAAAGGGTTTCTACCTTTCCAAAGGTTGGCACTTCATTGCCACTATGATTCTCTGAAGCATGTGGACCTTTAATGCTTTTAATTGTCTTCTCCTCTCCAGTCCCTGGTGCAGCAGCACACATTGTGCTGTGATCTGGGATGCTGCTTTCTTACAAAACAAAGCAAACCTTTGGGGGCATTTTAGGTCTTGATCCGTGTACTTGTGTTACTCTGGCAGCTGTTTGGCTGTGCTTCTCAGCTCAGGGACAGCAACTGTCTTGAGCTGCTTAAAACTTCCTGGCTTGGTTCAGGCTGAAAGCATTAGCTGCCAGCTGATCAAGTGTAATTTGTCTCGGGTGCAATAAAACCAGGGAGGGGAACCTCTTGGCCATGCTGCGTGTGGAAATGGGGATCCTGCTGAGCAGAATGGGATCTGGAGGGCTTTGGGTCCAACCTTCCCCAGGGAGCACTGAGGATGATACAGGGAAGAACTAGCTCATTGTACAATCAATCCCAAACTGTCAGTGCAAGCGCTGCCCTTAATCTAGATTGATTCCTTAATTGTTCACTGTAACAATTCTGTAATGAAGTTCTGTCTGGCAGTCTGCTCGCTGGGGGATTCGTGGCTGGCAATGGCCTCGCAGGCAGCAAATGTCCCATGTGCTTCACACGTGGTGGAGTTTGTAGGTTTAGAGGTCTGTTTGGAAATGCCCCTTTTGGGAGGTCGTGGTCAGCATGATTTCCCATGTGTCATTACCAAGATATTCTAGAACCCAGCACACAGCTCATCTGGCAGCTGCATGGGAGGAGGAGGAATGGAATTTTGCAGGAATACCTGTTGTCCTTTTCAGGTGCAGAGGCTGCTGAGGGTGGGAAGCCTGGATGTGGTGTTGCTATGCAGAGTAGCTGCTTGTTTCCTAAGTGTTTTTGAACTGCAGTTTTCTTAGAATCTGTTTGCTACATTTTAATAGAATCACAGACTGCTTTGGGTTGGACCTTAAAGATCATCCATACAGTTCCAATTTCCCTGCATGGGCAGGGACACTTCCCAGCAGCCCAGGTTGCTCCAAGCCCCATCCAGCCTGGCTCTGAACACTGCCAGGGATGGGGCAGCCACAGCTTCTCTGGGCACCCTGAGCCAAGGGCTCAGCACCCTCACACCAAAGAATTTTCTTCTTTCTTTTGCTTTGTCTCATTGAGGTAAATCTAACCACGTTTTCAGACCTTGGTGTCCTGCAGTATGGTAATGTTCAGGTGTAAGCTTGCTCTGAGAGGGGGAAAACTGCACTTCTGCATTAGGATAACAAGAACCTTGGTGGTTTGTGAGGGACTTTTGCAGCATCCTGGGCACATGTGCAGATCTGCTTCAGCTGGTGTCTTGCTGGTGTTAACGTCTCTGGGACATGATCTAATTTAGTGATCCAGTCCTGACCCATGTGCTCGTTTAAGGAAGAGGGAAATGAGCAGAGTGCTAACTGCTGCCTTCAATTAGCAGCTGCCTAATGAACTGCTTGGCTGGGTGGGGTGGCAGCAGCATGCAGCAGGGGCTGCTCCCCTTGGTGTGCTGGGTGCTTGGGGACATGGTGTGACAAGCTGACTGGCTGCTGTGAGGTGCTGCTGCTGCTCCTGTGGCCAGCTCCTCCCCTGCTTTTTCTGCTGGATGCTACAGGAATTGGTTAGTGGTCAAAATAGCTTTGCATGAACAAATAGTAGCAAAAGCACATCAATCCTGAGCAATGCACTTGATGTTGGTAATGAAAGGTGCTTTTGGATATAAATCCAGGCTGGAATTTGCTAAAGGCTTGGACCAAGAACAGTGCTGTGCTGTATTAAGCTAGTTTAGAGAGTTAAATAAGAGGGATCATATCATCTAAGCGGCCCTTTTCATTTATTTGTTTGCTGTAACAAATGAGACCTTGAAGTCCACTGTGTTACCTTGGGTAGGGTGCTTTGGGCAGGGTGTTGCTAAGGAACAGTGATTTGACTGGCACTCATGACTCTTCCAGATAAGATGCTGTGTGTGCTATAAATACTCACCAGTTGGGGTGACCCCTTCAAGGTGTGGCACTGGTACCATCACAGTACAGGGAGCTGTGTCCTGGCCAGTGGTTCTGCTTGTTGCCCACAGCCCCCTGGACAGGGTTTCTGGGGCGGTGAGAAGTATCATGAGGCCAGGGCTTGGGATTTCAAGGGGTGGCTTACATTAAAAACTAAAGGTACCTTTACAAGTGCTTTTTTACTGAAGAATTGGTCTTAGGAGGGCACACCTGGTCACCTTCTTGCTATTCCCACCTCCTTCCCTAACTCTCTGCCTGCTCTTTCCCCTCTAGCTTCAGTACAGGAAAAATTATGTGGAATTTTGTAGCAGAAGAGGCATGAAGTGCCCCAGGGGCATATACCATTGGGGTGCCCATAGCTGGTGCAGCACCTTAGGTGTGACCTGGAGATCTTTCTGATTTCCAGGCAGGCTGAGAATTTCCCCACAAGAACCAAGCTGTGTGAGCTTACTTCAAGAGTGCTACTTTCTCAAAAGTTCAGGAGAGTTGATTTCATTCTGATCATTCTCTTGCTCAAAGGGGCCTGCTGGGAATGAGAGGTCATTATATCTCCCCTAAGGCTCGTGCCATTCACTGGGGTAGCAAACTGCTATAATTGAGTGGTATATGGAGTGTTCTTGGCTGGTGTGACCTGGAAGTCTGATGGCTGTCAGCATGGCTCAAAGCTGCTTCTGGGAATAATGTGTGCAAGTGTCTCTTTGCAACTTTCTTGATTAGTCCATATGGGGATCTTGGATATTAAAACCAATTACTTGTCTTTAAGGTCAGGGATTTATTTGACCTACCAGGAACTGTTTCAACTTGGCCTGAATTGAAGGTCTTTGGGAGAGGGCTGTACAACTTCTGTAAAGAGGTTAATGAAGTCATGCTTTTTAAACTATTTCCCTGCTGTCTCTCTAGCCCAAACACTTAAGGCAGGACTCTAGTGCGTGACAAGCTCAAAAAGCAGCAGGCAGGTACTACTTTAAGCATGTCAGACTTTTTTTTTTTTTTTTCCCCTCTTTCCTTTTTAATGATTGGAAAGCACTTTGCTGGTGCTCTGACTCAGAATCCTGAGTAGAGGATTTTTCACAGAGCTTAGCTGGCTTGCCCTTGAGAGGCCTAGAGGACATGGTGAGGTACTTGATTTTTATGCTATTACTCTAACACAAAGTATGAGGTCTGGGTTAAATTTGAGACAATGCAGAAGCAGCAATTCAGACATCTGGCATTCCTCAATGGCAAATGGGGAGGTACCTGCTGGAAGGCAGGCAGGAACTTCTCAAATTCTTAATTTGGCTTTAGAGAGGCTACTTTGGGGATTAAAACTGCTGCAGGATCCACCCCAAAGCATAGGAGAAAATGAATATTAGTTTGTGGGTTTTTCTTTCCATTTAACTTAATCCAGTTGGTGGTTTGTGGGGTGTTATCTTCTGACTCTGCCTGGGGTTGGTGTTTCTCATCTTGAAGGGTTGTGTTGAGGCATACTTAATTTAAAGTAGCTGCCAGAGCTGGTGAGCTTCTCTATAAAGCAAAGTGATAGCAGGAAAGTAGAAAAGAATAAATGCTGCATAAGGATCCTCCAGTTGAGTTTTCTGCCTTAATCAGAGGAAAACAATGTGTTAAGCCAGCACTTGGACTGGCTAGTACTCCAGCTGTCTGAGAACAAATGGAATGGACTTTAAAAATGACATTAAAGTATGTGTGGCTGCATTGTGGGAAGTGATCTCTGCTGAGGGCTGCTTACATACCCTTAGCTTGCAGCCATAAGCCTGTGTGTATGTTCATTTTTTCCAGAGTGATATCCCAGGTTAAATGAGCAGCTTTTAGAGGACTTGTGTGGTAGTGGCTAACCTGAATACTTGGTTATGGAGTCAAATCCTCAGGAGAGCCTGTTTTGGTTCCTTTCTTCTCCCATTATTGTCCATCAGAAGGGGACATAACCAATAAGTGAAGCATCTGTGGGGCATGACGGGGGATGGTGGAGATGTGGGGGGGATATGGTACAAATCCACCCTTGCTTTGGCTGGTGGCTGCTCACAACCCTTCTCTTTTTCCCTTCTCAGCAATGGTACCAGCATGATATCCTTGATCATTCCCCCCAAAGACCAGATCTCACGAGTGGCAAAAATGTTAGCAGATGAGTTTGGCACTGCCTCCAACATCAAATCTCGAGTGAATCGCCTTTCAGTGCTGGGAGCCATTACATCTGTACAGCAAAGACTGAAACTCTATAACAAAGGTAACTTCTAGCTTGTATGGCTGCTGGCAAACTTCCCTTACTTGGAAGCAGCCTTAAGTTCCTGCACTATGCAATTTTCTGCTAATCAGATCTGTTGGCCTGTGCTGCTGTTTTGCAGTGAAATTCCAGGTATGTTGCCCATGGATGAGTGGTGTACTTCAGGAGCAGACCTTGGGGCTAGAACAGTAAGGTAGTCCTTGCCTTGAATAAACCAGATTAGTATTCTGTTCATAACAGTGCTGACTCTTCTGAGCTTGACTAGCCTTAAGAGCCATTCCACAGGAGTTAATTTGCATTAAACTAGCATGTTTCCATCAATCAGAAGCTTATGCATACCTTATGCAGCTATCATTGTTTTGAGCAGTAATAGGACCAGGCCATCTAAAATGAGTACTGGGAAAGTTTTCATCCCTATTTAGTCTTTAGTGCCCTTCATCGAGATGATTGGTGGTGTAAGAACTAGGAAAGCTTTATGGGGATGTTCAGATTTTCCTGGATTCTAGGAGCTTGCAGGCTCAAGGGTTTAACAGACAGATACATGTTCTGGCAGCTCTGTTGCAAGTCTACTTCATTGTTGCCTGTAGCTCCCAGCTGTTCAGGATAGGTGCACTAGATTAGTTTGTTTTCATTGTAGAGATCTGGAAGGGAATGGGATAGGGGAAATATAAAGTTAAAATCTTGGGAAATTCATTGTCAACTCTGCCTTGAGTCTCAAGGCGTACTGGTTAGTGTTGATGTGTACAGCTTGTGATTTTTCTTACTGATCTAAAATTGCATTATGTCCTTTGTAGTACCTCCAAATGGTCTGGTTGTTTACTGTGGAACAATTGTGACAGAAGAAGGAAAAGAGAAGAAAGTCAACATTGATTTTGAACCTTTCAAACCAATCAATACGTCGTTGTATTTGTGTGATAACAAATTCCACACAGAGGTAAGAAGTCTCCTATTGCCTGCTGGTCTTTCAGTAGTCAAAGTCAAGCTGCTTTGCTAGACTCACTGGAACAGTCTTTGGTGTGCTTGGGTCCACAGGCTGTAGAACAGCAGGCTTTAATTAAGACTGATTAATTCTGATGAAGCCACTGCATGGCTTATGACTGGCTAACATTCAGAAATGTGTGTTAATTGCTGAAAGCAGCTGAGATGTTACCCAGCTCCTGCTACAGCTGACTTTATGACCTACCTAGCAGCTGCTGAGTTTGTGTAACCCACAGCCATAAGCTTTGCTCTGTACCTGGAGGCAGTTTTGGTTTTTTTTTTCATAACTTCAGAAGTTCAGAGATCTTATTCCAAGCCAGGCCTTAAAGTAATGCCAAGATAATATTGGTACTGCCAGTATTGATATCAGATGTGTCAACTGAGACCCTTGATGGAGAACTGGCATGTGCCTGGTCTCTGGAGTAAAGTGGGCTTGGTTTTATTCACTGTTAACTTATCTTAGTTCAATGACTGGTTTGAGGCATATTTAAATTAACATGGATTACACTAGTCTTGTCTGCATGAAGTCAGTTTATTGCATCTAAGTCTCTTTTGGGTCTCTTGGCAGATGCAGAGGTCTCAGTATTTGCAGTAGATAACTGCCTGCCTTTCATGCCTGTGATGTTCACCACAATGAATGTGTGGATTGAGACTTAATTGCTTATCATCAAACCCACGTGACATGGGCTTGACAGCACTTTCAGTGGTGTAGTTTTGCTTGTTTGCTTTGGTTTTTGGAGATCTGATCCATGATTGAATTCAAAAGGGTATGAAGAGTACAAGGGTTGGAGGTAGGAAAGGTATGAGTGGTGCACAGGTGAGGTACATCCCTACTATTGTTTCCACACAAAGGATAAAATTCCAATACATCTTTGACCTGCCAGGAGTACCAAGGCTGTAGACAGGTTCAGCTCTCGAGCTCTGCTGAGCCCCTGTGTCCAACTGCAAGTGAAGGGTAAATGGGGAATTCAGGAGAGATCCAGAAGTGCAAAGCTGAGACAAGTATCTGTCTCTGCAGTTGCTGGCAGTGGGTGGACACTGGTGGGATGCCTTCTGCCCTATCAAGAAAGGGATAATTTGGTCTTTGCTGCAGCTACTACCTCAGGGCAGTGATTCAGTACAAAAAAGTAAGTGCTGCCTGGTGGGCAGTTCCCAGGATGCAGCTGTAAATACACTTCTGCTTCTGTGTAGTATTGCTCAGCAAGAGAGAGGCAATAACTTGAGAAGAATTTGTGGTAATTGCTACTACTGATGATGTGATTACCTACAGCACCTTTCTCCATGGGCTGTTTGCTCTCCTGTGTCTTTTTGAGTATGTGGTTTTTTTTTTACCTGGTATTGTCTCACTGCAGAATCAGATCTAGCTGTAAAAAGCCTGACTTGAGCAATGACATGATGTGAGCACTGAAGTCTTGATTTGTCTCTCTTTTGGTTGTAGAGATTTGTCTCTCTTTTGCTTTTAACCTGGTGGTTCCCCCCAGCATGCAACTATAACTCAACAGCTGGGCCATCTGAGTCAGTACATCAATAGATTTCCTGTGCCAGTGAGGGCATAGCAAGGAGCAGAAAAAGGACTTGATCTTTACTTTTTGGCTGTTGCAAAGGAGACAACTCAGCCTGGGCTGAAGGAACAGGCTAAAAAAGCAATAGTCTCTTGTTTGTGCTGGATAGGTCAAATAATGGAATTGCTGACATAGCATTAGTGAAGGGGAAACTGAAAGAATCGCTGATCATTGGATACTTTATTAAAATAAGAGGGAATCAAGAACATCAGAGCTGTAGTCATCTGCTGCCTGGCAAGAGTAGCTGATAAGATTTCCTCTAGATATTTTATTGCCTATGTGAAACTGAAGTAACTTCCCAAGAGGGATATAAACCCTGATGTGTGTCTGAAGGGTAGGATTTATAATGACTTATTTTGATACCTTGGCTGGAACATTCATTCCAGTCACATGATTTGCTTGGCTCTCTCCCAGTTAAATAGATTGCAATGTAATATGCCACTTCCTTCTCTCATTCATCCCACTGCTGAGGAATTAATACAGAATATTTATTTTGGCCTGTAGAATCCATTAAACCTTAGTGTCTTTTTCTTCTAAGCTTGAAAGCTGTAGACTTGGTTGTGTGGATTTTGGATAAAGATGAGTGATGGTGTTTAGCCTTTCCATTCAGCCCAGTAATCAAACTGGCAGGCGTGCAGGCAATTAAAGGTCCTGTGCAGCAGACCCATGCCATCACTCTTGCAGCATTATACTGGTGACTTTAAGCCATCTGGATTCTGACAGGTTCTCCATCCTGCTGATGTGGTTTTGCCATCCAGAAAGAGGATTTTTGCCATTACTTTTATTGGGCATGTATAAGTAGAGTGTGCATGCTGCATGTGCCCCTCAGGCTGCCCTTGGTGGGAAAGTAGCCAACAGATTTCCTTGAGAAAGGAATGTAGAGTTTGTGTCCCACACCCCCAGAGCCAGGACTGAGGAGGGAAATGGACAAAAGGAACTCAAACACCCTGATACTAAGCAGTACTTCAGTTAAGTCAGCTTCAGTGATGTTACAGGATTAATTTAACTGCCTTCTTTAAGGGGAGGAAAATTGAAGGATATCTTTATTTTTTAGCAGAAATATTGTGGCTGTCTTCTCAATAGCCAGTTAGGCACAGGACAATTATTGCCTCTGTTACTTAATTCTGCTTTGTAAGGCTCAACTTGTTACAGCCACTGTGGATTTCATCATTCTACCTTGGGATATTTTGAAGTCAGCAGGTGCAGCAAAGCGGGGCTGTGTTGGTGCTTGGTGGCGTCAGACTGACTGAGCAGTGAGCTAAGCAAGCTCTGCTTTTGTGGCTGGAATGCTTGGAAAATTGTTTTTCTAGTTTTTCCAGCCAGAAAAGTGCTCCAGCCTCGGAAAGGTGTGATCTGTTTCACTTAACACTTTACAGAGCTGATTTTTAGGGTTTTGCTATGACACCTGCCTGTGACAACATGTGTTGAACTGGTAGTGCTGTGGAAACAGTCATCAAGCTGAAACATCAGTTTTCTTACTGTTCTTGGCACTATTGTGTGAGATAGTAACAAGGGCTTGTCTCAGCTCCCAAATCTGCTGCTCTTCCTCCGGCTTATTTGCAAAAATAGCACTAAGCACCTACAGAACTAAAATTTCTTAAGGTGTATTGTTTCTGGTAGCCTTTCTGAACCAAAGTGCTTAATAAACTGGTTCTTACTGCTCCTGTGATTCTCTGTTCCAGGCTCTGACAGCACTGCTTTCTGATGACAGCAAGTTTGGCTTTATTGTAATAGATGGTAGTGGTGCACTCTTTGGAACCCTTCAAGGAAACACAAGAGAAGTCCTGCACAAATTCACTGTGGATCTTCCAAAGAAGCATGGTAATGTGCTAGTTTCTCTTGACTGTTTGCAGCAGAAAGTTGGGGGGGAGGAGGTGTGAGGGAAGAAGAAAGGAACTTGGTCTGTAAGTGTTTACTAGCACAAGTGGTGATGCCTTTTGGTAGTGTCTGTAAAGACACTTGGCTTCAGTTATACTTGGGGCCATGCACTAATAACCTTCCTGAAATGGAATGACTCCCAAACACGTTTGTTCTCTCCTAAAGGTAGAGGAGGTCAGTCTGCCTTGCGTTTTGCCCGTTTGAGAATGGAGAAACGACACAACTATGTCAGGAAGGTAGCAGAGACGGCTGTGCAACTCTTCATTTCTGGTGACAAGGTGAATGTGGCTGGTCTCGTTTTAGCTGGATCAGCTGACTTCAAAACTGAATTAAGTCAATCTGATATGTTTGATCAGGTGAGTGACCTCTTCTGAGCAAAGCCCAAATGTTTAAGCTG
This sequence comes from Phaethornis superciliosus, assembly GCA_023637945.1. Classification (NCBI taxonomy): domain Eukaryota; kingdom Metazoa; phylum Chordata; class Aves; order Apodiformes; family Trochilidae; genus Phaethornis; species Phaethornis superciliosus. The sequence goes on along the minus strand of JAJQWJ010000016.1, from coordinate 13,524,103 downwards.
TCAGTAGTAACGTGGTGATAGTAGTAGCTCTGGTATAAGATCCATCATAAGAGGACTAACCTTGGTGTGTTGAGTGATTTTATTGAAAATCTGTTATATGCCAAAGAGCAATTCCTTTCCTAATACCTCCTGCAAGGAGGGAAGATCTCCTTTTCTTAGTAACAGAGCTAATAAGAAATTGACCCTCCCTGGTTTGGAACTGACACTCCCATTCTTGGTGTTCCCAAATCTAAAGTAGAAGCTTTATTGGAATTAAACTCCACTAAACCTAATCTCTGTCTGCGTTGCCTAAAAATTGTACTTCAATATTAAGTATTCAAAGTTCCCTCTGACTCAGAACAACTGCTTGCAAGTGAAGCAAAATAGATTAATGCTGTGACTCTTGCCAGGTACTTATTCCAGAGGCATTATGAAGTAGTCTTGTGGCAGTGCTCTGTAATAAACTTTTTCATGTCTCCTCATTTTCTCATTCAGCGGTTGCAATCCAAAGTGCTCAAACTAGTTGACATTTCATATGGAGGAGAAAATGGATTCAATCAAGCAATTGAGCTGTCAACTGAGGTCCTCTCCAATGTGAAATTCATTCAAGAGAAGAAACTAATAGGTATGTGGCTACATGCTCAAATATGCTTGACTGAATATCCTGATCTTGATTCTGACCTCCTGGTAATGCCTTTCTGTGCTGCCTCAGCCCTGCAATGCTTTCCAGCTTGGGCAAAGCCTGACTGGTAGTGATTCCTTCTGTTACTTGGACACCTCAAATGGTGCAGGAGATAATACGACAGGATTGAGTGGGGCTTTTTTTATTTGGTTTCTTTCTCCGACCAGACTTCTCAGATCTCTGTTTTATCTTTTAATTTGAGCTCCCCTTAGTTTCAGGCCTTCTAAATTACATGCTTTGAGTTGTTACCATATCTCTGGTTTGTTCAGCAGCATTGCAGTCTCCTTTTCCAGTTTCTTCAGGCATTTAAGTCATTGTTAAAAATCCATGTGGCACAGTCAGCATTCTTGACAACTCTCTGTATCCCTGGCTGCAGGACGATACTTTGATGAAATCAGTCAGGACACAGGGAAGTACTGTTTTGGTGTTGAAGATACACTAAAAGCTTTGGAAATGGGAGCAGTAGAGATCCTGATAGTCTATGAAAATCTGGATATAATGAGATACGTTCTGCACTGCCAAGGCACGGAAGGTAGGTAGTGCTGCTGTGAGACTGGAAGCTCTGTGTGAGTGACCAGCTGAATATGACCCAGCATGTGGCCAAAAGCATACTGGCTTGTATCAGCCATAGTGTGGTCACCAGCACCAGGGCAGGCATCATCCCCTGTGCTGGGCATTGGTGAGGCTGCACCTCAAATTCTGGGATCACTTTGGGCCCCTCAGGACAAGATGGACATTAAAGGGTTGGAAGGTGTCCACAGAAGGGCAGTGGAGCTGGGGAAAGGTCTGGAGCACAAGGAGAAGGGTCTGGAGAACTTTGAGGAGTGAATGTGGGACATGGGGGTATTCAGCCTGGAAATAAGGAGACTGAGGTGGAGACCTTGATCCCTGCAGCTCCCTGAAAGGAGGTTGGAGCTGGGGGTGGGGGATGTTGGTCTCTTCCCCCAGGGAACAGGTAGATAGGACAAGAGGAAATGGCCTCAGGTTGGGCCAGTGGGGGGTTAGATCTAATATTAGGTTAAACACTGGCACAGTCTACCCAGGGAGGTCACTGACTCACCATCCCTGGAGGGATTTCAAAGCCATTTAGATGTGATGAGAACCATGGTTTAGCACTGGACTTGTTAGAGTTAATAGGGTTAATGGGTGGACTTGATGATCTGAATGATCTTTTCCAACCAGAACAATTCTGTGATGCTGTGATCAGACCCTTGGTGCTGTAAATGCTGGCTGCTCTCAGTCTGTTGCTGTCTTTAACCTCTGTCTGGCAGTCTTATCTGACCTCATTTTTTTTTTTTAACCTCTTCCTTCTCAGAGGAGAAGATACTGTATTTGACACCAGAGCAAGAGAAGGATAAATCCCACTTCACAGATAAAGAGGTATTTCAGCTTTGGTGCTTGCAGACTTATTGTATATCTCCTGGTGCGGCATTCTGATTATTTGCACTTATTATGTCACAAGCATATGAGCAAAATGACCTTTCTGGCACTCAGATATGACCAAGAGTGTGGCCTATGGCTCTTCTGTTCATAGAAGACATAACCCCTGGAATCTGGACTTGCTTTTCTCCAGTCCTCCCTGCTGCCAGTTCCAAGGTTGTGTAAATAAGTTGAAGTGGCAGTCAATATGGGGTCTCTGACAACCATCTGCTAACAAGAGTTTGATAGGCACCATGAAATATGCAGGCTGAGGTCCCAAACCACTACTCCCTGCTTATTGTGCACTGATTTTGTCAATACAAAATAACTGTGAGGCTAGAAATTAGCACACAGATTTAAGTGCAGGGGAGTGGTTGCTTCCTCATGCATTTGAAAGGTGGATCTGTCATTCTCTGCCTAATGATTTCTTGCCTGTCCAGGTCAGAAAACCTTGATGGGGTAGGGGTTCTGTTACTATTTTATGCAGTCTTACTATATATTATTTTGTGAGGTCTGACAGGGCCATTTCCAGCTGCTTGCCCTCCTGGTGGGGTAGTTGCTAATTCCTTCTGTGCATGGAGGATGTACAGTGTTATTGGCATAGAAACACTGCATCACTGCAGATAATCACTTGAGCTTTTACTTAGAAAACTCTGCTTTTTGCTCCTTTATTTGTTCCTAGTATTTCCTAGAGTAAACAGCACTTAGGTGAATGGTTGTGATTTTGTGGGATTTGAAGCAAATCCAAAGAATCAGTCAAAACTAAGAGTGGAGCATGAGATGACAATCGAGCAGACAAAAAAAGAAGATATTTTCTGTCCTGCTTCTGCACTAACTTCTGCAGTCCAGAGGCCTGTCAATACTTAATTTCTTAGCACCAGGAGCCTTCTGCTGGTGCCAGCACTTGTCTGTTATGAGTGTGTCAGGAATTCCCACCACTGGGACCTGGCAAGTGTGTCAGGCTACTCCAGCCTGCCCAGCATGAAGACTGGAAGTCCCAGTCTTTCAGGCTAGGACTGAAAAGATAGTGGTGATGTTTAAGCCCAAGGCAACTTGTTATGTGAATTTTCTTAATACCTAACATGCAGTGACTAACGTTTTTTTATTACTTTTTTCCCCCTCAAATGTCTACGTAGACTGGCCAGGAGCATGAACTGATAGAAAGTATGCCCCTTCTGGAGTGGTTTGCAAACAACTACAAGAAATTTGGAGCAACATTGGAAATTGTTACAGACAAATCACAGGAAGGATCCCAATTTGTGAAAGGATTTGGAGGAATCGGAGGTAAGTGGCAAGACAAAAAACAATGTTTTTTATTTTTAATGGTTGTTTTGATAATCTAGTACTAACACAAAATGAAAGCTAAGCACATTAATCTTGTCTTAGTCACAATAACAGTTTAAGAAACTATCATGTGTGTCAGGGGTTTCCAGGTGAACTCAATCCTTGTTCAGCAAGATGATGCTGCATGTTAGGCAGCTGTCACCTCAGACTCTCTTCCTCGGATCATTTTGTCTTTTGGGGTGCTCAGAGTTGGGACTGTCCTTTTTTTCAGCTGCTGAATTTCTGAAGGGCTGTGAACTTCTTTGCTCTGTCTCTGCAGAATTACTCTTTTGTGGCAGCCCTCAAGAAAAAGCTGCTGCTTGTTTGCTGATAAAGCAGCTGTTTCTATTTACTGTGTTTAGGTTGATGGGTGTAATACAGAGATGAGTGTCTTTCTAGGGGCCAGACAACAGCAGTTGGAAGGAAATAAGCTTAATTTGTTCAGCGACACAAGGAGCGACAGGTATCCAGGGGTTGTGATTCCAGAAGTCCTTCCTCTCCTGCCAGATCGAGCCTCTTTGGTGGGATACTCCCTGCTAGTGTGCTTCAGCCCCTGTAGTCTTAAAAGGAAATATTCCTTGAATACCCTTCACCTAAGTAAATGCTTCCAGGAAGCCAACCTGGTGTTTGGGGTGGGAAGAGTACAGGAAGACAGCCACTAAGTGCTGCTTCTGCTCCTCTGGAAAAGTTAGGTCAGTGCCAGCTGCCTTCTGATACATCGGGTAGACCTCCCTCTGAGCAGCTGGAATGGGACATGCCATCTACTATGGGGTTTTGGTTTTGTTTTTTTTGAGATGCAGTCCTAGAACAGGCTTATCTTTTCTAGAAGAAAGCTGCTCTGTGCTGGACAGGTAAGTGTTACATCTGGCAAGGAATTCTGTCAGGCTGCAAGGTGGATATGACTCTCTTGGACTGCATGTCTGCTGGGCAGTCACCAGCTTGAGCGATTCAAGTGCTAAATTATCTTCTGAAAACTGAAATGAGAAAGTTTTGATGTGCAGACAAGGCTCGGTAAACTGCTTAAAATGCCTTTCTGGCTCTTTGAATTGTGAAGAAGCTAAAGAGTGTTGTTTTCACCAGGTATCTTGCGGTACCGCGTGGACTTCCAGGGCATGGAATACCAAGGAGGAGACGATGAATTTTTTGACCTTGATGACTACTAGGTAGTCGACCTGGGTCCGGCAAAACGTGCCTCGCCCCTCCAGCATCCAACCCAAGGAGCAAACTCATGGTGGAAAACACAACAGATCCCTGCCTTAGATTGGAACATTTCCAGAACTTGATCCACAAGCATTGGATATAAAAAAAAAAAAAAAAAAAAAAAAAAAAAAAGCAAGCAAAACCCTACACTTTGATTTGTCATAGTGTCAGTACAGCAGCAAACTACTAAGTTCCTATATGCCACTTTGGACTAATTTAAAAAGAATCCCACTTTTTACTTTTACTCAATGGTGAAATTGGTTGCTCTTGTATTTTATGAAAATGATTTTTTTAACCTTCATGATACATTAACTGCTGTAAACCTCTTCCTTCAAAAATTAATAGAAATAAGATCCTACTGGTTTGTTTCTTTTTACTTTGGAGAAATCAATTGCTGCATTTTGCAGCAACGTGACCCATTTACATGGCATTCTCAGCTTAGACTGCAGAAGAAGAAATGCAATGAAATCGGAGCCATTCATTCTCTTCAAAAGAATGAGAAGGCACTTACCTAGAGTGCTGGCTTATAATGTGTGGCTTGCAAATTCAGATGGTTTGAGGAGGCTTACCAGCCAAACGTGCTTTAATCTATTTGCAGAAGCACTGCTCTTACAAACTAGGAAATGCACTTCGTTGATTGCAATGAAAATGCTGCTGATGTCTTGGGCTTAATTTGGATTTGAGCAGTGCAGCCTTCAGGATGATTTTTTATTTTCCAGTCTTGACAGAAATAAATATGATTTAAGTGAAGTAAGGTACACTGCTTTGTTTTGTCCCTCAGTTTGGTTTGGGTTTTTTTGGGTTTTTTGGTTTTTTTAGTTTTTGCTTTAGGACTGCGTAAGGTTTCCTTGATTATGTGAATTTGAACACACCGTTCTTGAGTGGAAGTGGGTATTTTACAGGAATAATTAGTAAAGGGAGTCCTTGCCAGAAACCCTAGTACTGGTGAGTTTGGAGCATTTGATACTAAATACATTGAACATTGGCACAACCCACTGGGGATATCCTCCGTCTCCCAGCACTAAGGTAGTCTGGTGGATTGGCTTACAAATGTCCTGTAAACCTGATGCTGAACTCACTTGCTCTTTCATGGGTTAAAACTCGTGGTTGCATCAAGACTCCAGAAAGCTTCTTGTCTGGCCTGCTATATAGATGAAAATGGCAAAGGGTTTTTCAGAGGGTCTGGCAGGCAGAGGGTGAAGTGAACATTAGCTTGAGATAATGCACAAGGCTGCTTCTTTTCATTTGGGGTTCCTGGGGTCCCTGACATGGTGGTGCCTGGTAGCTCTGTCACTCTGGGTGCATCAATCAAAAGCAGCTTCTGTTCCAAGCTGCATACCTGCCTATTTTTTTTTCTCCAATAATCCTGTTTCACTTGAATGGAAGGGGGGAGCTTGTCCTACAACTTCTGCCATGCTGTTCTTTGAGGTCCAAAATTACTGTCATTGTGAGCAATACGATTGGTAACCCTGGTGTCTGACCTGGCAGGTGGCTTTGCTGTTATTTTCACATCAAAGCTGGAATCTCACAGAAGGTGTGACTGGGTCTGCTGTAGATTTGCATAAACCCAGGTTTGAGCACACGTGTGGCTTTCGCAGTGGTATGTTCTGGATTTTGCCATTGTAAATGGGTCTAATGTGACATGACAAGACCAGAGAAATTGGATGTAAATTTACATTTTTGAATATACTGCTTGTTGTTTCACATGATACATTAGGGTATGCAGCTCCTTTTTTGTAGTTTTTATTTTTACTATTTAAGTTTGGAAATGATGCCAAATTTTTGTATTTCTTTAATCAATGTGTTCTCTTCCGTGATATATATTGCATTATATATTGATGTGTATATCAATATATACTGATATGTATTACACTTACACATGCAAACACGTTAAACGGGGGTGAAAAATCCTAGCCTTCGCATTCTATATAGCCTCTGCAGAGAGATCCCAAGCAGTGATATCTTGGTGTTGTGATGTACAGAAATGGAGAAGAGTATTAAACCATATTTAAGAATATAGTACGGACTCCTGATTTATTTCCTTCAGTCCAGGAAAGCTTTACTCTCAGCTCGGTGCCAGCTCCAGGTCAGCGCTTGAGTTTTGAGGTGGCTCTTCTGTAGTTTCTTCAATACACTGAGTTGCTTTTTTAAGCTGTAAAGGAAATCCAACTTGAGGAGAGGTGAAAATCTAATGACCCAAGTTGGAAGAAGCCTTTGCTCCCCTGCCTCTCAGTACAAGACCAGTCCAGGTCAGACATCTGCTCACTGTGCAGGTCCTGTTGCAATGGCTTTCCCAGAAGGACCCCCATCCCACTCCACTGATGCTGAGCATCCAGCCCTGGGTGGCTGGTTGCCACAATTGTGCTCTGCAGTTGTAGCAGGCAGGAGAGCATGGCTCAGCCTCCTTGGGGCTCAGGATAATGGAGGTTTTGGAGACAGGACCTTTCTGCTGAAGCAGAACTAAAAATGATGCATAAACACACTTTTCTGCATACATCTCTTGCAGTCCTGGGTACAGAAACCTGATCACCATTCAGCTCCTGGTGCACATGAAAGCATCAAGCTGACATCACAAAATATTTTTAAAAAAAACAAACAAAACCAGGCAAATTCCCATCCATCAGACTGTGTCACAGGAGCAGCTATTGCTTGGAGAAAGCTACCCACGCAGTCTCACCCATTGCTGGAATCAGACATGTGGATGTATATTGTCTTCAAAAACCCCAGAAATATTCCACTTAACCCTTTACTGGCAGCAACAGCAAACAAGGTTTCTGCTTTTTGCTTTTGCATTGAGGAGGAGCAGCATCACAGGAGGGATGCCCAGAGCTGCCTTTCTCGTGCCACCCATGCTCCATGCTAGGTGTGCCTGGAAGCTGCAGTTTCCTCACACACTGAGCATCTTGGTGAGTTCTCCTGTCTCTTTCTCTTCAACTTTCTGTGAGAAAACACAAGTGTGTCTATGCAGAGCAGTCCTGGGGCGGGGTCCCCCTGCTTGTACCCTGCTCACTCTCCAGCTTCTCCCTGGGGCACTACACACTTTAAGATGAGGTCACTGGAGAGAAACTGGGAGAAACTATTTTCTTCCTTACTGCTGCTGAAAACAATGGTCTCTGGGTCTCTTTAACCCTTCAGGCAGCAGTTCTTGTGGAAGGCTTCCTGTTGTCCTGGCTGTGAGATAGGCACTGGCATTCAGGATGGTCTCATATTGGAAAGTGCTGGTTTACAGTCTTATTGTTTGGCTTCAGCTTTTTTGCTTTCTGCCTGGTGTGTTTTTGTTTTATATCCAGTAAGTCCACTCCATTCTTGCAGCATTTCTCAGGTTGCTTTTAAGTTGGCCCTGTGCATGTGAATGCTCTGATAATGCTCTTCTTTTTCTTCCTTTTTTTTTTTTTTAAAGTTGCTTTTTTGTATCACTGTAATTAAAGACAGAATTTGCCCTTTCTACCTTGTTATTTTGGGAGCTGGAGCCTGGCCTGCCCTGTTGTCACTAGGAGGCTACAAATACCATTGTCCTGGGAAGCCGAGCGTAGCTGGCAGCTCTGGAAGGCAGCTCTGGAATTTCACTCAGCTATTTTTAGTCAGTGGTGAAAAATTGCACTTCCAACACTTTGGGAGTCTTTTCCAGTGCTTGAATAAATCAAAGGGCAAATCCCAACTTTGCACTAACGAGTGGGAGGAGGAGGTGACCTTAAGCTTTTAGCTGGTGAAAAAGGTGAAGCTGGAGGCTGGGGAGGAGGAGCCCCTGCTCTGCCCAGCTGGTTGCTGCCATGCTTGGGATGGGAAGGGGCTACCAGAGTGGTACGACTTCATAGTCACTGGCCTGTCCTGCTCTATGCAGGTGGTCACTGGCCACTGCGATGTGGAGGTGACTCCTGGCTGTTCTCCCTGTGCCTTTTTCAGGGTTGGTCCCCCTGACTCCTCCTGTGCGGTGGAGCCATGTGTGCTGGTCTCTCTGCAAAGCCACCACGGTGACCACTCTAGCTGTGGCAGATCTTCCAAAGCTGGGACCTGGAGGCAGGAGCTCCTGAAGGATGAGTCCAGGTGGCTAAAAAGCCAAAGGAAACTAACCCACACTTTTTGTCTTTTTAATGCTAGGGCAGGAGGTTTCTGAGAAGCTGCTTCACCCGTTTGGCCACCAAGTTTTGGTATCAGTGGGCTGCAGGCAGAGGAGCTTTAGCCAGACTCACAAAATCCTTCTGCTTCACTCCAGCTGGAGCGAATCTCCATTTCTTGGGAGATGCTTTCAGCCCAGGTTGCTGTAATTTAGTAGAAAACCTCCTGATTCCCCCTGTGTTGCTGCCCCTCAAAATCCCCTGGGGGTGCTTGGGATGGGTCAGCCTGCTATGGTAGGAGTTATGCTAGGAGTCTCCCCCATTCCTTGGCCACAGGAGGCTTTGGAGATAGTGCTGGGATATCAGCACCCTGGAGGCTTTGGTGGACACCTAAGGATTGGAGCAGCAAGCAAGGTATAGGGCAGCAAGCAAGAAGGGAAGAGTTGAGAGTTTATCTTGTTTTGAGGAAGGGTTTTCCTCTCTATTTAAAAGCAATTTCACTGCCTTACACAGGGATTTTGGAGTTATCCACAGGAGCCCACCATGGGGCAGGTGATGAGGGATAGGCAGAGGGACAGCAAAAATGGCTTACAGCAGCTCCCAGTGACCCAGCGTTGGAGGAATGGGGCAGGTTCTCTGACAGGCTGATGGTTGTGCTTCACGTCCCAGGGAAAACAGGGGCTTTCTGTGGGACAGGTGAGCTGGTGTCAGTTGCCCTTGCTCCAGCACTCCTTGGGAGCCAAGAACATGTTTCTGGAAGGGAAGGAGGTTGCCCTAACCTATGGCACTGGTGGCAGCAGCCATGCCAGCTTTTAGACTCTGCTTCACCTGTTTATGTCAGGATGGATTTGGGTTGCATCTGTGGCTGAACAGATCTTAAACATCCTCCTCCTGTGTCCTCTGTGCATCATGAGTGTGACCAAAGACTTCATGGTTTTTCTGATCATTTTTAGGGTTGGCAGAGATGTGCTTTGCAAACCTTGCAGGGTGGGGACTGGGCTTCTGCACACCCACAGGTGGGTTTTCATCACTGCTCTTCAGCCTGGTGTGGTTTGATGCCTGGGTCACACTCATGTGCCAGAGCAGCTCCAGGAGGAAGATCCCAGGATGGAAGGAGGCTGCCAAAGGGGAATGCTCCGTGTGGCTTTGATGCAAGGAGCATCAGCTGCTTGGGGGATGTTCCATGTGGATTCCGTGGCTTTCCTCTCATGGTTTGTTAGTTTTTGTGTAACATTTTATTTACTATCTTTGAGCTTATTTGTAGAAGCTTGGTGTGAAAGGGAGACTGATAGACATGGGAGGTGAGTAGAGATAGTACTGGGTGAAGCTCCTCTGCTGTGAGCCTAGCTGAGGATAATTGAAATTAAATGAAGATTGAATGCTGCTGTGGCCTGGGGGCTCTCAGGCAGGCAAAACCCCACCTTGCTGGGGGGCAGTGGGGGCTGAGGGGGACCCCAGGGCACTAAGCAGGCCCAAAGGCCACACAGTTGTAATGCATGGTAAAAAAGTAACCTGGAAATAAATCCCAATGAAGTTCAACAATAGGTCCAGGGCTTTCCCTTTCCCTTGCAAAAAAAGTGGGTGGTTTATGGTTTAATCCCTCACTGCCTTGTGCTGGGAATAAAGTCTGTGCCTGGGAATTTGCTCTCAAATTCTTCTTAATGGGGTAATTTTGCTCCTTGCAGCCCCTTGCTGTTTTGCTGAGGTAGAAGGATGTGCCTGAAGGGTGCTGTGTTGCAAAGCAAGTCTGCTTGTAGCTTCATCGTGGTCTCCCAGCTGATTACTGGCTTCATGAGGCTGTCTCACAGTTGGCAGGACCCCAGCTGCCCAGATGTCACCTCTTCCCATGCTGGATGGAGTGCCAGCACTGCCTGCTTCCACACCTAGGAGCTCCTGTTCTGCTTGTAGAGCCAAAATCTTGTTCTGGGTAAGCTGTCTACTCCTGAGCAGTCCCTTGTCAGCTCCTTTGTCCTGCCAATGGCTCTGTAAAGTTCATTAAATGCTGAGGACTGAGCTTTGCAGCACATTCACCAGATGTGATCCAGTTCTTGAGAACACAAACCTAAACTGAAGCAGCTGCTCCAGCAGCTCTGCTTTCCAGATAGGGAAGAATCCAGATCAAATTCTCGGGCCAAGGGAAGTTCTGAAGCTTTGTGGTCTGCTGGCAGTGATGGCATCACCAGATTTACCCCCTGGGCTGAGCTGCAGTGGAAGAAGATTTGGTTCTGTTTAAAAAGGGTGAAGTGACAGCAAAATGGAGGGTGATGAATGGAAAAACCCTTTCGCCCCCCTGAATGTAGAGATGAGAGCCCTGGGAAGCCAGGCTGGCTCTGATGTTGGAACAGGGATTTCAAGGCTGGGTTTTGTTATCTCCATCCAGTACAAGGTGAAATTCCATTTTAATTTCTTAAATGTCCCAAACAACGCTGAGGGCATTGAGAAAATAAGAGACAGTGCTGGCATAACCTGGCAGTGTGTCTGCAGAGTATTTGCCAGTGAGAACAGGAGTATATTGGAGACATTTTCCAAGGCAGGGATGAAATAATTAGCAGGGTACATGTGGCTCGTTTTTATAGTGGGGCACTAGAGCTTCAGAACAGCTCTTTTATCATCCCAGGGCCAGGGGACACTGGTGAACCAACTGGTTTCAAATACAGGTTATAAAAATTTGGGGTGGTTTTCTTAATAATACAACTCTGTCATTCTCTATTCCCAGTTTGCAAATATCCTTCTGAGCTGTATGACCTGACCCTTTTTTTTTTTTTTTTTTTCTTCCCTGTAAAAGACCAACTCCCACCATCCTGGGAGGGTTTATGTTACCTGCTCAAGGGTGAAAAGAGAAACTATGGGCTGTTTTCTTACACTTGGGAAAAGTTTCCTGGATTTTTTTGGGAGACCTGGGGAGCAATGCCACTAGTCTGGCCTGGATGAGCAGTGGTCTGTGAGCAGAAAAGAGGATTGGTGAAGGAGAGTGGTGGTCCCAAGGAATGCAGAAGCTGAGCTGTTACCACATGCCTTTCAATGGGATCTTTTGGCTCCCTGATCTCTAGACCACAAATATTGGTATTTTAAGCCCCTCTTGTGCTTAACCTCATTATTTTAGGTGCTGCAGCAGAACTGGATAAGGATTGGCTCCTTAATTCTTCAGCAGGCAGCAGAGTTACTGCATTTGACATTGGGCAGGGGTAAGAATCATTATGAATCTGCTCAATTTTTTTCTGATCTTTAAAAAAAAAAATCATCAGACTTTGTGTCACCCCGTTTTGGCTACAAAATATTTCTTTGAAGGGAGGATAAGCATTCAAGTGCAGTTGTCCCTGCCCTAGCAAGGTTTGTTTACATCTTACTCCTACTGGCTGAGAGTTCAATCATCCTTTTTCCAGCAGGAGCGTTTGGAACCAGGTCTGCCCCTGCTTTTCTTGCACTGTGACTTGTCACTGGTCTTTGGGTAACCTCTGATCCCTCCCCAAACAGCAAAAAAACCCATTTTGAGACCCTAAGGTGAGGGGTTCTGTGAGTAGACTATATTAGGCTAGGGAGTTTGGAAAGGCATCCCAAGTTTGGGATATGGATAACCATGGATCTAACTCCTGGAGGATGCCAGCAGCTAACTCCCACCAGCTCCATAGCCACTCCCTGAGACTGGGTTGTTTGACCACTGCCTGTCTTATTTTTTCTTTTTCTTGTTGTTTTTCACCTGCCTGCAGCCTTGCTGGGTCTGTGGTGTGACTGGGGCAACGTCCCTGCCTGGGGGTCTGAAGGGGCTGTCTGTGAAGCACACATCACTTTTCTCCTCATCACATGGGTGTTTGACTTCAAGGGGGATCCCTGAAATAAGGGACAAGGCAACAGGATGATTCCCACCTGACTGGGTTAGTTGAGGCCTAAAAAAATTGCAGAAAGTGGAAAGGGGCTTAGAAATCACTGACTTCACAGTAAAGATCTGGGAAGCAGAAAATCAAATGGTGCTCTAACTGGGAAATATTCCTCTACTGTAACTCGTTACACAAACTTCCTGAGGTTTATTTTTGAAATACATAATTAATTTTGCTTCAATATGGTGAGGACAACATCATCCTCAGTTAATTCTTTTCATGTTGCACAATGTGGAGATATCACCACCAGTTCGTTGGTTTTCCCTCTTCCTCTTCCCCTCTTCCCCCTCATCCTCACAGGACAGATAAGAGGATCAGTGTCCCTTGTCTTGGTTTTCTTGGTATTCTGCACTAAAACAACAAAAATGGATTAATTTATAATGTTTTCCTTAAATTACTTTCAACATTCTTCTCTTTCTTACCATAGAAATTTTATTTTTGCACGCAATTAAAAACAGATCACAGATCACCAAAACCTCAAGTCCCACTCGTGACAGTCTCAAAGCCCCACGTCTGCTTCTGGAGCATCAGCTCTGATGCATTAACCACTCAGATCAGACCATGGATTTTTTCCTGTTATGTTTTTTTTTCTTTTTTAAAAACTTTTTTTTTTTGTTTTGGGGTGGTTGTTTGGTTTGGTTTGGTTTTTTTTTTTTTGGGGGGGGGGATGGGATGGGAGGGAGTGTGTCCTGTCCTGGACAATCCTTTCCAGAAAAGTAACTTTGGAAAGTGATACATAAAATAATATTGTCCTGGTCAGCAAATCTTTTCTCTGTGTATATTTAGACTGAGACATGCTGATTTTTGACTTTGTTGTCACAAACATCCGCTGCCTGGTTTGATCTCCAGAATGAACAGCTGATTAGAGGGAGAGCAAAAGCAAGCTGGATTTTGTCCCACCTTATCCTCAGTGATGCCTTTGTGAGCTCACCAAGGACAGTGGTGTCACACAATGTGAAGGTTTTTTCTTCTAGGTCATGGTGTGAAGGTGGATGGAATTCTGAGGGATGGCTGAAGGACCTCGGGGTGTTCAGCCTGGAGCAAAGGAGCTGAGGGGAGACCTCACACTGCCCAGTTCCCTGGAAGGAGGCTGGAGCCAGGGGGGGTCTCTTCACCATTTCCCACAGCATTCTCCTGAAAAAGCTGTCAGCCCCCAGCTGGGACAGGGGCACTCTGTGCTGGGTTAGGAACTGGCTGGAGGGCCGGGCCCAGAGAGTGGTGCTGAACGGTGCTGATCCAGTTGGTGGCCGGTCACCAGTGGTGTCCCCCAGGGATCAGTGTTGGGCCCAGTTCTGTTTAATACCTTTATTGATGATTTAGATGAGGGGATTGAGTCCATCATCAGCAAATTCACAGATGACACTAAGCTGGGGCGGAGTGTGGATCAGCTGGAAGGCAGGAGGGCTCTGCAGAGGGACCTGGACAGACTGGAGAGTTGGGCTGATTCCAATGGGATGAGGTTCAACACGGCCAAGTGCCGGGTCCTGCACTTTGGCCACAACAACCCCATGGGGAGCTCCAGGCTGGGCACAGAGTGGCTGAGAGCAGCCAGGCAGAGAGGGACCTGGGAGTCTGGATTGCCAGGAAGCTGAACAGGAGCCAGCAGTGTGCCCAGGTGGCCAAGAAGGCCAATGGCATCCTGGCCTGGCTCAGGAACAGCGTGGCCAGCAGGTCCAGGGAAGGGATTCTGCCCCTGTACTCAGCCCTGGTGAGGCCACAGCTCGAGTCCTGTGTCCAGTTCTGGGCCCCTCAGTTCAGGAAGGAGATTGAGGTCCTGGAGCAGGTCCAAAGGAGGGCAACCAGGCTGGGGAAGGGATCCAGCACAAGTCCTGTGAGGAGAGGCTGAGGGAGCTGGGGGTGTTCAGCCTGGAGAAGAGGAGGCTCAGGGGAGACCTCATCGCTCTCTACAACTCCCTGAAAGGAGGCTGGAGCCAGGGGGGGGTTGGGCTCTTTTCCCAGGCAACTTTCAACAAGACAAGAGGGCATGGTCTCAAGTTGTGCCAGGGGAGGTTTAGGTTGGATATTAGAAAGAATTTCTTTACGGAGAGGGTGATCAGCCATTGGAATGGGCTGCCCAGGGAAGTAGTGGATTCTCCATCCCTGGAGATATTTAAAAAGAGCCTGGATGTGGCACTCAGTGCCATGGGCTGGGAACCACAGGGGGAGTGGATCAAGGGTTGGACTTGATGATCTCTGAGGTCCCTTCCAACCCAGCCAATTCTGTGATTCTATGATTGATTCTTCTCCCAAGGAACAAGTTTCCAGAGGACACAGCCTCCAGTTGTAGAAGGGGAGGTTTAGGTTGGAGGTTAGAAGAAGCCTCTCCACAAAAAGAATTATTATTGTTAGAAAACATTGGCAGAGGCTGCCTGGGGAGGTGACTGACTCAGCAGCCCTGGAAGTGTTTCAAAGCCACGTGGATGGTGCTGGGGGCCATGGGTGAGCACTGGAGTTGATAGAGTTGGGTTAAGGACTGGACTCCATGATCTGAGAGGTCCTTTCCAACCAGAACAGTTCTGTGAATTCAGCCTGGGTCTGACAGGAAAATCCCTCGGATGGTTTTTACCTGGAAATGGAGCATTTCTGGGTCAGGGTCATTGGGCACTTGCCCAGCCCAGGTTGATGTCAGTGCCAGTGTGTGATTTTGGGCTTCATCACCCCAGTCAGAGGACTTTGGAGCACTGGAATTGTTTGGTATTGGCTTTGTCCAGAAGAATGTAAAGGGGGCAGCTTTGCACATCAAAGTTTCACCCCCAGACTCAGCAGCAGTTGCTTGATGGGGTGGGAGAGCTGCAGCTCGTGGT
Source organism: Phaethornis superciliosus (assembly GCA_023637945.1). Classification (NCBI taxonomy): domain Eukaryota; kingdom Metazoa; phylum Chordata; class Aves; order Apodiformes; family Trochilidae; genus Phaethornis; species Phaethornis superciliosus. The sequence goes on along the minus strand of JAJQWJ010000016.1, from coordinate 13,508,766 downwards.
TTGCAGGCCTCGTGGGAAGTATTCTTTTAAGCATCTTTGTATGAATAAAAAAGATTTCTGCTGACAAGCCACACAAAGCAGGCGTGTTGTCAGAAAGGACTTGGCACCATTTCAGTTTGTAGTCCATTTCCTATCAATCTGGCAGATATTTAAATAAGGTAATGGGGAAAAAAATGCTTAGCACAAAGCTCGAGTCCATTTCCCTCGGCAGCACAGAGCTCCTCCTGCTGTGCTGTTACATCAGAGTGCTGATTACTGTGGTTTTGCTTCCAATTTCCAACGACTTCAAATGCAGGGGGTCCCTGCAGTGTCACCACCCAAAGCAGCTCCCAGTGTCACCCCCCCTGTCACCAAGCGGTGGTGGTGGCAGAGGACGGCAGAAAGCTGCAGGATAGATCCCTAAAGGCTGGAAAAGCTCCGCAGCACCTGGCCTGACTGATCTGGAGTTCTCCTCCCTTCACCCCCGGTGCTTTCCAGTTTTAATCACGGAAGCGGAGTCCCCGTGCGGGCCGGGAATTTCCTCCCGGGATGGGTCGGGAGGGTGTGAGGGGCACTCCCAGTACCTGCTGCCTGAGCTAACGGTACCGCACGGCAGAGGCCCCGTGGGCAACACGGGAGGGCAGCCGGGCGGGCCGAGGCGGGGAGCGGATCCCCGGTGCCCCAACGAGTGGAACGGAACGGCTCCCTTCGGACCCGCAGCCCGGCACAGCAGCGGGAGGAGCCACCGTCGTCCTCGGTCCCTCTCGGTCCCCATCTCCGGGCCGGGGCGGTCTCGGTGCCCGGGCTCCCCCTGGGACCTCCCGGGGGCTCCTCCCGCCGCGGCTCTGAGGCGACGAACGCCGCTCCCAGCACCCCTTGCGCGGGCCGCGGGGCAGGCCGGGAGCGGGCTCAGCCAATAGGCAGGCGGAGCCGCGGGGCAGGCCGGGAGTTGTAGTCTGTTCTCGGAGGCGGCGGCGGGGCGGGTGTCGCCTTTGCCATTTCCGTGCGTCGTGACGTCGCCGGGGACGCAGCGTGCGTGCGTGCGCGCGCGCGGCGGTGGCGGGGGGGGGGGCGGCACGGGCGGGCGGCGGCGGCAGCGGCGGGGCCTGAGGGGAGCGGGGCGGGCGGGGAGCGGGACCGGGACCGCGCTGTGCTCTGCTCTGCTCTGGCGGGGCTGCCGCCGCCATGGAGCCCGACTCGGTGATCGAGGACAAGACCATCGAGCTGATGGTGAGTGGCCCCCGCCTCCCGCGCTGCCCCCTCTCTCTCTCCCTCCTTCCTTCCGTCCCCGCCGCCAGGCCCCGCCGCCCCGCCCGGGCCTATGGGGGGGGGGGGGGGGGGGGGCCGGTGCTGCCGCCCCACGGCGAAGGTGACTCCGGTAAACCCGGCCCGGGCCCACCGCGCCCCCGGCCCCCTCCCTGCCCTGCTCCTGGCGCGGGGGGGATGGGGGGGAGGGCGCCGCTTCCCTCCTCCTCCTCCTCCTCTTCCTCCTCCTCCTCCTTCTCCTTCTCCCCCGCCGCCGGTCTCCCGGCGCAGGCTGGGGCGCCACCAGCGCTGTAATTTAATTTAAAAAAAAAAAAAAATAATAAAAAAAAATATATATATATAATAACCTCCCCTCTGAAGGCAGAGCCGCTCTGGGAGGAGCGGGGAACCCGGGCACGCTGCAAAAACCCAAAGCGATTTTTCCCGGAGCAGCCCGGGGGGGTGGGGGCTGGGGCTCCCCGGCTCTGGCCTCCCCAGGGGCTTCCCCGCAGCCCCCCCGGGACGGGACGGGACCCTCCTGCAGCCCACGGGCCCGGTATGAACCCCCCAGGCAGCGCCCGGGCCCGGGCCCCTTCCTGTCCTCCCGGAGCCAAACCGGTGCTGGAGCTCCGGTCCAGCAACCGTGGAATTATCTAACGAGAACCTAATTGGTGTGTGCCCTCTAGCCCCTAATTAACGCTTACGACGCTAAATTTGGGTGAGTTGACAGGAGGCCAGGTGGAAGCAGGAGAAAAGGTTGGGTTTTTATTTGTTTTATTTTTTTTTTAATGCAAGCAAATCTTAGATATCTGTAGCCAAGTATTAGAGGCCCCTAATTTTACTACCTTTAGGGATGGATAAAATTAAGTTAGGGAGTAATTATCACTAAATATTTTCTAATATGTTACTGCTTTTGCATACAGAATTTCACACGGTCATACAGAACTGAGTGGTAAAATGGCAAAATTTGCTTTTAAGGCACTCTGAAGGTGAGCTGGCTTCAGTGGAGACATTAAATAGCTTTTTTTTAGCCAGTAGAATTGTTGCTAAACTCCTGGGTTTGGAAAATCCAAACATTTTGTAAGGGTAGTCTGTTCTTAAGAAGCAAAACTTATAAAAAAGCAAAAAGGCAAATTGCAAAAACCCCTTTGTGATTCTTTGTGTTTGTTTCTGCTCCCTGTTTGGAGGCCCTGTAGCTCTCAGCAATCCTCCTGTCCCTCAGCCCAATCAGTGTCACCCTGGGTGACATCAGAAGTGGTTCCACCTTAGTGGACTGCATGCTGGAGGAGGATAAAAGCTGGGGGCAGCTGTGCAGGTATCCCTTACAGGATGAGTCTCCTCCAGAATAAGATGTCTGCTAAATTTCTGAGGTATAAAGGGAGTTTGAGTGTTTTTTTGTTTTTTTTTTTCTTTCCTGGAACACAGGGTTACTAATACTCCTCAGCTTGGGGTTATGTGAGGTGCTAAAATAGCATTTGAGGCTGGAAGGTATGGTTGCCTCCCTCAGCTTTCTTGCTTGGCCTTTTGTAAGCACTTTCCCTCTTCTCTTTGGGATCAAATTGTCATCAGAGAGAAGCAAATGTAACATTTGCTGATAATTGTTGTGCCCTCTGTTTGCAGTTGACCTGGGAAATATGCTATCCATGACAAATATCAATGATGTAATTCAGATTTTTAATTAGGTAGTAGGAGATTTGAGAAAATTTTTTCACAAGAAGTTAATATATGTAACAAAAATTAATAAGACAAATAATTCTGTAGTTTTCAGTAGAAAATGGTGCTGTGAAATGTAGTTGGTAGTTGAATAATTTCAATTCTAGTGAAGAGAAACTGCTGTGTTGGAGGGTTCAGTGTTTCACTGAAAGTCATCCTTAAGTGAAGACAGCACTTGGAGGTTTTTCCTTCTCCTATGCTTTAGAAGACAAGAAACTCTGGAAGATTTGTTTAAATACAGAAAGCAGAAATCAAAGCTGTGCTGACCAAGGTTTCAATCAATAATTTCAGTTATTCACCTCTTTTGTTGGTTGTTAATGCTGGTGGGAAGTGTCCCAGCCCTGGGAGCAGCTCAGCCTGTCAGACCTAGCAGGATGCTTTTCTTTTTAAGAACATTTTTGACTAAAAGCAGGATGTTTTATGCTTCTCTTTGATACAGGAGATTGGTTTTGGTGCTCTTTGGGTACTCAAATCACTTCCTTCCAGTGACTAAGGATGAATCCAGTAAATAGAGGAGTGAATGGGTAATGCAGAATTTCTGAGGGGCAAATACAGTATGATTCTGATAAACAAGAGATAAAGTGTCAACGTGTTAATTGCCTGCAAATTTCAGAACACCATGTCCTAGCCCTCTGCTGGGCCTTCACTGGATTCATTTGCATTTAATTAAAGAAAAGTCAGTCATGGAAATAATATTGTTCTGTTTTTTTAAAGGTGGAATCGAAGAGAAATATTTTGGGGTTTCAGAGTGACAACTTGCATTTACCATTGGAAGTTTTAGTGAATGTGCTGAAGTCTTCTAGGACAGCTCAAGGCTGTACATGTCCTCTCCTGGTCTTGTAAAGCATGTCATCTCACCATTGTGCTCCTGATGACATTTCATGGCTTTCATTTGCAGATGGTATCGACCTTTGTAGGCAAGGCACACTCGGGTGCCTGCAGAGCTCACTTCAAGAGGCACAAGGCTGCAGACTTGAACTGGGGTTGGCTGCAGGAGGTGCAGGTCAAGGCTCATGGCAGATCTGGAGCTGGTTTCAGTTCAGATACCTTTGTACTCAACACCATTGCAGTGAAATGCTCTGCGTGAGTGGGCAAACTATTAGAGAATGAGTAGTAAGGCTGTAATCCAGAACAGATGGAGGGCTAGCCAGAGTGATTGAAAGGGCTCTTTCTTTCCCTGGTTTTGATTTTCTCTGTGAAATTAGATAACTGTAACCTTCTTGCTCCTTTAAAGAGCCCAACTTGTTTCTCTCCTAAGGTGGAGTACCAACAGCAATGCTTTAGGAGATAGTTTTTTTTTCTCTGACAGATTCTGAGTTGAGTCTAAAATCTATGTTGCTGAGTTGCAGCAGACCTGTTCCATGCCTCTGCCTTCAATACTTGCTCAGAGCCTTGTGGTTTTCATTTTCTCAGGAAGCTTCACTGAACCATACAGTTGTTTTCCCAGTGGACTTTCAAAGCAGGGAGTAATTAGCTTCTTAGTTTGTATTAAAGTGGTTGTAAAAGAATACATAAGTGTGGCAAATACGTTTTTTATGCAGGTTAAAAAGTTACCTATTTATGGGGTAAACTGCATTGAGTTTAAGATGTGGATAGTATATAAAAAAATTAATCCTGTTGCTCCCAGGCTCTGGTACTCAGCAGACACCTTTGGACATGGTATTTGAAGCAGGAAACCAACTGTGTATAAATTCTCACATACTGAGCTGGTTATTGTCTGTCTTTCCACTGTCTCTCTGATGTGTGTGCTGTTCTCCAAATGCAGATCCCCCTGCTGCAGAGTTGACAGTTTAAATTCAATATAGCACTGCTCTGTTGCAGGAGATTGAAGGGGTTATGGAAAGACGATGCTTAGGAATAAAACCAAAAAGCACTTGTTTGCATTAAATAATTTTTTTATACCTTGAAGTTATATATATGGAAAATATTCTTCCGGATATGCTACATCCACTGTCCAGGACGTCTCTCTGTGTCTCATAAAAGTGTCCAGTGTTTAAGTGCCTCTAAATAATAAATGAAGAGCTATAATTTAATACTTTGCCAAAAGTCTTTTAGTTTCTTCTGGCAGATATTTGATGTGAGATGAAGATCTTCAAATTAAAAAAGTAACAATCTCAGAATGAAGTCATTGACGTGGGATGGCCTTGCCAGCAGCAACTGCTTCTGTAAATCATGCCAGTGGTACCTGAGATTTCTTGGCTTACTGGAGCTGGAGATGCTTGTGCCCCTCAAGTTTTTAAAAGCTTTAAGTTGCAAAATAAATCCTAGCATTCTGTTTGGAAACCAAAATACAGTTGCTGTATGTATCTCGGTAGGGCTGTAATGTTCTGGCTTTTTTCTTCCCTGTTTCAATCATTGCAAGCCAAGCAGGCAGTTACATTTTTATGAATTTTTTTCCCCCCACATGTTCTTAGAGGAATCCTTTGAAGAGTTTACTTTTGTAACAATAGAGACAGGCTAGACAATGAGCATCTTTGCATCTGAAACACAGGAGGGTACTGGTCTAGCTAAAATGTTCCTAATCAAAGGCCAGGAGTAGATGCAGAGTTAGTAAGGTGTTTGTAAGCCTGTGTGTAAACTCCTTGGGCTTTCTTCAGTAGGATAACTATCTATCTGCTTTGCAGTTATCTTTTTTTTAATTATTATTCTCCAGTAGCTAAATGGGCAGAGCTGAGAGTTGCACATCTAACATTAAAGCAGTCAAGGACTGGACAGTTACATTCATGGGGAAAAAAGGAAATGGCTGGAGGAGATTTTTGAGGAGGTGGTGGGTAGGTGGCTCCTGGGGGGGCACAGACCAGCCTTTGGGGCAGAGGATGCAAGATCCATGCTGCTGCCCAGGCTGTCAGAGGGTCACATTTCAGAGAATGAGTGCCTGTGAGAGGAAGGATGCAAATATAAAGAGAATAGTTGGCTGTGACTTTGGCAACGATGCAGAAAATGGGAAGGAAAAGCTTCAGAAAATTAATTAGAGCAAGGCAACTGGATTTAGAGCCAACAGAGTGATGATGAAATGGGGGAAGTGGACAAAGAAGTGTGGAAAGCTGTCTCTTTTGGGAAGGGTTAGATGAAACAATAGGCTGAGCAAGGAAATGGGATGGCAGAGGGAAGAACACAAATATGTGGAGAAGAAGTTAGGAAGAAAAAAGTTATCTGAAGTTTGTGATCACTGTGGTGTCAGCTGTCAGTTTATATAGGTGAAGGGAAACTGCAGATGCTCCATTTCGAGGGAAATTTCTGAAACTAAGTTGCTTTTAGGTCTTAATAGAAACAGGTTACAGTTTCCCAGGAAAGCTAAATGCTGGTGTTTAACCAAGGGCATTCTAAATGTCGTTTGGTGTTCTGAGATCTTTTTTACCTCTCAGTGCAGTTACATTTTCTAACAACACTAAAATTTTCCAGCCTCTGCAACAATGCTGAGCAAGTAAGAGGCAGCAGAGAAGGTTCCCTTGCTGCCCAAAGGCTGTGAGTAGCCTCCTGTGTGTGTGAGCACCTCTGGGGAGTTCTCAGGTGATGAGTTGCCTGTGAGCTCTGGCTTGGGACCAGGAGGTCCTGAGTGATGCTCATAAATCCCTTGCCCAGGTGTCCCTGTGGAGTGAGATCCCCTGTTGGCAGACATGCTGCTATGCATGCCAGCTGCCCCCTCAGAAGAGCGATTGGGTTGCTCCTTTAAAAAGCTGCAAAGCACATGTGTGCCTTTTCTGTACTTCACAGTGTGCTGACTGTATCCCTTAGGCAGAGTTGTTGAACACTGCTGAAAATTTGGGTCACTGAGGAGTGTTGCAGCAGCAAAACAAACTGCCTTGCTAGGGGCTGTACCCTTAGAGAGACTTGGGGATGTCCTTTGAAGGATGGATATACCTTTTCATTTGATGTGTGTTTTCTAAAACACCTTCATTACGTGTTAGATCAGCTTGGTGTGTGTCTTTGGATGGTTTACACGTGGTGGCTGTTGAGGTTAGAGGTCCCTGGTGCTTTGATGTTTTTAGTTTCATCTTCCCCTGCTGCTCCGAGTGCTTGTGCAGCAGCGTGCAAAGGCAGATTGCTGATGGGTTTCAAATGAAATGGATGGTGCAGCAAACGTGCCAACATAAGGAGAATGATGTGGGGAGAGGAGAAGAGACCGTGGTCCTAAGAGGGCTGTGAAAAATAATTGTTGAGTTGCAAGGGAAAAAATAAATTGAAGAGAAATGAGAATATTTACTGTGTTGTTTAAAGTGATGCTGATTAATACTGATACTTATGTTCCAATTTTTTTTTTCTCTGATGATGTCTTTTTTATACTGATGCTACTGTTAATGTTGCTATATAATCTGACTTCTTGGTTTGATTTCCACATTATTGATAGGATCATTATTTATAGAAAATCCACCTTTTTTGGAAAACCCCTTTATTGATGTATTTATGAGCTCAATGTTGTGACATCTCACAGCCTGCTGCATTTATCTGTGCTGCTTCCACTCCTATCGCACAATTGAGACCAGATAATGCAAAAATTAATGCAATGCCATTTTTATTTTAAAAAGAGAAAAGTGTTGACTCTTTTTGGAAACTTAATTAGCTTCTCATGTATGTTAAATTAATGGTGGGAGCGTTTGAAGGCATGTTGTTTCTTCATTGCTTTGTTAACACAGGTCCCTTTGGAGTTGCATCCTTGTACTTCTACCCCAAGAAATTTATGTTTTTATTTGTGATCAAAGTAGTTCAGCTTTCAGAGCCTGTTTTTTGTATGAATACAGTTAGAAACTTGTAAGACGTAGGTCAGTGTCTACTTGTTAGGAAGAGGTATTGAGGTGCTTTCTGGGTAAATGGGTAAAAAAGCTTTTTGGGTCAACTTTGAGCTGTGGCAACACTATAAGGTTTTATTTTGTTCATTGACTTAAAAGAGAAATACAGCTATATACTCAGTTTTATGAGTTGTGGGCCTGCATTCTGAGTTTTGTATTGTTGAGGAGTTCTTGGATATGGAGTTCTGGTACAAAAGAAGTTGTGATAACTTATGTCCTTTGCCTTTTTGTGAGATGTATGTTTGTATTTCAGGATGGCTCGAATGATTGTGCTGACTTCAAGTCTTCTATCCTTTCCAGTCAAGCCAATTTCATACAGCTCTTGGAAAATCCATACTCAGAATCTGCTTGCAGAAACTGTTACAATTACAGCGGGTGTTTGATAGAGATTCTTCTATCCAGTTCTGTTGGGGCAGCAAGGGACTAGGCAGGGAAACTTGGTATTTAGACTGTTTCCATCATGCCAGTATTTCTCATGACAAAAATCAGACCTGTGCTGTAACACCTGCAGATGCTGTTCAGGAATGCCTTCACATGAGCTGCCTCTCCTTCCAGCACCCTGCTGACTCTGTTGTGACTTAGCAAATGAGTACGTTTATATAATTTTCATAGCTGGCTTCTTACTGAGCTATATTGTACTCTTAAAATTCTGAGTCATATGCTTTGACATCTTATTACTTTACTTGGCAAGCTTAAAAATCCTAGATTGGACAGGATCTCAAGCTTACAGTGCTGCTTTGTCCTTGAAATGTCGCCCTTTGGCTGACTATTGCTTTACCAGTGGTAGAAAAGCAGAAAATCTCCCTATGGTGAAGATGCTTCTTTCTCTGAGTAGCTCTGGGCAGTTGGGACATGACTGTCCCCACTGGGGGTGTTTCTTGGCACAGCTGTGACAAGTGGCAGTTTCTCCCACCCTTCTCCAAGTTGCTGGCACTTAGAGATGTGGGGCAGAGCCACGGAGGCTGAAGAACGTTTGGCTCAGCTCTCCGGAGGGGCTGGAAAGCAGAGGAACAGATGAGATGTCCTATTTTTCTGTGGATGTTACAGCCTTATTTTCTAGAAGACATCACTGTTGCTTCTGGCTGTTGTTAAGGGGACATTGTAGGCTATGCCTCAAGCCTTTTGGATGTCTGACATGGAAGGTGCACAGTTTGGTACATGCATAGGATTGGCACTCTGCAGAGTCCTGTTAGTGTTCAAGCTGCTTTAAGTTGGTCACACTCAAAGCATACTGCTGAAAGTACTGGCTGAAGGCCTTTTATCATCTTTCTCAGTAAGAGGTAATTATTTTCTTGTCTCAGGAGCTGCATGTCTTGGCTCTCTTCTAGTTCTAGTTTTTTTTTTTTTTCCAAACATGCCACAATCCTAAAACTTAGTGTGTTCAGTGCTAAGTGTCTTGAAGGCTCCATCTTTGTGCTACAGATTGGCAAGGCAAGTCAGATCATTTAGAGTCTGGAAATAGGGAACTAATCATTGTAATAAAATGCTTTGGAATATGTGTATGGCAGAGTAGGATAACTCAGGCTGTTTTGCAAACCTGTGTGTTACTGTTCTGGCAGTTCATGGAGCAGGCTTGTGAGGTGTAAGCTGGTGGCTGAAGCTTTAGCACTTGCTTCGTTGTTTGCACTGTAGTTTCTTCTCACATTCCCTCATCTTTGCAAAGTGAGCTGTTGCCCCAAAGCACTCGTTGTGCATTGGGTGAGCCAGGGCAGGAGAAAGAGCAATTTCTTGTCTGTAAATCCGTTTCTTTGTCTTAGATCCACCAATCCGATGACCCCACTAACGTAGCTGTGAAGGGGCTGGTAAGGTGCCTAGGCTGCCTTGTCTCTCTAACAGCATTAGGAGTACATAATTGGGATTTCGTTCAAGAAAGAAGTAGATACACCAAGCTGAAGATGATTGGCTGCTCTCTTTTAACAGACAAGTCTGAGAAGGAAAACCCATTCGAATCCCCTTTCATTCTGGATTGGTGGATCTGAAGCCCAGAAACAAAGTTTCAGGTAAGAAGTCACCCTGTACTATATCTTGCTGCTTCTGCTTAGATGAGTTTGTCTGCCAAGTCAGTATCTTGCTTTACCTGCTTCATGTCCCTGAAGTGTTAGAACACACCAAGTTAGCTGCTGAGCTTAGAGTAAGCTGCACATGCAGTAAAGACACACGCAGTTTATTAGGAAATTGCAGCTCTAGAGTGAAAAAACAGATCTGGGGACATAAAGTAGACTTGCCTTCTGCAGAACTGGAAAGCTGGATCTACAGGGGCACTGAGCAGGTGGCTTAGAGATCCTGCCTATGCAAGGACAATGCAGCCTTACCCAAGACCTTGTTGAACTTCTCAGTTGAGTTCAGAAAAGTAGGATCTGTCTGCTCTGATTTCTAGCTGTGTGGTCTGCTGAGTTCATCAGAAATTTAGAGAACTTGTCTAATTGTTCATAGTACAAATTCCAGCAGCTTTATCCTGCTGAAATGCCATTTGAAATTCTGTTGTGGGCAGCACTGGGAGTCAGCCTTTTAAACTCTTCATGAGATTTCAATGTGAAGTTCTGTTCTGGTTGTTTCCAAAGCATAGCTGAGGCAGTTGTGAGGCATGGTTTTCAAGGGGAGCTTTTTAAGTTATAGTGGCTTGATTTCAAAGCAAGGCAGCACAGTTGTGTTTTGAATTACATTGATCTGAGATTTTGAGAGGACTGTAAAAGGCTACAACATGTTATCTGAGACACATAGGGAAGGTATTTGTGTGCTGTATGAAGGAAAGCTGGGTCTCTGGCTGGTAGGAAAATGAAGTTATGTGAGTGGAGTATCTGGTGTGGAAGGAAGACCTGCACCTCCCCTAATGCCCAACTTTATTGTGAGATAGTGCCTTAATGAACTGCACAGGTGACTTCTGAATTTGGTATGAAGCAGTACACCTCAGTTCCTTTTGTTAGTAAGAGCAGTGACACTTGAGTGTGCTCTTGTAGGCAACTTAAAGCAAATGCTGGGGCTTCAATATTGAATCTTCTGTAGAAGAAACTCTTCTAGGTGCTGTTGATCCTTGTGTATTGTTTTAGCTCTGCGTTTGTTTTGCTGGCATGGTATTCTGTGTAAAAAATTATACTTGAATTGATGAAGATGTGTATAATGAATTATTTGTGTGCAGGGTGCTGTTGTTTCCTGGTCTGATTTTTTTGCGTACTTGAATTTTATTTGGTTAGGGTGGATTAGCCTTGGGCATGCTTTGTTAGTATAGTTCCCTAAAAGAACAACAACAAAAAAATCTGAGGGGAAATCTAAGGGTAATACTCATTAACCTCAGTCTGATACATTTCTTGCAGTCTTGTCTAATATCAAATTGCATTTGTTCTGTGTACCAGTCAGACTCACCTTGAAGTTAACACTGCAAAATAAATAACATCTTCCCATGGAACAGCCACTGTTCAGAGTGTGCCTTTTTCTAAACTGAGAGGCTGGGGAGGCAGAAGTGAATCTTTAATGATGAAAGTGAAAAGAGGAAATAATTCAAAACACACTGAGGTGGGGAAAAGAAGGGAAGCACGTGTACTCCTGCTGATTAAGATCCCTGATGTTATGATATTTAATATTGCTTCACTTTTTGAAACATGAAACAATCCTATCAAAGGCAATACTAAAGTGAAGTTGCACTTGAAGCGCAAGGGTGGAGGCTTAGTTCTTGTCCAAGTTTTGAGTCCTGCACTTCAGGAAGTAAACTGTAAGACAGCTATCAAAGGCTATGTAAGCATTCTTCTGGAACATCTGATGTACAAGCCCCAGATGTGAAGCCACTGTTTTATTATGTGCTGAGCTGAGACTCCATACACATTGAAACTCGTCAAGTTTCTGTACCTGCTGCCTTGGCTGTACTGAATTTTTACATGGGGGTATTATTTTTAGGTTCTCTTAGGCCTCATCCTTAAAAAACTTAAAACAGAAAAGAGTCTAAGGCAACTTTCAACATCTTTGAGGAGTTTCAGGCATGTTTTTCTAGGTGTTTAAACTTACTCAAAGTTTTTTACTATTTCAATTGGTAGTGCTAGGGCTCTTTTCCATGTTGTGTTTTTTTTTTTTTTTTTTCACCAGTTATAATTTACTGTGAGCAGGTGTGCTGCTGTCTGTAGATGTCTGTAACACCTCTGTTCCTGCTGTGTCAGAACATAGGAAAACTGTTATTCTTTTTAAAAGGCCCTTTTTAAATGCAGCATAGGATATATTAATCCAGAAAGGAATGTCACGCTTCTGGACATTTGAAACTGCTGGATTTGAGATGTATGTACTTGAAGAAATCAAGGGTTAATCTAAATACTGTGTGTTTTGGAAACTCTAGATGATTTCAGTTCACATTCAGAATGAATTACATAAATGTTTTGGGATATTCTTCTTGAAAATGATACACTGAACCTCGTTCATCCTGATGAATAAATGATAATGGAGTAAGATTGTTGTTATATTCAAAGAAAGCATTTAATCTTCTCTCCACTGAACCCATATTCCTTTTGTAGCATTCGCTTTGTTGTAGCAAACACGTATTTTGATCTTCAGGAGCAGACTGGGACTGCCTTATCCATCACCCTTCTGTGAATTCCTTGTTCTATCTAGAAGAACAGTGTGGTAATGAGGACAATTTATCTGATAAGTGATTTTCCCTGTGTCTTGCTTTAAATTTCCTTCTTTCCTCAGTGTTTCCCACATGCAAGAAACTTATGTGCAGATCTTGAGTGGCTGTTGGAAGGATGTCATGTTGAGCAATTTTTATTTTGGGTGGCAATCACTTAGCTAAACAGATTTTTTTCTGATGCAAGTGTGACTCAGCTATCACTTACTTATTTTTCTTGAATGATCTGGTAAAAAGAAAAGAATAATCCAAAACATTTTACAAGTTAAAATAAGTTTGCTACTCTTGTTTCTTACAAATTCACTTCTGCATTTATATTTGGTCAAAGGACAAATGGAAGAGTAAATTACACCTAAGGGAACTTTTTTGCCTGGGGTTACTTAAGTTGAAACAAAACGCTGGAATGTGTATGTAAAGCTTCAGGGATTTGGGAAGCCTGGTGAATGAATGCTACCCAAACAGCCTTCCAAATCAGATGCTCAAGACTGGATGTGAGATTGCATTTTGGATATGGAAAAGGTAGTGGTGTGATGGCACTTATTCCAACGAGCTTGTATAGAGCATGTGAATACACTGCACCTCTCAAGGGACAACTTGGTTTTGAAATGAGAACAGGGAGAGTTTTACAAAGTACTACTATTGGTCTGATGTAAATTGTTTCTTGTTTTCAAGTACCTCAGCAAAGGTATTCAATGTTGTGCCAAAAGGTGCAGCACAGTGCCTGTGTTGCTGTGCCAAGCCAGGCTGTCACTTGTGGAACACGTGTGTTTGTGGTGCCTGCATGCTGCACTTGATTTCCAATTAAGCAGTCACACTTAAGAATACACCTTAACAATTGTCCACCTTTTGCAAATATTCAGACTACTTGTTCCCATATCTGGTTGGTTCAACACTGTTCTGCTTGTCACTGTTTTGAATTAATCCCTTAAGGTAAAACACCAGGTAAGATCTGGATGGGATTCCACCTAGCAAAAGGGGATAGAGTTTGCTAAGTAGTTGGCAACTATTCACTGCTGAGTGTAAAATAATACTGAAGGCCTTTGAACAGTGTCACTGTTATATTTTTTCTGTCTTCTTGTGATTAATGCTGATTTTTAAGAAACTAAGACCTGAGCTTGATGTTAAATTCGACTTTAGGACCATATGGCTTCTGTGAACCATCAGGCTGTCCTTAAGTCTTAATTTTGCTTTTCAGAATATCCCTTTTTCAGCATTAAATCTGAGCTGCTGGGAGCTGAGCCTGTCATTCCCAGCCATGGAGAATGATCCACATAACAGCATGAATATATCAATATATCAATATTAAGTGCTAATGGAAACAAAGAAGTATCAGTTTTGGTGGTCCAGGCCTATATTAAAGGGAAGTAAACATTAAATTACCAGTGTTGAATAGCATGTGGGTTTCTTGTAGCTAAACCTGAAGAGGACTGAGAATGGAGGTTGAAGCTTTTCGGTTGTACCTTTTTTTGCCAGTCCAGATCTCTATTTGTAGTCCTGTGGACATCCAGAACATGAAGTAACCTCACTGAGGGAGCTGGTTTGTTGTCACAGGAAAGTTGGGAAAAGCATTTCAGACTTGAGTATTTGTCAACTTTAATTATTTGCTAGGTTCTTACTTGCAATTTCATTTTGTAATAAACTGCATAAGCAAAAAGTTATTGAAGGAAGAGTGAATTAATTTAATTAGTAGCACTTCTTAATGAAGCAGAGTATCTTTTTTCAAACTAGAAACTGATTTACAAAAGCAAGGATCTTTTTGACTTAAGAACAGGATTTCCCAAAGTATAAACACACCAATAAATTTTGGTTCCTTAAATTTTACCTTAAATGGGTGAAATAAGATTTCTTTTTTTAATAAGGAGTAAGAAAGTGTGAGGATTGCTGTTCAGACATAACTCTTAATTTCAGGTGCACTGAAACAAAAGATTTCTGGACATTTTACAGTGCTGCACACCCATGTGAAGTACAAGATGAATACAAATTTCATATTGTTCAGGTGATAGGTTGGGCTTTTCTCTGCTGCCTCTGTCCTAAAAGTTACCACCTACAAAAGCAGAGTTATTGGAAGAAAACTTCTGCATGCTTTAATGTTAATATAGGAAGCTCTTAGTCTCTAACCTCTAAATATATTGAAGCATATTCCTTTCTTATCAAAACTACTGAGAATTTAGTTTTGAATGCAAATGCTTGGATTTGCATGGGTTGCTTAAATTTGAGATTCAAGATTTAAACCTATATCTTGAAATATAATTCCTGAGGCTGGATCACCACAGGAGTTCTTTGTGTACAGAATTGCAATAATCAAAAAGATCAGAATGACAGTTTTTCTGTTGGTCTATATTTTGACATAATCTGAAGCCATGTGAGTCAATTACAGCTCTGCATTTCACTGAGTTAAAAATTTGAGTTTTGATTGGCCTTATCTTAACCTGCATGGTTTATCTGTGCATTTAGTAGTGTGCTCATTGGCCAGGGGCATTTTGCTTTTCCCAAAATTTAGTAAGTAATGCTGCAACTCCCTGGGACCTGATGAAAGGAAAGCCCCAGTTCAGGCTCTTGTTAGGTAAAAATTAAATCTTTACTAACATACACAACTATGGGGGTTTTATGACAGTTCCTATGCATACAGGGTCAAGTAATAATATGTCAGTGAAACACACAAATATTTGCACATTCCTCTTTTAGTGTGAAGTAGAATGCAATATTTAATCTGTAGTATTGTGCAATATCATTGCTGCAGCTCAGTGGCCAGTGATTTTTATAAATCCTTTTATTCAGGGTTTCATAATACTATAGGAAGGTTTTTGTGTGGTGTAAACTTGGCATAGAAATGGCTTCTGTGCCCAGTGTATTATGAAATAATATAGTTTTTGTCAAGTTACCCAAATTTTTCATGTTCCTAAAATTCAGCTCATTTAGGTAGAGTAGTTCCTGAAACAAAAGCCAGTCTAGGGAACTCAACCAATGATTTTCAGCTTGTCATTTTTGGACTCCTGTAGGTGTAGATTCTTTATACACATTATACACACAATTTTGTACGTCTTATCTGAAAATCTTATGAAAGAAGTTTGGTATTTTTCTTATTAATGACTTCTACCAAGTGACATGAGCAAAACTGGAATTTTTACTGGGCGCATATCTTTAAAGTGCAAAAATTTACTTGGATTTCAAATAAATACCTGCAGCAATGCACTGAATTTCAGTTGTTCAGTGTTATGGTAATGTCACTTGCATACTGTGCCTAATAAGATTAAATAATGAAACAGATTAGCAAGGAAGTTTCTTGATTTATATACTCTTGTTCTGAAGCAAGAGCTGTAAATGGTCTGTATAGCATCCTGCATCTCCAGTGTCATGAGCAGTGGGATTGAACAGTGCATCCTGTATCTCTTGAAAAATGTAGAAATCTTTTTTTGGTGGCTCATGGAAGTTAAGGTTTCCCTAATGTCAGTGGTGGACTCTCTCAGAACAAACTGGGGAACTAAATTTCCAGTGTTTGTGCGAGGTCATACCGGACATATCAAAGTAATTACTAATACATGGAGTTAATTATTTGATGGCTAAATGAACATTTCTCTTAACTTTAAACAAGAAACTTTTATTAATATATTACTGATCTTTATGTATACTTTGAAGGAAGAATAGTACAATACAGCAGAAATTGTTTATTTTTGCCTCTGTACATAAGGTATATGCACCCATTCATCACATGAGTGCATAGCATACAACATCTGT
This sequence comes from Phaethornis superciliosus, assembly GCA_023637945.1. Taxonomy (NCBI): domain Eukaryota; kingdom Metazoa; phylum Chordata; class Aves; order Apodiformes; family Trochilidae; genus Phaethornis; species Phaethornis superciliosus. The sequence goes on along the minus strand of JAJQWJ010000016.1, from coordinate 13,492,701 downwards.
ATAGAATTTCAACACTCCTGCTGGAAAAAAGGAGAATTCCAGTGTGTTTTGGTGCTGCTGGGATTGTTCTTCCCCTGTTTTTGCTTTCATTTCTCTTCTTAGCATGGAGATGAATATTAGGCTTTTTTGTTTTATTAATAAGATACAAACCAAAACCAAAGGATGTTTTTAACCTCTTCAGTTGCTCTGGGCTCCCTCTTTCCTCTCATTATTGGCATAAGAACTGCTTTCCCTGAGTCTTCACCTCTTTCCACTTTCAACTCTGAACTCTGTGGGATTTTTCTTTAAAAGATCTGGTGTTTGTTATAACTAAATTGCCAGCCTGTGTGAAAAAGACTGAAAGTGAAGTCTGTGCCAAATTTTAGAGCTGGGTTTGTGCACTGCTCGATAGTGACAAATTGGATCCCCTTTCCTAACTTTATCTGATGGTTACAGTGGATCTACTATTCTGTCCTTAAAAGGAACTGTGAAATAATATCATGGAGCTATAAAAAGTTTGGGGAGTCTGTCTGCATCAGATCTCTTCGACTGCAGGGAAAAAAAAAAAAAAAAAAACCCAAACAAAAAAAAAGAGATTTCCAAACTTTTTGTAATTTCTAGTGTCAGCAATGTGGAGTCTGGTAGTTAAGCTTGGTTCTTCTGCCTTGGGTGGTGGTACTACAAATAATAAATGTAGTTAGGGTATAATTTGGCTTTAGGATACCCTCAACTGCTAATACAAACTTTTTTCCCCCAATAAGCTGTTTAATCTGTACTGTGCATCTTGACTAAGCAGAATTTGGTCTTACAATTTGAACCTAACTAGGTGGTGTTCCTTTTTAAAAACACATTTTTTGGTTGTGTCATTGTCCCAGTACATAGAGCATAACCTCAGAAGTTAATGTTGGCTTTGCTGTCCCATCAAATAGGCACAAATTGTTTGAGAAAAGTGCAGGATGCCAATCTCAATTACTGAAATCCCTCCAGGTTGTGGTCTCGCCACCCTGATGAAAAGCTGCTGCACTTGGGTTCTCCAAGGGGGGCTGCAAAAGTAAAAATCTCACAAGCAATTACAGCCAGGCCAGTTTGCTGGGTCTGGCAACTTCCCTGTCGTGAGCAGTGTGCTGTTGGACCCAAACTGTAACAAATCCTGTACTCCTGCTAGTAAGTTAAACTGTTCAGCTGGGCACTAAAGCCAAGCAGTTTCAAATGAGGCAAATTGGCTCCTTATCCTTGCTAGGACAGAGGGATGGCTGATTTTCTGAAAAGGATCTTCAGTTGTTATTTTACCCTTGGCTGCTAACCTTGTGATGAATGTAGAAATAACATAGATAAGTACCCACGTTAACATACTAATGAGTTGCCTGCCTTGAGTGATTTGTTGTGGCATCTAACTGCTTCTTCTCTTCCTTCCTTTTTGTCACCCTGCAGTGTTCTGTGCCAAGGTCTTTGTGGCTAGGCTGCTCCAACCTGGTAGAGAGCATGTGCGCACTGAGATGCCTGCAGAGCATGCCCAGTGTCAGATGTCTCCAGGTGCCTTTCTTCTTTCTTGTTGTAAATGTTATGCGTATGCTGTTGAACATTTGTTAAACTCTCAGGACTCTGTTTTATCCAATTGTTAAGTCTGCTAAATGTTTTTTGTGCATCCTTTTCTGAACTCTTCTACTTTAACTGCATTGTAGGAGTGAACATTAAGAGGGCTTTCCTCACAGCAGGCTCTTGTGGGGGGGTGATGAGCTTTTGTGTTATTGCCTGTTTACTGAAGTTGTGATATAAGTAGCATAGTTGTGCATGTTGCCTGCTACGTTTTGCTTTCTCATTTAATTTTTATTAAAAAATAACATAATGAGCTATGCTGTTTCTCTTAAATTGCAATGAACTGACTAGCCTGTAATATGTCTGACTGAATTTAGCAAGGACAAGCTTTTTATTTTCTCTTAAGTGTGATCCTGGTTATAGCTTTCCAGTCCACTCGCTGGGCACACTTGAATGCAGAATAGTCAGCATGGAGTCCTGGAGCTCTCTGGGTTGGTTACTCTGTTAATTTAGTTTCTTAACCTTTAAAAAGTGAAGAACAAGGGATGGGGACTTGCTCTTCAAAGATCACTAAATCTCAAGTTCTCTGGTTTTCTTCTAGTAAGTTGTTGAAGCTGAGCTTGTGTAATTTATAGGTGGGGAATATCTGCTGTTTCTGTGCTGGTTTGGGAGGGATTGAAAGCAATGAGGAGTGACATTTTGATGCCAGTTAACAAATTTGAACTCCCCGGGGTATTTGCATTGGAAAGAAAATACAGAACATGTGTAGTAACTGGATGGCACTTCCTGAAGTGTTTCTGATTGTAACGTTTTTGGCAGACAATATCTGTCATTTCACTATTATTAGTATCTTTTATAACATAGTAGCACTATTCAGTGTTCAGTCTTTCATGTGTACAAAACGGGTACTTAAGTTGCTTCTTTTTTTGTCTGTGAATGAAAACAACAAATTGAGTTTTGTTTGCAGTCAGGCCTTGGAGATCAGACACTGGGTCACATGAATGTATTGCCTTGGAGAGTAACCATTTTATTTATTTAAATTTATTTTATGTTAAAACCTCTCTCCTGCAGAATGTGGTCACTTGAGTTCTGACAAATTTTGAGTTTCAGGGGAGGAGCAGTTTTGCTTAGCAGTTTTGGGCTTCTTAACAAACTCAGGTTCCCTACTGCAGGCCAGGCATGCATCTCTACAAACACCTGGTCTGGGAGTGCCAAGGACTCCTTAACGATGAATCTGGGAACTTTGTGGCTGCCCAAGTTGCTTATAAATCAGGTCTCTAGAAATTTCTCATCCCTTAGCACACCATGGCAAATTATAAGGTTTTTTTTCCCCAAACTAAACTTTTTGTTAACAAACAGGAAAAAAACCCCTATATATTCAATTCAAATAATAATAAACCTATTAGGAACACATTTTTCCTTTCTGTTTTACAGTGTCTCTCACTAGGTAGTTTACTGCAAACTGAACAGGTGAAGGCTCACACCAGGCTGATCAGTTGATAGAATATACATTGAATTACAAACTTTTGTTGGAAATACTGATTGTTGGATGAAATACAAACCAGTTTGTTCATCAACATAGTGCTTTAGACACAAGGTTTTTGGAAACCTCTTATCACACAGATGTGGTGTCATATATAATTAAAACCAGGGCTAATGCAGCTGTTATGTCAGGATGTGTCACTCTGAAAGATTTCTCAAACCTGAGTTGTTTTCAGCAGTTGTTACAGATCTGTCAGGTTTCATGAAAACTACATATAAGTACTAGTTAATCTGTGTAGGATTTTTGCTCCATATACCTGTAGGAATTTAACAACTCCAGAACATTTTCAACTGTATAATATTAGGAGCTGTTAGAAAATGTTAGTGAGGAAATCCATTACTGTAGGGACAACCATGTTACTCAGGCTGGTAGGGTTGCTTTGAAGTTTGTTGTGTGGAAAAAGCCAATTTTGTGTGTCCAGCCTGTTGCACTCGAGGAATTAGTGAGGAGGGATTTCACTCGAGTGTTTCACCACCCCCCCACCTGTTGCAGGGCTTATGCATTTCTGCTGGCTGCACCCTCCTGATGGCTTGTTTAGAGAGCAACAGGGATGGAATTGGCCTCTGCAGATGCCTACCAGTTATGTTACTTGGTAAGATGCAGAGAGAGCTTTTTTGATTTTAATTGTGTTAAAAAAAAAAAAAAAAAAAAAAAAGTCTGTTTTCTTAAATATGGGGATTTCTTTTTAGAAACACAGTTAGGAGTAAGATGTTTTGAGTCTTTTAAAAGCATTTATGGGAGATTTTTTTTTAAAAAAGGTTCTCCTTTCAAATGTGTTATTCAGTGATGGCCAAAAGGGAACTTGCATGTGAAAGTAGCACCAGCTGCTTCTCCCAATTTTTAAAATTTTGGCATCATGACTTCCCCTCGATCTATAAGCCCACATGTAAGAACTGGTAGGGCACCTCTACCAGGAGACCCTTGTTCTGGAGCACACACTCAGCATAATGGTAGTTAATAGGAAGTTTAAAAAGTAAAGTTCAGAGCCTTTCAGTGTTTCACAGAAGTTATCTGGGAGTTTTATCTCTTATCTGTTTGTAGGTACAGAGTAATTAGTGAGGAGACTAGAAGGAGGGAAAAAAACCCTAGTCTTAAACCTGGAGCCTTGTGATGTTTCTTCAAGAATCTCTTACTCAGTCTTGGTGCTTTTTCTAGTATTTAGGCTTCAGGGGTAATCTACCATCAGTCTAAAGAAGAAAGAAGAATTTAGAGTTTGCTCTTGCCTTTCCATAGTGTTAACAACCGTAAACTAACTAGGCTCTGCTCAGAAAAAGCTGTAGCATTTAAGCTAATATCCTCTGCTGCCAGTAGATTGGAGGTGATGTTACAGTTCTCCACAATTAGCCTGGGTTTGGATTCTGTGCTTTTTCTCACACAGTAAAATACCTCCATAGTTCCTGTAGTTTACCAAAGAAATACTCCAGCATGCTGTGGTCGGTTGGTGAATGGAGAAGAGGGATAGTTTATTGAAAACTATTTCTTCCTGTTTGTGGTGCTTGAAGTTTGCTCTCATCTATTGAGAGTTCCAGCCTAATTGGTATTATTTGGAAGTAAAGTCCTTGGAACTTATTATCACTTCCTATTGTTAAATTGAAAAGCATATACCAAATGCAGTTCATAATACTTGAAACAGTTACACATTCTGAGGCCTTATTTTTAACTATTTAAGTATCTTTAATAATATTTTAATGCCAAGGAGCTTACCATTATGAGCACACTTGGATTCAAATAGCTGCTGTTTTCATTCTGTCTTTGACATGGATTCAACTGCAAGACTTGGAGCACACTGATCTCTTATTTAGATGTTTAGTGAAACTGGTTCTGTTACCAGTTATGTAATGCAACTGTCTGGATAGGATCTTCATCTTCATGAAGCATTGCAGTGGTCTTGAAGGTATTTTCTCATGCTGATTTGGGAAGTGGCTTTGACAGCGCTGGCATGCAAAGAAATGGCCACTGCTCTGAGTTCTGTGAGTAAACGTGGGCAGTGTGAACTGAAAACTAATCATTAACCAGCAGAAGATAAGTACTGAAACAGCATTTTGAATTATTGCATAATGTAGGATGTGATAATGCTGGGGGAATAAATCATTAGATAAATGGAAGGAAATTAGCCTAGTAATCAAATACTGCTCAACCAACTCTTTCTCCTTTTTATTCGGTTACACTTTTCCTTGATTTTTTAAAAAATAGATCATTGTAGCTCTCATCCATAACTCTGCTTAGTTTTTTCTTGTTTATATAGACCCCTCCCCCCCAACGTGTTTGGTTTTTTCCTACATCTTTCCAATTATTATCCTTAACATTTTCAGTTTAATTGTATGTACTGTCCTGCTCTCCCTTTTCTGTTGATGAGTTGGGTAGGTAGCTTGGAGGTTTTATCAGCATACTGATTCACTACAGAAACATTTAACTTCTGACTTCCAGAGCTTCCAGCATGAGAAGTCACCTTGTTTCTCCAGGGGACAGATCTTAAAATTGCTTTAGTGGCTTTCTCAGCCTTGAAGCCACCCTGACACTTCCTGGCCCATTTGCCCAGTGATCTGGAGTCTTGTGATAGCCACTCTCACTTGGCCTGTCTTTGATCTCCTGCACACTGGGATGTTCAGCTGTCTAGGTTTTCCTTTTTTATCCTAGGTTTCCTGCATTTTCATTCTTACACCATGTGTCCTGGTGATGGAGAAGTGGTATGAAGGTGACACTGACTTAGTTCTTGCCAGTGTCATTCCTCCTTAGAGATAAAGACATGAGTGTATTGATTTACTCTCCATAGCTGGAATCTGTCTTCACAAATACATGGTCTTAAAAGCCTTTTGAACTGGCCAATTCATAATTTATTACTGTTCTGAAGAACTTGCAGATTATTTGCCATTGGCAAGGGGAGTCCTGGAATGTTAGGGTTTTAACATTTACTCCTTGCAATAGCATTCCCTGCAAAGGAAATGATTCCTTAGCAATAAGGAATGTCAATGCTGTGACAGCTGAACTGAGCCACAAAGAAGGACATTTATCTGTCTATTTGTTGATAACATACAATATAGCACTGACTTGCAGAAGCTCCTATTTGTTATTCTTTACTAATTTTGAGCTTCTGCTGGTTGTGTTTCTATTCAGATACCAGAAGGAAGTACCACAATGGAAACTCTAGTTGGAGAAAATTCTGCTTGGAGAATTCTGGAATTCTGATACATTTACATGAAAACTTCATCATCTTTTTTTTCCCAGTAAATGTTCAGGCATGAGACGAGATGCAGGATCCTTAAAATGGCAAGGAGTGCAGTAGATGCATTCTGCTGAAACCTTTTCCTAGGATGCATGAAATCACAAATAGGAAGGTGATGAATAGGCTGTCTCTCTGTAGTCTGTGTCCTTTTGAAAATGTTATTCTTCTATTCAGCTATTAAAATGAGTTGTAGCCAGACAACTGCTTTGCTTCTTCTGTTAGGTTTGAAGTAATGTACAAATACTCTTTGACAAGTTTTCTGGTGTTTTGCCTCAAAACAGTGGAGCTGTTACCATTTCTTTTTGGAAGCAATCCAACAGGTCCATTAAAAAGAAATGCAGATTTGGTTCCTTTTCTTTAAATGAACGGAGTGTTCTCTCCGATATCTGAAATATTTGTGCTTGTCTCTGTTTTAAACAGACTTCTTTCTGAGACAGAAAGTATTAAAGCTAGGCATAGTGTGTCAGAGGCAATTAAAGATAGCTTTCAGTAGGCCTGATAGCATTTTGTGGTAATGGCCTGAATTTCCCTGTTTAGAGATTTGATGTAAAAATGCCCATTTTTCCCTCAGTTAATCAGCAGCAGTGCTTCCCAGCATTGTTGCTGCTTCTGGATGAAGCTGGAGTCTCCTCTCAAATGAATAGCAGTTTGGGTGTTGTTTCCAGCAGTTTCTCATAATATCCTTATCCTTTTTTTTTTTTTTTCTTTTTGTTTTTTCTTAGTATGTGTGGTGCAGACTTGGAGGACTGATCTCACAGCTCACCTTGGTGTTAGCTGCATACACCACAGGTATTTTGAAAGGGTAACATTGAATTTTACCCTTTTAAAATTTTTTTTTCCTTCTGCCCCAGTGCCTAACCATCCTGGTGATCTCTCCAGTATCCCAGTATATTTCTTGTACTGGAGTTCCCAAGCCCAGTGTGTATTCCAGGAGTGGTGTCCCAACAGCCAGGCAGGGCTCATGGTGCCAGCAGCTTGGCACGATGCTTCCTGCTGGGGTGGCCAGGGCTTGTTGCTAGGTCTGGACACCAACACAATAAGTAAATGTGAAATGCAGGGATTGTTTTTTATCTAAGTATGATTTATTACCTGAAGGAAAGTGTTACTCTCAGCACTTTTTCCAATTATCCTTTGAGTATCCAAGTGCTTTCAGTTTTATGACTTTAATTATTAACTGAGCCTGTTCCTTCTGAGGCACAAAAAGAGAGACCTTCTCTTTTCTGGCTCAATTCATATTGTTTATTTTTAAGTAGAACAGAGCAGTTCCTTCCCACATTAAACTTAAGCCAGCAAGCTGATGTTGAGCTCTGAACCAGAGCTCTTCCTCTTTAGCAGCTTTAGCTGAGGAGCAGCAGTGTGCTCCCTGATGTCAGAAGACTCTCAAATGGAGTAAAGCTCAGTGAGTTTTGGTTCCTGATTTTCCCCAGACAGACAGCAGTCTCTGTGGCTGTTGGGCCCTGTTGGCCCTGGGCTGTGGTAAGCTCAGAGCAATTGATGTTGGGCTGGGAGGGAAAGGCACTCCAGAGAGGGGCTGTGTGAGTGCTGCTGACCCCCAACTGACCTGCCTGCTTCTGGGGGGCTGCTTGAACCACGTTGTTTGCATCACAGGTTGTAGAGAACCCAAAGTATGACACCTTTCATCCCCAAGCTGCAAGCTTGCTGGAACAGAAGAATGACTCCTTTCAGGAGCTTCTCTTCCTGAACTGCTTTTCAAGTTACCTCATCAGTGGCTGTTAGCTTGTGGGCAGTTCTCTCACTTCAGTCTTTTCATCAACAGTTGCTGGTTTCACAAGTTAGTGATTTATTTATCAGTAATCTTTATGGTAGACATAAGAGGAATTGGTGATATGACCCCCTCTTGATATTTCATTATCTGCTGTCTGCTGCAGAAGGGACTTCCAAAGGTAAAAGAACCCATGAGCTTAGATATCTTTTCCTCATTCCTTTGGGTGACTTGCTAGCCTACCTTTCACTAGTGTTTCTTTCTCATGTCTTTTAGAGATCACAGTCTGTTCTCTCTGACTGGGAAGGATATTTTCCTCAGGAGGCAACTACATTTTTTGGTGGTGGATTCATCTTTTAACACAAGATACCAGCCCTTGCCTTGGTAAATCCAGAGCTGTTGCAGCTAGCTGCAACAGATGAGCATCATGCCAAACATAAATTTATGTTCTTCAAAAAAGTTAATGCAGTCCCACTATGTTTAATATATTTCACATGTAGCAGGCAGGTGCTGTTTCTCCTCATAGCTCTAAGGATGCATCTGCAGAAAACTGTCTTTGAGTGGGGCGATGTTGTTAGCCACACTTTAGTGTTCGTGCTTTCTCAACCACTTCTGGAACAGTGAGGGGTTTTTTGCTTCTTGAGCCTATTATGGTGCAAAGAATTGCATTGCTCTCTGCCTGCTTCTGCTGGGAGGGTGTGAAATAGTTTCGCAGGAGATGGGAAGGAAACTCAAGGCAGTCTATTCCAGCTATATTTCATATAATTCTCTTCCCTGCAGGTGTTTGATCGATTTCCCCACAGAAGAATTTTTAAGGAAAAAGAAAAATATAATGAAATATTTTCCATGAAGGTCAAAATTATGTTTGTGCCGTATCTTCAGACAGCACCAGTGGACATCTTTTCAGAAATGTCACAGGCAGGAGGATCAGATCCCTTACTTGTCAGGAGTTAAGCAGCAATCTTGGTACCAGTGTTAGTAATGATTTTACTGAAATAATAATAATTCCACTCTTCAGCGTCATTATTGTAAGGACATTTATTCTTTCAGTGTAAAAAGCTGCTGGGGTGCTTAGCAGTCAGACCATTCCTGTGTTTCCCTCAACTTCCTTTATTTGTCATCCAGTGAGTTGCTCTGTAAGTCTTCAAGACTGTGGCAGTCTTCACATCTGTGGTTTGGGTTTTGTGATTCTTTGAGATAGTGATTGAACCCAAATACATCAAAGGAGGTGCTGGAGTCAAGGGTAGTTGAAGGAGATATAAGAGTCAAAGCCAGCAGCAGAACTGAACAAATTTTACCAATACCCATCTGTCAGGTTTGGAAGAAGTGGTATAGCAGAGAAGGATGGAAACCAGAACTTTATATTCTTCTGCATAATCTTTCTATGGCAAAACAATAATTTTTTGCAAAGGCCAGCTCTGGAAAGGCATTATGTGATGGCACAGGGTGGGCTTCCAGTGCTTCAGATGAGTGGATTTTACAGACACTTCAGAAACTTAAGCATTGAACTTGTTGCCCCAGAACAATACAAGTTGTCTTCGTCACAGACTTTTCACTTAGGTTGTAAGCATTGAATCCTGTGCAGTGACTTTGTCCTGGTGTTTTCAGAGACTCTAAAAGCAAAGAGCTGAACTCTTTGCCTTTTAATTCCAGCTGGTTGTCTCATTACTCAAATTCACACATGATTTTTGATACAATTATTAAGACAGACTTTAGGGATTACTCAAATAACACTGCTAAACCTGTTTTTTTGTATCTGCTTCACAGTTTAGTTCTTGAATGAAGAAACTGTAAATATGTACTATAGAGTGTATGAATGCAAACATCTTTCAGCACATGAGCTCTTTTTCTTGGACAGAGACTTGGAATTGAAAAATTCCTGTCAAGGAATTTGGGTGTTGTAACTGATAAGTATTACTGTGCCAAAGGGATTAGGGAAAAGTTTTAAAGAGAAGTTTAAATCTGACAGGTAATGGTATAACCAAAAAATAATTAAGAAACCAATATTACTGACAATGGATTTAAAAGTTCTCTTTATGTGAAATACTCGGTAGCTAAGAGTTAAATGGCCTACTTGAAAAATCACTTTTTTGATATCTTTAAAGTTGATAGCTTGAAAGTTGTGTAAGTGATTGAAGGGCTTGAGTGAATGTTCAAATTTATCTTTGAAAAGAAGACAACTTTTTTCTGCTATTGAAGGTATTTGAACTAGGGAATTATTTCAAGGCATATAGAACCCCCCAAAAATATTTACCCTAATGTTATGGGAATCCAGGTGTAATTTTGTAAGCTCAGGTTGTTATAGCAAATGTAATCTGAAAGTGCTGAGCTTGTGTGTTAGTATGTGTTTTGGGAAAAGAGGCCACATGGTCTTGAATTCAGTACCTGAGCAGTACAAATGCAGGATGCCTGCTGCTAAGTGATTGTCATCATTTTACTGTAGAGACTTTTATGTTGCTCTGCAGTATCTATTAAATTCTTTTTGAGCCCTTCTAACTTCAAAGTTTGCTTTCAGTGCAACTTGTCAGAAGCAAAAGCCCTTTCAGATTCCCCATCAGGCCACAGAAACCATAGCTGGCACTTTGTTTAATGCTGTCCATTTGTTAAGAAGTGGAAGAAATATGTTTTTCATACTGAAACATAGTTTTTGTATTGAAGTGACATGAAACCCAACTGGCTGCAGACAGTAGGGAGATGATTGCTGGCACGCTGGGGTGGTCACAGCTCTGGTTTCAGGGTTTTGTTGCACAACACCTTGGTTTCAGCTGTTTCCCCATTTACCACCTTCCATTTACACCACTATGAGCTGGTGTGCTGTAATGGAAAGCAAGTCACTGATGTGATACAGATTTAAAAATAATCTCCCAAAAAGAGGAACCTAAAACATTGGGGAACTGTTTCTCCTGTTCTCAAATCCTTTTCTGTAGAGTCTTAGGATGATTTGCCTTTTGTATTAACTGTATGATGAAGCTGTAGGGGGAGAAGTGGTGCTGGCGTTACAGGTCAGGAGCATTTAGTCATCCATTATATAAATAATCTGAAATCTAAACTATGCAATTGCATATTCTTTTTAATATCTAGATAAAATAAGCACTCCAAAGCAGAGTGTCTGCCTAACCCCAGGCAAGGCTGATTGGGTAATTGAAAGAAAATTATTTGGGAATTCTTTTCACATCTCATACTACTGAAGGTTTTTAAGGCTTTTCTCTTAAGCTGAAGTTAGTCTGCCATATTTTTGGGGTTTCTTTTTTTGAGATAAAGTTTTTTTCCAGGTTTTTGTTGCTTGGATATCAGGAATGACAAAAGCACAAACAGTGTATAAGCAAAATATTGTGTTTCAGACAATTAATGAGTGATTCGGATTTCCTGAATAGTTTTGGTGGGTTGATGCAGTTTTTAGTGTGTTGCCAGATGTGGAATATGTTGCCATGCAACTTAGGAGGAAAAAAAATGGGCTTAGAGCAGCGTAAGGTTCTGTTTTGGAGAAGGTGACTTGTTTTAGGCTTTAGTTTCATGGAATTTTTCATTGTGATGGCTACTGTTTTTTTGTATTTGTTTACACATACCTCCTGTTTCACAAAAGACAAGTAACTGAGGGTTATTTCAGACTCCTCAGTGTTTCTAAGTAACCTTTTAAAACTTTTTTTCTGTAAAAGTTTATATAGAAACACCGTCAAAATCTGGTTGAAGTTTTGCTGATCCGTAGGCTAGAGCAAAACCATAAGAATGAGAATAAATTCTGCTGTAGTTCCTGTGGCCAGGGGAAGCAAGGAGGGATGTAGACAAAAAAGTGCCACAATCTACTCTTGGAAAAATTTGATAAAATACATAGGTGTGCTTTGAGAAAGGTGTTGAATGTGTAATCAAAACTTAGAGCTGCTTTTGCTTCCCAAGTCCTAGTGTTTTAGTACTTAATGTGAGTAAATTTGTGACTGTGGGCTTGTAGTTGTTTGGAGTTACTAACATTTAAATCATTCTTCACTTATGTGTGCTTTGGTATGTGGTGTTTGTGTTTGTTGCTCAGCCAGTTTTCTCATCCTTCTGTTCTGTTGGATTCTTTTGCTTCAGGGTGAAAGAGCTGCAGATCTTTTCTACATCCTAGGGCAAGAAAAAGTTCATAAGCACCAGTGGATGTGTTAAGCAGCAGTGAATGTAAAAAAAAAAACTGATAAGGTTTTGACAAAGTGGTTTAGTGATCTGGATTAGTATTTCTGATCTTGCTCATGTCCTGTCCTTCATCCATTTTTTGGACACGTTCCTCTTGAGGGTTGTTCCACTCTTCAGGCACATAGAGGTAACTACATTTGGAGAGTACTTGGTGTCCTGTGCAGCCAGTAGCAGACATCTGAACCTAAATTCCCCTCTGGGAATTTTAACTTTGCACCAGGCAGCCAAGTTGCAAATGTAGTTAATCTTAACATAGGCTAATTTATTTTTGATGAATCTCAAGTCCTTTAATTACTAGCTCAGCCTGAAATTTGCTTCCGAGGTGTTACTTACCCTACTTTTAATCTGCAATACTGTTAAAAGGGTTATTAATTGTGTAGGGGAGAGTGGTGCATTTTCTGCCTTGTGTTTACCCATGAACAGAGCAAAATACACTTCATCTGCAGCACTGCACGGCGTGAGGTGTAATTTGAATTTTGCCTTGCACCTGGCTTGGGGTGTCCAAACAGTGCAAACACTTTTGGAAATGATGCTCCATGGGAACTACTTGGCTCGTAGGAGGTGTGTGCAAGCTGGTTTAGGGTTTGGAAAAGTGGGTGTAGAAGTGGTGTGTTGGAGGGGTGCAGCAGTGAGCTCTACAGTGTCCTGGCTGCTCAGAGAACCCTTGAAGTCAGCTGCTGTCTGTGCTTGAATTCCTGGGTCAAAGTGGTTCTGATGGGTGCACTAATTTCAGCAGTCAGCAACGAAAAGCAGCTTTCTAAATAGTTTGTTTTTCTTTTACAAGTGGATGTGAGGAGGTTTTTTTGGATCTGCTCTAGGAGGTGGAAAAGTTGTTATAATATTGAGACAGTGTTTTGCCCTTAAGTTTTCATTTGTAATGCGTTAGTTGTTTAATGTGGGAAATAAAAGCTGAAGAGACTCTTTACTAGGTGTTAAGACAATTTCTAAGATAGTAAATATTACTTAGTGTTCTCATTATACCAAAAAAAAAAAAATAATGCAAACCCAATAATAGTAACTGTAGCTGAGATACAGAAGTAACTTCTCAATTAAAACCAAAAACCTTGCTCCTGCTCTCTGTATATATTTTTACAGCCAGCTTGTCATGACCATGTTTCTGATGCAAATGTTTTACTATTTAAATTATTATTTCCATTAAGAACGTATTTCTCTTTTGGGGTTTTTGTACCCTGGAGCAGTGAAAATCAATTCAAAGATGTTTCAGGAAAAGCTATTGCAGCCATAAGAGAGATGAGTGCTTTAACATCCTACTTAAGTATCGAGCTCTTCTGCTCTGGAATAGAGAGTGCATTGCTGGCTGGAGTGCTGCACACACCCAGGATCTGCCAAGAAAGGCTGAGTGACCGTATGGTTAAAGACATGGACTCTAAGCAGCTGAAAATCAACCAGCACTTGGAATCTGAAGGTATAATTAAACCTCCAATTAGGCTGGAAAAGGGCTGCAGAGTCCAGCTGGTTAGAAAATAAAAGCACTTTTCATTTAAAGTAAAGCATGATCAGTAAGCCTCAGGTAGTGCATTGCAGTAAAATTTGTTGCCTGTCCCTTACTCCTTGATGCTCTTTCACAACCTAAGATTTTTAAAATTATCTTTATTATATTATTGATTATAATTTTTTCAGCTGCCAGCTTGAGCAAGTAGGCACTGTGGAAAATGTTCCAGCAAGGCTTCATATACCCTCAAACCTTGCCTAGCTGAATTTAAAACTGTTTGCCTTTTTATTTTTTTTTTCTTTGTAAGCTGATTCTGCATACATCTGATACTTTTAGTTTTGAGGGGCAGGTGTAGAGAAAAAGATTTAAAAATATATATTTGGGGCTCAGGATATTTCTATTCAGCAAAATAGTTCGCATGGTGTGCAAGTTTTGCAAGCCCTGATGCTTCTGTGTGCAGAATGGTGCAGGGATGAGTCATCAAATTGCTACAATTACACAATTCAGTCCTCATTGTCCTTGTAAATACAACTTATTAATATAGGATGGCTACAAGCAGGTTTTGATTACTGACTCTTTACTCCAGCCACACAGAAAATTAAGTGAGGTTGGGTTGTGTTTGGAACAGTTACGCAAGGATTGTGTTAGATGTGATCCTGCTGTACCTGTTGAGGTAAATCTGCCCCTAAGAATTAATAAACTATTACTTTTTTTTTTTTTTTTTTAAAAAGAGAGAGCTTGAATTGGCTGATGGGTCAAAAGCACCCTCCCCATCTAATTTTAGAAACTGTACCTGCTGCAGAAAACACTCGATGTTTTTTGGGACTGCTGTAATTATGTGGGTTTTTTCAAGTGATATCAGTTTGCTGAGTGGAAATACAGGCATGTTTGAAAACAGCCTGTGACTTGGACAGGAGTAGCACTTTTGTTTCTTATTAGCATCCTAAATTGACTGCTGCTTTAGTCAGTGAATATTTGTTTGTTTTTTTAAAAATACTAATCTTTATGTGAATCTGTATTACACTATTTCTGAAGTTGTAAAAGCCAACAGGGTGGTTCAGCAGTTGTGCTTTGCAGGATGGGGTATGAGTTACCAAATTAACTCCTCTGCTGGGTAGTTCCAGGCTGCAGTTTGTGCATGCAGCTGCCTGTGATAAGTATGTGCCATCACCAAAAGTCAGAGCCCTTGCTTAGTGGTTTGTGGAACTGGATTAGAATAGTAACAGTGAGCTGCTGATTGGTTTTGTGTGTAATTTAATTTTGAAAACAAATTATGTAGTTTAGTCCTCTGTAGGCACAGCCCACCTTGATCTGACTTCTGAGATTATCTTCATAGTAAGTCAGACATAAACTGAATATTACGAGATGCACAGTTATGTATTCACAGAGGATCAGCAAGTTAATTTCGTAATGAGGGTAAGGTGAAGACTAAAATAGTGATACCAACTACCAGTTATCAAAATATACAAGATAACCTGTGTAGTGCCTGCTTGTATTCTTTTAAACTTGCAAAACTGTTCTGGAACATTTAGATGAAGCATGATTTGAGATTTTCTGAGCAGAGAGACAGGGGCACACAACTGCTGATTTTTGGGTTATTTACAGATCTGGACAAAACTTCCCTAAAAGTAGACCCCTGAGAGGTGTCGAGTTGGGTATGTAGGAGCATTAGGTATCTTTTAAAAACATCACATCTACAACTTGTGGTCAGACTGTGTGTTTTAGAGACTAAATACAAACTGCCTAACTGCTGGTACAGAATTTACCCTCTCTGCCTCTAAATTTCTTGGTGGTTAGTTAGAGGCCAAATAAAAATGATGCATTATTTTTTAACTGTTGGTTGTTTTTTTTTTTTTTTCTAATTTTGACTCCAGCAGTTGGATCTTGGTAGATTCTTTTAGTATTTTGAGTATATTTTTGTTTGAACTTCCAGCAATAACTATGCTAAAATAAAACCAGGCAACTGGGAGAATAGGCTGGCTAGCTGGGTAAAAAAATGTAGTGTACTGAGCTTAATTTGTGCAGATCCCTAGTGCTTACTTAAATAGTTTAGTTTAAGCTGAAAAAGCAGTTTCAAACACAAATGTCAAATATAAACATGTCCATGGTCATCAGAGTTAACTTTTAAATTAGAATTGTAAAGTATCTCCAATTGGAACTGAACCACAAGGATGATCTAGTCCAACTATCACTCCTCCCAGGAATACCTAAAACTAAATCAAATTTAACTTGATGAACCTTAGAGCGTTGTTTACAAAGTGCTTTATAGTGACTGTGGGCAGTGGGTTGAATTTATCTACCATCAGATATTTTCAGATGCTCTTTTTTTTAAAAACCATTTGGCTGTGGGCTCCATTTTCTACTTTTCTCAAGAGATTTTTTTTTTTTTTTGTTTTCTCTGCCTGTAAAAAAAAAAAAATATGGTTAACTCACTACATTACTGCAAAAATGATTGGGGAAGTATTGCAAAGAACCTATAGGCAGCTTGAGTGAGGTTAGACCCATAGCTGGATCTGTGTTGTCACTGGTGTGGCTTTTGTCCAGTCAAACATCTTTAGTGCCCAGATTTGAATAGCTGTCCATACCTTTTTATGCTTATTCCTTTGATAGGGTCATCTTATGTGCCTTTCTTCTATATCTAGCCTATGGCTATGCTTCTGAAGACATTTTGAGTGATTAATTTGTGCAGTGCTTGAGATAAACACACTTTGGCAGTGTCCACCCAATTCTGACCTGGCACTTAGAAGCACTGTCACTTTTTTCTTCTTTTTGCAGACTGGTGTACAGATTTTGGGGGATGTATGATATGTTAGGGATTTGGTCCTTGCTGTGAGAAAAGTTGATTCAAATCTCACGGAGTTTAAATTAGAGATTCTCTGAATTCATTTAGTGTTTGTGCTACAGTATATTTTTATTGAGGCTCGCAGTAGTTAAAAGAAGAAAATTCCCTCCTATCTGTGATCAAGTATCAAGATGTTGTTAATAAATATTGTTAAACAGATTCCTGGATTAGAAAATGGTGACCACAACATCCTAAGGGAGAGGCTTGCATTCATTTAGAAATGCTTTAAAGCACCCAGGGAGTTCTGCCTATATTAAAAGCAGGAAGCCATGGGACACATGCTCCTTGCTTTCAGAGAGGGTAAAGATGGTTACCCAGCTTGCTTCTTCACTGATGTGGACCAGTTGTCCCAGAGGATGGCAGGTTGGATGGCCTCTCTTTCACTGGGTGAATGTGTAATTAATACTTTCAGCAAGCCCTGTGCTGGCAGAACTGGTTTCAGAAGGCAATTCCAGTATACAGAGCTCCAGCTTAATCTGCAGTATTTGACTTCACAATACCCAAGTATGTATTAGTTTTTATCATTTTTTCAGCTTTCCAAAGTCAGATGTAGATATGATTTGTTAAAGTAAATTACAGCCTGTTTAGCTGATCTGTCTTGATTAGTAATTTAAACTGAAATCTCTCGATCTCTTTTTCAGTGAGTGGAAATGAAGTAAAAAATTAGATTGTAAAAAACTTACCTTTGTCCTTAACCCAAGTGACAATTACTGGTGCAGTCTCAGGGGTACTGGGAACTAGAAGTTCTTGTTTTCTGTTACTTTCCCTTTCATTATAGACAAAAAACATAATAATAGAAGACTGCTGTTCTTTTTTTCCAAGGTAGCACAGTTATTGTCTAGTTTTGTCCACCCATCCTTTGTATCCTGTGAATCCATTCTTTGGTGGGAATAAATTTCTCATTGAAGAAACTCAGCAGTGTTGTCTTCCTTACTAGGTACTACTGCTGTTCCTTGTGTGTTTGTCCCAGTTCCCAGGATTACTGCTGTCATTTCTTTAATTGCTCTCCTGATACTGGGACTAAAACTAGGTTACAGAACAAAGCTGCCCCATGCTGCTTCTCTCCAGGGTCTAAAGGTGCTCCTGCGTCCTGCAGCACAGTACAAACCCAAGTGTTACCTGCCTGTAGCTAACAGAATCTGGTGAGCCTGTGCAGGTTTGATTGATTTCTGCTAGAAAAGATTTGCAGCTTTTTTCCATAGAAGAAAGGATGAGCCTTGCGGGCTGAGTGCTTTTATATTGCAGGAAAACTAAAGTGCTTTTGTTCCTAGTGTGATGAAACTTCATACATACGTGGAACTATGATTCTTGAGACACCAGTTTTAGTTGCTAGCAGAGAAATTGTGATTTATGAAGTTTTACAATATCTACAAAATTGTTTGCCTTTGGGGATCATTCATGGTTGTTTTTATTTTGGAAGCTTTTCATGATCTCTAAAGGAAATGAGCTCTAGGTGATTAGTCTTTTGTCAGTACCTCTTTCTCCCCACGTAACTTTTGAACCTGTTTGCCACATTCATCTGCATCTTTCAGAAATCCCAAAGACTTGAGGTACTGTGGAACAGAAAGATTAAAGAAACCTTGAATTTGCTGCAGAACTAAACAAGGAATATGGGATGCAAATGTTCAAGAAACAAGCTTTTAAAATTCTGCAGCTTGTAGAGCAGTTTGTAAATTCTACTGCCACTGCTGGTTTTACTGTTAGTGAAAATAAAGACAGAAGCTTTTCTGAGTGTAACTTTATTCAGTTGGATTATAAGAACAATAAGGCAATGGAAAACATCTACTCTTAGACCCATGGTTATCACCTTCTCTTTTCTGTTGCTCCTGTTCCCAATAGGGGATGAGGAGCATTTATTCCAGGCAAACTAATTGAGGAGTGACAGCTGGTTGGAAATATTCATTCTACTTTTGCAAGAGCTATGAGCAACTTCACAAGAATTTCTGGAAAAAAACAGGATGAATTGACAATATTTAGAAGCTACACTTCCACTGTGAGAAGCTGCTAGGCTCTTGTGGTAGTGGGGTTGAAAAAGCAATCCTGTTCTTGCAGAATCTTGAGATGATGAGGGAACTGGAGCGTGAGGAATAAAATGAGGAAAATCTAACAAAGCTGGGTCTGTTTAGCCCGGAGAAGAGGATGCTGAAGGAGGATCTCATCAGTGCTTATCTATACCTGCAGGGCTGGTGTCAGGAGGATGGGACCAGACTCTTCTCAGTGGTGCCCTGCAACAGAACAAGGGGCAGTGGGCACAAACTGGAGCACTGTTCAGCCTAAACATAATGAAAAACTTCTTTACTGTGAAGGTAACAGAGCACTGGAACAGGCTGCACAGAGGAGTTGAGGGGTCTCCATCTCTGGAGATGTTCAGAACCCATCTGGACATGTTCCTCTGCAATCTGTTCTAGGTGATCCTGATCTACAGAGGTCCCTTCCAACCCCAACCATTCTGTGATTGAGAACCTGCAAGGTCAGTTGTGTTGCTCCATGGCCTTGGCAGAGTCACTCTGTGAGAGCTCATCACTTGATCAGGTCTTGATGTTGTTTAGCAGCAGATCTGCAGAGGAACATCCACTTTAAAGCAGCTTGGGAAAGCTTCAAGGCAGGTTTCTGTAGAGGGTGTGTGGGGTAAACAACAAGGCAGAGGTTGAGAGAAGGGAGCAGCAGCAAGATGAAGGGGAGAGTTGAGCTTGTAGATGCCTATCTTCCTTCTTGCATAAGAGCTGGAGGCCTTCCCCAGCAAGGAGAAGTGACACCAGCTGTCAGGAATTTTGAAGTTATTCTTTGGCCAAGTGCTATGGATGTACAGGACAGATTAGAGTTGGCTAATTGCTTCTTCCAGACAACAGGACGAGATCTACTCACTCATATTTTACTCTTCAATTAAGAGACTTAGTGATTTAGAGACACATCAGGCTCTTGACTTAGCATGTATGCAATCTGCCCCCCTGCCCCTGGCCCCCATATTAAGTGCTGAAGACAGAAATAAAGTGACTTTGTGCTCCCTCTTGTGGCACCATCCTGTGGGAGAGCATCTTTTGGTGCTGGTTATGAGCAGTGTGTAGTTCTTAGTGACTGGAATGGATTTTGAGACCATCAGTTTGAAAATATGGAAGAGGTGATTTGGTTTTCCAGTGTTACAGTTTGTACATCCAGAGGCACTAAAATATATATATATATATAAAGCACACAAAACCTTTACTGCCATTGGCTATTTTTGGTTTTCCCCTCAAGCCATCTTCTGGGCTTGTATTTATGATTGTTAGTTGAGTCATAATCAGCCCGAGTGGAGTTTTCCCATCACCCCATGGATGCAGTTTCCATAATGTAATCTTTTGTCTGCGTGTTGCATGTTTTTCCATGCCTACCTGCAAGGCAGAAAAGAGTTCAAGGTGAAGTTCAGGCAAAGTGCTGGAGTCAGGCAGGGGAGGAAGGCCTGTAGGGCTAATGCTGTTAATTTTTTTAGTTTTCTGAGTTTGGTGCAGTACAACCCTTATGCAAAAAAGAGGAGGAGGTGAAGTGGTGAGTGCTTGTGAGGTATAATCACATTTTGAATGGAGGTTGGATACGGTTGTGAAGGGGTTAATCCCATAATCCATGATGGCAAGAGTGAAGGAATTGTGTGACTTATTCCATCATGTGTTTTACTTGAATGCATTGTTCCTCTTTCTGCTGAGACAGCTGGTAGAGAGGAAGAAGGCTGAAATAAATACAGATGAAGTTTAAAGACATTCAGTTTTTTCACCTCTGCCAGTGAGGCCGTAGCTTCTGGTCATAAATTAGAGGGTTGGTGGGAAGCTAAATGAGCAGTGGTGGCCCAGTGAGGTACCAGTGAGTAGGTAGAAACAGAGGGTAATTGGGGTCTGAAGGGAGCAGATAATTAAAAAACAAAAAGGGAAGAATTGGGTGAAAGATGTTGAAGAACTAAGGTAAGCTCTAAAAGGCATTTGCAGCTGAACATTTGTAGAAGTTCTTGTGTCTCATTCTGGAATAAAAGGGAAGGAAATAGTAGGGAGGAGAGTAAGGAGAGCACTAATTAAGTCGGGGTGAAGAAAGTTGGTGACTGCCAAGGGTTATAGGACACAGACTGTGGCAGTGAGTTACAGAGACATTCTGCAGAGAACAGTCCCTCCTCCTTGTCATAAGCTAGAGCTGGAAAAACAATTCATGCTCTGTTGCATGTAAGTAGCATAGTGATTTTTTTTTTTTTTTTTTTTTAACTAGACATTTGCAATTTAACTTTGGCAGAAAGTGCTAGTTGATTGCTTTGACAGGTTTAATTACTTTGGCTTGAGTAGGATGAAAGAGAATTTATTTCTCAATTAGAAAAGCGTTGAAAGGCTGCATGAAAACCTGTCAAAGGAAATTGAAGAGGGATTGGGGAGTTATCATTACAGTAAATGGGATTGATAAACATGTAAGTTAAAAGGGGAATTTATTTATAATAACCAAGTTTTGTGGCCAGAAATTTTTGATAATTCAATTCACTGGGAAAATTAATTTTATCTGTTCAGTTCATTTGCTTTTTCATAATGCTTATAGAATAAGGGACTGCCATAGAGTAAAAATTGAAGTCAAAATTCTTTTATCTTTTCCCTAGAACACATCAGTAATGGAGGATCAGAATGAAGACGAGTCTCCAAAGAAAAATACCCTATGGCAGGTAAGACTAACACTGGTGTGGAAAGAGTTGCCATATTTTTGTATGTTCCTGTGTTTGAGAAACTTATCTTGTGTCTGCATAATCATCCTTATATGTAGTAGACTGTATATGTGGTTGACTATATGTAGTATGACTGTGTCATACTGACTTACATGTAGTTGACTAAAATTAGCTCAGCCTTCTTGTGAAGGATGACACTGATGAAAAATACTTCAGAAATTACTTGATCTTCTCAGATTTTGTAGTTTATGCTAACCTTGAAAGGACAATCTGCATCAACGGGTGCTTGGGAATACTGTTCAACCTTCCTGAGCACGTGGCTGTCATTTAAAGGGAAAAATTCAATCCCTTCACATGGCAAGGAATTGCAACAAATTTGCTTTGAAGAAGTTTGGGAATTTTGCAGAGAGCTGGCAGTTGTTCCCCAGCAGCCCTCCTTCTCTCCTGTCATCAATCTTTGGTTCTATTTACTAATTAGCAGTAAGTCCTAGGGTGTTCTTTGTAGCATCAGTGTTTCTAGCTAAGGCTTTCAGGGTTTTAATGATTTTTTTATGTGGCTGTCCCAAACATTGACACCAGTTAAAACAAAACAAGCCCTCAACCTCCTGTAATTACCACATTTTGTTGATGGACAAGCCGTTGAAGATTGACACGAGGGTCTTGAATTTTTGTGTTAATTGGACTATTAATACCCAAGTTTGTCATGTCTCTAAATGTTTATTACTTTAACTGCTGGATCATGTATAAATCATTTGTGGAGGCAGACTGCATTATGCAGTAGAGGCAAACTGCAATGTACAGCAGAAACCACTGCTTTGATCCAGAGAAGTTTGTTGTAAGAAAAGAATTAAGTTCCTTGCTGTTGAAATAGTAAGAGGTACAAGCAAATCACAGTGTTTCAGTGTGAAAAGTAACTAAGTGTGAGCAAGGTTCATCTTTTATCTGTGGAAGATGAAAAGTGTGTTAGCTTTAAAAATGTATTTTAAAATTTAATTCTGTTGATTATTTTGTTCAAACTTCACACATTTTCTCCCTCACAAGAGTTCTTATAAGGCTGTTCCTATTCTTGTTTATTTTTAAATACTGATGTTCCTTTTCTAAAAACAGATAAGTAATGGAACTTCATCTGTGATTGTCTCAAGAAAAAGACCATCAGAAGGAAACTACGAGAAGGAAAAAGACTTGTGTATTAAATATTTTGACCAGTGGTCTGAATCAGATCAAGTTGAATTTGTGGAACACCTTATTTCACGAATGTGTCACTATCAGCATGGACATATTAACTCTTACTTGAAGCCCATGTTACAACGGGACTTCATCACTGCATTACCAGGTAAATTAATACTTATTTTACAAGAGGTGTATTTATACTTTTTTGTTTGTTTGTTTAATACTTTGGGGTGTATGCAAAATTTCCAGAACATTCTCCAGGTTTAGATTATTTCTTACCAAAAAAGTGATGCTTCCTAGTCAAATGAGTTGCAGGAGTGTTGCTGAAGTCATTCACTTCTGTGATTAATTGAATTGGCCACTGGATGCCAGTGTTGTTCCAAGTAAAAGTGGTTGTGAGTAGCATATCCTGAAGAATAGTTTGTGTTTAAATTGGGACTGAGATGTTACAAAAGTTGTGTCTCTGCAAGCTCAGGTCGGTCTGAGTTCTTCTTTCATACAAATGCCATAGGTGTGGAAGATACCAGAAAGGTGTTTTCATTTTTGAAGTCTTTATTTACATTTTAGTTTTGTTCTGAGTTTCCCAATCTTGACTAAAAATCTTCCTGCTTAGATGAGTGAATCTAGTTTATCTGATCTTGTTTGATGACTAAAGAGCAAGAGCACAGGCAGGTTTTTATTGTATTATTCAGCTATGATCCCTTCAGTGGCTCAGGACCTCTTCTGCCACCCATCCATGGAAGCATGTGTCAATAGTTTGAATATAAAATCTTTAGGTTTCTATCTCCTGGTAAGTTATGTGTATTTTTCCATTAATTTCTGGAAGGAATTGTATCCCTGGATATTTGCTGCTGGGGAGAATGATGAATTTGATTCTTTGAAAGGTAAATGTCTGGACATTGTTTCCAGAGTGGAAAATGAGCATGAAATAAAGTGGTCAAAATGTTCTGTGTGCCACTGGTAGTCTGATAGGAGAGATTCCCACCTGCAGTGACTGTGGAGTCTGTGGATGTTATCCCAGGAGCTATTCCAAGACATGACTGGTTTCTCTGACAGGCTGCATGTGGCTGGGCCTTTCTTCTCTCTGGAGGTGCAACATTTTCACAACACCTGGAAGAATTCAACTTCTGGAGGTGATGGGGGGATTTTGTCTCACTTGTGGTTGAAACTAGTTTCTCACTAATTGGAGTGGAAGAGAGAGATACAGATCCTTGTATGTGCTCTATTTTCTCAATAAACAGGCTTAAAATGTGTAAGTCAAGGAGTGCCCTTTCCCCCACACCTCCATTTCACAGAAGTTATTATGTAGAAGATTTAGTTTGTGTGGCCAAACACAGAAATGTGCCTCTCACTTGGACTGGAGAGCTGTCTCCTTTAGGTTGTGTGAATGTTTCCTCCAGCTTGTCTTCAAAATACTGAATTTTTGTTTCTCTAGGGACAGTATCTGGCATTAAACAAAATAAAAAAAAAAAAAAGATAATCATGATCATCATGTTCAACTATGAACTTTGGTTATAATTATATTTTATTTGCTTTTATTTGATGCCTCAGTGTTTAACCAGGATGATACACAGTTCTTTCCAATATATTCATTCCTAAGAAATTTCTGGGAGCTGCATAAGCTGGCACTTATTTATGCCATGTTTATATGCATTAATAAATCTTTATGTTTACAACTTTTGTTGCTTTTGAAGATGTAAATATTTGGAACTGTTCCCATGCTCAGCCTTTCCTAAAGGGTAATGTGTTTGAAGAATGTCTGTATACATTTACTCAAAAACTTGATCGGAGTCGATTGAAAACTATCTTGCATTGGACCAAGATCACATTAAAAGATAAAAGTGTTATCTTTTAAAAGTACTACATTTTAAAAGATAGTTACACTTGTCTTAAACAAGTAAAATTCCTTTGTTTGAAATGGGAATAGTTTTTGCTTGCTATCGTCTGATTTTACACTCAGAATGCAGGAGAAATGGAAAAAAATTAAGTGCATTTGTCGTCCCTTTGCTGAAAGTGGTAATTCTGGTTTGCTTCTCTGTAAGTGGTGGCAGAATGCTTAGTTCTTACAAGCTGGGCAGTGGTTGGGCTCTTCCCTTCAGTACCAATCACCATTCTAGTAGCTGTGTCAGCTTCTGCAGGTCCCAGTGATCAAGTGGTTCAGCAGCCTGAACTGATCAGTGTTATACATCTGCCAACCCTTTAGCATGTCAAAAACAACTCTGAAAAGAGTGGTCTACATGGGACAGCATAGTATCAAGAATAATTTATGTCAACTTTTTTACATTCAGTTCTTTTAATTATCTTTAAGTTGTTAATATTCCTCACATGATCACCTCCAACTTGTGCCCTTTCCTTGAATGGATTACAACACTGACCCTTCAGCATTACTTTGTCACCCTTGATTAGGAAAGAAAGTCCCTTTCCTATCTGCTCTGTGTGTTAAAACTTAAAGAACCATATGCTGAGTCAGGCAATTAAAACCCTGTCTGACTTCTTGTGAAATTGATTTCTAAAGTAATAAAAGCCTCCGCAGTTCCATGATCTAAATGACTGTTTCATATCTAATGTTAGTCAGTTTTGCAGAGCTGACATCCCACATTTGGGTCTCACTTTCAGACAAAGTGATATTTACACATTGAACTTTGAAATCCATAAAGATTTTAATTGTTTTAATTTATAATTGAAATTCAACCAAGCCTTTGTCTGGTACCTATAACCTACAGCAGCTGTAATTTTTCACCATTTTCTATAAAACTGCAAAAGCTCTTGTAGAGGCATAAGAGTTGGGAGTAATGTTTTTTAAAGTGCACCAATAAATGCTAGATGTATTTCGCAAAACAGAATTGGCAGCTTTTAGTACCTGTTTCAGAAAGTGTTTATAAAACTGGTATCTTTTAATGTGAAATAGGTACATGCAGCTATTTCAAACCCTAATGTGACTCAGACTTAGTCCTGCATGATGTCTGAAATAATTGTGGTCTGTCTTATCTGTCAGTGCTCCGGATGTGTTCCTACAACGTTAATTAGGGTAAATATTTTACTTGACTTTTTTCTAAATGCAAGCAGTTTAAATCTGTGCACTTCTGTAAGCAGTAAAAATCTTAAGAGCAAACCTGGTGGCAAAGCATTTGTGTTTGTGTTCAGTTTGCAACTTTGCTTATGCAGACATAGGAGACAAGGTTTCTGTATTTTAACATCAGAAAACACTTGAGTTTCTGACTTTTTAAAAATCTGGTCAGAACTGCAATCAGGGTTATACAGAACAGCGAAAATTATGCATATTAATAAAGAGGGCTTTTTTACATATTAATAAAGAGCCCAGTAATTTTGCATATGATCCTTAAAACTCAATGAAATACTGGCTTCCTAATGAGCAGGCTGCACATGTTCCAAGTGCCGAGTCCCAGACTGATCTGCATCCCTGTAGGTGTTACTGTTGCCCTAGAGATGTGGTAACTGACTACAGTTTGCTTTTGTTTAGTTTAATTGAACATTAATGACCATTTGGTACTGGGATTGCACTGCACTCAAGAATCTGAAAAACCCTTGGGTTAGTGAAGTGAATAAAACCAAGCTGAGCACTTGTCACTGGGATTTTGTCTCTCCAGATGTAATGATAGTTCCAGCCAGAAATGGCAGCTGACCTCTGGAGGGAAGGCTGAGCTTTTGGATATATTGATGGTGGTACCCTGGTCATTTGGGTTGTGTTTCCAGACTTGAGGCATGAGGGGTGGCTTTGAATCCAGATTTTGGCAGCTGTTTTACAGAGGGTCTTCCCTGCACTTTCAAATGCAGTTGTGTGAAAGACTGAACAATTGCAAGATGTTGCTGCTTTGTTGTGTATAATTTTTCTTAAATTCTGCACAGCTGCATTTAATCTGAAGAACTCTCTTTTCAAACAGAGTATTTCACAAGAAAACTAAAACCAATTGGACATAAGCTGATGAGTACACACATTCTATGACTTGGACATCACTCTCATTTGCTAAACAGGAAGTCATAAAATCATGGGCTTCAACACTCCTGTTTGCCTCGTGCTAAAAGGTGTTAGGATAGAAAGCAAGCCCTGGGGTGTGCTGTCTATCATCTTGACTGTGATCCAAATACTTTTTAATAGTCTCAATGTGGTAATCTAAATCAAATTTCTCTGAAACTGGCAATTACGTTCGTACTCTGCACAAAGAATTTAAGATGCAACATACGGATTTCTACTGGTGGAATATTCTGTATGCTGTGTATCAAA
The DNA here is from genome assembly GCA_023637945.1 of Phaethornis superciliosus. Classification (NCBI taxonomy): domain Eukaryota; kingdom Metazoa; phylum Chordata; class Aves; order Apodiformes; family Trochilidae; genus Phaethornis; species Phaethornis superciliosus. Next base: position 13,466,159 of record JAJQWJ010000016.1, on the reverse strand, counting down.
CTCTTGAGGTGTTTGTACTTGGTTCAAAACCACTTGCCAGCTATCAAAAAAAGCAAGTGATGTAGTAGTCCTAACTCTGAAAGACATTTCAAGCTCCTCTGTCAAGCTGACTTGTTCAATGGCTTCTGAAAGATCAGGTACATAAGAGTAGGGGTAAAGTACCAAAACCTACAGGAACAAAACCCCACAGAACCATACAGTTCTTGAGTTCTAAGGGTGCTTTGTAGTGTAGCTTCTTTATTAGAAAGTACTTTTTTGAGGGGAGGACAATTATTAGTTTGTTATCAGGAAATGGCAGTAACAGACAAACCTTCAAAAAATTCTTTTGTGGATGAACATCATTTGAACATCATCTATTTGTCTGTCACTTTCTTCCTTGGCAGTTCATTTTACACCTGCTATGTTCATGATCTTTACATTTCAAAAATTTCTCAGAGCCACAAGCAAGTTGTTAGAAACATACTCAATTGCCATCATGGCTCCTTTGGCCTGTAATCTTTCTTTAATTGTAAGAAGAAGTAAGTGCAGAGTTGTGGTTTGCTTAAATGCTTTTAATCAAGTAAAGTTTCCCCCTTCTAAGAATATTAGTTTATGTGTGTGATGGTTGTTTTACTGAGTGAATGTGAATTATGCAAAATTATACTTCTCAACTTTGGAATGAGAAAAGCATCCAATAGCTTGTCAATATCTGTTCAGCACAGATCCTGCCATCACAACTTTATGACCACTAGAGAGAAATTTTGATGTTTTGGCCAAAACGTGCCCACAAGGGAACAGGCTTTGGCCCTGCATCCCGTTTATTTGGTGAACTTTTCATTATTTATTTGCTCAATCAACCTCACAGGTGTATGAGTAAATAATGTTACACCTTAAAAGTGCAGACACTGAAAAGTCTGTCTGCCACCAGCCTATCTTGTGCTGCTGGCCTTTTTGGAACCCAGATAGAGCTGGAGAGTGTTTTTCTGCTAAGCAAGAGGAATTAAGGTGATCTGAAAAGGTTAGTTTGATGTGTGCCTCTGCTCTTCTGCCATGCCACTGCTGATTAAAAGTGCTTTTCATGTGGAACAGACAGGACAGCATCCTTCTATCCCTGGGAGAGCTGGAAGGCAAACATCAGTGCTCTTGGCATTGTGCCACATTTTTTAGAAATACTGTTGGCTCAGAGCATCTACATTTTCTAATAATTTCTAGGTCTGTTAGTTTAACTCTAAATTACTTCTGTGTTTACTCTTCATACCTCCTAACTTCTTCCAAATGTTGCAATCATTCATTTTTATATATTAATTAGTAAGCATGAAACATAGTAGCCTGATACTATGGTTGAACTGAATTATCATTTCTGTCCTTTCTTAGCACTACAGTCTCTTTTATTACTCATTAATTTGACTAAATATCCCTGTGTGAGGTGAATATTAATATACCTTTAGCCCTGAACTATAGTCCACGTGGTGGGAGAACAGTGAACATGCTGACTTAGTACTCTGGAGGGGGAGACGAGGGGGATCTGAGCTCAGATGCTGTGTAATGGCTGTTGAAAAGAGAATGGGGAAGCAAGAAGAGAACCTTAAACACCTTCTAGAGAGGAACCTAGGTGAGCTCTTCTACTAATACCACGTTTGCAGTGCCCTGTTTGTCACACCTGTAACCTTCAAAGTCAGAGGAGTGCCTACTTAGCAGACCCATTTGTTTTCTTTATTTTTATCTAGCTGTGTCCTCCACTTTGCACAGTGAATTAGCTTGCCCTCTTGATAGCCAAGGATTCATAGTATTAAACTGGCTCTTGAAAATGACCTTGTGATGATTTTATTTTCCAGGAAAACCTTGAGAACTGCTTCAGATCACATAACATGGCAGTAATAGAAATATATCCTGAGAACACAGTATTTAGAATCTCAAAACTATTATTCACTAGAAAGATCAGAATGCAGCAGACCCAAGGACTACTTTTATGATGTATTTTAGTGCCCTCGTGTGTTCTTCAAACCTGATGTAAGAGTTGATACAGCTCAAAGCTGCTCTGAAACTTAATACTGCTAGGAGAGGGTTTAGATTTGAGACCCACCAATTATTTGCATCTCCTTTTGTTTATTTGAATCTTATGATTGGTGTTGAAAAATTTGTATAAACTTGGTTTACATTTTAGGAGCTTTCACCATTCTTGAAAGCCTTTTTATAGTTCTGTAAATTAAGTAGAAGAAATGGACACATGCTCTTCATCTACATGTGTTTCTCCTATTGTTGCTTATTTTTATGAAGGCCATGCTAATTTAGCATGCGGTGGAGGACTCTAAGAATTCAATTTCTTAAGTCTTAAAAAAATCAACAGTACTTTGATTTGTTTATATTTTTCACCCATGATTATTTGAAGCTTAAAGTGGGCTGTCATGAGATAAAGTGAAAAAGTAAAAAGGTTGTCATCTCCCAGTTTGAAAGATTTATTTCATGCTTGGCCAACTGGCATTTGCTATTTACAAAAGTAGAGTTATTCTAGACTTCTGATTTAGTTTTGGGGAGGGCAAAATTGCTTCTTTGAAATAAGTAACAGACTAACCAGTGATTTTTTTGTGAGACCAGTGATGCTGAGATTGGAACAGGAACAAGAAGAGATTGGTTGCTATTTTAAATTTAGTGCAAATGTATTTTCTAATGTGTTGGTACCCTTCCCCAACGCTATCATATTTTTTAATCTAACACCTTTAGCAGGAGAGCAGGTCTAGGCAAAGACCATGAGCAAAAGCATGCAGTGTTCCACCTGGTTTATGTCTTGTTAGATCTGTGGTGGCAGCTTAGTCGATTAATCATCTTTATTGATGTGCTTATTCTTTCTGTCTGCTTCAGCTGAAGTACCTAGTGTTTTTTGATAAGTATTAACTGGTATTTATGAAATAATAAATCCCAGGACATTGCCTTACTCAGACCTGGATCAGTGAGCAGGACTTCAGTTCTGGTATATTGAACTTCTGCTAGCAAGTTGAGTGCATTGAATACATCAATCTTCACTCTACCCTGATATAAAAGGATCACAGGGGTTCATAAGCTGCTTCTGGCAGCTGGGATTTTCACAAGGAAAGTCCGTGATTCCCCAGCCCACTAAAAATTTTTGCTGGATGACCAGCACACCTCACCCTGCAGGTACAAGGAGAACATCACTCACTTAGGTGGATGTTGTTTCTGGGCTGTCTTGGTACCACCAGAGGGCTTTCATTTGGAATAATGTTGTTTTAATGGGGAATTTGCATGTGCTGTGTTTGTAATTACATGGGGAAATCTTTGTGCAGCTAAATTACATTTACTTTGCACTGGAATTCACAGTGCAGGAGCTGAACTGTCACCTCGCATTATTTGAGAGTAACTTGACTCATGCTGATCCTGAGGTTTCTTTGCTGATTCTCATGCTAGAAACAATTGCCTCCTTTGGCCCCCAAATAAATGCTGTGCTCAGTGTTACAGCCTGGCTTATTCAGCTTGAAGTTGTTTCAGAAAACATGTCCCTCTTGATTTTTTTTTTTCTGTAGCTGAAGAGAGGCTTCAGAACCCACAACTTCTGGTCAAAGTAATTCAGTAGTAATTTCTCTAAGTATGGAGCCTAGTGACAATAAACCCTCAATAACTGCCTTAGGTGTTAAAGCATCATTTGCAATTGATACAATTACTGTCAGACTCATTGATTTCTCTTTCCCATGCCAGGCTGCAGGGCATGGTGGCTCTGCTGCCACTAGAGTTCAGGACAAAATTCAGGAGTGGCCTTGGCACTCATTATAGAAAGAGCTTAAATAGGAAAGATGTCCTTGCAAGAAAGTTTTTACAGCATCTTTGCTCATGTTTCTATTGGATATGTCTGCATTTGTTCCTGTGGAGTCCTGTCTTCCGATGAGTTGAATTATTGATTGTTATATATAAGGGGATAGTAAAAGAATCAATATTTTAATTTTTTATTACTGCTGCTTAGTAAAAAATCTGCTCGACAGTGATATTCTCTTTGCTTCAGGTAGCCCTGTGCATTATATGCTCATAAGATCCAGGACTCCGTGCCCAGAAGCAGCAGGATGCTTTCTGCTGCTTGCATACTGTGCAGAACTTTGGTTTGTGCTCACTCTGTGGAAATGGGACAGTCCAGGAGGCAAAAAAGGAGTAAAGAGTTACAGACATTTTGTTGTAACTGTTTGGGTTAACTTGTAACTAGTGCTTCTATGTATGGTAATTTAATTATCATGTTGCTTCAGTGCATTAAAGCTGTGTTTGCTTTCTCTGAATGTGTTGCAAAACTTTAGTAGTTTATTGTGAATTGATTGACGTTTTGATTGCCTTTATTTCTTTGTAGAGCAAGGCTTAGATCACATAGCAGAAAACATCCTTTCCTATCTTGATGCCAGATCACTCTGTGCAGCAGAGCTGGTATGTAAGGAATGGCAGAGAGTCATTTCTGAGGGAATGCTATGGAAAAAATTGATTGAAAGAATGGTACGCACAGATCCACTATGGAAAGGACTTTCAGAAAGAAGGGGTTGGTAAGTACCTTGACAATCACTAAATTCTCTTTTTACAGCATGCTTCTTCACACATTTCCCTAATCATGAGCTCTGCCAAAAAGTAAGTTTATAGTAAATGGGTCTCACTGAGATCCTTATCTCTTCCATGGACTGTTGGGTGTCTGGTACTACGGTGAAAGCTCTCAGCTCCCCCGACAGCTTCAGCTTTGTCCCCTGTCCCTTTGACCACCAATCTCTGTTGTTAACACTTGCTTTCTTAGGGTAGCTCAGTCTTCAAACGTGTAACTGTTTTTTTTGCAGAGAGAATGAACAGTTAGAATCTTTTGAAGGGATGGGAGGTTTTTTAAGTGAATTACTTCCAATAAAAGGTTTTCTTGTGAAAATTCGAATTAGCTGGTTGGGTTGTAGAAGCCTCTCTCAAAGAGCTCACCACTGATGTTTGTGACAGTGAAGTTTTTCTGTTCTTTCCATGATCTGAAGTGATGAGGTGTTCTGCTCTGGAAACCTGCTTTTCTGTGCTCTCTAGTGGTGTGCCTAAGAAAATGCAAGGCGTGTTTTAAAGAGCAAGAGAAAGACACTAAAAGGCTAAAGAAGGGCTAAAAGGGCTAAATGGCTAAGAAACCCTTAGGAAGCAGTGAATCCTGACTTGGAAAACATAAGGAAAACACCTGTTGTCTTTTTAGTCTTGGGCACTTCAAATACAGCTGTCAAATTGTAAAGTCACAAGGGGCTGTAGCAGCAATGCTAAAAATACTTAGAAGTGTTCTGTGAGAATGTGTCATAAGGTTTTGTTCCTCTCAGATTTTTAATGTCTTTAAAGTTTGGATTCTTTGTGGTAATTTGAAAAATATGTTTCTGATTCTTTCTAGGGATCAGTACCTGTTTAAAAATAGACCAACAGATGGGCCCCCAAATTCATTTTACAGGTCCTTATACCCAAAGATAATACAGGATATAGAGGTAGGTATGTGTTCTGATATGTAATGTCTGCAGAAGAAATAATGTTGCATGTTGTTAGAGTTTCAAAGATGGTGAATGTTGGAGCAATGAAGTGTGTCATGTGTATCACAACTTGTTTGTGAGCTCTGCCTCTTAAGACAATATAAAAAATAGCTTCAGCAACTTTCTGCTACAGTACGTGCATCACCACGATCCTTTTAAGTGTTAAAACCATCTTTTTTGCCTTTGATTTTTGGAACTCTTCTGGGACAATGGTTTTAATAAAATAGCTGGTTTACTACTCCAAGACAATTCCACATATTGCTGTACGTTCTGATGTATTGATGGTGTCCTTAGAAAGTGATCTTAGGCTTAATGCCTTAAACACTGATCTTTTAAAATGTTGCTCATGTAGTAACGGATTTCTTCTAAAGCAGTCACTGTTGCAAATACAGCTTTCTTCAGGGGATGGAAATCATCTTTCAGTGGTTTGATGACAACAATCAGTCCTACAGTGATAAACACAATAGGGGTGTTGCTGGTAAAAAGACTGTAGCAATGTTTATTCTTTTCTTTGATATAAAATATTGCTTATCTTGTTCAAGAGTTAAAAAATTGGACTTGCTCAGTTCTTTTAAAATGTTTCTGATAAATCAGGATCATCTTGGTATTCTGCCCACCAGCAGAAAATCTTGTTCATTTTGCTGTGTACCCACCACAAAACCCTCTAGTGACACCACAGGCTGCAATGTATTTATTTTAACTGTGTGATAGATGTGGAATTATTGGTCTGAAATTCATTAGTGGGGAAACACGTGTTTTGATGTTTAAGGCAGATGTGAACTAATCATCCTGCTATGGCAAATGTGAGTTTGTGTTGCTTGGCACTCAGTAAACAAAATTATTCAGAACTCTTCACCTATCTATAAAACTTATCTGCTGGAAAACAATTCAATTTTCAAATACCTTTTATAAACCTTGCTACACAATTTATAAACATTTAAAGAACAGAGCATGAAGCATAGCCTAGACAAAATAAGCTCAAACTTGGTATTTCCTTGTGAACCGAATGATACGCTTGACATTATTTGAAGGGAGATGTCTACTCTCTGTAAGGGATAACAGAATGATATTGTGGTGATGAGAAACCCATGGGATTAAGGACAACTCTTAATGTTATATTTTCTTGCTCTCTGTAAAATTTTAGCACTGTTCAGTCATGAAAACAGGTGAAAAGCAGTGTGAAAAGGTGACCCTTGTGATGATGTAGAACACTGCAGCAGTTCAGATTTTTAAGTTCAGATTTTTAAAGCTAACTCTTCTCAAACTAATTTGTTTAGGTATAAGTGGAACAGTTTCACAGGGGCGAAAAGGTGTTAGAGGTGGGATTGTTCCCTAGAGGTGTTCTGAGGCTGTTCAGCCCTTGGACTGCCACAATCTGTTATTTAATATTTTTATTCTGCAGACATGATAGTACAGTGGACAGAAACAAAGTTCCTGAATTAGTATGAAATAAGCAGGAAAATGCTAAAACTTTCCGTTGTTGCTTTCAGTTGTTGTAATGTTGTAATGTTTTACATTAAATGTAAAAATTTTCAGTCTCTAAATACCTGGGAGTGGAAAACAAGTATGCTACTGAAAATATGGTACTGAACATGTTTCTTGAAAAACTAAATTTCACTAGGGCAACAGTAAATATATTAAACCCTCAAATTAGGAGAGATTTTCACTGTGCTGCCTGAATAGTATATTGAAAAACGTACTGAAATGTGCTGCTTGTGTATCCAGTGTGGATAAAAAAAATACGTCAGTGTTTTGAAGTCAGGAGGCACAGCTTTCTAATACTTTTTTGACCCCTAACTTTCTTTCAGAGATCCATCTCAATTTTTTATTTTTTCGTTGTATAATGCTGAGGTGGATGAGGTGATAAATGTAGAACAGGCAGAGTAAGGGGGTGTCTTGTGTTGAGCTCAGAGGTGGGGCTGGCAGAGCAGCTGTGTGTAAAACACACCTTGCCACGACTGCTTCAGAATAGCAATGTGAGTAATGGGTGTGGGAAAAGGGTTGTCTTCTCTGGGGTGTGCAAAGAGTAAACTGCAAGCTGTTGCCATAGTTTCTGCCCATTCCAAACTGCCTGGAAATCAGGTTACTCTTACATATCATTTCTTCAGTGTCTATCCTTAAGAATGCTAAATATTACAGGGGCACGTGGCATGGGAAGCTCCTGTGTGTCTTGGACTTGGGGATGCAAGAACAGAGAAGGAGAATTAAGCTTCTGTTTGCTCAAATTCAAGAAACAAATGTGTGTCTGCTTTTCTGGAGTGGTGAAGTCTTTCTTGGGAAAGCAATGGCTACTTCCAGCATCACTGCTCAGTTCACACAGGTGGCACATTTCCCACTTCCCATTATTTGAAATTGCTGCAGGGAGAGGGCAGAAGGATGGGGGGATTGTGCTATGCCAATTTTTTCCCTGTTTACATATTTCCTTTAGGCCTTCTGAAACAGTGCTGTTTTCCAGGTGTCCAACCTGGAGTGGAGTTAGTGTTCCTGATAATAGTCTTCCACTTACAAAAGTTTACTGTAATTTTTCTAATAAATCACCCTTTAAAGCACTTCTCACAAATTCCTTCCCTTAAAGAACTGTCACAAGAAGCTTTTAACACAATTTAAACATGTAGATGGTGAGAAACAGTAGCAACAAAACTTAGCTGTAAGATTAGGAGTACTTATTAACTTCCTCCTCCCCTTATTCTGTTTTTAAGTCTGAAGCCATGCTCTTAGTTTTCTGCTTTTCCTGTTCCTTCATTTTTTAAAGCATTGTGCAGAAGCTCTTAAATAAGGCTTTCATCTTTTGTATCTCTGAATACCAAAATGTTTTTTCTTCAAATATTTGCCTGGACCTTAAATAAGATCTTCCTGTTTCTGTCAGAAAGTCAGAGTTCAGGGAGCTAGTGATGAGCCAAAGGCTACCATATTAGCATTTATAGAATTATAGAAGTATTTTTACAAGACATTTATCTTGTATCCAAAGGGCTTGATTTTTTTTTTTTTTTAATACAGTAAAATATATTAATTGGAGAAATCTTGTCACTGGGTATTCTACCTGTGGAGCACAAAGATTAACCAAAATCTGCTGGACTGTTTCCAATGACAGGAGTTACTGTTTTACTGCAGCTGGTACTGGACTGTGGGCAAAGATGAATTCAAAGGAGAATGCACTCCTTCCTTTGGACTGACTGGCAGAATTTGAAAAGTAATCTAAGCCCTGAATTAACAATTGAAAGGAAAAATGAGGAATAATAAATAGCAAATTTGAATTCTTTGCCTTGGGCTGTATTTGCATTTTGGGTCAAAAGTCCATGCAGCCACAGTGTTGTGAGCTGCAAGATAACAGAGACAAAGGGAGGTTCCTCTGCCTCTGTGAAAATTTGTGAGTGCCAGTGTCTGTTTATTTCGTGCCAAGCACGTATTAGGAACAAAATGTCACTTCTGAAATCATTGGATTTGAAAATCATAGGACATTTAGAGACCTGAAACTAAATTCTTGGAAAGAGGCAATTACACTCCACCGTTAAGCCAAATATTTAATTAGGTTCCATTTCACAAGAGGTGGTCCCGTAATTTTACATGTCTCCAAGTCAGATGTTGATTTCCCAAGCTTCTTGAGGAACTTTTTTAAAAAGGAGAACCTGATTTGGGACTTACCATGGAAAAGGGAACCTGTATGTTCAAGACCTTGTTTATGGAGGTGGTGTGGTTGGTGTGGGGTGCCCTGTGCCCGGGTGCAATCCCAGAACCTTCTGGGGAAGTTCAGCTGTTTTCATGGGACTGTGAATCGGCATGTTGCCAGGGTGGGAAGTTGAATACTGCTGATTCCAGAACCCCAAGTCCCTGGATTTTTTCCATATTATTTGTGAAGCTTGGCCAACTATTCAGTTTTCCCCCCAGGATTAGCGCAAGTATATATTTCTTGTGATGAGTTGAGAAGACTCATTTCATAAATGTTCCCCTTATCTTTAGGCACATGGCAAGTGCCCTCATCTTGTTTCCATGGAGACTTAGGTCTACCTAATTAAAATGAGAATAAAAATGTTATTATGCTGAAGACTTTAGGAAAATGTGGTGCCAGGCAATCAGATAAACACCATGTGCCATGTGTTCTTCTGAATTTTGAAGAAGTTGAGATTTTAGGACTGAAAGTGAAATTTTAAAGCCTTGGGAAAATTTGAAAAGGGGAAAAAAGTCATCTCTCCCCCTAAGTCACTGCCAGCATTGGGAGACCTTTGTTTATAAAAGCTTCTGAAGGAAATGGGTTTGTTTAGTACTGTTCTAACTCTGATGCTGGAGAAATTTTCTGTGTGTGTGTGGGGAGAATCTGGTCAGCATTATATGCCTAGGAGGTTTTTTAGCCAACCTTTGAAATCTACTCCACAGGCATTTTCCAAAAGGAATTTCTTAAAAGTCAAACTGGCCAAGGAAAGGAGAGGCTTTGAAGGCCTTTGAAGACACACACTTCTTGTGGTGTCCAACACAGATCTCAGTTCTTGCATCTGAACAGGGCAGAAGTCTTCTTAGAGGTGCCCCCAGCAGGGGATGGATCCATATCCTGAATTTTGTTGTTCCCTTTGCCTACATCAGACCTATTTTTCTCCACAAGTGTGCAAACTGAGATTGACATTTTTCTGCTGCAGATTGGAAAGAGGGATTTATTGCTCCTGCTGGAACACTTGGAATGCTCCTGTACTCTGGGAGGGGCTGGTAACCACCTGTTTAAATCAGGTGCTGCCCTTGAGTCTTTTGGGATCTCGTGCTTTGGGGCTAGTGCTTGGTAAAGACAACAAAGCTTTCAGGGAAGAGCAGCTGCTGTGATCATCTGTATTCTCCTATTACAGATTCTTCTGAGTTAAGAGTTAAGACAATTTTCTTCCTCCCTGGGGAAAAAGAACCATATGGGTCAGATCAAAGTTGGCAAGCACAGCAGCTTCTCTCTTGACAGCATCCACCAACAGATGAGTGAGGCAGAGCACAGGGACACCATGCAGCTACACCTCATGTGTCCCTTGTCATCTTGCCTCAGCAGTGTGTGCTGTCTGCATCAGCCCATCAGGCAGTACCACCACCCTGGGCAGTCAGATAGCCCTTATTCCTTAAGGAATAAGGAAGGTCTGAAATGTCAGTTTATGTTGCCTTTTTTATCTGCTTTGCCTAAGCTGTTTCTGGTGTTAGTCACTACTTTGACACTCAGAGAACGTGCCACCTTCCTGTGTTTGGAGCACTCAGTGGTCCTCTGTCTGCTTTCTCCCACAGCTGTTTCCCACATCCCCAGTGTGGGCCTTGAATGCAGATTCTGCAAGTCTTCTCCTCTTCCTCTTTAAGACATTAGCATGTTCCACTGTCTGGTTTCACCTACCTCAGCATTGTAAAGTCAATCTGTTCTTTTTGAATGCAGCTGCAGAAAGGGTTCAGCAAAGCTGTGGTGAGACTCAGAAGTAGCTTTACTTGGTGGACCTTTGAGTAGCTTCATACGTATTGGATCAATCGCACGCAGAAAGAGACAGCACTTCATCAGTGTATATTGTCTACATTTGGATCTTATCTAAGCAGCTGTAAACACTAGGTACTTAATTTTTTAGGTCTCAAGTTCTGCTGAGAAATCATTATTTAATTTTAACATTTGCTAGGGAAAATTTCCCATTCCTGCTTCTCTAGAGTTATTTAGATTTTTGTACGTCACTGTATATGGCTTTTTCTCTGCTGTTGGAGTCCGTGCTAAAAATGTTATTTTACCCCAAACTGATCTGAAAACCAGTGTAGTGTCCACACTCCTAGCTTTTTGGCCTTATTTCAATTTCAGACGGTTCTTCAAAGCATAGCCTGAGTATCCTGTGATTTTTATTAATTTTTTTTGGTGTGAAGGTGGGCTTTTCTGCTTGTATTAACCAAATGCAGCCTGAACTTTATATTCATAGATATCTGCAAACATTAGCATATGTTATTTGTTAGTAGAGTATCCCAATTTCTTTTTGTGTCAGCCTTGCTTCAGTTACTCTTCACGGAGGTGCTTTTTATTCTTGTGCAACTCTTCCATTTGCATGGAATGAGGTAAATACCAAAAATGAGTTGGTCACTGTTTTAAATTAATCTCCGCTTGGCTTTGCTTCCTTGCATTTTTTCCTGTTACTTTTGCCTACCTCTTCCCATGGAATGTGGCGATAGTTTATCCCTTGTAACTTTTTGTTTTGCTTCTGGACTTTCACTTACCTTTATTTGTGAATAATCTAAAATATGAAGAACTCTCGGTAGTGGAAAGCACAAATTCTTCTCATGAGCAGTAGAACCTGCATTTTCAGATGAGCAGTGTATAAATTCTAATTGCAAGAACAGTTCTTGTGTGAGGGAAAGGGTGTCATGCAGCTCCTGGTTTCAAAGCACTGTGAAAGTCAAATCCAAAACTGGTGTTGTGTAGCATCAATCTGTTGGTTCAGCTTTTTGATGGAAAGGGTAAGACTGTTACTAGGGAAGGGCAATATGCTTAATGGTAAAAGGAGTATCATAAGTAAGGCAGGGTGATTTGGTGTTCTAACAGTAGTAGCAGTGCATGTTCCAGGTGTTGGTACAAACATCTGCATCCCTGCTGCTCTCTTCCAAAGACGTGTTCACTGGTCTGCTCAAGTCTTGGTGAATATGGAATTGGGTATATCACACCTGCAGCCAGGACTCTTCACCTGCTCCACTGAGAGGTGTTCAGTGAAGGGGCTGGTGGATACAGGGCAAGTACTTTTTCCTCCAGTCTGTGAGTTTTAGTTGTTTCTGCTGCTACATGCCTGCCACTGGCACTTGGCTCCTAAACATGATTTATAGAAGTGATATAAGGAAGGTGCTCACAAGGCAGATGCTGATGCTCTTTACTTGTGGGGTACTTATCCCTCTGTGGGTTGCTTCAGAAGGAGGCCTCTTAACTTCATAATTAATGAAATATTAAGCTCTCTATACCCTGATGGCATTTCTTTGCTTCTGTCTTTCCTCTGTCACAGTCAGGAGGGATTTTCCTTTTTCTTTTTGAGAGAATGTGAAGAACAAGGGTCTGGATTTTAGCTGCTTCTGGTGTTAAGTGCCTCATGCTTCAGCAGAAATCCTTACTCATGTAACAAATGTGGATTTTTCTTTTTCTTCCCCATTTGTCCTACAGGAGAATTGTGTGTTCAGAGGGAAAAGAAAGTCCTGAGTTTCTGGGATCAAGATAAACCCACTTACTCTGCAATAACATTCACAAGGATAAAAATGCAATTTTTAGCTGAGGAGCTGAACACAGTGTGCATTATCAAATGAGAAAAAAGCCTGTTCTTAGTAGACTATCCGTAACACTTCCAGTGTATAGTTAGTGTTCCAACTGCTAATCCAGATGAATTGCATCTCTTTTTGCTGTTCATCTTTGTATGGGTGAGCGTATTCTGGCATTGTCAGGGCTTGGCTATACCTCTGTATCTTGGACTACTTTCTTTGTGTACTCTTCTTTCTAAATGCCTTTTTTAGCCATTTATACATTTCTTCAGCTGCCAAATGGCTCTCCTGCTGTGGCAGATGCTTTGGCTTCATGCTTGGTCATTATCCCTTGTGTGTGCAGATTTTGCTGGTTATACAGCACTTGCCAGCTACTTGCTTTCAGGAAAGTGTGAGAAAGGTTTTTTTCTGTGTGTGTGTGAACTAAGGAGATGGTGTTCTGCAACAGAGAATGGGTTGGGTTTGAAAAGGCCTTTCAAGGTAATCTAGTCCAGCCCTCATGCTGTGAGCAGGGACATCTTCAACCAGATTAAGTTGCTCAGAGCCTCATCCAACCTGACCTTGGATGTTTCCAGGTGGCACTCACCACCACTCTGGGCAACCTGGGCTAGTGTCTCACCATCCTCATTGAAAGGAACATCTTGCTTTTGATTTAGAAACCCAAGTTCAGAGGCATATATTGGTGTTGCATCTATCAGTACTAGGTTTGGTACCAAAAATACGCAAATAAACTTTAGGTCTCTTCATCACTGACTCCCTGATGTTTGCAGCAGTCCATAAAACACAGCATGAACATGCATGCCTACCTGCTTGGCCTAGATACAGTTTATGAAGATCTCTCCTGGAAAGAGGTTGTAGTTGAAGCCTTTTACTAACTGCACTGTTTGGTAACGACCCAAAATTTCCTACAGCAAAGGAGCTTTAATGTGGTTCCAGTATTGTATTAACATGTTCCTTTTCAGAGGGTCCTCCAGGTTGCCCACCCACTCAGCCTTATGTAGTCATCTAAAATAATGTTATTTCTCTATACATCCACATCTGTTTTCACTCTCTTGCCAATTGAAATGCTGCTGTATATTCTCTGTATATTGTGGCTACTTTCCCAGCACATTGAGAATTTACGCAGTGTAAGGGGATTTTACAAGTTCTCAAAAAACATGAAGTATTTTCCCACAGTAGCCACACCATATAATGTCTAAATGAAATTACATCTATTCACAGAATGAAAATGTGCACCTGCATGTGACTTACTGATTTTCACATGGACACACATTGTAGCTTTCTTTTATTTGAAGCCAACATTTTCTTACTGAGAGCTTACTGAGTAGCCTCCTCTAGTGTAATTGTAAGAATTAAGTCAGGCAGAGTCCTGAATGTCTGGTGCATGTACTTGCACTTGCTGATCTGCTTGGGAAATGGTTGCAAGCAACATTTCTGATTTGTGGTGTTCCTAATGTATTCTGTAGCTATCAGTAATCACTGTAGCAGGAAGCTAAAGTGTAAAGGTGCTCTAATGGTGCTTGAGCACTCGGCAGCTGGAGCAGTCCAGCACATGTTACATGCAGCTGCTTGTTTCAGACCTTTCCAAGAACATTGCTTTAGGAAAACTCTCCCTTAAGATTTCTAAGAAATGAGTATCTGAATGTATATGATTTCTAGAACTATTTAAATTGGCTAACTCTAATCTGTGATGCTTAATCTCCTGTATCTTCAGTGTTAGTGTTTCATTTTTAAATGTCTTGCCTTCAGATCTGTAATTATAGTGGTTTACACTATTAATGTCTAGAATCATCTCCTGTTTCCCTTGGTCATTTCTGGAGCAGAAATGATTTAATGAGTTGCAGTTCTGCCCCTTTAGCACAGATAAAGCTTGAGAATTGCCTCAGCCCTATGCCGAGCAGGTGGCATGGTGAGCAGGCTGCTACCTTCAAGGCAGGGGGCCAAGATTTCAATGTTTTAAGCCCAGTTCCCAGTCTGACCATTAGCAGTGCACTAGTTGGCCAGAAATGATGATCCCAAACTGACAGTTGTCTTGCTAGCCTCCTAACTTCCCCACCAAACTGGAAGAGAATGGGAGAGGATGAAGACCTTTTCAGCATGCTCCTCTAGAATCATCTCTTGGTTCTTCTGATGCAGACTCTGGCCCATTGGGGCTGTATTATGGCTGTGTATAATTCTCCCAATATTGCATAACAGGAGACAACTGAGAGAGCAAATGCATGGAAAACCAAGTGGTAGGTTTGTTTTCCCTTGGAGCAGATGTGTTTTCCTAGAATTGGGACATCCTAGTAGCACTGTACTTTGTCTTTAACAAGCATTCCTGTTGTTCTTCAGTTTTTGGAGGTGCTGCAGAGGTGCCTGCTGTTGCTTTGAAAGTTAGGGCTTGGTTATAAAAACGCTTTTCCAAACAGATAGTTTCCCCAGGTTTCCATGCAGTATTTATAGGGATTCCCAGGGAAGTTTCTAAATAGTCTGTTCTGGTGCCTGTACTGGGAAATGGAAAGTATCCCAGCCTGTGTAGGTACTGCAGCTGTTGGCTCGCAGTCTTGTGCATGAATTCTCTTATGATTGTTGTTATGAATTTCCTATCCAGTATCCTACATTTCTTTGAAATCATCATTGGTTGTCTTATAAGTAATAAAGCTGATTAAAACATGGAAGTCGTCCTGGTTCTCCTATGAAAGAGTTTGTGACTTCTGCAGTTGTGTCAGGATCATCTTTAAAAATATTTTGAAGAATGAAAATGTTGAGAATTACAGTTCCACAGATTTTAAAGGGGGGTAGGTAAGTTTGGATTGTTTAGAATCCCCATTCAGTTTTATTTGTATTTTTATCAGGCTTTAAGGTGTTTAGAGGAGCTTTTTGTATCTCAAAATCTCTTTCTAAGATATGTAATAACATTTAATAGGTGAAATGACTGGGTAGGGGAAGGCAAGGTTCAAGAACTCCCCTCACCTCCTGGTTGGGCTCATCAGTTCTGTGCTGTTAGTTACTCAGAAGAGGCTGGACCTGGCACCGTGTGAGCTCCTGGTTTAATCTTTGCTGCTAGTGTCAGATGCTTCTGTAAACATGGGGGAAACCAAATTGTTGTGTCTGTCTCTAATGACTCCTAAGGAAATTCTCATTAAGGTTACTTCACCATAGTTTTCACTACTAAGCACAACTTTTGTCATGACAAATCTGAAAAGTTCTAATTCACAGTGGCTTGTGTGTGTTAAAAATATTTGTATTTTAAGACTGTTATATGTATTTTTAAATTGTAGGGGTGGGCAGGAGAAGATAGATTTAAGTTTTATATATTTCAAATGTAAAGGTGATGCATGTGGAAGTGGAAAGCTATCTCTGTGGGTGTTGGAGCAGTTGTACTGGGGTGTGCAGCCTTGTACCTGACTCTTCCTGCTTCCCCTCTTGTCAGACTATAGAATCCAACTGGAGATGTGGGCGACATAATCTGCAGCGGATTCAGTGCCGTTCTGAGAACAGCAAAGGTGTCTACTGCTTACAGTATGATGATGAAAAGATTATCAGTGGCCTACGAGATAACTCCATTAAGGTAAACACTTTTCCAAGCCTTTCCCCTAGGGAGAAGTGGGTAAATCTGCCTCAGAAAACTTGCTGCTTGTGTTTCCTTGATTTCTCTTGTCCCTTCATGGGACAGTGTGTATTTGTGGAGGGTTTATCAGGATGGGATGTCTTCTGTAGCCTGCAAAGTTCTCACCTGCACTTTGCATTTTCTTTCACAACACAGGATTTTATTTTTTTGTGATCATTGGTTATTTCACTGTTCTGTCAAAAACTTGCATCAAGGAGACTTCCTTAACCCAGCAGGCAGGACAGGCAGATTACCCATGGATTCTTCCTGCTGTCTCTAGTTTTTTTCCCTTGTCTGTTGCAGCAATGTTCAAGTCTTGGATACACATTCATGATAAGCCATTTATACTTCTTGTTTTGCACAGATCTGGGACAAAACAAGCTTGGAATGTTTGAAAGTACTAACAGGACATACTGGCTCGGTTCTTTGTCTGCAGTATGATGAAAGAGTCATTGTAACTGGATCCTCAGATTCTACAGTGAGGTGTGTGTAAAGTTTTTGCACAAAAATCATTTGAGTATCAGGGCTGGGAATATTTGCAAAAATCTCTAAATATCAGAAAACCTTCCTAATATAAATGTGATACTGTTATCCCAAAAACAAGATATTCATGCTTTCCAAAGAATTGCATTTGATAATTTTCTTTTTTCAAATCTGTTTTTACTTTCAAGTATCTGAAGGAATATGACCTGAGTGACTCAAAGCATATCCTGAAGTTGTAGAATGGCTAACCACACCACAATTTCTTCATTTGGAATTCTATGTACTGCCTTCTGACCTCTCATAATTATGACTGTTAATGAAAGGGTATTTGGTACATATGGAGCATTTGTCTGCCTGCAATGTTGATGATACCGAGTTCAAATTCCTGTATTAATTCATTGGTCTGTAGATGTTGAGCAAAGATGCTCTGGTACAGTTCAGGGGAAGAGTCTTGTCTCCTTCTGGTGTCCTGCATTGGCACACCAATATCGATCTTTATAAAACTTTAAAAAGAAGAACTGAACATAACACCCTTCAGGTGTTACAGAATAAGTTGTGATTTTTCAGTTTGTGTAAGCTAGTAGGTAGCCCTGGAGGGTGCTATGTGTGCTAAATCTGAGTGAATGGTGTAAAACTGAAAAAAATCATAGTGGTTACTATTGGTTTTGGTCTGTTCCATCACTTTATACATTGTACAGGTTTCAGTCATCCTGAAAGAGCTGGAGAACTGTGGTTGTTATTGGACACATTGCAGAATGGTGGCATTTTCTCCTAGCAGTGGTCTCAGCTTAGGCATTTCCTGGCATAATTATTCACTGCTGTTAATAACTGCTTATAAGTCTGGGTTGTGAACCAGGATGCTTCCCCTGCACCCATCTTCTTTCATTCCCCACGCCCTAAGAGATGTTAGCAGCCAGACAGCTCTCCTTTAGAGACAGCAGCAGATTTGTGCATGTTTATCCTGTGCATAGGCATCATCCTTCATTTGGAACACAGTTCTTCTCTTTTTGCAGAGTGTGGGATGTAAATACCGGTGAAGTTCTCAACACGTTGATTCATCACAACGAGGCAGTGCTTCATTTGAGGTTCAGCAATGGCTTAATGGTGACATGTTCAAAGGACAGATCCATTGCTGTTTGGGATATGGCATCACCTACTGACATCACCCTACGCCGTGTCTTAGTTGGCCATCGTGCTGCTGTTAATGTGGTGGACTTTGATGACAAGTACATCGTGTCAGCATCGGGTGACAGGACCATTAAAGTGAGTTGGTAGCAGATGAGGTGTTCGTGGGCAGTGCTCTGCCTTTTCCTTCCCCTCTGGTCAGGCTGCTCCCTCCTGCTGTTACCCTCCTTACACACGTAACTGGGCTCGTAACATTTTTGTGGCATCTGTCCTACAGTTGCAAAATAGGTGAGCCCATTTGCTGTTTGAACTCTAGTCTCAAGATGGGTTTGTTTGTTAAATGTGGCACATCTTGTGCCTTTTTCCAAGCAGTATTTTTTGTTTCAGTTGGCAGCCCTGTTCCAGACATGAAATTTATCAACAGTTGCCTTTCCTTACCACACATTCCCAGCGGCCCAACCAGACTTTGCCATGTTTGAAGAATTAAGGGGTTGTATTTAAAGAGTGTTGCATACCAGAAGATTTGCATTACCCAGAGTATATTAATATAACAAAGGCGTTTCCACCCTTCCCTCTCTAGAACCAGAGCTACTTTAGTCTGTGCCAAAAAGCTCTTGGCAGCTTGATGTCCAAATATCTGCCAGAGATTGTGCTGCACTCTGTGTTAGAACGTGAGCCACTGGATACTCTACATTACAACTTCAATTACAGTTCATTAAAAATGGCAAAGTTGATAGAATCATTTAATATTAAGAAAGAAGCATCCACCAGACTTTTACAGGTCACTGTTTTGGCCTTCTGTAGCTAGTAGATTGCTTGCAATTTCTTTGGTAAAAACTGTGGGCATTTTGTGTGTGTAATAACTTCCACTTTTAAAACGGATGACTAACTTGTCAAGGTTGAAGTGTAAGCAAGTTTTTGAACTCCTTTGGGGCAGTCCCTTCTGACTGAAAATATTTTATATACAAATTCCCCTCCCTCCCCAGCTTTTCTCATTGACTTGATGTGCAGCAGCACTGCTGGTGGCTCTTGTCACTGCCAGGTCCCCATCGCACCGCTCTGCATTAACTCCAGGTACTCTTTGCCCATAAAATACCACATGGGTTTTCATTCCACTGTCCAGCAAAGGTTGGCCTCAGATGGCTTCTGATTATGAATTCGTAATGGCTTCGGTGGAAATTCAAAAACCTTGCTTGGGCTTAATTCTCAGGAGTGTTCCTCTTGTGTTTCACAGGTCTGGAGTACGAGTACGTGTGAGTTTGTTCGCACTCTAAATGGGCACAAGCGGGGCATTGCCTGCCTGCAGTACAGGGATCGATTGGTTGTCAGTGGATCCTCAGACAACACCATTAGGTGGGTGCTTGTGGGCAGCTGTGGGTATGTAACAGTGCTCATTCCCATGAGTGGAAATAGGATCTGCCCTGCCCCTTGGTGCTCTCCTGAACAGCTGCACGTGCCCAATGTCCCTGGTATGTCTTGTTACTAGAGCAGAGCATGTAGGAATGGAACTTAGAGTTCTCAGCCCTGGTGAGGCCACAACTCGAGTCCTGTGTCCAGTTCTGGGCCCCTCAGTTCAGGAAGGAGATTGAGGTCCTGGAGCAGGTCCAAAGGAGGGCAACCAGGCTGGGGAAGGGATCCAGCACAAGTCCTGTGAGGAGAGGCTGAGGGAGCTGGGGGTGTTCAGCCTGGAGAAGAGGAGGCTCAGGGGAGACCTCATCGCTCTCTACAACTCCCTGAAAGGAGGCTGGAGCCAGGGGGGGGTTGGGCTCTTTTCCCAGGCAACTTTCAACAAGACAAGAGGGCATGGTCTCAAGTTGTGCCAAGGGAGGTTTAGGTTGGATATTAGAAAGAATTTCTTCACAGAGAGGGTGATCAGACATTGGAATGGGCTGCCCAGGGAAGCAGTGGATTCTCCATCCCTGGAGATATTTAAAAAGAGCCTGGATGTGGCACTGAGTGCCATGGGCTGGGAACCACAGGGGGAGTGGATCAAGGGTTGGACTTGATGATCTCTGAGGTCCCTTCCAACCCAGCCCATTCTATGATTCTATGATTCTAAATGTACCACATCCCTGTGAAAAGGTGGGACACTGAGGTTTGTGTCAAAGGTAAACAAAACTTCTCATCTATCACGATATTTTTATTACCTTGTGTTCTGCTTGGAGAGTTGAGGAAGATGTTGGTTGCTGTTTTTCATAATTACTTCCTGAACCTCTGAGCAGTGGTTTATGCAGAACAGAAAGTGTATTGAAGCTTTGTAAGATAACAAGTGTCCAACCTTTACTAGGATGTTATTTTTTAATTACTAAATTAAATTTTTATATATGGCAGCTGCAATGCAAACTTTTCTCTGAATTGCATGCAAGGGACATCTCCTCCCTTTTTAAGCCAGCTATGTGACATCTCCCCCAGAAGAGCATCCAGTAGCATGCTTAAATTCCCTGCATGTGGGGCTGAGGGACAGTGCTGAAGCTCAAGTTCTCAAGGACTTTTTCTTCTCTTCTCTGAAGGTTATGGGATATTGAATGTGGTGCCTGTTTAAGGGTATTAGAAGGCCATGAAGAACTGGTTCGATGCATCAGGTTCGACAATAAGAGAATTGTTAGTGGAGCCTATGATGGGTATGTTTTTAAAAGCAAGTTTACCAAATGTTGCCTTTCTTAGAAAAACATCTTTTGAAAGCCATTGAGCCTCATGTTCCCTTATGTAAGAATTCTCTTCTGATTTGCCTGCTGGATCAATATTTAAATGAGTGAATTTTGCTTGAGCACCTGAATGCAGCAAGCTGCTCTTTTAAGTAGCCAAGAAATTGCTTTTTGATGCTCTTAAGCACACTTCTAAGTTGTGTTATCACTCAAGCTTGAGTTTCTGCAGAAAGTAAAGTTTTGTTTGGCTGCAATGACATTCCTTTGTTTCTTCCCTGGGGAACTGCTCCTTGTCAGGTCCCATGTGCTTGTAGTAGTTTAGGTTTTCTATCTTTATGATGGCAGCACTGAAAATGTTTATTGTGACTGTAAATGTATCTTGTGGCACTCTCAGGAGTCTTGAGTGACCATTTCTGTTGGGCTGAGTGCAGGAGCCCCACTCTCAGCACTTCTTGCTCAGTGCATAGTGGATCCATGACAGCTTATGTCCATTACAAAATTCAGCATTCCTTCCTCTGCCCAATTTAACTTCAAGCGGACAGTAGAGTTACTGAAAACAATTCTTGAACTGTGTTTGTCCCTAGCCTTTTGTTTGGGTGTATTGTCTCACTGGGATTGGCAGTCACAGCTTAATTCCCATTGGAACCTTGCACCTCATCAGTAGTGCTATGAGCTTTCCAGAGCTTTCAACAACAGCTTCTGCATTTGTAATCCCTTTGTCTTTCATGTAACCTGCCCTTGTGGTCATCACAAAGAGATCAACTCCATTTGCTGCTAAAAAGAATTACAAAATTATATCTCTCTTGCACAAGATTTAGTGTTAGTATTTTAGTGAATAGTGACTCTAGCAGTTTGCTTGATCCTGATGTACCAGCTGTAGGGAAAACCTGATGTACTTGCCATTGCTGTAGATGTTACTTCTATGCTTATACTTGAAACAACCCTCTCATAAGGACCTTCTTATTTACTTTGTAGCAAAATTAAAGTTTGGGACTTGCAAGCTGCTCTTGACCCTCGTGCCCCAGCAAGTACATTGTGCTTGCGTACACTAGTGGTATGTACAATTCATTCCATTGGGCTTCAGAGGTGAGAAACTCAGGATGCTGTGTAAAGCCCAAGCTGCTTCTTACTCCAAGAATAAAGAAAAGTTTGTGTTTTGATATACCCTGAATGCTTTGGATCTGAACTTAAAAGAAGGATTAAATTTTTCTAGTTTGAGATTCTCAGATACTCTTAAAAGAAATAAATCAGCATGACACTGCATCAAATCATTGTAGTTATTAATGTGTTTTCCTAATATCACTGTAGGGCTGGCTTTAAATTTCCTTTTATTAAAAAGGAGAAGGGGAATCATGTGAGTCTTCCTCAAACCTTTCTCCTAATCCTTCAGTTTGGAAGGAAAAGGTGGGAAGCAGGAAGCTGAGTCAAACAGGTTGCCACAGAAACTATGATCACTTTAGAGGATGATCATATTTAAGGTTGTTGCTTAAGTTATATTTTTCTTTTTAATTACAGTTAAGGGTTTCTTTATCAGACTCACGGGGTTTGAATGCACTGTTCTGTGTCCAGATAGATGTGTGAGTACAAATGTTATCCTCTTGCCTTGCTAACTGTTGTCCTATTGCTCACAGGAACATTCAGGACGTGTCTTTAGACTCCAGTTTGATGAGTTTCAGATCATTAGTAGTTCCCATGATGATACAATTCTGATTTGGGATTTCTTAAATGTGCCACCCAGTGCCCAGAATGAGACCCGTTCTCCATCTAGAACATACACGTACATCTCCAGATAACAGTCTGCACTTTACTACCCTCAGAAGGTAAGTCTCCCTCTTTTTATCAGGTGTATTAGAAAATAAAACCCCTTTATGTGACATTTTTTTCACTATCTAGTCTTTGTATGATAATGCTTTAGCTGAGAAAATTTGTCAGGTTCTCTTACCCCCTTCTGTAATCCCTTCTGTTTATGATCTGGTACTTTGTGTAGTTTATGCAAAGTTACAACATACTCAAAGTTCTTGGGAACTGAGTAGACTTGGTGTATTGTAGAGGTACTCCAGCTGTCCTGTCAAATCAGGGTCTCTTAGTGTTCTTAATTTATCCTCTGTCTATGTGAAGCTTTGTAGTGAGCAGTTCTGTGATAATCATCAGATAACCAGGGAAAGCTTTCAGAACTTAAATATTACATCATGTTGAGCAATACGACAACTCAGAATTGTCAGAAGCTGTGCACCTGAGCTTTGCCTTTTGTTTCCATTATTCCACCAGTCAGCTTCCTTGAGTTCTTAAAGCACTGTAGGCAAAAGCTCTGCTGTAGATCTGTTTGTTAGGACAGTGGCTTCTTTCCCCTATGCCATTTATATGGCTGCCAGCAATTGCCCTTCAAACTATAAACAGGTGGGAATGCTGGGACTCTGAAGTACATCAGGAGCATCACCCCAGCAGAGTGGTCACCCCTTCCTCAGCCAGCTCAGGCAGTTCCTTCCAAGGAACTGGAGACACCACAGCTAGAAGAGGTAGAGCTAGCAGGCCCCAACAGGAAGGGTTTACTTTATTTAAAGTAGATAATTAATAATTTGCTTAAATATAGTGGGAAAAGCTTTCCCTGTCTTCATGTAAGCATAGATTTTCATTATTTGTCCTTACGTGTTTGTCCCTCCTGTGGCAATGAATTACTCAAGTTTTTCCCACTTCTGTAGGAGCTCTGCTTCTGGATAGGAAATACCTTGCCTTGGGAAGAGACACTTTGCTTCTGGAGATATTGGTTCTTAAAAGTTCTCTTTTTTTCACCCATAAGCATTCCTCAGGAAAGTGTTGGCTGCCTTTCTTACCAACTGAACTCATCCTCATTCTAAAAAAAGCCAAGATAACATCCTCTCTGGGTGTGACTCCTGCATCTGTTGGACTGTTATGTTTTACAGAGGGTCAAAGCACAAGGTGGACATTGGCAGACCGAGCTGCCTCCCTTTCTGTAATTACTTAATATAGTTAGGCCCATGATTAAAGAGAGAAATCCTGAAAAAACCCAAAGAGTCAAGTCCCCCTCAGCACTGCTTACCTTCTGATCTCTGCTTCAGAATGGTTATGTTTGATCCAGGATGACATACTTGCATCCTTGTGGAGAGTTTGCTGCTGTCAGTGATGGTGACATCTGTTGGGATTTGGTTCTGGCTTCTGTGCAGCCTGAGTCTGTACCTCAGGGAACTTCTGCTGTGGAAACTCCAAGGCTTGCTGAAGTTGAGTGGTTCTCCCACTCTATGCAAAACTTTTTTTTCCTTCTTTCTGAGTAGTTCTGTTTTTTTATTCCCTTGTCTTTTCCAGCAGATAGAATAGGCTGCACAAGAAGACTACAGTAGTTTAAGGAGCAATCTCCATCTGTCTTCCAGTTCACAAACCAGTGCTTTCATCTGTTAACTTATAAGGTTGAGATTGACCAATTTTTCTTCTTTTTCTTTGAAAAAAATTAGAGTTATATTTGGCAGGCTCCTTTTATTAGTTTGGATTCATGGAAAAGCTATACATAGCATGTCCAAGCACCAAAGAAATGAGGAGTTGAATACAATTTATATCACTTCACTTGACCAGCAATATTCTGGTGTCTTTCTTTCCTTTCTTGCCACATGTGGCCTACAAGACCCATTGTCATTGAGATCTGTCCATGAAACATGAAATGCCTTTGGCAGCCTCTTCTGCTCAAATTCTGCACACTTGACAGTTCTGCACAGCTTATGTCTGACGCACAACTGAAAACATGCAGACCTCCACATCCTGGGAGCTGTTTGTGCTGGTACTGACAGTCCCTTAATAATTATTTCCTGTGTAGGAGAGATGCTGTGATGTCACTTTTTGACAGGTTTGTCTGATTTCAGAATCCCAAAAACATCAGTCCACAAAAAATTATGGTCAAACACCTAATATTTCATTATGACATTTAATGAAACAGTTTTATATGCTTTCTAATATTATAGTTTTCTGAATCTTGAAGCAGCCCTGTACACTTTTTTACAAGGCTTGCAATGTTCTGCCTCTTCAAAGCGGATCATTTTTGACAGTCCTGGCAGTTGGCTGTGAGAGTTTTATTGCTTTCTGTTAAATTCCTGTTGTTTATTGTAACATGATAAAAATTGTTTCCATATGATAGTCTAATATTCTTCTATTAAGCATAGGCCTTGGGCTGGGGGTAGGGAAGTGCCTTAAAATTTTTTTAACCTTTCATGGGAATTTCATGTCAGAAGAAGGTAGTTCCCCACAGTCCATAAAAACTGTTTTGGGAAGCAGCAGGTGAAATCAAAATTCAGCTTTAATTACACTAAGAACTTGCACTGGCTTCAAGCTAATAATAGAGCGGTGTGGCTAGAAAAGGTAACTAAAATACAAAACTACTTGAGTTTTCCTGTCTGTTTTCTTAAAAACTCCTGTATTAAAGCAGTGAACTTGCATCCTGTGTACAAGTTGCTCCTCTGCAGCATGGAGAAGAGAGGGAGATTTCCTGACACTTGTATGCATGTCCTCATTTTAGTAAAAAACGTTCAGCATTTAGCAGGACAGGTGCTTCACTGTTGGTCTCCAGGAGGGTTTTTCATTCTAACTGCATGTAAGAAAACTTCCGAGTTATATGGGAGCCCTCAGGGACCCTTCACTGAGAATCTTGTTCTGAACTGAATTCAGAGCATGTTCTACAATGAATTGTGTCCTGTAGAGGTTTGTCTCTCCTTGAAGGAAGGACTTGTAGCACAGAGGGAAGTGTTAAATGGCAAGCACCTCCTTCATGTGTTGCTGTCCTTGCAGATATTTTGCTCCTCTGGTGTCAGCCTGGGGTGCAGAAGATGGTGTGTGGGACTAACCTCTTCCAGATGTCTCCAGCTGTTGCTTTTTGGTTTGTGTCTTCTGTCTGTTTAGTTTCTCTTTTATCTTTTTCAGGGTTTCACAGTCTTGAACTACTGGATTTTTGGCTACTACATGCCTGAAGATATCGATTGACAGCTAAAGTCAGAATTGGTTCTAGATGCTGTGTAGATGCAAAGCAGCACAATTGTATATCTAAATTTCTTAATATTTCCTGCTCTCAGTGGTCGTCTCTGAATTTACTACAAATTCACTGACTTCGAGTAGATGAATTTCAGAAGCCTATCCTTCCCTGCGATGAGAAATCCAAAGCTTCACATGTAAATTGTCCGTAGAAACTGAACTCTGATGGCTTATTTTTCAGAAATAAATCAGAAGTCAAGAAAGGACTTGGCCTAATTTATATTGCTTTGCACTTTTGTCTGACTTTAAAAGAAAAACAAACATTCTCCACTGAAATTTGGGTGCCAAACACATACCCAGAATGTACAGAGCTTTGCTTTTCAAGTCACCCGTCCTTTAGACTTTACTCATGACAGATTCAGAGCCCGTTTTGATTGATAGGAGTGTACGTTGGACTCTTAGAAATATTTCTGAATTGCTCAGTAATATTTTTGGATTACAGTTTACTTGTTTCTGCACCAATAATTTCTTTTAAATTAAAGACTACCTGTAATTCAGGCTAGGTTATCTGAACTAGTTGTATAGCACTGTCTTTTCCTTTTAACTGTGCTCTGGACTACAGCTGTCCTATGCTTCCTAATGTTTGGTATAGTCAAACCTTTCCATGTGTGCTTGCCTCATTTCAAATACTGTATAAGCATGTAGATACAATGTACATAACAGTGTAACCTCTGGGTGCTGGCAGTCAGGATTTCCTGACACTACACACTAATATGGAATGTGGTAGCACTTGGCAGCAGGATGTTCTAACTACTGGCACTGTAGGAGTTAATATGAGTTACCAAGACATTTTCTCTACAAAATGAGGTTTTCAGTATTCATTAGGATTTTTTTTTTTAATGGGAACTACATGTTTTAAAATGTAATTTCTAAACTTTTTAAAAATTAAAAAAATGTTTAATTTATGTTCTGTATCTTATATTTTTGTGCCGCAGTATTTACAGATGTCTTTCTTTGACCACCAGTAGGTCCTGGCCAGCACCTGCTGGTGTCCTCTGTTAGCATTAATTTGGCTGCTCAGTGGAGAAGACGCCATGGGCCAAAGTTAAGTTTATTTATGTCTGATTTGTAACACTTCCTTTCAGTGGAGTGGAGGTCCCTTCAAGTCAACACTCTGGTTACCAAGCCCATCACAATGCTCAGTACCACGCTGGTTTTCTTTTCTGTAGCTGTCAGCTGTGACTGTGGTGTGATGTCCTGGGCATGACTGTTCTTTGTTAGCGTG
This sequence comes from Phaethornis superciliosus, assembly GCA_023637945.1. NCBI lineage: Eukaryota > Metazoa > Chordata > Aves > Apodiformes > Trochilidae > Phaethornis > Phaethornis superciliosus. The sequence goes on along the minus strand of JAJQWJ010000016.1, from coordinate 13,439,351 downwards.
ATTGCTTTGATTAGGAAGTCTCGGTCATTTCTTCTTCTGTTGTCATAATCTCCCCTCTAATTTTATGTAGTCATAGAAATGCTACTGCATTTTTTCCCTCATGTCAGAAGACATGGATAAATACAATTCTGAACGATTTATCTGCATTAGCCATGTATGACTGCACCCCTTGGTGGCTTTTCTTTCGTGCTTCAGCCAAGCTCAGCGTGAAATCCGCCTGTTTTCCTGGGGAAGGTGTGTGCTGGCACAGAAATGTGTTGTCATTCCTACATCGTGGGTTTTTGGGGTTTTTTTGTTTTTGTTTTTTCCTCTGGCAGCAATTTCTTGGGTTTGCTGTTGTTTTCCTTTTACAATCAGAAAGATTAGGGGCTGGTCAGGTGGGCCATGGTTAGACACATCAGTTCTGTGTCCAGGGAGTTCAGAGAAAGCATCCATCAAGGTGTCACCGAGCCGCTACAGCAGCACGACTGAAGGTTTTCTCCTCTTCACCCTTCATGTTGAGAGGTGTTGGGATCAGTGTTTAAGGAAAACTCCCATTTATGTATTACTACAACATTTATTTCATCAAGATGAGCAAACATGATGAAGTACAGAAGATTAAAAACACGCTCTTAAACGTCCCCAAGATAATTTTTTTGGTAACCTTAACAGTAGTTTGTGAAAGTGTCTTACTTTACCCTTCTCATCTGATAGCTTTAAAATGAAACTGTTTAAAAAGAAAACCTGTTGCAGCCCTGAAGAAAAAGGTATTTGTTTCCGAAGAACGGAGTCCTTTTTTTAAAATGCATGTGTAAGATTTAAATTCCTGTTTTTCCGTGGGAGATAATGGTATTTGAACATGCAGTCTAAACTTCTTTGTGCTTTGTGTAACATAGCAGTGGGCTTTTGTGATTGGCACCCAAGGAACTTGACTCCTGGGATTAATGGTAGTGATCCTGGCTGCACTCTGGACTTTGTTTTGCTAACCATACCTGAGCAACTGTACATTACTGCTATATTAATGTTTCAAAGCACTGGGATAGTCTAATTCTAACTTGTAATTATGTTTGCCAATTATCTGTTTGGAAAGTTGGTGTATGAACAGCTTCTTGAAACTGTTAAATTGTACAGATATCGTTCATGATCTAAAGCTTTGTACTGTGGAATGTGCTTAATAAAAAAAAAAAGTTTGAACTTAATTTGTCAAATAAATGGATAATAACATCATGTGACCAACCGTGGGTATCACCCATCAGTTAACAGGCTCAGGTGTTTTACCCCTCCCTTTGTTACCATGCACACTTAGGTCAAAAAATCCTCAGAGCCATGCAAATCCTGCTTCTCTGCAGTGTTTTAATGTCATGTGGCAGCACGAACATCACAGGAATAATTTTTTTTCTTTATCAAGAACACAGATAGGATTTTTTAAATATTACCATTTCTTTGGCTGCTGACAGAATCTGAGCCCTGGGCAAAAAAAGGATCTTCCAGTGCCAGTGTTGTCTCATGAAAAACTTTTTCTTGGGTTTTCTTTAGCTAGCATGCAGTGACAAGAAGTTATTGAAAGTTCTCATCTTTACCCTGTACCCCCTACTCCCCTGTCCCTCGTTTTATTTGTGAATTAATTTTGCTTTTAAGGAACTTGAGAAGTTGCTGCTGTGTGGTGAATGAGCTGCTCCTGTTCATTCTGGGCAATGAGAAGTGACTGGTGGTGCAGCCCCTCTGCCCTTCACACCATTGGCACAGGGGGGTTGGTAAGATCTCAGTGCCAGGTCGGGGGTGTGGGGGCAGAAGGGGATGAGAATGTGTCATTAAAACATCATTCTCCACCCTCTCTGATGCTTACTCACAGGGCTCACCCCCATCTTCTCTTAAAAGTTATTTTTGGTCAGGTGTATGTTGGAAGCACTAACCTGAAATTTTTTAAAGGTGCTATAAACTCCGTGCTAAGAATCTGAACAAAGTTCTGGCTACGTGTTGGCAAATGTAGTCTTTCAAATGTCTCCCTAATGTACTTTTTATTCTTCTTGGCCCATTCTGACACCAGATAGTAATTTTTAAAGCACCTTTGCTGCTGCTCAGGCTGTAGCTGCACTTGAGTAAGAGAAAGGCAAGTAAAATCTCATGTACTTTCTGCTAGAAGTGCACTGTAAAAAGGGAAGCCTTGCTGAGCTTTTTGAGGGCATTGTGAGTATTATGCTTAATACTTTTCACCAAATAAGCCATAAAACCTCTCTGATCTATCTGCTCAAATCTGGAGTATAAACTTTGAGGTCAGACTGTAAGATTCCATGTTACCCAGGTGGCCTTTGTGTTTGGTTTTGTTGGGTTTTTCCATGTGTTTGTAGCCTGTTTAACAGTCATCTGTAATTCCCAGCAGAGAACCTTCATGGTGAAGTGGTGGAGACAGCTCTGCTGGGGACTCCCACCCATCCTGGCGTGGTCTGGGGCCTCTTGGTGTTCTTACCCCACACTGAAGGCTCAGAGCAATGCCTGTGGAAGAGGTAAGAGCTGCTGTGAAATTCCCTGGGAGCACGGGGCAAGGAGGGGACAGCTCTGGGAATCATCTGCTCCTGGGTAAGGAGAGGCCCTGGAGTGGTGTTAGGCTGGGAGATGTGAGGTAGCCCTGGACACCAGTTGGATGGTGGGTTGGGGTTACTGGGGTGCAGCAGCACGTGGCTTCACTCTCTGGTGTCAGCTGAGGCTCCCAGGGGCTGGCAGACCTGGAGCTCCTGTTGGTCCCCACTACTTCTGGTAACTGGGTGATAGCAGAGGGAATGAGGGGTGTCTTCTGCACAGCAGTGGGTTTGGCTGCTTTGTCTTGGAGTCAATACCAGATTTGGAAAGACAGAGAAGAGGGCATTGTGTTAAGGTACAAGTGGTTGATTTCTGCAGTCGGAATAAATTTTTAATGTATTTTCTTGTACCTCAAAATCTGTTGTGAAACCAGAATCAGTAAATAATCAGAAGGAGAATGTTTGGGGTTTTTTTCTTTTTGTTCTAGTTTTTTTAATTGTCTTAAAAGTCTAGTACTTCAGTTTTAATCATAATTAAGCTTTTTTGAATTTTCTGTAATCAAAGCTGCCTTACTAGATATTAGCAGCAGGATGAAGTTCTTAACACACACAAAAAAACCCCTTAATTTCTTTATGGGCATCATTTGTCAGGAGGACTGGAGGGGAAAATTACTCAGAGAACTACAAATGATGGGATTCTTTAAAAGCTCCTACCTGAAGAAGAACTGCAGCAGGTGGGGTCTGTTGTACTTGAGACTCTCTGGCAAGGTTTGGTGTCTGGGGCTCTCCTGACTCTTTCCCCCTGCAGTGCAGTTCTCCAGCCTCATCGGTGACTGCCTGACTGTCACTGCTGGGCTTGGTCACTCTCCTCTGCCTGTGTCTGCAAGGACATCACTTGGACTTTTACCACCGTGTCAACAATGCACGTTGACAGCTTCCCAGCAGAGCTGCTGCCTGCAGAAAGGTTCCTCTTAAACTGAACTCAGCTCAGCCTGGGTTGGCTGTGGAGGTCAGAGCCCTGCTGGTGAACTTAATTGGATATAAATGCATTTCATTACTGAATGGCAAGTGTGATTGAAGGAGGGGATGGGAGGGAGAAGAGCAGCAGATGAGAGAGACCAGGAAGAGATGTTTAGGCCTGATGTTACAAAATGTCTGGCCTGGAGCTTTCCCCTCTGCAGTGCAGAGCTGAGTTTCTGCTTGACTTTGCTGAACCTCTCCTCTGGGCAGGTTGTCTTTTCTCTCCAGGTGCCTGCTCATTCTTTACCTCTGCTTCTCACTGTTTCCAGAACTTGGGGTTTTCTTTCTGAGCAGCTGTGAGATGGAGAAGGCCCAAGCAGAGACTGAGAGCAGGAATACAGGGCTGTGGGAAGGAACAGGGAGGGCCCAGTGGGAAAACTTGGAAAAACAGAATAGCTTGCAGGGATCAATGTGTGCAGGGAGCACTTGGATGTGGAGGAACATGTCACTTTCCTGTCCTGTATGAGGCTGGTTGTATTTCTGCAGCAGCTGATTGTGCCAGGCATCCTGCCAGGGAGGGCAGCAGTTGCAGGGAATGGGAGTTCTGGGTGTTTGCCCTCAGTCCTGCAGCTGGGCAGACATCAGATCCTTTTACTGTGATGGAACTGGGGGCTCTTAGTCAGCCTTTTAGTCTGGTGTGAAGAGAACAGGCCCATCCTGAAACTTTTTCAATGCCTTGTGGAAGCTGCAGAGAGAGCAATATGTGTTTCTGGAACAGAACTTGCTGGTTATGTTAGCAGGCACAGCTCCTTACCCTGCCCTTTTCACAGGTAAGGTATGAGGTACAACCTTGTCTTGAATAGTGTAAGGATAACCATAAGTCATAACAAAGTTTTGCTAACTAATTACTTAGTTTAAAATACTGTAACAGCTAAGTTATTTCCTCCAAGGTTACCTGTTTGCCCAGCTCTGCCTATTCAGGAAGCACCTGGAATGACTTGTTGGCCTTTGTTCCCAAAACTTTACATCAAAGTGAGTGGACACATGCAGGGAGCTTTACAAGATCTCCCTGTGCCAAAAGCATCAGCAGATCTTACCCCTGTGCCCTTTGGGGGAGCAGGGATGAAACTGCTTGCTCTGGGGCTGGAAGTGCCCTGGTGAGAGCAAAATCATCTGGGTTGGAGTAGAGCAAACTCCCTTCAGTGTGCAGAGCCTGGAGTCCTCCATGTGCAACAAATGTGCTTCTAGCATGGCTGTAACCACAGACTCCCCAGACAGGGGTTTGGTGGCTGTTTTCTTGTTTCTATTTTTGAGCTCCATGCGTTCATGGTTTTGCTCGTTTAAGTCCACTCTCTGGGTTGAAGGGCTGCAACGTGCAGAGTTTAGGGGTTGGTGTGGGTCAGTGCAGTCCCTCAGGCAGAGTTCAGAGGTTGGGGGGATGGATCTGGTTCCCTGGAGTGTCCCTGCTTCCCAGGCAGGCAGAGCAGGAGCTGAGTGTGGAGGTGTTGCCCTCCTTGTCCTGGCTGCTGCTGAAGGCTGTGGGACACTGTATCAGAGTGCTCCTGCTCTGCACCTTAAAATCACCTCAACTGCACAGTGCAGGGACAGTGTGCCACGGCGTGCTCTGGTCTTAATTACAGAGATAAGAAAAAGACAGGTAATAGGTTGAAAGGAAACATGAAATCAGGTATTTACGGAGGGAGTAGTCCTGAGCTGTCAGCCCCTCTGCACAGGATGGGATGTGGCACAGAGAGTCTTTGGGGAGCAGTGAGTGTCCTCCAAAAGCCATGGCTCAAAATGGTCAAACTTCTAGAAGGGAATCTCAGATTTGTTACTTGCCCAGGCTTGTATGAGCAAAGCTTTAGCAGCTGTTCTGGTGACTGGGTGGAAACAATCCTGGAGGTGTTCAGATCAAGGGCAGCTGAGGGCCAGCAGTGTGCTGGGGAAGGAGGTTGCAGCATGTGGCCCCCTCCTACCCAGGCCCACAAACCAGAGCTGCTGAGGGTACCACGTTGTTTTCCCATCAACCCTTTCATTATGGAGGCAGTGTGTGCCTCTTGGCTAGTAACTGGGACTTAAACGGGCCAGGGGGTGGCAACAGGGAGGCACTTGTGACATGGTCTGAGGGCTCATGAGACTATAGGAAACTGGGACCTGTGACCAGCTGCTCTACGGCACTCTAGTCCAGTTAATACTTTGGTATCCCTGTACTCTGAGCTGGTTTTGAGCATGGGTGCTTCCTGCATGGGGCTGTTAATCATGGCAGGGACCAGCCTGGTTCCCATCTCCACTGCAGGAGCTCTTACTTGCTTTCTAAATGGGATCCCTTCTGCCCCCATGGGCCAGGGTACCCTCTGATTTTGAGTTCCTTCACCTCCAAGATCCACCCTGCCTGTTCCTCTGCTGTGCCCTTATCCCAGCAAAGCCTGACCTGCTCCCAGCTCCCTCTTGCACCTTCAAACAATGAAGTTACAGGGCCAAGCTCTGCCAAATGGTGTCAGGGCTTTGCATCTCTAATGGCCACAGCACAGAGGTTGTGGGTCCCTGTGTCTGCCACCCCCCCAACCTTCTTTGTGCCCAAGGGGTGGGTGCTGCCAGCCCTCACTTCATCTCTGCCTGCAGAGGGTGGATGCTGCTCTCCACTTCCATGAGCTGCTGAGGTGCAACGTGAAGCCAATGCTTGCACAAGTCAGAAGCCTCCAGGAGGGTTGGAAACAGCCATTTTTTTCCTCTGGAGTGAAGAGGAATGTATATTATTGGAGGTTTACTCTTGGTACTTGCTGGCAAGGTTCCATGAGCAGCCATGGCCATGCATGCCAACAGAAGATGGATGGGGGTGTGTGCCTGCTCCAGGGAGACACTTCCCCTCTGGACATGGTGAACAAGCTGTGAAATGTTCCTGCTGTATGTTTATGGATCCACCACGTGGGCAGCTCTTGTCGAGCTCCAGCAGGCTGGTGTGAGATGTGTCAGGGGGGGAATGGTTTCCCTCACATCCATCAAAGGGGCTGCTCAGACACTGCCCCAACCTCTGCTCACCGGTGGGGGGAGGCAGCCCCTGTATTGGTGGCCCCTTCTCTATCTGGAGACAAGTCTCAGGCTGAAGTAGAAGCAACTTTCCTCATCTAGATGATTTAAAGACTTGCAATTTCATCTTTTCCTTGGCACATGCCAGTGCAAATAAAGTGAGATGCGTTTGTATCTCTTGTTTTTTTTTCCACAGTCAAAATTTTTCTCTTTTCCTCCTTTTTTTTTTTTTTTTCCTTTGAAGGAGCCCTTTGAAGGTTTTATTTTTAATTTCCAAACACATCATACTTAGAAGAAATATTTGCTTTTTCTCCTGTAAAGGCTTACACTGAGATGGTCTGGCACTTCCGTATTGGAAGAGAAAGTGAACCCAGGGGTTGGGAGTTCTGCTGGATGAGGATCTTGGCCAAGAATACCACAGGAAGAGGTGGTGGTGACCCTTTCAGCTGGAGCAGATCATGGCATGCCCATGGAGCCACTTCAATAGCAAAGGGTTCTCCCAAGCTGGTGCATCCCTCCAGATTCTCACCTGATCTAAGGGATAGCTGTGAGGTCTTGGTAGGACAAAGAGCTGCTAACAAAAAAGAGGAGGATTGTGCTCAGCCATGGTGTGTTTTTGAAGGTTCTCTCTCCTGCTGCCACCAGATTTTCCTTATTTATGTTCCGTTGATTGTATTCTTTCACCTTGAATCCTTGCGATTCTTATTACTGAGTGAATTTCTCTAGAGCATCTCTGGAAAGCAGGTACTGGCTGTAGGACACACAGTGTTCAGCCAAGTCCTTGGGTTTTTTCCCAGCTCTTACCTGCATCCATAGGAAGATGCTTTTCCAGTTGTTCCTTGGCCCTTCCTGTGCAGTGTTTACTTGTTTTCTACTGGTGAAGAGCAATAGGGACAAAAGGTCACAAAGGGTTTCAAAGTTGTATCTTCTGGGGTTTTTCTTATTGTTTTTTAATAGCTTTACTGAAATTTACCTATTGCTAAGGAAATTAGCTTACAGGAAGTATGTTTCTCTAATACATTTGTTGAAATCCTTGTATTTTGTAACAACAAACAAAACCAAACAAAACCCCAACCAAACAAAATACAAGACAAAGCAGTAGAGAGATTTCAGGATTTGAATCTTTCAGCTGGAGGAAAATCTTGGCATAGGTGGAGCCAGTGACTTCATGCCACTCCTTATGCTGCATCTGGTCCTGGAAGAGGCCGAGTTTGCTATGGGAGCCACCTGGTTCGTGTGGAAAGTGAGTTACAGGAGGGAGTTCTCAGCATTTTTCCAAGTGAGTGAGTCCAGAGTCATGCTCTCAGCATTTGTATTTTTACGGCACCAACCACAATATCCCATTGGATCAAGATCAAGGCCTCAGCTCTTATTTTCAAGGTATGTAATGGTCTAGGCTATAGATTTCTGACAGCCAAAAGCTTCCATCCTAAACTCAACATCTCTGGAAGGGCAGGTGGGTAGAGCATGGCTGTGCAGGAATGGAATGGAATGGAATGGACCTTCCTCTGCAATGCACTGAGTGTCTGGGGGATTCCCAGGAGCAGAGGGATGTTGTGGACACTGAGCCTTCTTGAGCATCCTGGGGAGCCTCAGGGACAACCTCTCCTAAAGAAAGAACATAGGAATAATGCAAAGCATAAATTCAGCAAAGATTCTCTTCTCCTTTCCACTTCCAGCAGTGCTAGTCCTAAAAAATTCCCAGGCCAGACCCACTCTCCAGGAGTACAGCCCTCCCTTGGACATGCTGTTCCACTGGGAGAGGTGGAGAAAGGGCACCATGTGCCAGATACGAGCTGTATTGCTTAGAGCACTGTTAAAACAGTCTGTGATCATCAGTGTGGTTTAAAGCCCACCTGTGGGGATGCTAAAATTGCATTTTGGTTGCTCTGTTGCAGCTTGATGAGTTTTTCTTATGATCCAGGCCCAGGCTGCTGAGCAAACTGCCATGCTCTGTGTCAATGACAGGTTTTATGGCCACCCTGTGTCCTGCTGGACCCCCTGTTCCTGCAGCCTTGCTGTGCCACTGCTCTGGAGTGGGATGGGCTGGAGCACTCCCTGGCTTTTCCAAGTTCCAGCTGTTCCCTGGATACTTGAAAAATGTTTTTGCTATGCTCTGTGGTACTCAAACAGGACACAAGTGAGCTGTTAATCACTTACATGCCAGGAAAAAACATTACTATGAGAGACAGTGTCTTCATGGTAGTGCTGTGTGTCTTCTACAGAAGCACTTCTTTCCATAATGTTCTCTTTGAAGACATAATTGAGGCTGAATCCAAGTACTGTAGAAGGATAAAGGACTTATTTGAATATAGACCTCTCTTGATTTAGTTGTATGACCTTGCTTGGTTTCCCTGGGTGTTTCCACTGTCAGTAAACATGTGGCATGAGCCAAATGAAATCTGTTGGCACTGCCTGAAGCTAACTTCTATTCTTAGAAGATTTTCCTTTCATTTTATAATTTAGATTTTATTCTAGACGGTAATTAAAGAAGTCAAAACTACAGCTGAATCAGAGAGATTCCACTGAATTTTCAGTGTGCTTTATTCATCTCTGCACAACGCAATTGGATATCTAATTAGGCATTAGAAATACTGGGGTTTGTCTTTGCTAACAACCTAATGCTGCTCCACTGCCTTGTCTGAGCATCACCAGCACTTTGGGAACAGTATTTGGTTACAGCTGCATCTGGAAAGGCTTGGAGTTTGACCACACTCTCTCGCAGTATCATCTTTCCTTCTGTCTGATGGAGGCTGTAAACCTGGAGCAGCCCTGGTGGTTGGGTAATCCAGCCATGTCAGAGGAATGCAGGTTCTTCTTTGTCTGTGGGATTTCTGGTATCAGCACAATGGACGTTCTTGCCAGCAGATGAACGCAATGATCTTGCAGGTCTTTCCTGTCTAAAAGCAACATCTCTGATGAGTTTTGCATGTGGCTGCACTCTTCTCCCTGCAGCGTGCTCCCCTGCCCTGTGACTGCTCCTCGGAGGTGATGCGGGGGGAAGCGATGGAGAAAAGGTGCTTGGAGTGTTCAGCACACACGTTGTTGACTCCAAATCCCCTGGGCTGGTTTGGCAAGCACGAGGCAAAGACACCCTGCCGGCTCCTCCCCAGCACTTCTAGGCATCCGTTTACCTCGGCACATGCTCCTGGCTGACTTGCAAACTCTTGTCACACTGTGTAGCAGATGCCATGAGACTCAAGCTGTGAAGAGTCCAAACCACCAGCATTTGGATTGAAACACAAACGTTTCCCTCCTGAACAGGATTGCACTAAGTGAGGAGGAGAGGCGCGGGGCAGCAGCCAAAGTGGTGGAGCCCCAAACCTCGGCTTCCCCTTGGGTGGGAGAGAAAAATGCCTCACTGGTTTTGCACTTGAACCCTCACTTTTAGGGAGAGCTGTAGGTGTAGACAGGTTTGGTGCACGGTCTGGCTGAGATCTGCTGAGGACCTTCACGCTCCTTAGTGCCCATCCTGCTGCTCCTTGGCACAGAACTCTGTCCCTCTTTGCAGCTGCTCTCCATCCAGCCCTGGCCTGATGAAAAAGGGAGAGGGCAGAGGGCTGGGGAGAGCAGCACAGCAGCAGGGAGAGGGGCAGCCCCTGTGGTCTGCCACAAGCAATGGTGGCAACGAAAATTTGCTTTGCAGAGATGCCCTGTCTGTCCTGGTTGCACCCATTTCTTAGAGAAACCAATGTGGATCTTGCTCAGCATCTCCTGGAGGAGGAAGGCAATGGGCAGCCCTTCATCTTGTGAGCTAAATTTGATTTGTGGGGCATTCACCTGGTGATCCTAGGGCACGAGGCCCTAAGGTTCAGAACCCACCATGAGTTTTGTGATATAATAGCTGTGCTCACCCTGGCACCATTGGCAGCAGGCCAGGCAAAACCATGCATTCAAGAGAGCTGGTGTGAGAATGTTCCCAGGCAGAGCCATCTCACCCACCTCTGCTTGGCTGTGAGGATGTGAAGCTGCTGAACACCAAACCCTCCCCTGGGATCAGCTCCAGAAGGATGCTTCACTGCACCTTGAGCTCACTACAAACTGATCACTGCCATGAGCATCCACTGAGATGGATGCAGGTGAATAAAGAGCACTGGAGGGCAGTGAGGAGACAAAGTTCTCTTCAGTGATGACTCCTGCCTTCTGGCTGATGGATGGGCTTCAGAAGTCACATTCAGACCAGAAGCCAAGTGCCCAGGGAGCCACCTGAGCACAGCCACCTCCACAGTGCTGGTCCAGAGAGATTTGGTCAAGGGCAGACGATGCTTTGCTTGCTAATCGCATTTCAGGACATATAATCCTTACTTCACACATTTTCCCAGACAATATCTTTCCACATAATCTTAATGATTCCTGCTGCAATAACAAATAGGCAGCCCTGAGAATAACTTCACACTTAATTGCTTGTGCCAAGAATCTCACCACTTGGCCCTTCTTTGGGTGTTTTCCCTCCAATCCATCTGCACAAACAGAAGTGGGCCAGTTCTGTGCCTCAGGAATGAGGAGATAAAAAGGCAATAATTTATTTTTCCACCAAAGCTAGAAGTATTTTATAGAATTTGCTAAAGTTTTTGTTTCAGGAAATTTCATCATGTCTCCAGGAAAAAAAAAAAAATGCCTAATTGGCCTCAGATTTTCTAACTCCCTTTTCATTTTTGTAATATGAGGAGGTCTAGGTCATCTCAAGGTCACTGCAGTTAGTGTTGCTTTAGTGTACCTCTGTGGATACCTCGTTTCTGTAGCAGTTTTTCCTTCAAAACCAGCCCTAGCCTGCTGCTGTAGCAGCCACTTTCTTTGGCAACCCTTTGCATTCCTTTAGCATATGGAAATATTTTTTAAAACACATACCAGTGTATGCTGCTTATAGGTGAAACTCTCCATCAGAAACAGAGAAAATGCTTCTGAGCTGTTTGAACATTGCTGTAAAAACAAAAATAATAAAAAAAGAATAAATCCCTCCGCATTTAACAGAAAGCTGTCATTTCCCAATATCTAGACTGGAATTTTAGCGAATGTCAAAATGAAATGCTGATGGTTATCAAATTAATAAAAATGTTTTGCTTGGGAAAATTCTAATTTTACCACCCTCCCAAGACTTCCTGCTGTCTTGACATGTTGGTTTACATAGCTTCAGCTGGTGAGTTCATTCCAGTCTGGGTTTAGCTTGATTTTTTTCTGATCTATCTTGGCAAAGCCATGAATTCTAAGTCTTTTATCTTAGAAAAAATTGTTAGGTGGTGTCTTGAAAGTGGAGCAAATGCTGAGTCTGTATATGCTGTGGAAATATAGTTTAAAAAAATCAACCAAACAAAATAAGTTGTGTGTACATGAATGATCAGGTTTTTCTGAACAGATAAAGCCAAAAAAAGGACGGGAGAAAGGCTGTCTGTGTCATTTGCTAAGGAACTGCAGCATGGGGGAGAAGAATATTCTGTCTTGGATAAAGTCTGGGCCAGATTAGTGCATTGCATTCACCTTAGTGCCAATGTTGCCTATAGCAAGGCTTAACTTTGGGCAGGGTCTCTTTGAGAAGAGAGAAATTGAGAGGACCAGCAGCCTGCTCCATAGTGATCTCCCACAGGAACAGCCGTGGAGCATCTTCTCAAACATTTGGAAAGGCTCTTGGTGGAAACAGGAAGATGCTCAAAGAGCAGGGCACAGCAGCAGGTAGCTGCCAAGTAGCTGGGTTGGTTAGCTCATCATTTGCCAAATCTATGGGGGCAGCTGCTGGAGTAAGGGCTGGGAAAGGAGCTTAGGAGATGGTGATGTTACACCAGGGAGTTCAATCATAAGCAGGACTTGGAAAAAAAGATTGTTGTAGAAGTGATTGTATTCCTATGGGAGAATTTTAGTTTTTTAGGTTAAGCAGAGTGTCACCTGGGCACTGAGGTATCTGTGCATTTACGTGTTCAAAAAAAAAGGGGGGGGGGGATATATAGGAGATGCCATGCTACAGTTTAGATCTCTTGTTTGCTGGAGACACATTGGTCCTCGCATCCCCACAGCTCTGATTTTCTGTCACATCTAGGAGATTCACACAGGTTTGAGTTTATGTTGTTCACCTTACAAAAATGTAGTCTTTTCACTTGGCAGCATCCTTGCAGGCTCAGTGAAAAAACTTCTCTGTGCCCAGTGCCAGTGATGCCTTAAGTGAAAGCTGTGGCCTGAAAGGCAAGAGGTCAAACTTTGCTTTGCTAAGGATCACATTTCAACAAACAGAAAGGCCATAAATGCCTGCACTGGTTGCCTTGACAGGGGCTGGAAAGAAAATTGGAATGGAGGTAGAAAAAATCATATATTCAAGGTAAGAGCTGCAATTAAAGCAATACCAAAACCAGCCCTGCATGACCAGGGGGGCAAATGCTGATGCTGGAAAGTTAATTAACTTTTCCTTCAAAACCATGCTTTTAGGATTTGCTGCAGAAAGAGAGTGCAGCAGGTGTGGGTTAGCAGGTGCTTGAGCTGATTTGCACCCCATTACCAGGGTGATAATGCTGTCACCCGAGCCCTCCTCATAGCACCTTGAGCTTTGATGTTTAGGAGAGCTGTGAGTAGACCATGGGTCTTCTAGCACAGAGGAAATATGCATCCTGTTTTAGTGCTGTAAGACAAATATTCCTAGTCCTGCTACTGAATGAGAAAATAGACAAGGTACCCTCTTGAGTGTTCCTCTCAGTGTATTTGCTGTTTAACAATCACTGGTTGAAAAGGTGTGAACAAAGTGCCCTACATTGCTCAGTGATTGCTCAGTTTTGCTGCAGTGACAAGGAATACTATGGAAGAGGTCCAATGAAGATCTGCCTGTGCAGGCTTGTTGTTTGGGTTTTTTCCCTGTGGTTCTTTTAGAGCTGATAGTTATTTTGCATAGATGCAAGAGGGAAAGCAAACATATATACTGGTTTTGGCTAATTAAGCTTAGAGCAGCTAATTTCTTGGGAACAATGACTGTGAGCAGGTTTTGAGCAGGATTCCCTTATACTTTTTTCCGTGTTGTGTTCTGCTTGTTCTGCAGTTGATGGTAATCAGAAATGGACCTGTGTCAGTACTAGAGGGTTCAGGTTCTCCCTGTGCTTTGGTAGGTGAGAGCCTTTTCCTAAGTTTGGTGTAGTCAGATTATTTCTTGGGTATAAACTCTGCCATGGCACCATTTCAGTTGGCAATCAAACTGGTGGGGTAAATAACCCAGCCATGAAAACAAGCTGAAGCTGGGGTTGAGTTTCTGAGCAGTTAGCATGGGTCAGTGGGTTTCCTCCCCTCTTTCAGACCTGTCCATTCTGGTTCTGTTCAGATACTCATCTGCTTGTTCATGCCTTTACATGAATCATTTCACTCAGCTACAGCACAGCCTTCATCTTGATAGTGGGCCCCTCCTCCTCAACTAAGGAAAAATTTGTAGCTATTATTGAGTTCTCTCTCTCATGACCAGACACATGGCCTAATATCTGTTGGCAAGCTGGGAATACAAAATGAAACACCATTATATATGATCTATTTACAGCTGTATATGTGCTGGTGCTGATCCATCTGTGTTTTAGGCCATGTGCCACTTGGGGTACAGCAGGAGGGAAGCCCATTGAGAAAACAAGTTTGCAGCACAACACTTTTCCGCTGGTGATCTTGGATAAGATCTTTGGCCCTCAAGGTTCCATTTTTCTCTGGCATCTGATGACCACTGTGAGACAATAGCAAGCCTGATGCCAGGTTGTTAATGTTGAGTGGTTTAGTTCCAACAGAGTTCAGCCTTCATTCAGAAACCAAGCTGGATTTCTGGGTTTTCAAATGGGGTCTGTATGCCTGGTATCACATGCTTTTGAAAATCTGTGCTGTATATGCAGCTGAAATTGTGGGTGCTGGAAGGTCTGGATCCTGCATGGTGATAAAATGTCCTTCCAGGTGGTATGGGACCCTTGTATGCAGCTGGTTTTCTGGTTTGTTTGTACCTTCTGCTTCATCCTTACCATGTTTTGCCTTATTAGGCACATAATGGAACTGGCAAAGATGCCAGTAACAAACACCATGTTTTTTTCTGTTGATGAATTTCCTGCAAATACCCACTTCTGAGAGTCTGCTAGTCAGAGCTAGCTGAGCACTCCATACAAATGTATTTCATCTTGCAGAGTGTTGGTGAATTATTTGCCCTGACTAGCCTTTAGCTATTTACTGTGAGTTAGGCACAGTGAGTGATTAATCATGTATGTTAAGTGCTCGTTTTGTTTTGCTTTTTCACTCCATGACCGGATAGCTGAAACAAGAGAAGTGAAATGAGGAAATTCAAGTTGCCACATACAGACTTCCAGCATGAATGCCAGAGCCAACACACATTCATGTAAGAGCTGGCGAGACTTCTACTTCTTCCACTACCTCTATGACATTTTGGCAATTCCTGAGCCCATTGCTGAGTTTTTAACTTGTCCTATGTGATACAATCCTGATATGCTGGGTCTCAGTTACTGCAGTGATAGAACAGGCATCCAGATGATAATTCTTCTTAAGGAAAATCCATGTTTTTTGTGCAGGAACTTCATGGACTGGATATGTATCCTTCTTGCTCAGCCAGTGCTGCAATGCAATGTGAGAAGAGCATCATTATTCATGTAAACAACAGGGCTCTCAGAGTTCCAGGTAAATGGGGGCACAGTTTTATTGTAGCTTATTGTGAGAATAGTTCATGGTCACCTGTGCAAAATCTGGGGCTTTAATTTTCCATTTTTAAAGAGAATCCAGCACATATCCAGCCTAATTCTCAATACTAAAGTCCTCAGTGGGAGAGAATCACATTGATTAGAAATTGTACTGTATGGACTGACAGCATGAGAATTGTACTTAGCTGAGACCCTCTACTTGTCCCAGTCACAGGATGGTGCCTGCTCTGCTTTGGCTGAGTTTGGAATAGGCCAAGTGGCTTGTCAAACAGGAAAATTTGGGGACTAGTTTGAAATGAAATGTTACTTGTGTGTACAGTATGAAAACTATTGATTGAAAGCATGTAGTTCAAATGACCTCATGTGCTGTCACCTAAAACTAGCAGGCATATAGAGCTCAAGCTGCTATTAGTCTCTTTAGATTTGTGTTCCCTGTATAATTGTTTTTTATTACTTATGCATTTACCTGTATTACTTACCTCCTTAGAAGCAGTCCAGAACATATTGCTTTTAAATAGTTTGTGAGCATCTTCAAAAAGAACCTCTTCCAAATATATGCCCTCCAACTTTGCCTAGGGATAAAGATTCCCTGCCTTCTGGAGCAGATGGAGGCATTTTTAAACTCCTAGGAAAAGATTTTGAAAAATCTCATAAGATTTTGGAAGTCACAGAGATTGAAGATTAATTTAGATGCATTGCTGAACTACTCTGAAACTCGGGTATTAAATTTCAAGCATCTCACGTCATAACCCAGAGTAAAAATATTTAAAATTATTGGTTGATTTTGAAATTTTGACTTAATGATATCTTTCCTTACCTTCTTACACTTTCATTCACAGAAGAATATCCATATTCAACAGCAAGTGTGATCCAGGACAACAGGGGCAGCAGGTACAAAACAGAAGACAGAGACTTCTGTTGTCAGTGCTATGGCAAGCCTGGAAACATGCAAAGCAAGGAGAAGAGTCAGAAAAGGACCAGAGATGCTGGCACATGCAGATTTTCATCTGATGGCCATGGAAGTTACTCAGATATGTTCAAGTCAATTTATACCTCTATCTTTGACCATATTTTCAATCTGGGTTAGGTTGTTACATGCTTTCATTGAACAGTTGTTAACTATGTGGGGGTTTCTTCTCTGCTTCCTTCTTTCTAACACTTGTGATTCACTATCTTGACTTCTGAGTGGTCAGAAATATCTGGACTACTTGGCTGGGAGATTTCCTTGGTAGGGAGGAAGAGGTGGGTCTGTTTTCCAAACCTCTCTTATTCGTAAGTTACTTACACCCTTGGACAGGATTCTGATGGCAAAGCTGAAGCTAATAGCAGGTGCAGATCTATTTTCAGAGCTTCAGCAAGATCAGCACTGTCTCTCAGCACCTCCAGCCAACAGCAGTCAGTTCTCTGCCCAAAGCATCCCATGACACTGAGATTCAGTCCTAACTCTTCTCCAGCACAAAACAGGGCCCCACTGCAGAGAACATGAGCTTGGCAACCAACTTGGAAGTGATTTCTCTCCCATATATTCAGCCACCTGGCTCTGCTGTTGATGAAGTTGGTTGTTCCCCTCACTTAGTTTTGGGGCCAGTCCAGCTGGGGTTATCTTGCTGACAAAGAGAGCTAAAGGGGTCCTTGTTTACTTATCACCCTTGAGAGGAATGGCAAATGTTCAGGCAGACCAGGCACATCTCCCCTCTCCCCAGGAAATATTTCACTTCTGAAGAGCATGTGAGTGCAGAGATGTTACACAAGTGTCCTGTCCCTGTAGCACACTCCCTTGGGAACTTTTAAATGAAACACCTTTTAGAATTTTACAGGGAACTGAAAAGTTATGTAAAATTCCAAGGTAAGCAGAAAGTATCTATTTTTCTTAAAAGTGAAATAAAACTTCGTTGTTTATTGATATCTTTTTGGTGAGTCCTGCTCCACTGCATCACAAAGCAAATAAGGAGTTCAGTGGTAGCATGGATTGAATGGAAGGGGCAGATAGCTGTGAAAATACACTACCTATTTCAAGCTGCTGGTGAAATGTGAAAGTTTATCAGGATGAACCATTTTCTTAGGCTGTATTTTCTCCAGTTTGGCCCCAAAGACAACCAGAAATAGAGCAAAATACAAAATTTATAGATGTATTCTTAAGTATAAATAATAAAACTGGCAAGATGAAATCTGGCACCTCCAGGATGTGTATCCCATCACTTGTCTATTTCCAGTGGTTTATATGAAGCAAACTTCTTTCTGCTTGGGATTGCACAACTTTTGTGCTTTTACATGCAATTACCTTTTACTGCCTAGACAAACTGTCAGAGCATTAACCTGAGGTTTTCCGTGTAATGTTCCAGATGCATGTTCCCCTTGAAAAAATCCCATAATTCATCTTATTTGTAGCTGAATAAAAAACAATGCCTCCAAATAGAAGTAAAAATTTAGAGAGATTGGCTAGTACAGCATTTTAAAGCTCAGTTCTCAGCAGGTTATAGGGCTGGGGAGATGCCATAATAGGATATTGAAATGTTTTTCTTTTTCAAAGCTGGCAATAAATTCCTTGACATCCCGTTATGCTTTTATGAGCTGGTTGAGACTGTCATATTGCATTAGCTCCTGAGAAGCCCACATTCTGGGAGGAGCACAAGCCTGTGCCTGCTGTCCACCTACATGCAAAACCAGAGGTAGGTGAGTAGGTTTTTTTACTCATCTGTCTGTTGGGAGGAGATACTTGAAGCAACCTACAAACTCTCCAATCTAGTGTGGCACTTTAGTGTCACAAGGGGTTGTCTCAGATCCTTTGAACATTCTGGTCTGAATCTTGAATGTCAGTGCCAGTTCACACATGGAAATAGGGGTGTGGAAGCCAAAACCAAAGGAAGGAATATGTGAGCAGGAGCTTGCTGTCCAGGCTACATCAGTTGTCTCCCGTGTGGACTCATATCACATGATATTGGAGCCCATGATGATCTGTAAACAGACCCACTGCTACATGTCACCTGTATGAACTGATTTTGCAACTCTTAGGTTAAAAAACACCAGCAGTCCACCTCCTGTGCCTTCACTGAGTGTTTTATGTGCTGTTTCCTGTCATGCAATGTAAACAAGTATATGGACTGAAGGGAATTTTCTATGTGCTAGTTATATACATAACAAAAATGTACATACGACCTGTCATCTGTTTCTTTTTCCCAATGAACTGCAAAATCAACACACACAAATATGTTTATATGAACAGGCCAGAAAAACAGCTGGTTCATCAAATAAAAAGGGGCATGCTTGGCTCTGCTAGGCCGAATGCTCAACTGCATCCCATGTATTTATAAAGTGAGAAAGTAGAGCATATTTGAAAATGCAGGTGTATAAATATTTCTGCCAGACCTGCTGGAGTATTTGAAGTCTCTCAAGCTGCTGCTCTGACTCACTGTTTTCCAGCATGTGGGGAATGCTTCGCTGTGGGCAGAGGCAGCCCAGATTCTGGAGACAGCATGAGCTGTGGCCCTGGGGCTGCCCTGTCCCAAGGGGACTTTGCCCCAGAAGCCCTGGAAGACATTCCTAGGCCTGACCTTATCCTGACAAATAGAAGCACGACAGAGATGGGGAGAAGCAGCAAGAGAAGGATGGGGTGGAAGCTTCATCCCGGATGGAAGCAGTGGGTTGACTCTGTGGAGGTGCTTCAGGCAGATGTGGAGCTGACTGCTTGTTTCCTTGGCCTGCCATCCAAGAAAGGAGGCTGCAACTCAACTGCCAGTATGGAAAAACTTCTTCAGTTCTTAAGTCTACACTTCAAAGGCAGCCATTATATTTAGTGTTACAAACCCCCTAATAATCCCAAGAAGGGAGAGCAGAGCAACAACGTTGGCACACTGACACAAGCTGCAGACCTAGTGCAAATATTAGATACTTCTCAGAAATTACTTCCTCTGGGGTGCTGTCACTGCCTCACATGGAAAAGTAAATCCTTTCATCATAAAACACATACACACACATACACACACACACACTCAGGCACACACCTGCAGAGCCATAACCCAACAGTTGCATAACTCAGGTTCTGTCTGTTATAGAATGATCTTGAGGTTTATCTAAGCTGCAGCCAGACAGTGCAGGGTAATATACTTATACAAAATAAGTTTTCCAGCATTTGATCTCCTTCTATGTATGTAGCTGGAGTGCCCTTGACTAAATGAAACTGAATTTTTTCTCAGTTATCTTCTTTTTTCATTAATGGGCCTTCTACATGAAAAGCTTGGTCAAGTAACAAGGAATTTATGATCCAAAGGGACAGAAAAAACCAGAAGATCTACAGCAGAATTTGAAAGTAAAGTGATGTTTAGTAGCCTGGAGATCCAAAGACTTTGAAAGCACAGTAATATTTAATAACCTGAAGCTCCACAGACAGTTGAGCATCGTCACACAAGCATAATCCACTTTGTCTTCAAAGAACATCTGGCGAGTTTTGTGCCAAACTAAATTTTGCAGGCAAGCTCAGAAAGGAAGAAAGAGAACCTGCAAGTTTATTAATGAATTCTACAGGTAATAAAAAATATTTTCAGCTACAAAGGTGATGATAAGCTTTGATGCTAGCACTAGAAGTGTTACATTTCTACCAAACTCCCACATGAATCTCATTGCAGAAGCCTCGTGAGCATTCCCTGCCTCTGCCTGTCTGGTGAGTGCACTGCCTCACTTGTGTCAAGAAAAGGTGAAATTTTGAGCTTTTTTTGGTCTTCCTGAGTATAAGACTAAGTCTGCATGCAAATGTGTCTGGGATGAAGGCTTGAGGAGGAGCTTCAGCTCTGAAAAAGAAAAAAAATGCTGAAGACATAATCTTGCTTTTTGGAAAACTGCTTCTTTAGGAAGGAGCTGAGCTGTGTCAGTGGTATTTAGGCTACGTGGTCTGTATATATTGCCTTGGACTAGACAGTGATTTAGAAATCTGAGAATATTGTTTCTTTAGCTCATGGTGAAGGAGGTCTCTAATGTGAATAATGAAATATCTCAGCTGGGATAAAGGAAGTAATGAATTTTACCTTACTTATAAATGATAGCTGAAGAAATCATCCATGGGTGTTATACTGTTAGAATTTCATATCTCATAGTTTATTTTAAGTATGTTTTTAGAATTTTCTAATTTTGGTAAAATCCACGGAAGAGCCCAATCATATTCTACCAACTCTCAACAATGGCAGAATAAAGGCCCAAACTGGATCTGTTCCCACAAATCCTGCCAGTCGCACCTCTCCCTCGCTCATCATTACTCTGATGAAAGCCACTAGCTGTCACTACTATATTGCACTAATAAAGTTAAAATAATATTTTTCTGGCAATAAATGTCCTGACTCATAAGGAAGTTGGGTTATAAAAACTGTGGATAGTTTGGATTCCTTCCAGTTAAAAACAAAACAAATTTTTTTCTTTTTTTTTTTTTTTAACTAAAATTATTGGATCCAAGTTCAAAACAGTCATTTAACAAATAACATTGACTTGTATTTTAAAAGGGAAAATACTTTGAAGTTAATACCAAGTAAAGAAACATGGTCTGTGGCTCTGTGAATTGAGATGATGGGAAAAAATTATATCTGAAGGTCTACAGTGCTAAAGACAAGGCTTGACTAAATGCAGGGTTGGGACATTCAGGAATACTCATATTCTCTTGCTCAACCAGAAAGTGAGGCAAAAGGCCAGTGAAATAATAGTAATAGCAGGAATAATACTGTATATTTATATGGTGCCTTTCATCTCCCAGGTTTCCATGCTGCAGTCCCCAGCTGACAGCAGATACAATAATCATTTCACTCACCACTGAGCAGGAACCACCCTTGGCAAGGCCATGGCAGATGTGAAACCTCACATTAGGAATGGCTGCTCCAATTCAGAAGACCATGATGGCATTTTTGAAGCAGGTAGTGTATTTTAATGGGCCAGTTCTGCATTTGTCTGTATTGGTGGGGCTAATTCAGGTTTTCTCATGGTTTTGTCTGCTGCAGGGGGAGGATGTTTTGGCTTTGTTTTGGCTTTAGACTTTGATTATTGAAAAACTGGTAGGCGAGATCAACTTCTGAACCCTCCCTAGGAAGAAATTTCAGGTGTCTCAAATGGCCACCTGATTATACCTGTTACCTAACTGAATCCATACATTTTTCTTTTCATGTCACATAGGCAAGAACCAGACAGATCTTACTTATACTGCTGCAGATAGCAAACACACTGAATTCTTGATGGTGGAAGAAGTAGAGAATGTCCTAAATCCTAGTAAGAAAATGCTCAGCTGAGGTAGGACCTCCCTTCTCTATCTGGGAAAGCTCTGTTTTGAAGATAAAGAATTCAAAGTTGGTCCTTTTCAGGTGAGGTGGGATGAGAGTGGTATTTTCAGCCCATGTGAATCTTTTGCCTTTTGTCTACCAGTAAGTGATCTGGACATATTCATGCAATTTGGTAACCAGCATTTTGGTATGGATGTGAGAGCACAGAGTAGGAGGGTTGCCATTTTTGTCAGTGTAGGATCCTCTCTCCACTTGTTCTTGGTCTTGCATCACATTAGAATTAGCTGAAGCTATTGCTACTTTACAGAGGGGAATTTTAGAATCTGAGGACCTTCATTTACAATCAGTGCACTCCTTCCTGGAGTGAAGTTCCATCCCTGTGTCTGGGTGGGTCATGATGCACAATGTGAGGGGGTCTCGGGGGCTTTCCACTCCCAGTAAATGGAGCTGCTCTAAGAGTCCTTGTCCAGAAAGATGAAGAACTGTTCTGTACTACTACTGGAAGATGTGATCATTGAGAAAAACAGGTTGAAGTTCAGGACTGGAGTAGTTTTGGTCTGTGTCTGCTGCATAGCATGAGGGGGTTACAGTTTAAAACAAGCGTAAACCATGGTCTGTCTTTTATCCACAAAGGAAGAGCTGGTTAACCTGGAACTAGCACCAAAAGTGGTAGGTGAAATATTTTCTGAAGTGTCTGGAGCCAGGCTAAACACAATGGCTGACAAAGAGCCCACTGGACATCAGCTATGCAGAGAAGTGCCTACTCTTTTCCAATGATGCCTCTATTTTAACATCAGGATAACTGAAGTGGATAAATCTGTGGTTTAGGAAGCACTTCTGGACTAAAGAGACTGTATCACTGCTGGCTTCTAGTGAATACCTGGTATCCAGCCAAAACCCCATCCAAAGACCCTCACAAACACACACAGTGACTGAAACTGGAGGGAAATCTTTGCCTCTCTCTTGATAAGTAATACTATAGAATTTGTATGCTCTAGGTCTAGGTCCACTCTCAGACAGAGAAGGAATGAGATGGAGAAACAAGGCAAAGGCAAGAATAACTCACTTCCCTGGCTCAGGTTACTGACAAAGGCATGAAAACCTCAGCCTGTAGTATAAATTATGACCTATCAACTCAACTAGAGTCATAATAAGAAGGGAGGAATCAGATGAGTAAAGCAATAGGGGAAAAGCAAATTCTGTGAGTAATGGCAACAAGAGGTTAGTTCCCTAGAAGTTGTCTAACCACATTAGATAGCACGGCTTAATGACTGAGTCTGCTCCCACTGTCTAAAGAATAAATCAAATGCGTTTTTTGTTGTTGATAAAACATTTTCTCCACTGCAGATGGATTTAATATTTCCTGGAGCTGTACTGTTCAAGACTTGGAGTGAGGATGGTTTTCCATGATTGCATTATTGATGGCTTTGTTTCCAAAGGATGCAGACTTGGAGAGTTTCCTAGGACTTGTTTCTATAAGCTGTTAATTGAGAACTTTTGTCTCTTCCTTCTTTGTTTCCTCCCTCCATTCACTGACTGACGTGTTTGCTCCTGTTCCACTTCACTTCTCTGGGACCAGTTAGTTCCTCCCACTCTTTCTTCTACTTGCTTCTCTTTCACTGCCACTTCCACAACTCTCAGCTGTCCAGACTGGGGGCATGAGCCTCGATTTTGCCAGGCTGATGGTGGTAGCAGGCAGTGCTGGTGTCAGCATGCCACAGAGCTCCCCCTCATTCATTGTGCTCCAACTAACTCCCAAGTTACTCTTTTCCCAGGCATTAATGGTGAAACATTCCCAAAGTGCAGTGCAAGGAAGCAGAATGACTCTGAAGTGCAATGTTCTCTCAGCTGAAGGGTAAAGCTGAGGTGTGCAACATCGCCTAGGACACAAATTACTATTCTTTTAAAGTGATGTAATCTTCAAGGGTATTCTTACTGAAAGTTACCTCCCAAAATAAGCCTCTTTAAAGTAGATTCTGTGCATAAATACATCTAGCTGGTGTGTAAATGCATTCAGCTGCCACAAGATCATGTAAATTCATAAAGTTCAACATATACCATACTGGTATAAAGTACATTTCTTCAGTAGGGCTGTGTTAGTTTTATACCAAGGAGCTGGCCATGGGATTTTGAGTGAAAAAGATGTGATGTGTCTAGGTAACTGATGACCAAAAGGCTTTTTAACATGTGAGTTTTCATTCCAACATCCCTTATCTCTCAATGAGATGGTATTGGTTTTGCAACAAAATTGAGCAGCATAACTTTCCACTCCTGAAAATACCTTGTGAGGATCTCACTCTTCTCTATTGGCAGGCTGTCAATCTGCCCTTCCTGTTGATCAGTTAACTCTTCAAGCAGACCTGAAGTTCAGACTGTTTAAATCAAAGAAGGTAAACATAAAGTGGAACAAACACTATGGAAACCTAGCAGTGTTACGAGGTGGTCAGAGCTAACCTAGTGGCACATATAGTATATATATATATATGTATACTTAGATATTTGCCTTCAGACAAACAAAATTGTAGCTGTGGAGCCTGAGACAGCCCATGGCTGTCAGCATGCAGGAGACCTGCCCTGCCCTTCCAAAGAGTTGTGCTCTATTCCCACTACAATGAACTTTTGTTTGGCAAGCAGTTATTTGAAATGGCAGAAGGATTGAGGGGCTGGGAGAAAAGTCAAGAGGACAGCAGCCCCTTTATAGACCAAGTATCCTGACAGTTGCTGTAGAACATATGCCTCCTTGCTGATCCAAAGTTCAAATTCTATTTTTTTTAATCAAAAATATATACACAATTAAAAATTCAAGTTTTCCTACCTTTTTCTTTGTTGTCCTTCAACTGTATGAAAGGAGTCACTACAAAGCCTTGAGTAACATAAAAATTTAGCTGTTGGTGATTAGTTGTTAGTTCTTTTTTTTTTTTTTTTTTTTAAATAATTCGTTAAGAGTAGCTGAATTTAATTTCTTATTTAAACTGCAAATCCTTCATCTTTGTCTATCTCTAGCCCACTTCCTCTTACTTCAGCACTTCCTGCAAAGTGGATATTGTGCTCACAAGACAGTGTTATTCCACAATGACTAAGTTGTCCTGAAGTGTGTTATGGTTTAATAACAACAGAAATTAGGTTTGCTGTCACCAAAACCACTTTACTACGACATGTCTGAAGACAAAATATCCTCTTGTGCAATAATAAGGGGAAAAAAGTGTTTCCATCCACTTGTATAAAAGAAGCCTCAAGAGATTAGTGCTATAATAAGAAACCAAACATGAATCATTTTAGAAAAATGTAGCTATTATGTCTAAAGGAAACTGCAAGTACTTAATCAGACAGAGAGATTTGGGAAGCAGTATTATTGGAGCTGTGAGTTACAGGGAGACAGCAAATCAGATAATAATGAGACAATTATGCTATTTGCTGAGGTGGCATTAGCATCTTGGTATCTGGGATATTGTGTGTGTTCCAACTGGATGGAAGATATGAGTGATTTGATGGGGAGTAAATAAATAGTTAAATTAAATAGTTAAATAGTTAAATTAAGTAAATTAAATAGTTAAAAAGGAAGCAAAGAGTCAGAGTTTCACTAAGTGATGGCACAAGGAAGGGTGAAAAATGGGAAGAGGAACCACAACAACAAAATACATGAGATGGGATCTGAAGGGTGAGAGGAAAGAAAATTTTAGATTGACTAGCAAGAGAGGACTGTGGAACCTCATAAGACTCAGAACAGGCACCCCATCCCTTAATTTAATTTAAAATAAATACATGAAAGTTCTAGGAAATTCCAGACTAAAAAGCTGGAGTAACTTTGGGCAGGGAAGAAGGGTTAAGAAAGGAAAAATGAACTCAGTCTTTCTTATCTCTAATTTCAGGGCTAATTCATTCTCAGCTCACTAATGTGCTATGGGGTTGTAAACTTTTTATTAGGTCAGATAAGGGGTGGCTGCCTCTGGAAAGCCTCCTAGTTACTCAGAAGTTTGAATCAGAGGGTACTACCTCATCTCTTTCTCAGTCCTTCCAATCTTAGGCACCCAAGAGCTATACCCTCGGGGCTACTTCTGAGACTGAGTTAAGGTTATTTGCATTTGGTTAACCAAGGGAAAACCGGAATGTACAGTTACACACATGAGCATAGCCTGTCTTCTGAGTTGGCACTGCACCCTCTCTGCCTAGATATCAGAGATGAAGAGACAATCTGAAGTTACGTATTATTGATAATAAAAAGTTAATGAAATCTTCTCAGACCTCACAGTGAAAGGTTCACTTTGGTTCATGTCCTATTTCCTCCAGCCTCTTTGCAGATTATACCCAGTGTATTACACTGAGTATAAGATAAAAAATAAAAATGATAACACTGGAGAAGTTTCTTAGATGGTTGTGACCTCTGTTTCACCTGAGTAAGAGCCACAGAGATACACAGTCAGAAGTTTTCAAGAGCCTTCCTTCAGTGGATGGGAACTGAGCCACATGACCTGTTAGTGTCCTGTTTGGTGGCTTTTGTACAGGCAGACAGTGAAGCAGACGGGAAGTGAGAGTTCACCGAGGAACAACACACCCTCATCAGGGCTGTGGAGATGCAGGATGCCAGCCTGAATTCCTGACATTAACATTTGAGCTGTAGGCAACTGCCAATGGCTCTCTGGCCAAGCCAGCCCAAACAAGAAGTTCCTCTTGAATGTAAAAATTAGAAATAAGATATTACTCAGCTGGACATCACAACAGTAGCAGTTACTCACACTTCCTTGGAATACTTCAGGACTTTAGGAGGAATTTAGGACTAATGCTCTCCTTGCTGGAGCCTGCAGGTACATAACCCTGCTTTGACCTGTCATGATTCTCTTCCAATGCAGTTGCTGTAGTATTGCACAGTGCAGTCTATAACTTGGAAACAGCAATGTCTTGATCTCATGGACTTAGTAAGAAAGAAGAGGTAGTTTTGTTTTTACTTAAAAGCCTTTTAACAGTGCTTGATGATTCCCTCAATGTCATGGTTTGGTCTATTATTTATGTGTTTGGGGATAAGGATGTAAAGAAATGGGATGAGGAGCCTGGGGGAATAGTCAGCAGAGCCTGGGGTCCTGTGGAGCTGCCTAATGTAACAAACAAATGAACAATCTCAGGAAGAGTAAGTCCTGAATTTTTTTTTTAATTTATTTTTAATTTTTTTTTTTTTTTACCACAAAATGTCTCTCTGTTCTGCAACACTTATGAGCATGATGAAAAAGCTGTGAATGAAAATGAGCCTCTGGCCTCACACACAGGACTTTAAGGGGCAGCCAGGTGGGCAGGCACACACCCACAGAGTGCCTAGTCCCTTTAGTCCCTTGCTTTTTTTTCTGGCTCTACCTTGGTTTCAAAACTCATTGGCTACCACCTACCTGACAGGACAAGTCTGATGTAGAAAGCATGAGACTCTGAAGCTTGAAATAAAATGCCAGCCCTGAAGCTGCAGCTGTAATCTTTTGTCCCAGTGGGAGAACTGTGACACACACCAAAACTAAAATTTGTTCTTGCAGATTTCAGGTCTTCTAGATTTTAGAAAAAAAAAAAAAAAAAAAAAAAAAAGGTGCATCTCAGCAGAGCATAATTTTTCTGTCACTGTGGAACAATGAGCAGTTAAAGCTACATTAACATCTGAAGCTGGCTTGGCGGGGGCTCTCTGCAGCTGCAGATCTGAGAGCAAACTTAGAACTGGCTCTCCTAGATGCAGCTGCAGTGGGAGTTTATGGGATGGGGAGGGGTGATCGTTAACTTGAATTGCATCCTTCTAGGTTATTTTTTCTTTCATTATTTGTAATGAAATATTCTTTTCTTTTTAAAGCTTAGGGTGGCTCCAGTCAGCAGCAGGAGTGGTGTAGTGGGGGCCGCACTGCCTGCCCACCATGCTAATAACTCTCTCCTGTCGTGGTTGGCATACTTCTGTGTGTGCATGATCATCAATTTCTTGCTATAAGGTGAGAATTCTAGATCAAAGAGGTTTACAAGCAGAACCTCCAATGTGTTTGAGGTTTGCCCATCACTACATAATACTTCCCAAGAGCATATTTCCTCATTAAAAAGTAGCCAGACTTGTTCCTGACTGCATTATGGTTAGTTTTGATTCAAGGCTGCCTCCAGACTCAATGGGAGTGTGCTCTTGGAAAGTACTATAACAGAGATGGGGAAACCTCAAACATTTTGGAGGTTCAGTTTGGAAACCTCTTTGGTCTGGAAGTCCACCAAAAGCATGTCATGAGATGGTTAGAAGGCTGGGTGGGGTTTACATCTGAGGATAGAGTGCAAAAGTGAGAATTGTTTAGCTTGGAAGAAGAAAGAGCTGGAGAGTATGTGAGTGAGGTGTTTAAGAAAGATACCATGAAAATTCACTCAAATTAACATTGCTCTCTAATATGAGAGCAAGGGGTAAGTTAGCAAAAATGAAAAAGGGAAAATACTTTACCATGGACCATATAATAGACTATTTAGAAACCCTGATCCATGATTTAGCAGAAATGGCATTGATTTTGAGACTTTGCAGTGTGTCCCTATGCAAGGTTTTGATTATATGCCTCTGTCTCATCTGTATGTCTTGCCTGTGAAGGTTATAAATAAATTGAAGTGGAGAATCAGTCCTAATTGTGTGCTTTTAAAATAGTTCACCTACCAGGGCTTCAGTACCTGTGACGTACTTTTACCTTTTCCTCAGCATCTATCTACCACAGTTTTTTGAGTATCCTTGATAGAAACAATTGGCAATCTTTGGGCTAGTTAGGCACTTAACTATGACAAAGAGTACCTAATGGGATTTTTAAAAGCACATTCATGACAAAATCCTGTTAGGAATCCAGTACCCAGCTTCTTTTGAGAAGTCTGCCTGATAGGTGTTTTCATCCCAAAAATTTGAACACACAAAATTCTGGTTGTCTTCCACTGTGCCTCCCAATAACGCAACAGTACCACCTCCTCTTTAGGGTACCTTGTGGTGGTAGACACTTCAATCTGTGAGATTCCTAGGAAGTGTAAAAGAAATAAAGCTTAGTAAGATTGGATTTTTGACAAAATTAAGAAAGAAAAGGTGTCAGTTCTGGAGACTGGCTCCTCAGTCAGAGCCTTCAGACTAGTGTTGGTGTGACAATTTACTTCAAGAACATTTTTGGATAAAGTACCTTGCTGAGTGTATCAACCATCAATTTATGTAAGCCCCCCTTCTGTTCTCTTCAGAAATCTCGTGATGCTTATGAAAGGAGTGTAAACAGGTATGTTTGCCATGCCTACAGCCTGACACTATTAATCATAGCCCAGATCTGTATTGACCTCTTCAGGGCTGGGGATGAGAGGTGAAGAAGAGGAGGAGAATTTTGTGCAAGTATCAGATTACTTTCAGGGTAAGAAATAGGAGTTTATGAGAGGCTTTATTCTCATCTTCCAACCTGGAGCTGTTTCTGAGTCTGTGACCCCAGTAAGGCAGGGTGGAAATAGTCATCACTGGCATGGGGAGAACAGTGACAGGCAGTGATCAGCTCTGCTGGCACTGCAAACTCTATTTTGTCTCCCCTGCTGAGAATCCTTCAGTTGCTCATGAAGGTAATATTTCTAACACTTGGAGATACTTCTCTTACTCACTATTAAGCCCCTTGAGGAACTAGAGCAGGGCTTCAGAACTGCAGCTGACAGAAAAATGCAGAGGCACTTAGCTTATCAGAAAAGAATGCAGCAAGGACAGTTTTAAAGCACTGGAATAGCACTTGGGTGCAGCAACTGGTTCCTTCTGTGGGACCAGAGCTGAGATTTCTTGAGGTAGTGTTTATGTAAAGCCCCTGCGATTAATGTAACTCACCACTGGATGTCATTGTTTCTCTATAGGAAAGTGTCAGGAAAGCTTTTATTTGGCAGTAAAATTGTTTTTATTGTCTTTTCTTTTTTTTCTACCCCAAATAAAGAGCCTCACATATGGGATATTCAGGTGTCTGGCACCTTTCCACTTGGCTATGGCAAGCTCAGGAACCAGATTACGCTTCTTGTTTTCCTAGGGTGGAGAAGGTTTACAGCCTTATGATGAATATGGTCTATCCTCAAGCTTGCAGCTATCAGGCCAGATCGTCAGCTGGTGTAAATTGTACTGCTCTGTTGAGTCAAAGCAGCCATGCCAATTTAAACAGGCTGAGGATCTAGCCCTTTATGTCTGCTTCTTTCAAGTCCCACTCAACTGCAGCCAATCCTTACTGCTTCCTCCTACGCCTCCTCTGTGCTCCTGTGTCACACCTTTTTATTAGTGTTTGTTATCTTTAAACAGGCCTGTTCCTTTTTTCTCCTTTCTGTTTCAAAGTTTCATCTGAATTTTTGTATCGGTCACTTTTCTTTTCTCTTTTTTTCTCTTTGTTCTTTTTTCTTTTGTTTGTGTTTTTTTTTCAAGATGCCCCTTACATATGCAAATATAGGAAGGCAGCCTTAGAGAGATGTGGTCTACTGGAAAAGGAAACAAGACATATAAACTTAGCCTAGAATGTTGTCCATTCAACTTCACATCTGCCTTGGCTTTTTGGTTGTTCTGAGTTTGCTTCTGTTCCTGACTCAATGCTAAATTTCCACATAAGTTTTCCCTCCTTTAAAAAAAAAACAACAAAAAAACAAAACCAAAAAGCAAACAAACCTCAAAAAATACATTTCAGCAGGTAGAACTGTCATATGGAAAATTAAAAATCTTTAGCAGCATGGGACTTTACCTTGTCAGTTCCTGACATGGGCACAGAGAAGGTGTGGGAGGAGGTTAATTTGAATGTAATCAGCAGCTAATCTGCTAAGAAGACCACCATGTTCCCTCTCAGTTGCTGCTGTGGCAAACACTCCGTGCCATCCTTCAGCAGTGAGGGAGGATTTTCTTTCTGGGGTTTAAGGAACAGAATGGAGCCATTGGCAGAGCATGACAGAATGGGCTTAGTTTTCTTCCTGTTAATTTTTTCCTTAGCCAAAGTTTGGTATCAGCAGGAGGCTCTCAGGCTTGGTGGCTTACAGTGTTCTTATCATCTTTCAATCACACCTCCTTACCTAGAATGACAATTAAACCAGTTAATTATTCATACAGAAGGAAAACATATTTCAGCATCACAATGAAAAAACAGAGCAGTCCTTTCCACTTTATATCTACCAGATGTCCATCAGGTCAGGTAGCATATTATGTGCAGGATCTTGAAGACTATTTTTCTGATGACAAGTATGAAAGCCTGCAAGAGAATCAGAGTGTGCTCAGTCAAATGAGTTGTCACTTGTTTTTTAATAAATCTACCTGCCCTCCTTGCACACAGGCAGTGACATATAATGCCCCTTCATGCTGTGCAGTATCCTTCTCAGAAAAGGTGTACTCCAAGGTCCAGGGTTGCATGCATTGAATGATGAATCTGGTTGCTCCTTTCTTTCCACACCAAATTAATTGGTTGTTCTGCTAGGGAAAGCACTGCACTGAGGCTACATAAAGTAATTCAAGCATCTTGTTTCACTCAGAGTTCTGGAGGAGATTAAGAGAAGACTATTTCTCCTTGAAAAGGGTGCAGAGAAAATAGCAGAACAGTTTCATGAGATGGTCTTCATCCAATTCATGGTAGATCTTTGGTGTCAGTGAAGATAATTTGTAACTAAATAGATGATGGAGTTCTTTGTGAGCTACAAAGATTCTGAAGATCTGCGTTGTAATGAAACAACTCCACTTCAAAGGCAAGGATCTTGCCCTGAGGAAATTAAATTCTTCCAAACACTTGGAATCTCCTATAGATGGTCTTTTGGTATTGGATAAAATACCAAATTTTTGAGTTTTAATATTGATGTGTTATAATCTCAAATGTGGCTCTAATAACTCCACCTTCTTATCAATTAAATAGGTAGTCTGCGAGGGTTTGGATCTCACTCATTGGGTTAAACACAAAGTAAAAAATATTCCTAACTTGTGCTCCTGTTACCTTACCTAGTCATCAGTGCTGCAGCAGAGAGGGGTATGTTCTGCTCAGATTTCACTATGGTAATTATTTTTATATCTATTTTGTATTTTTTGTGGTTTATATGCACAACTTATGTCTCTGGCAATGAACGAGGCACTTTCACCTGTATTATAAAGGTTTCTCTTGGTCTCTGATGTGTGATTTTCAGTTCTGATGACAAAATCAGGTTTTTTTATTGTTTTTAGCATGGAAAGTTAATTTCCTTATTTATTTTGCCGACTGCTCTCTTTTGTCCTCTGCATATATTCTTTGGTTATTACATCAGTATCTTTTGGTGTAATGTGTCCAGGTCCCTGCTCATTAGGCTGTTTAGGGACCATAACTGAACGAATAATTGATAGAAGTGCTGAAGAGAGAAGGCAGAAGATATTAAAAATACAACAGGACATAATCTGGTCTTTGTCATGGAGGTCAATTTGCATCTCAGCTCTACCACTGCTTAGGGTACATAGTCAGAGATGTATAAATATTAATACAAATTTATGTATTTATAAAAATAAATTAAAACATCTCAGTTAAGAACAATAAGACAGCTTGTGTGGAGATAGATCAAGGTAATTATTTTTTTTCCCCTAGTGTTTTTGATTTGTCAACAAACACAGCTACCATCAAGAGATATTGTCTCTGACCCAGATTGCTTTATGGGTCATAGTCTTCCAGGAAACACTTTTTAAGGCCATCAAATGAAGAGAATAGAACATTTATTTATATATATATAAACATTTGGTCTGAATGTTGTCATTGTTTTTTTTGAGACAAGTTCAGAATCTTACAGTGATTCTTCCCCTGTTCCTGTCATGTTGATGTAACAAATCGTGTGGCAGTTAGCATTGTTTATTACTCAAAAACTGCTATCTTGTGAAACTGAAGTTCCTGCAGTGGATAAAGTATAGCTAATAGGTACACTGCTGGGGGCTTTTAGCAGCATGTAAATGGTTTAGATACTCCAGTGAAATAAATAGGGTTTAGGCTTCTTCATAAATCTTAACTGTCCTGCCTGTACATTCAATTTGATGACTCACTGCTATAATCCATCTGCCCAGGCTGGAATGTGGCAGCTATTCTGTGCTAACAACTCAACACAGTGGTTTATTTTTCTGAAAAGGAGATGTGAGGAGTAATTTGTCCAATTGAAACTGCAAGGTGAGTCACCAAGGTGATGACAAGGTTTAACTTCCTGCAGCCTGGTCTCATGATTGGAGAAAGACTTTAGCAAGTCTTCCAGGAGACAACTTCATAAAAAGCTGGAACACATCTATCTGCCTGTCCATCAGGAATGCTCTCTGAATCTCTCCTACTATAAAGATGAGACTTTAAAGGCTTTATAAATTTTTATTGTGGCTGTGAATATTTTCAAATGACTAGCCAGGCTTGAGAACTCTCATCAATGACTTTGAAAACAGGTTGGGGTTCATTCAAGCACTAATTCAGTGTTCCTGTCTGCTCCTCACAAGAGCAAAAGAGCAGTTCATCACTTCAGTACTTGTGGTATTTCAAGAGGAGTGTGATACCCAGCTCCGTTTGGGTGCCTTGAAACCCTAACCCTAAACCTTTCCAGACCTGCTGAAACTTACTGTACTAAATGAAAGCAATTTGTCAGGATGTTCCCATCCTGAATGCTCATGTAGCACAGTTGCCCTTGCACAAGTGTCCAGCTCCTGAAGAGCCAGTCCTTGCTTCATGCTTTATGGCATACACTGACAGAGGGAACAACATCTCTGAGTCTCAGGTTGTTGGGTAACAAATTAAACTTCTGCTTCTTCCCCCAAATTGTAGCTGAGACCTTGAAATTTTGCAGCTGCTACACCACTAACATAGTATTGCCTATAAATGATATGAAAAAAAGAATTTTCTAGTGGTAGATTTGAATTATCTTCTTGCTCTAGGGGCTCTAAAGTGGATTTCAGCCACATTCAGTCACAGCCATGTCAGGCTCAATTGCTCAAATTAAGCCTGTTCCCAACAGGCTAAAACTGTTTTTGTGTCAGGAGGTCTATGTAACATTTGTCAGAGCTCTGACCTAGTGAATTTGTCCTCAGGAGGTGCTCTTGTTTTTTCCAGCACCTAAAATTCCAGTTTCTCAAAACAAGTATTAAATAAAAGATTCGGTGTCCAGCTTTACTGCACAGTATGTGCCACGGAAGGAGAGGCCAGAACAAGCCAATTGCTGCAAGATAATATCTTGGACAAAATTGAAAGTATCCCAAACTGTTAAACACTAAAAATGTGCAAATCTCAGGGTTTAAACAGAGATTTTGATAATGACAGTAAGTCGGGCAGTGCTGCATTTCTTTTAGGTAAAAAAAGAATAGACATGCAGTGTTCTTTCTGGCTTCTTTGGAAAAGCATTTAGAAGCTCTCATGTTATATAAAGATACCAGAGAAGCAATTAGCACTGAAGCCAAACTGCAGCTCTCAGTCTGAAGAGCACTTCACACAAACAGACCTGCTGAACCCCAAGGTTTTATTCAAGTAATGAAGTGTTGATCAGGGTAATTAAGGA
Source organism: Phaethornis superciliosus (assembly GCA_023637945.1). Taxonomy (NCBI): domain Eukaryota; kingdom Metazoa; phylum Chordata; class Aves; order Apodiformes; family Trochilidae; genus Phaethornis; species Phaethornis superciliosus. The sequence continues at coordinate 13,405,508 of JAJQWJ010000016.1, read as the reverse complement.
TTGCCAGAATTGGACCCTGAAATTAAACAAACAGCTTTCATCATGCAGGACCTTAAAGCAGGGTGCAGGCTAGAAATCAAGTTCTCTGCACTCTCTCCTTTCAAAATGAAATTAGACATATTTTCTGCTCTTCTAGGCCCAGTACCCTATTTAGAAAATGCACTTTTTTTGTTGAGCCTAGTGGCAACTGCTTTACTGAAAGTAGGTAACACGGTAACACTAAGGAGGGTACTTGCAAGTTTGTGTCATCCTCTCAGCTTATTCATAGCTTCAGTCAGGGTTTAGCCTATTCCTTAGTGCTCCTGAGGCTGTCCCCTCACAGACTTTGACAGCCTGGAATCTGTTTTTCAGAGCTCACTGACAGCCTGAAAAGTACAAGTGTGACTGTGAATATTAAGACTGGCAGCAAAGTATTTTCTCATGGATGAGGTCTATTTTTTTTCCCCAATGTGATTTTATGCTACGATGCTACCCAGATTCATCATTTTGGACCTTCTAGGTTATCTTGATGACAAATAAACTGCAGGTACTTTGAAGGATCACCTGCTGTGTCAGGTGGGATTAATGTAAAAGTCTGAAGTACTCGCAAGTTTTATACTTTTTTAAAATCTAATGTTATGTATTTGGCTGAGTGTGCACAGTGTGTGTTGAGAAATACAGACCTGAATAGCATAGATGAGAAAAGATGCACAGAGCCTGTGAGTTAATATACTCCCATCTGGGCAAAATACTTTACTGAGGGTGATTACTGTGCGTTTTAACATCAGCAGCTGTTTTCTCTGTTATCATAAAAATGCAAAGTTCAGTCTCTTGTTACACCTGGGTAAACCAGATGTACTTCATGTTTCAGGTACTTCCCACTGAAAATTATTTTCAGTTAACAGCAGCAAAAGCACTATGCAGCCAGGATGAATTTAGCTTTTGATAAAACAGCTACTGCATAACTAGTCCAAAACTCCCCTAAGATCTTCTATGATGCTAACTCCTTCCAGTATTGCCAGTTTTATAGTTTAATCATAAATCTGCTGGTGATGCATTGGTGTTAAGATGACACATGTCAGTTGTCACACTGTTCTTGTCTGTCTGAGGGAAAAGCCCTGTTTGGGTTTGGAGTTCTTACCTACTTCCTTCTTCCAGCAAAATAAATAGGTGCTGAGGAGAGCAGGCAATGCTTCACCCTTCCTCTGGGGAATCTGAAGGAGTTGTGAGATAGGAGTGGAAGGATGGTAAAATATCTTTGCTTCTATTTGAATTACAGGTTGTTCTGCTGTATGTTCTCTCAGCAACAAAGCCAGGAGGGAGGATCTGCAGGAAAACTGGGGGTCCCTTAGCTGTAGGAGGGACAAAGTCTTGAGGAGAACAGGAGCACAAAAAGCAAAATATTGGCAAAGGTGGAAGATAATCACGCAACTTTCAGTTTTGGGGACAGCTAACAATCTTGTATCATCAGACAGTCTCTCATGCCAAACCATAATCTTTACTTTATTCCAGTGGGAGTTTTGTAAGTCTGAGAGTGCTGCTAGCAGACTGTCAAACTAGAGATGAAACTAGGGGGTCATTTTCAATGTCAAAGGGTAGTATAGAAACTATTCTAAAAATATCTATTGTTTTTTTTAAAACTTGAGCAACTGGCCAGGTGGGAACAGCCAGGAAACATCCCCGGGGGGGTGGTGCCCTGTCAGCAGAGCAGGTGCAACCCATCGCCTTCACACATCAGCCTGCACTGACTGGATTGGTGCTGGGCCCAGTTCTGTTTAATACCTTTATTGATGATTTAGATGAGGGGATTGAGTCAATCAGCAGCAAATTCAGAGATGCCACTAAGCTGGGGGGGAGTGTGGATCAGCTGGAAGGCAGGAGGGCTCTTCAGAGGGACCTGGACAGACTGGAGAGTTGGGCTGATTCCAATGGGATGAGGTTCAACACGGCCAAGTGCCGGGTCCTGCACTTTGGCCACAACAACCCCATGGGGAGCTCCAGGCTGGGCACAGAGTGGCTGAGAGCAGCCAGGCAGAGAGGGACCTGGGAGTCTGGATTGCCAGGAAGCTGAACAGGAGCCAGCAGTGTGCCCAGGTAGCCAAGAAGGCCAATGGCATCCTGGCCTGGATCAGGAACAGCGTGGCCAGCAGGTCCAGGGAAGGGATTCTGCCCCTGGACTCAGCCCTGGTGAGGCCACAGCTCGAGTCCTGTGTCCAGTTCTGGGCCCCTCAGTTCAGGAAGGAGATTGAGGTCCTGGAGCAGGTCCAAAGGAGGGCAACCAGGCTGGTGAAGGGATCCAGCACAAGTCCTGTGAGGAGAGGCTGAGGGAGCTGGGGGTGTTCAGCCTGGAGAAGAGGAGGCTCAGGGGAGACCTCATCACTCTCTACAACTCCCTGAAAGGAGGCTGGAGCCAGGGGGGGTTGGGCTCTTTTCCCAGGCAACTATCAGCAAGACAAGAGGGCATGGACTTAAGTTGTGCCAGGGGAAGTTTAGGTTGGATATTAGAAAGAATTTCTTCACGGAGAGGGTGATCAGCCATTGGAATGGGCTGCCCAGGGAAGTAGTGGATTCTCCGTCCCTGGAGATATTTAAAAAGAGCCTGGATGTGGCACTCAGTGCCATGGGCTGGGAACCACAGGGGGAGTGGATCAAGGGTTGGACCTGATGATCTCTGAGGTCCCTTCCAACACAGCCAATTCTATGATTCTATGAAAGGAATCAGGACAGTGCCAGAAGGGAGCATTTTAGGCCGTTTTTATCCCTCTGATGCACAAGGGCAAGTTTGGTACTATGACAGCAGCACTATGTCATTTTTGTTACTTTACCATCAAGAACGCCGGGTCCATCAGGAGGCACATCCCCTCCCTATTCTGAGGTGAACAGCTCTGTCCTGAGGGGAATCTTTCCCTCCACTCACTCAACTGCTTGCTCCCAGGAACGTTTTTTTTAATATCAGCTTGAACCGCATAACCCCCAGGTAAAATCACCACAGGTAAAGCGTTCCCTGTCCGCAGCCCCTGAGCTTTCTCCTCACCGCTGTGAGCGAGAGCGGAACAAACCATTGTGCAGGAACGGGCTGGAAAGGAAGGGCCTCTGCTTCTAGAGAAACAGCAGGCTCCAATGGCTGTCTGCTTAATCCCTGTGGCTCAGCCATTCGGGTATTTCAGCATCAATTATAGAGCATTTTAGAGAGGGCTTTTCCATAGTGCCATCTGTCTGCCATCTCCCAACCCCCCCTCCTCTATGGAGCGGATGTTACATTCCAGCGCTTCGGGCACAGGTGCGGGCATGGGGGTGAGCGCTGCATGGAACCTTCTGGAAAGTGTCCGGCATTGTGTGCTGCCTGAGGCGAAGGCTGCGGGGAGGATGGTGGCTGTGAGGAAAAGGGTGGCTCTGGGGAGGAGGGAGGCTGTGAGGAAAAGGAGGGTGGCTGTGAGGTAAAGGGCGGCTCTGGGGAGGATGGCGGCTGAGGAGGAGGATGGAGGCTGTGAGGAAAAGGGCGGCTCTGGGGAAGATGGTGGCTATGAGGAAAAGGATGGCGGCTGTGAGGTAAAGGGTGGCTCTGGGGAGGATGGCGGCTGTGAGGTAAAGGATGGCGGCTGTGAGGTAAAGGGTGGCTCTGGGGAGGATGGCGGCTATGAGGGAAAGGAGGGTGGCTGTGAGGTAAAGGGTGGCTCTGGGGAAGATGGTGGCTGGGGAGGATGGCGGCTCTGAGGGAAAGGGTGGCTCTGGGGAGGATGGCGGCTGTGAGGGAAAGGAGGGTGGCTGTGAGGTAAAGGGCGGCTCTGGGGAGGATGGCGGCTGTGGGGACAAGGCTCCGGGGTATGTCTGGCTGCCTCTGGGGGTGAGGCAGGAACTGGCCGCCTTTGAGTGTGGGTTATTTTTGTGCATCTGGTGCTGTGTACAGTGGGGTGCCCCCCATAGCAAGGGGAGAGGAGGCTTGGGTTGAGGCAGTTTGTTAACATCCCCTGCCTCAGCTGTTAGTCTGTAGCTACTCCGGTAATCAGGTCAGGCCATCAAGGGTAATTTCAGGGGCTCCAGGACAGTTTCCAGCTGGGGTGTTGCTGTTCCGGGGGTAGCTGCAGACAGGATCTGGCTGGAGTTGCAGCAGAGGTAAATGCCAAATATTTTGGTTAAAAATGAAACATGGTAACAGAAATAGATTTGTGTTTTGGTGAAAAGGGAAACAACATAACAAGATCAGGTTGTGCTGTATCCAATATTATATTTGTTAAAAACAAAACACTGCAAAAGAACTCAATTACATTGTATTCCCCCTTTAGGAAAAAAACCAAAACACGAAAATAATGTAATAGTACTAGATTAAGTTGTATCCCAACATTTTTATAGAAAATTAAGTTGTATCTCTTTGGTGCCTTGTTGGGTGGAGAAAAGGCAGGTGTGCAGCATCACAAACCAGACGTTCCACCTGGAATTTTCCACTATGGAAGGAAACTAAATTATCCTGTTAGCACAATGTAATAATTAAGTATCCATGAATTTATACGTATCCTGTATAATTCATATACACATGAAGGCATTGATTACAGTCTATGGAATAATTTATCATTTATAATGAGGTATAAAAATGATACTTCTGATTACACTGCCTGGGACAAGGCAATAAAGGGGAATTGGTCTGAATTGATTTTTAAAATAGATTAATGGTGTTTTTCAGAATTAAATTTTGATTTCATGTGGCTTATTTTGTGTTGAGTTTTTTCTCGTTGGTTTGTGGATTTTATTTTTTTTTCTAAAGCTTTGCCTGTGGTTTAGTGTTTATAAGGCTGGTTTATAAAAAGTAGATGAACTTAAGCATGTTTCTTCTGAGATCTGGGAAAATACTTATGTTCTCTGAGTTGAGGTGCTTTCTGGAGCAGCAGGATAATGGACCCTTAAGGATTGCTCCACATGTGTAAGAGTATATATTAAGCCAGCTAGAGTAAGAAATATCAATGTAAGATTCAGCATATCCACTGTAAATACTACTTAAGTCCTCAGAGTCTTTGTCAGATTTCTCTGCTTTGCTATTCCTGGGGGTGGGCATCTACTACAGTCAAGAGATTAAGAAGGTAAGACAGTGTTTTTTTTGAAGGTCTTTTTTTTTTTTTTTTTTTTCCTTTCCTTTCCTTTCCTTTTTTTGGTTGGATTGGTGTTTATGAATCACGGGCAGTTGTAAGACCTAAATTAGGGGCCTGTTGTTCACTTTGAAAAGCTCAGTTCTCCCGGGTTAAGTTTACTTAATTTATGGGAGACTTTCACAGGGACTGTTACTTTGCTTTGGAGGTTACAGATATTAACTTTGGAATAATTCCCATTTTTACTCGTGAACAAGCCACTTTGTCTTTTGATCTACTCTTTTCCTTCCTGACCTCTCTTCCTCTATGTGTTGTTGTGTTGGTTTTGTTTGTTTGTTTGTTTTTTTGGTTGATTTTGGTTTTTTTGCAGTGCACACAGCTCCCAGCAGAATTGCTGAAATTACCTCCAGGTGTATGTTCAAGCACTGCAAAGTTAAGATCTTGTTTATAAGCAGCACCGAATGCCTTTGTATCTGCCATGTGCATACCCATTATGTAGGCTGAATTTTGTTCTGATGTGGGACTAAGTGGTCATTTAGGAGATGAAGAGGTGCTTCCATGTGCTTGGGGCTTTGATTTGTTTTTAAAGATCCTTGATTCTTCCTGTGTTAGCCTGTGGGAGCTCTTTTATGGGAAACATGGATGCTTCCTAAGACCCATCTTGGGGAGGGGCTATCATTTACAAGTCCCAGAAGTGGCTCTGAGGTTAATCATCCTTATGAGATAGGGTGCTGAAGGGGGTGATGACAGAATAGTTTCCATGGCTGTTGCCAGGACTTGAAGGTCCCAGATGGAAAGTTGACCAGTCAGAAGACTGTTTTGTACAACACAGCCATGTGTGTATGGGAAAGTGGTTGTCTACATTTATTTTTTTATTTAAGTGAAAGAGTGAAAAAGACACAATCCTGAGTTTTCTCCCCTGTTCATTTCTTGCTGCTTGTGCTTTTCTAACATCTCCTCAATTTTATTTATCTCTCAATTTTGGAAAAATATTCAGGTCCTAATAAGCTCTGATTGTTTTTATTTGACTGCACATGGAAATTACTAATGAATAGACTGGTCAGTCTTATTTGCTCATGTTGGGATGTCAACATCGCTGTATTTCTTCAGAACAGCTTCTTATCTAGGTCTGAATTTCTGAAAGCAAGTTCATTTATCTCCCTGTACTTTTAAAAAAAGGGTTCAGTGTAGTGGGGAGCTATCAGACTGGGAATTAGTGTCACAGCATGATGGTAAGATGATTTGCCTGTCCAGTCTGATTAGACTGAGAATCCAGTGTTGATGGGGGGGGAGCAGGCTTCAGTGGTGATATTTTTAGCTGAAGACCAATGAAGTGCTTGGGGAAGTAATTTAGCAACAAAAGAATATTATGATAGTATTATAGCACAATATTAATGAACACCATGAGGTTCACAGTAGTAGAAGAATTATTGATTTGTAATGTTGTTATGTATTACAAGTTTAAGGATATGTCAGTGTTTTCTGGCAGGAAAAAAAGAAATTCTTGTAGTGCTTGGTGTACATGAAAAATGTTCATAGCAGAAAGCTGTGTGAAGCTATAAATGGTTTTGGTGGGGCATTAAGTGAGAAGTGAAGTTATGAACTCTGTCTCTATGAATATGTCTCCTGCTGGAGAAGAAGCACAATCTAAATGAATAAGCTTCAAAATAATAAAAATATTTGGGGTGGTATCTTTCTGACAGCAAGTAATCAAGGGAGAGAGATGACAAACTGGGTAGGAAAGAGACATGACAGAATTGAACACATTCAGGGATTGCTTTTTTTTTTTTTTTTTTTTTTTTTTTTTTTTTTTTTTTTTGCTATCTCCCTGGAGACCAAAACTTCCAACTCAGATCTTTGAAAGCATACAAAACTCCTGTCTCTAAAAAAAAAGAAAAAGATGTGCTGTGTGTAGCTATAAATTTGGAGATTTTTTTGTGTGCATACAATGACTAGGTCTTGGACTGTAAATGCTTTCTGATTTTATTGGTTTAAGTATGTGTAACAGAAATGACTGTTCTCTACAGGCAGTGAAATTCGTAATGCTGTTATCTTAATTTATTAATAACAGATTAGTATTATTTCTCCAAATTCAGTATAATTAGCCTCTTTATGGGTAATAATATTTGCCTGTTAGACCTAAAACAGATCCTGCTTTATCGAAATGGCACACATCTTCCCTTTTTTATGTCTTTTTCCTCTCATACAGGTCCACTTTCCTATCTTATTTTATAACAGGTACTGTTTTCTTGTCATGTTGTCAACACATCATTTGCCCTACAGCAATCCTTTGTGTTTACCCTGTTTCATGGAGTTTGTGTGTTCACAAAGGTTTTTCTGCTGTCTGTTTGGTTTGTTTTTAAGAAGGAAGCCCATAGTTCTCTCTGGGCTTCTGCATAGGAAATAAACAAGCACAAGTTCTGCTTTGGTTTTTCTTTCTTTTCTTGCCCCTGCTGGCACACTTTACATGTAACACAATGATCTGTCTGGACTTAAGTGTTTCAGCCACTTTCGGCTCCCACCTTGCCATAGTTTTCCTTCTTTATTTCGTCCAAGTTGCTTCTGTGGTGTCAACAAAACCTGCTGTTTTCTAAAATCTTTTATGATGTAATGTGTATTTTCCCCACCTTGCCAACTATTTCTGCTTTGTTGCCTCCGTCCCTTCTGTGAATTTGACACCTTTGTAATTTAATCTCCCAGTCAATGTCTTGCTTACCTCACATCTTGAGCATGCCAGTTACATTACACTCTCCTTTAACACATGTGGTTCTAATTCCCTGTATTGTCACATATCAGCTCTGAGAGTTGCTATGGATCATGTTTGTAGTTCCCTCCTTCCTCATCTGCTACAAGGAGAAGTAGGAAGGTGTAGTTCACTCATCCTCCCTCTTTTACCAGGGAGCTCTCTTGTGAACTAAAGGGAGATCAGATGACAAATATGGCTGGGGTAAAGTTTTCCAGCTAGGAGTCTTTAATAATGGGATCATGTATACTGCCTTGTTTGAGTGCAAAACCAAAATCCTAATTTGAAGGTTGTGTGCTTCTAAAGGTTTTATTCTTTTAATCCTGAATTCTGTTATTTTCAGTATCATGTTTTACCAGTTGCACCAGCTGGTTGTCACAGAGCAGCAGGCCATGCTGCATGGCTGCCTTTCTGTAAGGGGGACAAGAGTGCAAAAGATGAAGCTGTCTCTCCTGCCCTTGTTATTTAATGCAGGTTGTTCCACATGGAGCAGTGTTGATGAAACCAGGTGCTCAAGGACTTGTTACCATCAGTTTGGATCTCTGGTAGGTAGGAGTAAACCGTGTGTAATAAAGGCAGCAGCATGAGTTTGTCTCTCTCATGAAGTACTCTCTTCTACCTGGCCATGTGTTTTCATGACTTTTGCAGGACAACGAGCTTCAAATAAATTTGACAGAGATGGCACAGGTTGCTGGGTAGAGTAAACAGACTTCATGGCTGCTTAAGCCTTGTTTCCCTAAGAAAACAAGCCTAAAATCAAAAGTCTCCTGGTGTGGGAAGACATATGAAAAATATTTGCATAAGGAATCTACAGTTCTGTAATTGTGGTGTTTTCCATGTCTCTCAACCATTTAAAAGCTCCTTCTGTAACCACCAGCTCTGTGGCTGTGGCATACTGGCTGGTATTTCTGGCTGACTTGCAGGTTGGGTTTCATTCATATAGCTACATTGCCCATCCTTGACAGCCTCTGAAATAATCCTGGTTCTGGCAGCCTATTTTGACTTCTGAGCTTTTGCTGATACCACTGGAGAGCAGAAATGAAATCTGTATCACAGTTCAGTCAGTGTGACTGCTAATATCTTGAGTAACAGCTATCTTGAGGTTTCTCCAGGAGCTAAAAATGGAAGAGAGTAATTCAAGGGTTATAGGACCTAATCGTGAAGGCCACAAAGCATATATTGGGTCAGTACTTGACAGCTGATTGATGTGTTCTTTATGAGTAATATATATTGCATATTAATAACAGACATTTCTGTAGCCTACAATAGGGTGAATATGGCAGCTACTCTAGCTTTCTTCAGAGTTACAAGTTATTAAGAGTATTTTGCGAAATGCTGCCTCATTAAGCCAGTTTGGCTGTACCTGGTAGGATGCATTTATTTTCTTACATAATTAGCAGTCTCTCTCTTTCTCTTTTAGGAGTTGATGGCTTTAAACCTGGAGACTTTGTCCATTAGGTTTTGGAGAACTCCAGGTGTTATGTGTATAAAGGTATGATTATGAGAAGGAATATTAGTTTTTGAGAAGGGTTCTTTTTTACTGGACTAATAAATCACAAGTGATAGCAAACAGTTCTGATTTATATGCAACCAGATTAAAGTTTGGTAATAAGAACATAATTGATGACCTGCCTGTCTGTGATGATGTGCAGCGTTCAGCTTAGGTACTGACAGACTTATCTCTGCATTTGGAAGCTGATGTCATGTTGCATTTACAGCTTAATACAAATAAGCACCATTCTTTTGTGCTTCAGTGAGTGAGTGTAATTGCTGACAGATGTGGTTTAGGTTAACCCTCCCAAACTGCTGACCATGTGTGGAGTTCCCCTGAAACTACTGCAGCATAAGATCCTAGCTGGGTGATGGGAGGGTGAAGGCTGCACCACTAACATGGAGGAGGAACAGAAGGAAGACTTGTCCCTTGAAAGGCTCGTGCTCCAGTACCCTGACTGCTTCACAGCACTGGCAGGCAGTCTAGGTGTTTCTTAAGGAAAAAAGCAGCTTTGGCAGGTTTTCTATGGCTTGTTCTTCCTGACGTTGTTCTGGTTTGTGCTAGATGCTATGCCTGTGTGTTTGGTAGTTCAGGATGACAGTGAAGTATACAGCATCTCATTCTGTTTTTCCACAAACCCTTTCCTTTTCAGTGATGTTATATCCAAAGTTAAAATGGTGCTGTAAGAAAATATTGTAATTTTCATTAAAACACTGCATGGAAAGTGATCTGATGTATTGGGTTGAGTAAAGACATTGTTCCTCCACAATGTATATGATATTGGAGAAGTCTGAAGAAATGTGTGTGCTTATATACACCCGAGATCTAGGATAAATACTGTAAAAATGCTTTATTTGAGTGGAATGGTCTCAGAGTCCTCTGAACATTTTGATGAAATTCAGTGCTATAGTTTTATATATCTGAAACTGCTAAATTATCTTTTCCCCCTACCCTTCATTCCTCCTGAGCCTTAAAGTTCTTGAAGGGATCAGGGGGTGCCAGAGTACTAACACTGGAAAGGAGGACTAGGTCTGTGGGGTTAAAATAGTTTAACCCTTTACTGTCCAGCTTACAGTGCCACAGGATAGCCCCTATCCCTGAAATAAAAAAATCTCCAGTTCTTTATTATTTGAGACCTCAGTTTGAACCTGAGCTCTCTGATTCAACTCCAGCACAGGCAGCAGAGAGGTAAAACTGCATTGTGAGCATAGTCTTGAGGGTGGAGGCATTCTCATCAGGCTAGGTTTGTATGATGCCAATAGATAATGACTACTAGTTAATTATTAAGACAGTTGGTGAAAGTACACTAAAATAGGCTAACTTCACAAGTGAAATGGTGTTATGTGGCCGAGCTGTGGAAGCTCATCTGCCTAATTAGCACCCGGGTCAAGTCTCATTCCTTTAGAAACCTTTCCTGGGATGCAGGTAGAGAGAAATGAAGATGAGATGAAACATTCTTGAGCTTAGAGATAAATTGGATCTAGCTCTTGTCAGTATACCACTGTATCGGACTGGCTCTGAAAGCACAGCTTTTCTGTGAGGGATTCCTTGCATATCTGTAATCTTGGCCTGTGGTGATGCAAATAGCCCAAAGAAAAACCAGATGTGTGTTCTGTAGTATTTCATGCAAAGTGGGGGATTTTCTTTACTATGAAAAGCGGTGTTAGTGAAGCTGTCTCTCAATGTCAAGTCTGAAGCAAATTTTTATAGCTGAATTGTAAACTTCAGGAGATCACAGAATCACAGGAATGCTCTCCAGTTTAGGCAGACACAATGTGAAATTTTCTGCTATAAATAAAGTTCTTCCACACTTGTTTTCATAAGGATGATGTTGCACACAAAGCTTTAAACCTCAGCATCACTTTTAAAAAGTAACTGGTGCTTAATTGCTGAGGGCAACCTTAGCTTTTTTACAGTTGGTAGTTATTTTTCAACTTTCTTACATCATCTCCATTGGTGCTGCGAGATTGATGTAGGAAATTTTGTGCAAATGCACTCAATCAAGAAGCCATTGTGTCACCGTGAGCTCTTAAAGATGTTCATTGCAATGTAGCATAATTGGCAAGGTCACCATGGAACAAACCTCTGTGATTTATAAGTTACAAATATGAAGTCTTTAGGAAAGTTGGAGAAGTACTTTACAGGTCACCTTTATTTTTCCTACCATAGATGCCTTGCCTCACAGGCTTCCTTTATGTTGCTCTGTATTATTGAAGTGAATAAAGAAGTCACTGTAAAGTTTAGCTGAGTAGAATATTAGAAATAGTTCTGGTAGCTTTGCCTCATTGAAGAAGCACAAAATAAAATATGAATGCTTTATTAAAATGAATGAAAGTTGCTGCAAGTGATGCATTTAATCAACTGGCAGCATAAAGAGTTGGGATTTATTCCTATTGTAGTGCTAGTGTAGTGAAATCCCCCCAGGATGTGTTGCTGTTGCATGGGTGGTAGCATACACTGTGCAGGGTGAAGCAGAGCTCGCCTGAATGAGCATACCATCTAAGTAGAAAAGAGCAGGAGAAGGGAGGTGGTGGTATTTACACTTTAAAAATAGGAAGCTGAGGCCTGGAAGAGGTAAATGAATTAGCCAAAGTTAAACAGAGAGATAGTAGTCAGTGAGAGAACTGGAAGCAGACTTCCTGCATCTCAGGCATGGCTGTGACCAGAAGTTTTTCTGCTTCTTGGTAAATGTGTTTTTCTTATAGAACAAAACAGAGCTTGATGTTTACAGAAGATACATTTTCACTGGTTTTAGGAATTCAGTAAACCAGAAAGCACACAAGTTCGTTCCATGCTCTTGCCAAATTTTCTGTCAGTCCCTACACTACCATATTCAGTTTCTGAGTTCCTGGAAATCATTTTTGGATTGGTAGTTAGTAGAAATGGGGTGGGAAAGCTACCACCATCTTTTTCCGGTTGCAGGCCCTTTTTAATTTCTCCTGACATCCATAAAAATAAAATAAAAGTGTATAACTCACAGTAACTGTGGTGAGCAGTTTAGCATTAGCCAGGAAGCTAGTTGGATATAATAATGCTGCCACCCTCTCATAAACCAATGCCAAACCAAAAAGTGTGTTATGGTCTGGTGCTGTCCTTAATGTTTCTTTGTAACCCTGACTGTGTGTTTGGACCTTGAGAATTCTTTATTGAGGGTACACGTTAATTTATAACCATACAAATGTTGAAGGCTGATTTATTACCTGATAAAGAATTAATCCAGTGTTGCAAGATAATATTGCAATTTGTGGATTCTATGTGGAATAGGAGATGAATGCAGAATAGATGCTTCCAGAAGCTCATAGAGAAACCTGGGAGAGGAAGAAATGAGCACTGCAGTGGTGCCAGCCATCTCTGGTGGCTACCAGTGTATCTATCCATCTATTTTGAACTTCCTTCCTTCCTTTTGAAACTCCAGGCACTGTTGAGATGTGCTAAAAAGTCTATATTAATTTGATTTTACCTTGAAAAGAACTTCTTTCAAAAAAGCACAATTTGTCCAGTTCTAGAGTTGATTGAAATATACAGACAAAAAATGTCAGAGTTAAAACTTGAAACTTTTGTGAGTATTGAGATCCTTTGACAACCTGTGGCTGCTTCTACTCATATCATACAAGTGAGATTTTTTTTCTTCTTAAGTAATTACTTCTATGGCTGCTGGAAACAACTATTTTGTAGTTTTGGCCAAGTTTGTCAAAGACCCCAGACTTACAAACACAGTCTTAAATTTAAACATATATAAGAATGTTGAAATAATTCTGTACAGTTTTCCTAGAAAAACAGATGTAGCAAAGACAGTATTAAATTTTAGTCCTAAATATATTATAAATGTTGCTGGTAGTGCTGCCTGTAATTAAGCTTGCCTCACATTTCCCATTATAAGACCCTGTTTTCAGTGGCATATAACTTTGCCAAATTTTAACTGTTTGGGCTGAAACTTTCCATGCTGAATGTCTGCCTCAGATGAATTGTTTGGAAAACTTCAACAAAAAATGGTTTCACCATTTCTGGGAATGAAATTAAGAGAAAAATATTTTCTTTTGCCCATGCAAACTTAATTCTGGCATTTCCTAAGTTTTGAGTGCTTAGGTCTGTAGCCTTCATGTTTTTGTATATGTATGTTTACGTTTCCTTCAGAAAAGGAAAGTTTATAAAATAATACCTACATAGAGATATTTGGCTAGCTAGAGAACCTTTAATTCTACACGAAAACTGTAAATAATTTAATTATGTTGATTTATTGTTTATCCTTGGGCAAATTGATTTTGGCCTGATTTCAACAAGCTCATCTTTCACAAGGGATCAAACTAACTTTTAATTCAGCAAAACTTTTCCTTCAATTGTCAGATATGAAGCATGGCCAATGCTCTTCTCCTCCACAGTTTCCTACCAGACTGAATTAAAGTTTACAGAGCATTTTGATTTCAGGTGTTGGAATACACCCCAATATCACCCATAGCCATTTCAGTCACAGGTTTGATCTTTAGCTATTTGAGGTGAAGTTGTCTTATGCACCACCCTCGGTGTCTCCAGATACTGAGACCATCTGGAAAGCTAATTTTAGTTGGATCTCTGGTGATTTCTAGTAGCCTAAATTTGGCTTGCTATTGCCTAAGTCTCTTGCTCTTCCAGAGAAAGAAATTAGGGGAATTTCCCAAAGCTTGAACTTAAAAAAATGGGAAGAAAAGAGAAACTGAAATCGGCACTCAAAGACTGTTTTTTCTAGATGCATATAAAATGGAGGGGAGAGGTGAGATATCAGCTGATGTCATTGCATGTACAAGAGTGCAGTTTTGTCCTGTTGACTGAAAACTCCTCAAACAGGGAGGGAGGAACTCTCTTGCTGTTTGAAAACAACTTAGCTGTTGTTTCTTTTTATCATGCTGCCTGGAACTATTTCTGTTGTTTGTGTTGCCCTTGCATATAGCTTTTAGGATATCTCCTTGTTTTCTAGCTTTTGTCATTACCATTTTACCGTGCTTGTTTGTTAGTTGTTTATCCAAAATATTTCAGAGAATTGTGCCTTCCACCAAAGCAAATGTTTTAGCTGAGGTGTGGTTGGAGTCTTTTATATTTTAAATTGGGAATTTTGCTGGTTTACATTTGGGAAATGGCAAAAATCCCTGGATTATTTTATATTATGAGTCCTAGGAACCCCAGCAGACTTCTGGGATGATTTCCATTTTCCTGGACTGTGGAATAAGAGTGTTTGAAGTTCTTACAGTTTAGGAAAGGATGCAAAGATGAGGATGAAAAGCCTCATTTGATGCTGTACTATCTGGACATAGCAGGGATGAGGTCCTCCCCAGCACTCTGCTCATGGTGTGGACTAAAGAGACCTTGCAAGTACAGAGAGGGTGTTTGTAGGGTAGTGTTGGGCAGATAGTTAATCTTATTCAATACATTTGAACAAAGCCAGAGTTGGTTAATTTCACTAACAAGAGGGGCAAACAAAAGTAGTTTGAAGAATGCTGGTTTGTGTGCATGGCTTCATCTGGCTGAGCAAAGAGATGCTCAGGTTTGTGGGTGTTCTGGAAACTGTTCAGGCTGACAGTATAACTTGCATCTTTGGGACCCTGACAGGTTAGATGATCTAGTTATGTCTGGACATGGTTATTTTAGTGATATCCTCAAGATAACCTCTCTTTGTTGCATACTTCACTTTGATTACTGGATAGAACTTTTTATGGAAAAAAAAAAGTTTCTGGTTGAAGTATTTATTCAATAATTAAGATAGATTTCTCTCTTTTTTTGAAGAGGAGAGTTGTTGGGAAATCCGGCAGGTCTGTAAATTATATCATTTGTTGTGTTAACATTATTATTGCCAGGGTTTTTTTAGTTGCACTGCCCAGGAAATTCTTTTGAAAAAAATAAAATAAAAAAAGTATGCCAGCTTGATACATTTTTTCTGTATTATTGGCAAGAGCTGTGACAATAATAAAATAATTTTGTGCCTGTACTGCAGGCCCAAGGCAAAACTTGCTGCTTTTCACAGCTTCTTGTGTACTTAGCTCTAAGTAACATTAAATAAATATAGTTTGATCAAAACAACATGCATCTCTATAAACTGCCTTAGCTCCCTCCTGAGACTAATAGCAACTGCCATCAAACAGGACCAGTGCTGTCCTCCCTCTTCTAATGGTGCCCATTTTCCAATTAAAGGATAAAAAAGAAAAGATTTTGCTCCAGCCTATCAAGGAAGGGATTACCAGAGGACTATAAACTGCATGCCCACTTCCAAGACTTTGGAGATAACTTGGATTGGGCTCCCTTCTTGAATGCTCTCCTGTGGAAGTGCTCTCTCCAGCATCTTGGGCTCTTTCCAGCCTTGGCCCTGGTATGGTTCTGAACGCAGTCCCTCAAAGATGTGAGTGGTGGCATATGCAGAAGGGGAACTGCTTTGCAAAACCTTTCTCTTGAAATGTTGCTCTGTCTCACTCTGCTCCTAAACCACATGTGCCTTCTTTCAAACTGGATTTCAGCAGATGTGGTATTTTTCCTTGCTTCCTCTCCTGGAGGGGTGTTGATGTGCTATTAAGCAGCTGGTTTGTTCAGCTCCAGAGCTGGTTGCCCTAACTCCACAAATTTGAGAGAATGAGGGATGAGGGATTGCTCAGGACTAGGAATACAGAGCAGCAGTGTGTCCCATGTGCCACTGGACCTTTCATGCAGCAGTTCAATACCTTTACTTATCAAAGCTCAAACATCTAACCAAAAAACTATTGTGCTTAATAACAGCCTTAAGAAAACAGCTCAATAATTTCAGTAGAAATCTGGGTGTGTTGTCAATGATGCTGTACAAAATGGTCTAAGAAAAAGAATCTTAGCTCTGCATGCAAATTTGGCTTCTGCTGTTCTCTGGAAAGACTCAGCAGCACTGCCAATAGGGTGTAGCAGGCCACGTTTTTATTGTGTAAGAGGGGTGCAAAATGGCAGCTCTGTTCCTCAGAAACCATCATATTGCAGTGGTGTTGAAATGTAGGTCCTAAAAAAGTAGAAATAGCACCTGAACTTGACAGACTGAAGATGCAGTCATCTTGACAGATCTCTGGGGTTGTTAGTGTGAGGAATAGCCTTAACTGCTTCTTAATCACAGGTTTTTAAAAGAATCCTACAAATATATTACACTGGCTTACAGTGTTGACATAAGGCGATTTGGACAATTACAGAGGAGCTTAAACTGCAAAACTGATTTTGAACTTTAGCTTTAGGGAAGAATTTTTAAAATAAATTTTAAAATGAACAAGGATGTGCTATAACAGCACTATAAAAATGCAAAGACTAAACAATGTGTCTCTTCTTAAGGAATGTGCTGGGAGATACTTTTTAGCTCACCTTGAGATGTCATGTTCTTAATGCAAACATTTAACATGAAATGATGCCAAAGGTCCTTACTTTAATGTTTACTTATAGGTGCTCCTTGTTGAAACTGCTGCTCCCATCACTTCATCTAAAGCCAAGCAGCAGCTGAGTTAGATCATGGAGTGTTTTCAATGACAATAACTCATCTTGCCCTTCTCAGACAAGGAGGAGGTCTCATGCTCTGGCCATCTCCTGCTCTGCAGAGTGCAGTGGATGTTGCTGATGTATCTGGTAACAAGGCAGCAGAAGCAGAACAGGCTTCCAGAGTGAGTGGGTGCTTGCCATCTGCTTAAAGGTTTGGCTTTCCTGGGGATGGAAATCCCTTGTCACTGCAATCCAATCCAATTCATAACTGTCTTTGCAACTGGAAAACTTTTTTGATTTTAAAGTTTACATCTTTGAATCTCAGTATCTTTATCTTGTCATTTTGAAGAAAAACTGCAATGTGAATGTCACGCTCTTAGGAGCCAGCAATTTGTCTGAATGAAACTGACTTTAAAGTATATCAGACAAATATTTCTGCTTCTACTGGTGTGATTCTGCTGGTATTGCCAAATGCTACTTTGTGCTATCCCACAAATACTTGAAAACTAATATAGTGCCTTTTAGTCTTTTTTTTTTGTTTGTTTGTTCTATATAACTTCACTTTTTCTGGTGCTTTTTGTTTGTTATCTTGATTAGCCTTGCAAATCTATAGTTCTGAGGAGGAGTTTTCAAAACTGGATATGGTATCTGAGCCGAAATCCATCTCATGCTGAATACCATACTTGTCTCTCATGCTACCTTTTATTTTGTATGTATTTTCTCTTCTACGCTGTGGTGTTGCTGCCTGATCCTCACAGTCTTCAATTATAATTCTGCTATTTTTATGTTTGGTATCAGACACAAGGAATTCCCATTTTCTGATTTATGCAACTAATGTTTCTTCACTTAGGTTAACTTTTGAATTTTTCCATTTTTTTTCCTATGTGTTTAAGAATCATACCTATTTCTTTTTTTTTTTAAAGTTATTAAGAAAAATACTAAATAAACTGTGGCTGGGACAGAACTAAGCAGAACCTGTCTCTGTGCAGGAAAAAGAAATACTAGCTTGATTTTTCTTTTTTTCCACCCAGCTTTGCACATACATTGAGATGAAGAAATGTCCTTTAAGGCAGCAATTAAGCTTTATTACATTAAGATGCTTCTGTCCTTGTCACCCTGTCTACTGCTTTTGGTGATTTAGGGCATGAGCTGTATCTGCTGCTTTTCCTCACTCTCCATCACCTGTCTGTCTGCTCATAAAGGAAACGGGCTACATTGACGTGATTTGCTCTCGAGAAATCCATGTTGGCTATCAGTCATCTCTCTCTCTGGCTTAAAATGTTTGTGTAATGATTTATTCCAGCATTTTCCCAAGAACTGAAGTTAAATGAAAAGGCAATTGCAGCAGTCTCTGAAATGTTCAGATGCTAAATACCCTATGATGCGATGTGTCTGGAGCAGGTTGGCTCCAACACTGGGTCCATTTATAAACTTCTTTTGCTCTTCTTTCCCAATGCTAACATGAAATTGTACCTCTCTGCTGCTGGGCTGTCCAGTGCTGCCATAACTTCTTGCTTGAACTTCTCACTCGGGTTTTGTGGCCTGTGTATCTATATTAGCCAAAATATATTCCAGACAACAAAGTCTCCAGCAAAATGCTGGAAGTAATCGGAGGCATTTAGTGTTCAACATGAAGCATACAAAACTTATTCTAATTTTAGCTAGTGCAGTTTTGGCACAGCACATTATTGGTGTTTAAACAGAGAAGTACAAATAGCAAGAAAAATAGTTTTGCTAATTAAAAATTGTTTTGCAGAATTAAATAGAAAATAACCTTTATTTTAAGGCTCTAGCAGTTCCTGAAACCAGTCAGTGCTGTGTTTCTCTGCAGTGCTTGAAATATGTCAGGCAGGTGTTTCAAAAGTCCTTATGCTGCAGGGAAATATACTCTGATGTAATCTGCCTAATTTGACTCATTGAATTACTTTCAAGAACACTTGCTGTTTGCAATGGAAATAGCTCACCAACCACTTCAGAGAGGACTTTGTAATGTGAGCTGGTAAAACTCTGCAGGTGTAGTGGGTTTTTTATTTTATTTAACATCTTAGGTTTGTTTACTTAAATGTGTTACTGAAAAAGTGACATGAAAGTGGTTTAACAAGTCATTTTTCATTTGAAAAATGTTTTCTTATTAACAAAGTTAACATCCAGTATTCTGCAATAGAATTACCAACTCCAGGAAACCACATTTTGCCCGGGAGAATGTTTCCTGAGGCTGAAATTCCCCAAAGACTTTTGTTTGCGATTGTACATACCTGAGGTGTTTTGGCATAAGCATCAATTAAAAAATGGGAAATGGTGTTTTCCTTGTTAATTCTTGGCTACTGAATGGAGGTTACTGAAAACCCTCTGTTTTACCTGAGCTCTGCTTTAATTTACTTCCCCCCCCACTAATGTTAGTTTATGAATTAGACTGGGTTTGCCTCAGGAAAAAGTTCCTGAGATGTCAGAGTTCATCACATGAACTCTGAATGGAGTTGAACAGTTTTACTTGACCAAAGGCTGTACTTTTTGAGAACACCATCTGTGATGATAGCCTGAAGATGATGTTCAACATGCAAAGCCCTTGTTCTGATAACACACAAACCCTTTTAAGCTGGAAAAAACCAAAGGAAATCTAATAATGACCAATCTGTGCAGCCATTGGCTTCCAGGTACTGCTTCCAGGTACTACATGGTGTCAGGGAAATTAATTCCAAGTTTGGTTGGTGTATTAGTTAACTTCACTGGCACATACTCTGCTACGTCTATGTTTCAGTAAAGAGAAAAAAAATTGACAAAATAAGTGCCATTACAAGGAGATGCTGTTTTACATGATAATGAGTTGTGGGACTTAGCAGGGACAACAGATTTCAGTAGATCTGTTTTTTTAACTGACCCCTACTGTATTTCATTGCTTGTCTTGCTTTGAATCACTCCAAGTTCAAATATAGTGATGTAAATATAATGTTGCTGACACCTGCCTTCATGTGCTGAGGTTCAGAGCTCTTCTTCTTGGTATTGTGTCAGGCTCAGGAGTCAGTTTAGTAACCATTAGGTGGTTATTTCAGAGAGCTAAGCTCTCATTTTTCAGTCAGGGCTACCATTTGCCTTGCCAAGTCTATAGTTTTAAATCAAAGCCATTTTTGACTTATCCAAGCACCAGAAAAAAAAAAAAACAAACCAATAAAAAATCACCAAAAAACAATCCTGAAAAATAAAGTTGACAACTGTGACATTTTCTTTCCACATTCATCTACCTCAGAAACAGCTGAATGGATTTTATAAGACTTTCCAAAAATATCCCCCTCTATGCTAAGGGCAGAGTTAGTAAAACAGCAAAAAACCTGAGCAAATCTACTACAACTCACTCTGTTTTGACAACTCTTGTCTCTTCCTCCTTTACCAATTAAAGTAATTTAGTCCGGCATGTTTGGTTGGTACTCATATTTCAGGGGTAGCTGCTCTTGGTGCAAGCATCTGTGTTTACAAAAAGCTTGGTGGTAATTCACTATTTTCCACAGGGTGTTAGTCAGAGGTCACACAAGTGACTGAAGCAGTCACCACTCGTGAACATTTTCTAGCTGAAGTTAAAACTTGGAGTGCCCCACAGACTGAAACAAGTCTAACTAAACCAGAAAATGAACAGTGGCAGCTGAAGAAAAGTCTTTGTAAAAGAAGTTAATGTCACATTGTAAAGAAAACAAATAAATAATGATTTTCAAACCTGATGGACAGGGAAAGAAGAATAGCTACTGTTTCCCAAAGAATAATTCTGCCATCTCTGAGTGTGCCCAAATGGACATTTCTGTCCCATTAATTTAATGGAGAGTTTACAAACAGGTTGCAATGAGAGGCCACACTTGATTTGTGTTTCAGTGGCACTGTGTGGTGTGTAACAACTGTCTGCATCTGTCCATGGTCCCTGAGAACCACGTGTGCATGCCCCAGGATTGCCATGGTAGTGCTAATTAGTTGGAATAAAGTGTTAACCACAACCAGTGCTCTGCTGCATTCCCTTTGAATCAGCCGTAAGGATTTTATGCTCTATACTATGATCACATAAGTGGGAAGCAGTAATGAATTAGCTGGTGGCTGTTCTTGCAAGTGTGCATTTTATTACAATAGGCACATCTGGGGAGCACCTCATGCTCTGCAGTATCCATGGAAAAGGACCTGCATTCCAACCCATAGCCGATTTTGACTTGTAAATCTGTTTTTATGAGGTGTATGTGTATGCCTGCCCCAGGAGAGAGAATGCTGTTTCCAAATGGGCATTTGGATACCATATGCTTACAAAATGCTGGCTATCACTCAGTAAAAGTGAAGTTCCTCCTCTTGGTGAATGCTGTAGACCTTCTTAGTGAAAGGTTTATATCTGTAACACACTTAGAGAAATGGTGAGCGATAGATGAAAAGCTGGAGTTGGTGTCTGTGATCTGGTCTGAAGTTTCAGCTGTTCAATAGCTCTTGAAACTGATGCTCATTCATTGTACTGTCTTTGCAGGCATTCAATCAAAACCACCATAATATCAATGAAAATATCCCTCTGTGGTTCAGGTGATGTGAATTTGGTCCCATATGGGTTTGGTGACTGCGTGGCATCTTCATTTGTAAAACAGAGCTCAAGCTGCTCTTTGGTTTAGATTCAGCTTCACCAGGGACTGTGATATCTCAAAGTAAACTCAAAGCGTGGTTCCTGGGAATTGACAAGAGGAAAGCATGATCGGGGAATAGCAGGAGGGTCTAGAAAGCCAGAAACAAGAAAATAAAATTATAAATATACTCTGCTTCAGGCTGGCAGCAGTGTAGGTGATGCATGGGTTGAGTAATTTCTTATGGTCCCCAGACCTGTTGTGCAAGTGCATGAAACTTCAGTGGTTTTCGTGTAACAGCTCAGATGTTTTTGTAGGTGTTTTTCACCACAGTGGGAAACATTGTTGTATAAAGAAACAATAAACCACATGTGCGAGTGCAAACATCTCTTTACATGTGTAAATACATGTTTTGTCAGCCAAGAGGCAAGGAAAAATCCCTACTGAAATCTCACAAGCTGACATGAGGAAATCCATGGCTCCAGGGCTTGCTTGTTCCACCCAGAGGGAGGATCTCCTCCCCTAGTCCACCTTGGTGGCCACTTCAAGCTCAGGAGTAATGAATTCCTGAGATATTTGCAGTCCAGGTCTGTATTACAGTGCAGAGTGTTGGAGAGTCTTCTGAGTATTGACATACACACTAAAAAATTCCAAAATGTCGGGGAGCAAAGGGGAAAATAAGATTTGTCCTTAAAAGGAAAGAAATTCAGAACTTTGAGCATTATTACATTTTGTTTCTGGGTTATGACAAAGAACTCAGTGGGTTTGTGCCTTCCAGGTATTTCTGGCCAAGTTGCTAGGCAGACTCAAAACCATCCCTGCCAAAGTACTTTAAAGCTTTGACTTTATACTGATAATTCCCTGTTTTGTGACTTGAAGGCATGTTGCTACATTGACTGATTCTTCCCTCTGATTACGAAAATACCATTTTCTGAGCAGTGAGATGACTTCTAGTGACATCAGGGGACTTGCTGCTGTTGCCATAAGGTTGCAGATTTATTTGTTCAGTTATTTCAGATAACTGTGTAAGATTTCATAGGAGGCAGATCTCTGGTTCTCTTGCTACAACAGGTAACACTTCTTGGGCAATTTTGGATTTCCTGGGAGGTTTATCCAGGGTGCTGCTTTATTTGTGCTGGGTGAGATCCTGTCTGCTGGATCATACTGGGATTTTCATTGCAGAAAGGTGACAGTCAGGCTTCATGTACCCACCACCCATAGCATGGCAGAACCATGGCTTTTGCTGGTGGTGTTTTAGTCTGGTGCTCTGGTAGTTTTTGCTGAACCCAGTGTGACTCCTCATTCAGTGCTGAAGCAGTAAACAGGGTTCTGGTGTAGAGAAGGTAGGTCCAGGTCAAGACAGAACAGGTCCTTGATCATCTTTCTGAGTTTCATGGTTTTCTCCCATTCTTTGGAGGCCTTGTATAGAGAAATAACATGCCTGTATGCCCATGTTTGCCTTAAAAGAAATTTTTATCCTCAAAGGTGTTTGAGAACAAAACCCAAGCAGAATCTCTGAGTTCAGCAAACAAAGGACAAGTGTAGAAAGTACAGTTATTACTTTTCTGAAACTCATGACTGTGAAGGCAAATTTTTGATGTTTTGAAACCTGATGTTAATTAAGTACTTCAGGTTGCTGTTGCTGTGTGAGTTGCTCTTGCTTTTAATTCCCCATCCACAAAATGGGGACAAATATTTTCTTACCACAGATTAAAATCATGTTAAAAATGTACAAAATCCAGATACCAAGGTAGTGGAGACCATATAAATATCTAAGATAAACACACACTAGGACTGGAAAATGCATCTTGTTTCTAGCAATAGTATTTCTGTTCCTTTTAACAGCAACCTGGTAATTTGGAATGTTCTGGTGTTGAGAAAGCCATCGAAGCAGATTAATAACACTGTAAATGTTTTATTTTTGTATGTGGGCAAGATAATATCATTAATATCTGTCTTCCTCTGGCTGACTTTGTGTGGATTTTGCACAGAGCACTACATTAAAAAGAGATTACCCTGCTATGACCCACTGAGTTTCCCTTTCCACCCAAAAAAATACAGGAGAGAGCCAGCATGCTTTAGTTCAAATATAAATGGATGTGCTTCACCAGTGCTCTGGTATGCTTTGTAGTTTTTAAAATAAAATTAGAATTCAGTGCAAACTTTCTGCTTTGCTACAGCATCAGAGAGGATGGAAGAAAGGAGGAGAGGACCAGAAGTTGTTGTTCTTCTGCTAATCTGACTTGTGCTTCTGTGTGGGCTTCCCAGTCCTTTCTGGTGGGGTTTAGTTCATACGCCACGTTCTTAGAAAATAACAGCCTGGTCCAAAGCCAGAGGCAGCCTTCCCATGGATTTGCAAGGGCTCTGGACCAGGTCCTTTCTGTAAAGAGGTCAGGGTGGCTTTTTTTTTTTTTTTTTTTTTTTAAGGTTTCTATGGCAACCAAGGAAACCACAGCAACATAAACTTTATTATATTAGCCTTAAAACCCAGAGAGAGATGTCAGAACCGGAAGGCATGTCTTTGAATTCTCAGTCACTGGGGCACAGGGGGGTTTGCTGTGGGTTGAATTTGATCCTGACTTCTTAAATATTCTTGTACAGAGGACTCTGGGCAAACCTCCCCCCTGTCCAGTGCAGCAGATGAGGCTTTGTAGGGGAGAGGTAGAGGGAAGAAAGAGAGGTAAAGGGAAGCTCAGAAAAGCTTTAGTTGGCTCCCTTTCTCTTGCCTGTAAGTATGGAGTCAGTTGATTATTTTTGCTTGGTTGTACTTTCAGGAGCTACAGGATGGGTGGTGGGGACCATAAACACCTTCCAGTGCTGTGGCCATCCAGCCAAAGGTCACCTGGAGGCAGCAGGAGCCGTGTGTGCTTCTTGGAGCTCTACTGACTATGGCAGCTTCCTACGGTGTGTGGAGCCCAGGTATTTCCTCTTCTCTTACTCAAATTGCTACCCAAATCAGCTAGATCTGAGGTTTCATCTCCTGCCCCGTATCATTTTTCTTATCTACTTTCTTATATTGTATGGTTTGAGTTGTAATGTCCAGGTTGTGAAATGGAAACTTTTGACAAAATACTTAGTGTGATTTAGAATTGATTATATAAATACTTATGTACTAGTAGAATACTTCCACAACTGAGCATTTTTATAATTTCAAAATTATTTTAGAAGATGCCTTGTTCTCATTTTGAAAATTTTAGAATAAATACTGTTTCAAGAAATCTGAAATTATCAATGAGAAATTATTCTTATGATCTGAAATTAATTTTCTTCTGATTATTATTAAGCAAAGTATTTTGTCTTTCTTAAACTAATTTTTTTTTGTACCAACCTTCAGAGTAGAAACTGTTTTGTTATCTTAATAATTTGTGGGACAGGAAATCTACTTCTCATTGGTTCTGGTCATTAGACAGTTGGGAAGATGCTTTTAGTCCCTTTAAGCATGGGCTTAAACTTCTTTGTTTATCAGAAAATACGTGGTGCTTGATGAAGAGGAAGAGTTGGTAAGCTTCCCCAGGAAACCTGCAGCCAGCTACTAATGCTCACTTTAAAATCTTAAAAAAAAAACCCAAAACAAACCACAACCAAAAACCAATTTAGTAAATCTAAGTGGTGGACAAATTAAAATAGTCTTCCAGTATTAGTCTTTTCCTCAGTATTGGAGAGTGTAGGTTTTTTTACTATTTTCTGCAGTGAGAAATGCCCTCTTCTTTTCCTTTATGCAGCTCCTGCATGTGGCTGCAGTTTGTGGATGCAATAAATTGGGCTCCCACTCCCAGGTACATAGCCAATTGTCCATATTTCATGGATCAGTTTAGAGTTCAGATACCTGAGTAAAGTTCATCCCTGTGCTGAGCTCAGAGAAGTGGTGGCCTGTCAATAGGACCTGGCTGAAGCCCAAGCCTGGGATCCCGAGTGCTTCAAGTTATGGGGTGTGCAGTATTCAGATCCAGACGTGACTTTAGACTTGAGCCTGTATCTAGAAAAATTAACTGTTACAAGTAAGCCTGTGAAGTCTTTTGGGATTCTTCCATCTGTGTTAATCATGAACCACTCCCAAGGCTGCACTCAGGTTTGAATTCCTTCCTCTAAGACCATACACTACCAAGCAGTGAGGGGTGGCTTTTTTAGTAGGAGAAACATCCCTGTAGCTCTGAGGTAATAGAAGAAAGATAGTATTTTTCAATCAACATGCTTGGAAACCTATACTTCACTTGTGAGAATCTTATAACCTTGATCAGGTTTCTCTGATTGTGAACCAGGGTGATTATTAAATGACTCGGTGTAGCCTGACATTGTGTTGACATTTTGTGTCATTCACACCTCTTGTCATCGCTGCCTCTGGATATCACATTTCAGAAGAGGATGCTAACAAAAGCAAACCCAGATGATGTGAGATTCCCAGTTTCTGCAGGAAATGTGTTTATCTCCAGTACCAGTGCATTGGTTTGGTGGTCTGTCAGGAACATGTTGGGCTTTAACTGACTCTCTTTCAGTTGAAAGAAAACAAATACAAAATTTCCTTCTGTGTTATTCTCTCTGTTTCCCTGTTAATAGAGACTTTCTTATTTGCTACTTCAGATGGAAAGCTACCAGGAGGCTTGTCATAAATGTAGACCATTATTTATAGAAAGTGTGTGTTTTCTATTAATTTTGATGTATAAATCTTCCTGCAAGCATCCATGAAGTTTCATTTCATGTGTAGCTCACTGGATGGCCTCGTTTTCAGACTGGGTGAACGGTCAGAAACTGTTCCTGATTTCAAGCAGAGTTCAAATAAATGTCTTGGGTCCATGCTCAGAGGTATTTAACTCTGTTCAAAACTCAATTGCAAATCAGGAGTGGAAAACGTGTGGGACACTTTCTTGCTCACATTACCTGACCTGTTCAGAGGCTGTATTTGCCATTTTTGAGGCAGGGTGACATGCATCATTTGTTCTCAATGAAATATTTGAAATACTGTGAAATAATTACTCTGTGTGTGTATTTATTTATTTATTTATTTGAAGCTAAGTGGGTTTATCCAGGAAATAAAACTCATGGAATTCATAGATTGCAAGAGTCCTGTTGATTGCTGAACTCACTGCTCAAGCAGAATTTTTTGCTAGGAAGCATTTAGTAAACCTGTTGGCAGTGGAAGTGTAGAGATGAGACTGCTACCAAATTCAGGAACAGCCGTCTGGCTGGTAGCAGCAGTGCAGGAAGGTAAATCAAATGAGAGATAGTGATTTTGCAGGCAGGAGACTTGTTTGCCCCTTTTATTATTATGAATATCTAAATGAGTTGTGATAATCACAGATGTTTCTTCTGGTGGGCAGACAACCTTAAGGAATCCTCCACTTAAATTGTCAATTGCATTTTTAAAAGTTCCCTGAAATAATTTGAGAGGATTGTGAAAAACAGCAAAGTGGTATAGATTTTCTTTTATACATGACATTGTGCTATGTTTCTCTTTTGCCTTTATGAAGAATAATCACACAGCCTGCACCTTTCTGGGAAGCTGGATTAGAATTCAGACAGGCAGTAATGTGTTCCAGTTTGGAAGGAATCTACTTCATAGTTCTCAAGAGTCAGTACAAAAAAAAAAAACAAAACAAAAGATGAATTTCATGTTTAGGAAGAACACACTCACTCTATGCTGCACTACTCTGGTTCTGTTGATGTTAACTGATTTGTCTTGGCAAGTAAGTGGGGAGAATATGAGAAGGTAGCAAATTGCAAGATTATGCACAAAGCCAATGATTTCACTTTACCAGATAGGTTCTTCTTGTTTCATTTTCTATTATATTATGGTAATTAGTCAATGGTCTGATTACTGTATTCAGGGATTAGTGTCACAGACAATTCATCACAAGATGAACACGTGTCCTTTTGGATGTACCATATTTCCTACTTATAATTACACTTGCATTGTGCACACTGGTCAGAGGAAAAACTCTTCCTCATTAATACTTGTTTGAACATACTTGCACCAGATGTAGATTACTGTGTTTTTTTTCTCCAGCTGGGATAAATCAATACAGATATCAGTTCAGCTTTTAAAGACAATTCATAGATCATATGAAAGTATTTTGTACCTGTTAGGGTTGTGTATATCTCTGGTGTTTTTAATGTAATCTCATTGTTTTTCTCTAGGCAAATGGTTTTTCTGACAGTTTTAATATTCTTGCAGAAAATAAGAAAGAAGTCACATTTAACACTTGTGCCTTCTCCTTGCCTATGAACTGTGCACAGAAATTGCAGTTCTGATCTGAAATGTACAGTTCTAGAGATGAGCAGACAGGTGAGACTGCTTTGCCAATATTCAGCACTCTTGAAGCCTAAAGCTCTTACCTTGGTGGATTTGCCAGCATATTATCAAAAGGATTCAGTATACAGAGCTTGGAAATTATTTGGTTACCCCTCCCTTATCTTAACCCATGATACTTAATCTGAGCTCTCAAATCTTCAAAACTTCTCTTAGCCTGGTGTTCAGGTTAAATTTGTTAATTTGGATGCAGTTTGAATGGACAATATTTCCACACTTTTGATGTAACTTCAGAAGTGGAGTTAAGTAGCAGGACTCTGTTCCAGTGTTCTGGGAACTGTATTGAATTAGTCTCCAGAAGACAGCAGAAACAGCAGAGCTTCACTGGCATACTTAATTTTTTAATTGATATACCCTTAATTTATAATTATCTTCTGGTTCATGTTCTCCTGGCTCATGGATTCACTTCAGGCAGTTGAATGTAGTGCAATGGCAAGGTATGCATTTTTCTTTGTTAAATTAAACTGTATTTAAACAATGCATGATGCCATTTGGGATAAGAGCAAGGAGTCTCAGTAGTGATTAATATAATATCCATACAATGATTCTTCTGTTACATATAAAATGTCATTTTAAAACAAAGCTGCTAAGGCTTATCCTCACCAAGGCACTGGCAGGTTGAAAATCTGAGATCCAGCCAAGAAATTAAAAACCCTTCTTAGTCCCAGGACTTCCCTACAACAAGTTAAAACATTCTTGAAGTATTGGGTAGCTGGGCTTACCTCCTCTTCTTGAATCTATTCCTGAAGGATATATGGGGTATATCAGCTGCAGGAGAGCTCTCACTGGTGGGAATACATGTTTGAAATGTGAATTTGTGCTTTTGCTAATGGTATTAAACAAAACAACTGTTTACTAAAGCCCCAATTGATGTTTCCATACTGCAGTGTCACAAAAATAATTGTCAAGAACATCTTCCTGTCAGGAGTTCTGTGTAACACACAGAGGCATCTAGTGGAATAACAACATACTGCAGGCCCTTGCAATGGTTAATGTTGGGCTACTGGAGCTTGTTGGAAGGGTATTTTTCATGGAATACTAAATGAAAAAATATATGCTTGATACTTAAATGAAATTGATTACTTTTTTGAGAATATCCAGTACTTTTAGCTGGATTATTCTGTTTTTCAGTGCAGTCTGCTTAGGTCTGGGTGGCCTTTCTTGGATAGTAATGAGCCTTAAGATGTGCCACACATTTTCTTAAATTGAAATTCTTTGTAAAATGTTTGGCCTCTGCCAAATCCACATAACATCCTACCAGCCCTCTGTAAAACGAGCAGTTCTGCTGCTTGGTGCCAGCTCGGACAGCTCCAGTAGGATCCTCGCTTGAGTTGGTAACTGCAGGGCAGGCTCCCTGGGGAGGTAGAGCAGTGAGCAGTGCTGTTGTGGCAGTTAGCTTATTGTAGCCTTTAAATAATGGCAAGCTGGGATTTTTAACTGATTTTAATTTAACCTGTGATTGGGGATTTTAGTTCACAGACCAATTAATTTCACAAGGGGGTGAGGGAAGAGCTACAAGTGGAAACTCACAGTTTAAGGCTAGGCTGGCCACTAAGTGATGACAGATGCTCTCTGTTATATTTGACATCTTTGACACTGCAGTTCAGTGACAGGAACAGCCAGGTCCAAGGACTGGATAAGCTTACTGTATGCTTGGAGCAAAGAGGACACAAGAGAGAAAAATCTGATCTGTGATCATCCTGCTTTTAGAGCTGCTGCTGGGGTGAAGCAGTATAAATAGCCTCATAAATAGCTCCAGGTTATAATGCTCCTCCACTCCAAATTTCTTCTGCTGCACGTCACACTGATATTTGTATCAGAGAAGGACCTAGGGTGAGAGAGACTCCTGTTATACACCAAAGGATTCCCACTGCAAAAGTTAGAGGTTGGATCATTGGTCTGACATGGTCTTCAAAATACTGAAAAGACAATTGACATAAACATATAAAAATATTTTTGTTGTTAATTCAAAAAGTAAATTCAAGGTCAATAGCAAATAGATGTAGTAGAGATGCAGATGCTGGGCTGAGTAGCATTATGTTATGCAGCTTATGTGGAAGTTTTCAAAAGAAGTCAGTTCTGTGATGGTGTTGGAAAGATTTGCACTCCAATACCTTTCTCTTTCAGAAATGTAAGTGAAACTGAGTAATAAGTACAAGTAAAGCTGGACCAAAGCTTTAGAATAAGGAGGGGGGAAGCAGAGTTGATATTTGGAAAACCAAAGATGTTTAAAATATTTTGGGGAAAAAAGACAGCTTTCAGCAAATAGTCATTCCACTTGGCTTCTGGCCAGTCTCAGATGCTTCTTTTTCAGAACATCCCAGCATGAATAAATCATGGCATGATCCTGGGAACTCTGAGGCCAGCTTGTTATTCTGTGCAAGGCATCAGGCACCACCTACAGATGGAGAGACTAGAAAACTTTGCAGTTTCTAAATCTCACCTGGTTATAGCACTGTGTACAGTGAGACCTCCCTCCTGTGCCAGTCATCTCCTATTGTCAAGGTGTCCTTTCCAAGCCTCAGTTTGCCCCAGGATCTCAGAACCCTTGAAAAAATTTTCCACTTGGTGCCTTTCTGTGTTCATAGGTATTGTGCCTGTTATTGATGAGGAGCATCACAGTCATCTGCAGAAATGATCATCTTAGACCTCTTCCTGTGATTGCCTTCCACTTTATTTTGTTGATCTGTATAACAATCAGTTTCTCCATGAAAGGCCATTGTTCTGCATTATCAATCTGCATCCTTTGTCCTTTCTGCTTCACTGTCACTTGTCAACTTGTTTTTCTTCCCTGTTTTCCTTTAAACATATTGAGAAAAACAAGGGGCTTAAATTAACTTCTTCAGCTTAATCTTTATCAACTTCTATACCATGATAATTTGCACTGCCATGAGCTCAGTCCTGCTGGCAGAAGATGGAAGAGCAGAGCTGTCATATTGAGAAGTGAGTTGGTATTTTTTGCCTTTCCTTAGAAAATGTCAAGAACCACCAAATTTGCAAAAGGAACCTTGCCAGTGTGATTGTATCAGGAAAATCAGATTTTGGGATAGTATGTGGTGTTCATTGTAGAATGAAGAATCTGGTTCCTTAAAACACTGGATGGTGTGAGTTCGAGGTGATATCATGATTTACAGGCCAAAGTTTGTAGGAAGTTACCTGCCAGTGTCTGCCCAAGTGGTGTGTGTGGCAGACACTCCTAGGACCTTCATTCCTCTGTGAAATAGATATAGCATATGCAAATGTGTGTTATGGCATTAAACACTTCCTTCAAAGCATAATGCTGGCAGATGAGAGATGATGAATTTTAATTGTACTGTGAAGCTTAAATTTGGCAAAACATCTCTTCTTAGCAAAGCCCTTGGGCATATATATG
This sequence comes from Phaethornis superciliosus, assembly GCA_023637945.1. Classification (NCBI taxonomy): domain Eukaryota; kingdom Metazoa; phylum Chordata; class Aves; order Apodiformes; family Trochilidae; genus Phaethornis; species Phaethornis superciliosus. The sequence continues at coordinate 13,374,522 of JAJQWJ010000016.1, read as the reverse complement.
CTTTAAGTCTCCCTGTTTCCAGTGGGACTGAAGCATCTCTTTGGGTTTTGTGGAATAGCATCCTGAGACTTTTTGCTTAGAGAAAAGAGTAGATGGCATCTAAATTCTAAATATTGGTTCTGGATGTAATGTGAGGGAGCAGCCGAATGAGAGGCAAGCCTAGTGGTGGAAGTCCTGAGCCAGTGGGTTTCGATGCTTCTGTCTAGACCAAAGAGGTTTGGAAGTTTTCAAATTAGCTTTGGATAAGCTTCTGAACTTCTGGATGCTTCTCCTAGCCAGATCAGACCTCTAAAGAGCTTGAGGTTTGTCCATTGCTAATTTTCAGATGCATTGCTTTAAAAACTCCTAAGCTGAAAGATTTCTTATTTTAAAAATAGAATAATGAAACAATAAATCAGAAGGAAAAGTATGCTGGAAAAATGTAGAAAACAGATGAAAAGCAATTGGGAAAAGTGAACTTCATAAAAATACCATACATGCCAGACCCTTCAAATCTGACTTCCTGTGTATTGAGCTTTAAAAAGCATGATATTACAACATGGTAGTGCGTGTGGGGGCCAAAAATCTGAAAGAATAAAGTTTTGTTTGATCTTGAAAGCTGAATGGATGTCATTTGACCCATCCATGATCTGATCCTAAACCTAGGACATGCGAGATTATTTTCCACTCTCTGAGTGTCTGCACCCCTCCCTTGTCTCTTCTCCAGCCTCCCTGGGAGCAGATAGTGCTGACACACGTCCTGTTCTGGGCTGCTGGGTACTGCTCAGGAGCATCCTGGCACCCGAGGGCCTGTGGCTTGGGCAGAGGACTTCAAAAGCAACTTCTGGCACAGGCAGGAAATATTTTGAAGTGAGTTTGGGTTGCTTCCCAAAACGACCTGCTCCAAGCAAGCAGAAAGAAAGCTTACATTATCTCATGTAAAAGACTCAGATCCTTTAAGAAACCTGCCAGAGGTTTATGAAATACTGTGTTACTGCTGAGAAACCTTGACAAATGTAGTGACTGCTGACAAAAATAAAAAGCATAAACATGATGTGGAGGTAATAGCTCAGAGCTGTGTGTCTGCTCCTCGTTGCTCAGAAACTGGAATATACTTGGTGTGTGTTTTGTAAATGGTGAAAGGTACTTGTTTGGTGAAAGCCAATTGAGTGTGTGGTGGAAGCTACAGAAGAAGCTACTTTATGAATAAGATCTGCTTAAGATGAAGAAGTTAGAGTTATTACTAATGCATCTGCTGGAATTAATGTTTCATACAATTTCTGCTTAGTGAAAGGTTGTATAATAAGAAGGACATTGGGAGCTTTGGAAAAAAAGAGTAAAAAGCAGATCCTTGTTGTATTTCAGTATAGAAGTAGCATTTGCCTTGAACACAATCTTAAATGAAGTGGAGCACCAATGAGTAACCACATAATTTTTTTTACCAGTGACTGTCCAGGTACATAAGTTGCATTTAAAAGCTGAGGTTTCTGCTCAACAGTTCTTTCCTGATAGTAAATAAATTGCAAGGTGGTTGCTTGTGACTACAGTACAGTAGGGTGAGAAAATACCCTCTTTGGAAAAAAACACAGTATTTCTTGGACATTTCTCTCTTTCTTCCCTTTGTAACCAACTACTAAAATAAAACGATCTAAATATTACCTGTAACTAGAGAGGCTGTACTGATTTGATTTTTTTTTATTTTTTTTTTAATTTTTATTTTCCTTCTGGCAAACTTCAGTACACCAATGGCTGTGCTGATGTTCGCTTTTGGTTACTCACAGCATCTGCAAAAGCAACACTCTGAAGTACTCTTTCAAAAGTCAGGTCTGTTTTTGTAAATTAACCTTCTCAATATGATGAAATATTATGAATATAATGAAACATTGTTACTATCTCCAGATTAATAAAAGCAAACCAAGTTTGTTTTTGAAGCCTTAAGTAGTTTTCTGTGCACCATTTACCCTTTGCTGACCTTGCTTGTCAACACTTGTAATTTGTGTCACTGCTAGGAATCCTCTCCCAGTATCTGCTGCATTAAATCCACCATAGTTCGAAGGCTTATGGCACTTTCAAATAGTACAGCTTGGGCTCTCCTTTAAATTACATTTTTGCTTTGTTACTTACACAAATCTCTCATATTCTGTAGCTCCATTCATTAGATGAAGGACCTTTAATACATGGAAAATTGAGCTTTTTTTAGATAGTGGGAATGCCTTTCCTGTACTAACAGCAGTGAAAAGCCTCAGATAAGGCTAAAAGCCTTAAAGTTAATTAGACAGGAATTTCCTTAAGTTGTCAGTCTGTTTTAAAAGTTGTAAATCCAGGAAGCAACAGATGGCTGAGGCAAAGTGAGAGCAGATTAAGACCTACATCTTCTCTGTAATGGCAAGTACTATGGAAAATATTTCTGAACACAAAACTTAAGCACTTTGAGCTATCTGACTTTTTATCAACTGTCTGTGCTGGAAAGCACTGGAGCACATACATCAACCCAAAATGGATGTGTAAGCCCCTAACTATTCCCTGTTCTGCAAAGCTCTTAAGCATGTACTTCAGTCCCAAAGAAATCAGTGGGTTTGAAACACATGTTCAAAGGTAAAGGCACATGTTGAAGTGCTTGTTAAATTGCTGTCCCATGCATCTGTAACAATGTGCATTTTATTCCTGCTTGACCTTTTAGTGTTATATTCAAAGCTAAGCAGTAAGAAGAAATAAAATGTTTGTAAATGTTCAGTCTCCAGCCACCTGGAGATCAGTGAGACACAGCCCTGAAATAAGTCCTGCTTGTTTGCTGGTGCTGCTTTAGTAATTCATCAGTTTGTATCATTTTAATTATCACTTCATGAATTACACCTTTGCAGAAAGATAAAAAACAACTCTTGGGGCTGGTCTGGAAACCTATGAAATGTTGAGAACAGTTCATGGGACTTCCCAGATTCCCCAGATTTGAAAAACAGGGAGAAAGAATTTGAAGAACTCCTTATCACTTCTGTAATAGCAGGACCCTACTGAGGACAGTTATTTTCTAGCAAGTTTTCATATGCTAATGAAGGCAGGAAGGGAAGGAAACACATGATCTCTTTTTTTCTTTTTCCTTTTCTTTTTCCTTTTCCTGGGCTTTGTTATTTTGTCTTTGTCTTTCTCCTCCTCCTCTCCCTCCTCTTCTTCCTCCTTCTCCTCCTCCCTCTCCCCCTTCCCCTTTTCCCTTTTCTTCCTCCTCCTCCCTCTGCCCCTTCCCCTTTCTTTTCCCTTTTCCTCCTGCCCTTCTCCCTTTCCCTCCTTCCCTTCTCCCTTCCCCCTTCCTCTTCCCTTTTCCTCAGATTGCCAGCATCAGTGAATAGCAGATGATGACCCCCACTGCCTGAAAAAATAAAAATAAAACAGTGCAAAGAAGGAATAAACACATCCCTGTCAGTATATTCTGTAAACAGAAGATTTTGACAGATTTATGTATCAGGGTGAGAAGCCTCTGAATCAAAATTTTAAAAAAGAAAAAAAATACTATGGGAGTAGCACAGGCTTGTCTGAGTGGAGAAATATATTGGTGATTTTTGTTCCCTTTTCAGCAAAATACTTCCCTCAGCGAGTTGTTCTGCCTTTGTGTTTGCAGCAGTGGGTTTGCAGTGCCTCATGTGGGACAGCCAGGGTCTGGCTATGCCACATGTTTGGGGTGCTCTTGTGTAGGATAGAGCTGCTTTTGATGCCTCCAGGTGCTCTGCACTGAGCTGCTTTCCTAGAAATGAACTCCTGAGGCACTCAGGCTCTTTGTTAATGTTAGTGAGTATTCGAGGTAGCTGAGCCTCAGCCTGCACTCCTGGAGTGGAGCAGTTGTGGGGGGATGTATATTGCAGTAACTCACAGTGTAATTACTCATATAAATGATGGTAAAGTACAAAATTTACTTTCTTCAGACAAATGTGACACATCTGTTTGCTGTAGAGCAATTTTTGCCATTTGTATGGTGGCTGCATTCCATAGGACTGTACTCAGACCATAGTCACTAACACCATTGCAGCCCTGGCAGAGCAGCTCTCCCACCCCCTGGCAGAGGTTCAGCTGCAGCTTCCCAGCTCCTTGCCCTGATCTCGGGTAGAGCAGGATGGGCTAAGAGCCCTGGTGTAGAACAATTGTTCTGATTGCTCTGTTCACACAGGCAGCTCTGCTTTTGAGACAAGATTTGAAACCTGGGCACCTAAGGTTGGTCTCTACATGAAGCAGAGCATGCTCATTAAAGGGAGTTTAATCCCATCAAACATTTGTTAATGATTACATTACATTCTGTAGATTCTTGGGGTAAATACTGTTGAACTAACCCAGAGTATGCCATCTCTATCCTGAGTGTTGTAGTGGGACTTTTACTGAAGGGAAGAAAAGAGAAAGACAAGGATAACCCCTCCCCAACCACATAAATAAAAAGGTTCTGTTGTTTGTAATGGGTCTCAGAACCTTACTGATGAGAACATTAAATGTATGTATAATGAAGGTGTGGTTACAGAACAGTTTGTTGTGAGAGACGGGCTGTTCTCTCTGGTGACCAAGCCCTCTAGCCAGTTGATACAGTGAGAAATTCCAGACTCCTCTGCCATCAAGCAGTGGTTCATATTTTGTCTTTTCCGCCTGCTTCGGCACACCCTAGCTAGAGGTGGAACTGGAAGTGAAATTTCTGGAATAGGCAAGGAAGACCATTCTTGTGGTATTGCCATCCCAGCCAAAACCAGGAAGCGTTGGAACACGTGCCAAAGGGGAAAAAAAAAAATTAAAAATCAGACTGCAAGGGAGAGTTTGCCAGCCTGGTTTCCAAGCCAAGAGGATTTGGAAAAGCATCTGAATGTTTCAGAGGTTATCCAAACCAGACCAGTAGACTTTCACTCACTATTCTGTGTATGAGTACAGCCTTCTGATCCGTGCTCTCATTGAGGAGAGGAGTCTCCTATATTTGGTTGTGTATTAGCAGCTCCAGCCTACCAACTCTGATAATTTGCTTCCCCATAACCAAAGGTTCCTGCTGTGCAGCCAGCCTCCAGCTGTGTGTTAAAAATTCTTATTCTTGAAAAGAGCTAATAAACAGAAAAAGAAAAAAGCTGATCCTAAATATGTTCTATAAGTGTCTCCACCCATCACCCTCTCCAAAGTCATTTCGAGGCCAAGCAGCTTCTTGTCCTTTGCTCTTCAGCCTTAGCTCCATCCACCACCACCCACTGGTGGAAGAGTGATCTGATCCTGCTTCTGCCATGCCAGTTCTATTGCCTGCTCAGCTTCTCTTTGCTTTTCCAGGATATAGATCTTTTCCTGAGTTGCTGTCTTTCTGTGGAGGGAGATGCCATTCTGGTTTCCACAGCTCAGCAGTGAGACCTTGAGACTTGGTGTTCTGGTTGGTAGCACATCCCAAGCTCAGTTATTACCATCTACAAAATCTTGAAAAGGTGAAATATGATGGAGTAAGAATTGTCTCTGCCTTTCTCCTCTCTAGACAGCTGTGACATCTGCTGAGAGCTTTGAATTTTCTGGCTTTGAAGATTTGCCTAAAAAAGGACTTTCTCATCTTCCTCCCCCTTCATTTTATCAAGACTCTCCCAGGAATAATAAAAGCATTCAAATCATATGCTTAAAGGCTCTTGACTTCACTCTAGAAATGATCTGTTAGGGAGCATTTTATACTTTTTGCTTGAACCACTGAGGTATTACCAAAAAACCAAAAACAACCTCTAAAAGAAGTATCCTCACAAAAAGACCATTCCCACTGTTTTAGTTGTATTTCTGTTTCCAGCTTAAACATCATGGGAAAAAGAACATTTGTTTGAAACAGCTTTTTAGGAGAATGAGCTGCACACGTAAAATTTTTCCAAAAGAAAGAATAGTGTAAGAATAATGGTATAACTTACTTACCTTTTGTTTGGATTTTTTAGTGGAAAGGAAAAAGCAATGCACCTACTTTTCTTAATGAATCTGTTGGGAAATCAATGTAAAGATGCTAGAAAAAGATGAAATGGAGAAGATAATTCTGTGTATGTGCTAGTAGTTAATAGACACCCGTGTTCCTCAAGTCCAAATGATCCCAGCAAGCAAAAACCTCAGCTGAAGTTAAATTCAAGGCCATTTGAGTTATCTTCTTCAATGCCTCTGCAATGTTAGAGAAGTGATAGCTTAGAACAGGGGCTGATGCTGCTGTCATTTGGTGTATATGCAATACCTCTAATTACTTCTAAAAGGTCTATGTGAGTTAAATGCCTAATCAGAGTTTTCTGATGTCTATAATACTGCATCCTTGTAAAAAGCATGGGAGGAGTGGGTGGTTCCATTGTCCTGATAACCTTCAGAAGTCCATGGTTATTAATAGGCAATGCCAGAGCTCTGTGTTCGTTATGCAGTGCCCCTTCCTGCAACCCTTTATTTGAGGGGAAAAAGGTGCATCTTGTTTAGATGTCAGTATCAGAACTCAGAACTACACTGTCTCCTAGCTTAAAAAGAGGTATGCCAGCAGAAGACATGGCCTTATACTTTAAAAAGGCATTGTAGGAAGCCACAAGCTCTCAAATCCAGTATTTTTTTTTTTAATCTGGCTGTAATTTTAAAGGGGAGGGAATATCATAGAATCACAGACTGGTTGGTGTTGTAAGGATCCTTAAAAACCACCTGCCATGGGCAAGTGCTCCTCCCACTGGAATTGGTTGCTCCAAGCCCCATCCAGCCTGGCCTTGAAGACTTCCTAAGACTGGGCAGCCACAGCTTCTCTAGGTAAATATACCTATTTATGCTTCCTTTTACAATTGGTACTGGTTATTGTTTGGCAGTCTTAATGCAGGCTAATAAAATTTATATATATATCTATATATAGGGGCTACTGCCAGTCATTACAGACACTCTGCCTTGTTTGGCCTGGTGTTCTACTGCACTGTTGAATAAAACAGCTCTAATTCTCTTAGCTGGAGTTATCAAATAGCCTATTTTTATTAATCTTTACTCATACGTAGTAGTTTTTCTTCTTCTTGGACAATAATCCAGGAGTATGGTGCTGTTATTGAATAGTAAACACCCAGGATATGGCTACAGAATGAGAGCACAGAATGAGGGCTACAGAATGAGAGTTAGGATGATCACATGTGCTTATACTGAGAGTTTGTTGGGTACCTGTAAACAAAGAATCAAAATCAGGAATACAGGTATCTTGGGCTGCTATCACAACAAAGCAGAAACAAGGAAAAATGCATGTGTCTGTGGGAGGGGACTGGGTTGTCAACACAGACTTGGCTCTTGTTAAAGGTGCTTTACTCTGTGAGTGCAGGGCTGAGCCACATTGTGTACTTCTGAAAGCTTTACCTGTGATTTGTACAGCAGACATGAAAGCTTAGTGTGGTGACACTACCAGAACCTAGAAATATATTAATATTTAATTCTCATAATTTCTGAAGCACACACTCTGTTTCCCTTTTATTAATAGAAGCTGTATTTTGGCACCCTTGGAAATCACTGAGATCTTTCTTTGGTGTTCCAAGCAGCTCAGCAGAGTTTCAGCTGACTTTGCTATAAGCAGTGGAGCTCCTCTGCAGTCTGGACTTGGAATTGCTGTCTGTATTTGTGGTAGAAAGATAGAGAAAATGAGTTATGACTTTATTTCCATTTAATTTTCTGTTGTGATCCATGCATACTGCATGGGCCTTGGGTTTGAAATAGAATATGTGTGGATTCTTCAGAAGACAACTTTGTTATCCAGATAAAACCGTGCATTTCGGAAGCAAAACACATCTGCATTGTCCCACGGCAAGTTCAAAGCCAGTCAGAGCAGCTTATGGGAAGCAGCTGTGGGTTGTCTTTGCAAATTAGGAACAGAATGTACTTGAGGGTTCGACACAACAGGTTTACACAGTGTGATTAGGTAAAGAAAATTAATGTCTGCTTTTAATAACAAGAGCAAGTAGCAGAAGTGGCAAAGTATTTCTAATGACATCATTTACACAGCTGCTTTACACATCTGTAACGTGGGATGCCGTTCCAATTCTGTAACACTTCATCCTTGCTCTTCCACACCTTTGGGATATGGGATTAAGTTACCTGTCTGGAAGGGAGCAGCCTGGGAAACTTTTGTATTTGCTCTTAGTTATCAAGACTGGTCATGTTGAAGCATTGGCTGAAGCTTACTGCATTAGGTATATATATATTTTTCCAATGTGCTAATTACTTCACTGACTTCGGCACTTAGGCAGAGATCCCTCAGCTCTTGGCCAAGTTTACATCTAGGAATGAAACATTTGCAGCAGCTGCAAAAATGTTTTTACTTATTTAGAGCATTATAATGTTTTATAGCCATGAATAATGACAAGTGTATAAATCACTTATTAATTCGTAATGTTAGATGCTTCCCCTTATGATGTCTGAGGCGATGGCACGGAAATTATACCTAGATGGCTGTTCTGCATTTCTGTGCAGACACACGTGTTGGCTACATGTACAGGGCCTGTTGCAACTCCTGTTACATTCAGTGTAATCTGTATTCAGATTTCCACTTGAGTGAGCTTTCATTCAGGCTCCTTTACTTTCTTTTCTTTGTAAGGTTGGTGAAGCTCTGTAGAATTACCATTAAAGTGGTGTCAGAGATTTCTGCTTTGAAAATGAGGCCTTATTTTGTGAGGATCACTGAATTTTTTTGGTTGGAAAAGCTTTTTAAAATCATCAAGTCCAACTATAAACTCAGTGCTGCTGAGTCCTCAAAGCTGCTGTGGCCAAGTAAGGATGGGTTCATAACTGCATCTGTAGCATCACTGCAACAATTGTAATTGATTTGTATACAAGGAAAGAAGGATATAATAATTCAGTCTTTCAAGTTGCATATTTCTTTACCAATCTCAAGTAGCTGTAACATGGTTGAAAATGTTGTTTTTCATATTTAGTGTTTCTCCTGACTTCTGGACTTTCTTAGAATATTAGTACAGTGAGAGATTGTGTGTGGTGTGTCTTGTGAACATTACTGAGCTGCATGATTTTATTACTGTGTGACTTAGCCTTCAGTTTTCAAGAAGAAATGACAATGCTAACTTGAATACTGTCTGGAGAGAAATAAGATACTGACTGATACTCAAATGCAAAATAGAATGGGTCCACAAGAGGTTATGCTGCAAGTCAGAGAAAGCTTTTTTCATTTTGACATAATAGTAGTGTTGTTTGTTTCTATATTACCAGTGCAGGATTAAGGTAGATGATCTAAATATTGAGGGGGAAAGTCTTCTCCTTTCTTTTAAGATTCTTAATATAGAATTTGCTGAAAACTTAGATAATTAATAAGGGCACAGATAAGTCTAACGATGCTCCTCTCAGCCAACAGCTCCATTCCATCACAACTTCATATGTTCTGTTGTGTTAGTGTTCTTGCATGTACATTTTTATTTATTTGTGTGTGCAGTAACAGTTAAATTTCAGTTGGCTTCATAGCAAAAACACGTAGGTGTCTTTCAAAATTGGAATTTTTCAAAACTGTTGAAATGAGCTATAAAATTCCTGCAGGGTTTGACTGACACAAAGTTTAGTTTGCATCCAAAAAGTAGGTTTTACTTTATGCTGTGAGGGGGGAAAAAAACCCCCAAAACCACTCAGGTGGACAGCACAAGCAAGGACAAAACACAGTTTTAGAGCAGGCTTGTAGATTCAAAGAGAACAGGAGAACAGCAGTTTTTATAGTGAAAAATGAACTTTGTATACCTTGATTTTTATGTCATCTGTTACTATTTCCCTTCCAGGTTTCCTTAGGAGGTATATAATTGATACAGTTGTAGAAAACCCAACAAAAAGTGCTGACAGTTTGTATCAGTGAGAGAGATACCACGCAAAGCTGGTAGAAGATTGCACGCAATGCATATTTTAGAAGTGGGCAAGTCCAGCCACATCATAAAAAGAGAGAGTAAAGGTTGCACAGTTTGTTCCCTGAGTGCTCTTGGATTGTAATGTGACCTTCAGGTAAAGGTCTCAGACCAGGAGCCAAGTGCTTGGTTAATATCAATACATGAATATTAATTAATGATTTAAATATTAAAATAATTAATTTAAAAAAATTTAATTAAATACATCAAATCAATAATTTTGAATTAAAAATTAAAATAATAAATATTAGATAATAATATATATTAATATATTAGTATATTAATATAGAGGTAATCCCTCTTGCCAGCCCCTAACCTCACCTGTGAGCACAACTGTGCCTCAAAGGCTCTTTACATGTGCTTCTCAAATTTGTCTCCTTTTCTGAATAAAATCCATCCCAAGGTAAACACTATCCTCTGTTCTTGGAAGAGGCAGAGATTTCCCATCTGCTTTATCTATGTTTCGTTAGAGCTACTGATAACACGCTGAAAAACTGCTCAGCCATTTATCAATAGCCCAGATGATTCAAATCAAGACCTCATCATCCCAGAAAACACCTCTTAGCTGCACCAAAACCATTTGGCCTGACGTGGGAATCATATATGAAGTCCTGTGTGATGTGTTCTATGAGGGCTTTGCTAGATAACCATAATTTTTCCTTTTTGTCTTTACACTATTAATGCTTCTGATAGCTTGAAAGTGTTGCAAAGTTTAGTGAATCTGTGAAAGAAAAAGCAGGTGAAAAACTGAGCTCCTTGAAGGTAAGGTGGATTTGTGTTAGTGCAGCCCAGCAGAGGAAGGGTTAACATGGACCAGAGGGTTTCCTGCAGTGGGTGTATGGATCCATCCTGGGATGCAGAGGGATCAGGGCTGCCTGGAATGCTGGCTGCCAAGCCAGTTAACAGTCGGCTGTTTTTGTTGAAAACGCAGCTTGAAAATTTAAAACCTTCTGATTTTTCAGAATCAGCTGGAGAACATTATAGTCACGCAGAACTGAAGGCAGACAACTCATTAAAATTAGCATTGGCCATAATTAAAAACATGCTGGGGGGAAAAGACCATGAGAAGAAACAGACTCTTGGAAAGCGCCTTGCGTTGCTCAATGTCTAAATGGAAATGTATCTTGCTAATTGATTTAAATAATTGCTAGGTTACTACGTGCCTCACGAGCTGCAGTAGATACCAAAGCTGTCCTCCTGTGAATGGTGGAGCCCCAGTTATCAGGGGCTGTAATCCAGGAAACAAATATAGGACCCTTAGAGAGGGAGCAGATGGGCATTGTAGGCTTCCCTGCATCGTGGTGAGGAGAGATTTCCTCCTGCTTTCCAAAATCTGTTCCTAGCCTTTTGTTTTTCTGTGTGACAGCTTTGCTTCTCATGCCAGTTAGTAGCTGGCATCACTTCTTAGGAATTGCTTGGCAGTTTACATCCACCTCTAGAACCCTTCTAGAGGTTGTGTGCTACCTTTGGGTGTAGGCTTGGTCCAGTTTTGTGTGTTCATGCCTGGTCCACATTTAAGACTACAAACGTGCACAAAGGGAAGAAGATTTTCAGGGGAAAGAAACTCAGACTGGAGTTCAACCTTTGCTGAGAATGCAGATGATGACCACGGCCTTGAGGCCAACTTTGGGAAGAGTGTGGGGGGAAACTGGACATTCTGGGTCTGTACCAGTTTATCCTGTGATGGAATGGGTATAGTGTAGCTGTCCTAGCCTTTTTCCTATTGCTGTGATGCCATCTGCAACACCAGAGTGGGTTTTGACAACAAAATGTCAGGAGTTGCCACTCAGCCTCCTGCTCTGCCCTCTTACCATCAGGGGCAGTAAAAGCTGGTGCCAGGTTGAGGTGTAGTCTGGGAGTCCTCAGCTATGAGTGTGCTTGCAGGAGCCAAGGGATTTGAGACAATAAGGTTGGTGAATATAGGTTGTGTCTACTCTGGATGGCAAGTCAAGGACCACATCTGGCATCTGTCTGGTCCCTGCTCCAGGTTCCTGAGGGTGATGGAGCTTTAAGTACAGGGAGTACACTCAGATTAGCAATATCAGCAGGTGCATTTGGAGCATTGTTGCTAAAATAATGGGTCTACCAGTACTTACACCTGCACTAGCAACTTTGCTGCTGGGTAATGTAGTCTTTTCCATTTGTTCTGGAAAATATGCTTAGTTTGTACGAAAATTATCTCCAGAAGCTCCTATAGTAACTTTTCATCAAAATAAACATCACTGGGGCTCAAACAATAACTCACACTGTTTCACTTGCTGACTTCGAGCAAACAAGGAGTCCAAGTGAATCCCCCTCATTATTGTACTTTTGCAGTTTTTTAGTGTGGCTAATTTTCTATCCATCCTGTCCCTTTTAGGAGGAATTTTTATTTCCTAGCTATTGCATATAGTTAGGAAGTGTCCCTTTCCACACATCATAATTAATTTTTCTGTTGGCTTCTATTGCATGACACAACATAAATGTGAAAAATCTTCTCATTTAGTGTCAAGTAGCCCTGTTTCCCATGATCATGCAGAGTCTTGTGGTTGTACATGTCTTAAGAAAGATAACAAATCCTGCTCCATAGCCTTATGTGGGCCCTACTGGCTTCAATTATGTGTTGTAACTCAATGACTGCCCTATTAAAATCATAATGCAATTTATATTGGCTTTTACTGCAAGTTGTAACATGATGATAGACTCTTTTGGTGTGATGCCTTTTGGCTTTTTTAACAAATCAAAAAGTCGCAGCCCACCTTTTTATATTCTAATATAATGAACTCTTTCCACAGATCCATCTGATGCTTATAGGCTTCTATGAGAGATCCTATTCCTAATTTAATGAGTCCCTCTTTGCATCATAATGTAATTCAAGCCAGCTTTTACAGCATATCCTCACACACCAGTGCCAAATCTTATTGTGTCATAAAGCTAAGTGGCTTCTAATGGACATCACACCTCTGTGTCCCCATGACACCCTATTGCTGGCTGCAATGCTCATTTCAGCTTCTCTAAGGTGTTGCAGGAGCCCTGTGACTGCAGAGCCTCTGCTTCGTCTGCAAGCCCTGCCCAGGCTGGCCTGGCAGACTGCTGCAGGCTCTGGGAGGTGCAAAATGTATGCACAGCCATCTTTTAGAGGCTATTTTAGAGAAACATTATCTACCAGACTAGAATGATTCTCTTGATTCTCCTAGTTGACCACACAAATAGAGGGCTGACGTCCTTTTCTCTCTTTTTGTGTATTTTAAGCATGTGCAGGGTTTATCCTGTAGAAACTTTCAGTAAGTTGTCTATTTGCTTCCTGTGCAAATTATAATTTTAGAGCTATAAGATTGTTCTGTTTCCAATGACAAATCTGTTTGGGGCTTTTATATTGTCTATTGGGAGGTTTTCCACAGTGGAAAACCAGAGAATTCCTTTTTCAATTTGTATTACTGGCAATTAGAGCACTCTTGTCTGAGGGCAGAAAGGATGAAGGCTCAATATTCTCCTCTTCTGGTGCTCAGTGTGGCCAATGTTCTTCAGAAGAAAATGACACCAATATTTACTGCTCCAGCCTGGCATATGAAACAGCACTGGTTTCCCAGTATGCAGGTAAATCTGGTAATGGGGGATCTAATCTTGATTCCCTTTGAAGTGTCTCTCAATAGGGTTCAAGTATCTTAAGTATCATTGTAAAGCAGATGCTAAAAATGGGTTTTATTTCCCCAAACTTCAAATGTCTACACCTTTTCTAGTTTCCTTAGTCTACCCTTGTAGTTGGGAAGGAAAAATTATATCAGTACATAATCATCAGGTTTAGTATAGAAAAATCCTTGTGGCTGAGATGAATTGGCATCTGAATGTTTTCTTTCCACTGATGGAAAGTTGGGATCTGATGACTAGTCAGATGGAAAATCCCAGTCTTGGTGAGATGACTGTTCATAAAAATATCATGGCCAGGTACTATAAATTACCAATTAGGGATTTTTATTTTTTTTTTAAAGATCTCCATTGTATCTTGTGTTCTCATGTTTTCATCAACATGTAAAGACTCATCTTTTCTCCTTTTTTTCACCTGTTCCCTTGTAACCTGTGTTGTTCATACTCCTGCACATTTTTCCTTCACTTGATCAGCATCCAAGCTGATGCTGGTTGTAACTGAATGTTGTTGGCTGACATTCAGTAGGATCTTTCTTCTCCAGGTCTCTGAGATGAGTTGGTGAAGGGCAGCTCAGCCTAAACACGTGCTGAGAAAGCAGGTGCACTGGGAGGCCATGGAAGGATTAATGATCTTGGCACACACCTGATAATTTCTGAATCCTCTCAATGAACTCTGTGTTCTGTCTGTGATTCTTTCCTTTGTGATGCTGTAAAGGAGTAAACCTTGGCCTGGATTTCAAGCTGACTGTGGTCCTAAGTGAACTTTTGTTATAATTCTCAGGGTGTAGTATGGGAGATGATGGGGTCAGAGGACTCAGGCTCCTATAAAGCCAAGCTTTGCTTTTTCATCAACACAGACTGAGGCTGGCAGGGGAGCTGGACAGGAGGTTAAAAAAAAAGAAAAAAAAGTTTCATAGTAGAATTTCTTTCCAGGAAGTTAATATTTTCTAATTGTGGGTCTTGGTGAATTTCACAGGTTAGTCCTGCCTGACGTGTCCTATCCTGGAGCTTAGGAGTCCTGGATGTGAACACATGGGTTAGGTGCTGCTGGGAAGTGTAGGAGGCTCCTTTCCAGCTCTTCTGGTTTTGGTCAGTATTTTGGTGCTCAGTCTGGGCCAGCTTGCCTGAAGCAATTAAGAATAATACTCACCTGGAATGAGTAAAGTGATTATCTAATGTTTTCTAACTATGCTTGAGTCATGTGTTAGATGGCCCTCGAGATTTTTTTGGGCAAGTATGCGAAAAGATGATGCAACTCTTCACCTGGATGAAACTGCTCAGCTGGGTGGCTTTTGAGGCTGCGGCACTTCTGAAGCACAAACACAATTTATGAGGTGTGATCAGGGAACAGTGAGCTGGCTCATGCCTCCAACCCATGGCCCTGCAACCCCTTCCAGTGCCCCTTGCACACAGCTGCCATCCCTTCCTTCAAGTCTTGTGTTACTGGTTGCAGGCAGAGGCAGGGAGCTGAGCACGTCTGGTCACACCTGCAATAGTGCCACTATGGACAAGATAGCTGGAGCCCTCGTCCTCATATGGGAGCAGAGAAAGGTCCAAAATCTTTCCCCCCTGTTAGAGAAAGATCCAGAACGTGCTGGTGTTAAACACAGGCACTGCAGAATTTGATATTTTGTATTCCTGGTTCCCAATCTTACTAGTTACTTTATTTTACAAGTATCATTTGTTATGAAACTGTTTTGGTGGCAAGTGGATCCCTCAGGTACAATAAGCAGGATGGACAAATTCCAGCCAGTCTGCCAGAACAGGCATGGCCTTGGGAAAGCCATCCATGGACCCTCTTTCCAGCAGTATTACCCTTTGGGAGAGATGGGTGCCTGCAGGGGTAAGAGCTTGCAGCCATGGTGACCGTGGAGGAGGAAGATGTCAACCCACCAGAAAAGTTGTGTTGGGGGTAAAGTGAATGAGGCATTGGTCTGCTGGGTTCCAGGTCAAACTTTGAGATGAAGCTTTGGCCATGCTGGAGGATCTTGCTATGCATGTGTTTATTTACATGTGTTATCTGAGGCAAGACTTACACTGAGTCTCACCTCAGGTTGATACCCCATTTCCTTGCCACTTTCTCCATCCTGTATCCCTTGTTATGACCAGAAGAAAGTGTTTTGCATAAGCACACTGATCTTTCCTGCTGACAGCAGACTGTGTGATCTCATACGAGTGAAGCACAACTGAAGCCAAACCCAGTAAATAACCCCATGGTTCTCTGCATCTGTAAGCAGATGATGCATAGAGAACCCTGTTCCTGCTGCTCATCTTGCCAAGTCAGCTTTAGGTACTCCTCCTGCCCAGAGGAACAGAAACAGGAGCTATCTTTGAAATCCTTTTACATTCTTTCTTCAGACAAGATCTTTTCCCTGCCTGAAGGAATCAGACTTCAGTGTTCCTTGCTGGCTGTGCCAAAAATGCCACCTGCTTGTGTTCAGCCCACTGACTCCTTTGCATAAACATTTGACATCTTTTGCTGAGATGTGCTCATGGAGCCATAGGCTTCACACCACCTGCTGCTCTGCTCTCATGTACCCCAGCACCTTCCAGTACCCAAAGAAGCTACAGGATAGCTGAGGAGAGACATGGAGTGATAGGACAGGGAGAACAGTTTTAATCTGAAAGAGAGGAGATTTAGTTTAGACATGAGGAAGAGATTATTCAGGGTAAGGCTGGTGAGACCCTGGCCCAGGTTGCCCGGAGAATCTGTGGCTGCCTCAACCCTGGAAATGTTGAAAACCAGGCTGGCTGAGGCTTGGAACAACGTGGCTTAGTGGGAGGTGTCCCTGCCCATGGCAGGGGGCTGGGACTGGGTGATCTTTAAAGTCCTTTCCAACCCAAACCATTCTGTGATTCTTTGATTCCCTCTGCAGCACAAAAGGAGGGAGAAAAGGGCATTCCAGGGGGCGTCTGATCAACACCTTTTGTGTAAACCTTGTAGAAAAATTAATGTTGGAAATAAATCAGAATTAACTGCTGGGGGCATGTTGCAGTCTGGGAATTTCATTGTTAGCAGCAGAAGGGGCATTTAGAGATTATGTTGCAAGGATGGAGTTTTTGGTTTTGGGACATGATTTGCTTTGAAGTGGTAGATTATAAGACTACAGAATGGTGTGTCATCTTTACACAGTTTGCATTTCATTTATGTGTAACTTCTTAGTATGTTAGGCTTATTACCTTTATTTAGTACATCAGGATTTGCTAAGATGATTGCATCTTTACCTCTTGCTTTCAAGGTAGGGAAGGACAGTGTTTGGATTTACTAGATTAGAGGGATGTTGTGTAACCTATTTACAGTAGAGAAAGGTTGGTGTTACAAGTTTCAGCTATTTTAGGAGTCTTGGTATAAAAACAGGTGAATTAAACTTCAAAAGCATTCAATCAGATAAAATGAGGAACATATTAAGTGAAGTAGACTGGCACTGTTTATTAGAAAATGGTCTATGAAGGAAAATTGGCTAAACTTTAAAGAGGTGCTGGAGTTGGCTCGAGGGGAGTGAATATATCTTAACTTAGAACTAAACATAAAACTTGAAAACCAATGTGGATGAGTGATAAGTTGTTAAGGTAATTGTGAGTGAAAATAGAGCTCTAAAGTGCACTGGAGTATGGGGTTGCTGGAGGGATTTAAAGGGGTAAAGCTGTTATACAAGTGCAGGATCTGATGGAAAAAATGGAGAGTAAGTAGTTAAGGCCATTAAGCTGAAGAGTCCTCTGGTGAATAAGGCTGTGAAGTGAACCAGAGGGTCTGCTTTGGGGATATTTGCTTTTTCCTCAAACAAAAAACCCCCATGTGTTCTCCAAGGATTTAGTTCCATTTAATGCTGTACCATTAAATGATGCAACTCTTGTAAGGAATTTTAAATGTCCTGTATTTGATTACTTATCATGCCTGTTGTTATTACTACTAACTAATTAATATAATATTTATATAACTACTGCAAGGCAATCTGCACAACTACATACTGTGTGCTGTAACTATATGGCAATATTTATTGGTTATAGAGTGCATATAGTATATTGGTTATAGTATGGTATCTATATGATAGAACATTTATCTTTATTAAGTGTTCTCCAGAGAGGTCTTAATTTTGTTTGTTTCAGAGAAAGATGGGACATGTAGGTACCAGGTAGCCCAGCTTTGAATAAGAGTTTTGAGGAATGTGGGTGTTTGCTGTGCTTTGCCCACTGAGCTTTTCAGTAGCCAATGTCAGAGACCCAGTCCATTAGGCATTCCTGTCCAACTCCTCACTTGATCTCTTCAGGAATGGCAAATCTTGGGCAGTGAGCACAAGTCTAGTGGCTGGACACCTTCTTTTTGTGCCCAAACATCCC
This sequence comes from Phaethornis superciliosus, assembly GCA_023637945.1. Taxonomy (NCBI): domain Eukaryota; kingdom Metazoa; phylum Chordata; class Aves; order Apodiformes; family Trochilidae; genus Phaethornis; species Phaethornis superciliosus. The sequence goes on along the minus strand of JAJQWJ010000016.1, from coordinate 13,356,733 downwards.
CTGCATGTGTCAGAGGCCAGGGAGGTGTGCAGAAGGCAGGGTTCTGCTAACCCCTCCTGTGGCTGGGCAGGTGGCATGGGGAGGATGGTGTCCCAGTGAAGTGTGCTTCAGAGTTAATAACAGCCCAAGGTAAGCTGACAGGATGTCTTTCTCTCTATGCCAAAAATATCTTCAACAGATGCCTCCTTTCTCCCTCCCTCCCCTTTGTTTTTGTGTTTGTTTTTTTTGGTTTTTGTTTGTTTTTGGTTTTTTGTTTTTTAGTTTTGTTTAGGAATGCATAACTTTTAAATGCATAGCTTTTAAATGCAAGCCATAGCAATTAAATAGAATTAGGGTTATTTATTTTTTAGGATAAGTACAGAGTAAAGAAAAGAATTGATTCAATCATTACATCTTTGCTGTATAAAATATCTCTTTGAAAAAACCCAGCACACAAAGCCCATCCCTGTGAGCTGAACAACAGCAGCACAATTTAAAGCACCAGTGACAATACCCAAGAAAGGATCAGAGTTTAGTTTCATTTTGACATGAACACAATAATTCCCACATTTTGAAATGTATTGCCACACATTTGAGGTCTGAACAGTGTGAATGGATTTGGATTGGCTGGAGAGGTCTGGTGGGAGATACCAGGGGTTATTGGAGGTGTTGATGGAGTCTTCCTCACAGGGCACTGCAGAAGGTCCAGTGCAACCAGAAGCATGTTAAGGAAGAAGGTTCATGAGATCCAGGAGAGGATAATTTTATGGAAAACTGGAAAGATGGAGGTCATTAAATGAAGCATCTTCATGTCTCACAACTGACAGCTTCTTTCCTCTTAATTAGAGTATGGAATCTCTAGCTTTGCATAGCAGTTAATAGGTTTTAAGCTGTTGCCATGGGTTACCACACTTTATCTATACACTGCAGATACACAGATGTGCAAAATGCAGAGCTCACTGTAATGGAACGGTGCTTTGGCTAAGTTTTTGTGGTATTGCAAAGCTGAAAAAAATTAAACATCCATCTTAAGTGAGATTCCAAAAGGAGGAAGATCCTAAATCAATGGAAATAAAATACGTCTTAAACAGCTTTTTTTTTTTATTTTCTTCCCTCCAGTAAATGGAGATGGAGATATAGAAACGAATTGAAATACTATTATATTCTTTCATTGTGATTTTGCTAACATTAAATGATACTTTGTTAGCCTCTACTACTTCTGCCAAATGCTTTATAATTATTCCAGAATGAGGAATCCTTTATGTGACTCAGTTACAGTAATTATTTTACAAGCAACCACTGAGAGATGCTTAGCAGTGCAGGGTGTCAGTGATATGACTATTGTACTCTAAACAACATAGGAGTTCTTAAAAAATCCCATACTGCCATGAGACAGGCTAAAACAGAGGTGCCAGTATTGATTCATCTTCACCCCACAAGCTTGTCCTTCAGATGGAGTTTTGGCCAAGCTCAAGTTCTCAGCCCCTCAGGGAAGTGCCAGGTAGGTATCCTCAGACAGGAGAGATGTTGGTAAATAGCTGAGAAAATCTCCTTTAATAAAGAGTTAAAAATAAGGAGCAGTGGTCATTATCTGTCTGCTCAGGTGCTGAAAGCTGTAATGCTTTATGTGCTGGTACTTGGTACTTAGTTCTTGTAGTGAGAGTGTCAGTGAGTACTGACATCCTTCATTTTACTCAGAAACATGTTCTTGGGCTTCCAGGCTTCTAAATGGCATAATTTAAATACTGCCATTATGCTTTTAGTCTAGAAAGGAGCAGAAGAATGTTTCTGAGAGCTCAAACCTGCTTTAAGTCATAGGAGCAGTGATGCCCAGGGAAATATCATTATGGTGAACTAAACAGTGATGGAAACAGATCCTGGCTTTTTTTTTTCTTCCGCCTTTTGGAACATGGTGGTAAATCTGTGATAAATTCTCTGATTTTGCACCAGTTCAGCAGAACAAAATCTGATGTGTTTACTAGATTCCTGGGTCTTAAGTGCCAGAGTTGTCTCAGAGTTTATTCACATTTTCTAGAGAAACAAAGCCATGTGAATGCACCAGTGTCACAAAGAGACTGTAAAATACTTTGCAGTATCACTTTGCATTTTTCTGTGCAATAACCAACTCATGGGTTCTTTTAATTCACTGTAAAGAAACTCCAGGGCACATGGTATTTGCAAGTGACATCTGGTGTCGCAAATACTTCCCCTTCTGGTGAAAGAATCTTTGCTGGCCTTTGTGTCAGTGTTCATTGGAAAGGTGGCTGGGCAGGAGGTTTGTGACCCAGGACAGCCCTGGTGGGAGGTATTACTCAGATCCTTGTGAACCCTCAAGGAAGGTTCAGTACAGTTTTTAAGCTGCGGGGTTTTTTTGTATGTGTGGATTCATTGAATTTTTATTTTTTAATTTTTAAAAGTTTTAAAAATTTTTTTAAAAATATATCCTTTGGTTAGAAATAATTTTGAGGGAGATTATTTAAATAAGGACTGATGTTCCTCAGCTTCCTGGGGCTGAGGAACACATTCTTTGCCACTCAACTCCAGGCTTTCTGTCTGCTCCCTCTTTGGGGCTGACCAGGATCCTCAACATCTTGGAACATGTAAAGTTTTTGCTTCTCTCCTTAGGGACACCTTGTATATTTTATGACAATGGTTTTATACCACCTTTAGCTGGCTGAGTTCACAGACCCTGTTTCTTCAAAGTGTTTTAGGAATTTGCCTGGAATAAGAAAGAGAATTGCAGTGTCTCTTTATGACTAAGCAAATGAGTTTAATCATGAGAGTATGCACTTTTATTCATTTTAAGTCCCATGTAGTTTTTGTTGGTGCAGATTTTCTGGTCATTTTATGAAAGGTAGAGAAACCCTGTGACTGTCAACCCTTAATTTTTATTTTATTTTATTTTTTTAAAATGCTCTATAAACTGTATAAGAAAAGAAAACAAGATGTTTATGATAAGAAAATGTCTCCAGCATAGAGAGTGCTCTGGGGATGGAGATGTTTTGGGAGTGCTGCTGGTGGCTCCAATGGATGAAAGGGTTGATACTTGCATTTAGGGGAGCAAAGGAAGAGAATGGGCTGCTTGTGCTGAACAAATGTCATATATATCTTCAGTGTAGCTAATGACTCATTTGGCATATAGAGGGAATTGAATAGATACTATATTCTTAGCAAACAGTTGCTTTTCTGCTGTGCAAAAATCTATTGAAAAAGCTGGATGTACTGCAAGCAGATATAAATCCTGTGGTGTGGATTGTCTCTTGGCTGTCATGCAAGAGAGAAGTCACCTAATGCAGAGACCTCCAAGTGTGAAACCCTGGTAAGTGCCTTACTGCAGATCTTAGTGCTGGGCTCCAATTTGTTGCATGTTTTATATACAAACATTTTTGTAGTTCTGCTTCTGACTCTAAACTAGGCTTTGCCAGATCAGCCTTCCAGAGGGAATGATGGGAACACTGCTGTGTTTAACACTCCCAGTGAAAGACACTGAATAACCACATCCTGGGTGTCTCCTACAGTACCTGCAAACCAATTGTTTCAGCTCTGAGCTTCTGTTTGAAATTCTAAGTGACATTCAAATGTAAAAAATTAACATCCCAATAAGTGTCACTGACACAAAGGACTACAAATGAATGACCTAGTGTTAGCAGAAATAAGGAAGAATATTATTTATTTCTTTCCCTTAGGAACCTCAAGGCCCACTGATAAACAACCCAAGGGCATACCATGGAAATGCATGTTGTCTTTGGCCACTTGGTTTGACTCATTCATCCTGAGTTGTCTGGATTTGAACTCTTGGGGTGGGGGAGAGAGGTGGAGGTGATTGCAGTGAGTAGTATTGCTTCAGAAAGGGCAGAATAGTAGCATTCTTTAAAATGAAGCTTTCAACTGCACTAAAAGTAATTTAATTCTCCTATCCCACCGTACAGAAATCTGCCATTATCTTTGGGAGCCTGGAAGAGGGTAGAGATTTACTTTGCCTGTGCTTGGTTATTGCTAATCAAAAGGAACTGTTGGACAGCTTCAAGAACAGTAAAAAAAATAGCATGTGACCACTGCTGGAGGGAAGTCAGGAAGGCTAACTGCACATAAAATAGCACCCCCAGCTCCCCATATTTTACAATCAACACAACCAGAATTTCCTATTTGCTGCAGAGGTGGGCTTAGAAAAATGGAAAACAAATCCCACCTGCAGAAATTCTTGTTGTTTGAGAGGAGCTGGCCTGGGCAGGGAGGGGGGTGGTTTAAGGAATGTAACTTTAGCCCAGCTGCTGCTGTTTAGCCAAGAGGGCACCTTGTTAAACAAAGGAGGAAAGAATCTCAAAGCAGAGAGCTAACCAAGCTGTAGGTGAGAAGTTCCAAACCTTTGGAGGTTGTGAGGAAGGCCAAAGATTTATGCAATTGCTACAATGGATAAGGAAACAATTCCTTTGACTGTAGTAGACCTGATTGAAAACCAGGCACTGGGGAACTGAAAATACTATTTTTATTACATTTTAACCTCTCTTTCTAAGACTTAGAAGAGTGAAAAAATTCTTAGCTGGTTTTGCTACTCACAGGTGTAAGTCTTGGTGGGCAGGCGGGTGTTTTCTAGATAGCATTTTGTGCTGGTATTTGAGCCATGTGAGTGCTAAGAGTAGCAAAGCAAAGTTATTTAGCAATTTCAGATGTGGTTTCCTTTCTGAGTGATTTTTCTCTTGTGGGTTGTTGTTTGGTTTTTTGTTTGATTGTTTTTTTGTTTTGGTGTTTTGTTTTTTGGTTTTTTTTTTTTTTAAAACAAGAACAACTTGTAATTTATATATAAATATATATATTTAATGCCAGACAACCTGTATAATTTTAACAATTCACACATAAAATGTAGCTTTGTTTGCATTCTGGTGACTGCTGACACTTTGACTTTCAGCAGTGCCTGAACTAGACTAGAACCATCGACCAGATTTGTCTTGATGCTCTTAACTACATCAGTATTTCTTTTCCAGACCTGTGCACTCCCATCCTATTAATTCTTTGTGGTTGGTGTAGATGAGGACTGCTATGTTAGACCTTGATTTGTAAGATCAGGCTTTGCTTTTAAATCTTCTTGCTTTTGGGCATTTGTCTTTCCTTTTCTTTGCATAAAGCTGAGGGATAAGGACTGAGGTGCCTGCTGGTTGGGGTGGCATCCCAGAGCTTCCCACACAGCTTAAGTTTCTTGTTATGTAACAGGAAATTCCAAAATATGGTAAAAATTCACTTTCTAACATTTTGGCATATAAATGAAAATCACCATGCTTCCAATTCAGGCAGTATGCTCTCACATATGTTTTTTGTCTCATATTGAAAGAATTTGTGCTGACTTGGCTATATACTTACTCCACCCATAGTTTGCATATTCTCTTCATCTTTCTGGTAGGGTTTGCCTCTGAAGCAGGGAGACAAAATAAATTGAAGTTACAGAAGCACAGCAGCCTAGAGGCTCAGTACAGTGCAGGCTGGAGCTCTGTTTTGGGGTTAAGGTGTTCTGGGTCTCATGTGGAGTGAGGAATGGTTGGCTACTTTATACACAAGGGATTTTTCTGGCTCCATCGTTGACCTGCTGCCAGACAAGTCACCTTTTCTTTTCTCTGTCTTTTTACTGTTCATACAGATCTGTGCCCCAATGTTTCTTCAAAGATTTTTAGGTTTGTTTGATATATTTTTTTAATTTGTACACTAGAATGCAGTGGTCTCTATTGGATCTGCACATAGAAATGCCAGAGAAAAGCTGAATTTGAGGGCACAGGTCAAGTTTGTTTGGGGTTTTTGTGTGTGTGTTTTTTTTGGACGGGGCAATTTGTTTTATATATATTTATTTATTTCAAATGGGTACCTCTCTCTCTTGGTAGTTTTCTCTGCTATGTTTCAGCTAATGTATAACAAAGATCATAGGACTGAATGACTTCCCCAGACCAGACCCATCAAATCCAGTCCCTTGCTGTTGGAGGCAAGCGTGCAGCAGCATTCTCTTCCTAAATTCATCCAGCTTTGCCTTATAAATGGGATTATTTTACATACCTGCTGTTTCAGTAACACCACCTTTAGCATAACAGCTCTGTAAATACAGAGCAATACATAGCAATTAAATATAATTTTAACTGAGTTTGTATTTGATTTATCCAATTATCTGTAATTCAAGACAGCTTTGCCATACTTGATGAGATGCAGTGGGACAGTGATGGCAGTATTGATGGTGGTTGATGCAAAGGTTTTAATCCATAATGTGAGGGCTGCAGACAGTTATCTCAGAGAGGTCTGTGTTCTGGAGAAGAGAAGAGCACCTTCCAGTACCTGAAGGGGCTACAGGAAAGCTAGGAAGGGACTTTTTACTAGTGTATGGAATGACAGGACAAGCAGGAATGCTTTCAAGCTAAAAGAGTGGAGCTTTAGATGAGATATTAGGAAGAAATTATTTGCTGTGAGGGTGCTGAGCCCCTGGCCCAGGCTGCCCAGAGAAGCTGTGGCTGCCCCATCCCTGGCAGTGGTGAAGGTTGGATGGGGCTTGGAGCAGCCTGGGCTGGTGAGAGGTGTCCCTGCCCATGGCAAGGTGCTGGTGATCCTTAAGGTCCCTCAGTCCAAACCCCAGACCTGAGGGACCAGGGTCTTGTTTCATCTTTGGCTCAGGTGCCTTGGAGCTACTCTGTCCTCATTGTGGCTGTGAAGCTCAAGGGTGAAGAAGAACCTAGCAGCACTGAATCTATCTTTGATGTATCTGGATCTGACCCAGGCCCAGCTGACTGAGGGATTTTCTGTGTCTTCTTTCCTATCCATATCCCTCCTTACAGAATGAGCTTTCCCCATTCAAGTGTTTTGATCTCACTGAGATGTTTCACCTCCGTATTTCTTTTGCAATGCCTCTTTCTGAAAGTCACTATGTGGCCCTGGAAAATTTAGATCATGTCTAAAATACATTCTTAACTGGAAAATGCAGTTAGAAAAATGTCAACCCACCCCTCTTCAGAAAGGTCCCATTCATTGATGAAGACTGAAAAATGCAAACCCACCTTCTTTCTCAGATAAATTCACTTCTTTTTCTGTATCTTTACACTTCATGGGAACCCCCAGGAGGATGTGGATGCTGCTGTGCTATGCAGATGATCCAGGAGGCATTTGCCATTTGGAAGGTGAAGCTGTGCGCTCTCAGTAGGTGACCATACAAACTGGGAACCCGTGGAGACAAATCATGCTCTCTGCTTGAGGAGGTGCTTGTCAAGGCAGAAACACCATGGGGAAAAGGGACAAGACATTTGTGACTAACCCTATAGAAAAAGGTGTGAAGCTGAGACAAGAAGATAGAAATGGGGCCAGGACAGAAAGCTACATAGGAGAGGGGGAGGAGGAGGAGGAGGATCATTGTAGATTTGTTGCACTTAGCACTAGGAATTGCTAGGGAGCATGCAGGTTGTAGTGATTTTCTAATACTGAGTAATATGTCAGAAAGGCTATTCTGGATTTAGACCAATATATACAGTTTCTTGTCTAAGCAGAACCATATGCTCAAATGAGAGATCATTTTATTTTACTAGGATGGACAGTAAGTAGAAACACATTCCAGATTTCATAAGATTTCCTCCCCCCCTTTGCAACCACAGTGCTGCTTGTGCTTAGTCTATGGTTTTTCAACTGTTTGATAACTGTCCCTTACTTTACAGGACTCCAAACCCTACTATGTCATGGTGTCTGTTGAACTGTGACTAATGACTGCATCAGAAGGCTCATTCACCAGGTCACCCTGGCTGTACCTGGGAATTGTTAGTAATAAAATAAATCAGACTGATCCACACAATATGGCAACATGCTGTACAGTAGAAGACTCAGTTTTTGTGTCCTTCCTGTAATTAATGTTCTGTGTGCAGAGACTGACCTCATCCAAATCTTTTCTGACAGCCTAGAAGGAAGAAAGAAAAAAAACCCAAATTGGTGGAATGTGCATGCTGGTGTGTAATACATGAGCCCTGCACATAGCAGATTGAGCAATCCAATGTACATTGGTACATATACAATTTGCTATTGATAAATATACATAGGTATAGGTATAGATAGAATTTGATATAGGTTTATATAGGTATATATACAATTTGCCATTGGTCTAAACTTCTCGTGCAGCCACTGGTAGTTCTCATTACATTTCTGGTATATTGTTCTGTCTCTTAAGATTAGTACCCACCAATGTTCCTGCCTTGGTGCTGGACAGTCATAACAAGATGTTTTGGGCTTGGTGCAGCCATATAATAACCCTCTGGTTATTCACCTGGGATTTTCCCAGGTAGACCATGGATTTGGTACATGTCAAACTCCTCAGTGTGCAGGTACAGGAGGTCCTGTGCCCCGAGCCATGCCACACATCTGCCTGCTGGAAGCAGCAACCATTGAGTGGTGATCCTCAGAGGGGGACTCTGTTTAGCTTGTCTGGGGAATCTGCTGACATTGCTTTATGAAGGGATAGTCTGCTAGGTAGCAGAGGTCTCCTCTGGGTAATGGACTCAGCTGGAGCACACACTGGGTGAGAAGCCCTTGGGCAGTCTTGGTGGAAGGAGTCAGGATACTAATCCCCTGCTCTGAAGGAGTTGCAATACCCAAGCATGGTGGTTTACATCACAGCTTGTTGCTGGATCCCTAACTATGCTCTCTTGCTCCCTGAACCAGAAGGGAACCTGGGAGGTGGACTTATTTCTTCTAGTACTGCTTTTCATCTGGATCTGCATGTTTCAATCCCATTCTTTGGCAGGACCTCTTTTAGCTTTGCCTTGAAATGTCCCCTGGGCCAGTGTGTCCTCCCTAAGGGACCTGACCATCACACCACTGAGGAAAGGCTCCCCTCCCAGAGCTTTGGTGATGGAAATCCTGGGAAACAACCCCAGCTGTGCAGAGGGCTTCCACCTTTGCAGAGCTGGAGGCTGATGGAGGAGTGGGCTTTCCTTCAAGAGGTGTTGAGCAGGTTGAGGAGACTTTAGATGGAGAAGCCCTTAAGGGGGAGCTCCAAAAAGGGAGTTCTCTGGGAATTTTTGTAGGTGGTAGATTTTCATAGGAAGTCTGGGAGATCTGAGAGAAAATTCTGACACTGCCATGTCTTTGGCAATACAGTTTTATTGAATGGAGGTGTTCCCTGTTACTGTAATACTTCAAGAGAACACTTCCCACTCTATGCCTTTGTCATCAGAAACATTTTTGCATGGGTGACCTCAAAGAACCTCTGAGAAGGGATGTGTGTGTTTACCTAAACTGTATATTCAGTATATATGCATGTGCTAAAGAACATTTGCTTGCATGCATGGAACAATTTTACACGGTTTCAAACTCCTGCCTTTAAAGGAAGTCTGCATTTATTTGGTATGTATTTTCAAAATTCTAATTTCATCTTAGAGGGGTGTTTGTAGGAGCTTTGTTACAAATACCTCACACCCACTAGAAAAAAAGAAGTGTTTTTGGAAAATGTGATGTGTGTTCTCTGGATAATTGTGGCAGTCATAATAGCTACTCATGAGTTTACTGCTTTTCATTTGCTAAGTTTAAACCTCAGTTGTGTAACTAAGTCTGTGATTTTCAGCTCAGTTCATGTAGCAGTCCGACGCATGAGAGCAAATACTACAAGTGATCTTCAATGGCAGCCCCTGCCAAGAAAGATCTGAAACTGTGGAAAAAACATCCCGAATGACACATGTTCTGTGGGGCCAAAGAATTCCATGTATTCAAACAGACTATTTTGGGTTTTGTTGTGGTGGGGACCTGCCTTTCACTCTGCTATTGAAACATCATCAAAGCCTGGGAATCCAAGGGACATTCCAGTGGAAACCTTTGTAAGGCTGCAGTGGAGAAACTGAAATTCAAAGCAGGTCTGTGGACTTGGCATCTCTGGTAATAACAGCACAGGGTGTGCTGAAAGGCTGTCTTGAGGCAGACTGGAACCCAGCTTGTGCTGCTGCAGAAAGAACCCAGCCTGGCTCTGATGATTTATTCAGCCCCAGTGAGAGGCAAACTGTTCTGAAAACTGTAGGATACTCCAGGAAGCAACTGTTTAATATTTTGTCAAAACTCTCCAATTGGTGGGAATACCCTGTTTAAAATGGTTTCAAGGAAGATAAATAGTTGTGTGTATTATCTCTAAGTATGGAGATAAACAGAGTTGTTCTATACAAATATTGGTTTGACCTCAAATTATTTCGTTAGCAGCAGCGTGTAAGGCTAGCAGCTGCTGGCTCTGGTGAGCATCTGAAATTTGTGGTATGGGCTCTGGTGATGCTCTCTATTTGTCAAGATACATCAAATCTATCATTTTGTGCAGTGTCAGCAGCCTTAAGATCTGGCACATCATTGCACAAAGGCAATTTACTTTTAATGCTACATGAATGGTGTATTAACAGTCTTGTGATCATGCAGATCTTCCTGCATGCCATCTGTTGGCATTGTGTCTCTGTACTGCAGGCACTGTGTGCCAAGGCAGCACATTTATGTGGTGGGAAAAGGCCTGGTTTCCATCCCAGTGGTGAGTCAGGTCTTTCCAGTTTGTGTTCGCACGAAAGCTGCTGAAAACACTGCTTGCAAAGCCCTGTCACAGCTGAAATGGTGAGGGGAAAAAAAGGTATTGACCTTGTGTCTTCAGTTTTACCCCAGGACAACTGCAGGGATTTTATCAGATGGTATCTCTTACAACCTGGGGCAGACCAGGACCTGTAGCAGTCACTGTCTCATCCTCTGCAGTGTTTGCTTCCTTTTCTGCATGATTCTGTTTCTGCAAAGTGAGGCTTAAATGAAGGAAATATACTCACAGATGTGTCTACGTAAAGAGTAAATTTATATCGTGTGTATTAACATAAACTTCCTGCATTGCATGGAAGCATGGAGGGGAAGGGGGAAGAGTGGGGAGAAGGCAGCACAGGGCAGCTGCTGCTCTGCAACTGCATCCCAGAGGACACATCCCTGGCAGCCAGGAGCCTGGGCAGCAGGAACACAGGGTGATAGGAAGGTCTTCCCTCCTATATGGGTGGCTGGCTACATCTTCACATATTCATTGGTAATTTAGAGAAAAGAATTGTTTTGATGTTTTCTAAGCAGGCTGTTTTGACCAGTATCTTACATTCCTGAACCATGACCCAGCAGAGTATCTTTATAATTCTATATAAAGCCCTTCAAGGAAGGTAGGTCATGTGTGATGGAGGATTGTAAGTACAAGAGCTGACCTTGAAAAGTAATTGTCCACCATTTTTTGTTTTAAATAAAAGGCAGCTTATAGTGACTGGAGAAAATGAGAGTTCCCTAAAACTTGTGGAACTACCCAGTGCTCAGGAGGTGGTGTCCTGTGGTGTGTGTCTACAAAGTTTTTTCCAACTAGACATTTGTGATGGATGAAAAAATTGTTTCATTACATAATGTACACACCAAAGGGGCTTTTTTTGAACACTTAACATTTTCACCATAGGCTTTTGTTGTTTGTTTGTTTGGCTGTTCTTTTTAAAATTTTGTACCATTCATTGAGGTTGGAAGCTGGAGATAAAAGATGAAGTAGGGAAGAAACTGTCAGTAAATCCTGATGGCAAGCTGTGATAATAAAAGAACATGTCTTGTTTCACTGTTGTTGGCATCCCAGGCCATTGAGTGCATGGGTGTTGGGTTATTTGGCAAAACAGAAAGCTGTAATGTTGTTCAAAACAATTGCTTTGTGGCAGTATTTGTATCCCAGGGATTGGGAGCAGAGCAGGAAAAAGGTCCTCAGGCCAAATCCCCACATGTGTAACACCATGAAAGGGCTGACCCAGAGTACTTGGCACAGGGGCTGTAACCCAGGGGTTGTAGACCATTGGATGTGGGGGCCAAATTTGATCAAGTCAGCACTAGGAGTTGAGTTAACCCATGGAGAATCACAATCTGCCCAGAATTAATTCATCTTAAATTTTTTTCCCCCGTGGATTTTAATAGTAATGCCAGCAGAATGTTGCAGCCTTTGGACAGTCATAAAACAGAAATGCTACAGCTTGAAAAATACTTTAGGCTGCTACTGAGATTAAAGCAAGCCCTAGATAGCTATATAACTGTCAGACAAATCAAAGTGTGGCACGGTGTGCTTCAAGGGAAGATATACTGTGGCTGTTCAACAAACTCCAAATACTGCCTCAAAGTTTCCAGCCTGGTTACAGCAGGACCCTTCGGGAGAGCAGATGGATAAGGACCAGATGTCCAAGAGTGATGAAGATGTACTTTCCGGTGAGCTCCTCGCCGACACGGATTATGACTCTTTGCAGGGATCCACGGGCTCATCTCTTCACTTCAGCAATAAAGACAGGAAAAAGATTGAGGTGCAAATGAGAAATATAAACTGAGAGGGTTATTGATCGAGAAAAGGCAGTGCCCGTACTGCAGGAGTCACGGAATCCACTCTGCTTTTCAAGCTTCATTTGAGAGAAGTAGAGGTGCGTGGAGGATGGTTTCAATTTCCAAGAAGTGCTTTTTGACCACTCATGCTTTTGAAAAGTAAAAATAATATCTTGGCTCAGAAATGACTGTGAAGCATAGGTAATCTGCTTTTGGCCCCTTGCCTACTTACCTTCTCGAAGCAGAGCTTATGCATTGTGATGGAAACATAACAGCTTACCCTGCCAAGGAACAGGTCATTCCTACCAGGGCCTGTGAACGAGGAGTTATTGCTGCAAGTAGAAAAGCTGAACCAAATGGGATCAAAGAGCTTGAATTCTGGGTAAATCTGCAATTCAGAGTTACACCTGAATTTTTTTGATAAGAAAAAGCTTTTGACTCACTTTGGGGTACCTGTCCGGCTGAAAGCATCCTGAAAGCATTAAATGAAAAAGAAATCAAGTCTGGGTTTGAGGCCAAATGCACTTCTTCAGAGTTTTGTTTTAATCATGAATCTTTATACTCTGAGCATGTTCTCACACAAACCTTCCCTTCCACTCGTGTAAAACTTTTGACTTTAATAAATTTGTTCTCATTTTATTCTCCAAGAAATAAGACTGCACTGAAGCTCAAAGCCAGATTTAATTTTGGGTATGGCCTCAGAATGCTGTAACAATAGTTCAGAAAATTGGCATTTTTACTGTAGTTTGTTCAGGGTGTTGTTCAAATTCTATATCAGGAAACTTCTCACTTTTCAGTTTCATACAAATATTTCTATCTCCATTTTCACACAAGTAGGTCATATTGGATAGCCATGAGCTTTATGGATGCATTGGTGGGTTGTGTATCCCAAGCTTTTATGCTTCAGATGACATCTGGAGAACACAGGTTCCTAAACCTTACACAGCTCAAGCTGTTCTCTAAAAGGTGGTGAGCATCTGTTTCAGAAAGACAAACCTGATGGAAGTCATGAAGTAATGAAGAATTTACAGGAGATGTTCCTCCAGCAGTTAGTTATGGAAGCAATGTTTATAGCAATGATGTTTTCCTGACTCTTCACATGTATTTGGGAACTATGGCTCCTGAAGCAAGTCAGTTGCCTTTTTTAGGACATTGTCTGATGCTGTGTGCTTGATTCAGAGGTCTAAGAAGAGGGTACATTGGAATCTGGATCTGTGGATGCTTTACATTCTTTAGCACCAGTACATGAGAAATACTGGAAATGAGCAGTGGAGATTTCCCTGCTGTGAGACTGCCTGAATATCAAAACTTTGTTATGTATTATAGGAAACTAAAGAAATCAGTTGATACTGAATTAAGTTATGCATCTTGTAACCAACTTATTAATCATAATTACAATTTTCATTAATTTATATAGTTATATTTTGCTACAGAGAGCAGAAATTCTATTTTGATGCTTCTTGTATTTAGTTCTGATGATATTGTGTTTATACCAAGAAAAGGAGCTGCAATCACTATTTTTATCCCCAGGACAAAAGATAAACTCCTCTCAGCCTCAACCTAAAATTATAAAGAAATCAGGACTGAAGTTGGAGACTGAGGGTGGTAAAGTGTGGATAAGCAAAACAAGTGTAGGAAAAGAGATACATCAGCTAAACCAAGTAATCAGTTGGTAAAAATATTAACAAAAGAAACAGAAAGAAGGCAGGAAAGAAAGGGATTTATACTTAGACAAGTTGTAAGTCTAAGAAGCACTAGGAATAACTACAGAAAAACTCAGTGAGGGAGATTTTATTGGAGAAAAAGAGGACATTTACATAATGGAATGATTATTTCTCTGAAGGGAACAAAGGGCAAGTGCGCTGAGTAATGCTCACTCCTGTGTGCTGGGGTTTGGTTGGCTGTGATCAGAGCTCCTGGATTTTCTGTCTTCATAGTGACAACAGAGCTGTAAAATCCCCAGGGAGTTGTAGCACCTCTTGTAAGTGGGAAGAGGTGTCAAAATTAGAAAGCAAAAGCTGTGGTTTGGTTTCTACAGGAGGAATCTGCATTTCTTCAGTTCCACTGGAATCAAAGCACCTGTAGCAGGGAAAGATGCCCCCGATGCCTTGTTGTGCAGGGCTGTGCTGGGCAGCCCCAGGGCCAGCTCTGGAATTGTTTATCCTATAAAGCAGGGAATATTGATACCTTTAGGGAAAGAATAAAGCAAAACAGATGATTGGGTTTGTATGGTACAGCTATTTGTATGATTTTAAGTGGGTTTTTGGCCCGTGTGAAGAACTGATGTTACGTGTGGACATTGATTTTTCAATGTGAGCCTTTGGGGACTGCTGAGCCTCCCCACTGAACATGGTTGCACTTATGTACACAGTAGTCCACTTAGACCCAAAACACACAAACAAATGTGCATATTTCAGGTATAAGCAGATTACTGTGTACACAAGCCTTCTGTACTGAGCACTCTGAGCATGACTGTAGAAGGAGGAACCTTCCTATGCAGACTGAGATTCAGACCTCAGCTGAACCCCTGGTACTGCCCTGGCTGATCTTTGCCAAAACCACTTTTTCAGTAATGCTGAAAGTAACAGCAAAGCTGGATGATATCTGAATTCCCTCCCCTGAAATCCAAAGAGTTATTCTGCAGCTGACTGTGGGATTCATACCCATCAAAGCCAAGGAGTCTGTTTAGTTATAATTGGAGGGTTATATAGTGACAACCCTGGAAGTTTGGCCTTTGGGGTGAATAACTCTGCAGGACTTCTTTAAAGCATTAAAAAGAGAGGAAGGCAATGGAAACTGGGAGCTTGGCAAATACAGAGAAGGCAAGATTTGCCTGTATGTGCCTAAGAAATGAGAAACCATGAGAATGTATCCTTGAGCAATAGATTTCAGTTCTGTCTAGGTATAAAACAGCTTAAGGAATGCCATGAATGTCATTGAAGGGCAATGACTTGGGAATCTACTTTTAAAAAAGTATAAAGTGCTATAAAACTTGCTTTGTTTCAGGAGAGCACGATGGAAATTGAACAAGATTCACAAGTAATTCGTCTCAAGCTGTGGACTGGTGTGTAGGTCTCTGCAGCAAGAACATTAATATCTGTTAAATTCTCCAAATTAGTTTAAACATTCCAGAGAAAGGATGTAATTCTCTGTTGTATAGGGAAGGAATTCACCCTTCCCCCAGTCTTTCTGCTTCCCAGGGACTCAGAACTGAGATCAAGTCAACCTATTTTTGCTTTTTCCATTTAGTAATCAGGTCCAGATTGGTAGTGACTGAAAAAGAGTCCTGTCAGAGGAATTTTGTGTGATGGCTCAGACAGGGATGGTGAGCACTGAGTGTCCAACCCAAGTTGCAGCTCGTAGCAGAGAGTGGAATTTCAGTTCTAGTCATGGTTCTTAGGTTTAGGACAGGGTATCAGTCTCTTGCAAAGCCTGCAAGCTACTTGCACTTACAAACGAGTAGAGATGTATTTAGATGCTGAGTAGGTGCTTATTAATCTTTTATGACTCCTTTTATTCATATTAACCAGGCACTGCTAGGCTTAATTAGGTCTGGGGAAGATTCTAGATTGTTTTGACCAAGCATCTGTAGAAAGAGGAAGCAGGGAGTGAGATGGCATCTTTAGCAAAGCAAAGTGGGGAACAGGCAGGAGGAGCACCAAGAGAAGGTTGAACTTGTTTGGGAGTCATGAAATGGGTGCAACAGATTTCAAACCTGTCTGGTGTACCTGGCCTTGAATTCGTCCCCTTAGACGGTCAGGGGTGCCATCTTGTGTTAAGTGAGTGCTATTTTTGGGAAAAGATGCAGATGCTTAAAACATCTGGGGAAAGGGGGTTGGAAGAGCCCTTGAAAAATCCTGGTGTGAAGTGAGAAAGCAGTGAAGCTCACAGGTCTCTGAGACAGAAAGGGAAAGGATGACCGCAACAAAACCAAACAAAAATAATCCTTACAGGTCAGACAGTACTTGTGTGCTGGAAAGTTTGTGGGGTTTTTTTTGCAATAGATTTTTTAATATAATAGTGAATTTTCCTATCCTGGTACAAATAACAAGAGCACATATGCTGGATGCATGTGGGCTAATCTGAAAATGATCACATAGTGATGATTTTGCTCGTGCATCTTTTTCCAGTGCTAGACAGAGAAGCAGGACAAATCCTGATGAAAGCAGAGGTAATCTTTGCACTCTCCCACCACCTCACACTCAGGAAGTTTCTGTGGGTGTCCAATGCTCCTAGGGTTGAACTTGACTGTGGGGTTATGGCTGTTTGCCCCACTGCAGAAGGACTGGAGTGGCTGCTGGTGTGCTTCACCTCCAGCCCAGCAGAGCCTGCTCAGAGCAGCCTGGGCACTGGGGAGCATTTGACTCCTTCTATGTCCTTTATCTTCAGATTCCTGAGATCTTTCTCTCTGAGGTGCTGGTATAGCTGCAGCTCACAGATTACATTGTTGAAGAATTTCTATGTCCTCAGCAGTGGGATTTTGTATACATTGTACATATATAATATTTTCTAGCCCTTCAAGGGGTTGGACTGCTAATTTGCACCCACACAGTCCTCAGACCAGCCCATAGCAAGGGAAATCTTGTGTTCTCTTGGAGAGTTATCAATTCTCCATGCCAGTGTAACATTTCCTGCTTTGCACTCATACACTAGTGCTCCTTTAAATTTCATTTTTGCATGTGTTCTTAACTGAACATATATCTCCTCTGCACAAGCTCCCACAGTTATTTTGCATGCAGGAGTGTAGCTGTAGTGCAATGTCCCTTGTCTCAATAACTCACCCATCCTGGAATATTGTGTGCAGATTGTCTGAGTACAGATGATTCATGACCCAACACCTATCTCAGAAAATCCACTGATGCTTCTGTGATGACCTTGTAGAGCACCTGGGGAGGTGGGAAGGGGATATTCTGGGGTCCCAGGAGGAGGCTGGTGACAAGTGGTGCACAGGCAGCCACATCCTTGGCCTGCGAGCAAATGGAGAAGAGAAATGAAGCAATCAAATCTGTGCTTCCCTCTCCCATGGAAAAGCTCACTTTGAATCTGAAAGCTGCCAGAATGCCTTTGTGCCCTTCAAAGAGGCAATTCCCATGAGAGGTGAGGTAGGTTATTGCTAGACCTGTAGCTGGGTGCTGCCTGTACTCAAAGCAGAGAAAGGTGACTGAGAAAATGAGTGGAGAGCTCTGGTCAAGAACATTTATTTGCACTTTCAGCACAGTGGTATTCAAGCTGGGCTTTCAGTGACAATTTTGGTGTGAAAAATAATAGGTACTGCAATGGGGTGGTGTGTTTATTGCTGAAAATAGTCCTTTACTAACTTTCTATTTAGGAGTGCTACAGTAACACCTGGGGGCCCCAGCTGGATTGAAAACTCTGTCATGGGAAGAGACTGAAAACCAATCCCTACTCCAAATGTTGAATTGGGTAGCTAGAAAGAAGTCTGCACTCTCCATTGGTGTTTCAGAGGCAATGAGCTGAGGTACAAAGATGGGGCTGAGGCCTTTGCAACCAATGGATGACTTCCTCACAGATGTCTTCAGTTTCTAAAGAATCTTAAATGGCTTGTCCAATCTTTTTTTTGTTTCCTGACACAAAGAGTGATTTTTCAAGGGAAACTAGCACACAGGGGAAAATACAGTTGAAAAGAAAATGTAAAAATCTTTAGTGGAAGTGGCTTGAGCATCAAAAGCTGTTTTGGGGCATTTTGGATTTTGAATAACCAAAACGATTTTTAGCAGAACCAGAGTGTTTCTGTTGTTGTAGCTGTTGACCAAGCTAGAAATGATCAGCTGGATAATTTTTAACTAATTTGAAGTGAATTAGGGGTCTTTTGACCTCAAATGGAGATTTCAAAGCTGACAGTCAGTTCCCATAATAACATCCAGCCTGGCAGCTTCCCTGAGGAAAACCAACCCAAGCAGAGTTCTGCACATGAGGTTTTTGCTCTGGGGTCTGACTTCAGGCAGATCAATTCATGCAGAAATGTCTGTGCACTGAAGCCTGACTTCAGCACGTGAAGAACTTCGTGAAATAAAACCTTGGGGAACACACCTGACCTTCACATAACCAAGTAAAAGTCAGTCCCTGGGAAATCTGGAGAACACAGAGCCCTGCAGATGACACAGGGTTTTTAGTTAAGTGGTGTTCTGGCAATGAAAGTTTATAACTGTACAGGGAAAGTGGCTTAGGCCATAGAAGAGGAAAAATCCCTACAAGATGCTAGAGGATCTATGGGATTAGCATTTCTGTGTGGGGAGGAGTATATTGTATGCAGGTTTCTCTAGATCCAAATACCAAGTCAGAAAACAGATAAATTGGTAGGACCAGCATCTTCAGAGATGAATGGCATGTAGGCAATGAGGAAGGAGATAATTAAACCAAATAATGCTGTACAAATGGAGGACTGATACTGCTACCAAATAATAGTGGGCTTCTGTGAATGAATGGAAAAGGAGAGGGTTTCACTGCTTGCCAAGCAGCTGCATCCATTTGTTCTCCTCAGATCATAGACATGGAAAGTTTTATTTGCTGCGGCACATTGAATGTAATTCAAACCAAAATGTTAATTTGGGAGGGCATGAAAGTAAATCTTTACAGTGCAAGGGATCCTCTTAGCTGCACTGTCATAATACAGACACAGAAGGCATTTTCTTTCCATAAAATCACAGAGCATCTTTGTCCAGCCTCCTTGGCAGAAGGTGCTGGAGACACCACCTGTTGGCAGGGTGATCTCCTGCAGTTAACAACTGCCCATGTACCTGGAGGGACTAACCAGAAGTATCAGTAGTACTAAACCCCCCAGGTTTCCAGTTTATGCATAGTTCATTTTCTACCTCACGCCCCCAGTGAGCTCTTCAAGAAAGAGTAATTCCAGTTCAGTGCTGTTTATCCCTCCTGCTCGGAGCAGCATGGCAAAGCTCCAGGTTCCCTCTGCCATCCCTGCAGGGATCTGCTCTCCTGGGCTAGGTGCCAGGCACTGGCTGGGGGCCCAGCCTTGCTGAGGGTATCACAGGAGCATCAGCTCTTCCCAAACACAAACATCCCTCTGGGGAATGCCCCACTCAGCTGCAGTAGCCACAGTGGAGATGGTGTTCAGGTAACGTCACTTTGGCCTCTGGCCATGGCAGCAGAGGATTTATTATTTGCTCTGTGAATCTGCCTATAAAGCTTCTCATATAGTGTTACAGATGATATCATTCCATGTTTAGGTACTTATAAGATCTATTTCAACCTTTGAATGTATGCAGAGATATGGTCTTGGCAAAAATAATACTTGGTTCCCCTGTGTTTATTGGTAAGGATGTGTAGCATGTACCTCTCCATTGCTGGGCTGAGTTTGACCTTACTATTGTTTGATCTCCTTTTACTTTTCTCAGTGTATCTGGGAGTGGTGATTCATCCTTTTTATGTTTTAGCAGATGTTGTAGCCAATTGCAAATACCATGGAAGTACAAATGCTGAGTATTGAAGATCTGGGCATGAATATCCTGATGGCACCCGTGGAAGTAACCCTTGTGGGCATCTAGTAGGAGCAGGGTGGTGCAGCTAAAACAGCTTAGTGAAGGCAGTGGCCATGTGAGAGAAGTGGTTACCTACTACTTAAGGTCTGAAGTGAATTGCTAAAGATGAGAAATTATCTGTCCAAAGAAAAAAAAAAAAAGCTTTGGCACCTTTAGGAATTACTTCCAGGCAATATAATTTGGATCTTCCTCATCCTCAGGGTCCTGATGACTTCTGCCATGTTACACATGAAGGCATTCTATAGCTCTCACTGATTATTAATGCAGAAAAAGTCAAATATTCCAACCTGAGAGTGGAAGTCATTCCTGTTTCAGCAGGTCTTCCTCTCTTAACAGCCAGGAGGCTGAGCTTAACCTTGATTTCCATTTGATTATAGTGCTTGCAGCAATTGGAGGACTCAGAGCTGAAGATATTTGTGTTTGTGCCTGTATGAAGTATTACCTGGTCACAATTCTCTACCGACTTAGGCTTGTGGCAGGAGCTCACAGGACTTTTGTTGAAGGTTAAGGCTGCAGTGACCAAAAAAATAGAAGGAAAAGGTTTGCATTTAATTCCTGGGTTTGCTGTGAGCTTCTATGGTGGTCACTGCAGTAACAGAACCAGATGTGCAGCCTGGGCATGTGAAGTGGACTTAACTTGGTTTTGTGACTGGGGAACAAGGAGTAAAAGTGGTTTGCAGGTAGGTGTCTGGAGAGATTATGGAGCACTGGTATTCTCCTGGATGCTCCAGTTAAGAATTCCTGCTGCAGCAAAGAGAAGCTGGGGAGCTGGGAAATGAGGCTGAGCCTGCCCATGTAGCTTCCTTTAGTTTACACAGTATGGATTTGCTAATGAAGAGAAGTGACAACATTCATTACTTATGGAAGGTCCTGGGAAAGATTAATGGCCATATATCCAACCCTTCTCTTAGCTCATTAATCTTCACTGCACTGAATGAGTCTTTATTGATTCTGTCAGGTCAGGTCAGGTAATTTCCATTTATTTTATTGTAGTGTCTTAAGTACACCCTTATCTATGTTTTTTCCAGTTACCTTTCTTACAAGTCTGACCAGCTCTGGAAGAAGGATGAGCCAGAGCTGTCATTGATGGATTCAGTGGTCAGAACTTGGGCTGTGTGGTTTTGTCACATTTAGCTGGTGGAAAACTAGTCCAACAAAAACATGAAGTTTTTTTTTGTCTGCAATGCTGTCTTGAAATGACTCAGCAGAGGTTTCTCTCAGTGCTGGTCCTGGCACAAGGATGAGGGCATGAGCAGAAATCTAGGGAGCAGAAATACCCAGGAATCCCTCTGCAGAACAGAGACCAGAGGTAGATTCATGACTTCATTGAAAATATTGGAATGGTAAATGGGTATAGCTGTAATTTTTTTGACTCTGGCTAAAGAAACTCAAATCCTGTAATTTTTAGTTAGCTAGTTAATTTTATTTTATCAAGTAATTTGCATGAGAGCTGCTGGCAAAAGCTTGCCTGTCCCAGTGATTTACCTCATCAAATGGGGACATTCAGGGGTGTGGACAATACCTGTGATTTGCTCATCCATAAAAGAAGGTACTCAAAATGGATGGGAAGGTCATAAAATCAGCCAGTACTGGCAGGAAAACCAAGCAATCCTCTCCCTCAAACCAACCCAACAAAAAACCTGCCTGAAATTTTTTCCTCCCAGGACCAGGTCTTCTCATGGCCTGTGAGTAAATCTGTGAGCCCATCACGTTTTGACAGCCTGTACAAATTGCCCATTGAAAAGAGCTGGCAAAAAAAGGTGTAAAAAGTCTGCCCAGAAACCATTCATTTTTCCCATATTCTTCCAGAGAAGAGGAAGAGCATTGCATTTTCTGGTTGGTAAACTGCTGGTTGTGCCAACAAATAATATTCTCTATGAAACAGCAAACTGAGCATGTCCTGTTGTCCTTCTGAAGTACCCATGTTGAAAGGCAAGGCAATTTGTTCCAGATAATCCAGCACATTGGTTGATGTTGATGCCTTCAATTTGTCGTGGGAACTCTCTGGTAGGGGTTTAATTTCAGCGTTAAAAAAACCCAAAACAGCACCAAAACCCCCTCAGCATATTGTTCCAATGAAATGAAAACTGTCCCCAACGTCTGTGCACTGTTTAACTGATCAGGGTATCACAGAATGCTCAGTGTCTCCAGTTCAGCTCCTTCACAGAGCTAAGCAACAGATAAAAGGAGAAGCTCTCGGTGCTTAGTTTTAAAAAGCAATTATTCACAACAGATCCCCCCACACACTCACTTGGCTTTTACACATAGTGTAGATGACAGCTGGATAGATGCAAATGTCTGTAAATCAATCAACCTTGTGGGTGTGTGGCTGGTGCTGAAGGTGGTATGGATAATGACAGCTTCTGTAGGACACATGGACTGAGGGCTGGTGGGGACCTCTGGCAGGGACAGCACAGTGGCATGGGCTTCTGTGTCTGCCAGCATGAGTCTTGGAAGGTTGGTGTGCTTGTGGATGGTAAATATCTGTGGCTTTGTGATTATAATGTGATTTTTATTCATACTCATCTCTGCCAGGGCATAATGTCATATGTATTTTGCTGCATAGCCTTGGCTTTATCTGTTGTGTCTGTTGGAAATCTGAATGTGATTGGTATAAAATTAGAATGGGGTAGATGTCACTTCTTTCAATTAGGCTGGCACTGGCCTTCCAGGAGCATCCCTATCAGCCTCTTCCTTGCTGGCTGGCAGTTTTGCCCTGTTTCTACAAACGGGGATGGGAGAAGGAGAGAAGAGAAGGAAACAGGGCATATGGACTGAAAGAAAAATCTAATCATAGATCCAGTGATTCTTATAGAGCAAAATCTGTGAAGCTACAGAGAAGAGCCTTGGGCAGGAATGGGTCTAAACCCACTGGATTGTTTGTTCTATGTTCCTGGCATGGGCTGGGGCACCCTCCTTACCCTCCTCATGGGTGGGTGTTATTGTGGACAAGATGGCTCTGTCCTCTTCAAAGCTAAGGAGCAGAAGTAGCTGTGGATGCCAGAAGCCTCTGTTTCTGGTTCCAAACAGCAATGGGCTGCAAAAGTTAACTTGAAAAAAAACCATCTCCATCCTAGAAACATGTACACATCTGGACGAGTAGTTATGAAGATTAATGTAATGTGCGGGGTCAGAATTCCCACTGACATTTACTCAGTTTGTCCAAACAAGTTAGTGGAAACCTCCTGTGAATATGAACTGTGCTCTGCAGTGCTGCACAGGCATTTAACATCTTGGATGCCAGTTTCCTCCCAGACACGTCTGTAAGACTTAGTCTCTAAGTGCTGTAAAATATAAATTGCTGGGAGCAAAAAAATCACAGAGACAGGGTGTAAGTTTTGAGACCTAACTACAGAAAAATAAGCAGAAACTAAGTTCTCCCTGTCTCGTGACCATAGTTGGATCTAAAATCAGTTGTAATGCAGCCAGGTTTTCAAGAAAGATGGGAACTACACGTCAGTCAGGCTTGTGCCAAACATTTTTACACATTAATGTGTGATGTCTAAAATAATGCTGAGATGCAATGGTAGCTATGTAAGATTTGTACAAAGAATATAGCCCCTTAAAGAGCATGGAAATTGAGTACAATAAGGCAGCATGAAGGACTGGTGTCTGAGGCTGCATGGCAAGTGTTCTGTCCCAGAGCTGGCCATACTTCTGTTTAGGCACTTGTGAAGGTGCTCTTGGATCCTTTGGGATGGTGAACATTACATAAAACAAGCCATTTTTTGGGTCTTATGAACAAGTAATGTGTGCATTGTTCAGCTGCCATAAAGATAATACTTGAATTTGGAAACAAAGTTATATTTGCTATACTGTAAAATCAAGAAAAATGCTTTCTTTAACATCCAACTCCCAGTCCTTGCAGATTTGTCAGTGCAGTTATTACAACAGTATGAGCTGTTTTAAATCAGTGTGAAGGTGCTGTGGCCTAATGTGCTTTTTTCCATATGGGAAGAAATTGTATGATCAGAGAGCATCTTCCCACTGGTGTAATTGCAGGCACGTTCCTGTTTTCAATAATGTAATGATAATTGATGTTTTAAAATTGACAAGATCAACTTATTTGACAGACAGCTCAGCAATAAGAAGGATTGACACAAAATAGGGCAAAAATCTCTTTTCCTGCCCCCAGGTCTGATGTCAGCATGGGTACCTCATTGAAATAGCATGCTTTTTAGCAGGTGTAGCAGTGTAAGACAGGGTCAAACCTGAATGGCATTGCCAAATGGTAAAATTCTCAAATTGCAAGTTTTGCCATGACAAGTTAATCATGCAATATGCTACTGTTATTATTCCAACTTTTGTTGTTTTTTTTTTCTTTTTTTTATTAGGATGCGTGCATGTTCACAGCTTGAAGGCAAGATGATGGTTCAGTGGATATTAATGTCAGTTAGAAATGCAGGTCCCAGATTACCAGTTGTTCTGCCAGTGTCAAATGCTGAATCTCAGACAGGAATGTTTAGGAAGTTTTTTCTCAGCATGGTGCAGAGCTGAGAGAAGATAACCTGCTTTTTTCCATGTTCAGCATTTCCCACCCTGTGAGAACCTAAATCACGCTGATGTAACTACTGGCTCTGCAATGTTAACAGGAAGATAAGGGGGTAACAACTCATTTGTAGCCCAAACTGATATAAACCAGGAGCAGATCTCACCATGTGTAGGTGGCCCCTGATCAGAGGGGGACTCGAGTTGAGAATATCTGTACAGCCCTAACCCAGCAATCAGCAGTGATTAATAATAGTCCTACAAAGCATTTAAGGATGGCTGTGAGTATAGTCTGAGGTATGATCACTATGGGTTTAATTTACAGTGGCTTTGATACATCTCTGAAATTAAATTTCCCCTTCCCTGTCCAAGAAATCAACACGCATTTATATATTTTTGTGCTTTTATGATCAGGAGGGGAAGTGAGTACCCCATTCTTGAACGTGGAGATTACTTCATTCACAGGATTTTGGCTAGTAAAAATAGATTTATTCAATTTTTGCATGTTAAATTGATTCAGTGCTGAAATCATTGAAGCAGATGCAGCAGACCCAGTCATGTTCAGTTTAGAATCATGTTCTGAATGCTGATGAAAGAGAAGAATTGTGTTACACTACATTAAATAAAAGGAGGGGCTGTGTGAGTGTATTGAACACTGAGTTCGCTCATTTGATTTGTAAGCGTTTGAAACAGCCTGCCAGTTTCTTCAACTAAGTACATAAATTGTTTAAATCTTGGTTATGTGTTCTCTGTGTTTGCTGTTATCATTGGAAGCAGTTTTATCAGAACTCAGTCCCCATGGAACTTAAAAAGTTGCCGGAATGCAAAGCTATCTGAAGGTCATTTGCAGCCTTAGCTCCAGAAATCACTGGCTGCTGTCAGCTGTTAGAATAGTGTTGATTTGTGTCATAATAGCTCTGCAGAGAGCTGGGGGGTATTCTGAAACAGAAGCAAAAAGTGGTTTTTCACGTGTAGGCAGAAAGACACATCACTGTCAGCTCTGAACACCATCCCTCTGCTATGATGAGAGGCGATAACTCCTCCATGGTGGAGACTGCTGACAGTCAGACAGGCTCTTGAAAATGTGTCTTCACCAAGGATTTCATAGACAAGTGGCAGATGTCCAGAGGTGTTCTGCTAGGGCCACCGAGAGTGCACGTTGACTTAGCCTTGGGTTTATGCCAATTCACTACATGACAGTGGAACAAGAGTGACCAGAGAGGCTGTTCAGCCTCCCCCTCTGGGAAGTTTTCAAGACCAGACTGATTAAAGCTCTGAGCAACCTGGTCTGATCTCATAGCTGACCTGCTCTGAGCAGGAGGTTAGAGTGACAAGACCTCCTGAGGTCCCTTCCAATCTCTGTTGTCCTGTGATGATCTCCTCAGGAGGCTCTGCTTTAAAGTGGAGAGGTTGGGTGGAAGAGAAGGCTGTAAGAAGCCCTCTCTGACTTGCAAAGTCATTTGGACTGAAATCAGAAGACTTTGTTCTGGGTATGCATCCATGTCGTGGATATTTTGTAGTTATTCCACAGTAAACCCTAAACTACCATTTAAGCTGATGGAGTGCCAGCTTGAGGGTCTCAGCCCTTGAAGGGACAGGACAGTGTGTTATCATGTCATTGTCCCCATAGCAGAGGGGATGGCTCAGGTCTGCTCACCTCCATCTGCTCTTTTGTAAAAAAAAAACCAAAACAAAACACCAAAAAAACCCCCAAACAACAAAACACCACAGTGAGCAGTACAGACCTACAGTGCACAGGCTCTCCCCATGAGAGGCAAAAATGTTTAGTTGTTGACCTTTTCTATCATAAACTCTTTGAACTTGTGTGCATGGACAGTAAACAGCTGAAGAGCAGAGAGCAAGTACCAGTAAATTAGCTGTAAGGTGTTTCTGTGTAATGACCAATGACTGCAGTGGTTTTTCTCACTGATTTTGTCACTCTTGATGTGGGTGGTAAGCTGCAAATGCAACCTAGGACAGTTTCCACAAGACTAGTATCTAGTTTGTGTCTAGTAGGTTTTATTGAAGTAACTTGCAAGGAAACACGCTTCTCGCTTTCACTTGTGTCCTGCACAGTAATTGAAAGATTTCAGATGAATTTCTAATTGCTCAAGGAATACTTAAATTTAGTTTCCATAAGAATATGGCAATGAAAAGCATGGCCTTGCTTGGTGGTGATGAGAATAGGTGCCAACAGCCAAGGATTCTCCTTGAGAAATTCTAAATTTAATGTCTGATGGGTCTGGCTGTAGCCAAGACTGCTGATGCACCCTTAGCTCCAAAGTTGGGATTGCTTTGGGGGAGAGGTTTTGGTAGGATTTTTTCATTAGTTTGGTTTCCTAGAATTTTACATTGTTTCTTCTGTTAGAATCTAAAGAATGCTTTAACAATACCTTAGTGGCAGAAACTCAGAAGTTAGGTTAATGTGTGGCTTTGTCGAGAATATCTTGTGTTTTGGGGCCCTGCATTACGTGCATCACTGCACATGAGTGCCCCCCATTATCTGCAGGTGGTGGTGAAAGGGGGGAGTCAAAGGTCCAATTAACACCCCAGGAACAGCTGGACCTCATAAGTTCTACAGGAGAAGATTCCTCTTAACTCAAATGTATCCTTGGGGAGCCATATGTGCATAGCTGTGAGGATTTTGGAAATGATGTGGTGCAATGACAGGGAGATGACTGGCAAATATTAATTGGGAGAGTGGCCCATGCCAAGAAATTCCTTGCGATCAAGTTACCTTCTTTTCATGCAAAATATTTACTGAGTTAGAGCAAAATACCGCAGTTTAATTTACCGTAACTCTGTGGTCATTCTACAATGACTTCAAGAGAAGACCTGGCTGTCTGGCAGCCCTTGGGCACGCTTGTGTTGCTTCAGTGACAGTGAGGTGATCAACACATCACCTTTGGCTCAGGAACTGCTTTGATTCCGATTTTTTTACCTTTTTATTCCCCAGCATACTTTGATTTTGGAATTTATAAACCTCCGTGTTGAAAACGTCCCACTTTTTTAGTTCTTAAATGTCAAAATTCTGATTTCAGTTGAAAATACCAGTGTTTGAAAGTCTGCTGAGCACATCTAATTGAGACACATTCAGTATCAGCTGTTGCTCATGTAGGCTCTGCTATTGATTGGTAACGGCATTTTTTAGCAACCATTCTGAAGTTGTAGTCCTTTTTAAACTTCAAAATTTAAAAGACGAGCCTCATGTTAATAAAAATTGTTAAATAGATGTACATTGTAGTCACTAGAAGTTTTACATTTGTAATGGTTGTTGCACCTAGGAAAATACTTTGTAAGTACCTTCAGATAAACCCAAAAGACTTCTCCATAAACAGAAAAAGCCCCAGCTATGTCATTTGTGAAGTCCACGTCTTTTCCCAGATATGACAGCCTGTGAGGCCTGGAGATAGAGACCTGGCTGTGAGGATTGCCACCCTCACTGGGTGGCCTACAGAGTACTCAGGTTCTCTTTGATAATAACCTGGAGGACAGGATCTGGATCCCTAGAATGTGCTTTATCTAACAGCCTCTGCCAGTATCAAAATACTTCTGCTTAAGGTTAATTTGAACAGTTTTTTTCAAGTTGAAAATGAAATTTAGGATTAGGTGAAATACTAGAAAAAGGAAGAGCCTGGAAAAATACCACTCATCTCTTTTTTTGTTGTTGTTGTTGATGCTTCATGCCCAGAGATTTATAGGGCAAGTTGCTGCCATGCCATGCGGGCCACGTGCACCTTGAGGAATCGCAAGTTTGCACATCAGCATTACTCAAACTTCAGGCACCGTGCAGTCACTTTTTATTTTCACTCTTCAGATTGTTTCCATTTAATGCCCTGAAGCAGCTCAGTGAATTACAGTGCAATAGAAAATGACCCTTGGATTGGCCTGCCTGATGATTTGCTCCAGCTCGGCGGGGCAACGCGCGTTTCATGTGGCTGCCCATGTGCCCTGGCTCCCGGCAGGGAATGTTGGGATCTACTGCCCTGTGCCAACTTGCATATCAAAACGTTTTCATAAGGGGAACCCCTTTGTGTTAGTCATCTGGTTGTCAAACAAGACCTGGCTGCGATCCTGGACCTGGCACTAGATGAAATATGTGCACTTTAAACATTTCATACTTAAACTGATGGGAATGGGCAATTCCTCAGTACTTTTTCAAGGTTTTGAAACAATAAATGTCAACCTAAGGGCAAAGCGAGACAGATTTCAGATTAAAGGGACGAGGTTTGCTTATAAACCCCTTAGTCTCAACCTCCTTCATGTTTCTTAAAACAAGGAACAAGGAAAGACTATGTTGTTCTCACTGGGCACTTTTGTCAATAAAACTTTTTCCTTTGGAAGTATGATAGAAAGTTTTCAAAAACAGATTTTTCTGATGGCCTGGAATCCCATTGATAATTTAGCATTCTTCCAAGCAAAGCTAAAGGCTTTTGTTAGAAGACCAGTAACACCAATCAAAAGAACCTTTCATCCCTAAGATAACTAAAATATTCCTTTGTTTATTTTTGGCCCTTAATTACTTTTCCGATCTTGGTTTAATCTGTTCTGTTGAAGCTTGTCAGCACCTATAGCCTTTAGTTTAGGATCAATATCTTGGGAGCATGAATAAAAGCAATTTTCATGTAGTGTCTCCCTGTTGGGACTGCTGCCTGAAACCCAGTGACTTTTCTTTCAAAAGACCATATTCTATGCCCATATAGATGGAAAAAACTTAATTGGAGTGAGTAGTTTTATACTCCTTAATACCAGAGACGAGGCCTCCTTCTTTAAGGCTGATGTTCTGTTACTTGCAATACGAGCTGCTTTTTTCTGCTGTGTTTCTCAGTTTCCAAAGAAAAAAAGCCTCAGAAAGAATGATCTTTGAACCCTTGTCTTAATTTTGACTTAGTGAAATTTTCAAGCTTTTTTAAATGTACACTTTGGAGTTAAGAACTGAAGTGAAGAATTGTTCTGACCAATACAATGTTCTTTCTATTTTGAAAATCATTTCTGAGAAACAAATATTGCCTGTATTTCTTTTTTGTCAAGTTACACGAGTTCTTCACATATCCCACATAGGCTTTCCATTGGTGTAAGCTGGTGTTGCCCCACACCAGAGGGATTTCTCAGAAGGCTTTTAAGAAACCTTGCTGTCCCATCAGGCTGGTAGATGTACCAGGACAGGGCTGGAGATCCAGGTTCTCTCAGCCTACGTCTGACTTTTGTGCTTTCATTTCTGTACACTTTGGTTTCTTCTCTTGTTCTTCACCTGTCTTGTCAGCTGGGGTGCAAGCTCACAGGCCTGCAGACTCTTTTACTATATACTGATGCCTTTACAACAGCTCACATACTTCTTCCTGTCTTCTTAGGTAACATCTTGACATAAATAGTAAGTTTTAGTGGTTTGTTTTGGGTTTTTTTTTTCCTAGTGGAAAAATGGTTATGCTATTCTGCTGTCTGGGTGGAGGGGGGATGCTTTCATGCAGCTTTTGTGACTTTCAGCCAGATTTGACAGAGGAGGATTGTGACCACTGTCTCTTGAGACCAGGTAGTAGGTAAAACTCAGATTTCTGAGGTTACTTACTGGGTGCAGCTCTGTTGAGGGCAGTTTGTGGTGCCTGAATCTCCTTGCCTCTGTGTGCCAGAGCCCTGTCCTGCCTGTACAATCCCAATCCAGATGTGTGTAGCCACACATGCTTACAGGACACTTCATATGTGCAGCACACGTTGTGCTGGTGGTTTTGGTCATCTTGAGTGTGGGAAGGTGCCTGTCAGGGAAACACTGGTAAATATTATACAGGTGTTCTCATTCCATTGTTTTTTTGCATTTCCCTCTCCTCTTCTCTTTAATACTCCTTTAGTTCCCACTGACATCAGTTGATGCCAACAGAAAAAGATGCTTGACCCCATGAGATGCTTGTGCCAGATGATGCATTTTTAAATGCACATGTAATTTATAACTAGATTTTTCATTTTTCTTTTAAGCCCAGTTGAGAACAGCACATCGAGGACATTTAGCATTTGGGCAGTCAGAAGTTGCTGTTTTAGAAGAATGCTGAAAGGGAAGATGTCAGCAAAAACTTTTTGCAAAGCTGTGTTTTCACTTCACAGGGCTTTCTGGAGGTACATGTTTGGGTCTGGCTCATGTGGGATCATTTCTGTGACTTTCACTTTGAGTTTGAGAGTCAAAGGCATTTTAAAATTTTAGGTCAAACTCATTAAAAAACACGGAATCTCACCTGGTTTCAGCTCTCTAAATCACAAAAACCAGTAAATCCCCTGTTGGGGTTTTGCTACAAATCTATAAATCATGGAGTGGGTGTATTTGAAGCTGGGCCCAGAACCTCTCTGTCCAGAGTCAGCGTTGCTCCAAAAGTTCATGACTTTTTTTTCTAAACAAGCTTGTGGAAACGTGGGTGTGAGTGACACATGGGACAGATTTCTGGGGAGATCGCAGAGATAGCACCTGGCTTTGGGATTTGCTCAGCATAGAGCTGTATCTTGGGGACTGAGCCCACCTGCTTGATCAAAGGAAGATAAACTATTTTAAAGGAAAAAAACCCCAACCATCCTTCCCTTCTTTCCCTGATGTAGCAGGGCAGCATCGGGAGGCCTCTTCCCACCAGCTCCTCCCTGAGGAACGTGGCTGCCCCTGGGCTTTCCTGGAATTCCTGCCTGCCTGTGGTTTCTTAACCAGTCCTGCAAAAATGTATTTTTTATTGAATGTTATTCTAACCGTAAAACTTTTAAGCTGTTCAAATACTTTCCTTTGTACCGTAGACATCTGAGACTATTAGACATTAACAAGTAAATGTATTTTTTTTTTTTTGACTGCTTCAATCTGCTAAGTAGTTTTCTTTGGCCTGGTCTCCCTATGTCTTGTACCAGAGGAAACATGACTGTGATCTAATAGCGTATCTCCTCAGTATCTGTCTCCTCAGATTGTAGATGTAGGTGTGTTTTACTTCAAGTTGAAAAAGGGGCTTTATTTCATGGCAACCCATTTACTCACCCAAGGTCCAAAGATGTG
Organism: Phaethornis superciliosus; assembly: GCA_023637945.1. Taxonomy (NCBI): domain Eukaryota; kingdom Metazoa; phylum Chordata; class Aves; order Apodiformes; family Trochilidae; genus Phaethornis; species Phaethornis superciliosus. The sequence continues at coordinate 13,325,410 of JAJQWJ010000016.1, read as the reverse complement.
AAAAGCTAAGGGATACTAAACTGGTTCTCTTTGACTGTCGCATTAAGCCTATAAATCTTGTGGGAATAGAGAATATTAAGAGAGCAGAGAATAGTAAGACAAGAAGGTTTCAGAAGATGAAATTCACCCCTTTGCATAGTGATTTTAATAATTAATATAATGTGTTCTTTGACTTCTGCCACCTCATGTCTACACTCATGTCACTGAAGCTGAATTTTTAAGTGACAATTTTGGAAAGGAAATGAGGCTTTGGCTACCACAGAGATGGCTTAAATTATTTAAACAGGAGGCCTTAAGCTGTGTATGGGGGTTTGCTTTTACCCTAGAAATCCTGGAAGATTGTGAAGGTGAGAAACTCAGCAGATGCTGTCTGCAGTGTGAATGGTGGCCATTGCTCTCTTCTCAATAAAAATAGTACAGGTTTAAGCATGAAGAACAATTTTTTTCCCAAGGCTGCTTGAAGCAGAGCTCCAGAATTCTACCTCACAAGTGCTTTCTGAGTTAGATTTTCATTCCAAACTTATTATCCAACAGAACTTTTTATAAGTGTGTAGGAAATCCAGTATGCTTGTAGTTTACTGCCTGATTTGCATATGCAAACTCACCAGGAACACCTGGCAATTGGTGTCTGATGTTTTTGCCACATCTCCAGTGGGAGGTGGCTGAATTGTAACCATCCATTTCCTTAACTGCTACCATAAAAGGCAGAAATTATTTCTTCCTCTTCATCCATGAGCTGTTTTCCTAAAGCCTGATCACAGCAAGAACTTTCATTTCAAACACAGCTATCAGCAGCTGACAGCCTCTTCCCACATTACCCTGACTCAGATCTTGACACGTAACCCTCACAATTATTTTTCATCCCACAAAACTTAATATTTACCAGGTAGAGTCAATCTCCAAACCGCAGAGTATAATTTGCATTGTTGGTGGTATGCATTATACACGAGCTAAATAAAACCTTAACCTTCCACTACTATAATGATATAAACACCACTCACACTTGAGCACGGGTCAAATACTTCTGGGTGGTGCAGAAAGATTTTCCATCCTCAGCCTTGCAGGGCCACAGCTCCTGTGCAGGGCAGGTGGGAGCATGGGTCGTGGGGCCACTCATCTTGCAGAGGCTCCCCTGAACATGGTAATTAACACAGAAATAGCTCTCTGTAATTGTGTGAGGTCTCAGAAGCTGGAGAGTCACCAACAGTAATCCTCTGTGCACAAGCTCCCCCTTACGGAAATGAAGAACACGAAACAATGCGGTTGGGTTTTTGTCTCCCGGGTCAGACAGGACTCAGCTGATCAGAGTAAAGCAACTTCTGAAGCCTATGGCAGTGTTTTGAGACTCCATGTTTAAAACAGAGATGTTTTAAGGAATTGTTTTATGCTCCCCATGACACACACGGTGATGGTGTGTGTATGTATTTGTACTCCAAGTGATCTGAGCTGCTTTCAAAGCTCTTCAGTAAGAGATGCTGCCTTTAGACTCAAACATAACATAAGTGTTATCAGTAATCTTGTGTTCTTGTATGGTCACTTTACTGCATGACAAGAACATGGTGATAAGCACTGCTGGTGTGGGAGGGACATTGCTGAGACTGTATTCAAGAGCAATAGTTATATCTAAACTTCTCCTCAGGGTCACCTAAAGGTATGCCAGGTAATGCAGTTATGTAAAATAGTTCAAATTGAAAATTAGGTTAAAAGTTTGTTTTGCCCCTTTCCTAATGGCTACAGCAGGTGCAGTGAGAGCACATTGAATAGTTTCTATTAAAACAATGAAAAAATCTACACTGCTGCTGACTGTGTGCATTGGCTTGTGGCTTTCTCACCCATTGCCTGAGCTCTCTTTTTCTTGCCAATTATCAAAAGAGATTCTAATGCCCACCATAAAAACCACTCACCAAAATACATGCTTCCCATTCCCTTATAGTCACAGTGATTTGTTTGTAATGAGCACCAGTTTTCTGATCAGAGCCATGGGATCAGGATTCCTGTTGTATGTATTTCACTTTAGTAAGGAATTAACTCATGTAGCACCACAGGAAATGCCCTGGACAAGAGGGTGAATATTGCTGAAGCTCAGCCAGATGAGAGATCACCAGAGCAAGAACTGGAACAGTTCATGGTGCTCACCTGAGCCCAGGCAAAGCCATTTCTGCATGCACTAGTTGCTGATAGGCAAGTACATGTCTGGCCACTTCAGAAATTACAGGATTGTTTGGTCTGGAAAAGACCTTTCAAGACCATTGAGTTGAACCATCAAATTCCAAGTCTGACAGCCAGAGTTCAGTTTGGCTGGGTTTAGCTGCCTGGAGGTGATGCCATAGGTTGATGTGAGACCTGGTTATCCTGAGGTCCAGCAAAAGACCAGCTCAGCCATTAGTACTGCCAGGTTTTAAGGAGGAGCACAAAGCATTTATATGGGACTTCTAATAGAGCTGATTTTCAATTACTTTTTTAATTAAATGGTTTTATGACATTGGAGCATTTTTAAATTTAATTAAGATTTGCCACCTCTTTTCTGTGCTGTGAGGACAGTAAAACCTCTGGTGTTCAGAACACTTCCCCTGCAGTTTTGAATCCCCTTTTCCCATTCATGTTAACTTAGTTGCTTTAATTGACACATACCTTTAATATTTCTTCCAGTTTGGGGAGTTTTTTTGTTGTTGATGTGATGCATTTTTTACTTCTTGTTTACTGTAATTTAAAAATATATTTGTTTAGTTTGGGTGAATTAAAGTAAATCTTACTTTTTAGACCTTATTGTCAGCAGAACACAGAAAAGTCTCTCCAGGTAACACACTGACATATGGTTTCTTGTGGAGGAGGGAAAGAGAAGGCAGTATAGCCTGAGCCAAAATCCATCTAATACGTCTAGGATTCAATTCAAGTTTTGGTGGTTAATTCCTGTTCTCTAATTCTGAGGTAGTTTGAATGGCTTTGGGTGTTATGGGCCAGTTTGTGATGGAAGGAGAGGTGCATCTGCATCACCATAATTGTTCACTTCTCCAAGCAGAGGCTAAAAAGCACTTTACTGCTTTAAATATGGCCAAGGATGGTTATCCTGACGAGCAGAGGGGTTGGAGGTCTCAGGAACCTTGGCAGCCAGGAGGGGTTTGTAGGGCAGTGCAGATCTGCCAGGATGCCCAGCAGTGTTCAGCAGTGCCCGATGCTCAGCTCCAGCAGCATTCAAGTCAGGCACCTTACGCCTGACATCCTTCCCTCACCACTAATCATTTTTCCATTTCAACAACGGCTGTTTACAACAGCTGCTGCCTTATGTTTGGTTTGATCCTGGTCCAGATTTTACAAGTGATTAAAATGCTGCTAATAAAGATATTTTAACTAGGATTTACGTGTTGACTTGCCTTTTCCAGCTACAAAAGGTCTTCCCACCGCTGCTTTTCTGTGCCTGCCTCAGCATGTCTGACTACCTTGCCATTTCAGGCTGACCTGGTAGCCCTCCATCCTCACCACTGGAGCTTCAGCTGCCCTTTGCTGTCCTCCCCAAGGAGCCCCAGGAAGGTGTGGGGAACGTCTGGATTCTGGGAGAAATCCAAGCGCCCTTGCAGGCTCATGGAAGGGAGGTTATCAGACACAAGTTGCCTTCTATGTTCCCTTTACCACATGCTCTATGGGATTTCTGCTGGAATATCCTAATTGCACTCACATGGTTGAATAGCAGTGCCAGTTAGAAAGAATTTCAAGATAAAGCCCATGCCATCACCAAGGGCTTTGATACAACCTCTATCTCCAGTTACACCTGGACACTGAGTTATAGAACTATGAGAGGTGCGTTTTCTGCCTTTTTTTGTTTTTTTGTGTTTTTTTTTTAATTCTTTGTCAGAGAATCCAAAAGGTTTGCAGGATAAGCAATGGAAGCGTGTGTGATTCCCACCTCATCCTTGTGACCCCAGGGTCTGGCCCATGGGCTGGGAGTGAGCCTCAGCTGAGGCTCTAGGGTGCTGGGAGGATCTCATCACACGTGTTTGGGTAGGGTTTGAAAGATGCCAAGGGCTTGTTGGCAGGAGAGAGGAGAGCAGCAGAGGGTGCTCACACTGCACCAACAGCAGAAGCCAGGAGCTTGGGGAGAGGGTGTTGTGCAGGGGAGCTCCTCTGTGTATGCTGAGCTGCTTTCCCTTTCTCACTGCTTTCTCCTCAGTCCCTCCCTCTGCAAATGTAAGCTCTCCCTTCTGGACTGGGGGAAAAAAAAAAAAAAGGAATAAAGAAAAAAATTTGGGCCAGTGCCAGCCCGTGGCAATGGGATTGTGGATTGGCATCTGGCTGTGACACTCCAGCAAACCACTTACCTTGGAAGAGGCTGTGTGGGAGTGCAGAAAGGGCACAGTGTGACTCAGGCATTTTTAATTACTGATGAAGAATAAAGCGAATCTCAGGGTGGCATTTGTTCAGCTCTTCATTCATGCTTGTAACTGCAGGGTCACTACATTGACTTGGCTTGAATGACCCTGAATATATAGCCACTGCTGTCAGAATAATAAGTGTGCTAATGTTTGCTAAAGGCAAGGTGAAATGAATCAAAATATAAGGAGAGAGAAAATTATTTGCAAATAAACGCTCAAAATACTGTTTAATGAACACATTGTTGATTTAACATTTATTGAAAATTCCTGCTGAAGGCTGCACGGTTTGACAGACAAAGCACAGGATTAAGATTGGGTTTCTGTGGCAGATTATCTTCTCTTTTTATATTACCTTTCGTCTCCTTCCTCTCTTTCTTTTTGTGTGTCACACACCCTTTTTTGACTGCAACCCCCCTTTAATGTTGTTCTGCACATGGCCACAACCTGGCTTCATGGAGACCTGAATTATGTCTTGAACTGCTTATACAGTACTAATTACATTAAGAAAAAATGACTTTGCTGGGTTTTGGATCAACCTCAAAAGGAATACATTTGCATCTCATTACTTACTCTGTAGTTCTACATGGACTCTTTCTGCAAATGATAAGAACCTGTGTGGGGGCTCAGCCAGGGACTCACAGAGGGAGGACCCCTGCATGGTGAGTGATGTGGCAGAGCTGGAACAACCAGCAGGTTTGTGCCCTGATGCTGATGGATCTTTGTCTGGAAGATATGCTTCCAGCTGAAGCTTTTGTGGCCAACCTGAAACTTGTGGGGGATCTGTCCAACAAGGGTGGACCAAAGAGGGGTTATTTTCCCCTATCTCAGAGTAGAGGTTCCATCTCTTGAGTTCTTGGAATCACAGTTAAAAATACAGACTAACTCAAGAAGATGTTTTGGGTTTGATGTTTTGGGTTTGCTACAGCAGGCTTTGGTAGGCTGTTGTCAAGATGTTAGTTAATCTGAATGTCTCATGTTCTTTAAAAAAAAAATTATTCTATCAACCCAGGTAAGGGGTGGGTGAGTTGATTCAATGAGTATTTTGTAGATGTGGAATTGGTGGCTCTGGTTTTTAGGCCTCATTTCTTCTATTTCATGGAAATAGCTCAGCCTCTGGATTGCCTTGCAATGTCTTGTGAGTCCCCCCAGCTACCAGCAGAGAAAAATCTATGTATTAAGAGAGACTTGTAGTGTTAGGGCACATGGACTCTTTGGGAGTCGGGGTACTGTACAGTATATACACAGCAGTCTGTAATATTGCCTATTAGTGTCAAAAAAAAGCCTGGAGGTGTGTTGTGTTTGGTTTGTAGTGTGCATACAAATACTGTTCTTAGATAGTTATGTTTGTTCAGGGGGAAAGCATGCTGGAAAAGAACCTTTGATTTCAAGATTAGGAAGGAAAATATGTCTCTAGTTCCCAGGACAGGGTGAAGCAGCTGGACAATATTAAGTACAAGGAATAAGCAGAAACAAGGGTAGGAAAAAAAATTGTTAAGACACAAATAAATATTCAACTATTTGCATTTTTTCTTTCCCTAAGCTATACCTAGGAACTACCTCAATATCAAAAGAATGGCTTGAGACTGTCTAAGAGTTGTTTAACCCTGGCAGAAAGGAACACCAAGTGACAGTGTTCTTGGGAAAGCCCTGGGGAACAGTGGGCTGCCCACTTGCAAGTGTGAAGTTCAGATACACAGATACTGGGGGAACAGCAGTTACAAATGGTGAGTCAGTAGCAAGACAGAAAGTAAATGAGAGTTTAAATGCACCAGATGAGAGATTGTTTTTCTCTAATGAGCCATGACTGAGAGTGTTATTTCCTTCTAGTATTAAAGATCTGAATTTTTATGAAGTTCTATTTTTCATTCAAATACGGACACAGCATTAGTTAGGATCTGTTCTGGAAATGGTAAAAACCTTCTCTTGGCTTTTCTTAGTGCTTTTGGAGGAATAGTCTAATTAGTGTGAGTGGAAAATTTGTGCAGTGATGCCTTGGTTTATATTTAATATAGTGAGATACCTCTGAACCTGTTTGTAGCTATTACTAATTAAAAAAGGGTGACTGAGCCTGTGTCAGGTGTCCCAGCAGTGGTTATATCAGTGTTTGGAGCTGTTATATACACAGATTCTCCCTCTTGGTCTCATAAAAAAACACTGATCTGGCCATCAGCTCTTACATCTGGATTCTCAAATTAGCATTATTCTAATAAAATACTTTGAGATCCTGCCTGTTCCATATCCAACTGAAGACACATTAAGTCTGTATTTCATTAGCCAACAATATAGTGACCTTATCATATGACAGTTGCTGGGTAATAATGTTTTCCCCTCTTATCTCTAGTACATTCTTCTAATGATCTGAATGTACTTTCAAATATAGTGAATTTAATCTCTCTGCACTTTTGTGTGCTGAAATTATATTCACATCCTTGTTACACACATCAAAGAACTGTAAATTAGGTAACATTCCCATAACCCACAAAATTTGCTGCCAAGCATGTTACAAAATGCAGTTTTTAATATCACTGTGGCAAAATTTTCTAGCCTGGTGGAAGATTCCTGTTGCAGCAGGGGTAATGGTGTGGATGAACAGCTCTAAAGGTGGCTCAGATGGTAGCAGTGGTGACTCCTGCCAGGCCATATAAACTGTCACATGTGAAAAATTCTGACACAACAGAAAATATTGCAGTTTTAGTGTGCCAAGCTTGAGGTGTTTTGATGCAGAGAATGAACTAAATTGTATTTCTAGTTTGCTTCTCTCTTCCAATTTTGAGTGCTTCTTCCTCTGTCCTTTTTTGTCTTGTTCATGTAGACCAAAATCCTTCTTGCTAGTGGCTCTCTCTTGTATGTTTCTTTAGGACTCTATCTGGAAACATCTTGTGTTTGTGTTAGGTACAGGATTTATTTCCTTCCCCATTACAAATGTCATGTTTTTCAGTGAGGACACTCACTGCAATCTAAATCTACCACAAGCTAGATCCAAAAGTTGTTCATTAAGCAAACACAATTCAGATGAGTTAAAACACTTAATTAGCAATTATAAATCCGTGCAACATATTTACTGACGTTATTAAGCAAAAATATTAATGGCTTTTGTGTTTGAAATGGTCAAAAGAGAAAAGTGATTTAACTACATAAAGGTTTTTAAAAGGAAAAAAAAATTTTCCTGGACAGTTTAAGTTTCAACATTCTGGGGTCTCCTGGTTAAAAATAAATCAATAATCCTAGGCAGCTGTAATGAGGGTAGTAGTGCTTGCCCAGGATTACTCAGGGGTTGTGCTGCTACATCTTGCACTGAAAAAGCCCAAAGTCCCAAGCTGGTATTGTTAAACTAAATCTTCAGTAGACTGTTCTCAGGGTGAAAACTGTCAGTGCATTCTGTCCACTTGGGTCTAAAGAATAATTTGTCCACACTAATTGAGTTTCAGCTTCCAGACAGCAGTCCTGATGCTAAGCATGACAAGAGGTGGAATCCACTGGCTTAATGCTACTGCATTTACCTCCTGGTGATAGCCCCACACATGCAGGCCTCCTGTTGTTGTTCAATATACTTGAAGTTTGCTTCTTATCCCACACTGCTTGCAAGCCAGGAAGATGATGATTATACTCTGGCTCCTGCTTGGACTGTAGTTCATGACCTCTTGTTTTCAAATTTCATAAACTATAGTGAAGTGCCAGCAAAACATGAGATGTGTGTGCTGCAAGCCAATCTCCTTCTGAATTTGCCTTGCAAGCCTGGTTCAGCCAAGCGTGTTGCTGTGGAGTGCCTGTAATCTATGGTGTATGTCTGGGGCTGGAGGAGAAAATGTAATTCTATAGCCTCTGTGTGCTGATACGAATTCTCCTGCCTGTGTGGTATGATGTGGGACCACAGCCAATATTTTATGATGTAGTCCTCTGACAGCAAGCTAATAAGTGAGTCATTTCCTACCGTCCCTTACAATTATACTCTGTGCATTATGGGAAACTCCTTACATATGGTCACTGAGATATAAGGACACGGTTCAGTGGTAACTGCAGAAAGACTTTAATCCCCTCTCCAAGTACCTGTGGAAGGTCATATTTTTGCAATGAATTTTCTCTCCCTTTAGGAATCAGGCTTTACAGCTGCACCTTGTCCATGGCCACACATTTGAGGCCGAATCCCTCAGCTGGTTCCACTGCCTTGCTGTAAGAGTGCCCTAGAGAGCATGTCCCCAACTGTTACATCCTCAGGGGAATATGAGAGCATCCTGCACCTCTGCCTGTGTGTCAGGGGAAAAGGCTGAGGGGCTGGACATGGCTGGTTTTAGGAGAGGAACACTTCTGTTTAGCATAGCAAAGGAAGCCACCTCCAGGCAACGTGTTGTGTTACAGAAGCATGTCCTTTTTGCAGAGTAAGGACTAGCATTTCATTATATGTTTCCCAGAAAACACTGAGATTCAGCTCTGGAACACCCTTGATAAGAGCACACACTAGCAGAACAGCCAGCTGCCTAGCTGAGACCACTGCTCTGCAGTGGGACACTTCTTTTAGAGGGCTTGACACTAAGCTTTTCTTGGCCTCAGTTCATCTGCTGTCCTCCATCCAGCTGTGGAACTCCAGCTAGCACAGAAGAAATGTGGACACTTTCCAAGAGAGCAGGTATCTTCTGCTTGGCAGCAAGCCACTAAATGCCTGTGCTTGCTGCTCATCCTGACACAGGACCATAAGTGTGAGGTGATTCTTTCCTCCTCTAAGGAAGGGTCCTGCTATCAGCAGCAGAGTTGGGAGAGAACACCACTGAGTACAATTTGGGGTTGCTGAGCTTCAGGCTCTCTGGGGAGCAGGACAGCTGCTCAGTGAGGATGGTGGGAGAGGAGCATCCCCAGGAGCAACCCAGTTCATGTGGAGTTGGATGGTTGTGGTTGTTGCCTTGTGGAGCAGATGGGGCTGCTATGGTGGGGAGGTGTTGCTACAATAGCCCCAAGCTGCATATTGCTCAAGAAGACCCCTGGGCAAAACGCAGATGATTATGCAGCGTGATTTACCCTCACCAGCAATCTGTGTAATAGTTCATTGGTCATCATGGAAATGTGTGAGTTTGAGGTACAGAACAATGCCAAATTTGTTCTTAGAGTCTAAGTTGATTTCCATGTACAAAACCTTCACTGCTAGGGTGACAATATATAAGGCTATATAAGGCTGTAGCTGGTGGAAATCATAAGCTGTTAGGAGAGCATGATAGATTTATGCCATTTGAACAATGGAAGTCTGTTGTTTCGCTGATATGATATATGCTGAAAGTTTTCAGACTATATATTTAAATAGAAAATGTTTCAAATCTCTGATATATGCAATAGAAGACTCATTATGCTGTATGGATTTGTACTCTCCATAGTCTGATGTGATTGCACCTCTACATCATCTACTGCTGGCTGTCAGTGCCTACTGGAGTGCATGGAGCTTGGAAGGAGTGCAGCCCTCTGGGAATGATAATGTACTTGGAATGGAGGGGGGGGCTGCTGATTGACTGGAATGCAGCACGAGGCTGCGGGTGCTGCAGGGAGGGGGACAGGTTTGGAAAAGACCTTCAAGCAGCTTCTGAGTCAGGCCAGATATGTACACCCCACCTTTCAAAAAAAAAAGGTGTTCATTCCTCTTTGGGCATGGGACATTTCAAAATTTTGTCTAATTTTCATATTGCATTCATCCTCCTTGTGTCCTACAAACTGTTCTAGTGCTTTACAACAAGCAAACTTGTTTAATGAAGAACCTAAGCTTGCATTCCTAAATCCCATTCCAAATGCTGTCCCTCCAAGATAGAGCAAGAGATGAGGACCTTACAAAAAAACTGAATCTCATTTTCTGTTGTTTCTGGAAAGTCAAGAAGTTCAGTACCAGCATGGCTGGGGTGGGTCGTAGATGAGCAAGCCTCAGAGGTGAGCAATGGGTGAGGACTTAGTGTGGCTCCAGAAAATGCAGGTATCTGGCATTTGATCCCACACTGTCCCAGCTTGAGGTAAAATCATGGAAGTCAGGCTGTCAATGATAAACTATTTGTAAAGCAAACAGTGTGTCCCGTCTCATCCAAAAGAACTGCTATTGAGTACCTCAAAATGTAGATTTATGCATCCCAGTGCAGATGTGAAGAGTTGTGCACCTACCCCTTGTGAGCAGGCACAAAGCCCTGGTCTGGGCACATCTGGGATCCTGCCCGTGGGCTGTGAAATTGCACAGGAGAAAGCACAGAAGAGAGAGAGAGAAGAAACTGCGTGAGAACGGGTTTGTCAGCTCCATGGTGGGGATGATTTTGATATGGACAAGAAGTCCTACAGTTCTAGATCCCCTTCTTAATATTCTCACATGTCAAAATATTTCAATTTTTTCAAAATTATGACAAGATATTGTAATTTTTACATTGCTTCCAAAGACGTTACAGTATTTTCTAACCTTACTTGAGCTCAGGAAATCTCCGTGGTCTAAAATTTGTTTTTTAAACACTAGATATTTTTTGGTGTATTTCATTTAGTTTATGGCTTGCTGTCTGATTTTGGAAACTTTCAAGCTGCATAGCTTAGCTGCAATTAGTCAAATGGCATTTTTTTCTGTCCTGGGTCTGCGGTAGAGTAGTTTTTGTAATTAACTTTCCCTTGTGTGTTTGCTGCCCTTAATACTTGATTATGAGTTTACACGTATAGTTCCTTAAAGAGCTTATATGTTGCAGAAATGGAAAGAGAAAACCCTGCCAGGCAGGATATTTGTTTAAAAATCATATGCATACAGAAAGGCTAAGTTGGTAGGAATTTCAAGGGTCAGCCATTCAGTGTCTGTGTTTGCCTACCTGTAGAAGAAATACAGCAGCTATGAACTATCTCAGAAGCTGCTCCTGAGATTGTGCAGACTGATGGGCACAACATGTGTCAGGATCCTTGGAGGGCAGCTGCTCTTCTAGGTTTTATTACAGATGAGTTCTAGAGAGACTGGACAGTGTCCCAAGTCAAGATGAAATTCTTGGCAGGTACCACCCTGTGGTGCAGGACTCTTTTCCTTCTGCTGATCAAGCTGAATGAGAATCTAGATCAGGACTCCAGGTCATTCCCAGGCTGATCTATGGCCATGGTGTCATGCTCCAGCTGGGCCATATTTTACAGAGGATTGTGCATGTCACTTCCTTCATGTTTCCAGGGTCCCTGTAATTATGCACGAGGCCAGTAATGAGCATGTTTAAGCAGGGTGAGCTGAGCTTGGCATCAGCTGGCATGGGGGCTGTTCCTGGAGCTGTGGCCACCCCAGCAGGCCCTGTCTTGCAGCTTAAACTGTCTCCATGTCTTGGCAGTAGTACTGGCTGAAAAGCTCATCTGTTGTCACTCTCTTTTAGTGATACAAATGATTTTCTTGTTCACCCTAGTCAGGATCTGCCACCACAGCTACACATTTGGGGAACTGCAAAGTAGCACGACCATGGGACTGACAGAGCAGTGAGCATTGCTCAGGTGCTCTGAGAAGTGTTATTAATAGGTTTCATTGCAAAATGCTGATCATATTTTAAACAATGTTCAGTAGGGGTGGCAGCAGAGCAGTGAGCAAAGCTGTCCTCTGAAAGTGTAAGAGACCCAACCCTCTGTCCAGCAAGAGCTGACTTAAAGCAGCTCAACCAGCAGCACCCAAACTGGAATTTTCCTTGCCCCTACTCTGAGCAGTGACACAGTTGCCACAGAACAAGTCGTGGATGAGTAGCCTTCTGCTGGCCCATGGGCAGAGGGCTGGATGGCTCTTGCAGCTCTTGTTAAAAAAGGTCCTGATGATGTTCCAGGGCAAGTCTGCACTCTGAAGCTGCAGTTTTTTGCATGGAACAGGAGGGCATTTGGGCCTCAGCTTAACATTAGAACTTAACAGAGGCAGGGCAGGACATGACTGAAAGGGTTTTCTGTAGTTTCTAGATTCAGGAAATATCTTGGATCACATGAAATGCTGGATTTTTTTTTTTAATGCATAATGGAATGTTTTAAAATTATTAAATAAAACAGCATTGTGGAGCTCTTCTGGTGTTTTGCAGGCCCCATTATTTCTTTTCAAATACCTTTTAGAATATGGTGTTTGTATCTGACCCTTGAATTTCTACTAAGATGCTTCACACAGTTGTGTGACACGCTTGGATTCAAGGTCTGATGCTCCTCATGCTAACAGGGACTTGAAATGGTCTGAGGTTAGCACAGTCCTTGCTCTCACAGAAGTGAGAAGGAAAGGGAACATGAAATGAATGTTTGGATCTGGATGAACAGCGTAGATTTTGGGTGATGGGTCAAGTCCCTGACTAGGTCTCACCAAGCACAAACAGCAGACAGGCACATATGTGATGAGTTGCATTTTCCTCAGTGAAATAACATGTGCTAGATCTCAGGAGCTTGGGGACAATCTGACTGGGAGAGCTGCCAGCATGGATTGCCTATTTCATTGTGTGACACTGTCTAATGTAATTTTATTTATTACCCTGCGTAGCAACTGTAACAACAGGGGCTGGGCAGTGACAGAACAATCATTCTAACAAAACACACTGCAGAGTTTTTATGGCCTTTGAGACTTGTGCTGGCAACGTCAGGAGATGCAGTGCTGCAAGAGGTAGAGCACTGGGCTGCCCAGCCTGACTGCCCCAGTGCTGGCTGAGCTGTGTGGCTGGGGCAGGAGCTCTGCACTGCCCATCTTCATCCCACCTGGAGCATCTCTTCTTGTCTGCTCAGGCACCAGATGATCCCTCTGACATGGAAGGCCAGGACTGAAAGCAGGTCACAGAGCTGACCCCCCTGAACCTCACTGCAAGCCATACCAAAAGTCCCAGGGGAACATGTAGGAATTGTTTAGGGGTATCCCACCCTAAACAAAGTTCCTGCTAAAGCACAACCATGCAGCCCTAGAGCAGCACCCAGCCTTACTACACTGTTTCTTTTGGATGCTATAACTCTGAAATTTCAGTTTTTGCCACACATCTGGTGGTCTTGCCAATAGTCACCCTTCAGACTATCCATTTTTGTCAAAATCCACCTGTGCTCCCCTCTTAAGTTTGGTTATGGTCTGTCAGACGTGACAAACTTCAAAATTAAGGGTCATAAAATTTTTCAGAACCAAGAATATAATTCCTAGTTAATATATATTTTCAGGGCTTCTTTCTTCCCCAGAAGCCTGCTGGGAACTAAGAGTATTTAGTAAATTTTAGGCTGTTTAGTAAAGTTTAGTCTTAATACATTATACTCTTATTTCCCAACTGTTCTAAGCTGGGTTTGGAGTTGAGGATGTTTAGATCCTCACTGTTTTTGCAACGATCTGAAATAGTTTACTATTGCAGCTTTTCTCTCTCAGGACATATTGTGAATTAAATTCCCTAGTCCTAAAAGCTAGAAAGTTAAAATGCAGCAAAGTCTGTGTCTGAGTGAAATAAGGATTATAAAAGGTGACTTGGTGGGATAGGAAGCGTGGAGGAAACTGACTGACCTTGTGTTCATCCTTTAAATGCCATTTAAACATGAGCTCTTTACAATTCTTGATTTCCCAAGTCTATGTGAATCAGCAGTGTGCCACAACCCTTACTGGTGGATTTTTCAAGCTGCTTATCTTTCACTTGGGAACATGAGAAAGGGACAACATTCCCCAAACTCCTCAGTAGCTTTCCCAGAGCTGTGTGTGACAGTGAGCCCCAAGCCTTGGTGTGCAGGGATCCTGCTGAAGCAGGGGAAATTTGAGCTGAACTCTGTTGAAAATCTGTCCAACTCAAGCACTTTATAGATATTTAGGCCTTGTTCCACTCACTATTGTAAGGCCTAAGCAAGACAGGTTATGAGGTTTAAATTCCCTTGAAACTGGTGGCAGAATACCCCTGTTCTGCATTTTTATTAAGTATCTTTAAAAATCAAGCTGGAGATTATTTGTAGCCCCAGTTTGTGTTTTTACTGCAAGGCTGTTCCATTACCCCATAAATAGCCACAAAACAAAATAATGAGATGAGAAGAAAAAACAATGAGATTATTTTTTTTAATCCCTTAAAATAGGGCAGTGCTTTCCTCTAAAATAATCTGGTCTAACAACTTGTCTTGGATCTTGGTTCCTCACTGAAAGTCTATCTTCTTCCTTCTTCTGGGTGAAAGAAGTAATATCTTAAACATACATCTAGTGATTGAGTCTCCTGTACGTATACCCAGTGCATGTGGTGCTCTCCAAGGGAGCAAACACTACTGCAGCTGAGTCAGCATTTAGTCAGTGTTTTTTAGTCAATATATACTAGTAAGACAAAACAACATTTTTGCTCTGCAGGGAGTGTAACCTTGTATTTCCTAATATAAGAGCTTATGGATAAAATATTTATTTAACCCATTAGAGGTTCTTTTAACGTATCACTAATACAAACAAAAATCATTTTCTTTCAAGTATCATTTACATTTGATCTACTACCATTTCTTTAGAAGAAGGAACCATTCTTTTCCAAAGAGTGGTTTTGAATCATCATCCATGATTTTTACATGATTGTAATTATGTAATGTTAAAAAATGTAAAATGTAAAAATAAAAAAAAACCCAAAATCATCTGACTTCTTCATTAACATACCATAGGATATCATTCATGTGGTGAGTTATAGTTAAAGCATGGAATATTTGTAGAGCTTTGGCCTGTCTTTACCAAAACATTCAGCTTGCAGAGATCCTATGGACACCCACCCTGAACAGTGCCTGAACAAGTAGGCAGCTTCTGAGGTCTTTTAGACTCTGTTGGTAATGTAATTTATTATTGTTACAAAGACAAGCAATGGTAGAAAAATTTCCCAAGTACTTTTTCAAGCCTAGGAGTCATTCTGGTAGCTGAAGGCAATACAGTGTCTGCCTGAGAATGTCAGAGGCATCTGTTATCCACAGTCCCTTTAATTTCCACAAGATTTGCCAATTTGAAAGCTCTTGGGTATGTCTCAGCCTGCACCACTGTTCAGCTGTAGTGTGGGAGGTGGGGAAAGATGCATTTCTCCAGAGGCACTGCCCATTTTGTGTTCACTTCACTCACGTCTCTCTCCTTCAGGTGCATGTTATGTGTGCCCCACGCTTTCTGCCTCAGGGTGAGGATGACTGTCCCCTCTCCTTGCCTTCCTTTGGATGGGAAAGCCATTCTGGTGGAGCTCTGTGAGAACACAAAGCAACTTCTGCCTGTGCAGAAACATATAAATCTTGAAATCAATATGCCTGGGAATTCGTATTAGATGTAAAAACACACTGGAGTAGTCAACTGTTTATTGGATCTTTTGGTCTATTCTTGAAGTTTTTACAGCCAGTTACACTCTGTAAAGCATCTTCAGGATGTGTGCAACTGCAGTACAAGAAAATAGATGTTTTCAGACTGGTCCAGATGATACTGAAATGAATCTCCATGTGGAAACAGGAGTCCCCTATAGGTGGTGGCATGTGTGTCATCAGGTTTGCTGTTGTCTTCTTCATCTGGTGAAACCTCCCAGGGGTGCTGCAGAGGAGTAGGTAATTGGGTAAAACAATGGCAAGGCCACAGAAACAAGCAACTTGTGCTCTTGGGGAGCACAAGTCAAGTCATTCTTGTCATCAGACATCCCAGTCACCTGCTGGGATACCTGGGGGAAAAATTAGGGTAGCAAAACACATATTGTTTCTTTTGTTAGAAATGCCAAGTTTGGTGGAGATGAATTGGCCATCTGTTCCACTCCCAGTGACGTTCTGGCAAGCCATAAAGCTAATTTTTATATGTTGCCACTTTCCATCAGCACTAACAAAAGTCAGAGGGAATTGTTTGGTTTTTTCCTAGAACATTCTTCCTTTTGACAGCATGCAACCAGGAGCCCTTTCCACAAAGTTTTGTTCTCCCTCTGGCCTCTCCGTGTTTGCACAAGAAATTCAGGTACCTTATCTCCAAGTGAGAGAGTAATCAGACACCTATTTTGGCTTGAAACTAAAACCCCTCGATGGGCTGCCCAACAAAGAGCTCTTGTCCAAGCAAACACTGCCCATCCCTGTCAGTCCCTGGCTCTATGCAGGCTTCATCTTGTAGGACAGTCCCAATCTTTCCATTATGGTTTAGGGTCATGGCCTTCTGCCACTGTTTTCCTTTCATGGCTCAGATGACACAACACAGTCATTAGTTACATCCTAATTGACTGCTGTGGTTTCCTCTAACACTTTTCTGAAGCTGCAGTCCCCCAGGTCTGGGTGCTTGAGCTCTTCTGCCAGATGAAAAAGCATTTGCTTGCACTCACATTGTCACCTGGGGTGGTTTTATCAATGTGGGAATGTGGAATTCAACCTCTGTGCAGTGTATCTTACTTTATATATTGTACAAGATACATAAATCATATATGTAAATAGTGTCTTACTCTACTGAGCTTGTGGTTCTGGTTTTCAGGACAGGTGACACTTGGTGGCTGTGGGACTTCCAGCTGAGGTCCCACCTTTCCCTGGCTACTCCAGGGCAGCAATGAGGCTGCTGGGGAGGCAGAGGGGAGAGAAGTGATTCCAGTCTTTGACAAGACAAAGCTCCTGAGTGAAGAAATGGATTTGTTTTATATATTTAGATTTTCCAAATTCCTGTAAATACTTTTAATAATAATTCTTTTACAATACTTCTCCCTTCCTGAATAATTTTTTCTAAATGTGGGCCAGACAACTGAACTCTCCTGTGTTAGGTTTCTGTAAGTACATACTTGGAGATACCATTTTACTAAACAAAACTACACCTTTAAAATAGAGTTCTTAGCTCTGTAAACTTGTTAATGAAGTCTCACTTCATTCATTTTGATATTCGTTTAATAGTGTGGACAGCAAATGAAATTAACCACAACGTTGGGTCCAAAGAGCTCTTTCACTCTTAGAAAAAAATATATAGATAAAACAGCATTTGAATTTTCCTTCTAGACAGCTTTCTTAGGTAGATGGAAGGACTCTTGGAATTATCTTTTTTTTTTTAAAAAGAACTCTTCAGTGTTAGCAGGTGGTTGGTTTGAAGTCTTTTGAGAGTTTCTGTTCTAGCTGCCTGTCCCTGGGGGCATAGCTGACAGTCGGGTGAGCTCTGGAAACCAACTTCTCTCTTCTTCTTCTTCTGCCTCTGCTCTGAGGAGAGCTTTACTGAGGCTACCCCCCTCAAAAGCCACCTATGCTCCCTTTTGCTAACCATGACAGCAACAGAAGAGCATGGTTTGGCATCAAAAGACCATGAAATAAAGTAAGCAGCATCAAACAAGCATCTTGGGACTATTCTCAGGTCATTAAATTATAGGATAAATATTCCCAGCCTTTTAAATACCTAATTCATTTCTATATGATTACTAAAGTATGAAACAATACTGAGGTGCTGGAAAGGAGACAGGGAATATTCACTCACTCCTCCTACCTCTCTCTGCATGGCTTGATGCTGGCAGGCAACTAAATCCAATAATTACTAGCAGGGAAAAAAAAAAGCAAAAAAAAGGCAACTCTGCTGTTCTCTCTCCATATTGATGGCAATTTAACAGAAAGGAGGTGAAATAAAGACTTGGAAACTGGAGGAATTTGAAACTCTCGAGTTTTGGGACAGGGAAAGTGTGCTGCGGGAAGAAGGGGACAGTGGTACTTACAGCCCAGGATGCAATACAGAGGTAATTTTTGAAGTTATTTTATCTAAAGACAGCCCATCTATTTAAAAATTAGTTGCAAACTTCTGTGCCTTAAACTTTCCCCTCACACACTCATGGCTCTGTGTTGTCTGTGATAGTATTTACAATTTATACCAGTGAAGGAAAGGTACAGTGAGCTTGGTTTTGTGATCTGAGGTTTCTGTATGTGTCAGAAAAGGAGACAGACTATGATACTTTCTCTGCATCTATCCACTAGAAAAAAATAGCTCTAGGACATTTGAAACTTGCCTGGCACCAATGAACATCAAGAAGTCATGCCAGAGCGCTGCTGGTAATGCCCCAAAACTCCCCAGTTTTGGGTTTCATCCTGACGTTTCCTAGAGCTGAACACCAGGAGCTGAACTCAGCCAGCAGCTGCAGTTCAAATCTCTGAGCTGAAATTCAACCCTGACAGCAAAGTAAAGCCCAATGGGTGGTAGAGAAAATCACTGCAGAGAAGGACTCCTCTAGCAAGTGTGCTGGTATGAAACCTGGGCCTGTCTTGGATTATTTACATCAGGGGCTTTGGCTGAACCTCTTAGTGAAGGCACAGCTGCTGCTGCTGCTCCTGTCACTTCATGCATCTTGTGGGAGGGAATTTCTCTTTCATCTATTGTAGCCAGGAGAGAAGTTGCACTTACCCTGCCTTTGGCTGTAGGCTGATGCACAGCAGTGTGTGCACACCTTGGCATCCCAGGCACTGCACATAGCAGCATCCCTGGCATTGCATATCCCATTCCCTATGTCACTGTGTGGATATTTGCAGAACCTGCTTTTGTCACAGTGAGGTGTGTGGCAGCACCAGAGGCTGCTTGAGGAGCCTGGGAAGGGCTCTGCAGTGAAATACCAAGCTCAGGTCCAGCAGTATTGCTGCCTGCTGGCAGCTGAGGGCAGGGATGCAGGAGCTTGGCTGCTCCCTGTGAAGGGCACAGCCCTGAATTGCCTTTCTCTCCTTTTCCGCCCTGAGCAATCACCTCTCTTGCAAGGCTTCACCCCATGTATTTTTATCACTGGCTCTTGACAAGCAAATGCAACTCTTGGAGTGATAGGGTGGAGGCAACTCTTAACCATGATGGAGGAGATTGGGATTTATTCTCTCTCCAAATCTATCAAAGGCAGATACCAACTGTGGTTGTACATTACAGGCACACACATGACACAGATATATTTTCATCTAGGATTTTTCATAGAAGTATGTAATGGGGCAGAGTGGGGAGAAAGGGAGGTCCCAGTTGAGATCCAGCATTTACAGGCAGAACCAGCTCTACCCACATGAGACACTGGGCTTGTATGGAAATTCAAAATATGTCTGTGTGTGTTCCCTGTGCTTCTGGAGCATTGCTCAGATCTTCCTGGGATCCAGAACTGAACAGCTCAGGACTTCCCTTGGGCTCATCTTCCTGTATCTTTGGTCCCCATTAGGATTCAAGACTTCTCCCTCTTCTTGCCAGCTCTTTTGGTTTCACTAACAGTGTGAATGTCCATCTTCTTACCTGTAGGTCTCCAGCCTTGGTTTCTGTTGTTATGGCTGCTGCAGATCACATGTCAGAGCTTGTTTTCTGTGCTGTAAATCTGTCACTGCATCACTTAAACCAGTCTGTGGTTTTCTTGAAAATAGCTCATCTACTGTCATGGCTAGGAAAAGATGAGATAGTGGGAAGACAGCATCTGAAAGATGAAAACTCCATGATAGTGTGACTGTAATGATGTGAACTTGGCTCCTCGTTGCAGATGCAGCTCCCAGCATGGTTGCAGTGATGTAAACAGAAGGAAATAAGGAATTGCTGGGGTGTGCATATAATCCCTCACGGAATTCCCCTGCTTAACTTCATAGCATCTTATCTCCAGCCTCTCTCATATATATTTTGGTGAAAATCCCTCAGTTCCATTCTCATGCAACCTTTACTGTCGCTGCTGACTTCAGTGTTGTTCCTGTAGCTCATCCCAAACCCAGTCAAATATTTCCAGAGAAGGGTTTAATTATAGGGCATTCTTCCCATGTTTTATAACTTTAGCTAAGAGTGAGTTCCCATCCAAGAACTAAAAAGCCCACATTTGTTTGATTATCCACTGTAATGTTTGTTTTTCTTCCCACCAGACAGAAATGGGCTTGTCACAGCACATGTCACTCCCGAGGGGAGGGGAGGTGTGGGTGAGAGGAGTGTGTTAGCACATCACTTCTTGAACAAGTCGAAGCAGTGTTAATAATCCCATGTGCTATCCTGAAGAACCTTCCGGAAACCTCTCTCCAAGGCGCAGTTTCCTTCTGGCTATCCAATATTCCACCAGTGGGGAAGGAAAATGATGTCTGCAGAGGTGCTAATTGCTCATGTTTATCGGAAGTCTCAGGGTCTCCAGAAAAGTGGGGTGGGCATTTCCAGCTAGGAAATTTCCTGTGGCCCAGCCAGTTTGGAGAACTCAGCCAAGCTGATTTACAGCCCTGTGCACCTGTAGTGCTTCATGTGGGGCTGGGCTTTGCTTTTAAGCTGTTGAGTGTTTTGTATAGAAGTGATGAGCAGTGACTGTCACTGAGGCTGTACTAATGGGCAAAACATGCAAATGGCTGTTTAGAAAGGGCAAAAGCTGTAACAAATTGCTGTTCCACAGCTTGGCTCTAGAAAAGTTAAAAAGCAACGAGCAGAACACTCAGGTACAGGAGTTAACAAGGAGTGCTAACCCTACTGTTTGCATCTCAGTACTTGTAGCACTGCAGGATGTGAGAGAAGGATTATCCATAGTCAGGCTTTCTGGAGAGGGGTCAGTGGCAGGAGGCAGATAGTTGGAGATTTCATCATCCAAGTCCTTTTTCCACCACATCTTTAACTGCCAGGCATTATATAGAGCCTGGCTGAAAAAACTCTTGTAGAACTAACCTCTTAGTTGAGGATACAGTGCTGGACAGAACTAGTAAACTCTCCTTTGACTATTGCTGGCTTTAAAGTATTCCCTAAGCAAATACACAGCAGGAGGAAATCGGTGACTTCTCACTGCAGGAAAGGTCAGGAAAACTTTCAGTTCTATGAAAATTCTTGGCCATTGAATGCTGCTGCCAAAGGCATACATCTGAAATACATTTGCATGTGACTCAGACAAGAGAACTATTAATAGGTCTCTTTAATACATGGAAGTGTATTCAAGTCATCTTATTGTCCTTAAAATAACATTTCATTTGTTAATAATCCAGGTGAAATGCTGCAGCTTTTTTTGTTGGTTAGTTTATAATTTCTCCAAAAGGGTATGAAAGATGTTTGGCTAAAAGGAAGACTTTCTCACTTCGGGGTGCTGAACCAGCCTGCAGGCAGAGAGAGGAGGGCATGGGCTACCCAGGGCTGGGCAGGGGGGGTTGTTCTCTGGTTAAAGGGGTCAGGGTTGCTCCATGTGTGACTTGTATGGGTCTGTTTTTTTCCAGATAGCTTCGGGCAAAGCTGAGCCCAGCAGCAGTGCTGGTGGCACCTCTGGAAAAGTGTGTTTTAAAAAGTGCAAACCCACTAGCCAGAGGATGAGGGGGGAAATTCCTATTTTAACAGGCAATAATTCTGATTCATTTTCCCCAAGTCAAGACTGTTCTGCCCATGACAGTAATTGGTAAGAGATCTTCTAGCTCAGCCAGCAGCCCAGGTGGTGGTCCCACATAACCACTGAAGGTGACACTTGGTGTGCAGTTGAGCAAGGTCCTCCCTGCTTGGTTTTCTGCATGGCCAACACATTGTAAAAAAGATTGTGTCATTCCAGGACTTATTCTCAATACAGAAGAAAAAAGATCATAATCATTGACTCTGGTGCTGGAGAGCAGAGGCTAATTCAGAGCCTTAGAGCTTTTCTGGGAGTCCTGAGAAATCCCCCTCTCTCTTCCTGTGCCTCCTGATTCTTTGTTACTGCTCTTGAAAATTACTTTGGGAGAGGGGAGGGCCCCAAAGGATTAAATCAGAAGTTTTCCAGTGTTTTTTTGGTATCCTTCAAGAGGAATCTGCATTAATCAGCAAATTACGTGGTTTTGACTTAGAATACCACAGTTGTGTTCTGGCACTGTCACCCTCTTTTCCTCTAATGACAATAGCCTTGCAATTATGAAGTTCTTTAATTGCAGAAGCAAGTGCAAACTTTTGCAAACCCTGAAGTGTCAGAAAAAATACTTTCAAATGAAGATAAAGTGCTGGATGGCTGGTAAACTTAGTTTTCAAGTGTAAAAGACATCCCTGCTTTACGTTCATCTGCAAACCAGGCTGAAAAGATTCCACTGATCCTTTCATAGCAGATATTGGTGTCAAATACTGACTTGAGAAAATTTTTTAAAAAAAATGACAAAAATGAGATATAATGAGGAAGGGTGGAACAGCATCTGGATTGTTCTTCAAGGTTTTTTTCCCCTCCATTTTATGCCACATGTCCAGAAGCATGAGACTGTATGACAGTGTATGCAAATAGAATAATAGGCAGGGAAGGCTGCTTAGCTTTCCTGGCATAATACACCTAGCATCACCTTCTTGCAAGCCTCTTTTTGAGATTAAATAACAAAGTCTGGCAAAGGAAAAATAGTCAAATTATATTGCAGCACAGCAGGTGGTGTCCCTATGTGAGCCAAATCATGCAAAGTCCTAAGTGGCCCTGGTTCCTTTGGGTGGCACAAATATGAATATATTGAGAATTTCTTATAATGTCATGAGCAGCTGAGTCAAGAGAATCTCACAAGGAAGAGATATCTTCTCCAAGCAGTGAGGATGCTGGGTCAAGGCTGGAAAAGGGCTGGGAGGCTTGCTTTAGCTAGCCACAAAATAGTGGTTTGCATTCAGTGTCTGCTGAGTGATGCAGCCAGTTGGGTAACCAGCTGGGGCTGGCTCTGTGGTGGGACTTGGGTGCCTGAGTCCAGAAGCTCTGGGCTGCTCAGGCATCTGCAGCTCCTCAGCCTCGGGGCTCTGAGCTGTGCTGAGGTCAGGATGCTCCAGAGAGAGGGGCTGAGGGGTGGGACTCATCCCAGAGCTTCCAACACTGCTTTCTGGGCAGGTGTGTCCCACCTTGTGCAGTGTTTTCCCTCCTATCAGAATAGGCCTTGGACTCTGCAGAAGGCAGATAATGACCAGGAAAAAAGCCCCAGTGTTTTCTGTGTTCATCATATTCATTACAACCCCATAAACTCATGGTGTAAGGGACTGCAAAGCATCACAGTCCTACCATGTGGACAACCATGCTTCTGGTGAAAGCTGTCCTACCCTGAGAGCCTGCATCTTATTCTGCTCTGCCAGGACACCAGGGGCTGGTTGTATTTCACTAAATGCTGAAATCCTGGTGCTAGGTTTTGTAGCTCACATAGTTCTTTAAAATGTGAACAGCCAGAAGATGGTGTGTGGGATTAGCACTATCTAGCACAGCTCCTCTTGGATGCCTTGAGGTCATCCCTGCAGAGGTACATCATGTCTGGTTCCTTCAGGCCTGGCCATGAGTTGTGTCTTTGCTGAGGACATGTGTGGCCTTAGCCTGGCATTCATCTCTTTTGTATACAAAACTCTGGAAAGCTCTTCTGTAGGTTTGCTTGAGTAATTCCTCCATTTCACTTTGTGCAGTGTCCTCATTCCCCCAGCTCCCCAAGCTGGAGTGTGGTTTTCATCAAGAGGCAAAAGCTAACTGAATTGGAGTAGGTTAGAGCACCAGACAGGCTTGTGAGAGTTTGTAGACACAATGCAAAGGGCAAAGTGTGGTTTGTTTGAGACCAGGTGGGCCAAATTTG
This sequence comes from Phaethornis superciliosus, assembly GCA_023637945.1. Lineage (NCBI taxonomy): Eukaryota > Metazoa > Chordata > Aves > Apodiformes > Trochilidae > Phaethornis > Phaethornis superciliosus. The sequence continues at coordinate 13,301,714 of JAJQWJ010000016.1, read as the reverse complement.
TGTCCCTGAACCCTCATGCTCTACATTTTATTCCCGGTGTGCTCCGTGCAGTTGCTGGGAGGAAGCAGCTCCTCTCATGAGGATGGCTCTGTCAGTCTGGGCAAGGGAAAGTGTTTACAGAGATTTCATCAAAAACTGAGAAACATTAATACTAGTCATGCTCAGAACCAGGTTCAAAAATTCTTGCATTAAGAAAGATTTCACTGGGGGCCAAGTGTGCTGAGCATCCAGCTGGCATTTCAACAGATAAAAGGCAATGCTCAATTTTCTGCTCTTTGCCCCAAAGCTAAGTCATTCATTCCTTGGTGCAGAAAGAGAAGACTCACAGAATTGAGAGGTGGAAGATACCTGGTAGGTCATCTTGTCTATCCCTGCCCAGCAAGGGACTTTTCCTGACGTGTCCTTCTAGGGATATTAATAAGCCCAGTTATAAACAATTAAAGCAGTAAGGCTACGCTGCTTTCCAGGGGGAGACACTCCCCAGTCTGATCAGTTACCAAGTGCAAAACTTTCCTTGTTCCTGAGCTTTTTCTGTGACTTTTATTGATGAATTTTTGCTTTAGTGCTATAATACTTTTCTTATTTTCACTGATTCACACATCTGAGGGCCACTAGGGACCAGAGGCCTTACAGCTTGGCCCCTTGTTAATGCTGTTGAATCAATTTCTGCACATTTCTTACATTTTTTGTGAGAAAATCCCACTGTCTTTGCAGCTAAGGCAAATCATCTCTTGAATTCCCTGAAGAGCTATTGGAAAAAGACTTTGGTGCATGACCTTGGAGCAGCTCTGACTGATCCTGGTACCTGACCTATAGCTCCTGTGAGGACTAGCAGGTCCATCTGCTCAGGTGTCCAGCCTGCATTATGCAGCCTCGAGTTCTATCTTCTAGCCAGACTTTTTTTCTCTGATATTTGAGCAGAGGGATTAAGAAATGGGCACCTGATCTCTAGCATAATTGTCAATGTCCTCATGCTACCTTGTGCTGAGATCTGCAGCACCTGAGGGACAGAGCTCACTGAGCTTTTGGGACTTCTTCCCTTCCCACCAAAATGCCTGACTAAGCTGTGTTTGAGGAAGATCAGTGTCAAGGTCAGCCCAGCCCTGTGTGCTCAGGCACCCCAGTCCCAGCCAGCCCTGCACATCAGCAGTGGAGATGACGTGAGGCACGGAGAGGAGCCCCAGTGCAGAAGTAGAGTGAGATCCAACTACAAATCCAAACTCTCGTGCCAATGGACCGCAGAGGCTCCGGCCCTGAGTACAGATTGCTGGCAGGACAACAGCAGTGAGAAAAACAATCCCCAAGCAGCAAATATGGGCAAAGCTCTCAATTTAATGGAAAAATACAGATGCATCTGTCTGAGAATCTGAAGACCTCTCTACAAGAGCTATTTGTAACCCCCACATTTCCTGTGAGCGTGGCTTTCCTAGAAATGGATACTGCATCCTCCTTAAAGGACTCAACTGGGGCCTCTGGCTGTACTGCCTTTCCCTCACCTGCTTGGTTGCCCATTTATTCCTGGAATTACAGCATCCAGAAAATAGCACTTTACAGAGCTCACGCTAAAATCTGTGGTTGAAAAGCCACACAAAATGAGCCTGTGGAAGTAAGTGTGTGGAGATACTGCTTTCAGTCTACAGTTCATAGAGGGGATCAGTCAGGATCCAGCTTTGCAGAATGATCCTGTCCTACTAGGTGGCCTTTTATGTAACATGATTCCTCAGTGGAGAGTGAAGCTGGCATTTCTAACATGGCATCTTCTGAAAAATGTTGGTTTAAGATGCTTCTAAAATATCCCTTGGGCAAATTTTCAGATTCAAGCAAAGCATTTGGGTCTTTTCTGTTTTTAATGTTATTATGGTTAAAGTACTTCAAATCTTACAAGAATTACTGCTACTACTGCATTTTTTATTTCTTTCAACTGGACTTCTTTGAAAATGAAAACTGCAGGCTCACCAGAGTACTCTGTTCTTGAAAATTATTGACCATTTTGAAGTCTCTTCAGCCATTTTCCCCTTCTCCTGTTGACCTTTGGATCATTTTGCTGATTCCAGACCAGGGAAGAGTACAATTTGTGGATTTAACTTCCAGTTTCATCAAAACAGGTCCCAGGCAGAGGTTAGAAAACAAAGACCCTGAATGGAGCAGAGGGAGCAGGAAGGCAAGCAGGGCTGTGACCAGTGTTGGTAGCCTGGCACAGTAGTGAGTTCTAGAACAAAGTGTCTCTGCATGCATTGCATCCCTACACCACTGCATTTTCCTTCTCAGTTTCCTTCCTGATGCCTGTTGAAATAGAGGGCAAGCTTTTCTGGACAGAGACACCTCTACAGCTGCAATAAATAATGGCTTTACAGACCACTGGCCTGATCTGCTCTCCTATGGCAGGAGTTTTCTGGGTTCATCTTCTGTTTTTCTTTCTACTACTGGTATCTCAAATACATCCTTTCTGAGGACTGCTGTGATCACTGAAAATGACAGATCTGTCCTTGTCCACGTTTCTTTCCCAGCTCCTTTCTGAACACTCCTCAGTTGTGCTGGTAACACTCATCTGTATGCAACTTTCCTTACATTTTGGCAAACACTGGGAATTTAAGCAGCAATAAATCTAAATGGATAGAACTAAGAAAGAAGACAGCTTTTTGGAACATAGAGCAAAGTGTGTTTTTAGTTTTTGGTTTTGCTTTTTTCTAGATGTATCTCCTATGAAATGTCAGGTGTGACTGCTTTTATAGAGACAAAAATATCTTGTACCTGACTGTCTATAGACTGTACCTGAAAGTGAATTTCTGCACCAATCAGATTTCCTAGTTGTCTGTCCCTGAAAGGAGCTGTCAGGATCAAACTTTGACTTGTCATATTTGTATTTCCCTGTGGTTTTGCTTGCAATTAATGTATAGCAATTTTTTTCACAATAAACACTTGGAATATGCATGAAATAGCCAGTTCTCACTAATTCCTGACAAGTAGAAAGACACAGGTTGTGGTTGCTGCTAGAGTAGCTTTCTTGGGATGGCACCAATTTTTGCCTGCTGAATTTGTCACTGCAGCCATCCCTCCCATGCCATGAGCCAGGCTGCAGGTAGCAGCTCCACTTTTTGTTTCCCAATCTTCCTTCAGATGATTCTTCCTAGCAGAGAAACTCTACACATCCCCAGGATAAATGCAATGGGCAGATTTCAAATCCCTCAGCAAAGCTGTAGATGGTACCTTCTGTATCATAAAGCTCCTGCTCCTTCCACAGCTCTTTCTGGGCTCTGGCCAGTTTACTCCATGGCCAAGAGTGGGTTGCCTCTTGCTCCTTGGGGAGTCCCTTCCTTGCTCCAGTAGATCCTACCAGTAGGAACATTTTCCAGATGTGTAGCCTGAGTTGGCCCTCCTCTCTCTTTGCTCCTAGCTGTGCTCGCTTGCTTTGTCTGTCGTTTTCATGTGTTTAAGCAAAAGTTTTGCAACCTAGTAGGACCAAGGGAAATATTTTCACTGATTCTCAAAAGAATTAATGACTGAAGGAGATAAGGAAAAAAACAAAAAACAAACAAACAAAAAAAACACCTTGGGAGAAATTGGAGGGCTTGGAAGGACTTGGAGATTGGCTCTTCTTCCTGTATAGGAATTCCTCTCATCTGGCTCCCAAATTTGATGAGAAAGCAGGAACCCCTTGTCTGAATTGCACTGCAGTGATTCAGCCCATCTCTTGGGCTTTGTCCTTGCATCTCATTCTGTGAACAACTGAATCTTCATGGCATGAACTGGTGTGAATGCACTGGTTTCCCTTGGGCTGTGTTGATTTACACTGGGGCCCTTTTCTCTGTATCAGGAGTCTCTTGGTGGTCCTTCCCTGTGAATGGTGAGGAAGTGCTACCTGGAGAGGTCCAGGTGCTATCCTGAGGCCAACAGACCAACTGCACTTTGGAATCTGATGTGATGCTCCTGTTTTCATGGCATGCTTCTCATGGGAGTGCTCAGGTTCAGTCCAGAGGTGCAGCACAATGATTGCTGTCACCTACATGTGAAGTTTTCACAAGGTCTTAATTTTTGTGTACTGCAGTGCACTGGGTGCCATCCTGAGGGGAGGTAATTCTGGTGGTTAAGGGGATGGATTAGGATGAAATGCAGGTTCCTGCCCCAGTGACTCTCTCTTTGCCGACTGGTTCCTCTTAAAAAGGAAGCAAGAACATCACCCACAGTGTTACCAGCACTAACAGGCTTAGGACTGAAATGCAGCTGCAGTTTAGGGGTCAGATGGAAAATGTGATGATGTTCTGGTTTTGACTGGGAAATATTGTTTGGTCAAAAATGTGACCTTTCTAGTAGAGGCCCATGGTGTGCCAGTGGTGATACTGAATGCTTGTGGGCAAAAGAGCCATTAAGAAGAAGATGACAGCCCTCCATCAAGCATGAAAAAGGAAATAAAAGACCAGCTTTACAAGGTTGTCATTGTTACCTTGAGTGCCAAAAGGTTGGGCTGAGGACTGTGGAGCTCCTGGCTTCTACATGGAGCATTTTACTTTGCCTGATCTTGTTTTCATCCCAAGTGATCTTTAATCACGTCAGCATATTTAAGTAAGCATTATTCTAAAATTTGTATTATAGGGTATGGAATCTGTAAATTTATGAAAAGAAAATGGCTGGGTTTTTTTTGTATTAATCCACATAAAAATTTCCCTCTGAAGAAGAGCAAAATGTGTGCTGGAATGTGAGGAAAGAGCAAGTGGGGCTGTGATGCAATACCCAGGAGCTCCAGTCCGGGTCTGCAGGCTGCATCTGCAAACAGCAGCAGTGCAAACAACAGAGCAGCTCTTTGTGTGATATGTGAAGTGCAATTATAATGTGAAATATGAAGCTGGTATCTTAATATCTTAACGGTACTGAATTTATTTTCAAAGTTAAGCTGTGCAGAATGAATCATTTATCAGTGGGCCATATGGAAAGGCACTTATCTAAACCCCCTTCTTAGTCCCAGGTGTGCTTCTCTGGCAAGAACAAATCACACGCAGCATTTGGAAGAGAACTTAAATTCCAGATGCTCAATTTCAGAAGATGCATTCGCAAAAATAAAATAAGGCCAAATTTTGCAATATGTTATTTTGCTGCAGCTTCAGTGAAGTTAATGAGGTTCCATGGGGGTAACTGACACAAAATACAACTCAAGGGATCCCCTTTCTTACTGTGTTACTCTAGTTTCATGCCAGTGTTAATTTTACAGGAGCTGAACTGTCACAGGAAGAAGAACCCAAACAAAAATATCTACCATCTACTTCTTTCTTTATGTCCTATTTATAAATATACACAGTAGTGAGTAGGGAGTGTTCATACTGATATCACTGCTGATTGATGGAAGGGTGAAAGCAATAGTCCAGCTTTCAGCTGACTTCAGACGTGCAGCTCCTGGAGGTTCCTGCTGTGGGGAAGCAGTGGTTACCTGCAGCTGGCTGGGATCCCCAGCTCTGCAGCAAAGCACTGCTGCTGGGGACTGGTCTCCTAGGGAAAGCCAGGACTGCCAAGACATAGGGTTAAGTCTGTCTTCAGCTCCTTGTTATCTTGTTATCCAGGAAATGAGAAATCACAGTATTAGGGGAGCCCGGTGAAAAAAAAAAAAAAAAAAATCTTGAAAATCACTGAAAAAAAAGGTTAAGGAATTATTTAGAATAAACCATTTCTCTCCACCAGAAACTGCAGTTTTGGTGGAGACAGAAGATGCTGCTGTGCACAGACCCATGGCTAAAGTGTCTTCCACTGAACATTCTGTTTATAGCAACAAATATATGTGGATTTATTGGAAAACTTGGGTAAAAAAAGCTGTTGAGCCCTTCTGAAGTGCAATCCCTGAGCAGCATTTAGAAGGACTGAAGAAGAGCCTGGTTAGATACTACAGCTGAGAGCTGCAGGGTGGACTCCAACTACAGAGGGTATAATTCCTGGCAGCTGCTGAGCAGCACTCCCAAGCTGATTGCCCAATGCCTGCCAGTCAGAGCTGAGGTTAAATCTCATATATTGGCAGCAGGAATTGAGGCTGGTAACCAGAGAGGATACAGTGGCTCTATCTGCAAGTGATCTGGTGCAAGTGTAGCAGATGCCTAGATAAAAACTGTTGATCTTCAGGTCCCTAAACATCCACTACGTGTGTTTGGGTGTTGGTGTTGGGCTGGAGTTAGTCTGGATTCCCTCAAGACAAGCATATGGCTTAAGGCTGCCTGTGGAACCAAGGGTTGGTTGGGTCTCCTGAGGCCTGCCCCAGGATGGAGAACATTTGGTGTGCACTCAAATTTCCAGACCTGTGTCAGTTTAATCCCTGCTGAGCAGCACCCATAGTTTAAAAGATGTGGGCATGTTCCTGCAGAAAGGCTGAGGAGCAATAGGATGGGCAATGAGATCCCTTTCCCAGATCTTGAGATGCTGGGAAACATCAGCCAGTTGGTTCAGATGATGGGGTGGCCTCCAGGAGACAAACACTAAGCTAAGAGACTGAGAGAAGCCTGACAGGCTACATATCCTAATAAAACCAAAATATAATGGAAATTGAATGCCTGACTACATTTAGGTAATTTGAAAATCCCAGTACTGTTATTTATGAGATGGTGTGCACCATGCTTACAGAGGCACCGAGTGGGCTCTCCATGAGTTCTCCAGAGCTGCCTGGCTGTGTTAGCACAGGATTACATGGGAAAGGATCAGCTTTGCTGTTGGCAGAGCAGGTTCACTTGGGCATTATGCAAACTTAATTTGCATCTCTGTGAAGCTGCATGGTAATACAGGCACAAGGGTGCAAGGTAGCTTGGAGGGCACTGCTGCATGCTCCTAGAGGTGGACGTGGTAGAGATAACACTATCAGACCTGATGGTTATCACCTTCACAGCAAGAAGGTGACATCAGTATCAGTAGAACTGTGGTTTCAGGAGGAGAGGTGGCTGGGTTCTGGGTCTCTCTCCCGAAGCAGCAAAGTGGAAAGGAGATCCCCCATCCCATGTCCACCACAGGTGAAGGGCTGCTCACTGTTATGGCTGTGTCTCAGTACCTGATTGCTCTTGGTCTTTCACTTACATTTTGAGTTTCCTTACCCTGATCTGTAAAAAATACCTTTCTTGAGCCAGCTTAAAAATCTTGCACTTTTTCTCTTTGTTTGGTTTTTTTGTTTCTTACACATAGTGTAGCCTGGAGACAGCGAGTGACTGATTCCCAAAGAAAAATATCTCTGTTGCCCAGGCTCATAATTTATAGAATGGCTTTTCTGACCAGTTGTGTTTTCCATTTAATGTATTTTCTGTTTTTCAAATCTCCCCCTTCAAAGTGGAAATGCAGCGTTCCTCAGAGCTGGGGTGGGGGAATACTGCTGAGAGCTCAATTTAAAGGTCAGGGGCCTGGGGGCCAGGGTGTGCCTTTACTTTCTGCTCCAAAATAGGCTGAAGACAAAGGTGAAGAAAGAAAAGAGAGGTAAACGCCATAACATCATAAACAGCACTGTGTGTGCAATCATGGGACTGCATCTCACGCTGTACATCACCATGGTGGGCTCATTAATGTTTGAAGCATTTCTGAACCACCATTTCCCAAAAAATCATCTGTACAAAAACATATGAGGTCAGCTTTGCCATTTCCCTGCACTGCTTTCCCCTGGAAGAAGGCAGCAGTGGGGCAGGTAGCCAGCTGACATCCCACAGAAAGGGCTCCTGGGGCACACTCAGCTGAGTGGCACCTGGATCACGGGTGTCTGTGGGTTGGGTGCTGCACTGGGTTGTGTCACTCAACATCAGCCAAGGCAGGATTTTAGGAGGATTGGGAAACCACGAGTGACAGCCCATAGACCATGGCTCTTCTCTCCATCCCTGAGGCATGGTGTAGACAGCTGAAAAGCAGAATAGGTGTTGCTGCTCTAGAACTTGCTGTCTTGGGGATCATTAATGCCCAAGTCAAGATATTGGAGATTTTAAATTTTATTTTAAAATTCAGTAGCACATAGCAAAGGATGTAAAACTCAGGGAATCCTCTTCATTTGGTTGGCCCGTTTTTTATTTATACTTTTTAACATGCATTACTGTAACAAGGCATTGCACAACTTTATGCTAATTGAAACTAAGGCCATCTGGCCCACTGAGGATGTCTACATGGACTTGGATCCACATTGCAAGAGAGGACACTTACCACCAGACTTGGCTGTACTTAGTGGCAAAGTAAGTTCCTCATTCCTCCTTGGAAAGCTTTACCATGTATAAAGCAGAAATGTGACATTGGCTGAGCCCAAGGGACAGCAGCAGCTGCAGATGCATGGCCAAGACATGTGGTGAGATGAGGTTCTCCACCATCTGGCTCTTGCTTCTCTGCCTGTTCCTGGGGGTAGGTTTTAGGTTAGACATAAGGAAGAAATTCTTTGCTCTGAGGGTGGTGAGAGGTTGCCCAGAGAAGCTGTGGCTGCCTCGGTCCTGGAAGTGTTCAAGGCCAAGCTGGATGGATCTTGGAGGAACCTGGTCTGATGGGAAGTGACCCTGCTCATGGCAGTGGTTTGGGACTGAAAGATCTTCAGAGTCCCTTTGAACTCAAACCAGTTTGGAATGATATCATAGAATGATGGCCACAATCGTGTCATGGCCCAACTGGCATCTCTTTTAGGGGCTGTAGCTGGGGCTTTGCTTCGTTTTAGTGTTGTTCCTGAAAGCCTGAACAAGGCTGAGGTCTGCGTGTGAGAAGTAGGGGAGGGCTGGGAGGTGGGAAGATGGATTGGGAAACCATCTTTCCTGCCAAAGCAGTCAGGTTTCCTGAAGCATCTTGTCACCTTGAGACCCTGCCCGAGTTCCCTCTTAGACCAGGGGCTGTTAGTCCAGCTCCACACCGAGTGCTGACAACTGACAAACTTCAGATATAATTGATACACTGATCTGGAATTTTTTGTTCCCCGATAAAAAACCATCAAATATAGTAGTATTGTTTTCAGTCATTAAGGTTATGGGGTTTTTTAATAAAGGAAAATGTTGCATTGCGATTAAACTACCATTTTCAGATTTTAAAAAAATTACATTTGATACATTTGAATATTTAAGATACAGCTGTACGTGCCACCTGGGAGGTGCTCTTCAATATGATGCTGTTTTTCCTTTCAGAGCATCTGCTGTCTCTTGGCCAGCCTGGGTACTGGTGTGTTGCACTGAACACAGGTTTCTGGTGCCTGTATAAAATGTTTGTGAACATCTCTCCTGTCTGCCCTGCAGAATTTCAGCTGTGGCCTAATTCAGTCCCACCACATTCGATTGCAACTGCAGATGGTTCTGTTCACATTTGTGACACCAAAAAAACAAAAGGTGGGATCACACAGCAACAGAGGGAGCTCTGGGATGTGAACCCAAAAGCAGCAGTTTCTGAGGATGCATTTCCCGTGTAATGGTTGAGAAACTACTTCGTTGGGGTTTTTTCTCCTTTTTCTCTACATTCTCTTTTAGTTTTCTGTATCCTTTTAATTTTTTCTTAGAGAGGAAAATGAATTCTGGTATTGACTTAATTGAAAAAGGAAACTGAAGACTATTGACTCAGTGGGAGTCAGAAGCCCAGATGAAGCTAACTCTCTGCGCCTTCATTTCTGCTGTGAAGTTGTCACTGAGAATGTGCTATATTCTTTTAAAATTTAATTTATGAAATATAGGTGAAATTTGGAAGGGTTTGCAGTGACTGGAACTCGGCAAGAAGTAGAAGTTTATGGCCCCTAAAAAGAACAAACGGGATCAGAAAATCCTTCATGTTGTCCCAGCTAACCATAGAAACAGCCATTTTTTTTCTTATAAATAATCTCAAGGAAAAGTTAGCAAAACATAAATTAGAACGACTGCCTCTGATTTATTTTTCTGAATAAAAAGGACATTCAGTAGCAGGTCATTTGTTTTTGTTTTCTTTCAGAGAGTAAATGGAAACATATTCTTACCTCACTTTTCTCACAAGTACAGTAGATTTCCTAAGCTTGTGTCAAGGTTTTATTGCCAGGAAAAAGTGGTTGAATATTCAGCATTTGTAATGAGGGCATCATCAGACATGGAATTCAGCTGTCAAGGGTGGTACATTGGTTTTCAAGGCATGGGGCTGAGCTGGTTAATGGTCTCTGAGTATCACTTTGCCAGACCATTAATTCTGAGCCATTTTGCACCTATAACCTTCCTTTGCATGTGATTTTTAGAGAAGGTGTATTTCTGGGCAAGAAAGTGCCAAGACTTGATGAAGACTCCAAGGAACCATGTCAGTTAGGAGACAACAGGGAGTTTTTATTTACTGCAAGCACTGAATGAGAATGACTGTACCAAATGGGACCCCAAGTCTGCTGAGCTTGGTTTCTGGTCTGTGGTAGTATCAGCTCTTCTAAAGGAAATAGTTGTCAGAAGGTTTTTCTGAGTGCTACCAGAAGCACTGAACATTCATCCCTCTGACAAATTACAAAGTCACTATGATCAAGTGGATTACAAATAGGACTGGAAACTCCTGAGTTCTTGTTGTGGCTCAGTCCTTGACTCTCTTCTGTGACCTCAAGCAATTCATGTGAACTTCTCTCAGCCAGATTCATTGCTCCTGTAATTCCATTTGATATAGTAAATGAGGAAGTATATGGCCCTATATATCTTAATTTTCCTATCTGTAAACGTGGGTGAATGCTTTTGGTATGTAATTATTACCCACGGGTTCTGAGATGTTTCAAATCTTTACAGCACTTTGATGTCAGCAAGCCTATTTGTTGTTATATGGAGTATCTGTGCAGCAAGAAGTTTTAGAAAAGTTTTAAGCTTTCATCTGAGAGTGGGTGGAAAAACGTTGTATCTATGTTCTGTATGTTTAATCTTGTTTTCAGCTTTCTTTTAAGTGTAAGAATTTGCCTATTGTTTTTTTGCCCAACAATTACATGTGTTCTGCTGAAAGACCTAACAGCTTCTAGAACTTTGTCTGCCTTGTTAAACACAACAGGAAGGTTGGCCTGAATATTGAAAAACCCTTAAGAAAGTCAGTTTGACTTCAATACCTCTGTTATCTCCCCAGCTATGACTGAGGTGTGGCAAGAGTGATAAGGATGATTTCCACAATTCACACTTGGACAATTTACAGACTTATTTCAAGCTCATTTTAATTATTCTCAGTAATTTTCTTCAGTGGGGAGGTAGTTGGCATTGATTTGTAGCTTGGAACATCTTGCTATCATCTGTATATGCCTTGGATGCAGATGCTTAGATGGATGTAGCAGCACCCAATGGCCAGGTCTGTATGGCAGTAGGGTGGTGGGTGCTGTTGGGTGGTGGCTGCCCAGGCCCTTTAAGGCTCCTGGTGATCCTGTGGCATTGGAAAACTGAACGTAGGGGTTGTGCTGGCAGCTGTGCTGCCATATGCAACCTGTCTTGCTGGGACTGTGTGTGTCATATGCTGGCAATGTCCCCATGGGAATATTATACCACATGTGGCATTCCAAGTCATAGTGACTTCTGTGGAAGACAGAGCCATTGGAAAGCTCTTGAGAAAAGTCCTGGAGCCCATTGTTCAGAAAAAGCCCACACTGCTGAAAAGAAAAATGCTGGTGCAGTGAGAGTTGACTTGCTGGAGTGATGAAGGAAGTAGACAATCTCATGAGATTTTGGTTCTCTCTCAGGCTCCCCCGTTAATACCCTACATGAGAAGTCATTTTTCTTTTCTTTTATCTCTACCATGTGCCCAGGGCAGGAAGTATCTCAGGATGCAGTTGCATGGTGCTGACTACAGGGAGGCTTTGATCTCAATTAAACAATCCAGACAAAGAAATCATAATAACCTATGACTGTGCAGTTGATTGTGGGATAGCACAGTGATGGAGACCTAAACTATGCTTGTAGTGTACAAGAGCCTTATGGGCAGCTTCCTTTTGGTCTTCATGCCCATAGTCACATTCCTAGAAATGTAAAAGCCATGGGTTTGGGTTCCTGTGCTGAGAATCCAAAGTGGAAAAGGAATGAAGGACTATTAAGTCCTTCATTTTGCTGGCTCTTGACAGAATTATTCCCAGTGCCATGCTCTCACTGGAGCCTGATCCTGTCTAGTTCTGAATAATTCAAGCCCTGGTGCTTCTGCTCCCTTTTACTTAGAAAAACTACTTCACTGTCTAATAGACCTCCTGGGTAGGAAACTCATACTCAGTTGACTCCAGTAACTGCTGCATATAATTCCTTGAACCATCCAAAACAGTTCTACCTCTGTCTTGGGTGGCTGTGCAACTGAAATCACTCAAGCTTACTAAACCCAACTCCTTAGTCACCGTTTTGGCCCATCTCCTTTGTTCTTTAATCTGGTGAATCTGCCCCCAATATTCCTCTGGAGCTGTCAGGAGTGATCAGGCAAAAAGATACAGAGGGCAAGTGATCTTCATTTACATTAAACCCATTTTTATACTTGGCTGACTGTGTAAAGCATCTTTTAAAATAGTGCATTATGCTGTTTCTGTAATATCAATTAATAAAGGGAGTATTTTCACAAAGTACAGTAAGCACCATTTCATTAAAATTACAAGTTAAATCCCCACATCTTGGATTCCTAGGCTAATCAACAGATTTCTCTTTTTCTTTTTATGTTCCCATTCTTCATTGCTGTAGAGGAAAGTGTTTAAAAAAAAAATAATCAGGTCTTGAAAGCTCAGAGACCATTAGAACAAATCATAATAAAACCATTAGATTTTATTCTTTTTCCTTTCCTATATTTCATCAGTCACAAGCTCTCTGCAGTCTGGCTCACAAGCCCAGGAAGCTGGCAGCAGTTCTGGTTTTGCTGTGATGGGGCAGCAGAGCCTCGAGTGTCTGGTGCTGCGGATTTGTCCTCTCCAGAGGACACCATGGAGGCCTTTCCAAAGGCTCTCTGAGAACACTTGAAAATTATTTTCCAGTTATTAATTTTTCTTCCTGTTCATACTGGGCCTTTTGGCTGACATTCCAGTTTAGGGACTTTCTTACTGGTCCAGCACACCTCTTGCTCAGGGCTTGAGGTATCCTGGGGGTGCTGGGGTAATGCTGTACCAAGGGTTACGCCAGTCCCTTTCAGCACCAAGTTTTGAGAAGGTTTTATTGATTTTAGGATGGTTGCTTAATGCTAAAAACTGTATGAGAGCATCCCATACCATCAGAGCCCAGAAGCAAAGGAGCAGGGCCTCTGTGGAAAACTAAACACACCAGGATCTTGTTATATTTCTTTCTTCAATATTTGAATCCCTTTGTTGTGAATAATATCTTCAGTGAGCCTTAAATTATTCAGTGAAGTGTTTCTGCTATCAAATTCTTTTCAAGACTAGCCTAGTTGTAGAATCTGAAGAAACTGCCTCTGTGCAAAAGGGCTTTACAAAGACCTTTGCAGCAATTAATCCCTAATTAAAGTTTCTAGAGCCAAGTTCTGATTTCCAGCAAGGGAAGGAAAGCTGCAGCTGCGAGTTCAGAGGGATGGGGATGCTGCCTGCACCAGGTCTTAAGTTAGCACTTTGCCTTCTGACCTGGAGAAAAACAAAAAGTAATCTACTAACCTGCAGAGTTAAAAGAAGGGAGCTGCAGGCTACTGAGCATGCTGAAACCTCAGCCCACTGTGAGACTGGTGGGATGGTGGGAGTGAAGGAAAAGCACATGGGGAGTGTGCTGGGCAGAGGGTGGCTGAGCCCTGAGCCCTAGTGAGGGCAGGAGAAGGTGGAAAATGACAGTTTGGTGATTTTAGTGCAAAACTATGTGGACTTGGAAGCAATGTAATTTTCTTTCATGCATCTTTTATCTGAGAGTTGGCACATTGTGTTGTGGATAGAAACGAAGGAGATGACTCGGGGCTCTCTTCTGTCGTCACTTACATGGTGTGTAACTCAATATTTTGTTTATTTATGGGAAAATTCTTTTCTGCCTCTCCACAAAGATTGTACGAGAGTAAAGGAAGCATGAGGAAGGAGAGGGCCAGCCCTCTCCACCCCGAAGTGAGAACACTGAAAAAATAAAACCTGGCACCCAGGCTGCAGCTGACTGAAAGCGTCTTTCATTTGTGCATCAAAGCCAACAAATCCCTGGCCTCATCTCTCCCAGCCTACCCTCAGCATCAGCCAGCTTGCCAGAAAAGTATGGGCCATAGGAAAATAAACTGTGTGGGTATGAATAGCTCTGATCTATCGGAAGCCAATAGCAATTAAAATGTCTCACTGGTATCTGATGATCACAGCACACCTCTCCCTGTTAGCTTTAAATTATCCCTTGTAAATAAAAAAAAGTGTTTGAGTGAGTACAAGAGATAAACCCCATCATTTTTGTGCTCCATTTGTACACTGAGAATTGTCCTGAGCTCTGTGATTGTGGTATTTTAGTGATATTTGGGTTGTCTTGCTATACCACACCCTTTCCCTTCTGCAGCTGAAAGTGTCTCTCTGTCAGGTACATTCTTTTCATGAGGACAAGTTCTGTACTGAATGTTTTAGGGCCGAATAGTGTAGTTAAGGATGCCAAATTATTCCAGGTGGTTAGATTATATTTCTAGGCACAAGGCTGGGCTGGCTAATGGTCTCTGAGTGTCACTTTGCCAGACTAGTAATGACAGAGGCACCCTGTAATTCCTGCCTTCTTTATGTCATTGCTTGGAATGTTGTTTGAGGATTCAGCTATAACCTTAGGGGGATAAAATGCTTTGGCTAATATGGACAAGTCACAAAATCTTAAGCTGAGAAAGGAACATTGACTCTACAAAGAAAGAAAAACATTTATTTAATAATGACGCTGCCTAGAATTTGCTTGTCTGAAAGAAGCTTTAAGGGATTTGACATGACTGGGCTGAAAACCACCTAGAAAACCAAGATTTGGCCAGAACAAGGAGAAAAAGAATTCTCAGTATCAGTCCCAGTCTATCTGCCTGTGCTGCTGCCTTCACTCATAGACTATAACAGACCATCAGCCATCAGAAAAAAATTTGTCAGCTGAAGACTTTGAACATGAAGTGAAAAGATGGAGGAAGTCTAGGAAAGAATCTGCAGGGGCAAAAAAGTATTACAAGTGCAGGAAAAAGAAGTATTTTGAGGTTGTCATCGAACCTTCTGAAATATTCTATTAGTATTTTTATTGCAACGTTTCTCCTAAATACACTCAGTTGAAAGTGTTGTTGTATAGAAAATTTATCAGGGTACATATTTAAAAGGGTGGGAAACTCTTCATTAATTTGAAAAATGTGCAGGGAGTGTTTATAGGGGCTTTAATATGGGGAGAGTGCAGTAGGGGACAGCTGGGAATCCCATGTGTGCTCCTAGGAAGTTCTTGTTTTCACAAAGGGTGCTGGTAAAGGTGCTAGGAGCCAGTTTTTGTAAGGGTGTTGATAGGAAAGAAAAAAGAAAATGAGATTGCAAAGAAGGTAAATTACTCTTCCAGGGGAGCTAGAGCTGCCTGACATATAGGAAAATACACAGATGTAGATAACATGCTGAAGGTGCAGTAAGGAGTATTTTTCTTTTGAGGATTTTATTCTCTACAGTGATGTGAAGTTGGTGAGTTGTCCTGCAGATCCCAAATAAATATCTGAGTCCATCAGTCCTAAACCAGCAAAGGCCAGAGCGCTGTTGATGTCTGTTGAAACCAAAATTCTTTGCAGAAAAATACGGATTCTTCCACTTCTAACTTTAAGATAGTTTGGACAGAGTATCCTCCAATTTTTTGGTTTAATCATTTATTAACTTGAAACCTGCCTTTCCACTGAGGAAAGGGAATATATATATATATATATAAAGGGAATCAGACTTAAACTTTTCATAGTTATTTAAACAAACTGATGTGACCAACCTCACCCCACTGTGTCTGGGTGATCAGTTGATGATCTTCCAGAAATATCTGTGTACTTCTGTCTCTGCCTTCTGCCTTGCCCTGCGATTCTGCTTGGGTTCTGATGCCAGTGTGGTTGTGCAGAGGGTCCTGGGACAATGGCAGAGGTAGAGGGCTTGGCTTGTCTGCAGTGGCACAAAATGGTCATTAGTTTCAGGGGCCAAATATATGTCAGTATTTTCAGATGTGTTCACTGAGTATCAGTCCTGGTTTATCAAGAGCTATTTCATCCTGGTAGCAGATGCACAGCAGTGAATAAATTTGCAGTTGGTTCTCTGGTCTCACAGGTGATACTGTAACCACTGAACAGCTGGTAATTCTAGAAACTGCTTCTGTTATCTATATAACAAGAAATTTCACAACGAATCTTAAAAAAAAAAAAAAAGAGCTGCATTAAAACTGGTGAAATTCTGCTTTGATTCATTCACCTTTTCCAGTGAAAATGATTTAAAGCCAATCTGAGGAGAGCATAGCTCTCACTAGCACAGCAATGCAAGTGAAATAACCCTGTAGGTTCATCACTGACTGAAATTCACAGCAAGTGTGCTGAAAGCCCAGCCCTGCCCTTCACAAGGAAATAAAACTGAAGCACTCCCATTTCCAAAGTTAAGGATGCACCAGTGCAGGGTGTCAGGGCTTAACCCTGGGAGCCCCAGCTTCAGTTCAGAGCTCTAATCAGAGAGAACAAACTCCTGAGCTTGAACCCCGGGCTTTGCAGCTCTTGCAGTGTGTTTGATAAGAGGAGCAGCATCTCCCAGGTAGGAGTTGGTTCTCTGGTCTCACCAGTAGATAGGATTAGTAATATGGAGATTACCTTTAGCATGCCTGTCTTCTAGAATTTCTTTTTTTCATACACAACACCCTGAGAACCTAAACTTTTCTTTTTTTTTCAACACCAAACCTTGAATATTTGAGTGCAAACGCCAAATGCTTTGATCTGGTGGTGCTGCTAACCCATTGTGTGGGTTCTCTGGCTGAGCTGCCTTACATTTGCTTTTCTTCCTCTGTGGACAGGACTTGTGAGGGCAAATTCCTTGTCCACCGAGACATCCTTAACCAAGACAAGGCACCATGATGTCCCACAGAAGGTGGAGCTGTCTAAACCCCAAAGGGATGGGGATGATGCTCAAGGTTTGAAGGCACAATGGGTTGGCACCTCCCCAGGTGCCCAGGCTCTCTCTTGGCAGTGCTGGGGATAAACAATAACCAGCTGAGATCCCTCCCTTAGTCTGCATTCCTTGCCTTACCCTTAGTCCTGGCTTGTTCATGTTATTGAGCCTGCCCAGGGCAAGACAGTGCAGGTTAAACATCCTGATTACAGCAGAGAGAGTTCTTCAAACAGTGAATTACAGTAATGAGATCGCTTCTCTTTCTGAAAAAGCTCCTTCACAGAGAGACAAATGAGGAGCCTTGGTGGGATGGACACAAGGGGGGAAAGCACCTGTGGGGGTCCATGTATCCCCTTTCTCTGGGGGGAAAACCAGCTCGTTCCAAGTCCCAAGGGGTCTCGCTGGCTTTTCCCAAGAAAAGCTGACCCAGCTCTGCCAATACCAAAGCTGGCAGTTGTGTGTCTCCCTGATTTTCACTGAAAAAAATAAAATCCTTTTCATATTTATTTATTTAACAAGCTCTGCAGCTGTGAACATATTGGGAATAGTTGCAAAACAGTAGTCTCTGGGGTCTGTGCACACAAATCATTTGTAAGCCTGAAGGACGTGAGGACACTGGGAGGAAGCAGAGGGATTGTCTATCAACCATAATGCTCATCAAAACTTGTTGATAAAGAGCACTGCTTGGGTTTTTCAACTAATTTCTCTGCTGCTTGCTGTTTACTCAGGAATCTGGTTTAATACCCTATGTGGTAATGTAATTGACTGTAGAACCATAATGTAACCAGAAAATGAATCAGAAGGAATTATTTTACAAACCCAGCACTTAACTGCAAGCCAGTGGCAATCCACAGTGGCCCTTTTCATCTGCTTATCTTCATTATGGCATTAGAGACACTGCCTGCTCTGCCAGACTCTGCCTAACCCCACACTCACAGGCATCCTCTCATTTGATTCCTTTTTTCTTGAGAGAAATGCAGCTTTCTGCTAATATCATAACCTCTTTACGAAAGCAAGTAAATAATAAATTAAGGCTAATGTATAAATAAAAGTGTCAGTCATCCTTATACCATACATGCATGAAAATGGAAGTCAGGAGAGGAAAGGGCCAGGTAGAAACATGCAATTTTAGTTGGTCCTATGCTCAGCTTAACACAGCATCTCTTGTAGAAATGGAATTATGCTCTCTCTCCTTAGCTATCCCATGGCTCTAACCACCTCCTCTGCTGCCAGGACTGCCAGGAGCTGCCGGGCCCACCAGACTCCTGATTCCCAAGCTCTGAGGCTTCACTGGTGACAGGACTGTGTTTGGGAAATCTGGACTTTATTGAAAAAGGCCAGAATGTTCATGTTCCAGAAATCTTTTTTCCAGCTCTCAGCATCATCTGTGGTAGCCAGAAGAACTTGAAAATACTGGGAAAGGTTTTTTAGTATAGGCAAAGGTATTCAATGGGGATGCTTTTTCTTATTATTATTTCTCCTAAATGGGAAGTGTATGCAGGATGTACATTTTAAATTAAAAAATTATTGTGAAAATTGATACATTTACTTAATTTAATTTAAGGCAGACAGGTTCAATTTAACTGTCTCTAAGCTGAGAAAGCTTTAAATCATCTTCATATGTCGCCTGTCACTGGTGGTGTCTTGGGTAAATTATTTTGGGTGACTCAGCAGCACTACAAACAGTGTTTAAGGCAAGTATGTTTTCTTTTCAAATCTCTAATCCATTTCCTTTACCCTTAATTACTCCAGTGTTTTCATACCTGTTCTTCTTCTGGCCTGTGTCCAAAGTGTTTCAGGGGCAGCTGCACGTGTGTGCTGGTTACCAGCAGCCATCCTTACAGTGTCTGAATTTCTTCCCTCTCCATACCATCACTTGAATTCCACTCTGAGTACATTCCAAACAGTTATATCTAAGTCCATGTGTAATTGTGGAACATTCAGATTATTTTTGAACCCAGAATTAATGCTAAATGTCCAACTGCACTGCTGATGTAAGATTATAAATGCAATTATAAATGCATCATGTAACAAGTAGCAGTTTATTGAGGCTCAGTTAATGTGATGCATTGATTTCTATAAGCTCAGGGTCTGACTGAGATTTTAATCAAAATTCAGAGTAAACTTTTCACTGTGAACGTGTCAGCTCCCCAGATTGTATTTTTGTCAGCAAAGGGAATGAGAGAAGACAATGATGTGAAACAGAAAAGACATTGGGTTTTCTTGCGCTGGTCAGAGAAGTATTTACCATTTGTTAAGTAGTAAAAACTGTTTGCTAATCAGTTGCCATATGCCTTTATGACACCAGCCTATTCTAGATAGACAGCAGCCACTTTATTGTGTGCATTATGCTGACTTCACAACATGCACTGAACAACTGTGTGTTTAATTTAGTCTTTAGCTTTAATAGAGACTGACATCCAGCTCTGCTGTTCTGGAAAGGTTATGGATCCTGTGGATTTTTTTTTTTTATTTTTTTTTTCTGATTGTGCTTTATTATCTCTATTTTACACCTTTTTTAAGTTCCCTGGCTCATTTGGTTGTTAATGTTACTGTAGGCTTCTTAATATAAATCAACCCATTGCTGTCTTCCTGGGTCTGGAGACCAAAGAAAACAATAGCACCAAGAGGTGTGACTTTCCCTCCCCTTCAACTTAATCAACTGTTAACTTCAAAGTCTACTTGGGACTGCTTAAAGACTTAGTGTCAACCTCTCCTGATACAGGATGTCCAACAAATGCACTGTTGTCCAGCCCCAAATGGACAGACCAGTTGTTCCTTCCCCTGGAGTGGACATTCCAGAGGAAACTGCTGCTGGTGGCATGGTCCAGCAGCAGGACAAAGGTGTGAGGCTGGGCCAGTCCAGCTGAGGAACATGGGGATATTCCTTTTGAACTGCAGATGCTGCCTTTACAAGCTGTCTCCAACAGTTCCTCCTGTGAACTATCACGTCTTATAATTTTCTCCCCATTCTGTAAGGATGTTTCTAAAACTGCTGAACAATTTTTGCTCATCTGCATCCAATACTGAGAACTTGAACAAGTTGTGGAATATTTTACCCTCCTCAGGCAGAGAGGCTGGAGAGGATTTTCAGACATATTTTATGCTCTTTTTCTGTTGAAATAAAGACAGGCATCGACCTGCATTTGTGCAAGGCCATCTATTTTCAACAGATTCAACAGGATTTTGCAACATATGGGTAAAAATAAACTTTTCTAAAGGACACCAGAAGTACTGATCATGTGTCCTTCATTCTGTTGCACTCCCATTTGGCCCTGTCTCACTACATACAGCACACTTGTTTTGCTTGCTTGTCAGCTGCCCAATGAGAGCAAGTTACTTTACCACCTCTATGTGCCTTAGGACTTATTTTTATTTATTGAGAAAAATTCTAATTATCTAATTATCATATAACTAACTATTATCTAATTATTCTAAATATCTAATTATCATCTAATATCTATTTATCATACTGAAAACCCCAAATTATGACTTTCTACCTCTCCCATCTGCATCATAAACAGCTATTTCTTGGGTACTTCTGACTTGTTGCTTTTCCCCTCTCTTCTTATCTATGATCTTCCTGTTATGTTCAAAGATGTTTCAAAAATCACAGTATCATCTCTCCTTATCCCTGGTGTATCTTTCCTTCTCTCACTTTAAGTCTCTTCTGCTTCTATCCCATCTCAGAAATAGGAGCTCCATTTCATCACCCTAAAAACATTTATCATTGCACTGTGCAACAGTTTGTAGGAGTGAGTAGTATCTTTCATGTTGTTTGCTTGTACTTTCTGATCTCTACCCACTTTTTGCCTATGGTTTTCATGTTGTTCTTGTTAAAATAAATCAAACCAAGACTTGGGAGCTCTCCATTCATTTGGGGTAGCAAACAGTGCAGCTGTTGCCTGTGATGGGGACAGCCATGGGACACAGGATTACAGGTGGTATGGTGGGTGCTGCATTGTTCCCTCTGCTGGGTGTGTGCTTGATGCTCCAGACACCTGGAGAGAAAGGAGATGGGGTTGCAGGAGTTCCAGGCACAGTGACAGTGCTGCTGCTGGCTGCTTCCTCTTGTGGCAGTGCCATCCTGAGGGGTAGAAGAACACATCAGCATCAGGAATGTACTGATGGAGCCTTTAGAAATTTGGGGGATTTCACTGGAGTCCTGAAATGAAATCCCATTGTGAAGGAAGCATCAGGCTCTCTCATGTTTGGGTAGCCAGGAGTTACTGGTCCCCTGCATAGATGGATCCCATAGAAGTGCTGTCTTACTTTAATTCTATTAATGCATCCTGTTATTATTTGTGGTAGTTAAAAGGCAGGAAGATCATGGCCTGATTCTTGTAAACCTGACAGCAGCTGCCAGTCTGGCAGTTAAGAAACTGCCTCTGGATCTGGAGTAATTTTCAGAGAATGCAGGAACCCAGCAGATCATTTTCACAGCTTCTTTTCTGGCTTCACAAACAGCATCCGAGTACAGAGGAGAGTGGCAGAAAGCCTCAGGTGCAGGGTATCACAGTGGCATTCCCAGTTAGAGAAGCCTTGTATTCCTGAAATTGTTTTCTTAGGAGTTGTCTGGTTGTGTAATTTCTTCCTTCTTTTTTTTCTTGATTTTCTTTTTTTTCTCTGTGTTTATAATAATGTGTGTTTACTAATAGTGTGGAGGCATGCCATGGCCAAGCTGCTTCTGCTAACAATAAAACAAGGGAAAATTGATATTTATGGAGTCTTGGGAGCTGGCTGGGCTATAGCTCTTGATTTTTATTGTAGCTGACTGCAAACTTTTCAGACATGAGAATCTGTATCTCATTGTGAAGAGCTGGTTTCCATTTCAATCTGGGTCCCATTATTAGGGTTTGGTTTATATTCTGTAGGGTTGGCCATGTGCAGATTCACACAAACAAATATGGAATTTATGTCTGTAGCTTTCACTTGTGGTATTTAAACCTCCACCTCTTTGAAATATCTCTGGAAGAGGATAAGAGTAACTAAAATGTTCCTCTTCCTAATGGATGGGCATGTTGTATAGCAACAAGCAGTCTAATAAAAATAGTTTGAATTAATTCCCATGCTCTGCTGAGTCACGAGGGCAAGAGCAAGCAATGTTAGGAAAGAATATTACAGAAGATGGGAACTGCTGCTGCTCACACTGCCTGTCTCTTGTTGGTTATATAGAGGACTCTGTCTCCAGGATTGTCATCAACCCAGAATACATCCCCAACAACAGCTACCACTTGGAGACATCTCCATGCTATCCAGAGAAGTTTTTCAGGTTCAGGGTTTTTAATGTCTGCAGAGCTTCTGCAGTTCCCAGTTAATGTGAGGAAAAAAAAAAAAGTCAGTTTCCAGAAAAGCTCTTGGTCTCTTGGAGCAAACCCATTCCATTTAAGCAAGGACTTTCCCATTGATGATAAAACCTCCTTTGATGAGATGTTGGAAAACTGTCCATACAGGAGATTATCAGGTGCTGGGGGGTTCTTTTAAGAAGTGCCTCTAAGCAGATCTATGTGCCTGGGGACAGTTGACTCTCTTTGGAGCAATATATTATGCTGAGGAGGTGCCTTGGCAGAGATGAATTTTTAGGCAGGTTGCCTGGAGAGAGGCAATTGCACTCTCTGCCTCTGGGCTGGGGCTGTTCTTGACCACTGCACTCAAGGGCAAAGGGAATCATGGTAAAACCAAAGGGCATTCTGCTGTTTTTCTGTTCTATTTGTAGGGACTCCTTGTCCTTGGGAGACTCCAAGTCTATTTTTTCAACTCTGATGGAGAGTGTGGGTCATTGCCAAGCTGAATCCTGCAGCTTCCATTCACCTCATGGGTGTATGAGTAATGAAATCTTCTCCTTTTTATGTCTTGGGTTGGGTTTTTTGTTTGGTTGTTTGTTCGTGGGTTGTTGGTTTTTGGTTTTGGGGTTTGGGGGGTTTTTTTGGGGGTTTGTTTGTTTGTTTGTTTTTCAAATTATGCTTAAGCAGTTGTGTAACTCCTGAACTCCTGTCTTTTTGGTTTTCACCTGTGGCTGCTAACCAAATTACTCCTAGAAGAAATGGTTACTTGATCTCATCACTGATGAAACAGAGTTGTGACAATGTCTGAATGAAGGGGATCACCTAAATAAGTACTTTTTCTCTGCAGGAAAAAGTAATTTGGTTAAATTTTGTGTAATAAGGGATTAAATTCTCCTCCCCCAAGTCTCATACCAGGACCAGCCCAGCATTGCAGACAATCAGAAAGAGCCTCACTGGGGGTGGATGCCTCCACAGCTCATTTCTACTGCTTCAGTGCTGTGCACTTGGTACATTTATACCTTCTCCTACAGTAAAACTGCATAATTCAAGTGACAGAAACTGATTCTACTCATGCCACAAGTTATGCCAGTTACATATTATTCAATTACAAGTTTGTTACTCTGAGTCTCTCAGTGTTGCAGGGAAGAGGAGAATTGTATTTTGGAGTACAGCTGCACTACGGGACAGCTTCCACGCAGGGACATTTTAACAAGCTTAATGAATTTAAGCTGACTTCTTGAGAACTTAACTGTGCAACCCAATAGTCTCTGGACAAAGTTCTATTACAAGAACATGTAAACATCATATGTCTGATTTGTCCTTTTCCAGCCCTATATTTTCTTAATTACATGGGTGCAGAACATGTGCTCAGCTTTCAGTTCCCATCCAGTTTCCATGGAATCCCCCTTCATACCCACATTGGATGAAGGAAATATGAAATATGTCTGTGCTTGGAAAGTTTCCTTTTTTTATTTAACCTGGATTAATAGTTTATATACACATAGGATACTAACATTATTAAAAGAATTTTAAAAGAGTATGAAAGCCCTGAATATCAGCTTTTAGTGATCCTTTTTCAGTTAGGGAAAAAAAATCAGGACTCAGCCTCACAACAAATGAAACACAGTTTACAAAAGAGAAAAAAGTGTCAAAATGAGTTCAGAGGTGGCAGTAGCCCTTGATGTGAACATTTACTGTGGTGAATTGTCCTTCCTGTGGTCATACTGAACCAGATGATATCATCTTTGGTTGTCATCTTGTGCCAAGACCTCAGTGAGAACATTGCTTGGGAAGTCTGGATTTTTTTGCAGTGTTAAGTAGATTGCTGTTTATAGCCCTCAATCTGGTTTTGCTTCTCAGACAAAGCTTCTTAATTGTATTGAGTGCAGAATACTTTTAATACTAACATTATATTTGAAACCCTATCCAGATCCCCAGAAAATATAAATTGGCACAGCTTCTTTGGTGATGGTGGAGGGAAGGGTTGGATCCCACGTGTTCCTACAGCATAACCTGAGCCTTGTATGAGCTGCTTCCATGAACCCCAGCTTCTTGGGCATCTAGGCTGGCCATGCCCACCAAAATCTGTTCCATAGCTGTGTTTGTTACCTCTGCATTTTGTCTGTATGTCAGATTCAGAGATATATTGAGCCACTGCATGAAAATTTTTTCCAAGTGGGGATAACATCATCTCTCTTCCCCATTGCCTGCTCCCTTGCTGCTTTATGACCCCTCTCACTATAAAGTTGTTTTTGTAATCTTCTTATGAGAGGTGCTCCCCTGAGGCTCTGGCCCATCTCTTCATGGCTGTTGGCATCTTCTGCTGGCAGCCAGAAGAGGCTGGCGGAGGAAAATGCTCCTGCAGACAGCCCTCTCCCACAAAATCATCAAGATGAGAGTGTTAAGAGGAAGGAGTGGATTCTGTGTTTGGGAGAAAAAAATTAAATTGAAATGTTAGCTGAGTGTTAGTAATTTATTACACCCAAGCTGTGTTCTTAGTGCAGAACCTCTAAATAATAATTCATTTAAGATTGCCAAGGATGGAGTGAAGAATTTAAGGACTAGACTGAAGGAAGAATGTTTCTATCATTACTGTCTTTAGTTCAATACTTTTTGTAAACTACTAGAAGACTGGGGGTTCAGGGACTCCTAATAAACACAATGTATTGAATTGTTTAAAAACCCAGATTTTTTATCACTTTAGCATAGAAATGCCAGTCTTGTCCATGGAGCTGATTCTTTCAGTGTGGAATTGAGGTCTGTGGGATGTGAGGGAGCTGACACCATCCTCCTTTATATGATCTTTGTTCCCTTTCTAGAGAGAGAGCACCCCTGTAAACATCCTCAATTTTATCTCCAAAAGAGGGATTTTTTGTTTACTTACTTTTTTTCTTAAGCATTTTGCAATTATCCTCATCTCCATCTGAGTTCTTCACTGAGTATTTGTACACACCAGCTGACAACAGTGTCAAGCTGCATTGTGTTTAAATTTGGTTCCTGCAATAGGGTTGTGTTGTCTCAGGGTATGCTGAGACACCAAAAACGTATGGACCACCTCTGTTCAGTGTCTCAGTCTTCATCTCCTGGCAGCATGTCACTGAAATGAAAGAAACAGAATAGAGGCAAATGGAAGGACAGAAAAATACTGTTTTCTGGGAGTGTTAAGACTGAATTAATGGCTTTTATTAATGAAAACCTTTCTGACCTAAAGCAAATGCAAGCACTTTGCAAACTTTAGTCTGTCTCAAGATTATTCTTCACTGGAGGATAATTCTGTGCAAAGTGTAGGTGCAACATTACAGGTGCCATTCAGCTGTCTGTAGGAAAATGATTTTGCATCTTTCTGGGACCAAACCTGCAATATCTTCAGGCACCAGGTCCTGCCTGAATTTGTGCATCTTGCACCCTATGACAGTGTGTGACAGCTGCTGCACTGTGTCTGCTCTCTGGGCAGCTGGGGCACGAGGGGTTCAGACATGTGTCTACCCGAGGCTGTAAAAACACAAAAGCAGGAGCATCACCTTCTAGCTTGACACAGAAGTGGTTCCCAGCTTGGGCTGGGCAGGATCACACCTGGAAGGGGGATGTAGCTGAAGGCTGTACAGTTGCCCAAGGTACTGAAGACAAGCCTTCAGCCAAGAAACTTGGTAAAACTCTTTAGGTTTTGTTGTCACGAGTGTTCTCAGTCACCACAACTGGTCAGGTGCTGACTTTTTCCCCTAACAGTCATCAGAAGTGAGGGCTCCTCTTGCCATACTGGGACCAGTTACTCAGTCAGTGCTCAGGAGGGAGGGGGTCACCTATAGATTCTACAGCAATGCTGTTTGCCTCCTCTGCACACCCAATATTTGGGGATGATCAGGTCCTTTTTGTAATGTGGTGGGGTCTGTTCTGCTAATGGTGAATAAAATAATGTTTTATATTTCTCATTGGGAAATACTTTTCTGAGAGGGCAACTGCTTGAATTCCACCTGCTGATGAAATGTTAGCTGTGATTAATGCAAATGATGGCTCATTGCTCCCAGGCAGGATAAAGCATAATTTTTGTAACCAGGAGAATTGGAAGATGACACTGGGAAAGAAGTAAGCTACCTTCCCCAGAGGGACTCAGGAAAATGAGACTAATAATTAAGGTGTGTTGGCTGGAGCAAAGCTTAAAATAAATTTTATGGACTTTTGGTTTCACACAATGTAATTGCATGCATGCGCATAGCTCTGGTTGGGAGAGCTCTGGGTAAATCCCTGTCTGGATTGTTTGTCTCTCTGTCAGAGTCTGGCAGGAGGTTTTGTGAAACCTGGTGTTGTCTCATGGCATTTTTCATGTGAATAGTAGTATGTGAAGCGAAAGTATGCTTTTAATGAGAATTTGAGTGAATATAAAAGTAAACCAAATGGAAGCATAAACATGATCAAAATGAATTTGTAAACTGGGGGAAAGGAGGGGGAGGAGTGAGTGGCTAATACTTGCAGTTCTTGCCATGATTGTCAGATGTTGGTTTTGATGACATATGTGAAATGTAGTGGCAACCTGCATCTGAAGGCATCAAAATGAGCTGGGGAGACATGGCCAAGTGCCACCCGCTGCTCGACTGCAAAGCCACCAGTGTGCACCTCTGTCTTGTCGCAGGCTGTGTGCAGGGATGGTGAGGAGCTGCCAACCCAGCAGCCCAGGGTTTGGTTTTCTTTTCTCAGGCAAATGGGACATATCTGGGCCATCCTCACTGGACCACTATCATCTCTTCTTTGCAGCAATTTTTAAAACACCTTTTTACTCTATTCCATGCAGTTCACTACTGGTTCTGCTTCCAAGAGGCTGGCTGAAACCCCTGAACCTGCAATTCCTGAGGCTTGATGTTATTCTACAGAGGAGGCTTGGGGCTGTTCCCCACAGAGTGGGTCCTAACAGGTACCATGAGAATTCCACCCTGGGTCAGTCCAAGGGCCTTCCTAGTCCCCAGCTATAACAAGAAGGGAGTCTTTGATGAGGAAGAGCTTTTGCAGCTTCATTTCTTTTCACAAATAGGGAGTCCATTTAAAGGAAAAAAAAATCTTGAAAGATACTTCTAAACTTCTGCCCAGTGCTGAAGAACACAGTGCAGTGTTTTCCATCAATCTGCAAGATGTCCAACTGAATTCCATAACACTATCTACCTGCCCAAATTAACAGGCATAACAGTTTCCAGTATTTAAGCCCCCAGAAAAGTTCATGCTCCACAACTACAGAGATCACATGACGGCTGGAAGGGAATTTTGACTTCTTAACTGTTACTATTGTAGAAGTACCTGAAGAATAGATTTAATACATGTGAAACATCCCAAAACTTGCCTCTTCTCCTAGACAAAGCAAGCTTATATCTGTAAATTCCTAAAGCTGTAATTTCAGTTTGTGAGGCTGTATTTACCCTGCCATCTTGCCCTGGGACATGGATTCATAGAAAGTCAAGTACTTAGATCATTCCCATTACCTCCATGTTGAGTCTCCCTCAGCTTCCCAGCTTCTAGGGCTTGGGACAGACTCGTGCCACACCTGGCACAACCCCAGCTGCTCTCCCAGTGGCTGGGACCAGTTCTTTGGGCAGGGAAACTGGGGTATGGTGAGGGTCTTGCTCTGAACCTCCAAGCAGGGTAGGCACAGATGGCTCCATCCATCTGCCTCCAGCATCTTCAGCCTGACACTGTTTAGGGCATGTTTGGTGTGGCCTGAACAGCAAAGGCTTTTGACACAGATCCCCTAAAAAACATGTTACCTGTGGGATTCCCCTGAGCTGTGGGTTTGTGATCTGGAACTTGTGTGGGACCAGACCTGCTGCTGTTTGGTCCTTGACAGTGCCTGACAGGGATCAGCATGGTTCATCCCTTCAAACGATGCCTTTTGAAAAAGCCTGTGAGCTCTCCTTTTGCATCAGAAATACCAGCTGGGGGTTGTTTCCATCATAATTGGCTTTTAGAACCAATTACCTTATAAATCCTTGTTTTAAAGGTCAGTGTAACTTTCCTGTCTTTTCTTTGTATACAGTTTTGTGTAAGCCTTGGGGTTTTTTCAGCTTTTAGTAATTTTTGTAACTTTAGCCTTTCACCTGCCTGGTTTACTTCAAGGCGTGCTTCAAATGTCCCAGACATAATGACTTTACCAGTGTGTTCCTCCTGTAAGTAGCAGTTAGCAGTGGTAAGACACCCAGAGACCAGGTTTTAATCAGCCTTGACTGAAGACTAAAAATGATTCACTCCTGTCAGCACTGGGCAACACAACAAACAGCTCTCCAGCAAATCACTTTAGCAGAAATATGTTGGCATGTTTCTATAGCAACTAAGGAAAAATATTTCACACCAAAGTCCATCTGCTGCAACATAGAGGGAGATCTGGCCAAGGAGCCAGTTATAAATTAATCTTTATTTGCAAATTTTATGTTTTGCAAACCTCATGCAGCCACTTGCACAAAAAAAGCAGAATTTAAGCAAGAGGAAAGACAATTGATTTTTAGATGGAGGCTGTCAATTAATCAACATTAATTCATTAATTTGGGAAGCAGGGATTGTCTATGGATGAAAAATCACAGTGCTTTTGAGAAGTATTCATCTCCATAGCTGTTTACCAATCAGGCTGCATCACACCATCTTGTATGTAGTGTATTTGAAAACACACTTTATTTTTTCAAAGGAGCCTAGTAGCAAGCGTCCAGTCTATATATATTTTTTTTAAAAAAAAAAAACATTTTGGTTTGATTTACTTGTGAAGAATTACTCAAATTTATTCAACCATATAAAATGCTTTGTAAAAGCCATCAAAGCCAGGAGAGGAGTAAAACACAATGTGATAATTTGGGCTGTGATGCATTTTATTTTATGTGATGTCAGTGCTTCAAAGCCTATTGAAGCTGTGCTCAGGAGACCTGAAACATTTTACGGGGTGCTTGGTGTCTGTGCTACAAACCATCTCCCAACTATAGATTCTCTTGCACAAAGTCCACATGCTGCTGCCAGGGTTTCTTTCTTTCTTCCTCACTTGCTGCTTTCTATGGCTCCTCTGGCAGGTTTACAGAGACCCCCCCAAAGAAAAAAAAACCAAACAAAAAATCCCAAAACAAATAAAAAAATCAACAAGAACTTTTTTCCATATAGGAAGCCTGTAGATCAGTGTCCTGTAAAGTCTGCCAGGATTGCAGAAGCTGTGCCCCAGCAAAGGGAAGTCCAGGCTGAGTAGGTTCTCTCACCCGGAGCTATCTAAAAAAGGCCTTAAGATCCTTCAGGAAGAGATTTTTTTGTGTCTTCTGTGCTCAACGTTTTGTGCTCCAGCTCAGAGAGAGTCAGTGATGGCAGGGCACAGAGTTCCATGGGTCTGACTCCTGCTTTCCTGCCCATCTTCCCTAAGAATCTTCCTTCCTTCAGTTGTGGTGCTGACTATTCATAGCAGCCCTTGCCTTACTAGTGGTTAATGTGGCTGTGTTACTCATGGCTTTTCTTTCCTCAAAGAATTTTTTAAAAATGTCTTGTGATCCTTGTACTTGACATTTCCTGCTCTCACTTTCCCCACTTGTGGTCATAACGTTGTCTTTGCAGTGGTCAAAGTGCTGGGTGGAAAGCTTAGATGGGCAGCTTCTCAAAAGCCTTCAGGCCTTTGTCAAAGCACATCTTTATTTGAAGGCAGATTTTACCATTTGTATACATGACATGTTTGTCAATTCAGCTTCTTGTTAGTCGTGATTTTGGCCTGTCTGATAGGATTTTTATTGGGTGGATACCAGAGCTGCTGTTGAAGGATAGTTCTGGTTCTTGGGTTTAACATGAAGCAGCCATAGGATTCCTTTGTGATAACTAGAAGTTTCTCAAAATATTTCAGGATTAACATTTTTCATGATTATACAATGATAAATTCAAGGCCAATCTGACTCTATCTGTCATTTTTTAATTGTCCAGGCTAAATTTTTCCGTAGTAGAAATCAGCATTGTTTCTTTTAAGAGGAAAACTGGCTGGAATGGGGGTACATAAGAAACTGAAAGCTCCAATAACATGTTTGGTGCATTTCAAGGGAAATGGCAGCATTTGCTTAAACCTGTTGTGTGTTGTACCTTTTGGTGGAAACTAGAAAACAGGGGTGAAAAAGAATCTTTTCACTAGATCTGAATTATGAGCCCTGAAATTTTTTCTGGCCTCTTTATCTGTATACTTCCCTGTAGTTTCTTGCTTCATAAGCCTCTAAAGGCACTGGAGATGAAGAGAGAGAGTGGATTTGGTAGCCTGTTTATATTGTTGATGTAAATGGACTTTGAGTGCTATGAGACATGCCCACATAATTCTCAAGCAGGGGATTGGGCTGGAAAGACTGGAAAAAACTCCAGATATTTTTGTACATCTAAGACTTCTTTGCTGAGATCTGTGATCCGAGTGTGTCATGACATAGAAGCACTGCAGCTATTTCTTTCTGCCCTTAATATTTTGTGCTTCATGAACCCTTATTAATTAGGATATTAATTTCCATATGCAGTTTTGGAGCAATGCCATGCTGTGAAAGAGCTTTTTCTCACATGTCATTATTCAGGTTTTATTCCCTTAGCCCACACCCCTGTGCTATTTGTTACGGGACATGTCAGGTGCCACTTGGAAGATGAAAATTTTGGCAGAGAGGACAGAGGCTTTGGGAGGTTTTATGTAGTGTCAGGTTATTTCTTAAAATGCTGTAGATGCAAATTTATAATATTTGGAGTCTCTGCAGCAAGTAATTTGTGAACAGGTTTTAATTTTTTTTGCTGTAGGGACATTTATCAGCAGAATGTATGCAGAAGCCCTTCGTGCCAGCAGTTCTTCATCAAGGGGGCACCCTGGCATTTGTTGTTTGTTATCTATTGCACATGACTGGTTTGTTAAACAGTATTTGATTTGTTTCTTCTACCTGACTAGAGAAATGAACTCCTTCAATAGTAGAATTACAAAAGGGAATCAAGATATAACCACCTTTTTTATGCAGTGAGAATAACTACATTCATAAAGAAATGTCCCTGCATGGCTGCTCTCATCAGTATCTGCAGCCCCAAAACATCCATGAACAAGACACTGACTATGGTCTGAAAATCAATGCTTTTGTCTGTCTGCACACTGCTGGGTGTTGATTAAAGGCATCATTGAAAAGCAAAACTCTATTCTGTATGTCCAATTTACATTCAGAAGTTGGTCACCCCCCAAAGGGCGGGGATGCTGTAGGGTATGAAATACAATTTTGGAACCTAAAGTTTTCCCATATCTGCTACTGTGCCATAAAGACCATTTTGATTGCTTTGGTAAATAAGCATGGGATCTCAGCCCACATGCATCAAGATGGATCTTGGTCATTCCTGAGCAGCTGCAACCAGCACTGCTGGAGAATTTAAAACTTGTTGAATGTTAATCTCAGTTTGGCATGATGGAAAGGGAATTAGGCGCCTCTTTGACTTTTAAATGATCTGAAGAGGAATGTACTTGATACAGGTGGTAAGAATTATTCTTGGAGTCCTCAGATATTCCAGACACACGTCTATTTTCATTCCTCATAAACATATCCGTGGTGAGAGGGGTGGGGACATCAATTAAGAGGAAAGCCACTTTCCACAGTAGCAAAGGATCTGAAACAAGCATTCTGCGAGATTAAGCAGAGCAATCTCCAGAGGTTTTGCCAAACAAATTTTTCAGATTTCTTCAGGATTCTAGTCATGGCCTGTGATCTGAAATCTTTGCCAAGAATTCAGAAGAAAGAGGAAAAATACCCCAACTCTGTAGTTTTGAACAGGGAGGTGGTTTGTGGGTTTCATGGGATTGCATCAGAAGTCTGATCTTCCCGGCAAAAGATATTCTCTTTGCAAACAATGAATCCCCTAAAACCACAAGTGCCATGAAGTCAAGCAGCATGTGGTTTGGATAGGAGCAGGCCAATTTGTCAACTTGGTTTCATTCAAAGAGAAGGAAATAATGTGTGGAAAAACACTGAGATATAAAAAAAAACAAAAAACAAAACACCAAACACCTCAGGATACTTGCAACAGATGGATCCTCCTGAAGCAGAATATAACTTTGGTTTTACTCATGATGTTCCCCACAGAGCTGCTAGGTGATCTGAAGAATACATATTTATAAAGCACAGCTATTTTTTTTTTACTGGAACAGGGATTGTTATTCTAGGTAATACAGTATTTTGTGAGAATTTCAATTGTGGTTTAGAATCCAGTCTAAATATTGTGATGAATTTCTAGCAGATAGGCTCAACAGACAAACACTGTCTGAGGTGGAAGTGCTGTTGTGCATCTAGGAGCAACTGTGCTCAGCTGCTGTTTGTATTCCATAGACAGGGATGAGGATTTTGAGGCCTCTTTCTCCATATTACCATGTCATTCCAGCTGGTCACAGTACATAAAATTATTCTTTGAGGCAAAGGTTTGTTTCTTTTCTTACTGTTGCTAAACATGCCTGATACCCTCCCTTTCTCAACAGCAGCATTAAAAATGTTTGGAAAAATATTTATCAGTTTTACTTATTTAATTGTTGGCTTCTCCATCCTCTGGGAGGTAAAAAAAAGATTATTTAAATATTCTAGTCTGCAGAAAGAAAGCACTGTCCCACCTAGAGAGTCTGCAGAACTGCTGGGTGAAATCTTGGCTTCATAAAGTTAGAGAGATAACAAGAATATTTAGTTATGGCATAAGGCTTTAATGAAAAACATAGCCCACAGGAAAAGCAGAATTTCTCAGTGACTTTACTAAGACCAAAGAAGGAAAACAACACTTTTTAAAATCTAAAAATGAACTGAGCAATGCAAGTCACATTATTCTGACTGTGTGATGATGATAATTTCAGTCTGGAAGTTCATTTCGCTGTCTGTGAAACTGAAATCTTGGAAGTCCTTCTTGACAAAAGCCCTGCTCTTCATAAGAGAGCAAAGCCATTGCAAAGGTGAGCATCATGCTGCACTTGCTGGTCCCAAGTGCTTTAACTCAGACAATTCCTCTTTCTTGTGCTTTAGGCTTTGCTACTGGTATCCACTTTGCTTTCAAAATGTTTTAGACTTGGTATAAGCTGCAGGCAATCTCTACCCACATCTTCTTTATTATCCTTTAGAAAACCCATAAAACCTGTAGCAACAGCTTTTCAAATCTTGCAGGGGCCTTCCTTAATGTCAAAGGAGAAAAGTGAAACAGCTTTTTAAGCACTCATATTTTTGTTAATGGTTTGCTCACACTGACTCTCTTCTCAATGCACCCTGGGCTCCTCTTGCCCAGGAGAACCAGAGCACTTTGTGGTCTCAGGTAGCAGCTCAGAAGTGTGGCTCTGGCCAAGGACCTGTCCTAGCACTGCCAGTTCACCAGCAGAGATGTCACCTTTGAAAGATGTAGCCTGTGTTAAAGCCATGGGTTTCAGCTCCAGATTTGATACAGACAAAACAAAATAGAAACTTCATCGCTAACAAGGGAATACATCATACATGTCAGGGACATGGTCCCTGGTTTTCATTTTCCCTGGAAAAGAACCATTCTCCTTCACTGTTTTAAAATAGCAGCAGCATGGAAAAAGGGGTTGATGATGAGAATAGTATCCCTGACAAACACAAAATTGCACCCAAAATATTTTTCCTCTTCAATAAAATAACTCAAGAAAACAAATATGTATTCCATGAAGTAGCAGGCTAGATCATGACTCTTATACTAGCGTTGGCTTGTTCCCACTGGTTACTGGTAACTCCAAACCTCTGAGGCCCCTGTGCTTTGAATTCAGTGCAAACTCCCACACGGGTTGGCTTTTGGACTGACTGACTGAAGAGCAGACCTGGGAAGTTAAAGCTAAAAAGTGAGGTTGTCCAGCAATGGGCTGTGGTAAATCTTTGTGTTCTACATATCACACATGGAGAGAGGATATGGAATCTTTGGTTCCCTGGGCCTTGGAAACCCAGGGACAAATTTGTGCAAGCTATAAACATTAACTATTGAGCTCCTGTGAAAATCCAGTAAAGAAGCAGAAATGGATGTAGCCCAGTTTCTCTATACATAATGTTTGTGTTATTTAGTTCCAACTTAAACAATATCCCACCCAGTTTCTGAGCAGCCCAGAGAACATGGTGATGACTCAGTGGAGGGTAACCAGAGGTCATCAGACACCAGTTCAGTAGCAGTGTGGAGATCAAGACAAGCAAAATGTGGAAAGTACAGTGGTTTATACATGAATATGGGTGTAGGCCAAAGGAATAGGAGAAAAGTGGAAAGTTGGATTATCTTTGTGTTGCCCCACTCAGTGTTTGTTTGAAGTATAGTTACAGTCAGCAGAATGACAAGGGAGAACAGGAGTTCCCTCAGCTTCATTGTGGGTTTGTGTAGTGCTTTTCCTACCTCTGAAGCTGTTGAAAGAAGTGGGCATTTGCTGTCTTTCCTTTTATCCCTTCAGCTGCAATAAAACTCCCAAATCAAAATGCTGCTCTCAGCTGTGCAGTACCAAAACCTCAGTTAGACTCAAGAGCCAAAACTTAGACAACAAGAAGTGGGATACCTTGGATAGGGCTTACTTGGGAGTAGGGGAGAATAACAAACAAACAAACATCCTGGCATACTGATCCCAGGCTGGGCTGGGAACATAAGGACTTAGAAAAAAAACATACATGTCATTATCAACTGGACAATTTGGTCTGCAGCAGCTGAGACAATAACAGATAGAAAACATTCAGTGCTGCTGGGCATCTGATAGGAGATGCACAGCAGTCACCACCATCACCCATTTGGCTGGTGTTGAAAAAAAGGCATGTTTTCAGGAGTGGAAAATTTGTTTAGGAAACACTGATCCTAAGAAAATGGCCAAATATTACTATGTTATTGAAATCTTAGGTCACTTCTACCAAACCAGTTTTGGTTTGGGTTTTTTTTATTTTTTTTGTTGTTAATTTTTTTTTTAAGTGGGGTTTGTTTTGTTTTGTTTTGGGTTTTTTTGGTTTTATTTTTTTAGGGAATGTGTGTGTCCTCCCTTCCCCCATGCTATGATTCATGGAGGATGAACTTCTGCCTTGAATCCTCCTCTCTTGCTGTATTTCCAATCCTTTTTTTAACTCATAGTCCTTCCTTCCCACACCTGTTTCCAGAAGCAGGCTCTGTCCTGGCAGAGACAGAGGTATCTGGTTTACTAAAATTCCAGTTATGACCAAGTTTGAATGGAACAGACAGGATCCATCCTTTCTTTTTCCACAGGGTGTAAGTCATGTCTAGTAAGGAATAAACTCCAAGCTAGCGTTTGTTCAGAAGATAAAAGGGATGGGCCCAGCCCAGTTAAACTTGAGATGGCTCAAGAAGTGTCTGAGCCACATCCCTGTATTTTATGCGGTCTGATAAGTCAGCACAGTGCATAATATCCTTCATTCAGGCACCTGCAAGTGCTTTGTTTAGAGTCCAGCAATCCCAAATGCTGCTCAGATCGCTGGGCTGCCTCCCTTTCCTTTTTCTCAAATAGAAATTTGGCTTGGCTGACTCTTTAATTTAAACCAGTTGCCTATTACAACTGCTTTTACAGCAGAAATCTCTGGTTTCACAAGACTTCTTAAATCATGGTTACCTGCTGGAAGGATGTGTGCAGCAGACACAGGGCCTGTTGCTGTCCATAGTGCATCCATGGGTCAGCTGGTTGTCTCAGCTCTGCCAGTGTCAGGTGTCTCATTCTTTCTCTTCTCACACATACTGTTCTCATTTACTTTTTGCTCATAGTTTCTTTTCAGAAACAGAGAAGCTCAAACCAGCAAAGAACTGAATTATTAACTACACACGAGACTGTGAACTTGGAAGAGCTCTGTGAGGGTACATCCAGCAAATTTTGGGCTGTCTACAGAGTTTATCTGGGTGAACAGTGCAGTGGTGGATGGGCTTAATTTCTTTTCCTTTTGCCAGTTTGTTGTGAGCTGCTGATTTTGAATCATAGAATCACTGAATGGTTTGGGTTGGAAAGGACCTTTAAAGGTTATTTAGCCCAACAGCCCTGCAGTGGTAATAAGGGACCTCCTCAGCCAGATCCCACTGCTCAGAGCCCTGTCCAACCTGACCTTGGCTGTTTCTAGGGATGGGGCAGTTACCATCTGTCTGGGCAGCCTGGGCCAGGGTTTCACCAACCTCATTGTAAGAAATTTCTTCCTTATATCTAGCTTAAGTCTCCCTTTTTGTGTTTAAAATCATTACCCCTTGACCTATGGCTACCAACCCTGCTAACAAGTCTCTCACCATCTTCCCTGTAGGCCCCTTTAAAGTACTGAAAGAGCACAATAAGGTCTCCCCAGAGCCTTCTCCAGCCCAAACTCTCTCAACCTTTCCACGTTAGGAGACCTATATCAGCCCACTGACCATTGTTGTGGCTTCTTATGGACCTGCTCCAACAAGAACAAAACTTTGTCACTTTTCACTAAGGACTTTTTGTTCCTTATTTGCATTCCCCTTGTGTTTCCCACAGTCACAAAATCTTTTTCTTAGGTGTTTTTTTTCTTTTTCTTATGTTAAGACTCTGGACTTC
The DNA here is from genome assembly GCA_023637945.1 of Phaethornis superciliosus. Taxonomy (NCBI): domain Eukaryota; kingdom Metazoa; phylum Chordata; class Aves; order Apodiformes; family Trochilidae; genus Phaethornis; species Phaethornis superciliosus. Next base: position 13,265,035 of record JAJQWJ010000016.1, on the reverse strand, counting down.
CAAGGTGTTTTATTCTTACAGTGCAGACCTTATAATCCAAATAGACAATTCTCTTTATTCCATGTACACAATGTTTAGGCACCACAAGGAAGCAGCTTGTTGAAAGGAGGTGGTGGCAGAGCCAGAAACAAACTCCAGGTGTTGTGCCTTCCAAGCCAGCTCTTCACTCACAGCCCTCCCTCCCAGAGCATGTTTTGTTTGCAGCCATTTCCAGTTTTCAGTGCAGAAAAATAAAAAAGGTGGTATTCACCTCCCCTCACTTCAGAAACGTGAAAGTTAAGGAACTTGTCTGAGCTAGTTGTTTGGTTTCCCTCCAGAGCTGGCACCTTCAGGACGTGATTCAGCTTGTTTAAGGCTAAGTGAGTTAAATCACCACTTGCTGATGTCTGTGTCCAGCTGTAGGGGCTGCACATCTGTCTCCTGAGGTGTGAGGCCAGAGATATCACTGTCACAGGCAAAGAAAATAGCAGGGGGGAAATGTCCAGTCCCATAAAAGCTGCTGAGCTGTGGTTGTGTGGTAGATGCCATCCAGAGGTGAGCCCTCACCAGCTCCCAAAGAGCATCCCAGGCTTTGCACTGATTGGCATTTCATCAGAAGTGATGCTTCACCCTGTACCTTGCACTCACTTGCAGTATTTAATTCTAGGAAGATTCCAATAAAAACTATCCAGACTCTTTTTTTTTTTTTTTTTCCCTCCCCACTCTGAAAAATAAACCAGAAAAGGAACAGCAAAGGAAGACATTCAGCACATTTTAAAATATTCTGCCAGGAATTTTTATGAAGTTCAGGTCTAAGCATCAAAACATCAAAATCTCACAGTCAGATGAAGACTTAAAAGAAAGGTAAAGACCAAGGAGTAGAAAATTAATCCACTAAAAATCACATGCATCTTTTGTATGGTGAAGTTTCTGTCAGAAGTACTTTTGAGCTCAGACTGGATGTGGGTAGTTTTGGTCATAGGAGGAAAAAAATGTACTCAAAAATGAATGAGCATGTTTTCATCTTGGTAATTTAATAATGAACAAGGAAAAAGAAGACTTGAATGCTGGATAAGCAGTCAAGAGCTTATGACCTAAATATAGATGAAAAATATTCTGGAGGTGCTTCTATTACCTCCTGAAGAGAGGGAGCTCACAGTCAGTAGTAGTACTTTAGCTTTGTAAGGACTATCTCTCCGAGTTAAGGATTAGTGCAACAGGTGTAATTAGGCAATCAGTTGACAATTGTTACATAGTTTCTGTCTTTTCTTCCTCTAGAACATCCTGCTTTGCTTTCACTGCCAGAGCTGCCTGAGCTGCTTTGAAGAGTCTTAGATCAGTAGGAAAATTTAAATATATATATATTTGATCCACTTGATAGTCACCAATAACTTGTTTGGGTTCTTTTGGTTTGGTTTGGTTTTCCCTTTGTCATTTTTCTCTTAGAATAAGAAGAAATAATTGCTTTTAAATTTTGAATTTACATATAAGACAGGAGGGCTGGTGGTGTTTTGTTCTGAATATTTCTTCTTGCAGCACAAAAGGCACCAGTTATGTATGCAAGATATGGTGAGAGAGCTACAGACAGAAAATGATGCAAACTATTTTGTCCAACTATCAGTGCCAGCTGATTTAGATAAGACCCAGACAGCTATAGGTTCTTATGTACCTTATCTGCTCCTGGATTAATATTCAATAGTTGAGAGCCAGGATATGTTTAATCTTTTTTCTTTTGGGTGCCTGTGAAAAATACATTCAGTGCACCCTTACCAGTTCTGCTTACCTTGGACTGTAAGGTATATTGTCTAATTTTATTTATATAAATATTTATATTTAATTTCAGCCTTGACTAAGTTAACATATCCAGTATATAAAAAAGGGGTGGGAGGGTAAGAGTAGTTTTGGTTTTGGGAAACACAGGGTCACTACCCACATTTTAGGAGCAGTCAGGAACATGGATAACAAGCGTTTGAACAGTTTTGAAAATTCACTCCATCTTATTTCAGGGCTAGGCAATAGGGAAAGATCATAAAGCTAACAAAAGACAACAGGGAAGGACAAAGAGCAAGAGGATTTAGGCAAAGACTCCTGAGTATCAAATCTCTTGTCTGGATGAATAATGCACTTTGTGCAGTCTCTGGGATGTGCTGAGGGCAAATTAAAGATTGTAGGTTAAATAGGATGTGTGCAGAGGGATTGTTTGTTAGGACATACGATTTTTAAATCTTTAAAATGCTGCATTGAATGTCTGTTTGGGCTAGAAGGGATGTGCTAAGTAATAAAATCTCATGGTGACCCTCAGAGAAGAGAGGAAGCCCATGAATGGCAGCGTGAATCAAGTAAATATGAAAAGACAAGCTGTTTGTATTGAATGTAACAGGCAAGAAGGAACTAAAAATGCTCTGTGTGGGGGTGAGGGTAAATGAGGAGAGAAGTCAGCCAGGGGAACTGCTCTGGAGACCAAGCCTTGAGGTACAACCTAAATGGCCACTTACAGGATGGCAGAAGAAAATAAGTCTATTCTTGGCTCCTGTAACTGAATGTTATCTGAAAGGTCTCGAGTGATAATGAGAGAAGTTCAGTGCATCCTTTCAGGCAGTGTTCTTTAATTAATTTCTGCTTTTGTAGAGGTATTTTCAAGTTTTTGATCAAGAATGCCCTTTGATCTTTGCCCTTGCTGGAATAAACTCTCCTTGATTTTCACCTTGAGCAAATTGAGTACTTGAAATGACACATAGCTGAAATTAGGTAATACTAAAAAAATCCACACTATTCTTGTTTCCCTAAAAGCACAGGACAAGAATAATGTTGGAGATTCTGGGCAGGAGCTGTGCTAGGTTTACTGCAAAGCTGGAAGTGCTGCTTACAGGGGGTGGATCCTTCAGAGCCACATTTTCACATATCTCAAAATGTTGGAGGATAGAGCTTGAATTGCTGGTAACTTTTGAAAATTTGGCTGCAAGTGGCTTTTTGCTAAAGCTGCTGGGACATCCACTCTGTCCCATTGGAACCTCTCTGGATAGCCAGGTTTCACAGAACCACAAAAGTAGAAAGACAGTGATACTCTCTGTAGCATGAACTGTGAGGCTGCAGCTCTCATGCTGCCAGCTAGATGATGATTTGCCTATTCACCCCATTTTTGTTGTTCACTCTCCTGTAAAAAGTAAACTCTTACTGTATGTCCACTCACTTCACCCAGTTCTCCAGCGTAGATGAAGCAGTAGTTGTTTGTCATCCTTCCCAGTCTGCCACAAGCAGACCTGAGCAACCAAATTAAAAAGAGGTGAAAGTCGAGTTGCTCAGATGGGTCACCTGCCTGTTGTGAGAGGAAGCAGAGGAGTTGGGCGGTGTGAGAGAGGGCACAGCCAACTTCCCAGGGGTGCAGCCCATGTCTAATTTAGTAATAATGAAACAGGTGGCTCCTAGGGAGATCAAACTCACTTTGAATGCCCAAAAGGGACCCCACAATGCATTTTAACATGGGAGGGTTGGAACCACAGCTTTTTCTCTCTCTCTCTTTTTTTAATTAAAAAAGATTTTTGACAAGCTGGTGGCAGATTTGAAGTTTCCTACTCAGAAAGAAATCAAAGCAACTGTTTCTTAGCACGCTGTATTTCCAGTTATTAAAATGTGTGCAGTCTTTACCCATTGCCACTGGGTAGCCCCTGATTTCAGTTTACCAGGCTGGGGGAACCTGCAGTGTGTGCTGCTCCCAGGGAGCTGCTGGGGACCGGAGGAAGCCTTTGACAGGGTCAGGTGGGATCCGTGAGCCGAGTCCTCAGGGTTGGTTCACAGGCACGAGGGATGGGCTGGGTTTGCTTGGAAGTTCAAGCTCAATGAACTGAGACTTTGGAGAACAATTCCTTTGGCTGCTGCTGCCATCCTGGGAAGCCCTCTGAAGCTCTCCTTCCTAAGAAACCCCCCACCCTCCTCCCTGCCTCCCTCCCTTCCTACGTTCACAAGTTTTCCTGACAAAAGAGCAATTACAACCTGACGGAGACAACTCACAAAGAGACTATGGATGACCCCTAGGAGAGGTTTACAGGACTCAACACATGGCCAGTCACCAACAAAGCCAGCCCTGCTCCCATTTGATCACAGAAGAGCCTCCCAGACTGGCATGCTTGACCAAAAACTGGCCGGGTGACTCATTTGTCTGGCAGCTCTGTGATTCATGAGCCTCCAGGAGGAAGGGAGGAGGGAGGTAAATGCTTTTCAGATCTGAAGTTAAATGTGAGAGAAACACATTCCCCAAAAAGCAGACGCTTGACTGTGTCCAATTGGTGCATGAATACCCACACAAAGCCAGGGCAGGAGTCCTGGGGTGACGCACAGGAGGCTCCTGAGGCAGCCATGCTGCGGGCTGCACCTTTCCCAAGTCTGTGGTTTAGAAGACCTCAAGTGTATAAACAGGAATAGAGGAATAGTGCCTTAAATCTTACCCTTGTGTGCTCCGTCCAGTCTGGCTCTGGGGTTTCCCTGGGAACACCCTGTTCAGGTCTGCTTTGGAGCTGATATTTGGGGTTTTGCCTAATATTTGGGTCAAAATCCTCAGATGACTTTGTCTAGCTACAATTTAAACTTCTGATTTGCACTAATAATTTTGGGTCCCTCTCTTATCTATGAAGCAAACATTAACTGTGGGCAAGTGTCTCATCCTCACAGTAGGTAGGATGAACCCACCCGTGAAGTCCTGTGGACCAGCTGGCTTGCCTTATTGCCTCACTATTAGGTGACAAGTGTCAGGTGAGGGGAATCCAGCCTTGGGCATCTGGGAGGACTTTTCCCTCAGTGTGGTCTCCACCCCATGGGGAGTTCAGGGTGGCTGCTGTGTCCTCACAGAAATCCTTGTGCTTCCCATTGCCATGTCACTCAGAGTCAGCCCTTGAAAGGGAGTATGTTACTTATGGGTCAAAACACTAAATTATTTAGCAGTTCTTGCCAGATGGTTTTAAAACAATAAATGCTAAGAATAGGCAGCATGCTCTCTCTCAGATTTTGCCTAAGTGTCTGTTTGCTGCTCTTGTGCCAGCAATTTGTTCCTGTCCTCCACCTTTAGGGTGTGTATCCCCCTCAGCTGCATGCTTCAGGGCACAGCTGTCCTGGGCAGGGGCTTGGGACCCCCCCAGTGTCTTTTTATTTTCTTCCCCACTGGTCATTTATTTATTGAGATTCTGGGTGATGTGTATGTTGTGTCACCCACCTTTAGTGCCTGGATTTCACTGCCTGAGGCTGGGCAGGAGCCATCGAAGCCATTAAAGGGGCCTGGGAGAACCAACACAGCTTTGAAGGACTCAAGTGTTTAGTTTTTCCTTTCTGTGGTGTGTCTGGCCAGAAGACACCACCTGGGATGGAGAAAACTGTGACCAGAGGCTGTGCTGAGCTCTGCAGGTCACACTGGGCTGCCTGCAACCATGGGAGTTACCTGCACCCACCTGAGCAGAGGGTGGGGAAGACACTGCCATTCACACCCAGCTGATGGGCTCTGAAACAAAATCATTTCCAAGCTTGAAGGCTGTGGATGAAGTTAATGACCTGGGGTTAAAATAAGTCCAAGCTGCTGGTGGTGAAGTCCTTCCCTTTAAGAGATTTTGCTGTTTTGCTTCAGCAAGCAAACAAGATCATCTGCCCTGGGATGTTTTGGGACACACAGTAAATGCTTCCTGAAGCTCAGAGCTCCGTGTTGTCAAGACAAGATTAACATCTGTCCACATCCAGGGCTCCACCATCAGACCCTGGCTCCCAGGTGAGACTTTTGCCACAAAACATTTGTTTGTTTCTCTGGCACAGGATGTGCTTTGTCAGGAATCAAAAGGAGCATTTGTTTCTTTTTGGTTTGAGTTGGCAATCACTCATAAAACCAGATAGTTTGCATTTAGGCACAGGTTTATGAGCCTCCACTGCCAGCTCTCATGCTTTGCTTTGTGGGACTTGCAGCCCTCAGCCAACTCAGGGGAATAGTGCAGATGATGGAGCACATTTAACTGAATTTCTGTTTCTAAGAAATGTTACACTAGGCAAAGGACTTGGAACTGAATGAAAGTGGTGGATCTAATTTTAGACAGTACCTATGAATGAAACTTGAAACGAGCTGTTCAGGAAATACCTTCCCCTGCAATGGTGCCAGGGAGAGGATGTGATTTAATGCTAAATTAGCCAGTGCCTGTGAACAGGTTAGTGAGAGAATATTTTTTTTTCTACTTTCAACTAGATTATTTTATAAAACAAAGTCTTTATCTCTTTATCTATGTCCATGTCCTTCTAAAAAAAGCTGCAGGTCTTTCACTTGCAGGGAGTCAGAGTGCTTCAGTGCCATGTGTTATCTTTCGATGCTTCTTTGTCACTGTGCCCCGTGCATCTTGTCCCCCATCCCTCACACCTTATATCACACAGCTTCCTATGTCTGTAGTTTGAGACAGACATGAATTAGCTCTGTACCTTTCTGCAGTCTTTGCAGACAAGCACCATGTTATAAGCACCTTTCTGAATAAATGGACTAAACACAGAATAAATTAAATATAGCAAAAATAATAGCTAATAATAGGAAATCAGATGGTTCAAAGCACACCATTTTATCAAAGAATTATTTGCAGTTATAATAGTTCAGCTGCTCCTGCCTAACCCTTGACAAAATCCTCAGCCATCAGCAGTGGAAGGTTTAGTCAGTAAAATACAGAAACATTTTGTAAGCTTTTCTGTTCTATCACTGAATAATCTATGGTTTTGCTGGTTTGATTCTGGGGCTGTTGATCTCTATTGGTTCAGTGATGCAAACCTGGTTTGGCAGATGATCCACACCAGATAAAACTTGCTTACAAAAGGTTAGATTCATACTTACAGAAATGTCAGCTGAGAGGTTCATAGGCTATAACATAGCAGGTAAAATATACTTTTCCTTAACAAAAAGATAGCAGGGTGCCTCTGAACTTCCTCATTACAGTCTGTGGAAACTGCCTGAGTAATCTATTTGAACTGATTCCTATAGGATTTGATTTCCAAGTGCTCTAGGACAGGCGACCCAGATTGCAGGGGAAAGAAGTGTAAGGTGAGTGGGAATGTAGAGTTTCAGGCTGGCCTTCAAGAGGTATCTTTTGCCTCATATCTTGTGACAGCATGAAAATTGCAGTCAGGAGATCACCAAAACTGTTGTTACTCGACTTCTATACAATCATGGTTCTCTCCCAGTGATAATTTAATTTAGGCTGTTATCACACTCTCTGGCAGAAGCAAACTAGCAGCCCTATGCAGGGAGCTCACTGACAAAACTCCTGGGATGATGTTCCAAGCTCACCAGGTTCTGGATGCACACCCCAGCCTGTGAGACAGGTACAGACTGCTTCCACACCTTCTCTCCCTGGGGGGCTCTTACCCAAACTTTGCTGCCTGAAAGTATCTGTGCTAACCAAGGGTGGCCTGGGCATGTGTTTTAATATCTAAAAAGCACTTTTGCTCTTTCTGAGCTGTAGCTGCAGTCACTTGGCAGGTCACACAGGGCTGGCTGCCAGGGGCTCCTGCTCAGGGCTGTCATTGGAGCTGGGACAGGCTCCAGAGGGGAATCACAGCCACCCTCTGCTCTCCGGTTGTGATGGACATGGCTGTGCCAGGGCTTCGGGTAGATCTTCAGCTGGAGAAACGTTTTCAGCTGTGGTGGAGGTCTTGGACAATGCTGTCTCTTGGAGGTAGGAGAGAGCCAAAACTAAGGACTGGTGAAGAAGAGAAAAATGAGATGGGTCAGGTCTCTGAGCTGAGTCAGTATGAATTCTGTGAAGCCATGGTGATTTATGCTGTGAGAGGATGTAATGTGCTTAGGGATCATCAAATGGAGAGAGCAATATAAAAAAAAACTATGTGATGATGGTGATTACATTTCCAAAGAGCTTTGTTTGTCTCCTTATGCCCTTTTTGTTTTCCAGAATCCTGCTGGCTTTGTGTCCCATCTCTCACCCATGATCTATTTTATATCTGAGTAAATTTTAATTAAAAAGCTATAATATCACCTGGTTACAGTACAGATAGCAAAGAGAGAGATCAGATATATTGCTTGGTTTATAGGTGGTAAATGCCTCTCTATCTCATATTTGTGTTTGATTTATTGCTCTAAGAGTGTACCTACACATGGGAAGTTGCATTGCCAGAACAATTCAGGCTCACTTAGTAAGATGGAGTTCTTAGAAGAATCCAGAAAGACTGTTCCGTCTGCTTGTGAGGAATATATGGTGATCTGAAGATCTGATTGAGTAGGAAGAAGTGCACCTACCCAGCTAAATAAGAAAACTTCAGCTTTGAATCTCTTTCACCTGTATAAAAGGCACTTGGTTGGTTTCTGGGGTTCTGAAATACATAGATCGATGCCCAGAATGTTGGTCCTGTTGAAGATACAGAAGGTTATTGATTAATATCAGTGGAGTGAAGATTCCACTTAGGTTCTTTCCCCTTCTCCTTTCCAGTGCAGAGCCCTATTGCAAAAGCTGTTTCTTTCACCTAATCTTGTGAGTATTAAAGCAGCTCTTGAAAAGGAATGATCTTGTTTCCCAAATGAAAAAAAGGCAATTGAAAGCATTCAGCAATTTTTGGCTCTTAGCAAAACTATCTGACTGGAACCAGTTTCTTCACTGAAGGCACTTCAAATGCAGAGATTTAAACTGGGATTTCCCAAAGCCACTTGGGGAAGCATGTATCAGTGTTGTCTGGACTCAATGGGAATAATAGGCATCTCTTGAGTTCCTTTTAGAAGCTTACCTCTGCACTTTTTCTATTGTTAAGTAAGAACAAACTGTACATCTTGGGGTTTGCTTATAATTACTTGTTACCTATAAAATCCACAACTGCCATGAGCTGTTACTTCTCCATCCCTTCCATAATAAAATTCTGGGAAGTAACACCTTTTAGCAACAGACAAACCTGCCTTAATAAGACAAAAGTCTTGTACTAGAAGTCCAACTTGGCAGAAGTTGACAGAAGTCCATTGGCAGCACTTCTGGTTAATGCTGGAAATTCTAAAAATCTGATTAAACATTTCTGGAATTTCTGGGAATACACTGAGATGCTGCATGGGCTGGTTCTTCATAAAGTTTTCAACAAAATAGCTTCTGTTGGGGCTTAAAAGATGCCCTCCAAATAATCCATCTCTCTAATTTCTTAATGTGGTTCCTTACATTTCCTAACCTGGCTCCTTTAAATTACTTCAGTTCTCCTTTGCAAAATGCATAGACAAATTAACCACATATATGAGGAAGGAATGTTCCTCTGTCCCACAAAACAGATTAAATACATTGATCCAAAATCACCCCTGGAGTAACTCCTGCGAATTCAGATGAAACCCATGAGTTAAGTTTATTAAAGCAGCATTTCTGATACAGATTGGAAATTGAAGTCGAATGAGGTTTTACAATAGTAAAATGATTGTTTATTAGTGATGAGTGAATCACAAAATGTCTGGCAATGTATGTTGACCTTAGAAAAAGAACTGAAAAAGTCTGAAACCAGATCAGGTCTCTCTGAATCTGTATGTCAGGAAAACTGCCTGGAAGTAAGACTGTGTCAGGGCTCTCGTTTAGACATACTTCTGAAATATCCAGAATTATAAGGTTGGATATAGTCATATCTCAGCAAGTACTGAGAAATTAGGGATGGTGAATTGAACTGGTAAATAAACAAGAACAAACTCGTTCCTAAATTTTAAACTACTGTGATCTTTTGGAAGTAGTCACACAAATCTCTCAACCATGCCAAAGCTGCAGAAGGGAATATAAAAGCAGGGAAACAAAATTAGTTCCTAATTCAGACTTAATAAATAAACAATGCAAGTTCTTTCCAAACTTTTTTTTTTTCCTTTCTTAAACACTGTCAAATCACAAGTAGCTTTTGAAATGTCTCTGTAGAGAAATCAGCTTTGTTATTGGAGTACCATGATTTTATGGCTTGTGATGCTGTCCCCTCACCATCCCACTGATGGCAGTGGAGTTGTAGGGTGGCCCATGTGTGCAATCAAAGAAAAAATACTGCATGATTTGGCAAGCTGTTGGGTCCAGCAACTCAAAGCTATGTCCAGTGTAGCTAAATCTTGTTACAAAAATTAATCTTTGGGGTACCTCACAGTGCCCTACAGTAATAATCCTGATTACAACTAGGCCTTAGCTTAATTCCTGTAGTTATCAATTTTATGGCTGCACAGGAAAACAGACTACTGGATTTACAGAAGTTGCTTTTCATTTCTGTTCAAGTGCAGCTGTTGCTCCCTGTGCCCAGTAGGATCCATCTTTGTGCTGCTTTCAGAAAGTTCCTGAAAGGATCTTTATTTCACATTTTAATTCATGTATAAGGCTGTAGTCTTGGTCTTCCCATATCACTCTTTAACATTTCTCCAGGAGAGGGCTGTGTGGTCAATGTCATATTGTAGAAGCATTTTGTTGGGAAGAAGCTCATCCAGCCTTGCAGTGGGAGCAGGAGGGAGAGAGAAACCCTCAATAGATGGGTGCTCTGTGTGCTGCTGGTGTACAGAAGGGATATCTCAGCAACAGTAAGACCTAATCCAAGTATTTTGCCATTCCATATGTCCCTCTTTTGTACCTCCCAAGAATGCTGAAGTCTGGAGTCAACAACCCAGACACAACTAGATACCCTGAGATCAGGACTCCCCAGATCCTTCTATACTGTTGTCCAAGACCTGGCATAATAAACTGCAATTATTATTATTATTATATCATATATTTAGGTAAAACAGAGCCTCACCCTTCCAGGCTGGACAGACCTTCTCCTCCCTGGAGAGGTGTTAGCAGGTTCTCTTTGTGCTCTGGCCATGAGAAGATCTTACCTGGCAGCACAGAGAGACATTTGTTTTCCCAGAGCTAAGCAAGGATACCTAGCAAGCTCCTGGAATAAGTGTTGAAACAAATTATTTCAATGAAATACTGATCTTCTGAATCAAAGAGATTTGGAGCCTCAGGGACATTTTGTGCCTTGGGAAGAAAATTTTGTATCTATGGAAATACATCTTCTAAAGCAGTGATTTCCAGCAATGGGAACAGAAGAGCAAAGTCTTGCACTGAATCACAGCCCAGAGAGCAGTATGAGCACTCTGGTGGGTTTTTCAGTGGATGAAGCCAAGAGAGAACTTGAAGTTTAACAAGGGAATATATAGCCAAGCAGACTTTTCTTTTTTTCATATGCATCTTTCTTCGGCACCAGGAATTACGTTTAAGTATTTGCTTTGTAGGAAATAAATCCATTCTTTGCTCCTATCTTCATTTAGCCTGAAAGGAAGTCAAGTTCAGAGTTATTCAACTCCTGGTCTGTAAAGCTGGAGTTCCTTCACCAGAATCCAATATTTAAGGTACCCAGAAGGCACAAAGGGGCTTCTTGGACAAACTACATGAGTCAGTTTGCAGGCTGGAGTCTTGGTCTTCCCGTGACAAGCATTAGTCAGAGTGTTCCTGGCATGTGGCAGGACAGTGGAGAGAGAGCCTGAACCTCGAGGGTCTCCTGCGAGTTGGATGCCTCCCACCATCCCTTCTGGAGGTGGCTGCAGTTCAGCAGTGTGCAAAATGATCCCTCGGCAGAGGTCACAGAGCAGTTCTTGTCTGCTGAGCAGGAGCTGGGGTCTGCTGGGCTGAAAAGTGCTCTGCAAACATCCCTTAATATTCTTGATTAAAGAAACTATATATAGATCCTTTCAGAATCGACAGGGTTGCATTACCAGGCGGATAACAGAAAGCACAGATTTATCAGAATTAAATGGAAGAGAACACACTGTCTAAGGCAGCAAGGCAGTTCAGACAGCTCTGCAGCAGCCTAAACACATGACAGACTCAAGCAGCTCCCACTGCTGCCAACACAACTGCTGGCGGGGGCTGCCAAGAAGCCAGATGCTGCTGCTGGAAAAAATATCTTCCAGAGTTTGGCATCAAGATCCTGTGATTACCATCCAAATGGGAGGAGATGGAGTGGTAGAATGTAAGTTTAGTATTTAGCACCCCAGAACTGTGCAGCAGCCTTTGAAGGCAGAGGAAAAAAGTTCAAGCAAATATTTTTGCTAAAAATATGTTCAGAGAAATGAACTTTTTTTAATAGCAGAAAACCAAACTATTATTAAAACAACGCAAAATATTTTATGTCTGTATCAATTAAATGAGTAAAACCAAAGAGGACTGTGGATTTTTTACTTGAGTAGATTTTGTTAAGGAATAGTTTTATAAAGGTCAGAGCCTGAGCTCTTTGTCTCTCGTGTTGTTGCTAATGGAAAGTTCCACTGCAGATAGCATCACAGCAACTCCCCTACCCAAGACAAATAGAGATGGGTCAGAGCATTCCCACGTGAGTTTGGGAAGGGTTGAATTTAGATCAAAAGTCTACAGCTAGCCCTTCTCTCCTTGACAAACAGAGGCCATATACCTCAATGCAAAGTGACCCAGGGTTTAGGGGAAAGTTGAGTCCCAAACCACCCAAGCCTGGTTCCAAATCTTGGAGCTTAAACCCATGTTTGAAGGGCATACAATAGAGGAATGGGCCACTTCTTTAAGAACTTTGAGGTTGCTCCTGAATCTCCTCCTTTCTAGCAACTGTGGCAGATACTTTCATAACCTGTAACTATAAAAGGATTTGGAGTCATCCCCTCTGTCAGGTGAGGTGTCTCCCCAGCTTGGCTGCCTTGCTGAGGCTCATGGATATGGACTCCATGGACATGGTCATTATGAGTGCTCAGCACAATGAGAAAAGCAGGGGAGGCCCTGGCTGCTTCTCTGGCTGACTACAGTCACCTCTTGTCTCTAGTTTTACGTTTCTGTACCTGTGTTAGTTCTGCTCCATGCCTGGGAATTACAGTAAGAGTAGTAATAATAATAACAACAACCCAAGTAGGAACTCAGAAACTTACAGCTAGAAAGTTACCAGGTGAAGGGTCTTTTATTTTACTTGTGTTTTTTGTTGCTTATTTTTGTGACAGATCCATATTTCAACAAACACTATCTCCTTGCTTGTTGTAGCATCTCAGAAGAGAGTCAAAAAAGCCATTAATCATGATCTCCTGTACTCGGCTTTCTGACCACATCAGATTGTTTCGGGGGGGAAGTGGTCAGGGAAACAGAGAGCATCTGTTCCCTCACTTGGGAACTCCCCCAGGGATGATGCTGATCAATGCCTTTTCCTTCGGGGAGGTTTGGGAAAAGGAGAAACTGGTTGCAAACCCACAGCTGTCCTTGAGGGTTCAGGCTGCATTATCCCTGGCCAGTGCCACGCTTCTGGGCACAGCCTAAGCCCCAGCTGGCTTGGCTGGTGGGGGTTGTCTCAATGAAGGCCACAAGAATCTCAAGAAACTCCAAAACCTGGTGTGATTTTCCAGCAGCTTTTTGACAGAGTGGACCACGTGAGCTGATAAATTCAGCTGTTGATTCTACAGCAAGAATATAATATAATTCACAAGTGCCCCACTCCTCCTTTAAGGTCACTAGTTACTCACCTACATGTGGCTGATGCTTCAGTCCTCACCAGGTTCTGTTTGGACATTGCTGTTTCATAAAGCTGTTTGACTTGGAAAAGGAAGAAGTAGGGGTGTTTTTAGGTGAAATGACTGATACTCAACTCTGCTGCCCCATAGCCCATCCTGGAGCTTTCCCAGGCCTCAGCCAGGTTGAGAGTTTTGATGGCAATGATCTCAGAGTTTAATTAGTGTAGGATGGTGGAGAGCACTGCTTTTAAAAAGTAGAAGCCATGGGTGGCATCTTATCCCATTGACTTACCACCACTTGCCATCATATGCTGTAGCTTGGGTAAGGTGTTGACCCTGGCAGTGCTCATAGTCCCAGATGGACAGAGCATCTGGACATGACTTGTTACTTCACACAGGAAAGAAATTTAATCTGATCCCATTTATATAGAGGATTTTTTTTTTTTTTTGGCTGATAAAAAAAGCAATTTATTATCTATCTCTGCATTATCACCTTTCTAGATTTCCCATGTCACTCAGCTGTGTGTGTTCAGAGGCAAGGGTGCCCTCCCAAGCTCAGGCTCAGCTTTCTAGCTTCAACTCCTTCTTCCATAAATGTTATTTCAGCATCTTCAGTAATAATTATGTTTATTCCATTTCAGAAACCAGTATCAATTAATATAATTTGTTCTTCAGATCACCTTGAAGTCCTTGATGCTGATTTAATTCAACTGAGCATCTTAACAGAGGCACCTGGAGCTCCCTTCATTATGGAGCCTCTCCTCCATCACTTAATTTTTATCTGGTGTTCAAGTCAAATGCTACATATTGCTATTAGGGCAACCAATTTTTATAACAGCTACTGGAAATGTAATTTGATTGCTTCACAGAGAAAGGCTTATTCAGTAGGATACTTCACAAAAAAATGGCCAGGTTTTCTAGGACTTTTAATAGGTTTTCAGTTGTATTTTGGGAAAGAAAGATGGGGGAATGAGCCTTTGCAATGATTAACCAGCCACCTGCCTCTCCAAGGAGTGCCCTCCACAGCCACTCTGGGAGCTTGCTGTGCTCTCTATGCCTTTTCCAGCCATGCAGGACATCTGGATACCGTATGTGAGTCTTTCTCTTGGTACCTGTATGTGTTGAAGAATCTTAGCTGTAAATGTACTTGTCTGCAGTCTATTTCATTAGGAGGCAAGATGTCTCTTGAAATAGGTTCTGAAGTTAAGATGCTGTAAGATTTGGGTGGTTTCGGTGTTAGCATATTCTGTCTGCTTTGCAGATGTGCCATAGCCAAATTCCTGATCAGAGCTGTAGCACGAGTCCATGAATTCTGAGTGTCTGAGACCTAGGTTTTGAGCTGCCTTTGCACAATAACATCTTCATGTGTTACCTATGACTCTGTGGACACAGTTGAGTTATTGTGAGTTTAACTTAGCATCTCAGCTACTCATCAGTTTTTGCCCATGCTTGCTTTTCCCTTGAAGTAAAACTACATCAGGTTTTGTTCTTAGAGTAACAGACAGCTCTAAGGTGTTGCAAACTGAATTTACACAAATTGTGTTTATCTCACTGTAACTTCCCTATGTACCATACCCCTTGTAAGATTTCATACTTGGATGAACCCACCAGACTGTACAGGAGCCATGAATGAAAAAGTCATGCATGCTGCATGATACAGGCCTTCTAGCCTCAGAGCTGGCTGATCTGATCTTTGCTGAGGACGTGGCCAGTACCCTCGAGAGTCTCACTACATGTAATTTTCTCTCCTTCAAGGATGGCTCATGGATGATGCCCTTCCTAAGACTGTGCTAGCCTTTGAAATATCCTGTGGTCTCATTTCTGACTCTTGAGTTAAGTAGTGTAATTCATGCTGCAATTAACCCATTGCCACTCATAGCAATCACGTTTTATTAAAGATGATGTTCAAGACAGGAACAGATTTCAGGAACTGTTGGTTACTTCTTTGTGTCTGTCTGTTGGTATTTGGTTGCCAGGAGATACAACTGAAGCTCACCTTCCTAGGATGCTCTATTTTTCATAATTCTGTCTGAGAAAAATACCTTTATCTATATCCAGAACTGACTTTTTTTGGTTTCTGTATATCATACAGAGATAATTTTCTTGGGCTGCAACACACAAGCCTTTAAAGTACACATACCAAGCATTTAAGGCAGCTATAGTTTTTTTTTCCTGGGAAGCACAACTCTACTCATTAGGTGCAAGTCACCTAGACTGAAAAGCCACTGGTCATTCCCTCAGGACATCAGCTTCACTCTGGCAGCTCCAATTACCTCAGCAGAATCGTATCACCCATAACAACCTAAGTAAATCAGGAAGTCACCGAACAAGGGAAGTAATTACAGCTTCTTTCAGTACTGAAAAAGCAACCTGTTCTTTTATGACCCATCAAAACCATGTGTTTGCCTTTAGTGGTTAAAAGAAAGGGTGTGCAATTTGGGAATAATCCAGCTATGAAGTTTCCTTAGTAATTGGCAAGTCGTGAAAGATTTTCACTTCTACAGTTTAGAGGCGGTGAGCATGAGATTAATTTAATTTTCTTTTAGATTAGCCTTTATGGGACAGTTCAAAACCAAAGAATGACATTTTCGAATGGTGAAGCCACATTTCACCCATTTGACTTAAAAATTTTTTCCTGAACTGCCTTTCCACTTCATTCATGATTTGATTTAGCCACACTGTAAACCAGAATGTCAATCAGTCCCTGTAGATGTATCAAGCATTCAGATTTCAGAAAATATTTACCCTTTCAGAAAAAGGTCTAACATGTTACTCAACCCTAATAGTAGCATTATCAGTTTACGCAACTCACTCTTGTTTTTCAGTTTTCATTTCAACACACCCATTCATTTGATCCAGATTCAACTGATTCTAGGCAAAACAAACAAACAAAAAAATTGTTTGTAATAAGTCAAAGTGTATTTTTAGAAAACAATTTTCAGATGTTCAGGTTACAGGCATGTGTCTGGTTTAATGGAAGGAGCTCCTGTGAATCTGAGCATGAACTATTTATTCTTTTTTGAAATAAAAAGTTTGGCCACACAGGGTACTTAGCACTGTGCTTAGACTGAGCATATGACTAATCTGGCTGAAATCAGTGAGATGACTCAATTTACTTAAAATTATGTGCATCCCTGCCCCAGGGCCAAGATACAGGACATTTAATACTGGGGGAACATTTTTCACCTAAATTACAGTTCATTAAATATTTTATCTTGGAAGACTCTTTAAAAATAAGAATAACAAATATATTAGAATATTGCTCTCAACCTTTGGTAGAGAGGGGCTTAAAGATCAAGTGACTGCATCTTAATTTTCATTTAAAAATTCAGGAATTAGAAAATCATGTTATATAGTTCTGTATTTATTCAATACTTGTGTGTCACATTGTCAATGTTCTTTCTATCATATAATCTACTTGACAAAGGTAGCCTATTTCTTCTGTTACTGAACTATCTGCAAATCTCTGCCTTTCCACAGGTGTGTTTGTTACTGATGAACCCAATGGCTGTATCTCCAGTAGGCTGTGACCAAGCACTGAACTGTAGAGACATGTTCCCTAGATGAGGCAGCTGATGTCCCTGAGAATCAACTAAAACCTCAGAAAGTGCCTCCGTGCTTAGATCTGCACCTTCCCGAAAAAACATCCTTGTTTCCAGCATGCCAAAACCTTCCTACTGCTGGAAAATTTGCAGGAGTTTTTGTATATTTCAGTCGCCACTTGAAATGTTTTGAGTGCTGTCGATTAAACTGGGCACAAAGGTGTTCCTCAACTAAGACTGAGGGCAGCATTTGCTTGGAGCAGCAGTGCTGGCTGCTGATGAAAATTTGCAGGGAAAAGGAAGATGATAGCACCCTTTGTTGCCAAGTTGTTCCCAAAGACTGCAATCCTCTGTGCTCCCTCCACACTCCTCTCTGCTGGGGTTTTCCCAGACGCACTGTATGTTCACTGATTCATTCTCTCCATTGCTGAGACACCTAAACATTTCCAGAGGAAGTCAAGAAATCAGGTCAGCAGAGTGGAAGTAACCAAGGAAAAAAAACACATATTCTTGTATTGGGAAGAAAGTCAGAAAAAAAAAATATGAATACAGTAAAGTGGAGTTTAAAAAGAAAGCATCCACGGAGTGGCTTTGAAAAGGGATGTCCTACAGCCACAGCACATGCAGTGTCTAACATCCCAACAACTCAAAGAGAAAAGTAAAGCTAATGGTACAGGCTCTGAAAATCCTGTGTATGAGCTATTTTTTATTTACTCAACATTGCACTAAAAAATAGTAGTGATATAATTACTTTTGTCCCTTAAATTACTGTCCCTAATGTGGGACACCAGCTAAGGTGCTGTGGAAAAGAAATCAAAATATCCTCTGGTAGAAAGCAAATTGTTGTCCTTCTTGTTGTGTCCTTGTCCCTCAAGAGCCTGAACAGAGGCCACCATTCCAACCCCATTTCCCTGGGCTGGTCCAAAGGGAATACCTGCAGTTCTGCATAGACTGATTTGACCAGCAGGAACCTACTGAACTGATGAGGGAGGGAGAGTTTCCTTTTTGTTGCCCTCCATTACTTCATACTCTTGACCCTTTCCCTGTTTCTTTTCCAGATTTTGTTTTTCAAAGCAGCTGCCCACACAGCTGGTGATGTGTGGTTCACGCTCACATTGATAGCCTCCTGATCTCAAAACATGGACATTTCAGGTCAAAAATATTTCAGACCTAACTTCACAAGTGTTTACTTCAGGACTAGGTTACATTCTGCACTACAGGTAGCTGATCCTGCCCCCAGCATCCTGTGAGCCTAACCTGGGAGGCTGCAGGTATGGCAAATAAACTACACAGACTGATTTCTCTCTCACCTTCATAGCTCAAGCCAACTGGAAATGTAGACTACACTGAGCAAGGAAAGTTGGGGAAATGGCTGACAAATGCAGAAAAAAAGAAAAGAAAGGAAGGTGTGGAAAGCAGGAGAGAAGAAAACAAACAAAATACTCAACATGTTGATGTGGGTCAGGCCTCACAAAGTGGTAAGTGACCTTCCCTTTGGTAGAGAATAAGAGCTTGGATCTTTGGTCTCTGGGTGGAGATAAGCTGAATTAATTGTTTGGCAGAGGTGTAGATGGTTACAAAAGTTAAAACTCACCTATCAGGACCATCTGAGGAGGTTGGTTCAGCCCACTGTAGGGTGTGGTGCCAGTGAGGAAATAATGATTCATATCTAGATTCAGATGTGGAAAGCAAATATATAAGCATCCACAATGCCTTTCCCCAAAATTTGAAGAGTGTTTGCCCCCAAGGGCTAGTTTTGACTCTATGAAGGTAAGCTTAGTCCTCTAGAGGGCATGGTTACACTGATTATATATTTAATAATTAACTAGTAACTTTGGCTATCAGTTCACTTTTTGTGGTGTAAATAGTAGTCAGCAGACTGACACAGGTAGAGTTTCACTGTCTTAAAGCCTTGTTGTAAGGTTTTCCAGATGACCTCTCTTCTTGGGGAGGCATATTCTGTGTGGGCTAGAAGGTTTGGGTTTGATCATTGGGGATCATTCTTTTCAAGAAGTAGCTGTAATTCTTTCCTTGCTACCAAAATCCAGTGACAATCAATATATCTGTTTTTTACATATATTTATGCTTCTGCTGTGATTAATTCCAGCATCCCTGGGCCATCTGAATAGCAGCATAATGCATAGTCCATCCTTCTCAGAAAGCATGGCAGCTCCAGGCAGTAGGTGGCAACTCTCTGTGTTTGGGCAGTCTGGTGGTTGAACTCCTTCATCCAAATTACCACGTGCTTTTTCCTGGTGTGCAGAGCAGGGGTTTGAATTCAGGACCTCGTAATTCTTAGGAAGATGCTGCACTAGCTGAACCAAAAATCCACCTTCACCACTGAGGCAGCACAACTGGTGCAAAGTCCTTTTAATCTGGAAGTCACTTCTTTGTAGAGTTTACACAAGGTTCACTTGTCTGTAATGCAAACACCTGCATTTTATTCAGTTTTACAATATTTAAATCCCCTTATAAAATAAACAGCTACTTGCTGGAACGTTACCCGTGCTGTATGTCCAAGATCTGATGAATTTTAAAGTTATTTTCTTAGATTCATTGGAGAAAGAGAAGGACTGGAAAGAGCCATCAGCTAGTGTTACAAATAGAGAAGTATCTGTATTTTCTTTTGTGGCTTCTGAGTACATTCCACATGCATAACGTGTTACGGTTTCTTTCTTGGGTCATTCATAGTGCCAAACCAACACCTAGGAACTAAGCAGTGTGTTAATCTGCACTAATTTGTTATCATCACTGAGCTTTGCTACACAATATCTTGTTCCTTTCTCTCTTGGAAGTCATCCTCAGTCATTACATCCTCCTGGCATGTGATGATTTTGGTCCTACATTTTCTCAATTTGCTCATTAAAAAAAAGAAACAACAACCCCATGTTGCTTTTTTTTTTTTTTTTTTTTTAAGTACTTTCTCATGCCTGAGGAGATGATGTTCTTACTAGTTGAAAAGATATCTAATGGCTTGTGGGTAGACCAGAGTCTTTGCACTACATCTATGTTTTCCATTTGAACAACAGCTGGGCTGCCCGTTCCCTTGGGCTGCTAACATCAGCCAAAGCCAATAGGGTTTGTTGCATCACACAACTTTTCCATTATGGGTATGCAAGAAGAATACAGTCTAGAAGAGAGTCCAGTCCCAGAAATTTGCTGCTGATCTGCTGATCTGACCTTTCTCTAAAAAGGGATGATGGGGTTCTGAATGGTATTGCACATCTGTCTTTTACTGCCAAAGTCACACACTGTAGGCCAGGTTTGTGAAATGGCTAAAAACACACTTGGTCCTGAAAAATTCAGGCTGGATTTTTATGCACAAGAGAACACCTCTTCATAACTTAGTTTCTCATAAAGATTAGAACAGGATGCATCCAGTGAAAATCTCATTCCTTGTTTTAAGATGAGAGCCAGGCAAAATCCTCCTTCAAAACAGAAAACATGACATGATTTTCTATTCTCCTTTACCTTCATTTTCAGTTAATAACTTGGATTTCATAGCAACAGGGATTTCCTGTGAGAAACAAGCTAGTGCAACTCTTCAGCTGATTTCTGTGCTCAGCCTGTTTCTCTCTACATATCCACTTGCTGTGTCTTCTTTCTTCAGAACTTCTTTTTTTTCAGAAGTTATTGGGGCAGGTATGTTCTGTGTTTACACCACAAATCCCTGGCCTTAGGCACCTCAACTCCTTTTAACAACGTGCTGTTATCAGCATTAAAAATAACAATAGCAACTACGAAAGAGCAAATTCTGAAGCTGCAGTTACATGGCCAGAACTACTCCCCTTAGCTCATCTGCAGCTGCTGCAGATACCTACGTGTTCCTCTGTAGCCTGTGGTGTAAACATCCCCTGACACTGCTGTGGGCTGGATGCATTTGCATCATTTTCCACAGCATACATGGAAATGCAGCATGAAGGCCATGAGAGAGGGAGGAAGAGGTTGGAACAGGATTGTGTTGGCTTCAAAGCTGGACATGTCTTCTCAGCTCATTCTCACTGCAACCATTTCATTCTAATTCATCCATATCAACCATTTTTAGGACTTTTCATCATTTCACTCTTGCTGTCATGCTGAAGAAGGCTTTGGCCATGCTTCATTATGCTTGGCTGGTGTCAGCAAAGGAGTTAGTGATGCTTTTATCCAAGTCTATCTCCTCACCACAATGCAGACAGCCAAGCACTGTTGGCCCCAATGGATATTGCTCAGCAGATCTTTGTCAGACTTTTTCAAACCAGATATGTTACCACTGACCTACCAGCTAAAAGTTCATGCCTCTGACTCCAGAATACGTCTTGTCTTGGTGTCATTGGTTCATTGACATAATTAGTTATTGTAAGATTATCACATTAAGGGGGATTTTTTCTTGTTTGTTTTAAAATGGCATTCTTCTTGCTATCAGATGCTGGGTAGGTAGTTTATTATTTTGCTTTCTATTCCAGCGTGTGTTTGGGTTTGTGGAAATGAGGGAATCTATGCCTTGAGCAGAGCCAACTGCTTTACAGATGTCCCCAAGCCTTTGCCAGTTTAATTCTTTGCTGCCTAATGCAGCTCAGACTTCTTTTAAGTGAAAGGTGCCAATCATGCAGAATTACACAGTGGTTTTGAACAAAGCCAACTCACCTGTTTGCTGGAGACTTGAATCAGACCACCAAACACGTTTTCACTTATGCCTAGAAATGAGCCAAACCCACAGAGTCCAGATCCAAATCTGGCTTCAGGCTCCCATGGTCTGATTCTGGTGGACTCTGTGGCTTCTCAACACCCTGAGGAGATCAGCGTGTATCTGCAGATTAGACCTCTGAGACACGACAGAAAATTCAGTGCTGGTTCAGAGCCATCACGGGGTATAGCCTAACCATCTTTTCACTCTCTAGACAAGCAAATTTACATATTTTGGTCTGATATACTTTTGATGACTTCTGGGGTTTTACTTCTCATTTCCTCAGTTCCCACATCCATACAAGAGCCTAGATCAAGTCAAGCATTGCACATCATAGCTGATGGTGGTCCATCATATTTGCACAGTGCTTTCTTTACACGTAGAGCAGCATGTACTTTGGATCTGACATCTGAAATAGCTCATTTTCTTCATATTTCTTCACTGAATTCAGTGGAGCTGGCTGTGCTGGGACTGCAAGCAAGAAGGTTAAATTTCATCAAGCCTTTTTTGAAAGAAAATTTAAGAACTAGCATTTGCTATGAGAATTGATAGGCAGGCCCGTGCATCTCATTTGCACCCTCTGGATCTCAAGTTCAAATCTAACAGAATGAACAAATCTTTTCATCTTTTCAAGATGGAGGCACTACATATTGTCCAGTCCAGTGCATGAAAATATTTCATGGCATATCCTGAGAATCAAGATCCTGTAATCCTTGTAGAAACATCACACAAGAATGTAGAGATTTAACATGGGGATTGTCTTAAAGTTTGCAGTCTAAATGTTTCTGTGATTCTTTCTAAGGTATTGGCAACCAGACACCTAGCACAGCCTTGTGGGGTCATAGCCATCCTGTAAAAAATTAATTTCTGAAGTGGAGGGTACACATGGAGGCTCCCTGGGAACAGAGTCTAGGCGTGTGGCTAAAGGTCCATGGAACTGTAGTATTTCTGAGTTGAAATTATTATTGCTATGTTTTTAAATTTCCTTTCAGGTTCCTAATTACAAACAGCCAAACCAAACTAGCTTGAAGCCCTAAGCCTTTCTGTCCATCCACAGCCTAACAGCATCGCCAAGCAGTATTCTGTTACACTACTTAGTGCAAATTATTTTCTATCCCTTCAATGTATTTTTAGTTTTAAATAATACTTTTTCTTTTAATTTTGTTTTTGCTTCTTTCTCCTTCAGTGACTTTGCCTCCCTTGCCATCACAGATCAAGGGCTAATTTTTTTCAGGTCAGTTTGTGGGAATTTAGGTAAATAAATGGGTATTCCCATAAATCATGTATTTTCAGAGGTCAGTGAAAGTCCATATATTTCCATTGCCCCTGGAGAGATTTTTAGCCTTAGCTTCTTGATAAATCAATTAAATCTCCTTTTGCTGACAGAAGTGAGAACAGCACTATTTGCTGACTCCTTGCATGCACGTTCTGTGTGGGGCTGAGACTGTGGCTGCCTTAATTGCATTCCCCAAAGAGTCCACTCTGAATACTTTGACTTGACCCAGTTCCCACTGACTTGGGTGGCAGCTGGAACTGTGGAAGGAAAGCAGCAGCAAATACCAGTGTGAAGGAAAGCAGCAGACACTGAGGCACTCAATGCAGCAGCAAATTTGCATCCTTCTCCGTGCTCCACATCCCTGGGGCTCCTGTGGGCAGATGTGTGCCCAGTCTCCTTCAGCCCTTACACGTGCATATGGCACAGCTCTTCTCCCAGCCTCTCTCCTTTCCAAACACCACTAACTTTTATGAGAGGAGAAACTATTTTTGCATGAAGTTGAAAAGACCTGAGTGCAGAATAAGGACAGAGAGTATGAAGCAAGGCGTGCTGACTCCAAATGAGTAAAAAAAAATACAGATGTAGAAACAGGTGTTCAGGATATGTCTTTCCCACCTTACATCCCTGTCCAAGCTAATCCACATTTGAGGACACAAAATACTGAAAGCATTCCTCCTTCTCCCAATACAACTGCATTCATTCTTCCATCCCACAGCTTTCAGCACCAGGCATATTCCATCCACACAGAGCATAGCTTGCATACCTCCTCAACCACAAACACACATCCTACTCATAGTCTTCCATGCTTGCAAGTGCAGAGCAAGTGGAGAATATTATACTTCACTTAGATATTGGCTGTTGCTCCAAGGTATGTGTGTAAAGCTAGAGAGCCTCTTCTTTGCATGTTCTTTTCAGTCACAGAAGTCAGGATTGTGTTTCCTCTTCTTTAAAAATAAGTTGAGAAATAGAGGCAGAAACTGTGATTAGAGACTCGTTTCAGTTACATAGAAATGAGTATCACCCTAGGGTGGCAAAAAACCTCTCTGATCACATGTAGATCTAGTGGCTGTGCTCACTAAATTAAGAGTTCTAAGATAAAACGCAAGCCACGATGTTCAATGTACACCATCTGACATGTTTAGATTCTTATTCCTGATCAGAGTATTTTGAATGAAAATGCTGAACAATTAAAACTAATAATAGTAACACCGATTTTTTTTTTTTTTTTCAGTTCCTGGCAAACAGACACTCAAGTGTGTATTGAAGCATAAATATAAAGGTCAATTCTTTGTGTCTCAAGATATTGTAAAGTAGGAATCAAAAGCACACACCAGGTAAGGGAATGGTAGCTTTCACAATGTTGAGGGTGGTAGAAGGTTCACTAGACCCCAAAGACCATCCTTTCATTATGATTGTATTGTTAGCGTGTGTACTAAAGTCTCTAGAGAGGGGCTAATGAGATGGCTGATGCCTCTTCTAACCCCACACCTCTGCACTGCAATGGCAGTGTTGCCTCTGACCTTCAAATTACCCAAGGCCCTTCTTGCTCACTGCTCCCTGGCTGCAGCCCAGTTCTTGCATAGATTTGTGACATTTATGGCTATAGTATATACCAGAAAAAACCTTTTGGGGCCCAGGCCCCATGTGGTTGCTGTCTGCCTGTTGTGCCAGGACTTTCCACTTCTTCACAGTATGTGCTGTCAGCCACTTTCATTCCAATTAACCAAGCACACGGTCCAGCATTTTACCTGTTGCCTCAGTCCTTTTTACCTCTCTGCCCATCCAGGTGGCCTTTCTTTAGTTCACACCTCAGGATCTGCATAGGTGTTAGATTATCTCAAATAACATGGCTGATGTAATGACAAGATAAAAAAGAAATGCAGGAAATGTGGGCTTGTAGGTTACAAACTACTGGAAAGTCAGAAAATTGCACTGATGATACAAAGCCTTAAATGTCTGCAAGTCTGGAACCACTCAAATTCAGCCTTGAGCCCTGTTCTGCACTGAGAGATGAGCCATTTGTACCTTGCTGGGTAAAGTAGTGAAGAAAATTATGTTTCCATTCTGAGTCACATTTCTGCAGTTTTGTGTGATATAACAGAAGCCCCTTGACATAGGGGTAGGAGAGTTCTGCTGCAGTCTCACATGTCCATCATGCCCCCACACCTCCATCATGCCATCTCTCCAAAAGGCTCATCTGCAGCTCTCACTTTGGTCCTCACCAGGTCTGACAGGGTACCAAATTCAAAAGAATTAACTTGGTGTCTGTGAAAATACTATTCTTGAGTTTGCCTGGCTGCCAGATGTAGAAGTGGCCAGCAGAGGCAGAAGGGCTGCAGGTTTTGGGCTTCAGCAGCTTTTTAATCCTCATTGACTGATACTTTGCTGGAAGCTCTGAAGCAGTTCACCCGTGGTCTAAACCTCCTCACCCATTCTCTTGGCATCCAGCACAGCTGCTGAGGTGTCTGAAACTGGGCTGGAATTCTGCAGCCAGAGAGTCTCACCATTAATTTTACCATTTCACCCTGCAGATCTGACCTCCTTAAGAGTGATTTGATGTTTCTTTAAGCAACACCCCATCTCTATGAAGAAATGCCAACAGAGGAGAAGTTTCAAGCTTGCTATTTTTAAGCTGTTGGAACAGTATGGACATAATGTAAGTCACTGGATCAGCCAAGAGGGTGTTTGTCAGTCAGTGACTCAGTCTTCGGATCGGACAGATGCAAGCCCATATAAACAGGTTCAGCCCCAAAGTCATGATAATAAATAATTTATTTTTGTACATTTCAAAACACCAGATACAGTAAAGTGAGTGTTTTCTTTGGAAGCAGGAGTTACTGGTCAGCTGCATTTGCTTCCTGCACCAGCAATAACATGTTCTGAATGAGTGGAGGGAGACTCTCCCCACCACTCTGCCAGAGTTTACTGGGTTCTTGGTTGAAGGCTGCTGAGTCTTAGCAAATCACTCTGCAATAAATTAACAGACTGTTTGGAGGGACGTGGAATCATCAGGTTTACACTCCATCACTCGAAGCGCTAGAGATGGAGTCAGCCAGGTGGGCAATCTAGAGAAATTTGACTTTTAAAGTGTTTTTTTTCCATCTTTATGGGATTGCTGAGTCACACACGGCAAATGGATGATGTCCCAGGACATTTTTTTAAGATAATTTTATGTGATGTGAACTGCCACATAAAACTGGGGAAAGAAATCTGTGGCAAAACACACAGATGAGACACAGAAACATGGAAGCTTAACAGTGAATACTCTTATGGACACTGGCCTTCATGCAGAGTCTTCTGATGGATCCAGGTACCACTCCACTTGCAAACGAGATGAGGCAGACTAACCGGGAGTCACCCTAAAATTCTGTTGCCTGCAGTTTGGATGCATGGTGTTTTGAGATCTTTTGTGTGCTATCAGAGTATGCCTATAGGTGTCTGAGCAGATCTCATGGTGATATGAAAGAAGACTTCTTACCCAGGCCAGCTTCCCTGGGACAATGCTCTCCAACCTAGCACGAAATGTGAAGGCTGCAGAGTTCAGGGCTTGAGGAATGTGTCAGAAGGAAAGTTCTTTAGTAGAGGTGAGAATCTTATGTCCAGTCACATTGTAAAATGTGGCTGCATGGGATGGGAACACTGAAATATTCAAGGTGAGGAGGACAGCAGCTTGCACCAGGGAGCTCCAAGAGCAGTCTGCTATGCTGCAGGGCCAAAGAGGCTCAGAAGAGACTGACTGAATCTGCAGACAGGTGAGTTTGATGTGAATGGAGCAGACTGATCTGTGATGTTCTAGGGTTCAGATCAGATGGTCATGGAGTATCTGAGATCCCCAGTGGTCTCACTCAAACATCTTAACGTTTTGTTCATAGGCTGGCTGCCTGCACTCTAAGTGAAATCCAAAATAGGAGCAAAATATATGCAGAGAAATGCTGATAAGGTTTCAAAATCTTTTAAATGTTCTGTGTAAGTTGCATTTAAAATTGAATTCATCAGTAAGTGGGATATGATCTTGCTAGGAAGAAGGAAGAATAAAGCATGCAGGATCATAAGCAATGTATTCCAAGATACGTTGTCAACCAGGCTTCTTACCCATGCACTTAGCTTGGAAGACAAACACCACAAACTGCCATGCAAAGCTTTAGCCAAAATCTCTGGTTAATGTGGTCATTTAGGAAGACTTACAAATAGGTATTTATTTTAAGGTCCTCTAATTATGAATGTATTGTATTTGTCTACAAAAGGAGAAAGTACAAACTGCTTTTCTTACCCAGCTCCCAGGATAACTTGGCAGATGTCTGCTGCATCTCTGGATGTGAACCTGGGGTCATGCATGCCCTTATTTGCAGGAGCCTGGTTCACATATTTACATTTATAAATTGAGACATTGATCTGTCTGTATTTACAGATCAAATGCAGTAAGTTTAGTAGAAAGAAGTGAAAAGTTTTTTGTAGCTGCTAACTCAGAGTGGGCTCTGCAAGTCAAAGCTGCTCGTGCATTTATTAGGAGCAGTAATAAGGGTCCATCAGGTTGATAAGGAGAGAGGTGACTTGTCTTCCCTGTATAAACTACAGTTATTTGTGAAAGTAACCATATAGAGCTGGTGGGTAAGAAGGAGCACTTTTTAATAGTCATCACTCCCTCGGGTACAACTACACTTCCAACACCTGCAATGGCCAGGGATCACCTCTGCCAACTAAAACACCTCTCTTCTGAAGAATAGCTAATACTTTAGGATAACTATTAAAATAACTAATGCTTCTTGAAAAGTGGAGGATTAGGTTCATATGTCCTAGAATAAAGCCTCCCAAATGTGTTAGGGGTTTTTTTGAGACTTCTGAAAGATGTGGAATGGAAGAGAGCATGGAGCAGATTGCTTTCACTCAAGGTCCTTTATCAACAGGGCAGGAGGGCAGTTGATTGTTGGGGCCCTGAAAAAGAAATAGCAGGTACAATCACTGACAAATACTCTTACAAGCCAGGCTCTGAGGCTGGAGGCTGCGAGCTATCAAATACTTTGTCAGTCTATGCAAGCTGGTAAATAAAGAAGAGGTTCTTCCACATAAATCTTTCGAGTTGATCTTCACAAAGAGTCCTTTCAGCCCGAGCTCCTACTTCAACATGCTACAGCTGGGGGAGAGCACAGTGAGTCTTATTTATGTGTCCAGCAGCAATTCATGACAGGCACCATCTCATCTCAAGGGTCTGACAGATACATGCATCGTTGTCCAATTCACAAATTCTTGCATCTAAAAGTTTAATAAGGTCTTCATTTGATTTCTTAATGTTTTTCACAGAAAGTGAACGTTTTTCCTGGCACAGAGGGGACTGGGAGCTCTTTTATCTGCACCCCATAAAGGGCTGAGATGTCTCTTTGAGCTTGGCCAATAATTTGAAAGTAATCCAGATTTTGTTTTTCCTGCAGGTTTAAACGAAAAGTGAATGTTTTAAGTGGAGGAGTAAGAAGTACATTGAATTTGGAAATACGACCACAGCAGAGCTGTGGAAAAAATATCAGGAGTTATTAAAATCTTTAAAACTCAATTGTTGAGAAATTAGGCACATAGCTTTAAAATGATGTTTTGGCAATGCTGAGTGAGCTACCCTTCCCATCACATGTTACATTAAAGCTCTGCCATAAGTCCAGTCTTAGCTGTCCAGGAGTGTCCCCCTGGTCACCAAACCCACCAAATGACCATAGTGCAGTGTATCCAGGTGTTGGTCATGGAGAGGACTTGGTGCTTGACTCTACATTACTGGAAGCAAAGGTGAACTTCTGCCATGCACATCATTCAAGAGTAGGTCAGAGTCCTTGGAAAGGGAGACTTGGAAAGAAGGAGATGATCTTTCTCTCCCATGATACTGCAAGTATCCTAAGCTAAGCAGCTTTGAGTTTCTTAAGGCTGAGCTGCTTCTCTCACGCTGGAGGAACAGAAGAACATCTGGTCTTAGCTACTGTTTTTCAACTGGATCATCTTGTGCCTCACTAAAATGAATGAGAAACACATGCAAGCTGTATTTTCAGAAAGTTGTATTTCATTGATGCAACTAAAGTAGTGATTTTCACATGCAATTAGATACACAGATGTAGACAAGCAGCAATTTACACACACACTACATTTCCAACGAGGCCCTACATACATTCCCATATGCTTTACACATGCGAAATATGCACATGGTGAGGAGGCATGGGAAAGTATTTACATGTGCAATTGTATCTTCCCACAGCAATGCCTGGGAATTAGAAAGGACTATCTTAGACAATATTTTGGATGCAAAATCTGATGACACTTTCAATTCTGTTCTGCAGGCCTTACTATAAATAATGCTAATTATTAATTATGATCTGCCTACGACAGCACTTCACCAGGCACTTTGTAGACAGGCCAGAGACTTGGAGCTCAAACCTTGTGTTGTTCTGTTTTCAAAAGGTGTTTTGGAACAGACATCAATGGCCAAAGCTCTTCAGGCTGTACACAGGTGACTCCCAGACACTGATGAAGAGTGAATAACTGAAAGGCAACATAGAACAGCTGAATGGAAACATTCAGAAGATACAGGTCGAGGTCATAAAAAATGTAAGATATATTTTATTTATTTATTAACAATATCACAACTTGTGTAGTTTTTGAAAAAATACAGGAATATGTTCTTTACTAAAAAGATAAAAAGCAAAGTTCTGCTTTCTGAAACGTTCTACTTCCTTGGAAGCAGAGTGAGAGTTTGGCAGAAAGCAAGTGGCTGGGGACTTGTCTTGGCCCTTACTAGCATGTCCTCTCCTGAAAGGCCCCTTGTTGGCCATTGATGGTACAATGCACTCCCAAGAAAATGGGTTTTTTGCTATTTTGTTATTCAATACAAATATTTTGCTCTTTCAAAAACAAATTGGTCTGTGAACTGATGTGGAGCAGATCTGTAAGAACCGCTGACCCCTTCCCCCTCCAGACCTAATGGCATTAAAATATTTGTGGGTTTTTTTCAGAGAGCACAGCATATGCTGATAATGAGTGTCCAGCTCCCATGGAGCAGTACAGTGAACCTTTTGTAAGTCTTCAGTATTGAGTGGGATGGGTTGTGGCTCTCTGTCATGATACCATGCTGTGTTTTGAACTGTGTAGAGATTCACATCAGCTACGACTGCCCATGGTTTCCACAATGTGCTGTAGAAACACAGGCAGGGAGGTAACAGTGAGGACCTAAAGGGTAAGATTCTGGACAGCAATAAGAGCTCACGATCATCTTCTCAAAGCTGGGAGAAGAACATGACGTGGGATGGCTTGGAGAGGGCCCTTGGAGAAGAGTCAGCAAAAACCTTAGGAGAGGGTCTGAGGGAAGGCTCCTGGGAACAAGCAGAGTGTGAGGGTAGTGGCAGCTAGGCTGGAAGGTCGTGAGCCACAGCCACCTGAGTTTCCAACAGCTGAATGCTGAGACGTGCAAGGCCTTATATCTGAGATGCCCCACTCCAGTCCTGGCTGAGAGCTTACCACAGACTTCTGCTCATCTTTCAAACCAAATCATTTCTGTGACCCCCTTCAGTCCTTGTTTCTATTAACAGGCCAAATGAGTTCTAATTGCCAACATACTGAAGAAGTAGAAAAGTTAGTTTATAGACTGGAAAAAAGGGGAAGGAAAAGAAAAACAAAACCCAAGTTATTTCCACAATGTTTGCATTCCCATGTCTTAACCACAGTATTCCCAGCCTGGGGATTTTTATGGTGCATCTGAAAACCAACCGCAATGCAGAAGGGACTTCCAAGTTTATAAGGAAAGCAAAGCTGAGAGGGAAACTTGGGGAGGGGAATGGGGCTGTGCTGTGCTTCCTGCCTCACACCCCTCTCTGCTGCAGCCCCAGCCTGGCCCTTGCTCTGCAGGTGACCCAGGAAGGCAGCACATGTGACAGATAAGGGCATCTGTAGAACTCAGTTGTTTAAGGGGGTTTAATCCCTTTTAGCAGCTTGAAATAGCCACAATATGTGTAAGGGCTGGTCCTGTGTCCCTCTGGTTAAAATAAAGCCAGTCCTGGTGCTGTGAAGGTTACCAAAGTGGGGAAGGCAGGGACTGGAGGGTTGTACTGTGCCCTGGTGGTGGGTCATAGCTGGAGAGAGGTGAGCAGAAGCACTTGTGGTATTATGTAGGATATGCATGTGTGAAGCACTGATGATGCATTTTCCTGGACTATGTATCAGCTACTGAAAGGATTAGTGCACTTAGCTGCCATAAACCTGTATAGCTACAACCAGCAAAGGTTGCAACAACACCTACATACTCATCATCCACATAAAATTCTTCATTATTAATAGCATATATCCATCCCACAGCCTGTTTTACCTGCAACAAGTAAATGACATAATGGTTTTATGGCTTGGTCATATTCCACTGCATATCCAGTGAATCTAGAGACTGGATTTAAACATTACCTGGATTATGATCTGATGCTGCAAGACTTGAGGTCACATTTCTGCTAATTAGAAAGTCACTACTGCCCTTGTGGATGAGCTGCCCTAGGGTTTCAGGATCAAGGTGAGAGGCAACGAGGTGTAAGAGTTGTCTCCAAAGTGATTCTTTCCTTGAACAGTACCAATACTGCTTGTAAATCATAAAATACCTGATATTCTACGTTCAAAGAGTCTGGCTCAAGGAAAATGTGTTGAGGTTAGGAAACATAACACTAGCTAGCAGGCACCTGCAAAAAATCTCTAGCCTTGTTGGCTCCTCACAGGCTGAGCTCTTGGCTGCTGTGGATGATTTCAGAAAGTGGTGGCAGCAGCAATGAACCAGGCTGGTCTATCCAGGAGCTGCTCATCTAACTCCTTGTTGTTCCAAAAGGTAGCCAAGTGCAAAGAAGTATTTTCTAAGCAACACATTTTTTCTATTCAGGAGTAGAGAGTTTCTGGGAAAACTTCCCAAATTAAACAGCAAACTAATTCCTTTGAGCCATCTAAGCATGGCTGACATGACAAATGGTGAGGTGGCTACCTGGAGCCATCGCTGCCTGTTCTCTCTGCTCAGGGTGCTCAGCTCTTCTTTATAAAATGACTGGGGTTACTGTGTGCCTCTAAAACCTCCACCTGAGCCAGGGACCAGGGAGAGACTCTTAGTTGGCTGGAAACAGCATAATTTTATCAAAACCAGCCAAGAGGTAGCAGGGTGCATCAGCTGGGAGGCTGGGCAGCTGTGTTCTCCTGAGTTTTTCTGTGGCTTTTTTAAAAATTGCATTACATAGGTTTTCATTTCAGGATTCCAGTGCCTCTCCCTTGTGGTTTTGGATCTAACAGCATTCATTGCTTCAGAGAGCACAGTATCAGTGCGAGCAGCTCTGCACCATCATCCAAAGCAGGATCAAGCCTGGCTTCTGTGAAGGTTACAGATCTACTGCCTGAGTCACTGTACAACTCCAGTGCAGGAGACAGTCACTGCTGAACAGGCAGTTAAAACTTACCCCAATTTGAGGGGAAGAGAACAAATCCCTAGAAATAACTGAGATTTTCAAGAAGCCACGACTCCTACAACTGGGGCTAGCTCAGGTGTTCTTTGAGCACTGAAGGAACGTAACCAGGCTCTCAGAAGAGCATCTTTAGCCTCCCAGATCTGAATTTTTCTGGTGTAACCAGAGTTTCACAGGTCCATCCTTTCCTCCAGCATCACCATGTTCCTGTCAGCACTGCCACTGCGTTGCATCTGTAGGGACATCTGGATGTCAGGTGGCCCTGCTGAAAGCCAGACGGGGACTCTGAGTGTATCTTGGGATCATGGTGTAACTGGGAGCCTGGCTTCTGCATTTCCAGGGTAAATGTGTGCAGGCACACACTGAACAGTGCAGTGTGTGCATCTCAAGGCCAGTGCATCTCAAGGGTGTTACAGACTCTCAGTCTGGGTGCCAGACAGCAGATTTGCTGTTTTTACTCTTTTTTGCATCCTGGGAACTTATGGCTAATTGCACACAGCCCAATTCCCTTTGGGACTCCCCATTAAGAAATACAATAACTCTGACCTCCCAATTCACATCTCATGGTGCTGTGAAGGTTTTGTTTAGGTGAGGGTGGTCCTGCCTCTGCCATTTCTCCTGCTGAAGAGCAGCATTTGGAGAAAGTTGATGTGAGAGCCACTACCAGTTTATATATCCCTGCAGCCTGTTTTTCAGCACATTTTTCTCTCCAGGCACACGATGACAGCAGTAGTCACTGAGTTAACTAGACTTTGGCCCTCACAATGCCCAAAGTAGATGGAAGGAGCTACTTCCCAGGCAGTGGGTCCATCTCAGGTGATGGAGCTCCTTTGCTCTCTGACAGTTTTGTCAACATCTCAGTATTATTAAAATGTTGTTCTTAAAGTCAATTTAATTTTCTTTTTACTTTATAGAGTGTTGCTAAAGACCTTCTCCAAGGCTAAAATGAGGATTCATTCCAGGTTTGCAGTCCTATCAACAGTAAGTTTGTGATTTATTTCTAAGGTGCCTGTGTAATTGCCAGTATTCCCCCCACACACCTCCCATTCACACTGAGTTTTCCTGTAGCTACTGAGTCTTCCCAGAGAGGAAAAGGAGGGGGACTGGGTGGCTCACTAAACCCCTGTGCAAAAGAATGAGCTTCTCTAATGAATCCAGCCTCTGTAAAGACACAATGTCCCAAAAGCTGTCAGGCCTTATTGTAAATGTGAATGATTCAGCTTTTTAAACTGAAAATTTCTGTCAAGTTTTGCCAACAGCATCATATTGGTGTTCTTTTTATTCATTATTTCTGTTTTGGTCAAACTGTTGATGCATCTGTTTTGCCATTATGGCTTCTGTCATCTGCATAGGCAACCAGCATGTTGCCTATGCAAGGCAGAGTTTGGCCAGTGCTTACAGCCCTAAGAGGTAAATATTACTTCTTAAATATTTGGATATTTGAATCCAACACGTGCTGATACTGGGAAATGTTTGGAGCAGTGGTTATGTTTCAGAATTATGAAGCTCTGCCTTTGGTACCAGGTTTAAGTTCAGTGTCTTTGCCAGACTGCAGTGATGGGATGAGCTTTGACATCCTACAGACAGATTTGGATATCTTTGCAGGATTGTATTATTGCTCCACTGGGTGTATCTGTGCATTACAGAGAGGGGATGTTCAGGGTACCTGGATATGAGGGACTGTTTGGTAGCCCATTAGAGCAACCAGCTGGTCACCAACCCCATTTGTAGGAGGTAACCCAGCCTGGGATGGAAAGCTGGATCTGGCAAGTGGATGGTGCTGCCTGCTGACCTGGGTGCCAGGCAGTGGCCAGCCCATGTGCAGAGCAGCTCAGGGCAGCCTTTGAACTCTGTCTGAAGCATTGGCCCCTAGCATAAATGAGAGCAGCCTGGAGACTGTTCTAAATTACAGGAGTGCTCTTGCCCTAGAGGCAGGCACACATCTGGACAGGCTCCCATCGGGGGAGCTGTGCTGGAGGTTTTTTTTTGGCTCTGTCTCACAGTTGGACTTTCCTTTCTTCAGTGGGGTGATCTTCTGATGGCTGCTTAGACCCTTGTTGGGCCATTAGAGCCAGGAAGTCATTTCCATCTTTGCTTTTATGAAAATACTAATTGTTATGTCAAGTGTTGTGATGCTCTGTGCCTGACTTCTTGCCTGTCATCAGCCCACTGCCCAAGTTGGGATCACCCTCCCCATCACCAGCAGTTCTCTTCTAGATTCCTTGTCAAGGACCTTTCCAAGTGCTGGCTTTTTTTTATGCCAAGAGTGGACCAAAACCAGCAAAACCACATTCAGATGAGCTCCAGATGCAATCTGAGTTCAGACCCTCTCTGCTGATGTTGTCCAGCCTTTGTGCTGGATTGATGGGCTGATCTTAGCAAAGAGATTTGAAGTGGCTGGAGGTCACCCAGACCAAGGTCCCTTTGCACCCTTGTGCCCTCCCTGCATGTCTGTGAAGAAGGATCAGGGTTCTTTATGTTTAATCTAGACTTGAGATACTGTTCTACATCTGATCTTGTCTTTTTTGTTTAAAAGATTTTAGGCTTTTGCATTTTTCTCTAATCACTTTGAAATGGGTTTTTGAAAAGGCAACCAGAAAAAAACCCAAACAAAACAAAAAACAAAAACCATCAGTGCAAACTAGTCATGGTCCTGATGTCACTTTTTCCTGAAATGGAGCATAAATAAGACAAGGGAAGCTCTGAATGTAATGATTGAATTCTCATGTAGACACAAACCATTTAATTCACTTATCTGCAGGTAATTTAGTTACCCCCGAGAGTGGAAACTCTTCTAAGTATACTTCACCTCACACAGTTTAGGTAGAGAAGAAGAGCATGGCCCAGTCTGATGGCAAAGGGCAGTGATGGCACCCTGCACCAAGCAGCAGCTTCATGGGTGAACTATGACAACCTTGGCCAGAGCCCTGGCTGTGCACAGATGAATTTTCCTCTGTGGATTGAGAAGTAATCAGTCCTGGCATTGACTTTCTGCTCAGGAGAAAAGCTCATCTTTTCATTTCAGTGCTCCTCAGTATCCAGACACTATCAAATGACAGAGAAATCACGCAGGAAAAAAATTGTTTTGCTATGTGTTCAGATAAATTAGTATGATTTGAGACATATAAGCTAATGTATCTCCTTTTATAAACATAATTCTTAGCATCAGGTAAGAGTTTTGAAGGGTTAAATGTCTGAGATCTTGAAAAAAATGCCCCTGTTGATAAAGTCCTGTCACTCTGACAGTCTGACAGCCAGGGTGATTACCCTCATAAGGTCCTTGTCCCAGATGCTCTGGAGATGCTGCTCTAAGTCTATCACAAAGCCCGAGGGCATTTCCAACAAAATGATAAATTGTTAAGATTTTTACCTTTTCAGCCTGTGAAAGATGATTGTTCACACAAAAGCTGAGCCTCTGCCCAGTCAGCTTTGCTTTCTGCAGTGGATTTTGGAAGACAGAAGATCTTAATTATAACAACAAAACTTTTATAGACCAGCTTAAGTATTTGCAATATCACTTTTAAAATATTACACAAAGGAAGTGTTTTCAGAGACAACACATACTAAGTGGACAATAATCATGATGAAGTAGTAGCACTGACAGAAGGTACTGGAAATTTCCAAGTTTGGGGGAGAATTTCTAAAGAAACAAGTTTCCCAGATGAAAGCTTGACTCTGTACTGCTGCTCCACTGGGTCCCTGGTAGGAGTTGGGTGTTGGGAACTAGATGCTTCCTTTTCTCTCCAAAACACTACATGTTTTGGCAGTAAAACATAATCTCCCAGTTCCCTTTCCCATTTAGTTTGTTGGTTTTGGTTGGGTTCTTTTGCCTCCCTAGAATTAAGGCTTCTGGTGGAGAGAGGAATATTTTGAGGAATACAGACTGTTATCACAAAAAATGTCAAGGGTTTCTGGTCATCCCTCTTTTGTACTGATCACCTTCCTTGCATGGTCTTAACAATCTCTTCCATTTATTTCATAGCATGTTTAAAGCTCCCAGGGAACCTGCCCTCAGCAGACCTGCCCAGGAGAGCAACATTTGGCTGTTGGTATCTGCTGTGTGATGTTCTGGAGTCCCCCAGGTGGAAGGTACTACAGAAGGAGGGAAAAATTTGATTTCTTTTTAAGTGCTAGGGGTGCATGGGAGGGGGAGGAGGTCTGTGCATGACTATGTCAGCCTGGGGAGTACAAAGTGGGTTCCCATATGGTCAGTTTTTAGGATTTCTCCTGTTTCAAATCTGCATAAGTGGCCCACTCAAGGGGGCCCAACTATTAAAAGCAGCTGACAGCAAAAATGGGGGAGGTGAATGCCAAGCAAGAAGCAAGTAAACTATGTAACTGAGCTGACAGATGGCAAGTTAATGTTGTCAAATAGAAAGAAGTACATAAAGCTAAGGAGCACTATGACCAGATTGCTTTCTTGCACATGAAGTCTTTAATCATATGGATATCCTTGCTATTTTTACTCTAATGAGACTGGGAAAGAAAAATAAGACTGAAGCATCAAATTAAAGATGAATTTGCTTTGAATCCACAAGAAATTGAAGCCCTTGCAGAAACAAGGAGAATTATTTGCCAGGCAAAATTAGTGTCACAGATGAACTTGTTTGTGCTTCTGAATTTTGACATGTTGATTTTATTGGCAATGTTGCTGTAGTGAAAGAGTGTAACAGCCAGTGTAGGTAAGCAGTCAAAGGAAGTTGACTCAAAACTGATGTTCATGGAACTTTTTTCCCTTAGGCAAGAGCAAAAAAAAACCAACCCCCCAAAACAACAAAAAACCCCCCAGAACAAAACACAGTCCCCCTTCCCCAAAATCCAAACCACAACCCACCAAACCCCTTCCATCTACTCACTGGTAAAAGGGAAAAAAAATACTTCTGTGAATACTTCTGTTGTAAGATACAACTCAGTGAAATGCCAAAGGGCCAAGAGCACTAACATAAGTATTTGCCCATCGTGAGTTCTATACTGAGATTATGAACTTGCTTTGTTCCATGTGTGTCTTTAATGGTGTGAGGATGTCTTTTAATCAAGAGGTTAACGTGGGCTCTGACAACTATTAAGGTATTCACACCTCTGATTAAAGGGAGAGTTGGCCTGTATCTGAGCAAGGAGCTCGGTAAACAAATACATCAATCATGGGAAAATATCCCCCAGTATGTGTGTGGTCAGAGAAAGCCAGCCAAGGCAGTTAAAAGGAAGCAATTTTCCACAGTGCTTGGAGGTAGGTAATATAAAATAATCCATAATTAAGTTTAATCGTGGCTTATCAGACCTTTCTAGGACTGTGAGCATTGTGGTTAATGTCTAACATACTACATTTGCTATAGGCTTTCTCTAATGCTATTTCATTGATACTATGAGCACATTTTATTTGGAAGTGGCAGATGTGACAACCCTGTCTGGAGGCCAGATTCATAGCTGATTCATCACAGGATAGCTGCAGCAAGCTAAGATACAATGTGGATTAGATCCTCTGCTGATAAACCTGTGTTTGCTTGATAGAGCCATCCAATTTACACATAAGAGACTGGCCCAGCTATTGTGCTGCTGCTGCCTAATGGGCAGATCCATGTCCCTAGGTCCTTCTGTTGGCTTAATCTAGGAGATTTTTCAAGCCCCTTGTATTTTACTAGAAGAGGAAAGTAATGCCTGCTACATATAAAGAAGCAAGAACTCTTCTTTGCCTGCATCAAGCAAAACAACCTCTTTGGGGTCAAAAGGAGAGGTGGGCTTTTCATCTCAAGAGGACGGAAGGTCCTTGGTTGGTGGCCAAGGCTCTTTGCTGTGACTGCAGAAGCCTTTGTCCCCAGCCCATGCAGCCTGTGTGTTTACACAATGGATGGGTGTCAGCAGAGTATAAAGACAGCTCATTGCTTCCCATCACTGTATTTTTTTCCAAGTCTTATGTGAAGTGGTTGGTCTTATTTCAGGCTGTCCTGTAGTAGGCAAGTTGTCCTTTCATGAAACCAATGCCAGGTAAAGACAGAAGCCTGAGAGAAAAATGGTGTTCAGCTTCTGCACTTCCAAACTGCCCCAGGTGCTGGCAGTCACCAGGGTAGCCAGGGAATAGTGTTCAAAGCCAGGAGGTGACTCCAGAAGCAAGGGTGTAGGTACCTCCGTGAGGTACCTGGTGAGAGGAGGAGCTGACAGTGGTGGTGAGATACCCCAGCATTAGCAGCTCTGCACACTTCATTAAGGACAACACTGAAGGCATTTTTTTTTCTAAAGAGAACAATTTGCCAGACTTTCAGATACTAACAGATATTGTTTGCACCTCATAGCCAGCACGAAGTCACAAAGCAAAGCTTAGACAGTTCATCCATTTGAAGAGTATCTTTCAGAAGAAACAGTGAACAGTTAGGGGCTGATGTGGGAGGGCTGTGTGAACCATCACACATTCACTCCAATTAATACTAATAATGGGAGAAAATTGTGTTTACTTCACTTTTGCTTCAGTAATGTAGAACATCTCAGCCAATAACACTGGGATCTCAAAGGCTTTTATAGTAAATAAGTTCCTTCAAGAATAAAATATGAAGATGACACCATTCAGGATTAACATATACAGATTTATCTACAGTCCTGTAAGCTATACTAGTGGGCAAATGTTAAAATACCCATCTGGCCTTAATCAGGGGCATCCCAGTGGCCTGTGACCACTGGGATTTCTTTAGGAATATGGCTTTATTTTCCCCTAAATGTCAAACTTCTTGTGTACCTCTTAAAGAGAATATTTTAATATGAGTAATCTCAGGGTTGGGCATGCTTTTCAGAACTGCTGCTATATATTACAAGTATATAACTTTTATTTCAATATAATGCTGCAGATCTTTTTATCTCAGTGCCTCAGCATTTAACTGCAGCTGAACGAAGTTTTTCAGACAGAGATTTTGTTTCCTATTTCAGTACGAAATCCAGTTTGGAGCTAAGTGGGAACTTTTCATTAATCAAAACATGCCATTTTAATACTGTCAGAATAAATGTTCTTATGTACTGAGATGACGTTTACATAATTTAATTTATAATCTTTAAAATAAAGAAAAATATCCTAAAAAAAAACCCAACCAACCAACGAAACAAAAAAAACCCCAAAATCCAAGAACAACAGTAAAGTTCACTGAAATATAGAATATCTGATCTTAATTTTAACGAGAAAGTTGGAGAAAATATTCTGGGAAGGGGACACAGTGTGAAACGTCTCTTTTGACAGTTCTTTGGAGGACTGAAAAAATGGGTTTTTTGCAATGTTCCCCTTTTTAACTAGCTGAGAGAGTATCTGTTGACTGTTTTGCAGAACTACCCTCATGGCTTTATGTTTAAGTGCTGTTTCTCAGTTTTTCATCCAGGCCATCATATTTTCCAGGTCTCTTTGAATTCAGGCACATCTGGACTTAGGCAAACCTCCTTCATTTATTTTCACTCTGGACTTGCTGAGCCATGCCAAGGTTTTTGTGAGCGTGTGCATGATTTGCAGGCTCTGAGTCTGGGAGTGCTGAGATTCCTCAGCAGCCCCCCAGAGCTTGTGATTCCCCACAGCACTTGGGGATCGACTCCTGATCCTGTATTCCTGGATTTCCATGAGAAAATCCTCCCCTCAACCTGTGAGGTGAGGTGGGCAGGCTGAGAAAGGTGGGGGATAGGACTGAGAGCCAGAGCCCCAGATCAGGCAAGTTCCCATTAGGTGCAGAGTTAATGCAAGGGCTTCATTTTAAGCCAGTCCTAGTGCAACTATC
This sequence comes from Phaethornis superciliosus, assembly GCA_023637945.1. Classification (NCBI taxonomy): domain Eukaryota; kingdom Metazoa; phylum Chordata; class Aves; order Apodiformes; family Trochilidae; genus Phaethornis; species Phaethornis superciliosus. The sequence goes on along the minus strand of JAJQWJ010000016.1, from coordinate 13,224,946 downwards.
ACATTTTAAGTGTGTGCTTGGGCAGTTTGGTGAATCAAGGCTTTAGGCTTTGCAGGACAGGGGGACAACAGGTTTTGTTTGGGTTTCAAAGGTTGATTATGAGCCAAGACACAAGAAGCAGAAAAACTGGTGTAGCCCATTGGCTGTCCCCAGGGAGCATCGGGTCATAAGAAGCCCTGGAGGTTATCCTGGTTATCCCAAATGATGAGGCTTGGAGGAAGGTGGCAGCCATCCACTTGACCCTGGCACAGGATGGGCCTGTGCCTCCCTGCTGGTCCATGGCTTTGGGCTCAACTCTCCCAGAGCTGTGTGTATAAAACCAACAGCTAATAAATAAAGCGTTTGCTATTTCTTTGGCAAAAGAAAGAAAAGCTATGAAGTAAACACCTACAATAGATTTTTTTTTCTTAATGTAGTTGCATGGGAGCTGAAGGTCTATCACAAAGATGCTTCTTTGGCTTTGATTTGACACTAGATTTCAGTCAGTCCAATGGAATTTTAATGCTGTGGCCAAATATAACATCAAATAATGAAAAACTTCAATGGTAAACATTAACACAAACAGGCATCGAGTATATTAAACATCTTTTTAGAATGCAACAGGCCAAATCTGCAAATTGGGAACAGGTCCCTGAGCTGGCACACTATAAAAGCAGGCTTCAGTTTGCCATCTCCAGGACCTGTCGATGGAATACAGTGTATAGCTGAGTTAGGCTCTATTACGTGTTTAGATTAAACTCTGTGTAGCATTGATTCAGCTATTTATTTTGGCTGCAAGGAGCTGGTGTTCAAACCTGGGTGCCTTAATGGGATGTTCATAGCCCAAAGCTGCACTAAGGGGACTAAGTGCTTATTGTGTAAGTCTGGCTACTGAGGTCAGCAGCTGAGCCCAAGCCTCGCAAGGCCAATACTAAAGTAGAGGCTACATTTTTCAAAACCCAGGACCTGCAGTGTTTTGGGGTTTTTTTTTTTGTTTTTTTTTTAATGCAAAATCCCCTGCAGCTTCCAGAGTGCAGGTGTGAGGGCTGATACCTGGACCATAAGCAGTGAGGCCTCTCAGGGCTCACAGCACTTTTCTTGCCCAGGGACAGAGCTCAACCACTCCAAAAATAAATGTCAAAGCACACCTCAAGTTTTACCTGGATGAATTGCATTATTTCCTTTCTCTTTGAGTGCCTGGGCTGTAAGGGACTGGTGACCCACATTACAGCTGTAGTGCTTTATGGCTGGGCTGTTTTTTGGAGAACATGGCATGGTTTGGGGTGACTGGAATGCTGATGTTGGACAAATGCAGCGGGTTGACGAGTGGTGCTTCTGCTCTTCCCAGTAAGTAAATAATAAATAATATCATAAATGTAACCCATGAGTATGTCTCTGCCATTAATATAATTTTTTAGCTATAGGATCAGTTTATACATGAATGCCATAGCACGCAAAGCTATAATGCACCAGAGCATTACATCCTTCTGTAGGCAACTGGGCTATTTCCCAAATGCCAGCTTCCAGCGGGGTTGTTTTCCACACTTTGATTTATAATTACTGATCACATGGGAGGATGGAGAGGAAAGGCCTGAGTTTTTTGTTGTTTTGTTTGGGGGTTTTTGTTCCTCGTTTAATAATTTAATTTGTATTCTGATCTTCAAATCCCAACAGCACCATGTGAAGTAGAGAAACTCGGCAGGGGAGGGGGGAGGAGGGATAGAGGAGGGAGCCAGGGCTTTCTATTTCCATATGGTGAGCCTCTCCTCCTTGCGATCACAGCTTGTCATCTGTCTTCTTTTAAACTTCAGATCCCCTGTAAAAATCTTCCCAGCAAAGAATGGGCCATAAATGTGAGACAAAGACAGTCCAAGGGAAGAGATTACTATGCAGTAATGGTGAAGCATGATTTCATTAGAAGATTTCTTCACATGGATTCAAGAATAATCCAAGAACTGCCTATTTCTCAAGTGGGCAGCAGTGGCTGCAGTGCTGTTAATGTTCTGGGGAAATGAGACTATATATTACCCTTTCATTTCTTTGGTAGAACAAATGATAAAGTGCCTTTCTTGTAGTCTAAACTGTGGTCAGGTTGAATGATCAGACTAAATCACTGCCTTGATTTACCTGGTTTTAAAACGAATAATCAAAGCTGCACAGCAGAGCTAGCAGCCCATCTGCTTCACCCTGCCAGGGACCACTCATTTTTAATATCCCACCATCAGAAGGAAGGAAACTGTTCCAGGTTAGAGACTTTCTGTAAAATAACAATATTATCATCTCCTGATGTATATCTGTGGAAGAAGAGAATCACACATTGCACCTGTTTTTCTGTGACCTGAATGCTGCTCACATGCATCTTTCTTTATCACAGAATCCCAGACTGGCTTGGGTTGGAAGAGATCTTAAAGAACATCCAGTTCCAACCTCACTGCCAGGGACAAGGACACCTGCCACCAGCCCAGGTTGCTCCAAGCCCCATCCAGCCTGGCTTTGAACACTGCCAGGGATGGGGCAGCCACAGCTTCTCTGAGCAGCCTGTTCCGGTGTCTCACGATCCTCACAGCAAAGGATTTCTTTTTAAGATCTCACCTCAGTCCTCCCGTCTTACAGCTTAAAAACATTTTCCCTTGTCCTATTAGTCCATGCCCTTATAAAAAGTCCTTTGTTTGCTGCAGGTCTGTGTAGTGGACTGGTGCACAGTGTTCACTACAGCTCACTTGTTGTGAAATCTCTGGGCATTGTCAGACCAAAACAATTTCTGCTGAAAGGCCTTATTTGCCTCTTGTGGCTAGGAAGGGTCTGGTGCAGCAGAAAGGATGGGGCAGGTGCCATGGGTCAGGTCTGGTGGTGGAAGGGGAGTCTGGGAATGGTGATGGGGTTCACAACCAGAGAATCACCCAGGGGGTGAATATGGCTGACAGAGACCTTAGCAGATGTGCCACAAACACAGTCTGGGCTCTTACACATGGGTACGATCTGTCCAGTCCCATTCCTGTAAGGAGGTTAAGTAGTTAGTGGAAATGCACACAGAAACCCCTGGCTTGGTTCAGAGCATAGTTCTGATTTTAGCTATGTGAAGTCCCTGCACACTGAAACAGCTGAAACAGGGCTTTGAACCTCACTGACAGCTCCAGACCAGAGCCATCATGTCTTTCTTTTCTTGTCCCATATGTGTATTGCAGAGAAGAGCCAGTAGCCAGAAGCCAAAGGTGCAGCAGAGCACTCCTGCAGTGAAACCAGCTCACAGCTCAGGTGAGGACTCAGCTGGAGGTGGCTCCCACCATCCAGGTAAGGTGGTGTGGATTCAAAAGCTCCTGCTGGGAGCTCCAGCCCTCCAGTTCCTACTGCTTCTGCCCTCCCCAGAACTCTACAGCCCCTTGGATTTAGCAGGTGCCTCTTTCCCCATCCCATCTGCACAGACGCAAAGAGATCAGGTCACCCCTCTGCAGGATCTGCTGCAGGCAAACCCAGGGCTTGGTCTTTTCAGAAACTACATTGGTCCTACAGACACTATTGCAGGAAACAAAGTGACCAGCTGGACCAGCCACAAAGGGCTGCAGTGCCTTGGTCTGTGCCAGGGTTTCCCAGTGTTACTGCTCTGTTCCGATGAAACATTATACAGAAAGATATAGGCAAAGCATTATGCTCACAGCCTTTGCCAACAAGTTATGTTTTAATGTAATTTAACTGTAATCTCAGAGTGTTTTTGTTAGCTATAATTAGTAAAATATGTCTGTTTTCTGTGTTCCTTGAAGACGTCTGAACTCCTGCCAGTTCCCTATAGTTTTCCTGACATGCAGTGTAACAAGCAGACCACCAAAATGTATTTACCAATAACTGTTTATTTACATTCCATGAAATCTAATAACATTTGCTGCCTTCATTCGGGATAAATGCTGGCCAAAGTGTAAAGCATAAAAAAATAAACACTGCCTTAATTTCTAACCCAGTCCACAGAATATTTTATTTTTGCTCAATTTGCCCTGCCTGTTAGCATTTTGGCATTCTGCTGCTTGAAAGTTAAAAAGAAAAAAAAAGTTGAAAAGTTCTGTAATGTATCTTCCTGTTCACTCCAAAATCTTGCAGGGATTTCCTGGACATTTTATTTTTCATTTCTAACGTCTGCATGAGGCTGGTATTTAATTTCTTTGTTTTCAGCTCTCACAAACGTTTGAAACCATGTTGTAGAGAAAATGTCCAGGGCACTAGACAGCAGCAGTGGTGGGTATTGCACCAGTGCCAGTGTAAAGCAATCCTCATTCTCTCAGAGCCATTTGCTTTGCTGGTGTAAAAATAATCAGAATTAGGTCTGTATCTTGTTACTAACCAAATCTGCTCTTGTTCAAGAAAGTGTAACTGAGGGCAGAATTGTCATCTCAAGTCTTAAACAGGTTCCTCTCCTCCTGTATCTGGTTTTGTTTATGTGAGTACATGCTTTCTCAAAGCCTAGAAAATTCAGATGGTGTCAGGAGGAAAGGTCACATACAACAGCTGTGGGCAAGATCTGCAGCTGGCAAAACCTGAAGAAACCCTCTTAATGTCAGCTAGATACTGTCCCAGCCCAGCTAAGGAGGTGGGCTGGGGGTTCTGGCCAGTTCTGGGGTGCCAATAGCCCCACCCAGGAGGGTGCTAAGCAAGTGCTTGTCTCTGAGAGCACTGAAGGAGCCAGACAGAAGTGGTACAGCTGGATGGACTGCGAGAGGCTGCCTATGGGTAGTGGCTGCCAAACTTTCTTGGTGTCACTGATACATTGTGCTGAAATCCAGAGCTGTGGAGAGCAACACGCTTGCTGAAACGATTTAAGAGGGAATCGTGGTTCAGGAGTTACCTGAGCTGATCTGAGCCATGTGCAGGGAGCAGAGAAGCTGAATGGCACCACATCCCCTGCCAGGGCAGGGAAAGGCATCAGACCCTGGGTGGCTGCAGCTGGGGGTACCTAAAGACCTCATGCATTTGGCTGCTGTTGCTGCTTATCAGGTGCTAGAGCTGAGCTAGCTCATCACATCACCTTGAGAAGGGCTCTTTGCTAGGTCTGAGGAATCTCAGTTGTAATTTTAAAAGGCAGAGCTCTGCCTCAGGTCTTGATGGGAGTGATTGTCCCTTTTCCTGGTTGCTGCTGTGTCTTTGGATGAATGAGCTCCCAGAGGAGCTCCAAGCCACAGTTGAGACCATGGTAACCCTGCAGCTTTGGGGTACTCATGTTTAAATCTGTTCTCTGGAAAGCAATCTTTACTTCTGACAGAACTGGTACTTTGTTAAGGCAAAAGCTATTGGCACTTTTCTAGATGCTTTCAGCTAAGGAGCTCCATACTCTGAACAGTAACAAGTTAAGCCTCAGATTAACTGAGCTGTCTGGGAATTGCAGCCCTGTTCTGTGGCAGAGATCACAGGACACCTCTGCTACATGTGTCCAAACTGCCTTGGGCTCTCTTGAATCTGGTATTCACTTAAATTGAGGGTAAAACTTTCCCAGCCTTCAAATGAGAGCAAAGTTTCAAAGATCTTGGAGGGCTTCCTTGAAAAATTTCAGACTCAAAGGTAATAAAAGTAAAATTCAAAATCCAGTCCAAGCAAAACCAGACACTGGTGTGGGCTGAAGAGTCTGCCCTGCTAGCATCTCCCTCTGAACACAGCAATAGTGGCATGGTGCTTTTTCTCCCTGACAAATTGCTCATCTACCCAAGCTTCTGGCAGAACCCAAGTATAGATCCTTTGGGATAATGAAGAAAAAAAAAATAAAAAAACAAACAACACCCCCAAAATTATAGTTTACTCAGTTTTGGCTTTTCTTTTATTTCATTTCTGTGTTCCTGTCCTTCTCTACGTTTAGTTTTCTTGTGTGTGAGGCTTGCCTTGTAACTGGTCAGCTGGCTGTGGAGTGGAGGAAGGAGGAAGGAGGACAGCTCAAAATGCATTAAAATATTAGAGAAGATTTTCTCTCCTGCTGACCACAGGACAGACAGCACACGCCACAGCATTCCTTCATTGTTCCAGTAGGATGCTTGGTAAATCAAGCTGTAAAATAACTCCATAAACTGCTTACTGCTAAACCCATGTCTCTGAAAGCCAAGAGCTTTCAGTGGCAGGGGTATGTATGAGGGCACAGCACGATGTGACAGGGATGGAGATGAATTTGGCCCCAACGCAGGCATGCACATAGGGCTGCTGCTGCTGCTGCTGCTGCTGCTTCTTTGGAGCCTCCCCTGTCAGCCCAGCACTGACAGCAGCTGCTTTTGTTTGCCATTTAGTGGTGGTTTTGTGCTCTGCTAAACCACATCCCAACTCGTTGAGCTTAGCCAATTGGGGAACTGATGTTTGGCCCAGCCACTAGCCAATCAGCAGGGCTGGTTTTGAATGTTAATTGCTTGTATAAACCAATCTGGACAAGTTTGAGGCCAAGACTGTTTTCCAGAAGTAATTATCAATACTAAGAAGTGAGAAAAAAAGAAAAAGAGTAAATTGGGATGTGCTGACAGAAATTAAAAGCAGAGCAGAGTGCTTTCCCCCTGTGTTTACAAACAACCCCCCCTGCAGAGGCTTACTGACATGGCTTTGGAGTGGGAGAGGAAATCACTTTAGGACATGAAAATTTTTTGGAGACAAAGGCTGAAATTAACAAAAACCCCTCAGCAATAACAAAGCCCTCAGTAGAAGTGATATTTCCTTCATACTGGGGGATAAATTCCAATGGTTGTGACAGAACTTGTAGCCAAGCCCCTGGTTGTCAAATACTTTGCTGCAAATTGTGGTTCTTTCTCATTTGGGCTGGAAATGTCTCAATTTTCTATCTGTAAACACAACAACAGAAACCCGTCCTGACATTCTGGGCCCATTGGTGGTGGCAGGAGATCGACCATAAATCTCAGCAGACCCAAGCTTGTGCCTTGGCACAGCTTTGCTGATTTCTGAAGCACCTTGGGGCTGCTGATTGAGACAGGAAGCCAGAGCCAGTGTGGCTTTTGTTCTTTAGTATGGATTTTTTTTTCTCTTCCTGTGAAGTACCTGCTATCATGGGGTCATTGTCACTCAGCTTTCTGCTAGACCTTTCTTTGTAAATACTGTACATATTTTAAGGTATTTCAAGAGTATAGAAGTATCTCAGTGCATAGAAATTATTTCAGAAGACAAGCTTTTATACCTTTTTTAGCTTAAACTGCAACATGGCAAAAATTATAAACAAAGTAGCCCAAGAACTTTAAGTTGTTTTAATTCCTTGGGACTCATTAAAGCATAATGGTCTGTTTTCACTTGAAGCTGGGATTCTCCGTGGAGGTGTGGGGAGTGCAGAACTGGACAGGCTTGAACGGTCACCTAGCTGAGAGTCCCACTGACCCCAGCCCAGCATTGGCTAAATCCCTTTGTAAAACACTTGGCAGAGGAGGTGGAAAAAGTAGGTCAAGCTCTGCTCACAAATACACCTCTTACACATCGCCAATTCTAATGAAATTAGGGAATGAATCAATATGAAAACCTGGGCAAAGGAGATCAAAACTTAGTGGAACTCTCAAAGGGAGAGTGAGTCCAGCTGTAACTACTGACTTGTCAGTGTCTAAAAAAGCTATAGAAATAAAATAAAATAGATCTGTGTGTTCTTAGAAGGAAAAAACAGCAAAAGCAGCTGGGAAAAAAAAAAAAAAACCCAGCCACCTACATGCAGCATTTGGTGCAGACAGTCCTGGATCTTCTCCTTGTCTGTACCCCAGCCCCCTACTCCTTGCTCCCTCTTTCCAATATTTTAGCTATTTTTGGTGATCTATTTCACAATCTAAAATCTGTTCCACAAGAAAAAAAAAAAAAAAAAACAACCCAAAAAACTATTTGACCCATCTAAGCAGGACCCAGTCTAGTTTGGATACAAGCACCAGGAAACAGCCCAGCATTAGGGAACAGCTGCTGGAGCAACATTTCTGGGATGTATCTTCAGTCCTGACCAAAGTATCTTTTTTTTTTTTTTTTTTTTTTTTTTAAGTACCCCGACAATTAGTGGTAAAAAGGTCACTAGTAAAAATGAGTTTTGTGGTTTTGCAACTTTGTATTAAAAAAACCACCACGCTTCTGGCACCAGCTCCCCTGGTTGGCAGCTTTTCCACAGAGTGAATTGAATAAGCGTGCGGGCTGAAAAGCCCGTTCAGACTGGTCCCTCTAGGTCAGGCTCTCCTTATGTTAGCAGGGTGTTTGGGAGTTTGTGTTGCACCTGCCTGTAGTACAGCTGGCTGGAGTATTAAAAAACAAAAAACAAAACATAAAAAAAAACCCAAACAAACCAACCAAACAAAAAAACCAAAACCACAAACTTGCGGTTTAATGTTCCCTCAGTCCCAGGTTCTCACCCTCCGTGAGCCCTGGAATGTATCATTTACAATTAAAATATAATGAAATCAAATTGTGAGATCATTTCAAAGTTACTGACCCTGGTGTTTAACAGGCTGTGAATGTTTTCATAAAGGCTGAGGTGGTAGAAATATTTTATTCAGTATTCTTTATCCTTCAGAGACCTCAGGGTAATAAACAATTAAGTTGAACTCAAACTAACTGCAGACAGCACAAATTCTTTTATTGGGTGTCCAATGCCTCACTTTGTTTGTTCTTAACTAAGTTTTGAAGACTTTTTTTTTGTTCTTAACTAAGTTTTGAAGACTTTTTTTTTTGTTCTTAAAGATCTGGGACCCAGTTTGGATGTGTTATCAGAGATTATGAAAGCAGCTAAAAATTACAGTTTCAGAGAATCATATAATCGTAGAATCGGCTGTGTTGGAAGGGACCTCAGAGATCATCAGGTCCAACCCTTGATCCACTCCCCCTGTGGTTCCCAGCCCATGGCACTGAGTGCCACATCCAGGCTCTTTTTAAATATCTCCAGGGATGGAGAATCCACTGCTTCCCTGGGCAGCCCATTCCAATGTCTGATCACCCTCTCCGTAAAGAAATTCTTTCTAATATCCAACCTAAGCTTCCCCTGGCACAACTTAAGTCCATGCCCTCTTGTCTTGTTGAAAGTTGCCTGGGAAAAGAGCCCAACCCCCCCCTGGCTCCAGCCTCCTTTCAGGGAGTTGTAGAGAGTGATGAGGTCTCCCCTGAGCCTCCTCTTCTCCAGGCTGAACACCCCCAGCTCCCTCAGCCTCTCCTCACAGGACTTGTGCTGGATCCCTTCCCCAGCCTGGTTGCCCTCCTTTGGACCTGCTCCAGGACCTCAATCTCCTTCCTGAACTGAGGGGCCCAGAACTGGACACAGGACTCGAGCTATGGCCTCACCAGGGCTGAGTCCAGGGGCAGAATCCCTTCCCTGGACCTGCTGGCCACGCTGTTCCTGATCCAGGCCAGGATGCCATTGGCCTTCTTGGCCACCTGGGCACACTGCTGGCTCCTGTTCAGCTTCCTGGCAATCCAGACTCCCAGGTCCCTCTCTGCCTGGCTGCTCTCAGCCACTCTGTGCCCAGCCTGGAGCTCCCCATGGGGTTGTTGTGGCCAAAGTGCAGGACCCGGCACTTGGCCGTGTTGAACCTCATCCCATTGGAATCAGCCCAACTCTCCAGTCTGTCCAGGTCCCTCTGCAGAGCCCTCCTGCCTTCCAGCTGATCCACACTCCCCCCCAGCTTAGTGTCACCTGCAAATTTGCTGATGATGGACTCAATCCCCTCATCTAAATCATCAATGAAGATATTAAACAGAACTGGGCCCAACACTGATCCCTGGGGGACACCACTGGTGACCGGCCACCAACTGGATCAGCACCGTTCAGCACCACTCTCTGGGCCCGTCCCTCCAGCCAGTTCCTAACCCAGCACAGAGTGCCCCTGTCCAAGCTGGGGGCTGACAGCTTTTTCAGGAGAATGCTGTGGGAGACGGTGTCAAAGGCCTTGCTGAAGTCCAGGCAGACCACATCCACAGCCTTCCCCTCATCCACCAGGCGGGTCACCCGATCATAAAAGGAGATCAGGTTGGTTGAAGGCTTTGCAATGATAAATTATATAAATACTGCCTGGAAAAGATATGACACTTGTCTGGTGATCCAGAATCTCAAGGACCTCCAAACTGGCATTATTTCAGAGAGTCCATCAGGGGCTGGAAGTCTTGTTAGCATTTTTAGGACTTGTCTGAAGCTTTAGTCAGCTTCACAGAAGAAACAACTAGTTGTTATATGAAGTGTTGAACTTCCAAGTCTGGTTTCTCATGGGTTTTGTCTTCTTATCAGTCTCATTACAGGTTTGTCTCCGTGACAAAACCCATCTGCCTCTGTAGGAGAGCCTCATGAGTCAATGAGCCATCAATGAGTCTTCTCAGTAGAATATTTTTAATGAAAAATGACCAATGCCAATGACAACCCTGGTCCATCATTAGACTGGCTCTGGTCTAGAAGTGAAATTATGCTTTCTAAAAAGTTATTACAGAGATGTGATGCATTTTCTTCCTAATGGGTAGAATGACTTCAGCAACATTTTGGTGGAGCTCCAGGCACACTGGAAAGCAACAGCAGCAGCATTTTTTTTTCAGTAACAGACTAGAATGTAATTTCTGTGCTTTCAAAGAAGGTCGTGATGGGATCCGTAGCAATACAGGAAATCCTGCTGGGTCTTGCAAAGGGAGGGTACAAATGAGGTCCTCAGCATACCTGGCTTGTTTGTGTGACCCAGGGAGCAGAAGTTCAGGGGGATTTATCTCAGAAGAACTAAGGCCCAATTTTGTCTCCAAGCTGTTGGCTGAAGTGCTTGGGCAAGCCCAAATTTGGTCTCTGTTTTTTATACTTTATTTGTAGCTTTCTAAAACACAGTAATATGACACAAGTAAACAGTGATGTCTTTCTCCTGTAAGCAAAGCAGAGGAAACACCCACAGCATGTGTCTTCCATTTGCAGGAGACCCAGGAGAGCCCAGGGCAGGTGGAGCAAGTTGGGTTGGAAATAAAACATGTGCTAGGGTCCATCTCATGCTAGGTTCTGAAGTCATACCAGTAGCTGAGCCATCATGCTTTGGCAGCCTCTGGCAGCATCCCAGTCTGAGGGAAGCTTATCAAAGGGAATAGCTGGTTGGGCACCAAAGAAGCATGGAATGGCTTGGCCATTTCATCTGTCACCTTGGGGGAAAAGCTTGTGGTGGGATCAGCACATGGAAAAGGGAAAAGAATAGCCTGTTTTCTCTCCAGGTGCTACTCTCCAGGGATAAGCAGATTCCCTCTGGCAGCCTCCCACTGCACCCAGCTGTCCCATCCACCAGCAACTTAAGATAGTGAGGAAGCCATTACAACATTGGAACCTACCCTTGTGGGAGGATTATCAGTGAGGTTCTAGGGAGTGTTCCCTGTGCTGTGGTCCATCAGGAATGCAATGGGGAAGGCAGGGGCTGGTGCAGGGGAAGGAGGGGAGCTCAGGTCGGGCCGTCTCCTTGGCCACTTGTGAGATGCACACTACTCTTCTTTCATCTCTTGGATTCAAATCCACCATAATAAATAAAATTCTTCCTGTCTGAAAGATACATTAATTTTGGTGGTCTCAAAAGTAATGAAAATAAATACTTGACTTGGCATGCAGAGCCTGACTGGAGCGAGGAGCAGAATTTGTGTACTTGGAGCTGTTTTTACAAGAACATAAGCTGTGGAAAAAGCTTGGCTTTTAGCTCATGGGCTCTGTAAGTCTGAAGAGAAATGGAGAGATCTGAGAAGTTCAATCAAACATACAGAAACATTTTCAAATATGAATTTTTCTATCTTGGTTTAAATGCTTTGAAAGCTGTACATCAGAGCTTCTCAGGGAGAGGCACCATCTCAGTTCTTGTGGCCACCCCTAGCACAGCCCTGGCTCTGCTGGTAAAGACATAGCAGAGCTGGCCTGTTTGTTTCAGGCATTTTTATAGCATATATGAGGAAATTGCAACAAAAGCAAGATTAACTCAGTAAAGAGAACCTCAAAACACCATTCATAGAATCATAGAAGGGTTTGGGCTGGAAGGAACCTGAAAATCATCCAGTTCCAACCTCCTACCACAGGCAAGGACACCTCCCACTAGACCAAGTTGCTCCAAGCCCCATCCAACCTGGTCTTGAACACTTCCAGGGACGGGTCCACCTGATCTTCTCTGGGCAAGCTGAGTGATGGTCTCATCACCCTCATACCAAAGAGTTTCTTCCTAAGATCTCATCTAAACCTCTGTTCTCCCAGTTTAGCCATTACCCCTTGTCTCATCACTACACACCCTTGTCAAATGCCCCCCCCCCCCCAGCTTTTTTGGACCCACTTCAGGTAATGGAAGGTGCTCTTAGGTCTCCTCAGAGCCTCTTCTTCTCCAAGCTAAACAACCCTAGCTTTCTCAGCCTGTCCTCATAGGAGAGCTGCTCCAGCTCTTGGATCATCTTCATGGACCTCCTCTGAACCAAGGCTGTTCTCAGGAGCCAGGTCCCTGCCCCCTGGGTGCTGTGATAGAGGTTCCTGAAGCCACCAGTCCAGCCCCTAATGTGAATGGTTGTTCCAAAGGCAGTAGATGCAGCTGCCCATGTCTCTGAAAAGCTTACTGTCACATCAGCAGCCTTTATTGCTATTTATCATGAAAGTGTTTGTAGCACCTTTGTTTCAAGAATATTGCTTATTATTTGAGACTAGACCCGTTGGTTGCCATTATCTGTGCAGAAATGCTATTGTGAATCATGTTTAAATCATTCAGAACACAGAATCTGCTCTTAATTTTAGAGCATTTCTGACCAACAATTCTTTTTTCCTTTGTCTAAAAGACATGAGCCTCAGGATGTGTTTTCCTTACTTTGCAAGCTGAGTAAGATCTTCTCCCATGGAATATACAAAAAACAGGCATGCATTGATGTGAGTGGTGGTACAGTGAATGCTGAAGTACCAAACTGTGTTTTAATAAGGTTTGTGGAAAATATTTGGCATCTAAATGTCACAGAATGAGAAAGACATTTCAATCTTGAACTAATGAGTTGCATCACAAAACCAGCTCTGAGGCCGGCACAGATATGAATATAAAACAGCATGTGTGTCTTACAAAGAACCCAATATCCTATAAAATGTTGCAGCCTGAAGATGTTAATAAAAAGCACAGCTTATTTCAGATTAAATTAATAGTGAGTCTCAAGAATACATCCAGAATTTTTTCTCTCTTGATAACCAGAATCATTAAACGCCATGTCCTGGGAGGGAAGCCTTGACAAGCGACACCTACTCTTAAAAATCACATCCAGAATGCCTGTCGAGAGAAATGAAGGAGAAGATCCCCCTGTGGCAGTGAGCTGCAGGTGACTGAGTCCTGCTCAAGATGTGCTGATGGTGGGCAGTCCCAGCTACAACTGAGTGAGGTTTGTGTGCAGGGCTTGTCCTTTGAGCCCACTGATTGCCCTTCTCTGGAAGAGCCAGTAGAGACCATGGCAGACTGAAACCAACACTGGTTCATTCAGCATTTCTGGCAATGCTTTCAGCTGTATTTCAATGACTTATTATTTTGATAAACAGTGTCCATGCCAAGATCTTTCAAGGTGAAGAAGCACACGCTCAGCATTTCCCAGAAGCTTCAGCATTGCATTTGGATGTGGAGTTTGTGATTTCATCTTCAGAAGCTGCTTGGTTTCATTATAGTTTGCTTTGTGCTGATTGTGTTTTGAAAAGCTGGCTACTGTGGTGGACCCAACCCATGATAGGGTTGAAAAAAGGTCAGTTTAGATACAAAACATCCAGAAAAACTGGCTGCAGGTCTCGGCACTCCCTGTCTCAGCTCTTTATATCACAGAAAGTGCAGCAGTAATGACACAGCACGCTCTTAGCAGAGGGAAAGATCTCTTGCACCAGCAGGGCAGGGTGAGACAGTGGTGGTACTTGTGTAACTGTGACCAACCTGACCTCAGGAAGTCACTGGTGGGATCATCCCTAAATCAGAGGCATCCATGCCTCCATCCAGCACCACTAAATGGTGGTCAGGCAAGCTGGCTGAGGACAGTAAGGGAGGACATCCCTTATTAGCAAATGGTTTGGTTAAGATGTGGGGAGTTGTGTCTCCCCTTCACCATCTTGTCTTCCAGTGATTGCCTCGAAATAGAAAAAAATTCTATACAACAAGAAAAAAATTCTATACAAAAAGCAAGCTTTTTTCCTGGGAAAGCCAGGAAATAAAGAATATAGTCATAGAGAGGTGTCTAGATGTTGGATGTGCCACAAAGGATTGTGGATTTAATTGTCAGGGGTCACAGGAGTTTGCTAAATCCATCGCTCCTTACCTGCTCCATACCTGCTGGGACCTCAGCCAGCAGAGCAGGGAAGCTGGTGCTTAGCTTTGGGCACAGAAGGAGCTGTATCAATTAGATGAAGACTGCTAATTCAGACACAGAAAACCACCTGGCTGTCTGGTCTGGAGTTGATATGAGTGCTAAGCTAACACAACTGTCATCCACCCCTCTGTCATCCACCCCACGGTGATGCTTGCCTCCCTTCCTCCCAGTCTGATGGGACTAAATGGCAGAGGAAGCTTTAAAAGTAGAATTTAAAGAAGGATACTTGAAGGTTTCTACAAAAAACTTAGTCCCAGCGTCCTGGGTCAGATGATACTCATTTTTTATGTTTAACTTTGGAAGCAGAAGAATTAATCAGACTGTAACCACATAGGTGAAAAAAAAAAAAAAAAGAAAAGAAAAAAAAAGAAAAAAAATTTAATAAAAAGCTACATCGTTAACAAATACTGAACTAATGACCTTTGATATATGAAGCAAATGCTTCATCCACTAGCCTTATACAATGTTTCATTACCAGCCATGGGAATTTACAGGTGTTAAATTAGCTACAAGATAGCTCCCATATTGTTGCCTGACTGTAATAGAACATATTGAAAAAGTTAATAAGAAATTCCGCATAGGAGCTGCAGAGTTCAAACAAAACCTACTTGCCAGGTCAGGCTGGGGTCTTCATCGGGCTAAATTCCACTATGAGCCACGATTTTATGTGTGGTTCTGTTTGTTCCTTTACCTAAGCCTGGAGGTACCAGAGAAACACCCACTGCTGAAGGAATGAAGCCATGGGAGACACAGGAGGGACTCTTGTTCTCTTGTGGTCAGACATAATACTGACATAATATCTTCTCTGATTACCTTTTTACCACAATCAACAGATACTAGAAAATCATTTTAAATATAGAAACTTGGAGTTTCTTTTCCAAAACTGCTGCCATTAAATAATTGGGCAACTGTAGGGGCTGAAAATTTTAGCTGCATATTGAAGTCACACAGAAAATGCATTCCCTGTTATTCAGAGATCCCAACAGAGGCTGCACTCACTGCATTGCTTGCATTCATCCAGTGCATTTGATGCTTTCCATAATGCTCTTGTGGTTTCCATTGCAGCCACTGGTAACTGCAGATGGGCAGAAGGCCTTTACCATGTCTTCTATGTCCAGGCTTTTCTGGGGGGAATGAGAACTGGCCCACTTGTTAAGAGTAATTCTTTTTTCCTCTCCTAGAAGAAAAATTGTATTTCAAAAGTGCTATATATTGCAACTAGGGATGGGAAGGAGAGGTGAAAGGGGGGATTTTACATAAATAGAATTCTGAAACATCACCATTTTTTCTTAAAATGAAATTTTGTGTATTCAGAAATCCCTTGGGATCACCAAACCTCCAGGTTAAACACTTGACTGTAATAATATGAATAATTTGCAGTACCACGTCTTTACTATGTATCTCATATACATTGAAAAACATGGACTCCTGATGCCATCAGTGACACTACAAATTGCAATAGGAAATGGGGGCAAAAAAAAAAGCAGAAAAAGAAGAGGAGGAGTTTCAGAAAAGCCTTACTAATTCCCCAGCACGTGCTCAGAGCATCCCCAGGCCTTTCTGCTACTGAAACTGTTGTGTTGCAGCCAGATTCTGGGGAGGGAGCAGGAGACCAGGGGGTGGCTCATACCTCAAGATAGATGCTTTGTTACGAGAAAAAGCAGTCAAACCAAGAGGCCTTGACTGAATTGCACAGAAGAAGCAAAGAGAAGAAAAGCAAGGTAGGGAGAGCATGTCCACCTGGTTATCTCTCTATCCATTTGTGTGTGTGTGTGTGAAATCAGTTCTTTTACATCAGTTTACACACAGACCTTCCATGGCTTCACCATCTCCACTGGAGACAGAGATCCCTCAGCTGGGTGGTGGGAACATGGAGTGGATGGCTAGATTAATGAGCATTTACAGCTCTAATTGAGGCAGGTGAAACCACGACCTAAAGCAAAGGGGTGGGCAGGGAGCAGCTATGAACAGCACACATTTGTATTTGCTGACTTGATGTATTCACCTTGGTGCTGCAGAGAAGCCATGTGTTGTTCTGCAAATACATTCATTTTTCCATGAACAACAGCCCTACAATGATTTTAAAGCTAAATTAGCCTATGCTCATCATGCAATGTCCCCCTCTAAAGAGGCAAAAAGTGTAACAGATGGGGAAATATAATAAAGTAATTTTATGACAGTTGTAACAAGCCAAGAATCTATAAAATGGCAGCAGATAGATAAAATTTTTAAATGTATGCATTGTTAGCACTTTTCACTGGCACAGAACTGGACGGTGAAATCAGAAGATAATAACCAAGAGCTCCAAATGCAGCAGACTCTGATTAGCTCCCCTGCACCCTGCTGGCACCCCAGGAGACACAGCAGGATGCCCAAACCTCGGGGTGCAGCCAAGGGAGATAATCACGAGCATCCAAGCACGGGTTGCCCTCAAAGAGCTCCCAAGTGTGGAGGAACTGTTCTGCATTTGCGATTTCCTGCTGCTCGAGGTTGCCTTGCTGACCCCTCTCCTGGTAAATGAAACACCTCTGGCAGCACAGTGAGTTTGATTAAAAACAAGGAAATATAGGAGGTAAGACATTTTCAATAATGCCTTCGAAACAGCGGCCGGATCCGCTGGCCCGTAACTCACGGGAGTCAAAGAAATGATCACGACAGTGAGAGATGTGTGCTGAGGTTTGCAGTGCAATCAGCTTTGCAATGAATCTCAATGGTGGGGGTTTTTTTCCTTAATTTTTTTATTTTCTTTTTTTTTCTTTTTTTTTTTTTTTTTTTTTTAACAAAAGCTCTGTATGATTTTCTCTTACAGTGTCTCCTGGGGGTTTGCATTTTCTCTGCTCTTTAGCACTGAATCACGGTATCTTGCATTTATATGGTACCCAAAGGATCCTGAAGCATGCAGAAATTATAAGCCAAATTTTGCTCTTGGAAGCATGAGCTCAGCTCATACCGAAGTTAATGGGAGGTGAGCACAAACATCTAAAGGGAAGAATTTGCCCTTTCAGACAGAGAGGAATCGTTTCACCCACTGCTGAAGTGCAGCTGCCTGTGAGGCAAAACATGGCAAATGGTTAAAGGTTCAGACCTTGGAGGTGTTGATCTCTATCAGCTCTTGAAGACAACGAGACCTAAGGATAGTCAACACCATCAGCAGAGTGCTGAGCTGTGTTTCATTTGTCTTGAGGCACTGTCTCATCAATACCAACTTTCTTGGCTTTTGCAGGCTAAAAATTAAAGAGCTCTTAAAATGAATTTTCTTTGTTTCTATTTTGAATCCACTTGGACTTTTCAACTTGAAACATTTCTTTTAGGGGCTTTTTAAGGCCAACATTTGCAGTCTGGGAAGTCTGAATAAAGCCCTTTTGTACTTGTGTAGGAGCCACCATCAGTGAGCTGTGCTGGATCCCCTTGGTGCATCTGACAGGAGGTTTGTTTGCACATTTACAAGTTCTATATCAATTTTTGGTGGTGGTATTGTTGGGGTTTTTTCCCACTCAGAAGACCTTCGTGTGGCAGGTGATGAAAGAGGAAGTTTAAGTTTCCTTCACCAGCACTGAGCAGAGTATCAGGTTAGATGGTGGTGGCTCCTGGCACACCAAGCTGACTGATGCATTCCCTGCCACTCCTCCACTACCTGGTGACTACAGCAATTACATAGACACTTCATGGGTCTAAAGCCAGAGTCCAGGACACCAAGTACAAAGCAGAAACTGCCTTCCACTGCTCTTGCTTCCCTTCAGTTTTGAAGAAATGACTGAACTTCCATATCTTCTGCCTGAGTTCTTTTTTGGATAACTCACCCCCAAGATGCAATCCAGATGTGTAGCCAAGTGCCTTGAACCTCTGAACTGACTAAACCAAATTATGTAAAATCTTCTGAGTTTGCAAAATTGACTTGGGAATCTCAAGAAAACAGGCGTGCTTAGGGGATTTCCAGTGTTTCCTCCTCCTCAGGTTGGCAGTATCACAGAGCAGTCTCTTCCCATGGTGTTCTGGCACTCCCAGGCTCCATCCCAGCCAGCAGAGTAATTTCCAAAGGTGCCCAAAGTTAAAGTATTATGGGGGGGAAATGTTATTTGGCCTCTTCAGAGCACAGAAAGCTTCTTTTAAGCATGGGACAAAGTGATGGCTTGTTATCCAGACAGGTCCTCCTTTCCCTGACTCTTCGTATGATGTTAAAATAAGAAGACAAGTGCTGGAAAGCCAAGCACTGCGGGAACCTTCAAGCAAGACCAGAAGGCTTTTTTTTTTCCTGTTTTACTAGTGGATGGACTTCAACCAAGAGCTCAGAGCTACATTGAAGGAAAATTGGAATAAGGAGCCAGGATGAACTGTCACAAAAGGCTTCTCACTCTTCATTTGCGTAATTAAAACCCTGAGGGCAAACCTCAGTGCCAGGAGCACCTGGAAGGTCTGGGCTGGTAGGTGGAGATCATTGGTGGCATTTGCTTGGGCAGTTTGTCATTTTGCTAAATGGAAATGCAGTTCCATTTCCAGAGGAGCTGTAGCTTTCTGCTTTCTTCCAAGACTCCAAATAAGCTGAAGCTGAGTCAC
The DNA here is from genome assembly GCA_023637945.1 of Phaethornis superciliosus. Lineage (NCBI taxonomy): Eukaryota > Metazoa > Chordata > Aves > Apodiformes > Trochilidae > Phaethornis > Phaethornis superciliosus. The sequence continues at coordinate 13,206,148 of JAJQWJ010000016.1, read as the reverse complement.
CTTACAAATACACAAGTTACACCTGTTCCCCATCGCCCCCAATATAATTCTGTTCTTGGGAGCACAAAATACCCATCTGGGCTTCAAGAGGGGACTTTCTTGTTTCAGTGCTCCCAGCTCCACTGGTTAAGCTTTTCAGCTTGGTAACTGGCCACAGGACAGTTACCAAACCAGTGCAAAATACACAAGAACTACTTGAGCTGCAATCCTACGATGGAGCTGAATAGGAGCGTGCATGCACGCACACACACGTGGAGCTGCTGCGGCTTGGCAGATGCGTGGCAACTCATTAAGTTGCAATAACTCAATCAACCCACTATCATCCCAATCTTGCATCTCTAACACAGCAGTTAGAGTTTTTCAAAGGCTGGGGAGTGCTCACAGGTGCTGCAGCCTTCTGAAGATCAAGGGGCTTTGTACAGATGGTTAAACACAGCCTGGTGCCTGGGTCAGGGTACCCGACTTTCAAAGCCCTGGCACTAACCTCCTGTATCAGCAGGGGCCACGGTGCCTGTGTGAAAGAGCTGGGGGGCTGAACAGTTGTAAAGCAGAAAGAGGCTTGGGATTGAATTAGGAAATGCAATACTGGCCCAAATCATGGGTGAGGGGTGGTAACAAGGGGGGGGGAGGGGATAGTGCAGGGGGGACACCTGACCTCAGTGTGACTCCACAAACCTTAATGTCTATTTATCATTTTCATTCTGAGCTGACTCTGTAGGCTTACAAATGCAAGGAACCAGTTTCTCTGAGATCATGTTTAAATATACTGCCCTGGGGCTACTCTTTAAAATTCAAAACATTAGAGGACACACAGAGAGGGCGTTTCGAATCATTTTTGACAAGCAGCAATTCTCCTTGACGATCTGAAAGGTGAGCACTGGGAAGCCCTGAACACCACACACGATGCAGCACAGCATCAGAACAAGACCACAAAAATGCAGCTTTCTCCTAAGACAATGACTTTTCATCTACGCAATTTACCATGAATTTGAACCACGATGCAGAAAGGTTTAGGTGCCAGGTCGACCCTTATGAAGGTGCCAAGGTGGCACAGCGGGCTTCAATGGGCACTACGGTCCAGAAGACTCAAAGCAAGCTAGGGGATAGCTCAGATGGACACCTTCCCTTCCCTCTCTTCCCTTGCCCTCTCTGTGCCGGGCTAAGGGGAACTGGCACAGTGAAAATGATGATTTCAGAGTTCAATCAAAGCTCAGCATTTCTGCCAGCAGCCATCCTGGTGGACGGGGATATATACCTTTAAGCACTGCTCACTTGCCTTCTGAAAGGGAGAAAATAACTTTAAAAAAAAAAAAAAAATCTGTTAGGAGTTATATTACCTGCAACAGCTGAATTTAATTAGTACCACAATCACAACAAATATTTAAAAGGTCTAAAAAGCCGTGAAGGGAAATTTGCTTTCCTAGGGGAGAGCCCCATGCCTTGTGCACTCACTGCACAGCCCAGTGCTGCCACGAATGACTCACAGTAGAGACACCTCACACAACCCTGGGGTTCTGTAATCATGGTGTGAGCTGGAGCATGGAGGCAGGAGAAGGGAGATTTGTGGACAAATCTGAATTTCCCCATCCTGTTGCCGTGCCCTTTCCAGCCACTGCCCCGTTTCTAGACACGGGGTCTGTGGGTGGCCTGGGTACTTCAGTCACTGTCATCTCTGCCTTCAGATGGAAGGAAAGTTTTTTCTGCAGTAAGGTAAAACGTTAAAAAAAAAAAAACAAACAGCAGCAACAAGCAGTGGATTGAAGTTTTCATGCTCAAGACCCTGAAGCAGCCCTGAGTGAGGACACAAGTGGACACCAGGACAGTTGAGTCCTTTCTGTCACAGCACTGGGCTTTGGGCAAGGTGGGATAGAGGGGCTCTTGGCAGCCCTGTGCCCAACATCCACATCAGAGCAGGTAGAAACCAAAGATGTGTGTGCACATGTGTATTTACTAGCCCCTAAGACAGTAAAGGTAATGGGTTTCTCTGAGAGAACAACAGCCTTGGCATCCCTTAATGGCCTCATGGGGCAGGGGGTCCCCACAGCCTTGGGGTCTCAGGAAATGTGGGTTGTAGTAGAGTCCTAGAAGGTGAACTTGGAGCATCCAGAGTTACATTAGTGACACCAGAGCAGTAGAAAGCTGAGCACAGGCCCTGGGTTCCACAGCCACAACTCTTTGATCCCATCTGTCAGGCTCATCATCCAGCAGCCCATCCAAACCTGGTCCCTGCCTTCTGCCAATATGCTTCTGAGGCACAGAGGGGAAAAAAAGCCTGGAGCCAAATACATGTCTGGAGCACTTGTTCTCCTGTGGCATTAGGAGCAGGCCCTCTGCCAGACACTGCTGGCCAGGGCCAGGGCTGCTGCTTCAGATCTTGGAGCAGTAGAGAGCCCCTAGAGCTCTGCCCTGCTCTAGGCAGGGATGATTCTCCTGCCTGCAGGTATGTTGGCAGGGCCCAAATTTTCCATTTGCACATCTCCAGTGCCTCCATGAACTTGAGTTTTCTGAATGCAGAGAACAAACAACATGACCTCTGAGTTCATCTAGACTCAATGTCTTGAGAGTAAAAGCAACTGCACCTTGAGCTCTTGAGACCCCCAAGTGTCACTACACAGGAAGGTGACCATGTGCCACACAGGTGACCGTGTGCCACACAGGCCAGGAGGGCTGCAACTGGTGCCACTTCAGATGTGTAAGACAAGGGACATTTCTCTGCCGTATGGTTGATGAGATGCTGGGAACTGCCTGATGGACAGCTGGATCCTGGATCCGGGTGGTCCAAATCCTTCCCAAGATGAGAATCAGGGGGTTAATTGCAGAAATGGAAGAAAAAGTGGATTTTTTCCTGACTCTTGTTCTATTTTAAGGAAAAAATATATGGAACAGTATGTGATTTAACATGCTTTACATAACAAAACAAAAGTGAGTATAAAAGAATCATCTGTTTGGGAAGGAGTCTGCTAAAAAAGGAACCAACGTGGGGCAAAAGAACTGCTCAAACAGTTAACTTAAACAAGACACAATTTGGCTCTGTTCATAACCAACACATGGGAACTCTGGGCAAAACCATACAGCACTAGTTATAGACTCATCTCATAGACTTAGAGATGGAAAACACTTATTAGGTCATTGAGTCCATCCCACCTGCCAGTGAAGGATTGTTCCCTGCAGAATTTTCTCTATTGCTTTGTACAATCCAATTTTAAATGATCCAAGCAATGTGGTCTCAGCCACTCCCTGGGGAGGCTATTGCACAGGTATATTTTGTTTAACTCCGTCCTCTAAATGGTTAACCCTTTTCTTTCCCAGCTCACTTCACCTTTTCTTTTTATCTTTCAACACTATGAAACATGAAAAGTGTAATTTTACATTTCCCAGGTACTTAGCTATGGCTGTACAACTCTCCCTGCTGCCTTGTCTGGAACAGAGCATCAGATCCAGTGGCTATAAACACCACAATAATGTATTGCAAAAAATAAAACAAGTTTACTTTAACTGTGTTTGCAGACAAGCTTTGTCAAAGCCACAAAAGCTCAGGACATCCCTGTATGACACGATTATCAGCTCAGGTATGTTTCTGTTTGGTGGAAAATTAACTGTTTTCTAACTCAACGTATTTCATCTTCGAAGGTGAAGATGAAGAAAGCCAATAGAGTTCAGAGTTTGAGAAGGCTTTGAATGCAGACTCAGTTGAGATCATTGCTGTAAGTTCCAAGGAGTGCTTGGTGTTGCACCAGGACAAGTATTTCTGTCCACACCCCAACCCTTCCCATACCAATCCAATTTTCCATCACCCTCAGGCTTTCCCTGAAGGAAAGCTCCTGAGTGGAGTGTTGAAGGACAGCAATGCCTGTTGGGCGTGAAGACCTGGCCAAGGGACACCAGCACAGCACTAACACAGCTCCTGACCCTGACCTGGAGCAAAAGGTTAAAGGAGGGAGGAAATGAAAGTCTTGTGGAACTTGTAAAGAAAAGCAAGAGGTGGCAGAAGCATCCTAATAAATGGGGCAGCCAGGCAGCGACTCGTGATCCAACAGTGACCTCAAAGTGATATATGCAGCCAAATTTTCTTCAGTCAGTGCTAATGTGAATACAGTGAGCAGGATTTGCTCAGTTCACCATCTGCCTCCTGTGTGAAAAGCTTCTGAACGCCCAGTGGTGTCATGGTGGCACCTTGTCATGCCAGGAAAGTCCTTAAGACCCACCTAATTCACCCACCTCTGGCAGCAAAGATCCAAACAGCATCCAGCAGAGACCCTGCCAGCATCCGGAGAATGGGATTCTGATATCAGACAAGTTATATTCCCAAGATGTAATATACACATCCTAGCATGTTTAGATTGTTGTTGTTCCTGAGACCTTCCCCTGGTTGCCCAGCTGTTGATCAAACAGAGGAGGATGTCACACCCAAAGACAATTCCTGTTCCTGGATGTGTCAATGGGCTTTCTGTCTGCTCCCCAGCAGTGAGTGCACCTCAGAGTTCTCAGCCCAGGGTTGCTTAAGTCGGTGGAGAAGAATGTTCCTTGTGGAATGCTCCTAGAACAAGCTGCTGTAATGACCCTCTCTGCAGTTTATTTTCTTTACCAATAACAGATCTCTGCAGCTCAGAAGGGTGGGGATGGGAGAGACATGACAAGAACTGTGGTCTTTCTTCTGCTTGGACCATCTCAGATGATAAACAGCCCTGGCTGGGCCAGAGCACCCTGCCTACATGTGGAACTTTGAAGGGTGGTTCTTTGTTCCAGATAAGCAAAAGAAAAGCAGCAGCAACCACAACCTTCCACTGGTTTTGGTTTGTTTATTTGGAAACTCCCAAACCACAGAGTTTATATTTAGAAGGAGGATCAGGAAGCTGTGGAGAAGGAAAGCTGGAAGGTAGGTGTAAGGTGAGAGCTAGCCAGGGGAGGGGACTCCTGGGCTGAGATGTAGAACCATTCAAGATCCAAAGCCTGGAAGAGCAAGCTGGGCTGGAGAGGAGCCCGAGGGAGCTGCTGGAGGGGACAGGCGAGGAAGGCAGGGCTGAGGGTGGAGATCAGAGAGGGGCGATGAGGTCAGGGGGTACTGTGGGTGGAGTGGGTCCCAGGGGGCATGTCACATGCAAGAGTGCAATTTTATATAAACCAGGGATAGTGCTGAATTAGTCACACAGATAACAGCAAAGGAGGCTGAGGCTGCCTCTTGACAGGTTTCCTTATTCTGAGCTTTCTAAAAGTTCACCTTTTATTGCCTTGTCCACTGCCAAACAAACAGATAAATAACCCTCTGACTCCCCCCAAGCCTTCTTATCGTAAGGCTGTGAGTAAGCCTTGGGGCCCAGATCCAAGTCTCCACTCCCAGCCTCCTGGGATGTCCATCGTGCTATCCCATTCAGATCTATATGCATCTTTAGGCCTTGAATATAACCTTCACCAAAGGCTACAAACCCTTCTTTCCATAGGAAACCTTCTTTGTGTGCTCCAGTGAGTCCCCTTAGAGTCAGCAGTAACCTGGGGAGTTCCTGTGAGGTACACAGAGAAGCCGTGCATCAGATGAAAGGGAATTCCCAAATGTAGCAGGATCCTTCCAAACCTCAGACCCAGTTAGTGATCAGTTATGAGTTCTGTCACTGAGGGGCAGAGGTGACTCAACCATTCACTAATTTGTTGGCACTGAGTAGAACAAACCTGCTCAAAGAAGCAGATACTGTTTTGTGACCTTGTCTGCCATTTCACCTGTGAAGACAACAGCTCTCCCCAGATACCCAGGCCCTTCTGGGTGTTACTTCAAGCAGAGCATACATTATTATTCCCATAGGAAGTTGGAGGTGTGTAACAGTTGGTAGCAAGACCCCAGTCTCAACGTGCATGATACAGCCCCCTGAGGCTTGTGAAATAGGTGATGTAAATGAATGATAACAGTCAAGATTAGAGTACCACAGCCATATAAACACACTGCTGCTGCTGGCTCACAGCTCTGAGCTGGTGACCCACCAGGCCAATAGGTCTCACTAGGTCCAGGATGTGTATGCATCACCACCCAGTGCTAGGTCAATGGATCCAACCTATGGGGCTTCATTACCAACCTGCCTCCTGCTACAAACAAACTTCAAGAGGTATTTAGTGAAATCAATGGGAATCTGGGAGCTAAATACCCTTGAGGACACTGACCTCAGTCTGCAGCGTTTAGAAAAACATTTAAACGTGTTCAGTTCCAGCAGGTTGGTAAGTGCTTTCCCGCACAGAGGGACTTACCCAGGCAGTTAATTGAGTTTCTGCACAATTTGTGGCTGTGCTGTTGGACCAAAACCCTTGAGGACCAAGCCCTTGAAGAACAAGCCATGGTGGTCTTACCACATCTAACGTTCACTGAGCAACAGCAACCAGGCCTTGGCTCTTGCATGGTTCTACATCTCAGCCCAGGAGTCCCCTCCCCTGGCTAGCTCTCACCTTACACCTACCTTCCAGCTTTCCTTCTCCACAGCTTCCTGATCCTCCCTCTATGTGGTACCTCACATATAAAATTCACCACCTGTCAGCTAGAAGTTATCAGCTGCAATGTCATAGCAGAAATTTGGATCTTCCCAGCAGGTACAAACACGATGCAAAGTGAGATCCTGCTGCTGTTCATGGTGCTCATCACCAGCTGCCATATCTCATCCCAGAAGTCAGGAGCTCCTGACCTGATGCAAAAAAAAAAAAAAAAAAAAAAAAAAAAGAAAAAAAAAAAGTGCCAAATGCTCTCAATCCCTTCCAAAGACAACAGCAGAGTCAGCACAATCCTACCTACACCCAGGCTTCATCGAGTCAGCTCCAGATTGGAAAATTCTATTTTGCCACCCATTGAGACACCATTAAGCAATTTCCCAGATCACAGGGGGGCTGCAGGGGAGCCCAGTGCTTCCACACTTACAGTCTGGGCCTGCCTGGGTGATGCTGAGGTCTCCAAACCTGTTAAATCAGTAATGCACCTTTTTGGCCCTGTCAGGCCAACTACAACCAGGCTTGCTCCTAAACTGAAATTTTTTTGGCCTGCTACAGACCCAGCCATGAAAATACCGAACATACCACGCAAAGTGCTGTGCATCTCAGTGCTCACTTGGCTTGAGGTAGATCTCTTCCCAAAGCAAGTATTCCAGGCTTGCATATAAATTAAAGCTCATAAATCAGGGGAGGAAAAAAAAAATCTCTTCTATGGCTATGGCCAACCTGTTAGAAGGGAATTAAGCCCGTTTTCAAGGGAGCCTCACTGGCTGTCGAGAACAAGTGAGGCAGCTGAGTTGTTTGGGTTGGGAGCATGAGTCGGATTTTTCTCCCCTCTTTTGAGGACAATGAAATGTAACAGCTTTCCTTCCCCTCTGAGCAGCACCGAGAGACCCGAGCTGGGAGACAACAGCACAGATACAATCTCTGGAAAACATGAAGTGACTGAAGAACGGCTGAGGAGTTCTCAATAACTAAATAAAGTCCTCTGTGTTTTCTTTAGCAAGCAAAGAAAACACTTTTAGCGTTTTAGTGTGACTTTTGGGGTCAAGGGGGAATCTTGAGTCCAAATACAACAAACCAGTGTGGAAATTACTGCCAGGAGTCTGATAGTCAGGCTGGGAGCTTGCCTTGAGGCTCAGATGTGAAAATACTGCTCACAGGAGGCAGGCTGGATTTGAGGTTTTGCTCAGATCATGGGAATCTCAGCCTTAAGGCTTGCCCTCAATTTTCAAAAGCCCCTCAGCACAGGTGACAAAGCTCCATCGTGCTCTGGGGATGGAGGAGAACCCACTGGTCTTCACATCTTGCAGCCTATCTAGAGGCATCAGGGACACAGATGCATAGAGCATGGGGTGACTGTTTTGCAGCCTACAGACACTTCCCCAGATGAGAATCCCCAGATGCAAAACACATCTTCAAATTCTCAGGGCTGCTTCAGTACACCTGAGAATGAAGGTGCTCCCAACTGTGACCCACAGAGCAGTGCAGGTGACTGCATCATTAGCCAACTCATCACAGCATCATTTGTGAAAATCTTTTAGAAAACAGATAACCATCACAGAGTGATGAGATCGGGATCACAAAATCTATTAAAGGAAGAACCAGGCTAAACTCACACCAGGCTAAATTCACATTCCACTGAGGCTGGATATTTTTGAATTGCAGTTTCTGACTCATCTTTTTGCTTCTGAAAAGCCAAGGGACCTTCTACTTTCACCACTGTCACCCCCCCAAACAGGGCCTTTGAGGTTTCTTTCCATGTCTGCCATGATGAGAGCAGCAACAACTGTGACATGGAGACAGCAGTGTCTGGGGGAAGCCATTAGCACCAGCACAATATAGATGTGAGCTGAGAGAAACTAAAAGGCTCAGTAAAAAATCTGGAATAGAAGAATTCCTGTTTCTCAGCTTCCTGATGCATTTTACTATCGAAATTGCCATTTCTACCCACTTGCCTTAAAGTCTTAGCCTTTGTTTTGCTTCCACTGTTAAAACAGAGACTATCTGCAGTGCCGTATTCTGAATAAAGTAAAAATTATTTATTCTAGCTTCAAATATACATTCAAGAGATTTTTCAAGGGTTTTTGTTTTGTTTGTTTGAGTAGTAAATGAATGCTTGTATTAGCACGCCATGAGAGACACACCAGGCCTGGTTCCAAGTTCATTTCCCCCCTGCCTTCATGGGCACAGGTGGATCAACCCTGATGCCACAAAGAGTAGAACTGTGCTTCAGAAGCACACCCTGTGAGCAGCAGTATTGCTGTGACCACGATGGGCCTTTGTTAGATCAATGTAACTGGAAAAAAGCAGACAAGGCTTCTTCTGCTTTTCTGGTACCATCCCTGTCAGCCAAATAAAAGATACTACTTCCCTTTTTGAAATGGTCTTTGTTATTCATGACATTTTGTCCAATGAAACCCAGAATACAAGAAACTGCATGTGTATTTGGTCTTATTTTCTTCTGTCACATTAGTGTGCATGTAAATAGGGTTCCCACAGCATTGCCTGTAACTCTGAGGGTGTTGTACTATACAGCTTCATCTCCAGGCCATCTGCTCGCACAGCAAATGCCAACATCTGACACACCATGTACCACGAAACAGCCTCCAAAGGACAGGGGTGGGCAAATGATACCCTGCATCTCCTCGGCTTGCATTCATCTCTAGCCACCTAAGGGTTGGCTGAAACAGCTCTTCTAAACCCAAATACATATGTTGGCTTAGAGGCACCACAGTAAAGTAGCCTAACAAACCAAAGCAATTGGTTTTAATAAGAATCTTGGCTTGTTTTGACAATGCACTGAAGCTTCATGTTGGCACCAGGTATGTTTTTTTAGGAAAATGTATGCATCTCTGCAGCACTCAGCAACTAAATCCTCTCTGCACTTCATGGAAAGGGTTTCCTGGCTATCCACTTTCTAATGTATTCCAAGTCCCTTGCAGCTGATTGTTGTCTGGGCTGGAAATATTTTTACATTAACTGAACGATTTGCCCCCTGTTGCATACCGTGTGCGGGGTGCACGGGTCACAGACAGTGTCCTGTGAGTTTCCTCAGGTGCTTCCAAAAACGTGCAGGGCTACGGAGGCATTGAGATGCTTCCTGCACCACGTTGTGCAGATGTGTCTGTAACAGCTACGGAAGTGGCTGTCTCCTGCTCCCCGGCCTTATTACAGGCAGTAGCAAATACTCCTGGAGTTCAAAGGCTTTTCACGCTCGCTGAGTGTTTTTCAGCTAGAAATCCGAGATTAAATAAACTTGGATCCTCTCTGAGGAGAAAGCAGAAGGTGGAGGGAGAGGAGCGGACTCTCTGCTCCATGGCAGGCATCTCAGTGTACCTTGGAAGCCACCCAGGAGAGGTGCACCTCAAAGCCACCTCTGGCCAGGATGTGTCCCTGTTGGGATCAGATTTATGCCTGCTGCAAGGATTTTGATGGGTATGTGCCAGGGCTTCCAGAGCTGAAAATCACCCAAGATATTTTCTAGCTATCTCTGAGCTGACTCCGAGGGCCTTTCTGAGGGTAGGATTTACATTGAATTTTCCCATTTTCATCCATAAAAGGTGATAATCACCCACACAGTATTAGTGAGTACAAGCAGGAGACCCCCCCTCTCTAGAAATAGTAACTGTTGACCTGCTCATTAGGAGATCACTTTCTGCTCCTGTGCTAAACAGTGCCCAGGGCACATCAGCATGTGTGGATGAAAAGGTGACCCTTTTTGCTCATTCAGGATCCAGAGAGCACCAGGACCTGACCTGTTTGATGTTTTTCCTCTCCCTAACAACTCTGTTTCAGTGGGAAAAAAGAAAATACTTAAGTCATACCACTGTTATCACTCCTCATCCTTAGGTGATTAAATACTTCCAAAGTCCCATCCCAAATACCCACAGAGACCTTGGGTAGTTTGCACAGGTGTCTTTCCTAAGTTTCTCAGTTGAAGGTCACTACTGGGACAGTGGAAAACTTCACAGGCTAGACCTGACCTTGAAGCTCATAAACTGAGAACGATGTGGTGGCAATTAGTACATCTTCTCTTCTGTAGATGCTATGCTATGCTGTGAGGCCAGGCCAGATTTAAAAGCCTGAGAGGCAGACAAACAAGAGTGTTATGTCCTCTGAGAGCTTAATCCCAGGGAGGGTGGAAATAGCAATGTAGGACAGCTGTGAGTATGCTTAGTATTAATATCAAATATAATGGTAATTCAAAACGGAGTCGTTTGGTACAGATCTGAAGTGCACAAGCCAAGTTATGAAATTATATTAGCATCTGGATCTGAGAAGCAGCTGAGACTAAGCTGGCCAGTATTTGCCATATGTCTCATCTGCAGAGAATATTTAAATAAAGAAACACAATGAGTTAATAAATACATGAAATAGCTTTGCCAGATATGCACCTCTCTGTGCTAAGGACATGGCAGAGTGTCAGAACAATCACATCCAGTTGAAAGTCTGAAAGGAGAAAATTCAGATGGCACAAAATTAAGGGGAAGTTTTTGAGGATTCAATTTACAGAATAGCATAACCCAGAATGGGGAACATTTATGATGATTCTTATCTGCTGGCAGGTGAGAGAATCTTGTTGCTGTTGCCAAAGCCTTAACTCATCAGAAAATCAGTGCTTTGTCTTGGAAACATAAGCTGAAACCTTTCAAAGACCTTCTAGCTACATCCCTGTGTAGGCAAAAGGGACTATCATTCTAACAGCATCAAAGCCATGCTGCTTTCCAGTAATTCCCTGATAACACCTAGAGGGTGAAACAAACCTGCTGGTGGTCTGAGCTGAACAGGAAAGGGAAAAAATTCTAAATGCTGATTCTGGGAAAGAAATTATTCCTTAAAAGCAAGCCAGACTGACCTAGTGTCCTCATGTCATTTTTATTTGTGCATGTATCTAAATGTCTTCAGCAAGGACTTAACCTAGAGAGGATCTCAGGAGTTGGCCCAGAAGAAACTCTTGAGGCACTACCAGAGTTCAGGCTTCTCTCTTATGACATCTCTCCCCTTCAAACTGCAGCTTGAGGGCCTGAGCACAAGGTCAATAACATCCAGTTGCTTGGCCATGTCCACAGGCTTCTAAACACATCCAACACCCTGAGCAGCTCACTCTGACTCTCAATCACATTCCTTTATTGACAGAGAAGGGAGAAAACTATTCCTTGCATACCAAGAACATTTTTACCCAGAATTTTTTGTAAGCTCAATATCTCCCTATAAATATCAACAATTTGATTCTAATAGGCTCTGCCAATGCATCATACTATTACCTTATCAACTTCAACTTCACCTTTTTTTTTTTTCCTGTGGGTGGTATGAAATGTTCCTGAAGATCTTAACAATAGATGCTCAAAGCAATCACTTGCAGTAATTTTTAGAAAAGTTCAAAGACTGAGCTTATTTTGTCTGTCCAAACACATGAAATTGTTTTAATTTAGAACAGGACCTTGCTTCAGTTCTTGCATGGGTCAATACAAACAGGACTGAAAGTCTTAAAGATGCACAAGCTGAGTCTTCCTGATGTCACTCCTCTTTACACCCTGCTTACAGAGGATATGATGAATTGGGTCATTGAATGGAATCCAACCACATCCATTTGGGTTTCATGGGTTTTATGGGCAAGTGTTGTAAAAACCCTGTTTTACACAAAAGGCCTCTGCCATTGAACCTTCTACCACTGAGAAATATTCACTCCATGACAAACACCTCAGGAAGGCAAACAGATGCATGAAGATCTGATACATGAAAGTAGGACATATCTGCACAAATCATCAATATAAATTTTTCCTTGCCTCTTGCGTGTAATTTGTGAGCAAAGGTAAATTTTAAAGGCTGGTTGTGAAGCTTAGAGGATAAATAGTTATGATGCTTAGGAGATAAATGTTTTAAGGCTCAGCCTGAGTGGAATGAGCTGCACAAATAAATTCAGTTGCTGTTGCAGCCTTCTTTCCTCATTTTGCTTCTACACAGGGATCTGCACATCTGACAGACAGATAAGGCAGAAAAGCTCTGACCTACAGGACTGAGCATTGGTTCACTACACCATCCCACTTCTCCTGGTTCTTAGGCTATAGTGTGATGGCTCCATAGCCACGGCAACTGCCCTCAAAGGTAAACTGCACTTCCACTCCCTGATTTGAAGAGGCAAAGCACATGGAGCAGCATTTGTTTAGTGATACAGGGAGGTATAAAAGATATTCTAATGCATGAAAGAACCAACAAGATGGAACAATCAGCCCGAGCACAAACACACAGAAATATGATGGGTATGAAATCATCCAGAGCCAATCAGTAAGCTCCCAACTTCTAAAGCAATTTCATAATTGAGTAATGGGACACAGCAGGGTCTGAACTATTGTGTATTATAATGTGAATGGAATGCTGCGAGAAGGCTGGAGCAATCTGATCGCACCGAGCCCTCGCTCACCAGAAATGCCTTTGACATATTTCCTTAAAGCACAGCAATGAGAGCAGAGTAACTGCTTGTTAATGACACCCTGATGGGTTGTCTGCAGCACTGAAACCCAGATAGCAGAGATTGGAAAGCATGTGCCTCTCCTTGGCTGGAGTTAACACACCAGCCCCCACAGACTGCCCACCCACTGCAACCTTCAGCGCCGGCGTGCCTGTACAATCACCAGTTTCACTTCACTACATATTTCCTCCCCCAGAACTTCACTTATAAAACAAGAGGCACTAATAATCTGAGATGATACTACACCAGCCTCCTGTCACAGCTCAGTGCTCTTGCTCTGTGCTGGCTAACCCATGGCTATCTGCACAGCTATCTACGCTGGGCTCTTTCCCTTCTCTATTTTTTCAGTGCCTCCATGGATGTGCATGCATTAACCCTACCAAAATAACATTACTTTTTATTCTGATTTTTAAAACGTCACCCACTCTGTCTCCTCTGCACCCTTCTGCTTGCAGGCAAACTTGGAAGGAGACAAAAGCTGGAATCTGGAAGGGTCTGACAGTGACACAGCATGGATGGGGCAGATATGACAAGGAATCTGACACACTCCACCAGCCAAAGCCCTTTCAGACATAGCACTAGAAATGGAAAAGAGAGAGATTTTCAGAAGTGCCTGAGTGCTTCTGGAGATGGTTGAAGAGGTTCTAGCTTGCAGAACCAGATCTCCCAAGATCCCTAAAGACACAAGAAAGCTCCAACAGGGAGCTCTCTAGCCCTTGAAACTAGTGATAGCACACACACTGGCCAGGATGTCCCAGGAGCTCCACTCCCAGCCTTTCTCATTTCCTCCCTGAAACAGCTGGGATCCGTGGCCCACACCTATGGGTGCCTACTTCCCTCTGGTGGCTCTGAGAGAGGGCACTTCCAAGGGTTAGGAGTCAAGAATAAAGCCAATAATAAGAGCCGGAATGGGCAGAACTGATGTAAGAGGGTGAACTGCACTATAAAAATGGAAAAACACTTTCAAAAAATTTATCCTACATAATTTTAGTCCTCTCAATCCCAGGCTGTCTTCTTTCCTTTGCCCAAAAAGTTGTTTTCACAAAACCTTTTTAAAAAAATCTTGCTAAATTCTGAGCTTACAAGGATGTTTGTGCTTATTGCCAGAGGAGTCACTGAATGGCTTTGTTCTAAGCCAGAACTGAAGAGTCTCAGCAAGTCTGATGGATACCTACAGCCAGGTGAAAGTTTGGGAGAAACCTGTCCCCACCTTTCAGACATGGCATGGGCTGTCCCAGGGCCTGGCAGTACCAGCAGGAAGCTCCCACCAACTTTAGATGCCTTTAATGAGGCCCATGTGAGCTGCGTGCGTGCATGCAAGGCAGGTTGGATTTGGACTATCGAACACTCACAACAAACAACTCACTAATAAGCTGCAGACTAGCATTTTCCTTTTTTTCTTTTTTTTTTTTTTTTTTTGTTTTTGTTTCTTTTTCAGAGATTATTCAAAAAAATTTTTCCAAATAACAAGTTTCCCTGGCTAAAATCCAGCCTTTTCATACAGACAATTCACATACCGGAAAAAGGGCAGCATTAGTCACATAAATTATTCATTACAAATTACTCACGCAGTTCTTGCAGCCAGTGGTGCCTTTCCTATACCTGGATCTGTGGAAAAGCCAAAATAGCATCACGCTGGAGAGAGGGGCAGCACAGTTATCAGCATCTGTGGGACATCGAGCCAGCCAAGTTGATTATGTGAACACAGTGTTTCATGGAATCATCACAGAATCCCAGAATGGTTTGGGTTGGAAGTGACCTTGAAGCTCATCCAGTTCTGACACCCTGCCATGGGCAGGGACACCTCCCACTAGACCACTTTGTCCCAAGCTCCATCCAACCTGGCTTTGAACACTGCCAGGGATAGGGCAGCCACAGCTTCTCTGGGCACCCTGGGCCAGGGTCTCAGTAAAACCAGTAAGTCCATTTTTGAAGATACATGTTCTCATTTGTCTAGCAAACCCAGCAGCATCTGCTTACTCTGAGACCAGGGCATCAGTGGGGATTCTGCAGAGCTTTTTATCTGCAGAAGGACAAGTAGGTACAATTGAAATGAACAATAAAGGCAATTTTTAAAGCAATTTTAAAAGCAATACAAGCCCAACACAGATTGCAGAGAGACATTTGGTGGGCAGCAAAAGGTATTGCACAGATTCAGGGAGAATTGCTTCATCAGTCCTGCACCATTTCTGGTGTGTTGCAGGGGGGTGGGGTAAGGCTGGGTGTGTATCTGGTGGAAGGGGCTATGTGGAAGCTGCAGCTCTTCAGATTGAGTTGAACCTGGGCTGTTTTGCTAAGAAGACAAAACCCACAACCAGGGCACACATTTTTTTTTGACCAGCAGGTCTTTTAAATTGTTAAATTATTATTATTATTAGCTAGTTTTTAGCTATTTTTTTATTAAGTGCTTTAGCTAGTTCATTACCATAAGTGGGGCAGTTGTGAATACCAGCATTTTGTTTCCCCTTCCTCTGAAACCAACAACAGAACAATGTGGACATTCAGACTTACAAGACCTGTGTGCCACGAATGTCAGTGAAATCCTTTTTGGGGAGATTAAATGTCAGGTTGAACCAGCAGTCCCTCAGAACTGATGTGCTCCTTTAGCAGAGGCCATTCCAGCAGCAGACATGAGTGCACATCCCAAGACGTCTGTTCCAGCAAACAACTCTTCTTGCCATCTTCCTACTACTTTCCCATCTTGCATCTGTTTGAAATTGAACAGCAGATTTAACCAACCTGACTCTGGCTCCTGACAAACCCATTCTGATTTGTCAGTCTCTGCAGTGGTGCTGTGAGAAGCCTTGATAACAACGTGGGTCAGCTCCACTCCTAGAAGCCAACTCCTAACGCCAGGCCATCTGGACCCCTGCAAAGTGCCAAACATTGTCATTCTTATTGAGTCCAGCTTCCTGCTCAAGTCAAATGGTCAGATGAGTGACTGCTAAAATGCTCAGGGTTTGACCTCGCTGTCTCCAGGCTTCCCCAGCAGTGAGGATGGGGCAGCTCATCAGCTGGTGCCTTGGTTTCTGAGAGAGCAGCTGAAGGGTTTTCAACAGAGCAGTTTCTCATCCAGTAAAGTCTATTCAAAAATCAAAATATTTCTCAGCAGTTTGTCAATTTCAATGAGATCTTACAAGAGGAGAATGTCAAAACATAGTGTTCCATCACCACCGGAGTGGTTCTTTTCAATGGCATCGACAGGCTTCGTTTTGTTATGGTCTCTTTTCTTCCACTGCTTCACATACTTGAATATTGACTGAAACTTTACACAGATTTTGTATTTTGCACTTCTAGTGTCTTATTTTTTCCATTTGTTATACAATAGCAAAGTAGAAAAAAAACAAATGTCATTAAAATGAGGCTTTATTTTCTGA